>OZ010737.1:188256600-189634100 GCA_963932295.1 Tipula lateralis
ATACTTTGCGATTTATAGTCGTATAAAGCATAGTAATTTAAAAGTTTATTTTAGTAGGAAGTTTTAAGAATTAATTTAACTTTTGCTTTACACAAAAGTGGTTAACCTATCTGGATTTAGTATACAATAACAAAACTACATTAAGTATATATAAAAGTGACTAGTTTATATTTAAAATTATTAAATGGACAACGGATGTCAGAACTCTTGACAACTGTCAGTTTTGCAATATAATTAAAATATTTAATTAAGAAGACAACAACATTACCCTTTAAAACGAAATTGATCTAGTACATTCTTTGTTTAGTGTATTATATATATGTACATATATATATACGAGTTGTTGGTACATGTACTTATTATAATTAACAAAAACAACACACAGACTACGACGAAGCAAAAAAAGTAGCAATAACAAAGGACGATGAGGAAAAAAAACTTTTCCTTTTCATTGCGTTCAAGAGGAAAAAGTTGAAATGGAATAAAATAATTTTTCCTTGAAATTTTTTTTTTGTTCATTTTGCCATATTTGCTATAGAGATAATGAAGATGTATGTGTGTTATTTAATTTAAAATTAAATAAAAAATAAAATTAAATACAGTGAAAAAATATTTGTCATAATGTGTATATGTAGTATATAAAACAGTTTCTATATATACACACATATATCTTCATCTCAGTTCCGCATGCGCGGTGTTCAATACAGTTCGTCAGCCTTTTTTAGACTTTAGGTGTTGTTGTTTTGCTGTTTATTGCTAACTTTTTTTTTTGCTCTGTCGTTGCCGTAGTTGTATATAGTTGAGGTTGTGCAGGGTGACCAGATTTGTTGTTTTGATCTGTAGTACCTATTGATCTGATGCTGAAGTTGTTCTTCATCGGTGTGGAATTAATCCAAATGCGACACCATTGAGAATATCAAAACTTGAGTGGTAATATATAATAATAATAAAAATATTGTGCGTGTGTGTACTTACGGATGCATTTCTAGTCGCTGTCATATATTGATTTTGTGGTGCTAGTACACTCATCGGTGGTTGTCCACCCAAATAAACCAATTGTTGTTGTTCCTTGGGACCAACACCATTCAAATTAACACTATGCATATGATCGTACATACCACCCTGCGTCATTTGCGGTGGCATTTGCATTGAGGTGGTGGTGGTAATGGCCCTCCACCACTATTATTAAGCGCATGATTTAACATTTGCTGTGTATTCATATGGTTTTGTTGTAAGCCCATGCTATTATGATTTTGCTGTTGATGCATTTGATGATGTTGCTGCTGCTGCTGCTGTTGTGTTGTTGTTGTGAGATTGCATTTGCATTGGTTTGATTAGATTCGTTGAGTTTGTTGTTGTTTGCAATTGAACGCCACCACCGCATGTTTGTGTTGTATTTATTAATGATGGATTATATTTCCATTTGTCTTGATTCTGAAAAACAAAAATAAAAAAAAATTATTGAAAGTGTAAATAATTTGCATATTACAATGTAAACTATGTATATCTTATACATATATAAAACACGATAAAATTGCCTTTATTAGTGATTTATCAATGTTTTTTATTCGAAGGTTACAGAGGCATAGACATAATACATATTTACATTCATAGCAACACGATCTTATCTTGAAGCAATTTGTGGTTTTTTATTTACGATCACAAAAATATTTGAACCAGAAAATTATTCATTTTAAATCTCATTAGCACACATATTTAGTCATTTGTCATAAAAACACGACTAAACTACAGAAATACAGAGAGAGCTACACAATAGATTTGCAATATTGATCCATATCGCATAATAATGCTAAATCCAAAAATTCACGGAATTTATTGCATCAGATGGTAACCAAACAACAGCAGATACACAAAAATATATTTTGTTGAAATTTAATAGTAGTTTTGGTATTTGGATTGAACCTATATAAAGTCTCTCTACATACATATCATATAGTTTCATAATCAAAACATTTTGTCTATATAAAGTTATTAGTTTTTATTACATATATGGTATAGCTTTTATTAATGTATATCTGACAAAATTTTATACAAAATCTATAATTTAGTTTTTCTAATATTTGAAATTTAATCAAAATCTGAAGGCATAAAAATCATAGGAACTATAAATTTTCTACGAAATATTTGTATGGATGTAATATATATATTGGTATTGTATTTTCCTTATCGATCACAAGATGTGAGAACCAACAATGAAATAAAAAAAAAATCGATCACTAATTAGAAATGATCATGATTTTGCCTATTTAAGAAAAAAATATTTTAATAAGCATCAAAATCTCGACAGCATATTCTGCCATTACGTTAAAGCCAATAGGCCACTGGGCCAAATATATTTAAGAACAACTCATTTTGAAAAAGTATTTAAACCCTATCCGCCAGAAATTACAGATCAATAAATCAATCAAAATATAAACGTTGAAAGCTATCACTACAAATTTCTATTTCGGAAGTAAAATCAGTTATGCACAAACCGCATCACAGGGAAAGTGTTACAAGTTACAAGAATTGCCAAATATGGTATGTTTTTTCTAACTTATTTATTATTCAATGAAATACTTTCTAATTCAGTGGAAGATCTATTAATTAATATTAGTACTAAAATAAAGCAAACCACCAACTCTTTTTAAGCGTTAAAACCGCCTTTTGATTAAATAAAAAAAGCAGTGTTTATCTTGTCTATATCTAGCAGTAGTACTTAAGGTATAAATTATTTGTTATAAAATAGGAGGCTGTATACACAAACATTCGAACAAATAAATCTGGTACTTCAGATATATACGCCCATAATATACGCCGACGATATGCATATAACCAATGTAATCATCATAAATACAAAGCTCTACATAAATCCTTCAGAATCATATTACATACATACTCCTTATACATACTCAGAAAAAGCTTAAAATATTATTTAAAGTGAATTAAGAGTTAAGAAAGCCATGTTTAGACCAAGTAACCGACTCAGGTTCGAATCAGGAAATACCTGATTTGAATCTGATTATGACTGGTGGTGTGAATGAACACATCTATACGTTAATCAGAACTATATTGTCTTCGATTTGGTATAAAATGTACCTTATTTTATACAGTAAACTTAAGATAAATTGTTATTTTTTAACTGATATACAATACAAACAATTACAATAAAAACAAGCAAAAGTTGGTTTCTCATTATAACGATTTTGGTTGAAATTCCGACTACGATTTTTATATAATTTATAAAATGTTAATCTTTTGTTATTTTGTTGTTATTAAAAATAAAATTTTTGCTATTTATTTTTAATATACCAACAAATTCGGTTTAATTAAATTCAATTCGATACCAGCAAAAAAAATCACTTACTTTTGCTATATATTAGTAAAGCTTTTATATTTGTGTATATGGATATACATTTTGTATTATTACGTACATTGTTTTTAATTTAATATCTTCAAAAATCAATTAGTTAAATTGAAAAAGTTTTTGTTATTTTAGTAGCCTTAAATATATTATATTTTTGTGCTTCGATTATATAACAAAAATAAATGAAAAATATTCCAAGAATTTAAAAAGCTCATTTAATTATAAAACATATTTTAGTTTTTATTTTAATGAAATTATTCGTGCCAAAATTTTAAATTGTGGTATAAAGAAGTATAAGCACATACATTTATGTTTATAGACAGAAATATGTATATTTGTGCAATTTAAGCTTGACCAGCACAAGTGCACTGTGTGTTATACATGGAATGGAGTGGTACTGTTCTAGTCGTTCAATTCTAATATAAATTTAAAAATGATCGACAGATTAAGAAACAATACAATAAGTTTGTAATACGTAGTTTGAAATCCATTAAACTTAAAATGAAGAAACTCTAAGCTTTTCCCATAAATTGATACAAAAATTCTCCAATACAAAAAGACATTGAAAAGTGTTCTAACATCCACTATTCAATGTCTACACTGTTCCTAACAATAAGTACGACTTCAGCAGAGCTGAGTTTCCTTTTTGGCTTATACTTGTGAATACAAACCGGAAGAGCAAAGGGGGATTCAGTTCCTAAGGATTGAATACGACATTATATTTACATAATTTTTTTATTATGGTGATTAAATTTTTACTGGTCGATATCCAGAAACCCAGATCTTTTATGGAACAAAGTACATATATAAATATTTTTAGCGCAATAATAAAACTTAATGTGAATTTTAATTAAAGCTTTTTGCTTACAGGGGTGTTGTAAAACTATCAATCTCCTGGTTACACAATCATCGATTAGCTAAGTATAATTTCAACCGTGCTAAATAGGAAACCATGTGTATTTTTTTAGGGTTCCCAATAATCTGAGATAGAGGTGTTGATTAGAATGGTTTTTCAGTTGATTAGTTGCCAATTTGAAAGAAAAGTAATGATTTGAGGTTACAATAACACTATTTTCTATTTTTTTACGGTTTTTACAGGCCATTGTTGTCCCGTACCATATCAACAATTTGACTCTATCGGTTTAGATCACGAGCCAACTATTCATAATGTTGCAAGCAATTATAAGATCGCTCTCTATGCCGTGGAGCCATCGTCGGCGACAACAACCTAATCGCCTACCGAAAATCGATTCTTCCTTCAACAGATCGTTGTATCATTCGGATCAGCACGCAGAACGTGACAAAGCCAGCGTACTCGCTGTTCGTTCATTTCATGCATGATATCAGCAATTCGCATTAAATTGCTGATATCGTGATTGGACAGAACTCGGTATGTGCCATCAACGTCACATATGTCAAGGTCCAACTCTCACATCCATACATGACTCCCACACTTTTATCGTGGATAATGAGAGATTCAAGATACTTAAATCTTATTACTCCTTCAAACCACTACTGAAATCAATTTCGTTTGAATCTCTAAGCCCAGTGATCATATATTTTCTATAAGTTTTGTTGTATATTATTAAGTATAAGTATAAGTTTGATCTAAATTAAATCATTTATGCGAATTTCCTCTGCTTTCACTTATCTATATGAAAAATAAAACAATTTTAATAAATTAAAACTTCACAAACTCTAAAGTTCTCGAAAAACAGAATATTTAATCAATTTTACTATGTAAAATATTTGATACTGCTCTGTTTTTAGCGCATACTGTACACAAGCAGAGCAGCCATTCAAATTTTAAATTAAATAAATTTTCATTGCGGTAAAAAAAATTTGTTTGTGCCTGTAAAAGAAAATTGTTTGTACGAATAGATTCTATTTGCAAGTAAAATTCGATAGGAATTGGAAATATATTAGATTGAATCAATATAAGTATAGTAGATAAAGGTATCTATAATCTATATAACATATACCAGACAAACACGAATATATGTATCGACATTTAGCCTTTCGCATTTCGAAGTTAATCCCCCACTGACCGCACTAATAAAATATTCAACAAGTTAATTTTACCTTCCTCTAGAGAGATATACCATCACACACCATTATCAAATAACCTTCATTTGTTCTCAATTTAATCAGAAAAAGTACAAACAAAAATAAAGAAAAACCATGAAAAAATTTTCCTTACAACATATATATATATATATATATGTACAACACACACGTCGCATACACATACACAAGTCTAAAAAACTGAAAGTAATGTACATTGATCGATAAACAACCAAACAAACAAAACTACAAAAAATTTGAAAATTTAGGAAAATTCATTTTCTCTTATTCATTGATTGCGATGATACTGTATATATATATATATATGATGTTTATGGTATTGTTGTCGAAATAAAATGAGACACCATAGGTTACGGAACAACACTATAGTGTTATAGATCTACTCGATATACATAAATATTGAACAACGGAAAAATGTTATTAAATTGTCCCTGAGAACGGAAAATGTCTTGAAAGACCAATACTAAATTACCATAATCGGATCATATGAAAAGAAAAAAAACTAAATAAGATATTGAATTTTATTATATATTTGAGATGTCTTCAAGGATGTTCTATTCCAAAATATATTTCTGTACATATACCTACATAACAAATCGTATAGTACGAGTGTTTGAGTATATACTTGAATATAAAATAATCGAAATTCAATAAGTATTTATCTAAATAAATAAATATAAGATTTCGGTATTACAGTATTAGACATGAATCTTAAAGAAACCGTTCGGTTTTATTTATCTTGATAAAGAGATTGCATTTTACATAAGTTTCTATTCCAATTATTTCAAATAACATTATCGTTTCTCGACAAGATTAAATTGAATATTCTTTTTTAATGGATAATATTTATTATTCATAGAATATATGACAATATATCATTTTGGATATACGATGAAACAGGAAGTCACAATACATTCATCAGTAGAGATCAGTTAGCAACATTCGAGTTTTCCAGAAACTAAGTCACACTTCGTCCCAATATGCCAGTGTACGATTCATCCAGCTGGGTTGGGAGCTGATTAAGGTTCATTGGACCAATCATTCATTTACCCGAAATCACACTGATTACAGAAATAAAGAAATATCTAGAAATACTGGAAGAAATAACAACACAATCCGGCAAAAACAAATATCCTTGACTATCGTAGACGAACACGAATTGGAAACTTGAAATAAATACAAGCAATGGGAATAAAGTATGTAATATTCTCTGGTGGAGACGATACGCAAGAAGGCATAATAAGAACAATCAAAGCCTAGAGAGCATTAATCGAAAAAGAAAACAGTTAACAGCAAAATAATAGTGGCAAGATTCCATTCAGAAATAAGAAAAACAACCAGCATTCAAGTGCTATGCTCCAACCGAAGCAACAGATGAAACAACAACAAATTATTTTTACGAACTAACTACAATTGCCGGAACGCACAGAAACGACGTCAAAATTGTACAAGGGGATTTCAATTCCAAAATTGGTAAACTTAACACCAAACTTACAACTGTGGATTCTGTGCGATGGAAAAACATTCATAGACTTCTGCATCACAAATCAGTTTCTCATATAACCGGTAGTAAGTGAACGCTTGTAAAGTTTAAATGTTAGAACAATGATAGGGTCGGTCTCCAACTCGTAATTTACAAAACAAACCATCAACTGTGAAACACACGAGACAACTAGAAAAAAAATAACACAAACAGATTGAAAGATACGGAAACAAGAAAAATCTTCAATGAAACCCTCCAACTCAATTTCCATAGATATGAAGCCATCAGTATAGAACAAAGTACTTGGCTACCAAGAGTACAATCGACAACCTTGGATTAGATTGAAGACCGCCGTCTTAACTTTAGTTACCAATGTAGCAACAAAACACGACAGAAGTGAAACACAGATACGAAGAAACAGCGCTAAACTAAGTTAAGTAAAGAAGATGGCAAGAAGTGATCGAAGGAAATGTCCAGAACGCAATTTCACGGCTGCTAAAGAGGCAGCAGAAATTCAAAATATGTAAGCAATACACATCAATTTTAAACAATATCTGGACTAGACGGTATAACCGCCTAAATATTCACAAGAGATTCATCTACAGCTATAAACACACTTACACTTGATAATACAGGTGAAATTCTGGTGACAATGTAAAATTGAATATGAAAAAACTCAAGGAATACACTTAGGCTCTTTTTGAATTCATTCCCAAAAGGATTTTATGATGAAAGTATAACATGAAGGTTTGGAAAATAGTTAGAATTCAATAGGTTAAAGCCAGCCTACAGCACTGACATGTAATATGGATCGACCGATAAGTACTGCCCTTCAAGGAGCATCGTCTTCTATCACTAACGATAATTTGACACCACAATGGTTATATACATGCATAGCGAATTGTAGACATTCGTAACGAGTTTCTGGTACCAATACGAAGTTCAAAACACAAACGATATATTATATACTCGTTCTAATTTGTAAATTTCTACGAAAAACATTGTAAAATTAATATAAACAATCCTACACGATTAAACATATTGTATTCCTCGAGAATCCCACACACTTCCACAACCTTCCTTAACCTAGTCTGTTCTAAATTATATATAAATAATTGTGTTGTTAAATTCTCTTTAAAAAGATTAAAACGTGGATTATGTAACTTTACGAAAAAAAAAAGATTTACTAGTCTCCATGTTTTGAAAGAATTATTATGGACAAACCATAGCATTAATTTAATTAACGTAATTTTTCAACATTTTGATGGTTAGTGGTGTGAAGTACATATATGAATATATACACACACGAGGGTACACAAAAAAAATCTTATTTCCACATGCATCATTTGTGTAATGTGATATGACGAAATGAGACATGCGCGCAAAAAATATTCTGCCGCTGCCGTATAACCAACCGTATATACATCCAAATACATAACTTGTAGATTTCTAAAGTGTGATATGTACATATATTATTGAGGGCAAATTTACGGTCATTGTTTTATTTGCATGTGTGTGTCTCGCGGTGTACTTCACTTGCATATAGATATGTGATACATATAAGGATGAGTAAGGGGGAAGGCACAAATTTCTGTACATATTTGAAAATCGATCCGTTTTGGAAATGAGTAATCTACATACACTTTTATATATTAGATGAAAAATACGTCCAAATTGTTTATCATCACAGATTGTTTTTTTGTTCACAAATCCACATGCATATATAGTTATATATTCAAAAAACAGACTTTCATGTTATATAAAAAGTATATAAATATTGATTGATCCACATTGTTTGTTGTATGTTTCGTTTTTTTTTTTTTAAAAAAATTTCGATTTTATGTTCACATTTGGCGACAAAAATATACGAATATATATGTGCAATGCATCAAACTCCACATTGGTATACCTCCCAAATATAAATTCACCAACATAAATATTTCTCCATCTATATGATCCAAACTACTCGTACAACCACACTATGTTTATTTAATAATAAATGTTATGATAGTTTTTCGATTTTGTTAAATAAAATCCACTCGATATGACAGTATGATGTTTATAAACTACTTAGCAATTAATTTATTCAAAATTCGTGCAATATCAGCACATAATCGAATATCTAGAAGCAGAAAGCACAAACAAATATGTTTTTCAAAATCGAATTAGTATATGAAATTGGTTTGAAAGAAATCTGAGAATAAATAAAAAAAAATTAACCTTGAGAATTATTGTTATAATAAATCGGAATTGGATTTACTTTGTCAAAACATAGTTTGGAACTTATGATGTGCATTACGAATCTAAAAACTTAATTATAATAGTCAATTAGTGTAATTTAGTCTTGTCTTTAATTTGTGTTTCACTCTTACAGTTGAACCTCAAACACCATCTCGCCAATCGTTCTGTGAGATCCTTCTGGGACATCAACCACGTGGGACTCGGTTGGCCATCGTAAAAGGTAGACCGGCAATACAGCGGCCCAGTATTCGAGTTTTGTCATGATATATTGTGACACTAAGCTTTCTTTGATCTTATAAGACGCGAGCTCTATTGGCATGTTGTGACCATTCTCCTTCTTTTGAAGCAGAACGGTTTCCACTCCCATCTCGGTTGACCTAGTATCATACTGTAAACAGAAGTGTTGTAACAGCTGATTTCCTATAAATCTAATGCGTTTCGGGCTGATTTGGATCAAAGAAATTTTTGGTTAATTTTCATAAAAGGCGTTGAAATGCTCGGGATTCGCTTACACATTTGTCTCAAATGAATGAACACTAATCTCATGTACATCCCGAAAAAATTAAGAACCCATAGCAACTTCCGGGATATATCACAAGTCCGTTATGCTTGCTTAATGGACACGCAACGAATTACCATAAAATATCCGTGATTTCGGACTCAGTTAATGAAATTGTCAAAGAGTGTGCTAGACTTAGTACCTGATAGTAAAAATCTACGAACGATTGGTTTAACATCTATGAATGTCTTGAGGTACTGGGAATATCTAAACGATTTTGTGGTGACATTTAGGTCACAATCACGTTCTGTAGTTGTGCGTGATTCGTACAGCATTTGATTAAAGGTCTCTGTTGGCCTATAGATCCCGACTTTCGGTCCCGATTTCACGTTGCTTTTGAGCGTGAGATTGGTTAATCGAGCACTTGAAATATGTATAGTTAGCGTACTAACCGAACGAGCGATACTTGTAGAAACTGTATTACGTGATATGCGTTACTCAGACGCGAAATTTTTTGTTAAGTCTGAATGAAGTATTAATGGTTTATCGATATAAGTAGACGTTTCTCGTCAGGCCAAACTTCTTATCAAAAACGCTCTGTAATTTTTCAAACAGAGAAGCCATTGTAATTTTTCTTTTGCATTTCTTTAATTTCTTATTTAATATCAACTCAGGTGAAGCTTTCCCAAAACTCATTTCAGTATTCAAACCACATCGTTTTGGACAAGTCATTCAATCATTTCGAACTATTTCCGGCATATAAGTGAGGAACTGGGTTGATTAAAAACGATGGTCCAGACATATATAAACGATAAACCAGGTACGGAAATCATACCTCAAAATACATATGTAAATATCTACCGAATAAAATTTTCTTGGCTCTTCTGTGAAATTTATTTTTTAACGGATTTTACAGGTTATTGTTGACCCGTACCATGTCAACAATCTAGCACCATCGGTTTCAACTACGAATCAACTCTTAGTAATGTTGTAAACTAATAAAAGATGCCAGATCGCTCTTTATATCTCCATCGTCGCCGACAGTGATCGATAATTTCTTCCGCCAAAACAATTCTTTCAAACATAATGAACGACAGTAGCTTGTACGAAAGGAGAGCTATACTCACATTGTAAGCGATCGTCCTTTTTTGAAGATGGAGCATAACCCGGCCAATTTCCAATCTTCGAGCATATAGCTTCATTTCGCCATAGCAATTGAATAAGGTTTGATTGGAGTAAATCTTTTTATTGTGTGTCTTCTAATAGACAAAAGCAAATATGTCGACCGACCAAGAGGTCAGTATACTCAGTGCATATTCAGAAAAGAACATGTTGGTACGCACCATTTATATGCAATAATTTCATAGTAATACACGGCAATGGAATATGTCATGACTTTTGATTTGAAATTGATAGACCGGGCTCGAATAACTAGGCCAACAACTATGAAACGCGATTATAGAGGACTTGGTTATTTTTTAAACAAATATTAAACTACAGTGGTTCCATGATCCAAGATATTACAAATAAATAATAAAAATATATATACTTATATAAATTATGATGAAATTTCATGCTTCATTACAGTTTAATTAAATAAATTGTTGAACAAATATAGCAACATTGCTATATTTACTTAAAATTTATAAAGTCACTTGCTTGTGCAAATAAAAGTTTTGAGATAAGTAGTTTTAAGACATTTCGATCGTCATATATATCGAATTTTCCAGCAAAATAGCACTGCCATCTGCAATTACACTGAGCTATAAATATATTATATTTTTCCTCTATTGTATGTAAATTAATAAAGATGAACTTTAGTTCAAGAAACCTATGCTAATTTGTCTCATTATCAAGGTTAATAGTTTCAACAACAGAGATAAATAAAAATCGCGATCGCGCATCATACAAACGGAAGAACAATAGTCAGCACAAAAGAAAAATTATTTTTCTCTGTAACTAAATACATAAACGTGTAAATTTGCCCTGATATATTCAATGAAAAACACAGCCATTCCAAAAATTCTTGTCTGTATAATAAAAAACAAAATAGACGTATACAATACATCAAATAATTTTTTTACTGACTCATCTGTATTTTATACATAAACTAAATAGTCCATAACTAAAAGTCTAAACAAAGACGAATTTGTGTTGTATTTAATTTTGTTTTGTATTTTGTTCGATTTAACGATTGTTTTGATTACCCTACGAACATATTTTTCGATTTGATTGGTTTGATATTGCGACTTATTTAACTCTTCATTGCTAAGGTTAACTGGCACTTTCCATGCAAATGTGCTTACCTGAAATTGTGAACTAACCTGAAATTGTCTAAAATGATGTTCATCATAAACATGCCGAAAAATGTGTAAAGGGTACGACGATCGAGTTGCGAACGAACAACCCAGAAGTAGTTTACATATGCACAATTTTCTGGTCGGTCAGTCACTGAAAAAGTCGATGAAATTTTGAAATTGGTGGAGCAAGACCTGAACGCAACCTGTCAGAAAATAGCGGAAGCATTAAACATCACCACAAGACAGGTATGGCTACCAAATTTAAATACACCAACAGAGGCTAGATCATACTTCACTGCAACAACCAAGTCTACGCGGGCTTTCAAGTGTACAATAATTTTATCTTATAAGTATGACGTGCCCCTTTTAACACTAAGGTACAAAAACTTATTATCTACAATACTACAATTTAATAATAAAACCACCCACTGAAATCGTCTAGAATATGGAATATAAAAGAAGCACGTCGAAGTGTAATAAATAATATAATATGGTCATTTTAAGTGCACCTATATTGACATTATAAAATCGTCGGAAACACTTTCAAAAAACAATTTCTATACATACAAATAGAATTTCGATTAAGTCTATTCTTTCATATAAAATGTTTATTGTGTCTGTATTAGATAAGATTACACTAACATACATATACATAAAGGTTGCTGACATATGGCGGTATATCACTTAAATAGCATTAACAATTACAACGGATCAATTCGAATAGTTTTTGTAGTTCAGAAGGCTTATCGTTTCTGTTAATCAGTTTATTTATAATTAGGTTCACATAAAAAGTCTCCGCGTTTTTTGTCACTAGATGGTGTTGATACCTACATATATCGGGCAACGCTCTATCGATTCAGCTTCCATTGTTTGTGACGATTGTTTTATAATTTGCGAAGTGTACGATGAGAATACAGTTAGTGAACTAAAAATCCAAGAGTGGTTTGCTCGATATGATCGGCCAGTTCCTGATAAATTCGATGAAATTTTGCAATTGGTGGAGCAAGAACGGCACGCAAGCCATCAGGAAATATCGAAGGCATAAAACATCAATCACATGAAATTTTGTGTTAGCAGAGCAGACTACAAAACAAAGGTCGATATTTGGGTGGCACATAAATTAACGCAAAGAAATTAGACTAACCGATTTGACATCAGTTGAAGCGAATCATTACAGGTACTTAATGCAAAATGAGTGAAATGTGAGATTATCAGCTTAAGCGCACATGTTCAAAGGCTAGTGACCCTCCACAAACGACTCGAAGCCTAGATTGACCGAAACAAGATTGTATTGAGTGTTTAGTAGAATTGGAAAGGAATTGTCTATTATTAGCTAATATTGTCTATTATTAGCAACGTTTGGAAATCAATTCGATCCTGTACTGTGCACAACTCTATCACTTGAAAGAAGCAATCTCTAAAGAGCGACCAAAACTATCCAACAGAAAGGAAGTTGTGTTTCATCATGACAATGCGAAACCATGGTTGGGAAATTTTGATGCATTCATCGTACAGCTTGGACCTTGCATCGTCTAGCTAAGATTTGATTTGGTCTCTGCAAAACTCTCTCAAAGCGCCACTGAAACCCACTTGGCTAAGTTTTTCGACTATAAACCACAGATTTTCTACACGAATGAAATTATGAAGCTACCCAAAAAATGGTAAAATTATAGATTATAGATAACAAAGGAAATTGATTAAAATTTATTTTAAATAAAGAAAATTTTTGTTCATAAATTTGGTAGATTTTTGAAAAAAAACCTCAGAGACTTTTTATGTATTTTATACAGCACAAGCAAAAAAATTAATAGTCTATAAGACGGATCAAGGTACCGGATTCTAAACCAGAATGATTACGATCGGGATGTGGATGAACAGATCTATAATCTTTTGTATGAGTCCATTTCAGTATTGTAGGCTAGCAGAGCACAATGCAAAGATAATCTACGTAAGATGGGTCTAAGTAGAAGGTTAATAGAGAACTACTAACAAGTTAGACCGAAGCTCATTTTGGAAAATATTAATATATTTTCCAAAATGAGACCAGTGCGTCCAAAAATTCCTCCCAACAATTGTATGCTTGAAATTTGGAGACAACAAAAGAGGTTCTCAGGAAAGCGTGTATGTAGAAATGATATATGAGTACCTTCAATATCAAGGAAGTGAAGTTATCCTCCAATGGATACCATCGCACCTACAAATTGAAGGTAACGAAAAAGTCAATATGCTTGCAAAAAGAGGTGCTATGCTTGAGGAAATAAATGAATAGGATTTTATGGATGCAAGAAATGTACTTTGTATGTTTCAGGTGAATCTGTGAATAAAATGAAATTTGTTGAAAAATGTGAGGTGGAAGGAAAAGTTCTTTGAATTGTGTAGTGCTCCTTTGCGATTTTAATGGATTCCAAAGGAGACACTACAATGATAAGAACTATGGAGAGGGTGAGATTAAATCATGGCAATTGGAAGGAATGCTTAAAGAAACATCATTTGGCTAAGAATGACTTATGTGAAAGTGGTTCGGTTGTGGAAGATATCGAAGATTTACTAATAAACTGTTCGCAATTTAGCGACAGTAGACAACTGTACGATATCCTCTCAAATGCAAGGAATATGACTGAACTATTATGAATTTATAAGGAGAAATGAAAGAACAGTATGAAAGTGGATCGCTGTATGAAAGACGAATGAACAAAAATAAACAATGTAAATCCTATTCATTGGAGCTGGTGCCAAATAAACAAAAAATAAAAAGTTAGAAGTGCTTTGCCCCCAAAAAATATTATAAACACATAAACCATCTAACAAGATGTTTTTAAACAGCTAAACTTTATAATACTAAACGAGGTTATACTTATACATAAATTGTACACTAAATTCACATATTTATTCCAGAACAATAAAATATATTATTGTAAATACGCATAAAAATATTAGTAAATTAGTAATTGTAGTGTATTTTACGCTTAACAACACATCACCCTCAACAAATCAAGTACATAAGACAAAAACATATATACTTCCGGTGTTATAACAACAATAATACGAATATACAGCAGGCTACTTAAAACTAATTCAATGTCTATCAATTTAAATTATTTGTTTACTCGACATAATTGTAAATTGTAATATTTATATCTAGTATATCGCATGTGCAACATAAAACTGTCTCAATTTAATTGCGTTACCTTATTATAAATCATTGCACCGGAAATTGAATATAACTTGGTTAAATCAACTTTTGTACAATATCCTGACATCGTTGTAACGATGGCAAACGATCTCCTTTCTAACCGAAGTTATACTATAATGGACAAAATGCCTAATAATCAAATCTTTTTTTTGAACATCGTCGTAAGTGTCTCAAAAGAAGATTATTGGGAAGATAACAAATAGAATAAAATCTACCTAGCCATAAGATGTTGTACAATTTGAGAATAAAATATTAGCGATTAAAATTTTAAGACAAAAGATTAAAAATTGTTTTATAGACTAAAATTAATAGACGATGAATATAAAACCGAGTTTTCGATTAAAATTTAGACACTAGAGATTAAAATAAGGAGATTATATGTAAGAATTTGAAAACAAATGAGAACACTAAAGATCTTCTAGGTATTATAAATTGTAGACAAGATATACATATTTAGGAATTGAAAAATCATAATGGCAACTGGGATGTTTACAAGAAAGCGGGTATCTAGCAGAATATACAATTCGGCTAAATTCGGCCAAGGTGGAGAACCAACCTACAAATTTTTTTCTGGATTTACCATAATAGTTACATTGACCGGTATTAGTATTGTTGAGTATCAATGATTTAAAGACAGAACTTCAGAACATCTTACAATCAACCGACCTAAACAGTATGAATTAAAAAGAATAGTCGACCATAAGTGCTCAACTGATATTGAAAAGGCTGCAGGCAAGTTGAAAGATGTATTTGATAGTCAATATTTCTAAGAAACCTTTAATAAGCTTCCACGTGATATCCAAAAATTTGTTTCAGAAAAGGGAAAATTTTAGAGAAATAATTTATTAAGTCTGAATTTGAGTCTCAATAATTTATTGAGTCTTATTGACAGAACAACACCAGAATATGCCACTCAGTTTTGCCAAACTTTGAAATAATATTACTAACTAAACTTAAATAATATTACTAACATGTATTGAAAGAGCGAATGGAACAACATTTAACCATACATTTAGATTCCGAAGCCAATATGTAACTACTAAACTAGAGAGGAAAAGTACACATTTTTGAGGAAATGGAATTTTTCTGTAGTTTTTATGAATCTAGACAAGCATTTGACAAATTTTGAACCTCTTATTTAAGAGTTGTGGAGAACATTTTACACCAGGAGTTCATGGCCTACTTGTTATACACATCTGATCTACGTTCATGGCCTACTTGTTATACACATCTGATCCTACAAATTTTGGTTTCACACAAATCAAACTGTCTGTTCCTATCTGTTTTGCGGCTCAAGGAACATTGCATAGCTCCATGCCAGTCAATGAATTCTGTACTCTCCCTGTTAGAGTATAGAATTCATAGATGTGTTAATTCACACGACCTATCGTAATTAGATGATGAAACATCCCTTGAAAATATTACGAATATTCTAAATGATATTTGAAAGGTATGTAGCCGAAATATAAGATACTTAAACGAATGCCTTTAGTTAAGACTTAACAAATGTAACAAATAAAACTTGTTATAGAAAGAGTCAAGAGCAAATATATTGCCAGTATTATACAAATATACCATCCTTTGCAAGGTAAAGGAGTACTGACATTGAAAACTGGCAGCCATATGAGTTCAACAGTGCAGACGACATGAACCATGAATTTCAAATGGGATCAATAATTGGATCATAAAATCAAGGAAGACTACTTAGGTATTAACAACAAATGCAACACTTTATCACCTTTCTTCAAAGAGAACACCTATGCTGATAAATAACTTGTGTTGACATTAGGTTCCATCACATAAGAGTTTCTGCCTGTATAACTACGTCAACAATTCAGTAAGAGATAATGAAGAAGTAAAAGTTATCTTAGCGATTTATGAAAAATATACTCTCGATTGATGGTGTCTGGAAATTTTGTATAATTGCATAAATCATTCGACCATGATACCGGAAATTGAAACCACAACTGAGTATGTATGTATATAAAAATGTCCTTGATAAAGCGATTTACTTTCGAAATTGTATTGTTATAAATTGTATTTATAAACAACACATATTCCTGTCCCCACTAGCGTTCGGGATATTTTTTTTTGTGTTAAACACACATTAACAATGTGTTAAATTTAAATAATTAAAAAAATTAATTTTATTTATAGTTAGCTCTGTATGTAATGTAATATGTAACACTCAAAAAAAACGAAACCAGCGAAAAAAAAACATCCCCAGACAGTTGCGCAGGGGATGTTTTCATATACGATACTCGTACATAATGAAAATATACCGGCATTTTTACTTCATGCACACATTTTATTTTTCGTTTTATATTCTTTTGTCGTATATAAAGTATATATGTAAGTATATAAAGTAAATAAATAAATAAATAAAATATTTACATCAATAATGGCGTCATCTCCAGATGCCCATCTTGGTTGCTTTTGAGCAAATTGAGGAAATTCTTGCTCGTGGGGATGACGCTGGAATACGTAACCAACAGCAGCATCGTCTTGAGTGCGAATAGGTGGGCCGCGGCCACCACCATCATCGTTACTTCCTAATAGTTTCATTGTATTTATTGGAAAAATTTGGGCAAATAAAAAGTTATTTTTTTATAAGGAAATGTATCTGTAATTAGAAAATAATAATTTATGAATTAATATATAATCGAGACGGTTGGTGGGTGTAGCAATTTCATAAATTATTTAAAGAACTACGCTTTTCCTCTATGTTTGGTACATTAACACCTTAGTTAACTAAAATAGTTAGAGATAAGCTTGCCAGACATTGTAGTATAGTTTGTTCAAAACCTTTATTTACCAACTTCATGGTGAACGACTATCTAAAAACGATTTATGAAATTGCTCGTATCATAAAGAAACACAAAGGAAACAGGATAGAGGAAATTCATGTCTTGAGACAGAGAATTATATTTACCTGGATTATTTATTTTATGTATATTATATTATATTAGATTACTTATAAATCCAAATAATATGATAACAATAATTTAACTTGATTGATTAATTAATTAATTACAAAAAACTTTATTTTATATTTAATTATAATGAGAGAGATATTATGAGAGAGACAATATAAAGAGAGACTTATTTTAGTAATAATTAGAAAAATTTTCTACACAATAAAAAAAACAAATTCACAAATCGGTGGCGTTGGATGCTGCAAAATTTTCACTTTTCTTTTTCCTTTTAATTAAAATCTATCACAAAACACTAATTTTCTTATTTTTTTTAATTATGTTGTAGATATATAATATAATCACAAAGCACCTTTTTCTCTTTATTTTATTTCATTAGGATTTTTCACGAGAGAGAAACACACAATTTTTTTTATGAAATTAACTAAATTACACAAATAAATCGATTAATTATTTTTTATCACTAGCTGTACACAAGGGAAATTAATTAAATTTTATATTTTATACAATATCGCGCACTATATACACAAAATTAAAAAAAACAAAATTGAACAAAAGTTTTTGTTATAAATTAAATTCTCGACTGTATTTTATATACTTTAAATTCTCTTGATTGCGGAAAATGATTTACAAAATTACGCCATTTGTGAGAATTCTTTTTTTTTTTGTATTGGGAGATTTTTTATTCTTTTTATACACAGAAACACTAAATTATATATTTAATATACACAAAATGGAAAAACTATATAATACATATATATTCACACAAACTTATTAATTTAAATATTTAGAAAAGTAAATTTTAATTATTTTAATAAAATTTTTTTAGTTTTGTTTTATTTACAAGACGCCCGACATTACCTTTCTCAATATACATACGGCCATATTGAAATAAAAACAAAAAAACACGAATTTTTATTGTATTTCGTTGTGTGTGTAACAATAATGTTTGTATGTGTGCATTTGTATGCGCGCGCACACCTGTCAAAAATAATAAAACAAAAATAACAAAGCAATTTTGTTTAATGTACTAGTCATTTGTATATACCCTTCTCTTTTTTTCTCATAACACCGGTATTTGAATGTAAATATAGTGCTATTTCAAAATCATGCGGTTTTTTATTTCCAATATTCGACATGCTGCCTAATGAGTGTCGTTTATGTTATGACCGGGCATCTAGTACAATTTGGTTAAGAATATAAATAGCAAGGTAAAATCAATGGGAACGTTTTATACAACAAATCTGTTCCAACTGTTGTAAAATAAATAAAAATCAGTTAATTTTATATTTCAATTTTGTATTTTGAACGTTGATATGTTCAATTTTTATTATTCATTTGTAATCTGTTTGTTTAGTAATAATTAATAATAATAATTTACATAATTAATATTATATTTTTGTTATAAAATATTTCATGGAGTGCTGGATATTGTAATACAATTTTGACGATTTGGTGCACATCTTAAAATAACGTGCCATTTTGTTAACATTTAAAAAAAACCGCGTGCACCATCTCGCCATTTGTAATTATATAATTTATCCCCACGTGCTCTTAAATACAAAAGAGAAGGAAGAGCAGCATAAAATTAATAATTTTATTAATATTTTAAATCCTTATTATTTATAAGTAATAATTGGTAAGTTATAGTAGATTTGTTTGTAATTATTTATGTATTATATTTGTAACATATAGAAAACCATACCCTTGCACACATGCTAAATATAAAATGAGGCATCGTGTGCGCTTGGTGGCATCCATTTTGCCGTTATATTTTATATTATAATTCAATGGTTTAAATTAAAAAAATATTCTTTACATTTTTAAAAATTAATTATTATTATTATTTTGTTATTATTTCATTTTTTATAAGGCCTCTATATAGCAAAATAACAAAACAAATATTGGAAATTATAATCCATATTTTTTTATACAAATTAAAAACCAAACTAAAATTTAAATAATACACTTAATATTAAAAATAATTGACCAAATTAGAGATTTAAATTATTCAAATTGCACAGTATACAAACCGTTAGTTGTAGTGTTCGCGTATAGATGACCCGGTTCTATATCTCTAATTGGTATGTTTTTTTACATATATGTCTGCCAGGATTATTTTAATGTTTTTTCAAAAGCTTATATTATATATTTATATATCTTATTATTAATTTTATTTAAGTTTGAACTCAATAAAAATTATAAATTAAAATATATTATGGCAGTCTTGGGATATAATAAAATAGAGGCTTTCATATTTGTAAGTATTTATGTGCATGTGTGTTCGCACTGTTTTTATATATAGATGGCAAATTTGACCGACCATAATTTTTTTTTATTTTTATGATTTAAATAATTTACATTTATAATTAATAGTAGATACTATTTATGTAGTAGTAGTAGTTGTAGTAATAGTAGTTAGTTAGTTAAAGGTACACAGTTTTTAATTAATTATTAAATTTATTATTTATAATTAATTTTATGTATTTTTAATCATATTTATACATATATTAATTTTTCGTAATAAGTTGAAAAATTAAATAAAACAAAAATTGTATACCGACCGACCGTTGTAGATGCCTAAAACAAAAAAGAATACGCCCGAACTATCGCTTATTAAATGAAACATAAAATAAATGAAAAACTCACGTGTTATGTGTGTCAAAAATTCAATTTTGAAATTTAATTTATTATTTTTAATTAATTTGTTTAGAATTAAAAATGGATTAAACATTTTTCATATTTTAAGCGTAATCATTAATTAATTTATTTAATTAAAAAAAATTAAACTAAAAAAAATAGATGAATTCATTGAATACAAATCAAAAAAAACAAAATCAATTAATTTAAAATTAAAAACTTAATACTTAAATAGGCAAAATTTATTAATTTTATTAAGAAACACAACTTAAATAAAAAAATTATATTCGAGAAGACAAACTAAACCAAAATATTATTTTATAATTAATTTATTTTGTAGTTTTTTTTTAAAATTTTTTTTTTTTTTATATTTTTGATTGGTTGGTAACATATTTAATAAGTCACTGGTATATTTTGTACTAATAAACAAATAATTAATTAATCAATAATATAATTTCAATGAATAATAACAAAAAAAACTTGGCACAAATTAAAAATAGATCAACTATTTTTTTTATTAATCATCGAGCAAAATTATTTCCTTTTTACTCTTTAATTTAATTTAATTTTTCAACTTAACTAAAAATTAATAATAATAATAAAAACAAAAATAATAATGATAATTTAAATGTATCCTCTTAAAAATATTAAATTATATTTTATTTTAGTTTGATGATTAATTAAAATTAATTTATAACTAGAATTTGGTTTAATTTTTAAATAAATTTATTTTTTTTTAGCTATTGCACTCTATTAAGATTTTTAATTAATTTGTGAAATAAATTAAATAGTTTTTGTTTTGTTTCTATATAATAAATTAATATAAATATATAATATATATTATTTAGGCTATGGTTAATTAATTAATTTATTTCTAGTATAAATTAATTTAAAACAATCATCAAATTTTTAATTTACTGCATTTCTTTTTTTGTTTTGTTTATTTAATTTACAAGTTTTATTTATTTGGTTGTGTGTGTATTTGTTTGTGTGGATTAATCAACTATTTTTTTTTTAAATTAAATTAATTTTTACAGGCACCTAATTTTATATAAATTTTTTATTAATTATTTGTTTAGACGGGCACGCTTGAAACACACACGGGCGGCGACCTCTTATTAAATAATCAGTACACGGGGGACACATGTTTTTAAACCTCTTTCGTGGGTTGGTGATTTATAATATAGGGGGAGGAGGCTCGAGGCGACAAAATAATTATAATTAACAAAAACAAAATAAAAAAAATATATTAAACAATATTGTACGATTCTTGCGCCCCCATCTAAACACAATATATTATTAAATTCTATTTATATATCATATTTATTAAAAATATATAATTACAAACAATTAAATTTAATTTATTAATTTTAATTTTATATAGTTTTGTTTTTATTAATTATTTCAAATCAAAGTCAAATAGATCTGACAATCCCTCGGTGTTGCCTAAAGAAAAATTATAGTCGGTGTCCAAGGGCGGTTCAATCGATAAGAATTTGTCATAGTCGAAGTCTATAAAATAAAAAATAATAAATATATTAATTAATAAACTCATAATAAATATGAATTATATAAACGTATATAAATTATTCATTTGTATTATATTATATTAGTTTTATTATTATACATGGTAAATACAAAAATTCACACCAGAGCTGAATCTCATGGTGCTACATGTATGAGTTAATATGAAATGCAGACCCACAAGATTTCAGTACCGGTGCCAATTATTAATTAGAAATGGTGTTTGATGCAGTTATTATTTTTTAGTTATTTATTTTTTAATGAACGTTAGTGAGTTTCTATTAATATGATTTAAACAACACACACACACACACACAAATTGTTTATTTTGAACTTGTAAATTTAAAACTTAAACCAGCTAATAGTTCACCGTGCCACTAGGAAATTTGGTAGAATTTTGATGTGAACAAATTAAACTCGATTTTAAGAGATGAGATTATAGTTATAAAATCAGAACTTACAAATATTATATAAACTAACCAACTCTTTCAAAATATGCAAAATAATTCACCAGCTCTTTCAGAAGGATAGAATTATAGTAAAAGTCGTTTACCGGCCAATACTTTTACAATCACTTATTTAGTCTAATATTTCAGATAATATACTACAACATGGACTCAATGTATTGTTTTTTAATATTATTAATGATCAATACAATCCTATAAACGTACACAGCTCTTGAGGCCAATTGAGTCTTAATTTTATTTCAAAATTGGGACAATCAACGATCCAAAGAGATATAATATGATCGAATATTTAAAATATGAATATGAAGATAAATTATTACTTAGCAACATTCTTCAATTCATCGATCAATTCAATTCTTTATCACTCAGACAAATTTACCTATTCCAACACGCACATTCTACGTCACCACAGTCGCAATGGAAACAGTTTTATTTGATTTGTTAGGTTAGTAATTGAATATGCGCTATATACCTGTCCTAGCTACCGACCAAATGGTGCTTTTCGGTAATTTGAGCGGGATGTACCGGGTTCGAATAGGGGTTGGATTTTTCATCATCTGATTACGATCGATGGTATAAATGAGCACATCTATCGGACCAATAGTCGTACGTTCTCGATTTGAAGCTATGTGATGGCGTAAAGTGGGACGTAAATAATCGAACCGCAAAAAAAATTGGGAGCTTTGAACCCCAAGAACAGATTGCAAAGATAAAAACAAACAGACAGACAAAGAAACAAACACATTTATTGAAATAGTTAACTCATTTTGAACAATGTAGGAACTTAACGAAAGCTTCTTAATCAATAAAGACAAGTTTCGGATTTAGATCAATTAAATAAAGTTCAGCTTAGCGATGTTTACTATTCCAATGTCGAATTAACAACCACAGTACCAACTGGAAATATTTGAATTACAAACTGATTTTTAAACGATTTTTTTTTTGGCACTACAAATAGAATAATATTATAAAATCGTGAAGTTTATGTTAAAACTCATATATTTGTAAAAGTTGATCCTAGATATCAAATATATTTAATCTGAACATCAGATTATCCAATGAAAGCTTCCAATTTAGGAAAGGTTTGCAAATCGCTAACAATTCTGAATATAATCCATAAATTTAACAATTCTAATTACAATTATAAATGAAACACACGCGCCTTTTTCCAAATCAATAGCTTTCTTCAATTCATACTTAATTTGATTTTAACAGACGTTGTTCAACAAAATTAATGGTATAGACAAAAACAATTTTCCTAAACCAACAACAAATAATCATAACAATCGAACGATAATAAGCAATTTTTACGTTTAAATTAATTGTAATGAGGCAAGCTGTTGACATTGCAATTTTTTTTTTGCGAGGCCAACACAATTTAAATTATCTCACCATTTAGATATACCTTCAAAATTAAGTTAAGAGTGCCTTAATTATTTATTAACTAAATTATCGAACATTTCGTATATTTGTTTTATTTATTAATAGCCTGTTAAGTATTGATTAATTCCAAATGGTCATTAGGCATTTACTTGAAAACATGATTGATTGATAGATCTCATTTCTATTTTGTTGCAAATGCTGCGCTGTAGCTGTTGAATCTCGAATCAAAACAAACAATATACAACGTTCATTTCGTAGAAAACTCTCAAAACTTAAATTTTCGAATAATTTTACTATTAAGGTCTTAACCAAATTACTTATTGGGTGTATAATTTACAATGTGCACTAAGATGATAACCTTATTTTAAGATAAATTTATACCAACATAGAAAAACAACACAAATAATTATAAAAATCCCGTAAGCAAAACAACAGACATTATTATTTTAGTATTATTTACACAAAATGTACAAACAATTTTGCCCAAGAGACAAAATTAAGTAAGTAGTAAGTTAAATGTTGTGTATATAAAATTACAAAGCAAGAACTCAGACTGTGATGCGGATTAAAAATGTACGCGGGTCACAATCAGAGCTCCCGCTATGGAATTTTATCCATTTTTGATATATTATTTATATTATATGTATGTATATAGAAAGCAATTTATTTACATAATATTAGTACATAATATTATTATATATGTATATATCGATATGTATATAGTTTGAAAATATTTTACCTGTATCGGTGGTTGCAATCCAATTTGATAAACAAAAATCATTGATCCCGTCCTTTTTATGTAACGATTGATTGGGGCTAAATGATAATACGGAATGATTACTTAATTTAACATCATTCTTTAGTCGAACTGAACCAATTATGTCATTATCTAAATTATTATCACTACTATTACCACCACTACCGCCATCACACGATATATTATCATTACTATTATTGTTATTATTATTTGTTGTATTATTAATTTGGTGCTGGTGTTGCTCTTGATGATGATTTGAATATTTATTATTATCCTGATCACAATTATATTGATTACTAACAATACTATTACTATTATTACTATTATTGTTTAAATTTTGATTATTTGTATTAGTGTTATTATGATGTGGATGGTGGTGATGTTGCTGTTGTTGTGGTGTTCTATTATTAGACGACAACGACGAGGATGTTTGTTGGAATATTAAATCGGATGATATGATATTTGACGATGCTGATGTTGACGATGAAGCGGACCATGCCGATTGAGATGAAGATGTTGATTGTATTTGATTTGTTGAATTATTACTACCAGCGGCCACCAACAATGATTTATTTAAGTTGCGTTGAGCTGAGCCAAGTGGTCGTGTTGCTAAACCTACAAAAATATTATTTTTTAAAAAAATTTAGATTTTATTTTAATTTAGTAACATACCTATTCTATTGCTAGGGCTTAATAAACTTCCTGCAGCCGGTTGTATTGGTTTAATACATTCGAGAAGCGGGTCGCAAGGCGCCGATGTTGTAGTACTATCGATTGCAGTATCCGGACAAAGGTATACATCTATAATTTCACCTTTCTCCGATTTTAAGTGAATTTCTCGAGGATCTTCAATATCGGGCAACTGCAATAACACACACGTATATTAATACAAAACCTGCTAAATCCATTGCAATGCCACCCTCCAAAAAAAACCTACCACTAATTTAGCTTCTGGTGGCGCCTTTATAACAATAACCGTTTGATCTTTAAACAATTCAATCTTTTTTAAATCCTGATGTGTTACATACGCGTGTTGTGTATCCTCGGTTTGTGCTTTAAAATAATTCTTAATCTCTCCTATTAGATTGTCGAGCAAATTTTCTTTTTGCTCTAATCGATCGGTCTCCTTCTGTATGTCATAGTTCAATATCGAATTACCACATTTCCATTGAATATTGTTTTTCGATTTTTTTTCTAATATACCAATCCCTTCTAAAACATTTGTTATATCATAGATACGACGTTTTTGTACATTTAACTTTTCCGATGCTATATTCAAATCAACCACCCCATTGTCCGACTCTTTGAGCAAATCAACAAATTTTTTTGTTAGTAAACCTAATGATGTATCATATCTGTGTGGAATTAAGAAATATATAACGGGTTTATAACTTATCAATTTTGAAATTGGGATAATGGCCATGAACTAAATGATTGATTACCTTGTGCCTTCTGAATACCGCTTTTTTGTAGATGCTGCTGTTGTTGCTGCTTTTGTTTGTTTCATTTGTTTAGGTGGTGTTGGTGACATATTGCTTGTTGGAGACGTCATACGACGTTTTACAGCCTGAAATGAATATAAAGTATTGGATGTAGTGAAACTGATATCTGTATTTTTATCAGATAACCTTTCTACTGTAAAGCTTATTACATTAGTACACAATCTATCCATAAGTAAATTGGAACGATGGCGTTTGTTGGGAGGTAGTACATAATATCATCGTCTAAATAACACAGTGAACCTGACTAGTTACCAAAGAAATTATTTTACTCTTCTCTATTCATCAAAATTAAAATATTTTCTATTTCTTTGTTCAATAACTTGGATATTTTTTGAAGTATTTGATATGCCAGCAAACAAATCATGATAAACATAGCATAGACAATCGAATTATCTTTATCGTTATATTTGATTCAATTGAATTTTATATACATATTCTGATATAGCTAGACAAAAATATTCGTATATACGTGCATGTGTAATAGAAATCAGGGTGATGATAAAGACAAAAACATGCAAATTTGCTTGATTATTTATTAACCTCTAATCTCAAAGCATTTAAGATAATTTTGCACAACAATACGCAATATTTGCATAGAATAATTTCAATTTTAAGTGCAACACAGCAATGAATTACAAATTTTATCACAATTCAAACAATAATAATATAAAAAATTTGGCAAAAATTGCGAACATGTGCATATTATTACATTTTTTTGTAGGGTAAGTTATTCATGCAAATTAGACCGTTTACATATTTACTTCCGTAAACTTAAGCCTAAACTCAATACATAATTGTTTTTTAACATGAAATTGCATTTAAATATTGATTTTTGTACACTATATTGCAACAAAATTATATTGCCAACCTTGAAAAAAACATGTCTTTAAGACTAGTTAAGAAGCCACATATGGCAGTGACAAAACATTTCTTATATTATATTATCACACAGCATGATGTAATCACCATCTATCAAGAAGTTTAAGCGTAATCTACTGACATTTTCATTCATATTCGTAATTTGTGAGCGGCATTTTAATATCTGAATGATCTAAATTTTGCTGACGTCACAATAATTTAATCATGTATGCATCTACTAAACATAAATATTTTAAAAAAATATATTAACTTAACAATTGTGGTATTTTGTGTAGAATTATGTTGAATTAATTATAAATACAAAAACAAAATTATTATTTTGGTGTAGTTATACATGATCGGAGACGGCGCCATAACTCCAACTAAAACCCATTATTGAAATTATTGTCGCTCATTTAATTTATTTTTTGTAAATTTCAATTGAAAATCCCACGTGAATTTGTGCTATTAACGAAATTTATTCCACCCCTTAGACGCACAATTCTTATTAATCTAATAAAGATTTTCAAGATTTGAATACAATCCGATAATTATTTGAAAACAAAATTGGAGTTCCAAACAGGATCTACTTCTAAGATTTAACAGTTTATTTAGATCGTCATAATGTATGTATATGAAATACGTACATCTAGATAAAATGACAGTAACTCAGTCACAATGCTGAAAGTTGAAAACAGGCTATCGGGAACTTTTATTACTTCTGGTGTTCGACAAGGAGATGCGCTGTCCCCGATATTTTTTAATCTCATGTTGGAATACATCCTTCGTGTAAGTCAAATTCCTCAAGACAATATCTTATTCCGACAATCCAATCAACTTTTTACATATTTAGATGATATCTATGTGATACGATTAAATAGCAACGGAATGAAAGAGATACTTGATCCACTAGAATAGTGTTCAGCTTCCGTTGGTCTCAAAATCAACGAGTTCAAAAATAAATATCTGATCTCTGGTTTTCGAGACCAAGACGCAATTGATTTCAGTAGTTTGAAGGAGTGAAGGACGTTTGAAGGAGTGATGAGATTCAAGTATCTTGGATCTTTAATTTCTCATAATAATAGTTTGGGGGAGTATATCAAGCTTCTTACGTGGCCAAAAACGCGACCTTGATGGCATATACCGAGCTCTGTTAATGCGAATTCCTGATATCGTGCATGAAATAAAGGACAGCGACTACACTGGCTCGATCATATTCTGCGTGCTGATCTGAATCGAATGATACAGTGATCTTTGAAGAGAGAGCTTCCTTTCGGTAGGCGAAATGATAGCTTTTAACGACGATGGCTCCACAACGTAGAGAGCGATCTGCAATCTTCTAGTTGCTTGCAATAGTATGAAGAGCTGGCTCGCGATCGAAACCGATGGAGTCAGATTGTTGACACGGTACGGGTCAAAAATGGTCTGTTAAAGCCGTTAAAAAAATGTATATGAAATGATGTCGGATAGTCATGAGATGAGCAGACCTCAGGATATTTATTTAAAATGCTCCTGTTTCAACTGTTGAAAAATGTCCTAGCCTACCAACAAACAATAATAACCAATATCTAACAACCTTAAATCGTTAGTTAGAAATGACTCTGTTTCTGTGACTAATATTCCTTTTCCTTATACCTTCACTGTTTAGACCCAGGCAAGCCCTGAAGCTCTCATAATAAGTTTTCAGATATCTATTTAGCTGTTGAACATATTCCATGATTATGGTAACAAACCTAGGATCATTGTAATGGTTGGCTTGCGAAAAAATAAGTCTGAATTCTTACAAAAAAAAATAAAATATTCACTTACCTTATAATAATTTGTTATACAGCCCTCCGATGATGTTTTCGGCAACATTTTCGTATCCTTATTTGTCGTATAAAAATTTTGTGGCGTTGCTCCATAACCATGGTCCAACAAATGAGAACTAATTTTTGTCTGTATCGAAGGTAATTTAGACGTACTATTATCATATTCGTACAGTTTTTTACAATTCACAATTATTGCGTCCTGTTTACTACTATTATTATTATTACTATTATTATGATTATTAGAATTAGGTGTTGTTGCGATTGTAGTTAAACCACCAATCGACGACATCATCGATGATGATGGTATTGAGCCACCACCACCACCGCCGCCACCTCCAGTCATTATTGTCATAGATCGATGTGATGCAATTGAAGACGACGAGGACGATGTAGATTGATCATGATGCAAATCGCTTGTCATATAATGATGCCCATCGAGGATTATCGTTTTACCATTAACACCATCATTTGTATTATTATTACTGTTGCTATTATTATTGTTACTGTGTGCAGATTGTTGATGATGTCGAATTGGTGTCGTATAGCAAACTTTTTGTGCATTTTGATATTTTGGCATTTTTAATTTATGTCGAATAAATCCAAATGTCTAACCTTTGCCTTCCTTCTATGTTAGCAAATCCTTTTATTTAGCTTATTATTACTAACGATTTATAATTTTTTTTTTGTGTTTAAAGGAAAAAATTTAAACATAAATAAATAAAAAAAAGTATTAGCACCAAATTTTTTTATGCCTGCAATGAGAAAAAAAACAAAAAAAGTAATTATTAGGAAAAGTATTTTAAGGGGGTTTATGCGTAAACTTCCCTTTCGGATAAAAAAAAGGGTCTTTCTTTTCATTGTGAGTGATTACGATTTGCTTCTTTTATACTATTTACGACTAGTTTTAATAGTTTTGTTACATACGAGACGACGAGTTCACAGCAGGGTGACTACTTATGTACATGCATTTATATACATTTACCGCTTTTATATATGTACTTTCGTTATTTAGAGGGGCACTTTTGCAATTGTATAGTATATAACCGAAGAATGATTTTCCTACAATAAAACGTCTGGTTTTGATATTTTTGTATGATATTCAGCCAAAATCTAGAAACAAAACTAGTTATGATACCGTAGAATGCAGTTTTGTATTTAATGGGTTGGTCCAATGAATTAACTTTTGATATTAATTTCCGTTGATAAACCAGAATGTAATAGACGAAAATATGCAAATGATGCAAAGTTAGTTGCATGATTAATCAGCCAACATGCGAGAAATTTGTAAAATAATATTTTAAATCCATTACCTAGAATTGGTTCATTTGAGCTTTTTAATAAAAACAAAATCAAAATGGGTTTTCCTGGGGATTAAGTAACCGTTTTTTTTTTGTAGGAAATAATCCAGATAATGAAATGTTGTGTACATTTGGAACCAGTGAATTTTCACTGTGATATTAAGATACTGGTTAAAAGTGATTTCAATTGCTTCTCTACCAATACCTACAGCAGGACTAAATATATCCTTCGATTTATTCGAACCATCTTCCTTCTCAGTTATATATAGGCTAAAATAAAAGCCATGGGATAATTATTTGTAGGAATAAGCCCATGCGCCAACAACTCACAAACAATTTAAAGCCCAGAAACATATAGAATCTTATCTCATCACGAGACAATTAAACTCGGATTAATTCCGCATTATATCCCAAATCGACTATGATTAATTAAGCAAACATATTGATTGAACCCATTATTTATATACACATTCACACGCATCCATCCAATACCAATCAAATATGCAAAATTTATAAAATTATTAATAATTTATATAAAGCGTATTTTCCACTAACGTTCTATTATTTTTCTCATAATTGGATAAATGAACTGTGAAAATTTGTGAAGAGATGCGACAGCTAAATATATGGTGATAAATAAGGGTGCGGGGATTTATCTATGTTAAATCCTTAACCACGATATTTTTTCATTTATCCAGTGTAAATAGATTAAAAAAATATATGATTTTTGTTACACAGAATGTTCATTGACCACCAACTGATTCACTCAGGTTGAATTTTTCCAAAGAATTCATTATGGTTTGTCTTTTTATTTACCTGTTTTCGATTAGATGCAAGTATCATAAAAACGATAGTTTTACCATCGAACACTTACAAGCCAGTATAATAATTAAGACGAGATATGCGTATTTGTAATTAAATTTTACGATGCGAAGGGTGCTAGTATAAATTATAATTTCTAATTTCTTCGATTGTTTGACTTTAACTTTACAAGTTTATTATTTATTTTGGCGCCATACCTTTATGATAGGAGTCGGTTGATCGTATTTATATTACACATCTTCTTTAGAAAATAAACCAATATATTATCATGTAGATATATACGGTTTATGTATATAGTGTATGTATTTCTTTATCAAAAATGAAATTCTTATTGTTTGGAGTTACACAAAATGTCTTACATTACAAGACGTGTGTGCTTACCACCGATAAATTTTATTTTATTTTCAGTTCCTAGAATGAAACTTGATTTTCATAAAAAAATCTATACATTTTATCTTGTAAACAAATATTAACACTATTTAGGTTGGAAGTGTACCTTAATCTCTCTAATAGCTATTTTTAGATATAAACTTAATCAATCCGCGCGCTAAATGAAACACTACAACAATTAATGCAAATACTTTCGAGGGCAAAGGTTTAACAACAAAAAATGTAATTTCCTTTTGCCAAACTACATAAAAATACAAGCAATATTAGGTTTTTTTAATCAGACGGAAATCATAAATAATCCACCAAAACATAAAAAACCAACGAGCACATACACAACAATACAGAAACTGGTTGAATAGAATTTCATTTTCTTTTTTTGAATCGTCTGGTGTATTTTTAAGAGCTCAAGATACACAGAAGAAGAAAAATATACAAGAATTTATTTCTCTTTTATCAAATCTCTTGATCAGGGCTCGTTGTATTTGTTCTGATAATATGTATTTTATACAAACGAAAAACAATATGCCGGTATTTGCCTGTGATGTTATTCTCATTCATCTGACAATATCCGATCAAATTTTATAGTTTTGTACACGCCAAAAAATTTCAGTGTTGCCAATTAGTTGCTTAAACTATGTAGTCAATACATGCTGCTCATAAAACTATATTTCTTTTTTTCATGCCCCTGAAATTGTGTGCTAAATTGATAACGAAAGTATTTTAAGTTTTCTTATTGTGGTTTCATTTCTGATTAGCAAATGTGTTTTAACAATTTTAGATTTTGCAAAATTATCAAATTTATAAGGATCTCACACACTAAGTGTTTTACATTCTAAACCACAACCAGAGAATTATGAACAGATTATTGTGTTCATGGAAATTATAAAAGGCGCAAAAAAGCATTAATCTAACGAAAAATAAGAAATTCGTTTATAATAACATTTTACATAAGTATTGAGTAAATACAAATTGGGAAGAAAAATCATAAAAGAAGTTGGAGGTTATCGGTATTGGATGGTCTTACGCATAACTGAAGTCTTTAAATTTTGGATGAAAATTATAACATCATTTACATTACGGAGTAGTGGTTTACTGCTTACTACAGAACGAAGAAAATAGACGGCAACGTTGACCGTAACCAACAATTATTCATCTATTGTCATTCGGTGGCACCAAAGTCTTTCTGTAAGTCATTATATATTCAACATATTCGAGTGTTTCAAACTCTGTGCCAATTGACCATATTAGCACAGATTCAATATTTGTTGATGACTTGGAGAGCATTAATATTATAAAATATAAAGGACAATACTAACAAGCAATAAAACTGTACAGAATACCGACACACTTCAATAATTATATTTTATAAAAGAAAAAATTACATCTAACATGAATCTAGTTTGGTATTGTGTAATTGATAGACCGTTTGTGTGATAACACGTGTAATTTGATTACTAGTTACTTTGATAACGTTGATAATTCAAATTCGAATTTCTGGAACATGTACAATCCCTGGTGGAAAAGTTTGAGCTTTCAACATTTCGTTTAGAAAGAAATTTTCATACAAGCTATCTAATCTTTATATTAGGCAAAACTGGTGGTTCAGTTTACCTTTTACTGAATATATGTCGTCTAGAGGAGAACCCTTTTCCTATTTTAGCAAAACAAACTTACTAAGAGGGTATTATGTCAAGTTAACACCAAATTGTTTGAGAAACTTATTGAAAATCAATTACTCTTTCACTTTATTTCTCAATACCAGCTTGGGAGTGGGATTTGCTAATTTTTTATGACCAGCTGCGGAAAAAACTCTCCTTGAAATTTTCCTCAAGTTTATTGGCTTAGATATTATCCGTTAAGTTATTAAAAACTTAGAACCTCAAGTTCATGCTTTTCATAAATTGTTTGCATTACATTTTCATCCAATATGCTGGCAGCTTGACTCAAACCACAAAATCCAAAACAACAGATTCATAAAGCAAATTTAACGGTAATATTTACCACAATCAAAATGGAAAATTGAATAAAGCGTCCTAAAGGTGGTTTCGTCTTTCTTCATTGTCATAATTGGGAGTTTTTGTACTGGTAAGATATATATACTCCAATATAATATAAGCTTCCTATTTAAAGACTTCCAATTTTGATATTTGACAAATATAACTTTGGTAAAAGTGGCCCAGTTCGTGAATCATCCGTTTCTCTCGTTTCAACCTTTCCGATTTCTAACTTAATACTAGTTACCAAATATACTAATACTAGTTACCATATAACTGGCGTTTGCTTTTTACTGAATATATATCCTATTTTAGCAAACCGAATTTTCTAAGCCGATTCTATACAGGCAATTCTGCCAATTTTTCATAGCCAGCTGCTGAAAAAACTCAGTTTACTTTTCATAGATAGTTTGCAATATTCCAACATTTTTATTCAATATCTTGGCAGTTAATTGACTTTCAAGATCACAAAATCCAAAACAACGGGTCTTATCCGCTAATTTGTGTATATTAAGAAAATTACATTCAAGAAGTTAGATTCATACAGCAAATACAACGCTACCACATCATGCAAATTCACGCTAAGATTTACTACAACCAAAAATTGTCCATAAACTGGTGGTTTGGTCGTTCTTCATTTTCAGAATTGGAAGTTTTTATACTGGTACAAATATAAGTTTTCAATTAAAGGCATCTAAATTTGTGTTTCATACGTAAAAGTACCCGTAGGTGACATACGTAGGTGACCCAGTTCATGAATCGTCCGTTTCATTTAATAAATTAAGATTGACTTTGTGGGTGGATTTTTCCCTCGTTTCAGACATTTCGATTTCTTTATGTGTTAAGTACTAGTTACCAAATATCATATTTATTACATAAATATCCAAGTTAAAAATAGCTATTTACTTTATCAGTAATTGAAGATAGTTTATCAACATCAAACGACATTTTTGAGGTTCTCTAGCAACAAATAATTAGTACTCACTCATAACACAAATGTTTGAATTATTTAAAAAAATAATATTTTTTATCGTGCTAACATAATTATTTAAGCATAATTCCCCGCAATTGATAATGATGTAACCCAGGTCTATCAACGAAACCGTTGTTGTACTATATAATTAGAACACGACTAATACACACTCAGTATATAAATGGACGAGGTATTATATAAATAACCCAACAACTTTATATTCATCAGAACACAAGGTTGTAAAGGAATTTATGTCGTTACAATATTTGTAGTGCTTGGTTGAACATAACCGCGGGTTAAATATAACAGATATATAGGTTCTATTTATTATGCAAACAAGTAATAATTTAATAATACATATATATAAATATATATATATATATATATATATATATATATATATATATATATATATATATATATATATATATATATATATATATATGTTATATGTATATGTTATATATGTACATACAATAAAATCAATAATAAAGGAATTTCTATGCCCGTATTTTAAAAAACTATTTAAAGCGACATACAGTATCCACAATATGATATATTTCATCAATGGCGTCTCTTTCTCTTTATATACTACGTAACTATTGTATATATAATTTTACATATATTGTATATAATTTATTTGCCTTTTCAGACCATACAACAAATATGTAATAAATATGTAAGACCTAAATAACTAAAAAAACTGAAAATGCCACATTAAAAAACTAAATAGTTGCAGGAAAGGCAAATATACAATAAAACGAGTTTAAGTTAGAATACACAAACTTCTCTATACAAAATACAAGAAAGGGATATTTAATAAGGGTTTATCATTATAATCATCATCGAGTGAATATATACACACATTTCCCTTCACTCCATCTCCCATCTATATATGTATGTACTCGTGTCAACGAACTTTTAATTATTTTAATTAATAGTTTTTTTTGTTATTGCTACAACGAACCATATACATTATAGAATATTATTTATTTTCCCGCCAAAATTGAATAAAACTATAAATTTTATTACAGTGTTTACAATAATATACAACAGATGTCAGGTAACGAATGAGAGGAAATGAGATAATCATTTTTATAGTCTTGAACTGAAAAAAACAAAAACTAAAAAGTGAAAACAAATCAAAGATGTGTTTGAATATCGTACGATGGTGGTTTGAAAAGTTAACGACCTTGCAATTAAAATGAAGTTTTTGTTGTATAAAAGTTGTTTGGACAACTTTTTATAGACTAAGGAAGTATGGAACTTTTGTTTGATGGTTTAAGTTTCTTGAGTTTGTCGAAGCACACTTATCTAAGCGGAAAGATGTATATGGTGTTATATTTAACCTTAACGTTATTCAGATTATTTCAAGTCAACTACAAAATAATCATAGAAGTATTTATTAGAAGTTGTACTTATTAGAAGTTGATATTAATTTCCGTTGATAAACCAGAATGTAATAGACGAAAATATGCAAATGATGCAAAGTTAGTTGCATGATTAATCAGCCAACATGCGAGAAATTTGTAAAATAATATTTTAAATCCATTACCTAGAATTGGTTCATTTGAGCTTTTTAATAAAAACAAAATCAAAATGGGTTTTCCTGGGGATTAAGTAACCGTTTTTTTTTTGTAGGAAATAATCCAGATAATGAAATGTTGTGTACATTTGGAACCAGTGAATTTTCACTGTGATATTAAGATACTGGTTAAAAGTGATTTCAATTGCTTCTCTACCAATACCTACAGCAGGACTAAATATATCCTTCGATTTATTCGAACCATCTTCCTTCTCAGTTATATATAGGCTAAAATAAAAGCCATGGGATAATTATTTGTAGGAATAAGCCCATGCGCCAACAACTCACAAACAATTTAAAGCCCAGAAACATATAGAATCTTATCTCATCACGAGACAATTAAACTCGGATTAATTCCGCATTATATCCCAAATCGACTATGATTAATTAAGCAAACATATTGATTGAACCCATTATTTATATACACATTCACACGCATCCATCCAATACCAATCAAATATGCAAAATTTATAAAATTATTAATAATTTATATAAAGCGTATTTTCCACTAACGTTCTATTATTTTTCTCATAATTGGATAAATGAACTGTGAAAATTTGTGAAGAGATGCGACAGCTAAATATATGGTGATAAATAAGGGTGCGGGGATTTATCTATGTTAAATCCTTAACCACGATATTTTTTCATTTATCCAGTGTAAATAGATTAAAAAAATATATGATTTTTGTTACACAGAATGTTCATTGACCACCAACTGATTCACTCAGGTTGAATTTTTCCAAAGAATTCATTATGGTTTGTCTTTTTATTTACCTGTTTTCGATTAGATGCAAGTATCATAAAAACGATAGTTTTACCATCGAACACTTACAAGCCAGTATAATAATTAAGACGAGATATGCGTATTTGTAATTAAATTTTACGATGCGAAGGGTGCTAGTATAAATTATAATTTCTAATTTCTTCGATTGTTTGACTTTAACTTTACAAGTTTATTATTTATTTTGGCGCCATACCTTTATGATAGGAGTCGGTTGATCGTATTTATATTACACATCTTCTTTAGAAAATAAACCAATATATTATCATGTAGATATATACGGTTTATGTATATAGTGTATGTATTTCTTTATCAAAAATGAAATTCTTATTGTTTGGAGTTACACAAAATGTCTTACATTACAAGACGTGTGTGCTTACCACCGATAAATTTTATTTTATTTTCAGTTCCTAGAATGAAACTTGATTTTCATAAAAAAATCTATACATTTTATCTTGTAAACAAATATTAACACTATTTAGGTTGGAAGTGTACCTTAATCTCTCTAATAGCTATTTTTAGATATAAACTTAATCAATCCGCGCGCTAAATGAAACACTACAACAATTAATGCAAATACTTTCGAGGGCAAAGGTTTAACAACAAAAAATGTAATTTCCTTTTGCCAAACTACATAAAAATACAAGCAATATTAGGTTTTTTTAATCAGACGGAAATCATAAATAATCCACCAAAACATAAAAAACCAACGAGCACATACACAACAATACAGAAACTGGTTGAATAGAATTTCATTTTCTTTTTTTGAATCGTCTGGTGTATTTTTAAGAGCTCAAGATACACAGAAGAAGAAAAATATACAAGAATTTATTTCTCTTTTATCAAATCTCTTGATCAGGGCTCGTTGTATTTGTTCTGATAATATGTATTTTATACAAACGAAAAACAATATGCCGGTATTTGCCTGTGATGTTATTCTCATTCATCTGACAATATCCGATCAAATTTTATAGTTTTGTACACGCCAAAAAATTTCAGTGTTGCCAATTAGTTGCTTAAACTATGTAGTCAATACATGCTGCTCATAAAACTATATTTCTTTTTTTCATGCCCCTGAAATTGTGTGCTAAATTGATAACGAAAGTATTTTAAGTTTTCTTATTGTGGTTTCATTTCTGATTAGCAAATGTGTTTTAACAATTTTAGATTTTGCAAAATTATCAAATTTATAAGGATCTCACACACTAAGTGTTTTACATTCTAAACCACAACCAGAGAATTATGAACAGATTATTGTGTTCATGGAAATTATAAAAGGCGCAAAAAAGCATTAATCTAACGAAAAATAAGAAATTCGTTTATAATAACATTTTACATAAGTATTGAGTAAATACAAATTGGGAAGAAAAATCATAAAAGAAGTTGGAGGTTATCGGTATTGGATGGTCTTACGCATAACTGAAGTCTTTAAATTTTGGATGAAAATTATAACATCATTTACATTACGGAGTAGTGGTTTACTGCTTACTACAGAACGAAGAAAATAGACGGCAACGTTGACCGTAACCAACAATTATTCATCTATTGTCATTCGGTGGCACCAAAGTCTTTCTGTAAGTCATTATATATTCAACATATTCGAGTGTTTCAAACTCTGTGCCAATTGACCATATTAGCACAGATTCAATATTTGTTGATGACTTGGAGAGCATTAATATTATAAAATATAAAGGACAATACTAACAAGCAATAAAACTGTACAGAATACCGACACACTTCAATAATTATATTTTATAAAAGAAAAAATTACATCTAACATGAATCTAGTTTGGTATTGTGTAATTGATAGACCGTTTGTGTGATAACACGTGTAATTTGATTACTAGTTACTTTGATAACGTTGATAATTCAAATTCGAATTTCTGGAACATGTACAATCCCTGGTGGAAAAGTTTGAGCTTTCAACATTTCGTTTAGAAAGAAATTTTCATACAAGCTATCTAATCTTTATATTAGGCAAAACTGGTGGTTCAGTTTACCTTTTACTGAATATATGTCGTCTAGAGGAGAACCCTTTTCCTATTTTAGCAAAACAAACTTACTAAGAGGGTATTATGTCAAGTTAACACCAAATTGTTTGAGAAACTTATTGAAAATCAATTACTCTTTCACTTTATTTCTCAATACCAGCTTGGGAGTGGGATTTGCTAATTTTTTATGACCAGCTGCGGAAAAAACTCTCCTTGAAATTTTCCTCAAGTTTATTGGCTTAGATATTATCCGTTAAGTTATTAAAAACTTAGAACCTCAAGTTCATGCTTTTCATAAATTGTTTGCATTACATTTTCATCCAATATGCTGGCAGCTTGACTCAAACCACAAAATCCAAAACAACAGATTCATAAAGCAAATTTAACGGTAATATTTACCACAATCAAAATGGAAAATTGAATAAAGCGTCCTAAAGGTGGTTTCGTCTTTCTTCATTGTCATAATTGGGAGTTTTTGTACTGGTAAGATATATATACTCCAATATAATATAAGCTTCCTATTTAAAGACTTCCAATTTTGATATTTGACAAATATAACTTTGGTAAAAGTGGCCCAGTTCGTGAATCATCCGTTTCTCTCGTTTCAACCTTTCCGATTTCTAACTTAATACTAGTTACCAAATATACTAATACTAGTTACCATATAACTGGCGTTTGCTTTTTACTGAATATATATCCTATTTTAGCAAACCGAATTTTCTAAGCCGATTCTATACAGGCAATTCTGCCAATTTTTCATAGCCAGCTGCTGAAAAAACTCAGTTTACTTTTCATAGATAGTTTGCAATATTCCAACATTTTTATTCAATATCTTGGCAGTTAATTGACTTTCAAGATCACAAAATCCAAAACAACGGGTCTTATCCGCTAATTTGTGTATATTAAGAAAATTACATTCAAGAAGTTAGATTCATACAGCAAATACAACGCTACCACATCATGCAAATTCACGCTAAGATTTACTACAACCAAAAATTGTCCATAAACTGGTGGTTTGGTCGTTCTTCATTTTCAGAATTGGAAGTTTTTATACTGGTACAAATATAAGTTTTCAATTAAAGGCATCTAAATTTGTGTTTCATACGTAAAAGTACCCGTAGGTGACATACGTAGGTGACCCAGTTCATGAATCGTCCGTTTCATTTAATAAATTAAGATTGACTTTGTGGGTGGATTTTTCCCTCGTTTCAGACATTTCGATTTCTTTATGTGTTAAGTACTAGTTACCAAATATCATATTTATTACATAAATATCCAAGTTAAAAATAGCTATTTACTTTATCAGTAATTGAAGATAGTTTATCAACATCAAACGACATTTTTGAGGTTCTCTAGCAACAAATAATTAGTACTCACTCATAACACAAATGTTTGAATTATTTAAAAAAATAATATTTTTTATCGTGCTAACATAATTATTTAAGCATAATTCCCCGCAATTGATAATGATGTAACCCAGGTCTATCAACGAAACCGTTGTTGTACTATATAATTAGAACACGACTAATACACACTCAGTATATAAATGGACGAGGTATTATATAAATAACCCAACAACTTTATATTCATCAGAACACAAGGTTGTAAAGGAATTTATGTCGTTACAATATTTGTAGTGCTTGGTTGAACATAACCGCGGGTTAAATATAACAGATATATAGGTTCTATTTATTATGCAAACAAGTAATAATTTAATAATACATATATATAAATATATATATATATATATATATATATATATATATATATATATATATATATATATATATATATATATATATATATGTTATATGTATATGTTATATATGTACATACAATAAAATCAATAATAAAGGAATTTCTATGCCCGTATTTTAAAAAACTATTTAAAGCGACATACAGTATCCACAATATGATATATTTCATCAATGGCGTCTCTTTCTCTTTATATACTACGTAACTATTGTATATATAATTTTACATATATTGTATATAATTTATTTGCCTTTTCAGACCATACAACAAATATGTAATAAATATGTAAGACCTAAATAACTAAAAAAACTGAAAATGCCACATTAAAAAACTAAATAGTTGCAGGAAAGGCAAATATACAATAAAACGAGTTTAAGTTAGAATACACAAACTTCTCTATACAAAATACAAGAAAGGGATATTTAATAAGGGTTTATCATTATAATCATCATCGAGTGAATATATACACACATTTCCCTTCACTCCATCTCCCATCTATATATGTATGTACTCGTGTCAACGAACTTTTAATTATTTTAATTAATAGTTTTTTTTGTTATTGCTACAACGAACCATATACATTATAGAATATTATTTATTTTCCCGCCAAAATTGAATAAAACTATAAATTTTATTACAGTGTTTACAATAATATACAACAGATGTCAGGTAACGAATGAGAGGAAATGAGATAATCATTTTTATAGTCTTGAACTGAAAAAAACAAAAACTAAAAAGTGAAAACAAATCAAAGATGTGTTTGAATATCGTACGATGGTGGTTTGAAAAGTTAACGACCTTGCAATTAAAATGAAGTTTTTGTTGTATAAAAGTTGTTTGGACAACTTTTTATAGACTAAGGAAGTATGGAACTTTTGTTTGATGGTTTAAGTTTCTTGAGTTTGTCGAAGCACACTTATCTAAGCGGAAAGATGTATATGGTGTTATATTTAACCTTAACGTTATTCAGATTATTTCAAGTCAACTACAAAATAATCATAGAAGTATTTATTAGAAGTTGTACTTATTAGAAGTTGATATTAATTTCCGTTGATAAACCAGAATGTAATAGACGAAAATATGCAAATGATGCAAAGTTAGTTGCATGATTAATCAGCCAACATGCGAGAAATTTGTAAAATAATATTTTAAATCCATTACCTAGAATTGGTTCATTTGAGCTTTTTAATAAAAACAAAATCAAAATGGGTTTTCCTGGGGATTAAGTAACCGTTTTTTTTTTGTAGGAAATAATCCAGATAATGAAATGTTGTGTACATTTGGAACCAGTGAATTTTCACTGTGATATTAAGATACTGGTTAAAAGTGATTTCAATTGCTTCTCTACCAATACCTACAGCAGGACTAAATATATCCTTCGATTTATTCGAACCATCTTCCTTCTCAGTTATATATAGGCTAAAATAAAAGCCATGGGATAATTATTTGTAGGAATAAGCCCATGCGCCAACAACTCACAAACAATTTAAAGCCCAGAAACATATAGAATCTTATCTCATCACGAGACAATTAAACTCGGATTAATTCCGCATTATATCCCAAATCGACTATGATTAATTAAGCAAACATATTGATTGAACCCATTATTTATATACACATTCACACGCATCCATCCAATACCAATCAAATATGCAAAATTTATAAAATTATTAATAATTTATATAAAGCGTATTTTCCACTAACGTTCTATTATTTTTCTCATAATTGGATAAATGAACTGTGAAAATTTGTGAAGAGATGCGACAGCTAAATATATGGTGATAAATAAGGGTGCGGGGATTTATCTATGTTAAATCCTTAACCACGATATTTTTTCATTTATCCAGTGTAAATAGATTAAAAAAATATATGATTTTTGTTACACAGAATGTTCATTGACCACCAACTGATTCACTCAGGTTGAATTTTTCCAAAGAATTCATTATGGTTTGTCTTTTTATTTACCTGTTTTCGATTAGATGCAAGTATCATAAAAACGATAGTTTTACCATCGAACACTTACAAGCCAGTATAATAATTAAGACGAGATATGCGTATTTGTAATTAAATTTTACGATGCGAAGGGTGCTAGTATAAATTATAATTTCTAATTTCTTCGATTGTTTGACTTTAACTTTACAAGTTTATTATTTATTTTGGCGCCATACCTTTATGATAGGAGTCGGTTGATCGTATTTATATTACACATCTTCTTTAGAAAATAAACCAATATATTATCATGTAGATATATACGGTTTATGTATATAGTGTATGTATTTCTTTATCAAAAATGAAATTCTTATTGTTTGGAGTTACACAAAATGTCTTACATTACAAGACGTGTGTGCTTACCACCGATAAATTTTATTTTATTTTCAGTTCCTAGAATGAAACTTGATTTTCATAAAAAAATCTATACATTTTATCTTGTAAACAAATATTAACACTATTTAGGTTGGAAGTGTACCTTAATCTCTCTAATAGCTATTTTTAGATATAAACTTAATCAATCCGCGCGCTAAATGAAACACTACAACAATTAATGCAAATACTTTCGAGGGCAAAGGTTTAACAACAAAAAATGTAATTTCCTTTTGCCAAACTACATAAAAATACAAGCAATATTAGGTTTTTTTAATCAGACGGAAATCATAAATAATCCACCAAAACATAAAAAACCAACGAGCACATACACAACAATACAGAAACTGGTTGAATAGAATTTCATTTTCTTTTTTTGAATCGTCTGGTGTATTTTTAAGAGCTCAAGATACACAGAAGAAGAAAAATATACAAGAATTTATTTCTCTTTTATCAAATCTCTTGATCAGGGCTCGTTGTATTTGTTCTGATAATATGTATTTTATACAAACGAAAAACAATATGCCGGTATTTGCCTGTGATGTTATTCTCATTCATCTGACAATATCCGATCAAATTTTATAGTTTTGTACACGCCAAAAAATTTCAGTGTTGCCAATTAGTTGCTTAAACTATGTAGTCAATACATGCTGCTCATAAAACTATATTTCTTTTTTTCATGCCCCTGAAATTGTGTGCTAAATTGATAACGAAAGTATTTTAAGTTTTCTTATTGTGGTTTCATTTCTGATTAGCAAATGTGTTTTAACAATTTTAGATTTTGCAAAATTATCAAATTTATAAGGATCTCACACACTAAGTGTTTTACATTCTAAACCACAACCAGAGAATTATGAACAGATTATTGTGTTCATGGAAATTATAAAAGGCGCAAAAAAGCATTAATCTAACGAAAAATAAGAAATTCGTTTATAATAACATTTTACATAAGTATTGAGTAAATACAAATTGGGAAGAAAAATCATAAAAGAAGTTGGAGGTTATCGGTATTGGATGGTCTTACGCATAACTGAAGTCTTTAAATTTTGGATGAAAATTATAACATCATTTACATTACGGAGTAGTGGTTTACTGCTTACTACAGAACGAAGAAAATAGACGGCAACGTTGACCGTAACCAACAATTATTCATCTATTGTCATTCGGTGGCACCAAAGTCTTTCTGTAAGTCATTATATATTCAACATATTCGAGTGTTTCAAACTCTGTGCCAATTGACCATATTAGCACAGATTCAATATTTGTTGATGACTTGGAGAGCATTAATATTATAAAATATAAAGGACAATACTAACAAGCAATAAAACTGTACAGAATACCGACACACTTCAATAATTATATTTTATAAAAGAAAAAATTACATCTAACATGAATCTAGTTTGGTATTGTGTAATTGATAGACCGTTTGTGTGATAACACGTGTAATTTGATTACTAGTTACTTTGATAACGTTGATAATTCAAATTCGAATTTCTGGAACATGTACAATCCCTGGTGGAAAAGTTTGAGCTTTCAACATTTCGTTTAGAAAGAAATTTTCATACAAGCTATCTAATCTTTATATTAGGCAAAACTGGTGGTTCAGTTTACCTTTTACTGAATATATGTCGTCTAGAGGAGAACCCTTTTCCTATTTTAGCAAAACAAACTTACTAAGAGGGTATTATGTCAAGTTAACACCAAATTGTTTGAGAAACTTATTGAAAATCAATTACTCTTTCACTTTATTTCTCAATACCAGCTTGGGAGTGGGATTTGCTAATTTTTTATGACCAGCTGCGGAAAAAACTCTCCTTGAAATTTTCCTCAAGTTTATTGGCTTAGATATTATCCGTTAAGTTATTAAAAACTTAGAACCTCAAGTTCATGCTTTTCATAAATTGTTTGCATTACATTTTCATCCAATATGCTGGCAGCTTGACTCAAACCACAAAATCCAAAACAACAGATTCATAAAGCAAATTTAACGGTAATATTTACCACAATCAAAATGGAAAATTGAATAAAGCGTCCTAAAGGTGGTTTCGTCTTTCTTCATTGTCATAATTGGGAGTTTTTGTACTGGTAAGATATATATACTCCAATATAATATAAGCTTCCTATTTAAAGACTTCCAATTTTGATATTTGACAAATATAACTTTGGTAAAAGTGGCCCAGTTCGTGAATCATCCGTTTCTCTCGTTTCAACCTTTCCGATTTCTAACTTAATACTAGTTACCAAATATACTAATACTAGTTACCATATAACTGGCGTTTGCTTTTTACTGAATATATATCCTATTTTAGCAAACCGAATTTTCTAAGCCGATTCTATACAGGCAATTCTGCCAATTTTTCATAGCCAGCTGCTGAAAAAACTCAGTTTACTTTTCATAGATAGTTTGCAATATTCCAACATTTTTATTCAATATCTTGGCAGTTAATTGACTTTCAAGATCACAAAATCCAAAACAACGGGTCTTATCCGCTAATTTGTGTATATTAAGAAAATTACATTCAAGAAGTTAGATTCATACAGCAAATACAACGCTACCACATCATGCAAATTCACGCTAAGATTTACTACAACCAAAAATTGTCCATAAACTGGTGGTTTGGTCGTTCTTCATTTTCAGAATTGGAAGTTTTTATACTGGTACAAATATAAGTTTTCAATTAAAGGCATCTAAATTTGTGTTTCATACGTAAAAGTACCCGTAGGTGACATACGTAGGTGACCCAGTTCATGAATCGTCCGTTTCATTTAATAAATTAAGATTGACTTTGTGGGTGGATTTTTCCCTCGTTTCAGACATTTCGATTTCTTTATGTGTTAAGTACTAGTTACCAAATATCATATTTATTACATAAATATCCAAGTTAAAAATAGCTATTTACTTTATCAGTAATTGAAGATAGTTTATCAACATCAAACGACATTTTTGAGGTTCTCTAGCAACAAATAATTAGTACTCACTCATAACACAAATGTTTGAATTATTTAAAAAAATAATATTTTTTATCGTGCTAACATAATTATTTAAGCATAATTCCCCGCAATTGATAATGATGTAACCCAGGTCTATCAACGAAACCGTTGTTGTACTATATAATTAGAACACGACTAATACACACTCAGTATATAAATGGACGAGGTATTATATAAATAACCCAACAACTTTATATTCATCAGAACACAAGGTTGTAAAGGAATTTATGTCGTTACAATATTTGTAGTGCTTGGTTGAACATAACCGCGGGTTAAATATAACAGATATATAGGTTCTATTTATTATGCAAACAAGTAATAATTTAATAATACATATATATAAATATATATATATATATATATATATATATATATATATATATATATATATATATATATATATATATATATATGTTATATGTATATGTTATATATGTACATACAATAAAATCAATAATAAAGGAATTTCTATGCCCGTATTTTAAAAAACTATTTAAAGCGACATACAGTATCCACAATATGATATATTTCATCAATGGCGTCTCTTTCTCTTTATATACTACGTAACTATTGTATATATAATTTTACATATATTGTATATAATTTATTTGCCTTTTCAGACCATACAACAAATATGTAATAAATATGTAAGACCTAAATAACTAAAAAAACTGAAAATGCCACATTAAAAAACTAAATAGTTGCAGGAAAGGCAAATATACAATAAAACGAGTTTAAGTTAGAATACACAAACTTCTCTATACAAAATACAAGAAAGGGATATTTAATAAGGGTTTATCATTATAATCATCATCGAGTGAATATATACACACATTTCCCTTCACTCCATCTCCCATCTATATATGTATGTACTCGTGTCAACGAACTTTTAATTATTTTAATTAATAGTTTTTTTTGTTATTGCTACAACGAACCATATACATTATAGAATATTATTTATTTTCCCGCCAAAATTGAATAAAACTATAAATTTTATTACAGTGTTTACAATAATATACAACAGATGTCAGGTAACGAATGAGAGGAAATGAGATAATCATTTTTATAGTCTTGAACTGAAAAAAACAAAAACTAAAAAGTGAAAACAAATCAAAGATGTGTTTGAATATCGTACGATGGTGGTTTGAAAAGTTAACGACCTTGCAATTAAAATGAAGTTTTTGTTGTATAAAAGTTGTTTGGACAACTTTTTATAGACTAAGGAAGTATGGAACTTTTGTTTGATGGTTTAAGTTTCTTGAGTTTGTCGAAGCACACTTATCTAAGCGGAAAGATGTATATGGTGTTATATTTAACCTTAACGTTATTCAGATTATTTCAAGTCAACTACAAAATAATCATAGAAGTATGTCTGAAAACACGACGGTAATGGCACAAATCTTGTACTTAATACGAATTGCTAATATCGTGCAAGAAATCTAAGGACAACTTTTTTCAGACACTAAAGAAGTGTGGAACTTTGTTCGATGATTCAACTGTTTTAGTTTGTTGAAGTACACTTATTAGTTGGTAAGATGTAATAAGATGTAAGTAATTATATCATTAACCTTGATATAATCCACGAGTATGTCTGAAAACACAACGTAAATGCTCAAATAAAGTTTTATTTAATAATGAGATCTGGTAATTAAAACGAATTCCTGATATCGTGCAAGATCTACACAGGACGCATACACTGATGTGCGAAGAGGTCGAAGCAGAAAACGAATTGGTGCCTTCTGGTTGTTTACAACAGTATGATGTTCCAATAACTAAGCATTCCTTACAAACTCAACTGATTATTACTCACAAAACCTAAAAGTAAAATGGCACGTAAAAAAGACAAGTGGTATTTGAAGAATATTTTATAGCTTACAATTGGTTACTGCTCGATAAGCAGATCTGTTAATGCTCCAGCTACTAAGTTAAATTATCCTGTAGCTGTCCTCAACATAGTTTACATACAAGATCAAAAGGGACAAGAAATGGATGTGAGTCCAAAACCATTAGGTTAGTTCTTCATTATCCTCCTAGTCATTTTAAAAATGTAGGAATGTTTATAAAAACAATGTTAGGCAATATCCAAGAACGTGCAAATTCCCTATGTACGTTATTATCTACTTTACACATATGTATCATTGTAAGGACAAAAATCTAAATATTTTGGGATAATGGATTGAAATATAAAATTTAAAATATTTATTCCAACATGTGTGCCCATACATGAGTACTATAAAAATACAAAGTGGTGATGAATACGATATGATAGTTCAATCTCTCCCACAAAGCTACACATAATGTATATGTAGATCCGTCTGTACATGTAATAAATAATCCAAATAATAAATGTATATCTTCAAAATAGTACATCGCGCTCGCGATTAAAGCGCGCGCGCTTTTCATTTAATATGTTTTTGTTCTAAACAACAAAACAAAAATAATAAAAGGTCAATAACCATCGAAAATATTCGTTTTTCTTCTACATACACCACGAAACAGTATACTCGCGGAATATAGTTACCATTTAAGAATATGAATTGTGACACGTTTTAATTGCAAGTACATATTTTAAACATACATGTGGTCGCTTTTATCATATATCGTAGTGATATGATTAGATTATGCATGCTCCATACTACCAGCATAAGTTGATTCATATATTTTTTTATAACATTAAGACGAAAAAATTTACATATTTATACGGAAAGGAAGTAAGAGTTGATAAGGTTATATGAGATTATATATGAACAAACATACCAATCAAAAAATATATCTGTCATACTACTTGCATATTTCTTGGAAAAAGGATTGAATTACATTCAATATTTATATGTACTTAATGATTAGAACTAAAAATTAAGCACATATGTTGTTATTTTAATTCATTAATAAAGAAAAGACAACATATTACAGTTAAAACTACCTGTATATGCGACGAAATTATAAAATGGCGTTAACTTGTGGAATTCGTATGAGTTAAGCAAAACATGTCTGTTTCGAATTACAAAGCTTTCAGAGCCTCTTAAAATTCTTTGACGTGGAAATACAGATAAGTATGTTGTAACGAAGAGATTAATAATCTGTTTTGTGTATCTCTTATCGGGTTTCTCCTTATCTTAATTATACATGTTGTTCTTAAAAGTGAATAATAAACTGTTTAATTTAACTGTAAAAAAATTGAATATTTTAAACTGAAGTAACCAACTTCTCAGAATCACTTGGACTACAAAACGCATCGACGTTAACGAGAATATAGTAAATAGATATGGTAATATACACCAATCAAAGAGCATAGTTCAACAACTTAGTAAGTCGAAACATACAAACAGAAACTTGAAGCCAGAAAAATTGAGACTAGTTATGCAAATAACGTTAAAAAAAACCCAAAATGTGTTTGCAGGAGAATGAGGGACATTTTAAGAGATGTTATATTTCACACTACTAACCTAAAAGGTTAGTAATTACAAATTATTATTGTTTTACAATATGTCGCCGTCATTGCTTCAACATTTTAATCAATAAACTTAATTATCAAAGAAACTTCAGTGTTTGAGGATGTCTTATCTAAATATTATTTGTTTGTTTCTATCTTTTTAGGGGCTCAAGGCACGCGCTATTTTACATCATCACATAGCCAAATCGAAAACGTTAGACTATAGGTCCGATTTATACTTAAAACCATCTGCACATCAGCTCCATAGTATTTTATAGTACTAAGATCTTATAGATGGGAATTATAGATGAGTTCATCTTCATCAGATGATGAAAAATGCCTTTTTGGAAAATACTACTGCGCCACTATCTAATTATGGAAAGAACTGTAAAAGAATGAAGTCTTGCCATTCGATTATGTCTTAAATACACTGCGTGAAAGCTGAATCAACAAGAATAAGTACATTTTAAATTATGAGATGAAGAGTGGCAAACAATAGAATTCTGGTAGCCAGAATTATAAGCTTTAAATATTTAAACGTATGTGAGGCTCTCTCAAACGCATTCCTCAAGGAGGTATGACAGCTATGAAAAGAAGAATTTGGGATTGAAATGTACAATAATTGACTTACTAGCTTCGCGCTAGTATATGATGTACCATATACATACTAGCTCCGCGCAAACAACCTAGTTTAGTGAAAACTTACTAAATGGCTTAAATAATATATAAAACATGTTCAAGCTTATGACAAGTCTCAAATTATGGTAAAATTAAACCATCCAAACTCTATTCTGGCGAATTATATAAAATTACAATTAATCGTCCATTTTGTGCCAAAGAACCATAAAAGGATGAAGTTTTGTTGCCATTCAATTATGTCTGAAATACATTGCGCGAATAAATACATTTTAAATAAGACGAAGAGTTACAAACAACAGAATTCTAGAGGCCAGAGTTATAAGCTTTAAATATTTAAATTCCTATGAGTTTCCGTCAAATGCGTTACTCTAGGAGGTATATAAGTTATGAAACTCAGAAGAATTTTGCAGTTGACATGTACAATAAACTATGTAGTTTTTTTTAACAGAAATCTGAAAAAAGATTATCCCATAAACCAGTTTCGTGTACTGTATGTAGTTTTATCAGTAACTAGAGTAATTCGATACCCAAACAATCAAATAGTTTAGTGAAAACCAACTAAATGGATTAAGTAACGCCTAATTTTAAATTATGGTAAAATCAAACCATCCAAACTCTTTTCTGGCGAATTATATAAAATAACACTCAATCGTCCATTTTGTGCCACCCGATCCAATCTTAATATAAAATAGGCCCAATTGTGGATAGCATCATATCAGTCTATAGTACAAATATGGAAGATGGGTTGAGCAATTGAATTCTGCAATCTAACAGGGAATCATAGATGTGTTCATCGTAATCAGATGGTGAAACAACAAGAATAAATACATTTTAAATTGAATGAAGTGACCAACAAGAGAATTCTGGTGGTCAGAATTATAAGCTTTTTAATATTTAAACGTCTGTGAGTCTCTCAAATGCATTAAGAGGCATGACAATGGAGGTATGACAACTATGAAAAGTAGGAGAATTTTGGAGTTGACATATACAATAATTGACCTATGTAGATTGTTTTTTAACAGAAAACTGCTGTGTTCTTAACATAAAAATGCTAGTCCCATATACCAGTTTCGCGCGCTGTATGTAATTTTATCAGTAACGAGAGGATAGTTCGATACCCAAACAACCAAATAACTTGGTAAATTGATTAAATAATACAAAACATGTTTAAGCGTAAGCCTAATCTTAAATTATGGTAAAATCAAACTATTTAAACTCTATTCTGGCGAATTATATAACATTACACATAATCGTCCATTTTGTGCCACCCGATCCTATCTTAATATTACATAGATTTACCACCCTTCACGATATAACAAAATTTTATCCCCTTTAGATAAAAAAGAAAAAAAAACTTTTAATTTGTATCGGAAAAACCGGAAAATGTTATCATAAGCATTTTATTCACGTACAATTTTACACACCAAGTACACGAGTAGATGAATATAAAAAAAAAGTCAATGACACTACTATCTCAATAAATATGTTTTCACATGACTCACAAGCCGTTACACCGATAACCGCCATTAACGGTTGCGACCCCAATAACTCATATCATCAAGGACATCGGAAAAATTCTGATAAGACGTTTTGTCGAATATAACATAAGCATAACATAGACTAAATTGAGGCGTATCTCAAAGAAAAAATTAAAACACTTATCTAACTGCTTTTTACTACAATATCATCAATTAACACTTCGCGATAATTTATTCCAAATAGAACCGGGTGTGCACCTAGTGTAAACTCTATCTCATAATATCTGGTCACTATTTTTAGATATGTATGTATATACAAAATAAATTCCTAATCACTTGACAGGTGTCAATGAGAGATACGTTACCGAGAGGAAATTTATTACTCGGCGTCCCCCAATTACTAACAACATATATACACACACACATACAAACATGCAACATAACACCTCCACCAAGAAATGAAATAAATTGGAGCGTAATTTATTTTTGTCTTCTTCTTCTCATCCAAAAATAAATGCTCCTCAGTGGAATTATATAAATAAAAAAAAATAATTCCAAGCTCTTAACACTCCCCTTTTCGACTATGTAGATCCATACTCAAAAGTATTGACTGGTTTTCTTCACATCATTCACATTACATCGTAATACAATAAAAATTTGCGTGTGCGTGCGTCACTTTTTATAGTTTGGTTCGGAATACAAAAAAAAAAATTCTGTCATTATTAAAAACAACAACACGACTTGTGGGGCTACTCACAATATAAAAGGGGGCACACTTTGTTATTGTAATCAGTTAATATCACAATCACACACATTGAACTATATAATATTTAAGAAATTGTTATGTACTCACATTTTTTCCTATATTAGTGTTGTATATATAAAATATATATAAAAGAAACATAAATAAAAACGACGAATTATATATAAATCTTGGATTTATATATATATATTTTTTTTTTGTTTTGTAGGTTAGAAAATTTTTATAACCTATCTTTCTGCAATACACACAATTTTATTATTTACTTCAGACATTTTGATTTTCCCTTTTCCTGTTTTTTTTTTGGATTAATTAAGCGCAAAAACTCTCCATCAAATATAAATTTAAATGTCCTTTCACACAGCGAGAGAATATTATAAATCCGTACAATTTGCTTTTTAATTTTTTTTCTACTTTACGATGACACTTTGTTGTTGTAATTTTAAATTATTTTAAATATTAAATAGATAAATTAATAATTTACTTAAACTATATATACAATCAATTTATAAATAAATAACAAAATAAATTATAATATAAAACAGGGAAAAATAATTAAATAAATCCGCGGCTTAGCGATTTATTTAATTTTTCTTCTCGCGCGCGGTGTCGTCGAATAAAATTTTTGGGGAAAAATGTCCGCCGCTTTTTATTTTCTATATATATATATGTGTATATATATATTTCAAAACAACACACACAACAGGGCAGACTAGAGTGAGAAATAAAATAATAAAACGAATAAAAAGAGCACACAACAGCTGCTGATGGTGCTGCTGTTTTTTTTTTATAGTAAAAAAAGGCGACGCGTCAAATTGGAAATTTTTATATTTTATATTAAATTTTATAATTTAATTTCACTTTAATTATTAACTTTTTCTAATATATATGAAAATAACACAATTTTTTTATTATTAATTTTTTAATTTACTAACAAAATTATATTATAAAACTAAAAAAATTACAAAAAAAAAATAATAAAAAAAATAAAAATATTCAGTCTGTGTTAAAAACGGTTTTTACTCTGGTTGCGCGCAAATGGCCATGGGAAGAAAAAATAAATAATCAACATAACATTTTTGTGTCGTGTAAATGAAATGAAAAATGTAATAGTGTTCTAGTATGTTTTTTCCGTTTGACTGGGTATTTTTTCACATTGTGTGTTGTAGTAGAGAAAGGGAAATAATTTGGGTTGTGGTGTTTTGATTTGTGCTATAGGGGTAGATGTATTGGGTATTTTTAAATTTAAACTATCTACAATGGTTGTTTATTAGTTTTGATATAATATGGGAGTAGAATGAATTTAATAAATAACAATATATATATATATATATATATATATATATATATATATATATATATATATATATATATATATATATATATATATATATATATATATATATATATATATATATATATATATATATATATATATATATATATATATATATATATATATATATATATATATATATATATATATATATATATATATATATTTATATATATTTATTTATTTTAAATGTTTAATTATTGCTAGTAGTATATTAATAAAAACAAGCGAGTTAAGCCAAAACTTAAATTTACGTGGTTCTGACTTAAATGTTTAATATAAACCACTGAACAAACCACTGTAGCAATTTTCAGAACTACTAAACTAAGACATTAGTTCTCTGTCGATTTCGGATGCCAACTATGTTCTCCACTAATATATAAGACACTGTTTGTACCATCAAAATTATTTTCACCATCAAAACTTAAACAATTCAGATTAATCTATCATTACTTGCGAGTTTTAGCTCAAGCTGATAAAATTGTTGATCAAATCCGATCCTATGGAAGCTTAAGGAAAAAAATTCAATTGATTAAATGTTTGACAGGAGGCCTAGAAACAATACGAAAACATTACAGACATTAGGATTCACCCCTTTTAATTTGGTCTTAAATTCAACATGGACACTGGTAACGTCTGAATTAATTCTGAATTAAAAGAATTCATTTTCTATCACATCCAGTTCTAAAAGTTATCGAAAACGTTCATATTTGTTATTAAAGCTTTACAGTTACACCGATTTATTTTGACAGAAGTCAAATTTTGACAAATTTTTTAAAACGTTTTTTCAGGCAATTGTCACGGTTCATACTGTGGCAACAATCAGACTCCATCGGTTTCGATTGCGAGCCATCTCTTCATACTGTTGTAAACAATTGGAAGATGTAAGATCGTTCTCTATTCATGTTAGATCGCTGTGGAGACATTATCGCCTCTTCGCATACCGATAGACAACTCTCGCTATCCTTTGATTTCAGCGTATTCGAATCCATTGATTTCATGGACGATATCAGGAATTCAAGATCCAACACTCACATCCATGACGACAGGTCTGATCAAAACTCTGTACAAATCCAGCTTCTATTATCGTGATTAATAAGACATCCAAGATAATTGAACCTCATCACTCCTTCAAACGTGTGGTTATCAGTACGAAAATTAATTGCGTCTTGATTTTAAAAATCGGAGATCAGATATTTGGTTTTGGACTGGTTGATTTTGAGACCAACAGAAGCTAAGCACTGTTCAAGTGGAATTGTCAGAAATAATTGTCAATTACAATTATAACAATCAATTCAGATTGGCTACAGTCGTAAATATGATACGATTAAAAAATATTTATTCATTAATATTGACAATCGATTTAAAGTTTTTTTAAAGAAAGAGATAGACAGTAAGTCACCTCACCAGGATACTAACTTGAATAAGATTAAACTTTTTTCTGTCTCTACTATCGTTTTTGGTTCCCAAGCACGGTTACTTCTCTTTTAATGTCCTACCTTAAACTGAAGTCAAATCTAGGAAATACGACTTTAGGTCCGATTTACGTAGACCATTTGTACTTTTAATTACTCTATGCCAACTATAGTAGTGGAAATGAGATGGGTTGGCCCACTCCTGTTAGTTATCGACATGGAGTGTAGAACTCATGGTCAGACCAATAGTCAGAGTTTGTTAATTCACATTACGATCGTAACCGAATGATGGAAACATGTTTCTGCATTAAAACTCTATCGGGATAAGAACCAGATACATTCTACCCCAAGTACCACTTTGAATATGGTAGGTTTCACAAATAGGTATTCGTTTCGAAAGCAGCTTAGGAACTATTCCTAAGCGTTACAAAATATGGGTTTTTTTCAATTAACGTCCGATGGTATAGGTGAACCGATAGATGTTATAATTGAAAACGTCAACCAATCGTGCTGCCATCTAAAGAATTATACTAAACTTATTTTAAATTGATACATAATGTCTTCGGAAGATGCTTATTGGTGTCAATCGATAGTTATATAAACCCCTATGCTGTACTTTTGAAACTAGAGTAACAATCATACATTTTCAAATTAAACGTTTTCCAAAACCCTATATATACTATTACCCTCGACACCAAAAGTAATCACACTGCTGAAAAATTTCAAATCTAAAATAATTTCCCATTCGGAAATGTAATAGAATTTACTACCACACAAAAAACCAATTGTGTACACACGATATTTGTTGTTTTTGCATTTTGTACATGTATTGAACGATGATTGGATAAGAACATCTGTCCTTAAAATCATATGTGCGTATGTATCTCTGGCGGTAAAACTTCTAACCTCTTTCGTTGCCCCTCGCTCGAGCATTGAATAAGATTTTTTTTTATGTAATGATACTTGCCCAAAACAATCCTATTGTACTTTATGAATGAATGGAAGCCGATTTATTATGTTTTTGTTTTGAAATAATTTCTTTTTTCGTAAATCAGTGTACAATGAATAGAATTTAATTGTTTAATACGTACGAAATAGTTTTAATAATTAGACAGACACGTATGAGACAAACCGGAATCTCAAGGAAATTAAAATCCACGCAATTCAATATTTTGTGTGTGGCATTTAAATTTTACAGTATTCGCGTAATATTGCTGTACTGTGATGTTGACAAATCGATTATGGGATTAAAATGTCTTATAAGTTATTTATTTAATTATACATGTATGAAATTATTTTAGATACTTACATGCTATATAGTGGCTCAGCAACACAATTCTGTACGTGTTTTGTATGTCTACAACAATAACCTGACATATTTTTGACATTTAATTATTACTTCCTTCGATATATAAATCACAGCTCTCGCACAAACATTCATGCGAACATAACACACACACACACATAGAGAAAACAATAAAATTGTCGACTGTGAATAGAAATCGAAATTCGACGAAAATGGGCTGGGAAGTGTACGTGGCTGATACACCTTCCGTACACTCAGACTCACCATTCAAATATATTCTCTAAGCTCATAAAATTCCGGTGTTATCAAACAAGTTTCGAAAAAATACAAAAGTAAAATCTGTCTTGTATCGTCGAAATTGTGCAGAATTCAATGACCTGTTTGTGGTGTTCTGCTGCTACAGATTGAAATTCCAATGACAATCGCATCGCGATAATATAATTTTTTTTAATGTTGTTCACTCGGATCGTCTGTCTATATACACATATATTGTGTGTGTGTGTGTGTGCGTGTGTTCTTCTGGTATTGTTGTTCGTACCTTATCGGGGACTTCGACTGGTATTTCAGCAAATCTACATAAAATTTTACCCGATTTGTGAAATACAATGTTTCATTTAGTTTTGTTGGTCTGGTTTATGCTATTTAAATGCAGAACTAATTATAATTACAGGTATTTTTATCGTAAGTCGATTAGTATTGCATACTTTCGGAATTCTATTTACTTGTATGTTCCCACTGTACGATCGTAATTGTAATTTTAAGCATGATCATCAATATTGTTGTGTCCCTTCTCGATATGAGTCCACCTTTGGATATGCTTTACTTATAAGGTTTGAAAATAGTTAGGTTCCAGTTTGTGTTCCCATGTTTGGTTTCTAATCAGTAGATTATGATCAGTCACTTTGAAAATCTGGCGCATTTGATGGTCCTACCACATGTCTGAAAGAGTATCGACTGAAACTCGTAGCGCTACAAAAAATTCGATGGCCTAAAAGTGGAACCATGTTCCTAAAAGCTATGCATTGCTACACAATTGAGAAGATCTCGAAAATGGTAGAATTGGATTTCACATTGGGCCACACGTAAAAAAGGCTCTATTGGACTTCAGGCAGTCGATAATAGAATGTGTAAGCTCGGGTTGTCCAAGACGTGTGATCTTATCGGTCGTCAACAAAATTCGTAGGTATTGACCATTATCTGGTAACTGCAAAGCTACGTTAGAAATTTTCGTACAAGTCAGAGAGAACAGGCGAATATACAACGTGATTCTCCTGTGAAGGCATGATCAATTGCGAATCGCAACGAAAATTGGCAGAAGTGAACAGTGTCTGGGAAGTATTGGAAATCTCGGGTGCTGCCCAGGTATAGTGAATATACTACGCTTGAAAATGATTGGTTTGATGAGGAGTGTCGTCTTGCTGTTGAGCAACGAAATAAAGCCCACAATGAAGCCCAGATTTGGTTTACAATGGCAAGAAGAAATAAAGTAGTTCTTGCTAGAAGGACGGCTAAACGCATCTGTAGACAGAAGAAGCGCAAATGGTGGACGGCTAAGATCTTGCACCATACCTTAAGATCTCGGTCAACTGCCATTCTTAGAAGAATTACTCCTCTGGCGGAGGAAATTATTGGTGACTGCCAAGGAGGATTCCGTCCAAATCGCACTAACTGATCAAGTTTTCTAGGGATGATTCTTACTAAGTACTACGAAAATACCAAACAAATACGCACACATGTGTAAAATGACAGTAACGCAGTCACAATGAAGTTGAGAACAAGCTATCGAGAACTTTTGCATTACTTCTGGTATTCGACAAGCAGATGCGTGGTCTCCAATACCTTTTAATCTCATGTTGGAAAACATCCTAATATAATTTAACCCTATAGTGCCTTATTATAGCTATCTTAGATATACAATGACTCTAACATTCAGTACATCAGAAATTGAAAATCAAACCCCGTCAAACCGAAATCAAAGGACACAGCGAGAATGATGGCTTAGTGACACATTCTGCGTGTTGATTCCTTGTTAATGGTGTAAGACACAATATCTCTTTTTGGAAGGTTATCTCGGGTTACCAATTTAAAGAATAGCGATGATGATGGCCCAGTAAACCTTTTAAATGCTGTTGTCTGTAAACTTAACTGCCGATAGTTTACTTCACACCATATTGCTGTCATTATTTATAAATTCTCAACCTTTTCTAAAACTAATACCTCGATGAAAATATGCGTGTACATCACACACAAATACACTTAATTCATCATCACAACCACAAGATAGTTCGCGGTGTTCTTTCTTACATCCGCACCAACAAAAAAATTCTTATTATAAATTTTTATTTTGGTTTTTTTTTTGTATTTAAAATTGTTTTACATGTCTGCTGGCGTACATATATACGAGAGTATATACGTAAATACCACAGTAAGAAGAAAGAAATGTACTTTAGAGTACCCAGAGATTCGTACAAATCACAACCAATATTTACATATTAGACTGACTCCCATTATTCAATCATCGTTCACATCGCTTGAGCATATGGACAAGTGTATGTGTGTTTGAGTGTCTATAGAGAACATTTTTTTTTGGAATCTGGTTGTTGGCTGAAAAGATATTTAACACAAACAATGTACAGAAGATAATTTGTTTTTGTTGGTCGTCTCTGGTGTTTTGAATTTTTTCTTTTTTTTTAATGTAATTTGATCTTGAGACTTGAATACCGAACAAAATTGCTGTATACATGTATAAGTGATGAAAATCTGCAACCAAAATCAAATGCCCTCATCTCCTTATGATATATTCATTATTGATGTCCATTCATTCGTGTAAAAGACTGTTAAATGCACACTATACCGTTTTTCTTGTATATTTCTGTATGTATATAAGACGCAGTGTATGCCCACCCAATCCTGGGAAAATTTAAATCGCATATTTTTACTTTGATGTAAAGATGCGTCGTCTCATATACATGTACATATACGTAATGTATATACCAATTCGGAATATTTAGGGTGAAAGTATATTTTCCTCCCCTTAAACCTTTCGTCATCCGTAGATATTCCGGTATATATCTCACGATACTTACTTTCATTAGCATTTTCCATATCGGTTATATACTTGTGCAAAATATTTATTGATTGACGGTTGATTTGGGAAGTTATATAAATTGTTTGTGTATATGGTATACATATATTATACATGTGAGTAGATTTTCGAAATTTTCCCATGTACATAAATTACTTTATGTCGTTACGTTTGCGCAGGTCGTTTTTCTTAAATGAGCATCTGCATATAATGTGCTCGTATCTAACTCAATCGATGTGAAAATATATTTCAAACATCGGTTGGTTGATCCAAGCACTAGAATTAGGCTTCGATTCGAAAAACTATTCAGATCTACCAACAAGCTAATAACAAGACTACAGCATGACTGATGATAAATTCAGAGCTGCTAAGACCTGGCGGTGGTTGATTTTTTTATTTAATCCACTTAGATCTTCTGAACCAGTTCTAGTTTTACGACTTTTGTTAAATTCATTAAACTACTTCAGCTTGCTAAGGATGCAAAACGCGTCAGTGCGCTTTAGTTAAATTCTAGGCTTGCACGATGGGTCCGTGGTGAAAAGAAAGACCTTGTGTTACTGACAATATTATGTAGTACTTGAATGGTGCTGCAATATTATCCCGTTTTAGTGAAAATACGTTTAAAGTGAACTGACTGAAATCCTCTGATTGAGAGTAAGTTCAATCCTCTAACCAACTCTAAATTGGCAGGCGATTGTAAAAAATTTTTGAATCTTCTCGGAGTACTTTCTCACTGTGACATTAATGACAACGAAATTACAACTGGTTCTAATCCAATGTGTCGTAAGGCGAAATACTTTATAAGAATACTTTATGCAAAAGGTGTTCTTCTCTGCCCTGGTTCAAACCGTGCCACACGATGTGCCCGTGGTGCAGAGAAAGAGATTATCTTACTGACAATGTACTTGAATAGTGCCGCAATATAATATATTGATTGGCACCCCAAACCGACTGGTTTTTTTTATCTACTCGCATACCTTCATAGAAAATAGAGGAACCAATCAATTTTCAACTATAATGAGGGTCTCATTAGCTTATTTATGTACATCTTTATAGTTGTAGTATATCGCAAGCAAGCATCAAAATCATCTTCAGACTCTATTTATCAGTAAAATTAAGTGCATTTTTGTTGTTGTAATTTATTTTAAACGCGATATTTTATATAAATAAACGTCAAAGCAACAACAACTACAACAACACCGGAGATGGATAAAAGAAATTCTTAAGAATTGTATTATATAAATTGAAGAAAACAATAAATATAAGACGCGGACACAATATGTATAAAATATAAATAAGATTGCAGGTATCAAAAATTACACAATCCAAAACGATCGTCATTTTCGATGGGATCGAACCTATTTTAGAATACATACAAGTTTCTTGTTAGAATATCATATCACCGTCATCAATAAAATTTCAATTAATCATTTTTGCTTAAGAAGTTATCCGAATTTACACAAAGAATCGACTGCCCATCTACACTTAAAATCAATCCGCGCTTAAATGAATTTCTTATAACCAATCACGCATATAGGGTTCATGTATCAATTTGGGTCTTCCTATATTTTTGTTATACCTGGAATAAGGGATGAATCACTTATGTATGTACCAAACACTATAAGGGAGAACAATTCAGAAGCAGACGTGCATACTAAGTATGCCTAAATTGCGAAATGTATTTGGATGCCTATATACGTACACATGTGTACGTATATGTGTACATGTGTATGTACACAACAGGATCGAGGGGATGTATATGTTTAATAGTAACGACCCGTTATCTATTGTTCAAATAATTACCCAAAAATATCGTTCCGCTTGTATGTATAAGATAATAGAGCAGTGGTTTTTAACCGATATTCCGCGGAACTTAATTTATAGATTTATTGGAAGTTGCCTGTGTATGTCAACGAATATCAACGAAGTTTTACATAAGTCTTAGATATAAGGTGTAGTAGATCAAGAAGCTGAGATATGCTTTTATATAGAACGGTGATGTTATGGACCAGAGTATAAAATAACACATGGAAAACGAGTGATGCAATTACTCCCAATAACATATATCATAACCAAAGACCATATAAATATAATGTATACTTTTTTATGCTATTATGAGACGTCTTTGTATATTTATAGTTTTTGTCATAACCTTGTGTCCAAAAGACATTTGACTATAGCCTTTAAAATATCAAGACGTTGAGCAAACATCGATTCAGGCCATTAATGCTATCGTTCTTAAAGTGTTGGTAGCTGGGTCAATGTGTATACAGGGGTATAAACACAAGACTTGCTGCTTGTGCCGTATATCATCGCGATGATCACTATATATTAACTATACTTGATAAAATAAACAGAAGTATGAGGGCCGTGGTCCTCCTATAGGGATAGTCTGGAATATAATTGCATTCACAACAACGACCTCGAACACGATAATAAAATTGGAGCATGGAACGTACTTTCCAACTCTTCAAACGAGCATCTAATTATATAAGCACGACATCATGGCACTGTGGAAAACAAGACTCATCGGTAATGAGATCGTCGACTACAGTCGCTACGGATTCACTCTCTATATCAAACTAATAATATGGGGAAGCATGAATTTGGTATTCGTTTCTTGACTGGCGCAACCGATGTCGTCCAACTCAGATTTCATGGATGTTACTTAGAGATTACGGTGGTTGTTAGGTGAATTCGCCGCTCAAATTGGCAGCACGTGATTTAACACCATTGGAACCAAACTCTTGACACTCTTCATCAAACAAAAACGAGACCATACGCACCACTGAAATAGCATTACTGGACAACGCAACATGGGAGTCAACCTAAGAGATAGCGGTCAATCAAATGAACCAGATCCTCTTGTCCAAAAAGCACTTTTATGGACTCAACTATATCAGAACCAAACGTGGAGCCAACATTGATTTAGACCAATCTGATGTAGCCGTCGAGTTCACCCCACCAACCACCACGAACATAGGATGAACTACTCAAATATGGCGGCGATCAAATATTCTACCTCACGTTTGAGTTAGCGTACGGAAGACAGATCTTATATGTCCACTACGTAAACAAAGAAATCGGTTTAACTGCAATAACTATACTGTAGTATAGCTTTGTAAGCCCAGACTACAAGATTTGTTGCCTGTTGTTATCAAAACTCTGAGGATGGTTCGAAAAGGACATACCTGTACATATGTCTATATAGACATTGTGTATGCGTATAATAGACTTCCAGCAGACGTAACATCGAATTTAGAAGAACGCGTTATGGAACGTATTCTCCTATCTGGGCATCCCGTCTAAATTGGTATCTATGTGTCAACTTCTAATGAATGAGTCAAAGTGTAAGGTGCTAATTGAAGGTAAATAAACGAAGCACAGGCACGTGGAGACTCCATTTTAGGAGAAACACAATATGAGAAGGTGAATGAGCTTAAGTATCTAAGATCATCGATCACCGAGCAAAACTCCGTTTCTGTAGACTTGTCATCAAAAATCAAAGCAGGTCAACGATCATCTTGCGCCATTATCATAATTTACAAGTCACACCATAAATCGCACAAAGTAAAACTGAACATCTTATCGAAGTCGATAAGACCGGTGATGGCATTGGGATGTGAGTTCAAAAATTATCTATTTTTTTTTTGACGACTTTTACAGGCCGTGTCAACAATCTGACTCCATCGGTTTCGATCACGAGCCAGCTCTTCGTACTGTTGCGAGTAACCAGAAGATGCCAGATCGCTCTCTACGCCGTGGAGCCATCGTCGCCGAGAGCAACCTCTTCGCCAACTGAAAGGCGGCTCTCCCTTCAAAGATCGCAAAGTCCTTTGAGTCCATGCACGATATCAGGAATTTGCATTAAATTCCTGATCTCGTGGTTGAAAAGAACTCGGTATGTGCCATCAACGTCGCGTTTTGGACCATATATCACACGCATGATTCTTCTCTCGAATGTTAGAAGCCATCTTTCGTACTCATCCGTCAAGGTCCAACTCTCACATACATACATGCCAACGGGTCTGATCAACACTCTGTACAGTTTCAGCTTATCCGAATTTGCAAGATATTTTGATTTCAGCAGTGGACCTAGAGGATATAAAGCTCGATTGCCAGCGGCAAGGCGAACTTTGATATCCTCTCCCACACTATTATCGTGAGTAATGAGAGATCCAAGATACTTGAATCTCATTACTCCTTCAAACGTGTGGTTACCACTACTGAAATCAATTGCGTCTTGGTCTCTAAAACCAGAGATCATATATTTTGTTTTGGACTCATTGATTTTGAGACCAACGGACGCTGAAAACTGTTTCAATGGATCAAGTATCTCTTTCACTCTGTTGCCATTTAATCCAATCACACAGATATCATCTGCATAAGCGAGAAGTTGATTGGATTGTTGGAATAAGATGTTGTCCTGAGGTGTTTTACTTTTACGAAGGATATATTCTAACATGAGATTAAAAAGTATCGGGGGCAGCTATAACTTAGTTAAAGCTGTCCCCGATAAAATTAGCTATAACTTAGTATATAAAATTTTTCGAATAATTGTCGGTCCCATCAAAGAGGGAGCCTTTTACCGGATGCGAATGAATTATCAGATCAGAAATGATCTTGATAATGTTGACATGCGGCCACTGTGTCTGGTGATCTCTTGTTGTGGAGCAGACTATTTGAAGGAGCATCGTTGATAAGGGCAAATCCCTATACATAGGATGTACCGCCAACGGAAGAAGAAGAAGTTGCAAAGTATATAGTAAATTTATATTAATCTTCGAGGACGAAAACTGTATGGATCAGCCTACACTAATGCGGGATTTTGAGATACAAATATGATCGTGCGTGCTCGCAGCGTAGCTATCAGTTTTTAATGTTTCGTCCCGATGCATCTTCAACCGAGCAAAATGTTTCAAAGCGCTGATACAGCCGTTAACAGTAAGATCTTCTAAAGGTTTAAAACCACTGAATTTAAACAATCAAAGCTTCTGACATGAAACGCATTTCCACATTTTTACATGATTCTCGTGCATAAATTACCGTTTATTTCGGGTGAATAATATCTAGAGCAATGCAATAATCATAACAATAAAATGTAAGGGGGAATGCTTTTAGCTGTAAGGGTCTGTCTACCTTTTGTATATATATATATATACAATTGTATAATTTCTACCCTAAAAATGTCCAAAAAAATATTCGTTAACAATTCGAATAAAATTTATGGATCACGAACACAGAACCGATTACGTAAACAATGCAGTACCCCAATTTTGTATTGACTCGAGAATACGCAGCCGCCCCTGTCAAATATAATATACGTATAGTAATTTGACTGATGAATGGAAGTCTGCGCGTACATTTCTATTCATTATAAACAATTTATTTATTTTGTTAAGAAATCAAGAAGATGAGTGCAAGATGTTAAAAATTGCAGTCAAACTACGAGCAAGGATGTTTTTGTGTGGATGCGTATTGTAGAATATATAAATTTATATAAACAAGACAATCGGATCGCCGAAATGGGAAACATGTTTGTTTGGTCCCTTGGATTTTGTTTTTGTTTGGATATCCCTTACCAAACATACTATAAAGTAAATTAAAGAAAAAAAAAAGTCTGGAGGACAAACATTTTTTCTCTCCTTTTATTCCTTTAAAATTTTCTTACATTGTTTTCTTAAATTGATGCCCTAAAAATCGACTATAAAAAAAACATTTTAAGGGATCTTAAAAAATTTGTTGTTGGACTCGGTGTGTTGTTTCGAGAAATTGATTTTTTGGGTAATTTTTTTTCCATCTTCGGGAGATGAGTGTGAGAAAGGATATTTTATTATACACGATTTATGAATCACCCATATAATAATATCAAGATATGTCCTTTTGATGTTTTTGACTGAACGTAAACAAACAATTTCTAATTTTTGGTTTAGTTTATGTAAATTAAGAAAATATGTTCTCCGTCTTGTCTCCGTCTTGCACATCATCTTCTTCATGTATATATAAACAAAATAATTTTGGAATTAATTTAGGATTAAATCTCTCGGTACATGTTGTAAACAACCAAATTGTATATACAAACTTGTACATCAGATCCTTGAAACGAGACAAAATGTATGAATGAAATTTAGCAGAATTTCGGTAGATCTCTTCAAGATATATAATATGTTGTCTTTGCAATAAATTATGTTGAAACATAAGAAAGGATGTATGAATTATAAATTATGTGTTTTTTTGTTAGTAGGAGTTTCATCTTAATGAATTTGATACAGATGTTGAGGTTTAAAGCCGATATAAATTAAGTAATTTGTATTTATGGATATTATCCAAGTTAGATTTGGATCATACTGTGGTTGATTGGAGTAGCATTTTCGTCGTTCAGCGCAATTGCTGTTTGTTTCTAATCACTGCAATCTTTTTTGGGCCTAAAGGTACTCCTTACGTCATTACAGTCAAATCTGCATATTGCAAAGCTTCAGGCCAACGTTTACTAGTGACATAGAAGATCGATCGATTCATGAATTGTCGTTGGGTTATCAATTACTTCTTTAACGAATGGTTAATGTTTCATGTGATTTATAGCGCCAATTATGGTGTTATAGCACGCCTACAGCACTAATAGTTTATTGTAGATATCTGTGTATACCTATAGTTTTCAAAATAGACCAAAAAACTAACTGCGTTGGTTTGTACTTGGAATCGCTCAATCGTATTTTGTAAATAAGCTACAAGCTCCTTTATAAACAGAGAGCCATATACTGTTTTACACCTCGCCTATATATGGTTGTCTGTTTCACAGATCATGGCACCTTACTTCATTATCCTTGGATTTCATTCATCATATTAAATCATTTTAAAGACGGTAAACGGCCTTAACCGCATCTCAACTGAGACATAATGAATCATTAATACGTTTTGCAGTGGTACACGTTGTATGTGCTTAGGCCAATGAATGCTTTTTCCATTCAATCGATTTTTATGTCTTCCAGAGCATTTTAATCTTGGGTCGAATCTAACTCGAGATTGCGGTTTGATTGGAAACTCCTTGCACTCGAAATTTACGCTTTTGTTGTAATATTCTGCCTCTACAACCAAGTTTCACACACATTTTCTTCACTTAAATGACGTTAACTTTCTTTCCAATTTCAATGATTCAATCCCACTCGGTTTTCACCAACTTTCCTTCCTATTTCAATAATTCAATCTCACTCGAAAGGTTTTTTAAAACCTACATGGGTTGGAAAGAGGGTGAAGCGTTCACTCTCTCGTTTTCCCATTCAAGCAATCTCTTTTTCCCCTCATATCGGTTCTTTCACTACCTTCAAATCTTAACTTCGAGTACCTCCTCTCTTTTATTAATTCTAAAGGTTTTGTTGTGTTTGAAAAACTCAAACATACCATCAGATTTTCAGAAGGAACAGTTGGCACTACTCCTCCTTATATCGCGATAAACTTAAAGGATCAAAGAACTTATCTGTTTTAGTTTAGATTAGTTTCGATGCATATCGGGCATGGGATTGAATGGAACTAAGACATGGTCTTATAATCCCCATAAAGTTCCATGTCATTCATCTATGAGAGTAAGGCGACAGTCGGCTACTTAACAGAAGTTAGAAATATATCAATCAAATATATATTGATAGGCTCCATTTGAGGTGAAGGCCTTATTTTGGAATTAACTTTGTCTAACTTTGACAAAGACTTAACCCAAACTATGAATATAATTCCTTAGGAGCGGATGCTAAATACCATGATTAACATTAAAAGTTTCTACCGAATGGAAGAAGTCCATCATTTTGACCAGTTGTTGAGCAGTTACCATAACCAGATAGGAGTCTCGATTAGCACCGCTGATGCACATCATACCACGTTACTAGCGACAGCAATTATGAGGAGTGCAAATATAGAGGGATTTTTAATCAACTTAAGTGCACTAATATAGGTAACAGAAGAACTTGAGGTAACTATTCGCCAAACATCGATCTGTCAAAACCAGCAATTGCGAAGGTACAAGTGTGCCTTCAACCACCCTTTTCATCATCATATCAACTTAAGGTGGGAGCGTATATTTTACTACCCATTACACTGAGATTCCTACTGAACGAAACACACCAAAAGGATTGAAGAGTCTTGACATCTTGACAAAAATTGACGCTTTGTGAGTTTATTGTTTGATTCCATACCCACGTGGAATAGATAATAGTCTCTCACTGCATTATATTGTATTAATAGTGTTTTGAATTTCTGCTCGTGATTGAACTTGAGGTCCCCGATCAGAACTTAATCAACGACTAAATGAAATAATACTGGTTCGAAGGACCATGTAACTCTAATCAAGGAATGGTTAGGTCACAACTGGTATATTTAAGGTTCCTTGTGAGAAAGTTAAGTTAATTTGAAAGAAATCGGGAGAGACTCTTACCGATCTAATGGCTAAGCGGTTAATGGAACATCAATTAGTACGAAAGGAATCCCTCTCCCTTAAGCAGAACTAACGAAGTACGGAGTCTTGCAATGTGCGGACCATGCAGAAATGGTAGTCTACACGGAAGCTGAATTCTATTTTTTTAAAACAGGAGTTTTCCTATTTTACACAGTACTCTGGCACAAATCAGAGATGATGCAAATAACGTGGTAGAGTCTTGCTACAAGATCTATCACAAAGAAGCTAACAGTCGATCTCGTAGTATGGGGAGCTTTGAACAGCCAAAAGGGAAAGCACTGATTCACGGCCATGATTGTCAACTTTCAGAACGAGTAGAGTAATCTCGAATAGTAGACACGCGATACTAATATTTCACATACATCATGACACCAGTATAGCACATATTTTAATCCATAAACGAGTTTGCGCGATTTTCAATCCAAGTATTTATGTTTTATTTATCCTGGACGCTAACGAAACTAAAAACATGAGTAGTATTTTTTGATCGGGTGGTATGAGATAACAAGGAAGCATTACTGTTGGTTGAGGGGATTCCACTTTGTTGTATTGATTAACGTGAGAGACTGAGGCAACTGGTGGGATGTTACATATTATATGCTACATGTATATAATGGAGGGAATATAATTCGGGAGGTTATGTGCATGTGTGCTTGTATCATCTCACCAAATTATTCCATACTACGTGGGAGAGCTCATCCATATACATTACCTATATAATGACGACAAATGACAAGTTCAATGTCAAATATGCGATACTAAAATTTTCTGCGTAAATTGTCTATTTTGGCACAAAATCTAGACGATTCTTTATAAAAAACAATGTCGAATCAATAAACATTTAATATTTATTAGATGATTTGGCTAATTATATCGAAAAGTGATGATACAAGGTGTTTAAAATTTGCATAATGCCGAAACGTCATTGCACAACTTTTACCGGGAATAGCGCAAATCATTGAATTTTTACATAAAACTAAAATAATTTAAGCCACAAACACGACCTGGACATTTGAGGAAGCACTAATAGGGGCTTAAAATATTCTTCAGTTAGTTTTGGGTGGCAAAAAATCTCAATAATTTACCATAATTTTTTAAGGTTAGGAATTACGTTCGTGTTTACTTTTAGATATTTTAATTAGTTTTGAAGCGATTACTTGAATAGAAAAGTATTCAGGGTATATATATTTCGTGATAAATATCACGATAACATCATAATATAGCCCTGAAATGAACTTAATGCGGTCATTATGGCATGCCTTTCTGAAATGCGTCACTTCACATTTTTATCATTTAAAACTAGAATTTATCGATTTGTGGGTTCATTTTGGGGCCACCACTTAGCTAATAAACTGATTATTATGCCAGAAATCCGATTTATAACATTACCATAATATATAATTATAGTAACTTCAGGAAGTCCGCGTTTGACATTTCGCATCACATTTCACAAAAGTCATGCACAAAGCACATGAATAATTTTTTCCCGGATTTTCCGAATTAAAATACTCTTTATTATGATAAAAACTTAATAAATTATTTACAGAAAGGTATGGATTATCACTTTTATATATCAATTATAACATATATATCGTACCGATTCGTTTCGGGCTTCTGTTCAATCTGCATTGCTGAATACGTTATCGCCTTTACCTCGGTTCCTTGTGGATGCTTACCCAGTGTAAATTCTTCACCGTAGCATTCACATTCAATCTTAAAATTATCCAAATCAAATTTCGTAATGATAAGCTTTTTACATATAAGAAATGGTTCCACTGAGAAGAGATAGAGTAATTCGTCCAGATATCGGTAGAGTAGACCTTCGAGATCTTCACTTTCTGCCTCAATTTTATAGCACGTCTTTATATCAACTGTATCGATTTCGGTCATATAGCCAAACATTGAGACACCACATTGCTCGAAAGCTTCGATTAAGTTAGTACCCCAAGCGTGCAATCTACAAATAACAAAACAATAATATTGAACGTCTGGAATGAATAACATATTAATAAAATAAATTATATACTCACTGTACATCGGCTGTATGATCTAAATCTATTAAAAAACAAACAAATAAAAAAGAAATACTAAATAAATTTTCTAATACATAAACATAACCTCAAATAAAACGTACATTCATACTGCACCGGCACCACCCCTAATTTAGTCTCATCTAATCCTATTTCCATATCGACTATACACAAAATAAATCTACTATATTCACAAAATTTTATTTTGCGATTAAACTAAAAAATTATATCGAGCAATACACGAAAATTTCGTGTTGAATTTCACAATATTTCACTACTTAATGTCAATGTGTCATTATGTTTCGATTTGTTTACAAAATATTTCATCATCTGTCAAAATTTACTACCACACATGAATGCGATTTATGAATGAAATCTAGTACATTTTTGTATAATTTGGAATAGATGCTCGAGGGAAATTTGTTTATATATCATTTTGGCGGGTGTTATGTTTGAATAGTTTAGTATCGGTTTGATTATTGCTTGTTGGGTTCGATATGGAGATTAATTTAGTTTAGTGACTAGAGTTAATTAAAACAACGATTAATACAAATTTAATAAGTTTTTATTCTTTAATAAATTTATGAAATGGAAAATATCGAAACGATTCGGTAAAAATATCCGTAAATGCCTCACTAACCAACTCATTAATAATGGGCTTCATAACCGGGAATCCTGTCTGCCACATCGCATTTATAAAAAAATCTGCGATATTCTCTGTGAAATGAACATCACATTATTATATATTTAAATTATTACATGCATAATTAGATATAATATACCTAACGGGCTAATACCGCCGAATAAATTACTAATATGCAACTTTAAATCTCCAATATGATCTATCTCGACCCGTACTTTAATCAGCCCACCGTGTCCACCAATTTTCGTTATACTGGTCGTTTGGCTATAGTCGTACAGTACCATATTCCATTTACCACGATTTATAAGTTGATTCCCAAACAGTTTACCACTAAAATCGAACAGGCCATCGAGACTTTTTTCAGGAAAATATTGTGAATACACGATACGATTATTAGGCCAATCAGTTCGATATTTCGTAACATTTGATGTTGTCCATCCGTGTTCGGAAACATTTTTTAGAATTAATTTAAATCCACCAACGCCATTGCCATCACCACGACGAACTTCGACGTAGGGTGATCGATGAGGATCGAAAGGTGCAACCCTATATTGGGGTAGACCTGTTTTGAAAAATGGTCGTAATTCGTTAAACGCATTCAGTATGCATGGATCGAATGTGTTTGCAGATTTATGACAATGTTGAAATATTTCGATTAGCTCATTGTCGGATTGTGATGTAATCGGGTTGATTGTGCATATGAAGGCTAATACGGTTGCTAATTTATTCATATTCTGTTGTTTGCAACTGAAAATAGAGAGAAGAATGGGGCATATTAAATTATTAGGTACAGTTTGGAATATTAAAATGGCCAAAAATAGCTAAACAATGTCAACAAGTTATAAAACATGCACTTTTATTGAATATTAATCGAAAATTATGATTTTGTATTTCCGATCGATAATGGGCAGTGATCAGTTTGTGTTAATATTGACGTATTTAGAAATTAAATTTCTTTAAGTAACTGCCTAGTTAGTATATCACTATTTATCAAGAAGGTGTGGTACACATAGCAAAAGTATTGGGTGATGAGCTGCAGCTTACGAATAAAATAAGTTTAAGGTGTATGACCTACAATGTGCTAATTGTTTTTATTTGATATGGCAAGTGAAATTACGATATTTTCTATTTACCTCGCGGTTGAGTTATAAAAGAAATTTATGAAGATTATTGTATGTATATTGAGCAAATAGACTTTACCACAATCTTATTCCATATCTTCGTTTAAAACGCAATTTAACATATATTATATAATAAACGATGCTACTTTATCTACATAACGTGATTTATGTGATCACAGTATTGAAGTTGAGCAATAATTTGAATATGTACATATATGGATGCTGTAAACCTTCTTAACAGTTTTAATATTGGAGTTCTAGAACAGTATTACCGAACTAAAGCTTAAGTTGTTACAACAAAGTGGAAATGGATCATTTAAGTAAATAACTACGACAACCAGTGAAGTAAGTTACTAGCAAAACTTCTTACTGTTTAACTAGACTTGCACGTAAATTAATTAACGAAAAAATATTTAAAGTTCAGAAACCAAACTACGGTCAAATTACTTAAATTATACAATAAGTTATAGTATTTTCTTATAAGAGTCAAATTTCGAACTAAAGAAATAAGTTGATAACCTTTAAATTTGAATAAGTACCTTAGTTTGAGTTATTTTATAGGTAAATCAAATTACTGTTAACGATATATATAAAGAAATTATGAATTTCGCTAATTATACAGCAAGTTTGAACTTCTAAGGCCGTTGAACCTGTAATAAATGATTAAAGTTATAAAATTCATGCAGTCCCTTCCCTTTTTCCTATAAATTTGAAGTGACGAGTAATAATTTACTTTCAAATGCCAATTCAATAATTGTCTTTCTGTTTTTCTAATCTCAACTTTTAATTTCTATATTATAAAGTTACAAGTTTGTTTGGTCCGGTGCGTTACAAATTGGTAACTCACAAATTTCCTGAACTACAAGAAAGAAGAACAAACAAACGTTAACGGGGAAACATATTACAAAAATGAATACTCCACTTACCAACATCGTATCAACATTAAATCAACATTTGATCAACATTGTATCAACATTGTCGCCGGATGTAGCTTAATGGTTAAGAGAGTTTCTCATCACGCGGTGGTCTCGAGTTCGATTCCCGCCGTTGACCAAATTAACATGCAACCGGATGACATAAAAACGCGTTTGTGTGTAAAAAAACATTCGTTGGGCTGACCACCTACAATGTGCACCATTCGTTAACACTGGTTCGTAAGGTCTCAGATGAGACGCGGTAAGGGCCGTTTACGGCCTAGAAGCCATAGATTATTTTATCAACATTTGTTCAACGTTGTATGATATATATACCATATATTCATTCTAACTCCACTATTGAGCAATTCAAATATTCGGAGACGGGTGTATTGAAGATTATATAAGATCAACTAATCATCGAATTCACTAGCAACACCATTAAAGAGATTGTAAAACAGAAACAAATTTATGTGATTTCTACCAACTTTGACTGATGGAATCAACTGTGAAACATTGAACAGCTTACGTAGATTTGGTTTATCCAACCAGTTTGTTGTCTGGTTTAAATCGTGTATGAGTGGACTTGTGATCGTTACAAGTATCATTAAAGGTATTGTGTAAGTAATACAGTATTCAATGGTTCCAAGACATCTAAAATTTATCGAGATGGCGTAGTTTTAACCTTCTAACTGTACCGTGCTGTAACATCTCAATCATTTGTAAACGGCCAGTTTCTCATGTCTACTAGACAAATGGAACCATAACTCTATATACATAAATCTGTTTAGAAATTGCAACGTTACAGCACTTCGACTATTTTATGAAACATGTAAGTAAGAGTTAAGTCAGAAATTTGATTTGAAACCAATATGTAGTTAACATTTAGAAAGTAATAAGTATACATTCCATACCAATAGTGCACACTTTATCACTGATTTTTATCACACTTTTTTGACCTATTGTTAACGGTAAAGCTCATTTATTACAAATTCTAATTTACTTTCAAATTATGAACCGTACCACTTCCTGTTTTTTTAATCTCAACTTTCAGACATCGAGTTCCTTAATTTTATGCAAGATTAAAATTCTAAGATTAAAATTTTAAAATAAAACCTTATTTGAATTTGAATGATTGGATACATTCACAGATTTCTTGAACTACAATATAGAGGAACAAACAAACGATTGAAGATACAAGTGAATGAAGACAACATAAAATCATTTCCAAGCAACGACGTCATGTTTACCGAGAGATATATTACATAATTGAATACTCAACTTACCAACATTGTATCAACATTAAATCAACATTTGATCAACATTGTATGAAGATTTATCTTTCAAGAGATTGATACATTTCGTATAATGAATCTATCTCCGACAAAATATCATCAAATATTTTGAAAGTATTAGGAATTGAATTAACCGTTACCTAGCTTGAATAGATAATTATAAGACATCGATAAGTATGAAAACTATAACATATTCATTCAAACTCCACGTATTGAGCAATTCAAATATTCGGAGACGGATGTAGTCTAGTAATTCAGTTTAATTATTAAAATACTTTTCAAAATACTTTTGGTAATTATGATTATATAATATCAATTAATCTTGTAGAATTCACTAGCAACACCATTAAAGAGATTGAAGAACAGAAACAAATTAATGTGGTTTGTACCAAATTTGACTGAGAGAATCAATTGTGAAACATTGAAGAGCTTATATAGATTTGATTTATCCAACAAGTTTATTGTCTGGTTTAAATCATCCGTCGAAATATTGGACTTGTGATCGTTACAAGTATCATTAAAGGTATTGTTGAAGTGATACAGTTCAAATACTAGACCATTGATACGGTTGAAATGTTAACCAACAGATTAACAAATCTTAGCCTCTAGATTAACAAAATCTTGAACGTTACAGCACTTCGACTAATTTAAGAAACATATAAGTAACAGTTAAGTCATATAGATGATTTGAAACCAATCTTGTTAAGAATCTGACAACACTTAGAAAGTAATAAGGTTACATTCCACAGCAACAGTACACACCTTATAACTTATTTTGATTACACTTATTGTTAACGGTAGCTCACATATAACAAATTTCTAATATATCATCTAATTATGAACCCGTGTCACTTACTCAACTAATATTGTTCGTTAATTATAGTTTCGTTTTCGTCTCAACTCAGTAAGTAAAATTTATCAACTGAAGATATAATAAATAGTTTTGTTTTTAACTATTAAAATCTTGTTTACTTATATTTCTCTTTACATATAGAAATTTGTCTTAAAATATATATTTTCGGTTGGTATTGTTTAAAGACATAACTTTAACAATTACCCAATTACTATTTCTTAAACTGATGTGTATTGATCTCTCGCGGTAGTTCGGAATAAAAGTGAATGGGATTATCGTTGGAAATGACCGTAGTACCGATGAAGATATTAGATAATGATTGACTGTATAAATGTTGTCAAATGTTAATTGATATGTAAATAGATTTTTTGTGAAATTATCGTAATATTTATGTAATTAACTATTTAGTTTTTAAAATAATAATTTATCCACATTTTAACCCCACGATGACAGCTTTTGTAGAGATATATCTTATATAAATTTGTTTGACTAATGAAATCTAGATGTCTCTTACATGTATAAAAGTGAAAAATATACTCAATTTCATTAATTTCGTGCACCTTCAATCTAACTGATATTTTATTAATATTCAAGACACTTGTATTTATTTATGAATAATTTTGAAGTGTTATTTACTTAACAAAGTCATTGACCTTGACGTAATATAATCGCAAATTTCTGTCATTGATTGAATTAACGAATAGTTGGTGTTAAACAATTTTGAACGTTACAAATGTCATCGAGCTCTGCCTATTAAATATGTTATAGTGATGTTACATTTAAGATCAGCAAACTACACATTAGAGAAAGTTAACTTTAGAATGAGACTTTACTGTTAAGCACTATTATATAAACCGACTGGTGGTTAAACTACCACAATATTGTCGATACATGTTAAGCATAACAGGTAAAGCTTACTTATCTCAAAAAATCACTTCAACAATTTTTCACCAAATTTACTCTAAAACCACTTTTTGAATATGAAAACTTTTCGGCACGGTTTCACTTTATGGAATGATCATATATACAATTCAGAGACATTTCAAATGGACCAGTGTATTGTTATATTGTATACGATTATCATAACAGTTTGATTATATAAATTTTATTCATTTTTTGATTACGAAACAGACAAGACGGTGAATAAAATAGTCACAGTATTGTTAGTCTTCATATAATTTGTTAAATAAGAAATAAACGATTGGTCCCAATTTGTTGACAGAAGATTAAGTTTCATAATATTGAAATATCAGTATGATATGGGTAAGCGAAATTATAATGTAAACCGTCACTTAACGAGTTACTAAACTCTCATCGTTCAAGGATCATCACATGCTCCTTTAGGTTTTAGCGTGAATTGAAACAGTTTATTTGGTGGCCATTTACAACTTAGTGGAAGGGAAAATCACACATTCTGGCTGTTATACTTCTTGGAATCGCAAGCTAGCAGTAAGTGTTTACATTTTTAATAGATCTTCGTGTGATATCAACAATTAGCTACTTAGGAGCTACCGGGTTCTAGAACCCCAATAAGACAGGGTGCAAAAGGAATTTGTGATCATCTGATTACGATCGGTGGATGAATAAACACAGCTTCCATGTCATTACTACAGACTGGCATGGAGTTCTGCAATATTCAGATGGTTCTATGGACATCGGACCTACATAGAGCCGTATACGTTTGTGATTTGATTAAATAAGATTGAGTGCTCCAGCTGTGTCCTTAAACGGTTGCAATGTGGTTACTATTTGACATTTATTATAAGTATAATCTGACAGTACTCATCACGAAAGCAGTCGTCGATTAGGGAAACTGTTTGAGATTTTGAAGCGGACATAATTATCCATCTGAAGAAGTAATCCTTTGAGTCGTGGATCGATTTTCTACCACATACTCACTATATAATATGCAATAACCCCAATATGCAGTAGAAATGTGCCATAGAAATTGGGACACTATCCAATAAGAAAAATTTATAATCTTCGAGTCTATACATTTAAAGTCTAATTTTTTATTTCTATAAACTACTTTCTTAAACCAAATACAAATTTTACTTAAAATTATATTTTTATATAAAAAAAAATCCATTTAATTAATTTCTTATCTATAAGTAACACATTGTTTATATAATTTAAAGTTGGTGAAGGCCAAAAGTCTTCCAAACATATACGAGTATAACTAAGTCTAATTTACGATTTAAGAATTTAGTCAATCAAAAAATTCTCAATTGGTACATATTTCAACAGTTGATTTCCGATCTTGCCAAATTCAACGGCTAATTTTTTCTGTAGTTGCGGTTGCATAGCCTTAAGTACTTCATGGCCATTCTCCTGTAGGAACAAGTTTGTGGCTTGTGCTATAAAATAATAACAAATATTCAATTAGTACATAAGTTAGATAGTAAATTGAATGTACTCACTTAAAATACGGTTGTTAGCGAAAACGCGCGAAATTTGTAGCTTAACCTTTTTGATATTGAGCAACAATTCTAAACTGTCAACGTGCATATGTGTACCCGTTGGTTTTTTTGTTGTTGAAACCGTACCCCTCACATCAGCCGTAACACCTTCAAGTTGTCCGGTAAAATCGCCCGAACCACTAGCCGGAATAATTAGTAGTACACCAGTGCTGCTGTATTTAGCTTTGATGTCTAATTTTGGTAGCGCAATTCGTACTTCAAACGGTTGATTGTTTTCAGATAATTTAAGTTTTTTAACCGTATAATTGCTGGCGCCAAAAATTTCCATATGCTTCAATGTTACACGATAGCCTTGGGGTCCATCGGTCAATTGCAGCGACAATGAATCCATAATAAATGGTTCAACAGATGGCATCTGAAATGATATGTAGAAAATAAAATTAATATAATGATGTCTAGACGATGTACACGTACACGCAATGTAAGGAAGGATTTTATACTAGCCGACCTTCGAGATTTTAAATGCAATTATAATCTACCATTCAATCTTCGACAAGCATAAATGCGGTTTTAAAATTAATTAAATACATTCTATATAGTGGATTTGACCATCGTTGGCTATCTAACCCCCATCTAGATTAGAGTTCATGTAACATATTTTTTGAAATATAAGCAACCGTTATTTTTCACAAAAATAATGTTTGCTTTTGTTTCATTTCGAAAATAAAACCAGTTTGTGTTTGTGTCTCGTAGTAGGCGGTGCATTAGTCTAGTGTCAAAAATTATATCATTTCCTTGACGTGAGTATAAGTGCGTAGTTGATTATAGTATTATGTAACGCCATTTGCTATATAAATATAAGATTGTAGTCTTATAAAATTATTTTAAATCTCAATAAAACTATACTAATTGGTAGAATTAAAATTGATTAATTTAATTATTATGTTTCCAAGTGCAATATTTAACGACTTAAGTACATATATATAATGATTAAGGTTATGTTCCGAGTATGTAAGGCAAGTTCAAGATTAACGGTAGACGCATAATTATGTGAGACATGATAATACTATACGAGTACAATTAATTTAAAATAATTTATGCATTCAACCTCTGCAACATAAAATATAAAACTATTATTAATAAATTAATGGCGATATTTTTATTATTCGATTAAATAATAATGTATATAAAGCATTGAGGGTCATTGTCATCGACGAGAATTATAATGTGTAAAGTATTATTTATGGAATATATGACATTATTGTTGTATTAAAACGTGACTGGTTAATTCTCATGCGGGATTTACATATTATTAAATATTAGGAAGTACCAAAACCGGGTAAGATGTTTAACCCCATTATTTCAATCAGGATATGTATGCAGAACATTGAACTATCATTGATATGGATCTTTGGTAAGTTGAATCTATTTTTTCGAAGAGAAGCGATTTGAACTGTTCCGAATATTTTTAGAACGCCCGAACTATTGGTCACGATATTCATACAATCACTGTATGGTTATGGGGCCGAAGTACTCCTTACTTTTTTAAAGGTCACCTACAAAGAAACTGACGTAGCCCATCTGTAAATTTCATAACACAAGAGAAGGCTAATAGTATACTGATAGATGACTTAAATATAATCAATCAATAAAATCCCTTTTCACTTTTCTACCACTAATATAAATATCACTGTTTCGTTATAGGTTTCAGGCGTCAAAATGGTTATCTTTAACATAAAATAATTTATTGGAAGAAACTATAGTCTATGGTTTTAAGGCCGTTAACAGTCATAACCGCGTCTCAACTGAGACATTACGAACCATTAAATACGTGTTGTGTACACATTGTAGGTGGTCAATCCCAACGAATGCTTTTACACACAATCGCTGTTTATGTCATCCGGTGCATGTTAATTTTTGGTCCACGGTGAAAATCGAACTCGAGATCGCGGCGTGATGAGAAACTCTCTTAACCATTAAGCTACAACCGGCTTAAGTTCATAATCAACGATGAGAGACGATGATAATCGACATCAAACACGCCTAAGATCAGATCATCGTCTATAATTGAACAACATATCATATAGTAATAATAATATATGGGCATCCGGTACGTGTTTATTTTTCAAAGGTGAGAATCGAATTCGAGACCTTCGATGTGATCAGAAAATTTCTTAACCACTAAGCTAAAAATACTATACTTCCCCATCGATCGATCCAAATGCCACAAATCTGTGCTTACTCTTTGCTTTGGTGTCGTAGTATTCTCCATTGTTTTACAGTACTTTTCGGATGACATCCTATATAGTACTAACATGGAAGATGGTTCGACCAATGAGTTTGTATATCAGTTTATTCACATATACATTACATATCAACATTTAATATATTGATGAAATGATTCATGTCCAACTATTTCAAACCAATGTCGCACATTTAAACTCATTTGAACGTTAAACTGATTCCAAAAACTACTAAAACAAAAATATTTTGTAATCAATCCAAGTACATTTGTTTTTAAATAAATTCTATTACGCTCGCGTCAAGTATGTGTACTTAACATGTAAATTAAATTATTGAAGGTTGATGACTAAAAACATAAATTTAATTTTGTTTATTTAAGTAAATTAAACACACACACATATATATTATAAGTATGTATAGGTTAAATGAATATTGTTATCGCTTACCTCAATCTCTGGAATTCCCTGGGCCAAATATGGTTTTAAATGATGTAACGCTCCGACTAAACACGAAATTAATTTTGGATCTGACCTCTGACATTGTTTAATGTATTCAGCTGAAAACAAATTAAAACACAAAAATTAATTTTGTATAAGCTTTGATATATGTATAAGAAAGCTGAAGGCATGACATTGATGACGAATTAACATTGCGAATATATTTTATTGTATTGTTTTCTTATATATCATCTCGACACATAAAAAATCGAAGTATTGTGTTTGCAAAGCTCATTACAACACATCGTATATAACTCACGTGATTTATGTTTATTGTTGATTTGTTGACCCTGACTATCTCAACAATTGATTTGTTTATATATAAGCTTTGAGGCAGAGGTGATAGCGATTGAGGAGGTCCAGAATTGGTTGAGACATAATGTGGTATCCTAGACTGATATCGCAACTTATGTGGATGTTAATCTGACGTCTAGAGTGGTGTTGTTTTGCCACTTGTCTCTGAATGAGACCACTTAGCCTAACCCAACCTAAACGAGCTTTTGTATATAATGTTTTAGGAACTGTATGATTCTATTTATCCCTTAGGGTATTTCATAAACTATCACACGAACGTGTCTACATAATTTCAATTGTAATGAAGTATAGATTTATAAAAATGAGGTAAACACGATATACACAATATAATATGTTGTTATAAATAAAATCTCTTGTCATAAACAATGTTGATTACAAAACATAACTAAATGAATTTATTACCGGAAAATGTATAAACAATATTTCCATAATTGCAACATGACAGAATCATAAAAAAAATGTGGCAAATACGAGTACAATATATGCTGTTGATAGTTTTATGTGATGTTCGTGACGATTTGTAGGTATTCTAGAAAATAATTAACCTCAGCACTCTGCAAGCTTTATATATCTTTTGTAATCGGTTTAATTGTTCATCCCGCCTAAACCAAATTTGTATACATGTATATATGACACATTACGATTAGTTAATCGCACACAATCAATCGTCTTTGAGTTATGCAAACCAACGATTGAGATTATATGCTGTATACGATAGAGATATACCTTTATCATCGATTTCTTAATGTGAAACAAATATTTAATGTTTGACGATTTCAATCTATCTAATACAAGCCCATAATTGTATGTTTGCGATTAGTAAATAAAACATATGTTAACAATCGTCAAGCTACTGATATACCAAAATATGTCATAAATTTGGTAACAGATTTGTAAGTTTTTCGCCGAGGAGCGCTCACATGCTGATTTTTTATCGTTTCAAAATTTGCGCTATTTCAACAAATTTACTACAAATTTTATGTTGCAAAAATTATATTTAAAATTATGTATATATTCGAGATAAATATCATTGTAATAAACATAAAATATGTTAAACACTTTGGCAATCAGTTTGACACAACATACAATTTTATATGTTTGGATTGTTTAATTTACAAAAGTTTGTGCGGATTTGTTATTGGCATACTTTGAATGTAATCTAGCTATACACATCCAAGGCTGTATATATACTGATAAAGTAGATGGTTGTGGCCCGTAAATGGGTTTTGGGCCCCAACTTTCATTAATTAAAAATAAGCCAACATCCAGCCACAACTGTTGCGTTTGAAACTAACTACGATGGTATACGTGGAAACGTCGACAGATACATGTCTCTAAAATGATTATAAATATTCATAAATAAACACTTCAGGTTTAGATCAGGGCCTCATGCTAGCTACTGTAACATTCATTTCGCCTACTGTTAGATACAGTATGATGTAACGCTCTCTCATCATGATAATCAGACCACGTCAGAGCATTGCTCTCACCACACTTGGTGATTTTGGCTTACCCTCTTTTAAGATCTAGTTAACACAAGAACTAAAGCCGTTCTTGGATTAGGCTCTGGAAATGTTGGAAGCAGATGACCAATTATTCAATGATGAAGCACGCTTTACGCAAAACGGCTTCGTGAACAAACAAAATGTGCGATATTGGTCAGCTGAAAACCCTCATGAGCTTCAAGAAACACCACTTTACTGTAAAATTAACTGTATTAACTGTGGTTTTTATGCTGGATGCCATTGGAGCTGTGTTTGGTTTCTTTGATGAAAATGGCCATTATACGTTACAGTCAATGGAGATCGTTACAATGGCATGAGCTAGATGTTAATGATATGTAGTTTAAATAAGACGTTTCGACAGTGAGTCTAACAATCGACTTATCGAAATCTAAATTCGATGAACATGCTATTTCCAGAAATAGTCTTGACGATTGGCCGCCTAGATTGTGTAATTTAATATCTTTAGACTGTTTTGGAGCGACGTTAAAAGCCTGCGTCTTTAGAGGAGTCAGATCCAATATTGAACGAGCGTTAGCGGCTGTTTCCCCCACAAAAAAAAATGTTGAAAAACATCTAGGTTTTATCATCATACTGAATAATGCTCAGGTGATGTTCAATGAATCAAAATACAAGAATCATCTGCCAAATTCTCCCTTCATATGTTCAACGGTTAGATCGACAGTTTGATCGATGTTATCCTGGCTGCCACAATTTGAGGAGCGTTACTGAATTTTAAAAGTCAATAGACGTCTACTTAGAATACGTACAAAATTTCACCATGAAACATCGTCCACCAAGGTACATCGTATGAGGAAGCCACAAAAGCGATGCAGAAGTCAATTAAGTAGATATCACGTTGCGTCTTACCCCTGATACCCATGCTTTGGATCATCTACGTCCACTAACACACACTTGAGAGCCTCATAAGCACTTTACAGTTTTCAAGTTTTAAAGATCTTGTTTAATGTCTTGATTGGTAATTAAGTGGCTCAAGTAGACGATCTCTTTACTAATTTGGCACTAAATGATGTTTTGCTAAAATTGGTTGTGCTTAGGTCACTTTACTAACGCATACCAGTTGTTTCGCAAAGATAGTATTTAGTCTTGTATTTATGAAGGTATGTTCGAACAAATGAGCTTCATAAATAATTTAGCTAGTTGTAGCTCGATCTACCCATTATTTTTATCCATTATAGGTGTAACCGATTAGTATCGAAACAGAAGTTCGTTTTCGATAGGAAAGATCTGAATTTCAAATAGCAAAAATCGTCGAGGCTAGTATGTTTGTAATGAAGTCTATATTGACTATTTATGTCGTGTATAAACTGAACATCTGCATATAATATGCTTAGAGAACCGAGGACGATTTGCTTCAAACCACTAGTACCCGGTATAGTGAACCGCTACTAGATAGGTTTAAGTCTTTGCTAAATTAACTACTCGCAACTGCTCCGAGTATTTTTCACGAGTATAGTTAGAAGCACTTACGCATAATTTTACCATTACGCGGCTAAGACTGTTTCGACTCGCAGAAATTTTTTGACAGAGTCTTTTGACATTCAAAATATAATATAGGTTAGGGTTTACTCATAAAGGTTGTGTTTACTTATATCATTCATTTTTAGGCGGTGCAATAGGCTATAGTAAAGACAAAAACCTTTATACTAGTGGTTCACTAGCGCAGTTACGAGCGGTTTGTCGACTCAAAATCGACTATTGTCACTTAAGGTATAATCCAATCTGCTGCCTGCATATACAAGAATATCATGAATGATTCTTGTAGATTAAGGATCAATGTTCGAATAAGCGACACATGACCAGTTTCGCAGTGAATAAGAATATGCTATTCTATATATATTCAGCAAATTTGTGAACGACTCACTCTTAAATCTCATTTGCACGTTGCATTTGGATTCCACCAAACAAATTTTAGACCTTGACTTTTCAACAAGCTTAGTAAAATATGTGAGCAGTATTATGGAGACATTTTATTAAAAAAACAAAATCTTGGCAATGAGACTGTCTATTTGTACTAATTTGTTACTTAGTGAAACGAAAGTTCGATGTGTAATATCAGGGGTCACCAATTAGAAAAAAAAATATTTCGCATTGTGCCTGCTTTTCGACATTATATGTAATGTGTGTGTGTGTGTGTGTGTGTATTTACAACATAATTTACATGTTAAATTTTACAACAAACGAATTATATAATTTTATATGCAGCAATCATTGAAAGTAACCCACAGTCGAGTTTTTACATACTCGTATATATTCAGTTCTGATTTTATTGCAATTTCACAAAAAAGTAAAATTAAATAAAGTAATTAAATAAATAATAAAAACAAGTAAAAGAAATTATTAAGTAATTTTTTATAACCTTAAGCACTAAGCGAGTCGTTTTGCCTCATCACTAAGCCTATAGCACAATTCACAATTATGTGAACGATATATAATTTAGTGTACACTTAATCAATAAAATTTGCGATCACAATTATTTCTCACGCTAATTATTTAGTAAAAGTTATCTCTATGTTCAAGTAGACGACGTTCATTCAACTTATCGTATGCTATACGAGTACATAAACGAACGAAACTATACATAATTGCCAATTTCCAGATCGTGATCGTTAATCGTTATTGATCATGTACATTTGACGAATAGAAATTTAATTTACTTACGCTGCTGGCCGGAAACTGATAAAATTACGATCAAAACCGCACAAGTATATTTCCACATTTTTCTTTTGTTTTGTTTTGTGTTAAATCAATTTCCTTTTTATAATATTTGTTTTATTACTGTATTTTCACTTTTGTTTTCACTTTTTTTTCACTTTTATTTAACAATTTCTATTTTCCACTTTTTGTTGCACAAATATGTAGTCAAGAATCGAGATATACAGAACGACTGGACTATATATATATATATATATAATATATATAGCTCGAGATCGCGATCTTAACTCAACCACTTATTAACTATTTATGCTACTTTATGTGCTCTGTTGTTTCAATAAAAACTGATTTTTTTTTGTTTCGAACAAATGATAATGAAAAATAATGATCAGTTAATGTGTGTGTATATATGGACGTACGCGCGCGATTAATGGATGGATGGAAAACCTCCCCACCCCATATATTTATATATATATTATGTTTATACGAGTATGTAGACAGACAAGTATTATAAAATTTATATGGTTTTGCTGTTTTGCGGTTTTAAGTTTTAATTTATTTACTAGATTCATATATAGATTATAAGTCTTGAATAAATTAAAGATGCTGTGTATCTACGTCATGATCTGACGGTTCTCCCCTTTTGTAATTTATTCGTTTATATTATAACGTTTCTAGATTCTTCTAGGTTAAGAATAAAGTACAAGGTAAGTCTTATAGGCCTCTTTTGAAAATATAGCTTTAGAGTTAACAACTGTCAAAAAGATAGTCAACAACTTTCTTGGTTTCCATCTCGGACTGCTCCATTTGATGTCTATACATTAAAGTTGTTGTTTCGCATTACTGATCATTTTGTATACACTCCACTTCCACAATCCACTTCCGGATCCAGTATACCATAATCCACGATTTGCCCACTTTCATTGCTTGTTATAAATTTATTCAACAATGGTTTGATTTCGTTTCGTTTCAACAAGGAATCATAGATGGAAACTCGGCCCATTTAATTTTTTACTGTCAATTCTTTTGGTATATCTAAATATCGAGCTTCGTTTTCAATCCAGTCGTATGCAAATGGTTTTATTGAAGAATAAATTCAGAAATAAGAGGGAACCAGAAAAGAAACAGAAAAATTATTTTTGTTTTTTTTCTGAATCTTCGTCTTTTTTGCCTCCTCTTCATAATCACGATTGGTTTTAATACATTTATTAAGTTTCTAGACTTACGAATTTACTAAGTTTCTAGACTTCCCATTTTCGAAATTATTTAGGTAAAATTTAGCAAACTGCACACGAGCGCCTTTTTTGGCCTTGTTCAACTTGTGGAACCCATCGAGCAGATTTCTTCATGTGTCCAAGAAGATTATTTAATTTCCGCATTACATAGCTGAGGTAGTCAAGACTAATTCAACAGCAATAGTTTGTTTGTTTCAATCGTGGCTCTTCGTCAACTTTAAAACATAGTAACTCATCAGACATGTCCTCTACAGAAAAACGTCACTTCTGGAATCTACGGAACCACTTGGAAATAGACTGTAAATGCAATCGTTCCATATGCAACCATTGAATATTTGTATAGTGGCTTTAGTTTAGGCCAAAAACCGAAGAGAATAACATAGCAGTTTCTGTTTGCGTTCGTGGTGTGGAATTTCATCTGATGCACCCTTTGCCTTTGCTCGTCTCTATTTTGACCAATCTTCTGAGTTTTTGAAAGATGTCTTATAAAACAGTTGCAAAGGATATGATATTTTTGGTTTACTCTTCTGCAACTTTTGCGACACCCATATATATATATATATTTCAACGACGATGCTTCCTAGATATTTTTAGAAATTTCGATTGACAGATATATATTAGGTTTCAATCACGAGCACTTCATAATGTTCTATAAAGAGTCAGTTGTAGCTTTAGAGATTATAGTAATCCTGTCCCAACGGATCAAGTATCTATTTCACTCCATTGCCAGTTGAACCAGAGGAACGTATTCAATGATTCTCATCTTCTTGTCAAACAGCAGAATTAATTGTTCCACTTTAAGTCTAACATATTAGCCGTGTTTCTTTACGCACAGTGATCCGGATCAGATCACATTTTCCATGCAAACCAAAGACACATTTTGATCCAAAATGAAATTTGGATCAAAATGTGTCTTTGGTTTGCATGGAAAATGTGATTTGATCCGGATCACTGTGCGTCAAGAAACACGGCTATTGTGACTGGGATGCTTCCCAATGGACATAGGTACGTATTTGTTGGTATTCAATCACAGTTTGGGACTCTCGATCTGTAGTACTCATATGTGGAGTGCTACAGATCGATAGTTGATCGGAGTGTTATGGTATGATGCAATTTCCTATCATAGACGAACGTAAAGTGTGCTCAAATCAAACTGAGTTGCTATACTCATAACACCTAAGCTTCCACAATTAACGTTTTTTACGTCGCTTTGTGAGGTATCAATAGCAAGATGACTTTCCTCATTAAACAATTCATTTTTGAGTCTATATAGATTTCACTATACTGAGCGTCTGCTTATAGTCGACATGGAAGCTAGAATTTTCAAGACTTTTCAAACCTAGTTCGCCTTATCTCTCTGCCTTCTACGAACATCTTTTGAAAGCAAGCGTTGGCTTTGTTTTTCGATTCAGTTGTTTGATATGCCTTCAATAGTGGTAACAATTGATTGTGCTTCAAAGTTAGCCAACCCAAACTATCCTGCCCTAGTGAAGCCTATGGCATCATTTGTTATACAATTTATGTCTACAAGAATCTATTTTACTGCTGCCATTAGAACCTACACAATACATGGTTTTGGTCTTCAGCAGTGCAATTGTCTTGAGAGTAATGCCAAAAAGTCAGTATTGTTCACGTAGTTCCTGATAATGGTTCGCAATGGAAAAATTGCTTCTTCCACTGTAACCTAGGTGGCACAGTCATTCACACCACCGATCGTAATTACATGGTGAAAAATCCCTTGTGCATTCTGCCCCTATTGGGATTCGAACCCGGTACCTAACCGCCCCAATTGACGAAATTTCCTTTCGATATAGTCGACCATACAGGCGTTGATAACAAATTGATGTCAAGAACACTCGTGGTATGCTAACCGCTCGCATCATTAGATCGCTATATATATAAATAATTACGTACACTTCCATAGTACGGTTGAAAACACAACTGGGTTCAAAACTGATATATGTTTGAGGTTAAATGCTGTTGAAAACAAAAAACTCAGCATATTGCATAATTTATGTCAACAATTGCATGTTCGCGATTATACAATAATAAAAATGCATATGATCAAATCTTGGGCAAGTATATAATGTGTACATTATCACAACATCCGTTGTGGGTGATGAATTATTCCCGCATACAAAATTGATGTTTTCATGGTAAAGTGTAGTTTTAACTAATTAATTTACTAGCTACTGTGTTGTATACGGGAATTGGTGATCTGAGTAGAACGCGATATGTATATGCGTTGTGAGCTATCTCATATAAACAACCACAACCAGGATACAAAAATTGTAGCCCGACCAACATCATGATTTAAGCAGTGTGTCTCTTACGACTATATGCCTCATGTTGAATTCACTATAAGATCGCAGCTTCAAAAGTATCATAAAAAATCAATCTCGTGTGCACAAACCATCATTTCTGGACCGAGAGGGAGGAAGTCACTTCAAGTACACGATGATTCATTGCTAAATTAAGAAAAATACGAAGAATATATACTACATATATATATATATATATATATATATATATATATATATATATATATATATATATATATATATATATATATATATATATATACATATATATCAATCTATCTATCTATATATATATATATATATATATATATATATATATATATATATATATATATATATATATGTATATATATATATATATATATATATATATATATATATATATATATATATATATATATATATATTCGAACATCTCAATGTTATTTATTAATTATTATTTCGCCTATTTATTATACTAGCACCGTAAATTCAACATAAGGTCTAACAGATCATCTGAGGTAGTTTTTAACCCACCTGCTCTGCTTTCAATGATATACGTCCAATGTGAACTGCATATATAGTACAAAGACTTTGAAACAAAGCTGACTATTTGTGTTTGGTAAGCCGATCGCGTTTTTCATATCGATCATTTTATTAGGTCATTCCACTTATATTATACGAGTATATGCACATCATCAATTACATACCGAGTATATAAAGCAAAATTGTTGAAAGTGAAATAGTCGTTGTTTCAGGGTTGTAATTATATGAAAGTGTTTATATAGGATTAAACTATATATTTGAGTTGTTCGTTGTTCTTATATTTGTATATTCGCTACATAGACCAGTTTTGATCTGATGATGTCGTCAATGAATGATCGTTTCCGACTCATCATATGGTTTTGCTGTATGTAATTGTGTCGTCGCAACAGTGCCAACTAAATACAAGTGAGGCATGATACGAAGAACCTGTCTCCAGGTGTATTCACCCACCTAAGTGGTTTGGCTTGGTTGCAGCATGAGCTTGAGAAGAGAACCGTTCCACCATTGGGAGAAGGCAGACACAATACAATTCCATTGCGAGAAAATTATGTTCGCTGTGTAAGGGCTCGGCAAGAGATATATAGTATGACATATGGGATGTTGTGGTCTAAACAGGCCCTTAGGGGTCACCAATGTACAACATGAAAGCTGTATAATTTGAATTTGAGAGTTGTTGTTCTATTTGGGACAGTTTTGATCTGACGATGAAGCCATTGAATGACCATTTGAAGTGCTTGAATATCTAAAAAATCTCGGACAACTTATACGGAGTGTTGATTCGATCCATTTCCATATGTTGGTGTGATTGTTAAACCGAAACGTAAACGTACGAGAGATAACTTCGGATTTTTGGAAAATTTGATACGATTGAAAATTAGAAACTTCTCATTAGTTGTACATAGGAGAGTATATCTGATTACCGGACAAAAGAACATTAGAGAATGAACTGTCAACAAATTGTCCAAATATTAGAGACAGAGAGTTATCAAAGAGCTTGTTGTTACGTTAATCACAAAAATTGACATCATCAAAATTGAGATGGATTAGCAATTTGAGGTCACATATCTACAAATTATGAAGATTGAGGAGAAGATTGTGAATCTAAAACTAAATATAAAGGTGACGGCTACGGAAAAAAAATGTTGGCAGAAGAGCACAAATATGTTGTTGACCGATGACCGATATCGAACGGCTAGTACATCTCGCCCACTAGAACATGACAAATGAAAATATAGAGTGGACCAAAACTAATGCCTTCACCGATAGAATACGCGATCCGGCTACGAGCTGTGTGGTAGAGTGGTCGTTTGCAGAAACCATTGGAAGTGCACTAACAATTGAGACTGCAAACAACATTATCAAACCAGCAGTCATGGTATACGATGAGTGGAATTAGCATAGTCGGAATGTTGCGAGGGAATTTTGCGAACCAAAAGTGTCTCATGAACTGGCAACAAGTATTATAACATTGCATTTGGTGAAAACGATTGTGCAAGCCGGAAGGAGTGGAATCCAACCAATGGTAAAATTTAAGGTGCAAATGGCGGGAGAGCTACCGTTAAGGGTAAAAAAGGAGGTATATATATACGTATCGGTAATAATGGTGCCCGACATCATACATCATTAAGGGGTAACGGATAAAGCTACATGAACTAAGCAGTCGAACAACACCTATGAGGATATGAATATGAAGAGATGTCTATCAAGTCACAGAAACTGGGGGTGTCGAACAAAAGTGTTTGCCTATAGGGTAGACCGCTATAGGACGAAGAAATAGTCGTTGTTTCAGGGTTGTAATTATATGAAAGTGTTTATATTAAACTATATATTTGAGTTGTTCGTTGTTCTTTGATCTGATTTGATCTGATGATGTCGTCAATGAATGATCGTTTCCGACTCATCATATGGATTTGCTGTATGTAATTGTGTCGTCGCAACAGTGCCAACTAAATACAAGTGAGGCATGATACGAAGAACCTGTCTCCAGGTGTATTCACCAACCTAAGTGGTTTGGCTTGGTTGCAGCATGAGCTTGGGAAGAGAACCGTTTTACCATTGGGAGAAGGCAGACACAACACAATTCCATTGCGAAAATATGTTCGATGTGTAAGGGCTCGGCAAGAGATATATAGTATGAAATTTGGGATGTTGTGGTCTAAACATACCCTTAGGGGTCACCAATGTACAGCATGAAAGCTGTATAATTTGAATTTGAGAGTTGTTGTTCTATTTGGGACAGTTTCGATCTGACGATGACGCCATTGAATGACCATTTGAAGTGCTTGAATATCTAAAAAATCTCGGACAACTTATACGGAGTGTTGATTCGATCCATTTCCATATGTTGGTGTGATTGTTAAACCGAAACGTAAACGTACGAGAGATAACTTCGGATTTTTGGAAAATTTGATACGATTGAAAATTAGAAACTTCTCATTAGTTGTACATAGGAGAGTATATCTGATTACCGGACAAAAGAACATTAGAGAATGAACTGTCAACAAATTGTCCAAATATTAGAGACAGAGAGTTGTCAAAGAGCTTGTTGTTACGTTAATCACAAAAATTGACATCATCAAAATTGAGATGGATTAACAATTTGAGGTCACATATCTACAAATTATGAAGATTGAGGAGAAGATTGTGAATCTAAAACTAAATATAAAGGTGACGGCTACGGAAAAAAAATGTTGGCAGAAGAGCACAAATATGTTGTTGACCGATGACCGATATCGAACGGCTAGTACATCTCGCCCACTAGAACATGACAAATGAAAATATAGAGTGGACCAAAACTAATGCCTTCACCGATAGAATACGCGATCCGGCTACGAGCTGTGTGGTAGAGTGGTCGTTTGCAGAAACCATTGGAAGTGCACTAACAATTGAGACTGCAAACAACATTATCAAACCAGCAGTCATGGTATACGATGAGTGGAATTAGCATAGTCGGAATGTTGCGAGGGAATTTTGCGAACCAAAAGTGTCTCATGAACTGGCAACAAGTATTATAACATTGCATTTGGTGAAAACGATTGTGCAAGCCGGAAGGAGTGGAATCCAACCAATGGTAAAATTTAAGGTGCAAATGGCGGGAGAGCTACCGTTAAGGGTAAAAAAGGAGGTATATATATACGTATCGGTAATAATGGTGCCCGACATCATACATCATTAAGGGGTAACGGATAAAGCTACATGAACTAAGCAGTCGAACAACACCTATGAGGATATGAATATGAAGAGATGTCTATCAAGTCACAGAAACTGGGGGTGTCGAACAAAAGTGTTTGCCTATAGGGTAGACCGCTATAGGACGAAGAACAGGTCATAGTGTTGTAATGTCAATTTTGTATCGGCTAAGCTATGGGCTGTTTCGATCTGATGACGTCATCGAGTAGTTGTGTGATCGAAAAAGATCAATTGCATATGTGTGAGTTGTGTTGCAACAGTTCTTGCAAATTACAGATAAGATTGTTAATTACTATTGTGGCGTGACTATATTCATTGTATTTGTGAATGGTTAATTTGTATTTTTCTGTGAACGCCACAATGTCATACCTAATACTCAATAAGACTTTATCTCGATCATTATACTTATTTATAGAGATTATAAAAGATTAACTATCTTGATTATATATACAAAGACGTTGGGATAAGACTTGTTTTAAGTTAAGTTCAAAGCCTTCACATTGTGTGTGAATGAATTTGATATTCTGTATATAGATTGTATATATATGTAGTTCGCCTTGAATCTTATTCACATCCAAAAATGAATGCGTATCACGAAGAATCCTGACTGCAAATCTTAAATTAATGTTCAATTTATGATTTGGTCGTTTGCATCTAATGAGGTGCGGAGAAGCGCTTTAATAGATAATTTAGCAAAATTATGTAATTATGTTGTGTGTGTGTGTACAAGATTTCCAAATATTTTAATGTTGATGCTGAGCTACACATCCATATATACTCTTAATGTAGTTTTAATAACGCGGTCAAGTATAACGCTATATATTGTATATTTCTTTCTTTAAGATTGTGTTAAATCTCTGTACCTATATATACACGGTTACATATATGTGTTCGATAATAATGTTAATCTTGACCTACCTAAAATTGTAAGTTTGTGTATATTTATATAAAGATGAGCTCAGTTGTTGTGGTCTGCGTGTTGATTAATGATTTATATACATGTACTATCAGGTTCGTCACTTCATACAATTGACATCTTTTGTATATTTGTAAAACAATCGCTGTCTTATATAAATAAATCGCGGGTTATTAACAGATGACCTTCTTGAATGTATATATACGCGTGCAACTATCCGCCCATTCATTGATTTGCATAATGTGCATTACATAAGATACGTGTGAGATGAATAATTTATTTTCGGTATACGAGGGTAGTCGCAAAAGTACGCTTATAGTAGCCGACACCAAAAATACCAAATCCGTGGCAATTGTTTTATGAGACTTCGTTCAAAATTCAGCGCACGATCTGTTTAAATGGAGACAAGAAGACGTCTGATTGCCAAATTGCATATGGAACGATTGCACCGTCTCTACAGACCCTTCTCTGTAGATCAAAACTAAAACTCTGTAGATCAAAACTAAAACCTAACTATAAATTGTAGCTGCTATACCCCTAAAAAAAGGGGCAGACTGTAACTTTAATATGGTATACCGAAGACTACTTAAACCAAAACTTTTCAAAAATTTGGTTTTTCGGAAGAAAGAGGATTTGTGTTGCTTTATTTTGTACATCGTTACATATTTTTGGCGGCTTTTACAGATCCGTTCTGTGTCAACAATCTGGCTCCATCGGATTCGATCACGAGTCAGCTCTTCATAATGTTGCAACCAGAAGATGCTAGATCGCTCTCTACGTTGTGGAGCCATCATCACCGACAGTGACCAACCTTGAAACCTTGGAACACCTGGTGTACATCGCGAGATGTTTCGTAGTACTTGACAAGAATCATCCGTAGTGAAAAAACTTGATCAGTGACTGACCGATTTGGACGGAATCCTTCTTATGGTAGTTATCGATAATATTCTCCACCAGAGGAGTAATTCTTCCCAAGATAATGGATGACAGCAACGTGTATGCTATGCAAAGGAGAACGAGGCAACTCACACTGGAAGGTCTTCAACAGTAACGATCATTGATATGCGGTTAATGTTGAACTTGATAAGCTTATCGGCTTCAGAAATGGCGAACTTTTGTTACTCCCATCGTATACAATCTTGATGATGTATTGTTAAAACGATTTAGAGATGTTATACCTATATAAGGCGAGTATATATACATACACTTGACAATGAAAGGTCGGACTGGTTATCGAACACGTTTCTTAAAATTTATATTTTATCAATGGTCTTTTCTTCAATTTATTTACAATGACCAGGGATTATGCAATTTTTTTCTCTATATATAAGATGTTGTAACCGGTATCGCGTAAATATACGATCTTGCTATACAGTATTGAGATGAGCGACGATATATATATTATTGAAATGCATCTTTTCGGGCCCATAAGATCCTGACACCATTCTTATTTATTAATTAAATCAACATCTTAATGTCAACACCATTCTATTGTTAATCAAATATTTTATCTTGTTTATGAATCGGGCTTTTATAGATTAGAAGAAATTGCTGTATGTGGTTGTATAATAGTTTGATCAATATTCAAGGTTTCGTTGTTAAACATCTTAGCAGATTTAATTTATGTAAATGCGTCGAAGAGACTTGCTTTCTAATTCTTGATGGTAGCTCTTACTTGTAACTTCCTTAATTTATTCTATGATTGACAACCAGTTCGATGATAACCAGATCGATTGCATAAGGCGGGAAATTGGCTTAAACTACTTGAAGATCTGTTGAGTCATCTAAGTAGAAACATCCGTTGAGATGAGATCTAACATAATCTGGATATGCAAGTACTTGGTTAGATCGACAGATTACTTGGTAAACATACATGGAAGAGAAGTGCAATCAAGCATAAAACATTTACTGGAAGTGCATATAACACATATAACATTATCTCGTTTACCTTACTTATTTAATGGCCTATACAACGATAAGTGGTGTTGGAGAGAAAGCTCATAACCACCTGGGAACTATGCACACAACAACTACTACAGATCTTGAGATGGCTGTAGGTCTACCAATCTATTTGGCCCTTTTAAACACTGCCAAATATAGAGGAAAGTGGCTCAGCCCACAACTGTGGGATTACAACAGCCCATCCTACCTCGCGGACATATACTTTGAAGATCTGGCTGGGAGTTCACGGCACATTGTTCTCTGAACAGTGGAGGGGGAAAAAAAGGAAACTGTTAAGAATTCAGATAGCCCAGTTGATCGAGAGATTGGGTTGCTTCGATTAAACGATTCAAAACCGAAACGGAAGTGCTCACGGTAATGCAGATGCTCTGTTAAGACGGCCATGTCTTGTAGATTGCAAATATTGTGGTCGAGTGGATAATATTTAGAATTAACTAGAAATTTTGAAAGAGTATCATGGAGGAACAAGTGATGACCATCTAGAAATCAATAAAACTTTGGCAAAAGTATGCGAAGATTCTACTGAGCAGGATGCAGACAATCGGTGGCAGAATGGTGGCAAAAATGTGACCGGTGCATGGCAGTAAATGGCCTGAAGTTTATGCAATACCAAACCGAGAAACAACAACAATCGCTAATGCAGAGTACTCATGGAACTGCTTTCAGATCAAGACCGCAATTTTGAATCAGTGGTATTCCAAGAAATGTGCTAAATGCTGGTGATATACAAAATAAGAACAACACCTTTTCGTCCACAGTCAGACGGAATGGTTGATCGGTTTAACGTTACGTTGGAAGAATCTTTTAAGAAAACGACAATATAGAAACCAACGCAATTGGGACCAAAATATACCACTGTTCCTGGTGGTATATCGTTAAGCAACACATGATACAACGGGAATGATACCAGCTACCATCATTTTCCGATAGAATTTAAGAATACCCAGGGATTTGAAGTTTGGAGCCATTCCTACAAGTTTGAAGTTTGGAGCAATTCTTAAGATGAAGGCACGATATGACATTCGTGCAAATAATAGAGGATGCGAAGAAGGGCAGTTTGTCTGGCTTCACAACTTACAACGGAAGAGAGGTTTATCACCTGCAATCTGGCTGGGGAAAACCATATAAGGTGATTCGAGAAAAACCAAAGATTGTACATTTGGCTTTCCAAATTGGCTCTCTACAGAGGAATAGAATTGGTGTAACGGACGCGGGTGACTTCTATGATTGATTATAACAACTAAATGCTCGCGATTGGCAATAAGCATGAACGCAGTATACATGTGAAATAATAAACAAACGAAAACTTCTATGACCGAGAAGCAGGCCAATTGAGTAGAGTTTCAGTTTGAATTGTGGTTTTCATTATTCACAATCCAATGATCGAATCTTGGATTGGTTTGAATCCTTACTAGAGGAAAATCGTAACAGTACTAAAATAAAAACGAACTGAGCATTATCTAGCGGTCGGTAGATGAACTAACGATATGTTAATAAGTTATAATATTTATATATTTTTATAAACAAAATTGATATTTATTTTAATATTTAGAACATCAACCAAAACCGATTAATATAAACATTCCTGTATTCGAAAAATAAACGAAAATAGAGGATATAGTTGCTTTCCAATCAACCCACCACTAGCACCCGCTGGTAGTTCGGTTCTTATCTTTGCTAAATAAACTATAGTAATTTTAGCAAAGACACGCAGCGAACTACTAGAGGTTCATTAGTAGATACTAGCGGTTGGTCACTTATTGGAACGATTTGAAAGTAACTAGTAGAAACTAAAATAGGTTACAAACAGATACAAATAAATATTTTGGTTGCAAACAAATGTTGTCGATACCCCTGGTTTGAGCGGCATATACGTTACAGTTATTACGTTACGTTAGCATATACGTTTGTGTGTAATATCTTGCTGATATCGTGCGGTTATTTAATGGTTGAATCGGACGAATATTCGGTGCCATTAAACCATTCCATCCTCTTAACTTTCGAAATTGTGCTATATTGTCAGTTGAGATGTACATAATATAACGTCCAATGAACCATCTAACAACTTCATTGCATCCAGGCGTTGTCAAACTGCCATGATATGTGTTATAATGCCCTCTTAAAGGTCCAATTATATCAAAAAGTGAATATAAATCATTCGTTGCATTTAAAATATGTTCATCGTTCGGATTACGAACGTACTGTAGAAAATCATAATTTACCAGAACTTCATACATTTCATGGATACTATACGAATCTCTTCTGAACATTTGACTAATTATAGCCAAACCATTATAATAGTTTAGTGCGTTTTCATATGTTCCATACATTGTATTGTAATATAAAAGTTGGCCCTCCATTGTTAACGCTTTCTCATCGATACGATGCTCCGTCCCATCGTTGTCGTTCAGACCAAAATGAAAACTAATGTGAACGAATTCATAAACTGTATCATTGTACATCATTGTTGGTCGCCCTTTATCTTTATACGTGAAATAAAATAACACAGTGTGACCATCATTTCGGATCTTCATCGACTCAGGCTTTTCTAAAAACTTAGTTAGTAGAAAGCTTCGAAAGCAGAACACACATAGATCATAATAAGGTATTATTATTGGGCTCTGTGACAGGCCACCACAGTTAGGAGCAAAAGTTTCCCAACGATCTGGTGAATTAGGACTTTCCGGATCGTATGAAAAATACGAAACAGTCTGTAAAATAAAAAAAACTTTTTAATATAATGACGTAATTATATATATGATGATTAAATAGGCAACCTACCCCATTGTCAGCCACATTTTCTACATAGTGATCGACTGAATTGGCCCGATTGATGGCAATCAATAACAAATTGAATGCGACAGTAAACCTGTTCACCATTCTTAAATTAGAAACTGTATAGTTGTGCGGAACAAAGGTGTACCACAGTACGTACTATTCCGTCAAGTACACTAAATAATTTTTAGTTCGTTATTGTTTTTATATACGAAGTTATCAACAATTGGCATCCAATATTAATGAGGCCTATATTGATAGGTTTGATTGTACAAGTCGAGTATATGTAAATAAATTATTTAATTGACAGCTTCGATATACTCGTACTTATTGTACTTATTAACACTTAACGTACAATATTATGTACAAGTTTGAAATCAATCAACCCAAAGTAATCAGGCATATTTTGCTGTTGAGCAACGGAATACAGCCCACAAGGATATGCAGACTCGGTTTACAATTGCAAGAAGAAAGAAAGCAGTTTTAGACAGAAGAAGCTAAAATGGTGGAAGACTAAGGTCTTAAGAGTACGTAACAACTCAGCAATGAGCACAATGAGTGTGGTTTCTTTAAAGGAATCTCCGAAATTCTCTATACCTTAAGATCTCGGTCAACTGCCATTCGGGACCAGGATGGAAAACTCTGTGTTAACGTCAATGTGGTACTTAATGTTCCAGAAGCTGATCATTAAGGATCCATCCTATGTGGAATTCACCATGGCCATGCAAATATTAAAGAAAAATCGGTCACCAGGAGTTGCATTAATTCAGAGCTCTTGATATTTGGAGGGGTAACTTTGTGAAACTATCTTTTCGACCTTGTTCAATTGGTATGGTGAAATAAAGTGCATTATGCCCAATATTCATGAAGGGTGATCACTTGAAATGCGAGAACTATCACGGTATAACTGTCCTTTGTGGTCGCATACAACTGTCACACATTCTCTTGGGAAGAATTTGTTCTCGTCCAAATTTGGTCAGTCACTGATCAAGTTTTCTAGCTGCGGATGATTTATTCCAAGTAAACCAAGTATTCCTAGATCAAGCAAACCTATGACTCGATCAATCGAGAAAGACCTTGGTATGCGCTTGAATATTTAGGAATATCAAACCAATACGAACATCTGTGTGAAATGACTGTAACGCAGCCACAATGAAAATCTCATTCCTCCCGATAATAGTGTGGGAGAGGATATCACGGTCGCCTTCTCACTGGCAATCGAGCTTTATATCCTCTACGTCCACTTCTGAAATCAAAATATCTTGCAAATATGGATAAGCTGAAACTGTAAAGAGTGCGTTGATCAGACCCGTTGTCATATATGAAAGTGACCGTTTGACCTTGACGGATGAGTACGAAAGATGGTTTCTAACATTCGAGAGAAGAATCATACGTGTGATATATGGCCCAAAGCGCGACGTTGATCATTTTGCGTGCTGATCCGAATCGAATGATACATCGATCTTTGAAGAGAGAGAGAGCAGCCTTTCGGTAGGCGAAGTGGTCGCTGTTGGCGACGATGGCTCCACGGCGTAGAGATCTAACATATAGTTGCTTGCAACAGTATGAACCGCTGGTTGGTGTCTACGGGAGTAGTAGATCTCAAATCGTCTGATAGAGATCTTCTACTGCATTGGTTCTAACATGATTGGTATGACCTGATGAACAGTTTCAGTCGAAACTGTTTATCGGGTTCGAATCCAGGATGAAAAAGGGATCTGATTACGATCGGTGGTGTGACTGAGCACATCTATGCCACTGTTGGAGTTCCGAATTCATGAGATGGAGCTTTGCAATGTGCAGAAGGTTTAAAGTAAATCGGACTTAACCGTGAACGTCATAGATTTGACTATATATTATGACGTAAAGTAAGGCGTAAATAAGTGAACCGCGAAAGAGTTGGGAGAGCATTCAGCCTCAAAACAGATTGCAAAGATAGAACAAACAGACAGATACCACCTTCCACTATTTAGACTTTTAAGTAACTTCGGTTCTTCTTTCCTTCTCTCTCTCTCTCTTTAAACTGATTTTTCCTCACTAATTTTGTATTATTATCTATCTCAGTAACCCTCAGGTAACCTCTCACTCTTCTGATGTAACTCATGTTGGTTTTTTCATTCGACCATCCGGATGGTAATCAGAAGCTGTCTGCACGTTTTATTCCGCGAATCGTATTTTATTTCCCACTTACCCATCGACGATTCGGTAACGGCATCCCTCTATCATAAGATTATGTTGAGGTGTAGGACCATCATATTATCATAGGTGTTGGTTAACAAAAGTAATCGAATAGTGCCGCCTCATTCCTCCATCCCCACCCCACCTTTTCTCGAAAAACAAGCATTACCGATATTCTTAGTAATAAAAACTACAATGTTGGAAATGATATGACAAACCGCTCGTATACTATAAATAACACTCAACTGGGTGATCACGTACGTCTATAGAACAATAATTAGTCTGTTCGTCGACCCTGGAGTACAATCGATTATATACTCGTATTATATGACACAAGTGAGTCAGCACAATATGTAAATTATAATTCCCAATAAATAATAATTAAATATATATTACTCATAATTATTCAAAATAATAATAAGAGTGTAAACAATAATTTAATAAATCATTAAATTTACATTTTACATTTTATTAATTTATTTTCCATGTTTTATCTTTATTAGCTCGAGCGCTTGACATTACGTATAGCGGTGTGTAGTGAAAGTAATAATAATAGCTTTATGATTGGTTTGAGTATTAGATAAAGTTTTATAAAATGCTAGTACTTTTTTTTACTGATGATTATGTATGCATCGTCTGGGATTTGGTGATTTATTATCTTAACTGCCAATTTTTGCATATAATCAGTCTGTTTGCGTCATTGGCATTGTAATTTATTCTAGTCCGAAATTCAATGGGTATTGTTCCAAGAATTCTTTCATTTGTATATAAGACGTCAAACTATATTGTGCTGGGCGTTTTGTAACGTCATTCAAACCGCAAATTATAATTATGCTGAATGATTTTGTTTGTGAAGCCGCGAACATCAACCTGCTGTTGATGAATCTCAAAAATTGTTGTTGAATATCAAACAGACGGAGGGAATGATAAAATAGTTGTAAAGATCTATGACGAGATTCCTTGGGCGTCCATCTTCGTGAATATTTCGAAACATAAGACCCATAGAATACCACCACAATAGCCAGAGTTTGTCGTAGAAGGCGACTAAATCTGGTTACGCCCCGCACCGGTAAAGATTGGTAAAAATTACAACGAATTCTCGCTTAAGTACTCGGGCATGACATTAAAGATTGGCACATGGAACGTGCAGTCACTTCGGCTATAATTCAGTAGAGATGACCACGAAATTTTTGGAGTTGAGTCTCTCATTGGAAACAGGCTGTGTTAAACTTCCAAGTGATAATCGAATGTAAGCTCCGTTTGCACATGAGATTAGCCAACCTGTCAATTGTCTGTGTACATGCGCCCACGGCATAGGCACTCGGTTATTATATCGTGCAAACTCTTAATTGCAACAGCGGATTCTGTGTTACTAGTGTGTTGACTCCTGTTGTTGAAGCGGTTTTCCAGAACACCCCAAACTGCATTACACTATCTCGAGTGGGTTCCAAATGGTTTAATAACTGTTTAGTTGAAACTCCTACGTGACTTTTAAGGTAGTTGGTTTTGTGCGACTTGGTTATCTGGTTGTTGTCATCAACTATCCGTTTGAACGTGTCTGAGAAACTTACCGACGTTGTCCACGTAAGAATGTGGGATTTCTACTGGTGGTAAACGAATGTTCAGTGGCTTTGCTTTACCCTGTTCTTCTTCCAACCTTTTCCTATTGTTCGTTTAAGTTTTTAAAGTATTGGCCTATGAAATATTTCAGGTTAGCTTCCTGTTCTTCTGAAATTTCTATGCAAATTCCTTCATGAAGGTCCATGATCTGGGTCATCATTCTCTCCATGTTTTTAATTTAATTTTTAAAGCTGGCCTGGATCTGTTGTTACTGCGGCCATTATCTCCTCAGTCAGTCGCATTTCTCTATATAACGATCTCATGCGGATGTCCTGCGGTTTCAACCGTTGTTTGGACTGTGATGATTGCTTGCATTCATAGTTGATTCAACTTTTGATGCCTCGGGTTGTTGGCTGCGGACCGAAAATCGTCTTTCGAACCTCTCGACTATCTGTTGTTACTGCCCTTGTTAGACCAATGCTATAGTCGTGTGATTGGATTAAATATCAACATAATAAAAAAGTTCTTGATCGAAGTGGAAGCGTGCTTAATCCACTGAATCAAAATTCAGCTTCCGTTGGCCTCAAAATTAACGAGGTCAAAACCAAATATATGATATCTCTATAGTTTTTGAGGCCAAGACGGAATTCATTTCAATAGTTATAACTAAACGTTAGAAAGAGTGATGAAATTTAAGCATTTTGGGTCCCTCATTGCTCACGATAATAGAGTATAGGAAATAATATCAAGATCCGCTTTGCCACTGGTAATCGGCCTCTTATGAAATATATCCTGCAATTGCGGGTAAGCTGAAAATGTAAAGATTGTTAATCAAACTCTCATGTATGTAGAAGGAGATCTTGGTGGCTGAGAACGAGAGGATCAAAAGGCGACATTGATGACACATACCGTACAACAATCTTTAAAGAGAGAAAGAGAGATAGAGACCTTTTAATAGGCGATGATGTCTCCACAGCGTAGAAAGCGATATGGCATTTCCTAAGTGTTTTTGTTTGTTGGGTGGCTGCTACCGCACACATGTACGTCTATATATCCGATTTACGAAGAGCCATCTGCGCATTGCATAGCTCATGTCAGCCTATAGTACTGACGTAGACGATGGGACACCCCATGGATTCTAAACTCAACATAGGATCCAGATGTGTTCATTCACACCACCGATAGCACCGCCCAAACGATCGATGGTGAAAAATCCCTTTTTGAATCCTGCCCATATCGGGATTCGAATCCGGTACATCTCGCAGCAACTGCGCCGCAGCTTTAATCACTGCGCCACCTGGGCGGTTTCCTAAGTGTTTACAACGGTGATAACAGCTGGTTCATCATCGACATCGTTGGGTTCGAATTGATAGCAAGGCCTGTAAAAACCGTTTAATGTTCTCGTTAAGCACAAACTTTGACTTAAGGTGTTTGGTCGAATTACACTTCGTCTTCAATAAAATAGTTGTACTGTAGTGTGTCGAAAAGGCGTAACGAAACCCTGTAACGCGAAACGAATGTCATTACAAAATTATAGCGGAAAAGTGTAACGGAAAAATTTTTAATCACCGATCGTAAGCTGATCTGTATTACTGATATAGAACCCCACATTTCTATAAGAATTCTATACATTCCCTTATGTAACCAAGTTTTAACCTCTAATAACCCAAAACCAGTTACTCAAAACACGAATAACTTCAAGCTATATACCTGTTTGGTCTTAAACATATCTTCGATTTATAATTGCATTCAACACCACTTTGAAACCTTGACAAATTCAACCTAGAAAAATACGAGATTAAGACGTCGCTTAAGAATCGACGAAATGCATATGTACGACAGAAGTACAAAGCATAACCATCAAAAACACTTATATTTCTCCTTCTCCTCGAGTCTTTGTACATAAGAATTCTTATAAGCTGTAACAGCGGCTATAACTTACCATCACCACTTTCTTTGTAAATCGCACACCGCGGTATACACAAGTCGATAAATTCAATCAAATGTTCACAATTTTATTCAGTCATCGTGCACTCGTCAACTCGTCAACACGCATATAAGATTTATTGTAAGGAGATTGTGTTCGCGTCACCTGAACCACATAAAGTACTTATACGTACTCGTATATAAGTAATTAACGGCCGGAAATTTCTTTTTTCGCGTCTTTGAACAGAATTTCGCGAAATTAGTCAACAAAAATAATTTGAAAGTACATACTTGTGTGTATTGTGTGCGTGTGTGTGTATGTGTGTACCAAAAACGTAAAGTGAAATTATATTTGAGTTACACGTTGTGTTGTCTTAAGAATATTGGTATAAAGACTTATGTTTGTTATTGAAGAGTGTTGAACACAGTAAAGGTCAAGAACCGACCGAGTTTTTTGTTTTTTTTTTGATTGCGGTGTCTTTCCATTAAACGTCTCGAAGACGGGTTTCTCAGAAGTAATTTATACACGCACATACGTATTCCAAAAATGACGAATAAATCGTTTTTGGTTGTGTTAACAATATTGATTGGGACCGTTCTTGGCGAACAACGTAAGTATAACATATTATGCGGTTTACCGTACTTTTTTATGGGCGACGAGTGGATGAGTATGTTACAAGTAGGTGAATAAACGGTGAATATGTTAGATCGATGTGTTATGTAAGAGGCATACATTTCTTTCATAACGTTTTAAATGTTGACCCGAGTTCGATTAAAGTCGTCTACATCCATTTTGTGGGAGTGCTGCTTCCAAGACATATTTGGCGATTCAGGTAGTCGCTAATTTGTGCCTTGGTCATATGACGGAAAGGGTAGATGTCTGTAAATTAATGTCTGGTTGAAGCTAGGCAGAAGTGAGTGGCAACGTCTTGTTGAAAGTGAACGCTTTCTTTATTAAGTCACATAGAATACCTTTACACTAGTCATTTCTAAAAGTAAGTGTCCTATCTTCATTGTCTACCAGAATGGCACGGATCAAGATCTGTATTTATATGGTACTAAATAAACCTCAACGGTTTCCTGTGGACCAAAAGGAACCGGGATATGAAGAATATTATGACCTGCTGATCGATAAGCCACATGATTGGTATATTGAACTATGTATGGATCAAATAATGGTCGGTTTGTAAGAAGTGGTTGTTAGTTTCCAAGATAGAACACCGCGGCAAATTTAGGATTGAATGTGACAAAGTTCTATAGGTTCCCTTGATAGATAACTTCGAGTCAGGGTAAGGTTAGATCATCATCCGCAGGAATAATGCAATCAGGTCCTGCTGCCAAGATAACCGAGACTTTCCAAACGGCACATGCTATAAAGGCAAACCCCAACTCTAGCTTATACCTTGATACTTGCAATAATTTGTGTACTAAGCCACTAAGCTGTTGTGTCGCTATAGGTGATTTTGGAACCTAATGCTATCCCACATGTTTTCCTGTACTATCCGATCTCCAATATCTAGTCAAAGTATCACATCGCTGTAAAATATTCTTAAACATAGTTGAGCTTCCTCTGTAAGAGTCCAACCCTCTGCCAGGGTAACGTACGACTTGCATGTTCGCACAAACCCCAAATACATCATGATGAGACTTTGGACCACCCAAACCAGGCAAAATATATTCGTTTCTCGTTGCTTCAGATTTACCTTCAACGTCATTATTGCAGAGAGCAGGAGGGTTAGCTGAGTTCGAATACTGTTTATTCATTTAAAAATTTCCTAGTCGACAAAACCTATATCGTCACACTCTTTGCTATCTCCTCCTGAGAAGGTTTTGAGATACCAGCACCAGATCAACATGTGTCAAAACTCATGTTTTGACGCTTCCCATTCTAAAAGATACCATTATGCTCCTTTCGATGATTCACCAGAACAACGCCCAATGACTAATTATTTTTCTCTCTTTTCAGCCTATTTCCTCCAGAAGTGCTACCGCGATGATCCGGAAATAAACGAATGCATGCGATCCTCATTCAACAATCTCGCCCATTACATTCGAGACGGAGTACCAGAGCTAGACATCTACGAGGTACGTAATTATTGACTATGCATGAGAATAAATATTTATCGAGCAATTACACTACGTCACCACAAATTTCACTTTTGCACCATTCACCGGATTTAATACAAAGTGCTCTTCACATGGGATCGAAGAGAAAATATGCGTCATGATCTTGAAGTTATATATACGTTAAGATCGTTGTCTTCAAGTACATATATAATTATAAAAGCTTACCGTTAATTATGAATGCGCGAACGACTTGTATAATTGGGTCGTTATCGTTTTTTTGGGTCAATGAGTCGATTGTTTTGAAGATGTCGCGGATCGCTATTGTTTCAACGTGATCGCGATAATAACACACGTATTGTCAACGATATATAATAGTGAATAACAATAGAATGTTGTCAGGGTCGTATTTTATCAAGCATTTTGAAAATATTTCTAAGACACGAACAAAAGTGAGAGTGTTATACGATCATCTTACAAATTACGATCGCGAAGACGAATTTATATAACTTTTACGTTTTGTATAATATGTCTAACAATTATTCTTGTCTAGGTGGAGCCCGTGGTCGTTGACGAAATAACCGTAGCTATTGGCAGCGGTCCAGATGGTTACCGGGCAATGTTCCGCGACATTCAGGCATTTGGTGTTAGCAATTTAACGGTGACCCAAGTTCGTTCCGACATTGAAACGCTACAATTTCAACTGACTTTTGAAATACCCAAGATCAAGGTGAATGCCAAATATCGATCATCGGGTGTCTTATTATTGGTGCAAGCGTCCGGTGGTGGCGATTATTGGGGTGAATATGGTGAGTATTAAAAAAATACGCCCGAATCTATACTATGTAAAATAATATTTTGTTTTCCCGTTCATAGATGGCGTTAAGGCAAAAGTTTACTACAAACTTAATCAAGCGACGACAGACGATGGTGCCACATATTTAGAAGTGCAACAATTAAAAATGGACTTTAGTGTGCGCAATATTAAGATGGGGGTGACAAATATATCGCAAGGTAATTCGGTGCTCGAGGCGGCGCTCAATTTGTTCATCAATTCGAATGCCCAAGAATTGTTGAAGGAAATGAAACCGGCGCTCAAGACAAAACTGTCGCTTGTGTTGAAAAACTTTTTGGAACGATTACTAGACCGGATACCGTTGGAATTGTGGTTGGAGTAGCGAACTCGACGGTTGAAACATTGAACTGAGCACAGGGCTTAATAAGAGTATATCGTTAAGACATTTTCGTTTAATATTCACAATCCAAACCTCATATTTAATTTTAATTTTAAATAAATGTAAATTAGTTAATAGACTTAAAACTATTTGTGTGTGTGTGACAGCAGAAATGAAAATTAGATTTAAAACATTTCCTAGATAAAACGTGACAACATTGTTCGATCTAATGGAAATACTTATAAATCGGACTGTTGGAAAATCAATTAAATTCAAATAAATTCAATTGTTAACTATTCATGACAGCTATAATCTGCTCGTAAATCGTTCTAATCAGGTTGAAATATTTATAGCTTGACACAGATTTGTATCGAGATTAAAAATAAACCTAATGAAGTTCGCGATTATATATAAGCGGTCATGTTGACTTAAATGTGTACGACGCAATGCAGATTACGACATCTTAGGATAAAAGGCCAGTTACTAGGCAAGACCGTCTAGCTCAGGTGCTAGTACTTCGATCTTCACCCATAATTAGTCCGTAATTCGTTATCCCACTGTGGGTTCCATTACCGGCTCAGGCATACGTTCTCAGGCATATCGATGTTTTGAAGGTGTTACACTTGAGAGCAGCACAGTCTTGAATTTTTTTTGAATTAACTTTACTCGGGACTAATGTAAGGTGGTCGGTTTATCTGTGTTTGTCCGTTTAACGTATAATTGCATTAAATTTTTAAGCCCTAAGTGAGAGCTCATCTCACCATGATAAGAAGAGTCTACAAGTTGATTGGCTGAAACAACAGTGGTGAGACAAATGAAGGCTATACAACAACCTTAATTCAATGGGGACCGAATGAACTAGTCAGAATGTATCGATTGGGCCCGAGACGTATTTCAACGAGTAAACACTCAAGTGGATATCCCTTCTGTGATCTAAGATCATGTAAGAAAAGAAAAAGTGACAGTCTGTCATATGTCACGTTCAGTTTCGGTCGAATTTGCTTGTTACGCTGCTCGTCCGTTGTTCAGTTGTCTGGAACATTGTTTTGAACTGCGCATCAGATTTGTTCAGCTGATAATATCGATTTAATTCACTTAACGTTGCAAGACACGCTGTGAATGGAGATGTTCACATCGATAAATTGCCGAATGCATTTGAATGATATTGGAGTTAAGCATTTTGTAATGGCATTAACTTCGGCGTTATCCGGTGACTGTCTATCTTGGAGAAAATATTGCAACAATTCAAGTATGTGTGGAATAGGGTAACGATCAGGTGTTGTGACTGAGTTTAACCTGCGATATCTCCACAACGTCTTCAATCTAGAAGAAACCTGGTTTCTTGACACTATCGAGTGGTCAAGAGACGGAAAATGCAGATGATTGCCAATTTCTGTTTGAGCAGCTTTATGAGGCAAAGAATCTAGTCGTCGTGGTCTTGACCCAGGCAATTGGCCTTCAGCGACAATGTGATGAATCACGTAATGTCTAACTGGCAAAATGTAATTTGGATCCGATGTTTTGCTTTTGAGATCGAATAATAGTTCAAAGTTACTTAGGAAGCCAGTGCCAATGATCGGCCGTTTCAATGCTGCTATACTGTGCCATTGTTGGCTGATAAAACTAGATCGGATATAAGTGTAGGCGGCATGTTTTTATGGTTGTTGTAATTGACGCCTCCACCGATGAACAAATTAGTTTTTTGAATCGACGTCCATGACCGTTGTAGTCGTTCAAAAAAAAACGATAAAGTGTTTTGCAATTTTGGGTGGAAACGCCGAAGCTATGGTGTATAATTAACACTTGCATTGGTTGTTGAATTAATAAATCGATCGATTACGAGATTGGGATAGCTGAGCCGTAAGTTGGCTGCGGTATTGTACTCTACGGTTCTCTTTGGTTCTATCAATGCGCGCAAGTCGTTCGTCGACGGTTTCTTATTATTAGAGGGGATCGATGCACCCAAAGTGATTTGATTACCTAGTCAGGGACACTATGGCAATTGATCGTATGCCTCAGATGGTCCTCCATCACCCAGGTTTTGACCAGATAATAAGGTTTCTATATCCGCTTTTCGTCGGATGGTGCTTATCGACCCATAAAAGTTTGGTTTATGGTTTCATACTGATTTATCGCAGATGGATTAAGCAAGAAATCATCAATACTTTTGCAAGCTGCCAGATTAGGATTAAGGATTTAGGATTCAAACCAAATTTCCCTCAATGGCATTCTGTAGCAGTCTTGTAACTTGTTGCTGCTTTAAGCTTCGTTCAAAGCTCTCCTAAATATGTTCTGAACGCGTTCTTATATTTATCCCACATAGATCAAACGTGCCTCTGCTACCGTTCACTTCTTTACGAAAATCTTTCACTTTGACTACTGTTTCGTTTCTGGATTCTGTTTTATGGCTTTCACTCAGCATAATTGGTGCATACTAGTTACAACATCAAGTAATTCGGTTGGTATAGCGATGATTTCGGCACTTTTTGCCTTGACTTAAAATAACCCCAAAAAAGAAGTCTGGATGTTTTAATCTGCGTGGCCACAGTCAATGCCTGACATGGTGTACCGATTTGTTGAAAACAATAAACGCCAGGACCTTGTTCACGCTTTTGATGACAGACCTAATGAGGTAACATCGATCGATATCGTTTTCAATATACTATTTGCACTAAAAAATATGGGCTAATGATGTGCCAGAGGGTGTGTAATGAGCTTCGTCGTGGTTCCAGTGACCCCAAAGTACTGAGCAGGGCGATGATGCAACACTTTTGGATTCTGGCCAACGCTTTCTCACTAACCGTTTCAAGCAGTTCATTTTTTTATTGGGTGGCTGCTACCGCACACTTAAACTGGCGATAGTTCGTTGTGATACCACTATTATGTGCGGCTGTCCGATTTACGTAGAACCATCTGCGCATTGCATAGCTCCATGTCAGCCTATATAGTACTGACATGGACGTTCGGACGGCCCCATGGATTCGAAACTCAACAGGAGATCCAGCTGTGTTAATTCACGCCACCGATCGCACCGCCCAAACGGTCGATGGTGTAAAATCCCTTTTTGCATTCTGAGGCTTGGTGGCGTATTCTTTGCATTTCAAATAAGCCCATAAAAAGACGTCCGAAGGGATCAAACCTAGTCCAAGATCTAGGTAGCCTAGTCCAGACGTCCATAAAATTTTTGTTTCAGAAACTGAACTGTTTAATTAGTAGAGTGGTATGGCATACCCTTTTGTTGAAAACAGTAACCTTCAAGACCTTTTCCCCGCATTTCCAGACATTATGAGGCAACATACACCGATATCGATTTCCATCGACTGTTTTCTCGGATAAAATATGACCCAATGATGGTTTTGGCGCAAACGCCGGATCAAACTGTCTTCGATTCACAAAATGCAGCAATTTTGCTTATTAACGTCACGATTGTGAAATGAGCCTCGTCGGTATTGTAAGCGACGTCCATGGTCAGAAACAAGCGCTAATCATTTTTCAATACGTCCTAAAGTGGTTCCACTGACGCCAAAATACTGAGGGCAACAACGATGCGATACTATTGGGTTTGTATTGGTCATTGGAACGTATTGGACATGTTTTTTCACTATCCCGTAGTGTTGCCAGATGCCTCACTACTCGAGTAGACTATAGATTTGACTGGGCAGACGTGAAATGGTATTTTTTGCATTTGTCACGCTTATACGTAATCGTTACTATCCGCGAGACGTTTTAGCAAGAAAGGTGGGGAGTTTGATTTATTTTCACACTTTCTTCGATTCACCGTCACTTTCATCATTTGTCTCGTAATGAACACTGATTTTAATTCCTGAAATACTTGAATGAAAGAACACCGCCTATACATCATAATCACGCACATGGTTACGACACGCTTAACCTTCTACACACATTAAGTGATTGTCTCCTACACAGATATACAAACCATATCTGTGTATTCTAATCGAACCGGTATACTCGCTCTAATTGTTGTTCGTCAATGATTATAATTTTCATTCCCGTTTGCATATATAATATACTTTCGAATGCCGTCGTATAACATGTGAAAAACTCTTTGTTCAATCCCCGCGCCCCGCTCCGTTTCGATCGATGTGCGAACGCGGCACAGCACAACTATTTAATGTATGTAATCAATTATTCTGATCAAATCGACTTTTTTTTTGCAATTATATCGTAGACTATATCGTAGAGTACTTACTTAGAAAATTATCTTATTAATTATCGATCGCGATGCAGATTCGAATTAATCAAATTATCTAATTGACACTCGAACAAGTCTATAACTCATGTTATAATCATATATGCGAATATGCAATGTTCTGAGATTCTGTGAGCGACTTCCGATTTATATCGTATAATAAATACTCAATCGATCGAGTGAGACGACAATGTAGTCGCTATAAAAGCGTTGTGTTCTTAATGATACGGGATCAGTTGTCGAGTTGCGTTGAGCGAGCTACGAACTGGATTACAGTGGTTAACAATACACAGTGGTTTTATATATAGTGCGTCTACTAAGAAAAGTGTAAGTGATCGATCTTAATTCAAGTACAATTTCTATACGATCACCTTGACCTTCCTAATTCTTTATATAACGACGGAAATTGTCACATGATCGGCTTGGATTTAATTATAGCGTTTTCGTATAATTTTATTTGAAATAACGCGGATGACATTCCGATTACGAGGCTGTCAAAGCATATAAATTATATTTAATTACGCTAATAATTTTAATTTGGTTTATAGAAATTATTTACAATGGAATCAACAATTTACTTGCTTGTCTCGCTACTGGCAGCTGCCTATTGTGTATCTGGACTAAATGAATTACGTAAGTATATGGCTTACTGTGATCTTACATACTAATTACATATACATGTGTGTGTGTGTGTGTGTGTGTTCAGCCGACTATATTCATGTGTGCTCCCGAACGGTTCCAAAAATGGAGGAGTGCCTTAATAAATCGGTCGAATTAATTCGACCCCATTTACTCGACGGTATACCAGAACTTGATATTCCGAAACTCGATCCGATCATTTTGGGCGATTTACTGATCTCGGAGAAGAATAAGAACGGGATTATGATATCGGCATCAGATGTTGTTGTACAAGGCACAACGAATTTCCGAATCACTAAGATCGAGATGATCGAATTTGCCAAAAAGTATGAATTTCATATCGCTATTCCGGAACTATATGCCAGAGGGCGGTACGCGTTCGACGGTACACTCCTATTGTTGCAGCTTAAGGGGTCGGGGAAATTTACCGGAAATTTTAGTAAGTTTTGTATATAATTAAGTCGACCAACTATATATTTATGTATTGCGTTATATAGCTGATGTTGTGGGAGTGACAACAGTCGCATTGGAACATGTGCCCGTTGGTGATGAAACTCATATAAAAATTAGTAAACTGAATGAGGTTATTACGGTAAAGAAGGGTCGCCTTAATTTCGAGAATCTCTTCAGTGGCAACAAAGAAATATCGCAGGTTTTGAACGATTCGATCAATGAAAATTTCCATGTGTATGCCAAAGAAGTTATACCACTGATTGGGAAATCGTTGGCCAAATATTTTAAACAGTTGGGCAACAAAGTTATCGATCGGTTTACAGTCGACCAATTGTTTCCGCAGAACTAATTAAGATTTTTATTTTTATAGATTTAATAGGTTAATTATATTAATAAAATCTTGTTTTTTTAAAAAATGTTATTGCAAAACGCAGTTTTTTCATGTTCTGTCCGAAATACTCGTCCAATTTGTATGTTTCCATAGTAAATACTTTTTTCTAACATTTACTGACATCTATCGACTAGTAGCGCAATGTTAACTCATTTCTCTCTGTGGTAATTGGCTTTTATGTCGAAAACTAAATGTCGAACGCCTTGTACTCCTTGATTTCAAGATTGAATTAAATGACACGGAGGGAAGGCTACTCGAAGGCCATACTTGATCCACTGGACCAGTATTCAGCTTCCGTTGGTCTCAAAATTAACGAGTCTAAACTCAAATATCTAATTTTTAGTTTAATGTATGTGAAAGGATATATCAAGGTCCGGCGTGCCGCTGGCAATCGATAACACTCGACCTCTTCGTCCACATCTTAAGGATTGAGAGTTGATTTTTGATGTATGAGTACGCGGATACGGCTTCTAATCAGGCGTTATCAGGCGCCAAAAGTGCGATGTTGATGGCACATACCGATTTCTTTTCTCGATCACATTCTGTTTGCTGTTCCGTATGCAGCGATCTCTCCTTAGAGAGAATAGTCACGTTACGGTAGGCCAAGAGAGCGGTGTCGGGATACAGATCAATCTTATTCTTTACGATAGTATGGAGCGGTGGATCGTGATCGAAACGGAGTTCTTTTCTCGATCATATTCTGTTTGTTGTTCCGGCTGCAGCGATCTTTCCTGTAAAAGAGAACCCACCTTACGACAGGCCAAGAGATGGGTGTCGAGATATAGAGCAATCTTATTCTTTACGATACTGTGATCGAAAGTTATTTCTCGATTGCATGCTGTGTGTCGTTCCGGCTGTAGCGATCTCCTCTTTAAATGAAAGCCAAATTATGGCAGGCCAAGAGATCGGTGTCGGTATAAAGAGCAATCTAGTTCTGTATGATAATATGAAGAGGTGGATCGTGATTGAAATTGAGTTCTTTTCGTGATCATATTCTGTGTGTTGTTTCAGCTACAGTGATCTTTCCTTTAAAAGGGAAGCCAACTTCACCGGGCCAAGAGATTCGTATCTTGTTCTTTACTATAATATCTTGAGATGGATCGTGATCGAAGCCGAGTTCTTTTCTCGGTCACATTCTGTTTGTTGTTTCGGCTGCACGATCTTTCCTTTAAAAGAAAAGCCACCTTATGGCAGGCCAAGAGATGGGTGTCGGGATACAGAACAATCTTATTCTTTACGATAGTATGAAGCGGTGGATCGTGATCGAAATTGAGTTCTTTTCTCGATCATATTCTGTTTGTTGTTCCGGCTGCAGCGATCTTTCCTTTAAAAGGGAAGCCAACTTCACCGGGCCAAGAGATTGGTATCTTGTTCTTTACTATAATATCTTGAGATGGATCGTGATCGAAGCCGAGTTCTTTTCTCGGTCACATTCTGTTTGTTGTTCCGGCTGCACGATCTTTTCTTTAAAAGAAAAGCCACCTTATGGCAGGCCAAGAGATGGGTGTCGGGATACAGAACAATCTTATTCTTTACGATAGTATGAAGCGGTGGATCGTGATCGAAATTGAGTTCTTTTCTCGATCATATTCTGTTTGTTGTTCCGGCTGCAGCGATCTTTCCTTTAAAAGAGGACCCAGCTTACGGCAGGCCAAGAGATCGATGTCGGTATAAGTATAGTATGAAGAGGCGAGTCGTTTTCTACTATAGTATGAAAAGGCGAGTCGTGATCGAAACAGTTCTTTTCTTGATCATATTCTGTGTGTTGTTCCGGTTGTAGCGATATTTTCTTTAAAAGAGAAGCCATCTTACGGCAGGCGAAGAAAACGATGTTGGGATCTAGAGCAATCTGGTTCTTTATGATAGTATGAAGTGGATCGTGATCGAAGTAGAGGTGTTTTCTTGATCATATTCTGTGTGTTGTTTCGACTACAGCGATCTTTCCTTTATAAGAGAAGCCAACATGAGACAGGCCAATGGATCAGTGTCTGGTTCTTTATACGATAGTATATGTTGAGGTGGATCGTGATCAAGACCGAGTTTTTTTCTCGATCACATTCTGTGTGCGGTTCCGGAAGCAGCTATCTCTCCTTAGAGAGTATAGTCACCTTACGGCAGGTCAAGAGAGCGGTGTCGGAATACAGATCAATTTTGTTCTTTACGATAGTATGAAGTGGCGGATCGTGATCGAAACCGAGTTTTTTTCTCGATCATATTCTGTGTGTTATTTCGAATGATTTGTCAGATGATCATAAAAATTGGCCTTCCGGCTTAATCGAACTCAAGTTATGGAATTGTTTGTTGGCCATAAAATACAGTGTTTCGGAGCATTATTTAATCCGTAAGGACATTGTTATGGGTAGTTCTGTACTTTTTGATTCTGTATACTTAGTAGATGACAGTTCAGACAACAGCCTGCTTGAGTGTTTGTGCTTAACTGAAGAGTATACTAGTTTCTTCGTTCCTCTTTATATAGCCAGGATTCAAACCCATGATACAGGCTATTCTGTGGCATCCGGATTAGAATGTAAAACAAACCACGATATGCGAACGAAGCAGCATACAAAATAATTTCCGACCAGAATTTGAAACATACATCAATTCCACACGTATACGACTATACATAAAACACGAGAGTACACATAAAACGACATTACATAGTGTATGAATATGCTCGTTCCCATCCTCCACAACCAGTTTTATTTAAATCAACATCAATCGGTAGTAAAATAGTTATCGTTAATTCATTTTATGATTATTGTTTGATAACGACAACTGATACTAAAATACATTTTCAAATCATTAGCTGCTGTGCAATCATCGTTCCATATATATGTAATGTTTGTCTCGTAAAACTAACAATGTGTTCGATGTTATATTAGAGTGCTCGACTGAGTTATGGGTTCTGTCGAGCGATAATCGTATCGTTATCGCATTCGTTTTCGTTTTATTGTATGACTCGATCACATCACAAAATATTTGTTTGGAGTTTGTCAAGCCTACAGAGTACATTTGCCCAAATATGAATGATTAGATCATCATCCAGAGTGAATCACCACAACATTCGTGTGAGGCCATCTTAAGACAATTTTGACAGAGTCTAACGCATCTATATTATGAAGAAGTGAAGCAACAAACTTGGAATTTGCTTTCAAGTGAAACGAAATTAGTCCTGTTGAAAGAAGTGAGCCAGGTGGACAGACAATAATGCTCACCTATCTAATCATCTTCACAGTATCATCATCCTCACTTATGAGTGAGAGGGTTATTCGGAATGGACATAAGATCAATGTATTTATTGGACCCTCTAAGTCTTCCAGTTGTCCCTTTCTCAGTCAACCCAGCTTCATCTACAGTAGCCCCCAGTGTAACTCTCAACAAATCTCTCCACAAAAAAGTCTGAATGTTTTATTCACCTTAAAGTTTTCTTAAAGACAAATTCGATACTATTATGCAAGAGTTCCATAAGTTACTTGGCTGGTCTATGATGTGGTTGAGCTGGCCAAATAACAAAATATTTACCGTCCAGGTGGCGCAGTAGTTAAAGCTGCGGCAGTTGGAGCGGGAGGTAGGGGCAGGATTGAAAACGGATTTTTCACCATACGATTACGATCGGTGGTGTAAATGAACACATCTATGACCCCCTGTTGGAGTGTAGAATTCATGGGCCAACCCATCTTCCATGTTAGTACAATAGGCTATCATGGAGCTATGCAATGTGCAGATGGTTCTACGTAAATCGGATCAATAGCCGTACGTCCTCGATTTGGCTGTAATGGCGTAAGGTAAGGACGTAAATAAGCGAACCAAGTAAGAGATTGAAGTGTCTCGAGACCCAAAACAGATTGTAGAGATACAAACAAACAAAACAAAATATTTCGGCTCGATCAGGTGATTTAAAGATTGAGATTTCTAATATGAAAGAAGTGCCATGGAAATTTGAGATATTACACCTCGGTATATTTACACCTCAGTAACTTCACATTCACGGAGTTCCACTTAGGCTTGGATGAATTGGAGAGGGGTGAACTTTGAATTGGCTTTCCCATTCTTCAAACTTTGTGTATCTAAGTTCCGATCAACTCTACACTATACCGAATATTCTCACCTTGTACTAAACTGGCTGTTGTAAGGCTTCACGAAAATTTTAATCAGAAAAGACTAAATTCTAATTAGAAAATAGACACACAATGATTACACACACATTATGGCTTTTTTGTTGATTTTTGTGTTGGATAGACGAAAGTGATGGGATAAGAAGGTTGGGTCGGGAGTGTAACTGTTTTGATGCGGGGCGAGTGTATTTGGCGAAAACCGAAGAAAGCTCGATCGTTTGGTGGTACCAAAAGCTCATCAAATATATATAACCCTAAGTAACTTGTGTCAGACGTGTTCTAAAAACTGCGGTGATCGTTTGGTTGGGTTTTCTTAGTGAAGTTCGTGAAGCACACCTCTCTATACTTTTTATTCCCGCCACTCATGTTAGATTGGCCGATTGTCGCATCCCGACCCAGATATACACATATCAGTTTTGAAATCTGTTTGTTCTTCGAATGAAGCTCGTATCAAGCCGGTATCATCAAGGCGTTAGTTGATCTTCAAATAGGAAGCGTAACCAAAAGCAGTGTAGTCTATATAGAGACTATGAAGGATAGGAACACAAGAAGTACTCAACAGTGTCTTGTTTTCCTCAATGTGCATCTATCATAATTCAAGGGGGGACTGGGATATTTGCTGATTTATTGTTCCAAAGAACAAGAGATGAGGAAGTTCCGATTTCTTCTGGTGCAGAACACCAAATTGATAGACGATATTTCTTTTTAGAGATAATAGTATTACCCCTAGAACGGGCTCAAGTCCCACATAAGTGGAAGCTGCACCCAAACGGGATCAAATTATCCGCCATTTGATATCCGTGTGACTGGGTATCCAGTCTAACTTCATTCAGATTGCCTAGTTCAATTATGGTCTCCAAAACAAGCGCCCATGAAACAATATTGGAAACAATCGCATTTAGGGCAGCCTGGCTGTCAAAACCGATGCAGATGCCAAGAGTTCTGTAATTTATCTCCTTTGAAAAAAAAAGTCGGTCCCAAAATTGTAGAAATTTCCGCCTGTAAGACAGTAGCGGATCTACCATTGGGATAGATCATTTGACCCGGCATCAGCCAGATCACAGCATACTGATCCGTCAGTAAAGAACATCATACGTCACCTAAGAGGTAGGGTGGACTGCTGTAATCTCATGTGTATTTATTGGCAATAATTACACAAAATAATTACACGAAGAGGAGCTTCGTCACTCTTGTCACCGAGGGAGTGTGAGCAGATGTGTACCGACCAACCACCTTCCATATTTGACAGTGACCAGAAGAGCCAAATAGATTGTTTTTGAGTTGAAGGCGTGGTTTTTTGCACTGCACTACTGATCCAAAGATCAACCGGCAGCCGACAAACATGTCTTTGCAGACAATTTAGGTCACCAAATAAGTGCGGCAATGCCTGCTTTACTTATAGCTATAAATCGAACGCCATGTAAATCATCGTATACCATCACGTACGCCACATGCATTCAAAGCACCATAATCAATTCAACTTGAGACATTTTGAACTGCTAAGATAAACAATCAACAAAGGTTAAAATGTACAGAACCGCGGTTAATCACAAATCTGTTAAATCAATTCCATTGAATCAAATTTATATATAAATTCGAGATAGTTAACAACTCGTGTAAACTTTCGCTGTACCACAGATTGCGGGTTAAATTTATCATCGTTTCGTTGTGCGGTATATAGATGCGAGTGGGGAACAACATTGACAAACGTAATTGTATTAAATCAGTACGTGATGTTTGTATATGAGTTTCCAAGTTCAGAATGAAAAACACACCACCACAACCACCACCTTTACCACCACCACCACCGCCAACAATAAAACAAAGAAAAACTTTTCGGTTTTCGTCAAAACAAAGCAAAGTGTTTTTCTTTAAAGCTGTTCATGTTCTTAATCAACGATTCCCGCGTACTTAGCACATCTCGTCAGGTATACCTATATACCTATCCATACATGTATGGTTTTTAATTGATCAAATTTTAATTTAATTTTCGTTAACCAAACTTTTGTTTTTGTTTTTGATGAGCTTTTGTTTAATTGCAATCAAACTTAAGTTGTTGTTGTTTTTGTGCTTAAGATTAGCTTTTTTACTTCTTTTGTTTTTTTTAACACGCACAACGCTGAAAAGTAAATAAAATTTTTACGACTTACAGATATAGGCGCCTGTGGATTGATTTAACGGGGTGGGGTTTCTCGTTGACGGGAAAAGAATAAACTGTTGAGCTCATGCATTTTTATTGCGATCGCGTAATAAAAACCTGGGATGGATTATGGCTTGATATTAAATATTTATTATCGCACGAGTTGTAAATCAAACGTAACCCGCATCTAACCCACCCCTTCGCTTCGTTGCATGTGTGGGGATTTAGATAAATTTTAATTGATTTTGTTTTTAATTTTGTGGAGTGCGGCATACCGATTGGTTACCTAACATACTATTTATAAACCTACTTCACATATATGTGGTCTAGGTGGATACACATGTGTAGATACATAGTTGTATGGCGTTTAATTTATATATTGACAAGACCTAATGTTCTAATCTATTATGACAATTAGAAAGATAAAGTACAACAAAATCAATACAAACAATGAATCGATATAGATTTAGATAACGAAGCGAGTGACATCGAAATAATTATCCATATAGCACGCACTACTAATTAATATTTGTATGGCGCCTTCCCCACTGGACCGCTTCACTATGTTCCGCTGTGATTTCTCTCCACGAGTTGGCAAGTTGTTTCGCTTCTGCCATGGCATCGTTAGTTTCCATGTTACGTTCGGTCCACAATGACCAGTTATAACTAATCAACAGGAAGAGTCATTATATGTCGGCCATACATACATTGGGCCCTCATGGTGGTGACATCCATTTTTCGGAAATATTTTCAACGAAAAATAGATGTCACCACCATCAGACCCTTAGAATATCACCACAGAATCCAGAGCTTGTCGTATAGGATCGACTAAATCCACTTAAGTACCCGGTAACGAGAGTGAGAACCGGCTCGTGGAACGTGCAGTCATTTAGAAAACTTGGGGCGTTTAACGGCCTTATCACATATATGAAAGAGTTACGTCTGAAACTCGGATCGCTCCAAAAAACTTGATGGCGTAAAAGTGTAGATCATGTGGCTTCACAGTGGAGATGACCTCGAAAATCTTGAAGTTGGATTTCTCGTTGGGCTTGCAAGTATAGTCGATAAAGTCGTTCCAAGCCATGTACATGCGCCATCTGATGTAACCCAACCACAAGATGTACTTTGCGATCGCTCATGATCTCATAGTGGCAAGTACATTTTTTCCTCATAAAAACGTCCATTTGGGTTCAGAGTGTTGATCAGACCCGTTGTCATATATGTATGTGAGAGTTGGAACTTATATGATATACAGCGATCTTTGAAGGGAGAGGCGTCTTTCGATAGGCGAGGAGGTCGCTGTCGACAACGATGGCTCCACGGCGTGAAGAGCTATCTGGCATCTTCTAATTGCTTGCAACAGTATGCAGAGCTGGTTCGTGACCGTAACCGATGGAGCCAGATTGTTGACATCTCCAGTTGCTGAGAACGACATCAAATTAATTGGTTTTGGTGTACCTTAATGCTATACGCTGTACAGTGTGTATTGATTGTACGCACTGTTCCACATCTTCCTCGATGCGTATTATCATTAAGAGTATACTTGGTGCTAAAACGATCCAAAATTAACCGAATTAACCGAACACGATGACTTTGGCGAGCAGAACGATTATATAAACAATTACAACAATTGTCAAGTGATGCTTTGGCGAATGTCTATTCATTATGAAATGGCAAATTAAACTTGTGTCAATGCAAGTGTCAGCTGTCAACCTTTTTGAGATTTTTAATGAGATTTAAATAAATCTTATAGGAGACGGCTGTGACCTGGACGCTTCTATCTGAGAATTTTATCTTTCTACGTCACTATTCGTTTAGGCATTTTCCCGACAAAATGGAAATGTCTTGACCAGAGCAACTAAAATAAATCGCAAATTAGCTCACGCCACACGCAATTCATAAAATCGATATTTCGAGTTAAGTTCTTGTAATTAACTAGTACTGTCGCGTCACGACTGAACGTATATATACGAATCGCACAGGTCTTCCTCTTTCGATCACTCAGTCAATCAATGACGTCATCATCAGATCGAAACAGGCCTATAGTGGATTACAAGAACGAGCAACAACACACATTCAATTTACAGCAAGCTATACGTTCAGACTTGAATCAATATTGCAACCACATCAACCCCATACCAATTAGTATTATGCAAAACCTATAGAAAACTACCATCGCTCGTCATCTTTCTAACTGACAACATGGGCGGCACATACGCTAGTAAAATGTGCAATAGCAAGTTTCTTTGAGTTAACTATATAATTTGACTGTCAAAGCCATTGAACAGCTTCATTCGATAGAGACAGCCTACATACCGACCTTTGGAAGGCCTTCACTCTCTTCGCTTTTCAACTACTTTTGTCACCTGATCTCACTTTCTCATAATCAAGACTACACTCATTAATGGATTTAGTTATTACCAAATCGAACTCTATAGGTATATGGTTTTGTCAGACGATGGATAAAGGACATGTATGCCTATACCTCAGTGACTAACTAGAATACGCAGGCCAAGTATGGTGTCCTTTCTATTAGATGGACATCGATAGAATCGAAAGAATTTAGAATGAAAAAATTGCTTTTCGTTATGAAGTGAACGGATTGGGATAATGGTCATGGCCTACCGAAATGTAACAACTATGTCATCCATACTTTTGTGAATAGATACAAGTAACTTGGAAAATTCTTCAACTGCTATATTCGTTTTCATTAGTTACATTCGTCCTGAGATTCTTACCTTCGGCAGGTCTTATAGCTTCCATAGGCATATGTCACCATCGTACTCCAGATTTTCACGAAGCAACAGGATACCATTGAATCGATGAGACTTTAGGTCTGAAACCACTCTAATGATGAAGGGTGTTGACTTTACCGTTATGAGCGTCATAATTAATTCAACGTTTTACGTGTTGTTGGCAATGTTCTGCCCTTAATATTGCTTCCATCTTTTCGATTGTACTTTATCTGTTGTAAATACGTGACCAGATGGGATCATTTTGGGTGATTAGAAGGAGATATAATGGAACCTGATCAGATTTGATGCAAGCGAATTTTCGTCTTTTCTAGATCAGAAACCAAATTCCATAAAAAGGCATCAGGTTCTTATCATCCATAACCACCTATTTCTCTTTCGTAAGATGGCCAGCGACTGAGCCAATTTATGTTTAGCTTGTATTTATATTACTGGATTAATGCGAACAAGTCTGACTCCACCTTTATGAAGTCACTGTTAGGATTGCAACCATTGTGTATGCATATCAAAAAGTGAGCTGTCTTGGCTGCATTAAAGCTACCTCCTGGCATGGCCGAATTTTGACTGTGTCTCGGAAATTGAACCTCTGACCGCGGTGAGTGAAACTGAGAAGGGCTCACATTAGAACAGAAATCTATATAGTAAGGTATACGGATGAGACTAAAAAATAAGGGACCTGGAAGGCTTTGTATCTGATTTAATAATTTCTAGGTTAGATGACACCACTGAATTTCGAACCAAAATTCATGCAGTTCTGTGGTGGAAAACAAAGTCTAATCAAAGGTGTAAAAAGGAAGAAATATCCGTCGTTCAAATCTCGTTTGGGGCTGTTCTAACCTCGATAAAGCTACAATATAGCAATCACAAATAATTTGATACCATAAGGCTGTAAATCAGGAAGATGTATAGGGTCGACAGAAGTTCGTTTCATTCAACTTTATTGCACATTCCGATGTGATTACCCAAATTTGTGCCAACCCGCAAATAATGACTGCTTGGTGTTGGTGATGCGGTTGTTGTCGTTTTGGCTATCTCAGCTCCAAATTTTAATGTGTTAAGTTTTAATGTTGTATAAAACAAAAATATCGACCATTTCATCCGTTGAAAGCTTTTATTTGATCCACGGGAATTTCATTTATATAGAAAAGCTTGAAGGAAATATCTTCTCACGCCATACACTAAGTATCGTTCAAGCTGACTGTTTCACTTATCCCATTATATAAGCTTTTGATGATACAATCATGAGCGACGCTCAGATAGATAAGAAACAGATGAATGTGATAGCAAGAAGGCATTTTTAAGCTCATGACTTATTGTCCTATTTGATGAAACGACTGTGGTAAGATTCCAGACGTCTATCGATCTAATATTCAATACGTTCACACACTTTACAATCTGAAATCAAAACTATAAAGTGTACTTCCTGCACAACCAGACGGTTCTGTGATTGTTAAAATGTTACCCAAAGCATTTACCTGCCCTACAAGGGAATCTTGGATTGCAGTTCTTTACGGATGGCTCCAAGCTACACGGTAAAGAAGGAGCTGGAGTCTTCTGTTATTTCTAATTTAGAAGATATAGCAGTTGGTCTCCCTGATCACTGTAGCGTGTACCAGAGGTGATAGCGATTGAGGAGGTCCTGAACTGGACTCTGTTTCTCTGAAGTCTAGAGGGGCGTTGGGTTGCCGCTCGATCAGTGTGCACTTCAACATTCAGATATAGTCTGGGACCCCGACGTCATGGGAAACTGCAGGGCGGACGAAATAGCGAAGCATGGTACAACTCTCCAACTGCTACCGGAAAGGGCAAAGTTGGGGAGACCCATTAAGGTGCTCAAGACTGTGTTTAAAAAGAAAGGCAGACGTGAACTAAAATCGATCGTGGGGATACTCACAAGACACTGGCTTCTTGGAGAACATGTGAGAAAGCTATGTCTACAAGCTGTATGGACGAGAACAAGGAAAAGACGGTAGTCCGCCTCCTATTCTCATGCCCGGCTTTGGTGCACAATAGACAGGAATATTTGGGTTAATTCTTAATGGACTGCCTCTCTGATCTTGAAAATTGTAAGGTGCGAGACTTATCACGCTACGTAAGTAGCCGTAAGTGATTCTCATAAGCGTAATAGGGGAGTAAGATCCTGTGGTATCGCAACGGACCGTCGTCGGTCTAAGGGTGCTATAGCAGTCACTAAACCTAATCTAACCTAACCTGCCTAGAGCATAATCGTGTTAAACCATTGTTTTGATATAAACTAGCAAGCTCAACATGTGTCAAAACAAATACAAGAATCTAGCTCTTTTGCCGATTTTCCAAATTGCTGGTTACTTATAAAGGTTTTGAGACTGAGCCAAACCCAGCTCTACCAAAGTTCACTTTATGACAGTTATACAGTCAAATCGAGCGTATACGCCCATACGTTAGACCATCTGCTGAGTGTATATTGACCCAGTTCAGCAAGTACTAACTGAAAAATTGGGTCGGCTCTCCACATTCTTTACCAAATGCAAGTCGAAATTTCTAAAAGCTTGCATCTAAATTACTTTTACTGTTTTACAGTTATAAAAGCTCCACACGACTTGGAATATGAATACAAATTTATATTTTAAATTATTATAATTTGAAATAAAATTTTGTTGATTGGAAATTCAACATTTGAATAACAAATTTGTGTGTACACACAAACAGATCGCATGTATATATAAACTACTATGTATCAGTACATATGCACTCGACAGTATATATTTGTACATACAAAATCGTTTATTTGTTTGTATTGTTCGAATGAAAAATTATAAAATTTATGGTACAGCAGTTTGTTGAATTTAATTAACTGACTGAATTTTATCCCCTATACATAATCAAACATTGTAATCAATAATGGGCTAAACTAGTGTTCATGTGAGGGCACCTGTTGATTTTAATTGTAAATAGGCCACATATATACCTGTGGAAAGAAAAGTAATTTCATGGCACGTAAGAATGAGTAAAAATTGGTTACCTTTGATGGAGTCTGAGATAAATCGAACCAATCAGATATGGGAACATATGCATCCTCAGTTTTGCCAAGATGAAAAGGAGCAGCATCCAAAAGAAGACTTTGTACAATGCCCATCTACAATTTTCCTGCCACTAAAGAAATATATTTGTAAGGTGGCCTGCATCACTATCGTTCAGAAAAATATTTTAAGTCGCATTGCCCTGTTTCACATCGTTATCTATCCAGTTCGATAGACTCATTCTCTGATATAGTCTTAAATAAACACTCCGCTAAAGTGAGTCGGTAGGCTGTCGGAGACCATTTCTCCAGTAGGCATGATTGGACCAAAGTAGGCATGATTGGATGATTCTATAAAGTGGATCTCAAAGAGTTAAGGCACATCAAGAGAACACATTTTAATGGTGACCATTGGGGCTCATCGTATAGTTTTATTATTTACATATATCGATAACTACTTCGTTGCTATCCACAAATCGATTTGTGGCTTCGATTCTAATTTTGGGCAACCAGGAATTACGAAGTAAGTGTCTCAAAGCCCGATAAAAATACCAACGAGTCTGACATTTGGAAAATGCTGATCTGCGGCAAATGTATAGTGACGCTAGATTGGAAGTCAAAGATCGTAATAGGTGGTAATCGGAAGACAGATTTTCTCGAGAATATGGGTTTGGTACGAAAACCACTTAGTCGTATTCTTAACAGATCTGAGCTGGTTTTGCACCTACTGACCTTTGTGTAGTGTTCCACAATGATGGTTTCGTCAAATGGAATTTTCTTCAAATGGAAACCAAAAATCAAAGATTCTTACTCAAGATGCGACATGTCCATAATGTCACGTACTGTTGGTTTGACAGTAAAATAGCTGACAATGCCCGATGCGATATGCTACGGGTTTACCATATGATAATTATAACGAACATTACAGCTGATTCTCTATTCGTTCGAAAAACGCGCTAATCCTATCGACGAGCTTGGGACGCTCTTGCCTAAATCCACATTTGGCTGAAATACAGGGTGTCCACCGGGAAGGTATACTACTTTGTATGTTTATAATTTTTGATTAAATGAAAGAGAATGGATCTTATATTGATAAATGTTTTATTTAATGTCGGCAATTATGTATGGAATATAATATCAGATAAATGTCGGCCTCTGTTAGCCTCACAAATGCGAGCCCTTTTGAGCACATTTTTCATTACGTTCTCGCACATTTCACGCGGTATTTCATTAATTTCATCACGAATATTTTGTTTGAGTTGCTCAAGCGTTTCTGGTTTGTTTTTGCATAAGCCTTGTCACAAAGAGAAGTCCAGAGCAGTCAAATCAGGTGACCGTGGAGGCCAATCAACATCACCATTTTTTGAAATAACTTGTTGTGGAAAGAGGTCTCGCAGTAATTCCATTGTAATCCTGGCTGTGTGCGATTAACATGTGCGAGTTATATCAACAAGACGGTGCTGATATGTTAATCAAGCCCAAAGCATGCAGTTGTGGCGTTAAAAAGTTTTCAATTATATCACGATATCGCTCCCCATTCACAGTTACCGTTACGCCGTTATCATTTTCAAAGAAGTAAGGTCCAATGATTCCTCCTGACCAAATTGCACATCAGACTGTCACTTTTAATGGATGTAAAGGTGACTGATGAATAATTTGAGGGATTTCCATTGCCCAGAACCGACTAATCCGTTTATTCACATATCCATTCAAATGAAAATGTGCCTCGTCACTCATTATGATTTTTTCATGAAAATCAGGGTTGTCATGGGCGAGCTGTAAAATCCTATTGGCATATGTACGGCGGCGTAAAGGGTCTTGTGGAAGAAGCTCTTGTGTCAACTGAATCTTAAATGGAAACAAATGCAAATCTTTGTGCAAAATTGTGGCCAAACTTGTTCTTTGAAGACCAAGCTCCTGAGCACGGCGTCGAATTTAGGTTGATGGATTGTTTTAAACGCTTTCTTGAGCAGCAGTAATGTATTCAGTCGATCTTGCAGTACGTTGTCGATCTTGCAGACCCTCTTTCTTCGGAATCATTCACTACACAATAAATAGTGCGTTTTGTTGTCACGTTAGGTTAGGTTAGGTTGAGTGGCCGCTACAGCCGGCGACGGTCCGTTGTGATACCACATAGGATCTTGCTTCCTTTTTACCCCTATGAGAACCAGTTTGAGCTTCTTACGTAGCGTAATAAGTCTCGCACATTACAGTTTTCGATATCAGAAAGGCAGTCCATTAAAAACTTACCCAAATATTCATGTCTTTCGTGTGCCAAAGCCGGGCATGAGCATGGGAGGAGGACTGCCGTCTCTTCCTCCTCCTGGTCCATACAGCTTCTGCAAAAGTCATTTACTTCTAGACCCATTAGGGAGATAAGTACCTTTGAGCGTTTCAAGTTCAGCTTTGGCCAGACTTGTCTTGCAACTCTACATGAGAGGGTGTTTGTAACATGAGAGGGTGTAAGCACAGTCTTGAGTGCGTTAATGGGTCTCTCCAACTTTGTCCTTTCCGGTAACAGTTGGAGAGTTGTACCGAGCCTCGCTAGTTCGTCCGCCCTGCAGTTTCCCATGACGTCTGAGTGGTCGAGGACCCAGACTACCTGGATGTTGAAATGCTCACTCATCTCATTTAGAGACGAGCGGCAACCCAACGCCACTTTAAACGTTAGAGAAACAGAGTCCAGCGATTTGATTGCCGCTTGGCACGTTGTTTCTCCCAAAAATTGCACGAAACTTTCTCATCGTCACAGTAATCGATGATTGATTTTGATAAAATGTTTTAACGATTAAAACACGTTGGTTTATTGAATATTTTCCATAGTAAATTTGCCACGTGTCTACTGTAATTCTCGAGCGCCGTGTGCTTGTCAAAGTTCTGTGACCCACCCAGGTCTGTAAAGGGTACAGTTTTTGTCCCGGGCCCGATTCGGATATTCTGAAAGAGGCTAGAAAATCAAAACCCGGGACTAAAGACCAACAAATGTACCATCTTTAACCAAAACAGGGAGGCGAAAGGCATACTTCTTCACCTTGGCCTAGATATGAGCAATCTGTTCCAAGGCTGAAAGCACTTTGTTTTAAACCCTTCTTTTCTCTAACACTTCTTGCTATGTGACTCATTCACATGGGTATCAAAGGAAAAATATTAGCTGATAAATTGGCCCGTTTGGGTTAAGCTTCCACTGGGTAAAGCAGGCCCCACAAAGGCCTGAGTCCACTTTAGTGGTGACGTCATTATCTCTTAAACGAGAAATGGACTGTTACTTTGGTGACCAAATCTCAAATTCCGCTAGTCTCAATGAGTTTGGGACAGCGTTACCTGTTTTGCTCATTGGTCGTGAACATCATATCTGAGTCCTAATTCGACCCACAAAAGCGCTAATTCTCCCGACGCTAATCCTAAATTTCTCTAGTCTCGACGAGTTGGGACGCCCTTGCCTGTTACCCCCTTTGGTCACGAACATCACATCTGAGTCCTAATGTGTCCCACAAACGCGCTAATTCTCCCGACGAGTTTGGGACACCCTTGCCTATACCTATAGATTATGATCATAACTGAGTCCCTATTTTTCATAGCGAGCTAGTCTATATCATTTCTCTCATCGTCAACCAAAAATGATGATTTGTTATGACTGTACACATAAACAACCTTCGATTAAGTCAATAACCACCTAGACTCGACTTGTTCCTGTAATTTTTTCCTGCCCGTTCTATAAAAAGACTAAATAAAATTTCCATGTCGTGGGCGAATGTATTTTTGCCACCTCGCGAGTAATTAAATCGGTGATTCATTATTAAAAACATTCGAGGTTTTCACAAACTTTAAAATAACTTGGAACGGTGTTAGATTTCAGTGACGTCAGTCGATTTTATGATTCAAGATATCTGTTCAATTAAATAAGTTTTGTCAATTTGTCGAGTTACGTTATCGTGTCGTAAAAGACTATATATTATATCTCTCTAATCGCAAAGCCATAATTGTTCGTATCACATACAAACGAGATACATACATACAGATCTTACATAAAACGTCTTGAAAGAAATTGTCATCATTCGTCGAGGAGAACAAAATTTAAATATAAAATTACAAATTAAATAACTTTTGTTGTTGTCTTCAACATCCAACTTTTTATTTATGATATTATTAAAGCTCTGCTTAACAACAACAGTACAACATTGTTATTCAACTTGGCAGAAAATGGTAATTATACCGAATCAAAATAAATCTTAAAGAATAAAAAAAAGTTTTATCACGATGTATAGGCAACAACAAAACATCGCCACCGAAATTAATTTGCATTTCAGCTGTAGGACCGGACACTCCCGAGGAACTAAATCGATTCAAATCTTCAATTGTACTGAGTGGTGGCCAGCACACTTTGTGGTCTCGATTAAACCTCGTCTATAAACTACCGTGTATCATCATCCATTAATACATGAAATCTTCCTATATATACCCGGCGTAGGGCCTTCATGATCCAAGAGAATGTAATCGATATATCATTCAATGGTCAGATCATTTATGCAGAATTCAGCAGGTACAATAACAATATGCATTGTTCACTCAAGCTATATGCTAGTTCACAATATGTAGGCCGATAGACCAGCCTCTTATCAATTATTCGCTCTTTTCTGTAGCATACTGTCAATTTTGGGAATCTAGTCAGTGGTCTAAAAAAGCCTCTGGTGGGTCATTTTGAAAACTGTCCATTGACTAATAGCCCCATCGCAAATGTACACCAATATCGGCTGATATGTAGTCTCCAGTTGAAGGTGCCAGTCTCTCGAAATCAGCAGATTGGGTGTAAACATGAGCCAACGGCCGACTTCTCATTCCTGGCTTCCTACAAAAAGCAACAATTTGAGTGGCTTTGTGAAGACAATTTGTGGAGACTTATTCAGGACAACAGAGAGACGCAGCACTACAATATTCAATATTCACGCCCGAGTAACTAAATCAATTCAAATCTGCTTTTTTCGTTCTACTAAGTGCTGGCCACTTTATTCTCTCGGTTCTAACTACGTCTATAAACTACTGATTCGTTTGAGTTGTGTGACACCGAGTAGCATCATTCATCAATATATAAAATATTCCCATGTATATCATGCTTGGAGCAATATATGATCAAAGAAAATACCCTCGATATATCGTTCAGTGGCCAGATCTATTTTAAGGCCTCTTTCTAAGGTAACAAAATCCATCACTTATTTCACTCAAGCTATATGCTAGTCCACATCTTGTAGACCGATGGGCGCCAGCCTCTCTTATCACTGTCATGCTCGTCAAATTCTAGTCGCTCTTTTCTGTGGCATGCTGTCAATTTTGGGCCTCTAGTCAGTCGTCTTGGAAAGCATCAAGTGTGTCGTTTTGGTAACTGTCCATTGATTTACAGCACCATATCGAACATGTTTTATAGCAGTGAAGTAAGAATGATAAACCGATTGTCCCTCTCAAATGTACACTGATACAGGCTGAAGGTACCAGTCTCTCGAAGACAGCAGATTATGCAAGACAACAGAGAGATGTAGCACTACAATATTCGATATAAACTCTCGAGCAACTCAATCAATTCAGGTCTTCAATTTTCATTCAACTGAGAGCTAGTCATTTCATTGTCTCGATTCCAACCTTATATCTATAAACTGCTGAGGGGCTCGAGTCATGTGACACAGGGATATCATTATTCATTAATACATGAAATATTCTCCTATATATTCTGCGAGGGGTCGAGGATATATCGTTCAATGGTCAGATCTCCTCTTCAGACTTCACCATGTACGAAAATAAAATCAATTTTTCACTCAAGCTGACATGTAGTCTACATCATGTACGGCGTGTCTCTTAAAGCCTCTAATGGGTCGTCTTCTTACGGTCTGATGACTAACAACTCCATTTAAGACTTGTCTTATAGCAGTGAAGTTAGGACGGTTAATCGATCGTCTCTTTCAAATGTAAACGGATACCAACTGATACGTGGTCTTCGATTGAAGGTACCAGTCTCATTAAGACAGCAGGTCGACTCATGTATATATCTGACGAATGACTTCTCATTGCATGCTACCTACAACAAAGCAACAATTTTAGTGGCTGTTTCTAGAGTATTGTAACCATGATTTTGAGGAAACAACGAATGAAACTTGTGGAGACTTACTCAGGACAACAAAGAGATGAAGCACTACAATATTAGATACACACACCCCGAGCTACTAAATTTAAATCTTCAATTTGCATTCAACTGAGAGCCGGCATTGTCTCGAGCCCAACCTCATCCGAGTTGTGTGACACCATATATCCTGCGTAGGGCACTACATGATTCAAGAGAACTTGATATATCGTTCAGTGGTCAGATCTTCTCTACAGTCTTCACTAGGTACGAAAACAAAATCAATTTTCACTCAAAATGCTATTATTACTGCTTCCATAATGGCATATTCTGCACTCGTCCAATTCGAGCCACTTTTTTTCAATTTTGTGCATCTACTCGGATGTCTTGGAAAGCCTCGTGTAGTTAGGATGATAAATCGATCGTCTTTTTGAAATGTACATCGATACCGGCTGATATGTGGTCCTCGATTGAAGGTAGCAGCCTCTAGAAGATGGTAGATCAGTTCTGTCCCCGATTCCTACACCAAAGCACCAATTTGCGTAGTTTTTGTTTTAATCGGGAGTGTATAGTGCCAATCGATGTATTCAATCAAAATGCCTTTACTCTTTGTATACGTATACGTCACACGGACAAATTAATGAATCTGTTATGTTCACTTAACCCGTATCATGTGCGACACAAACGCGTCACAAATTCATCATTATGATTGATTAATTAATTTGATGCCGCATACAAACAATAATAACCGCCACCGTAAATCGTGGTGTAAATTGTTATAGCGACAGGCAGTCGGTTAGATAAAATATAAATGATTTTGTGATTACTTGAAAGAGATCAAAATTTACAACAACAAAAACAACGTAAAATTGCTTAAGTGGTTTTACGAATTAAAACTTAAAGAATCTACCATCCGGGCCTATATACAAACTATATAATCGATTGAGGGTGGGGGGTACGCACACAAATTATGATTACAGTAGTTCGTATGATAAAATCATAAAATCTTAATGAGCAACATTATTTATGTGTATGGGATGGTATACCCGCGCCCACATACAAGAACATGTATTTAGTTGAGTCTTCAACCCACACGCGCGATGATTACACACATAATGTTGCTTGCAAATGTATTTTGATCGCCACTTCATTATACATTTGTACATTGGGTGGTTGTGATTCATTTATGATGAACTGATATGGTGAAATAATTTGGTGTCGGCTTCCTATAATCAGCTGCATTATCAAACAAATTTGGCGACACTATATAATCTTGAAGGAACCAGAATGTTTCAGTTTTCAAGGTCAGTATGGAACAATCAATACGATACATCTCGGCTAGCTATATATTTCAACATAACTATTGTTAGGTTGAAGTTCGGTTTTACCCCAAGCGGTATTGATGGTCACTTTCAGCTTGAGAAGCAGTGACACTATACAGCGAGCGAAACAATATCATGAGAACGCAGCAACTGATTCAAAACCAGTCGTAGACTAGTACAATGGAGGCAGATGTGATCACATCATCGAATGATCGAAAATCCATCAGTGCAGAGTTAAAATATTTAAATGGCAGTGAAGAATAGCGTCATAACTCTTATGAATGGTAAGGGACAAATCTCTTGCGTAAAATGAATCAATTTGTCTCACAAAGGTTAGGTCAGATCAGAAAAGCACTTCAAAGTCTAGTCTAGATGTACTAAAGAATATATGATAGGTGTGAGATTCTGATGAGTGGATTCGAAAGTTTGATACCATGTTGAGCTAGAGATGGATTATTGCAAGTATAGCGACTCTACTGAAATTGCTATCATTCTCTAGACCCTTATGAACTTCAAGGTATGCACAGTCGAAAGGACAACCACCAGTTTTCCGTTGTATATGACAATCTCAATTAAGCCACTTCATTTCTAAAGAAAGCTTCAGTCCGATTAGAGATTCATTTATATCGGACTTTTCGTGGAATATATTACTCCCAACGGGTGTGTAATAAACGCTTGTGCAGTCGGTGAAGTCCTCGCCAGATGAAATTTCAGAATAAATATCAGTTCTAAATACGAGGCCTAAAGATTTGCCATGGCTGTTAGATACTTTGTCAAAATGAGATGTTTGCTGTTGTTGTAATGAGTAAGCGATATATATACGAACGTGATAGCCGCAGGTCTCGGCAATTGTAGTCATTGTCACTTTCGACGCAATCGGTATACCTTATGGCATGGTATAAACGGCTCAAACCGTGTCTCAACTGAGACCTAGGTGGCCAGTTTCACCGTTTTTATTACATCCGAGAGTTGAATTGTAGTCCACTGCGTGATGAGTAAGACCATCATGTGAGCTCGTAGTGAATGTTCACGGCTGTGGTCTTCTGTTGATCTTTCCTCGAAAATCTTCGAGTATTATACCAAATTTGGTTGTTTCGGTAATTAAGGTTTGATCTTATTGATTTTAAAGACAGACGCTAAGCTTAGTATAGTTTCACTGGATGGTTGGAGTATCGAGCTAAATTATAGGAAAAGTGGGTCTCTTCACTAATTCTTTCAGTTGACACCGGGTTGGGTAATCTATCCGTACCGATCCGTACCGTCAAGATTATCTGTACTGTATATAGAGCAACGAATATCTTTGGAAAACGTGGTTCCCTCTTTATGGCCTTAAAGTTCCATGCAAAGGCGCAAATGCGAAGAGATACAAATTCGTAGGACCTAATAGTACAGGGGATCATAGCATAGCAGATGATTTAACTGGTATGAGGTTGTATCTCGTAGAGTTCAGAGCTTTTTAACGAATCGTATGGACATATACATGAAACGATATTCGTTCATGGTGTTGACATCAATTTATTACGACTTTACAGACAATATCTGCGCTATGAAACAAGAAATGTTCCACAGTCATCCAACACCACCCAATTTTTTAACAATTGGTATCTTGAGGCACTCTTCTGTGATCTTGGGAAGAATTACTCATCTGACGGAAGAAATTTTCGGTGACTTCGAAGGAGGATTCCGTCCGAATCGGTCAGTCCAGATTTCAACCAAGCCTATGACTCGGTCGATCGAATGTAAAATGACAGTAACGCAATCACAATGCTGTGTCAAAGTTGAGAACAGGTTATATAAATTTGTAGTTGATTCTGGTGATCGACAAGGACATGCGTTGTCCCCGATCCTTTTTAATCTCATCCAACATGATACATCCTTCGTAAAAGTGTAACATCTCGAGACAATATCTTATTCCGACAATCCAATCAACTTTTTGCATACGCAGATGATATATGTGTGATTGGATAAAATGTCAACGGAGTGAAACATATACTTGATCCACTGGAACAGTGTTCAGCTTTCGTTGGTCTCAAAATCAATAAGCCGAAATCATTTGAAGGATTGATGAGATTCAAGTATCTTGGATCTCTCATTACTCACGATAATAGTGTGGGAGAGGATATCAAGGTTCACCTAGCCGCTGCGGCTATCGGGCTTTATATCCTCTGCGATCACTTCAAGATATCTTGAAAACAATTGCGCTGGCTCGGTCACCATCTGCGTGTTAATCCGAACCGAATGATACAGCGATCTTTGAAGGGGACCCCTCTTTCGTTAGGCGAAGAGGTCGCTCTCGGCGACGAGGGCTGCACGGCGTAAAAAGCGATCTGGAATCTTCTGGTTACTTGCAACAGTGTGAAGAGGTTGTTCGAGATCGAAACCGATGGAGTCAGATTGTTGACACGATGCGGGCTAACAATGGCCTGTAAAAACCGACAAAAAAAATCTTATTGCACTGAGACCCATGAAGATTTACCCTTCCTCCACTGTGTACTGCCCGTTCCATATGGGAGAAACCATTCTATTTGTGAGTCCAACGTAACCAAGCTCCGATATAGTCACCTCCCTTAACAATCAAATGACCCATATACCATGGTATAACATACAAACCAAAATTATTGGTTAAACAATTTAAAGTTTCTGAAGACCTTGTGATGAATAGAAATAGTGGAACAGTGTTACACAAACTCCATTTAACTTTGAGGTATTCGCGTGTACGTTCCTCCAAAAAATTGTTAATATTTATCCGCGTGAAACACGTAAAATTATATAATAGAGAAAAACAACAATGATGATGAGCAAAAATGTGTCCCACTGGACCATTTCCAACAGTTAACAATAACAGCAACCAACTACTGAAATTTCGCACAAACACCTACATGTACACCTGTATATAGTACAACAACAAATAATATTTTAAATAATTTATGATTATTTTTAATTTTCCAAACGAAATAAAGTGAAAAACGAAACACATATACCTGTATGTGCCCGAAAAACAACAACTACTCTCCCGTCGACGTGGAAAACTCCAAAAGAAAAAAAAACAAAAACGAAACGAGAAACTGTTAAAATTAAAACAAAATTGAAAAATTTACTGTACCATAGAGGATTTTCCTTCATTTTCATTTTTAATATCGTTTTACAAACAAAAAGCTTTAAAAGCTTGGAAAACACTCGTACATACCTACATACCTATGTACATATATACAGACATCGCGAAAAAAGTGAAAATGCATATAATATGTACCGGCACTATATGATGGGTACACCATTGAAAATTTAAATAGCAACAACAACAAAATATAAATTATCATCTCGAGAAAGTTAAGTAATTTTCCTGTAATCTCCATAATTTTTAATGAGGTCACATGACAAGAAACAAGATAACGTATCGCTGTTGAGTGAGACACACGCGAAGCTTCGTTCAACGAACACACGATGTACATACGTCGTTACAGTCCAATGCGGAAGTAATTCGATCAATTAATGCATTTCCTTTGTTTATTAATCGCACACACACACACACACACACACACACACACACACCAATAATTATATAATTTCAATTATCTGTATAATTAGTGTACACATGAAACAGTGACCCATTAAAATGCCCATTGCATATATCGCTTTACAATAAACGAATCAGCATTATGGCAACTCGAATCTGCTTAATTGGCAACTAATTAGTTTATTTACGGATATGTGATTTGTACAGTGGCGAGCATAAATGTTGGTACACGACTGAGTTGTTAGTCCAAAGCGGTGTGTCTGGATACGAACTTGGAGTTACCATCGATTAATCTAGACACCATAACTCTCACCATAAGGGCCAGGGTTGCGAATGATTCCAAACCTGAGTATCAAACAGGTTGAAAATCCCAAGCTCCAAGTGCTTGTCAATGATAAGAATAACGATCTCGATGAGGAGCAATACTCATCACATTACGACCAAATGTCAGAAAAGTGATTGACACACCATTTCCGTGGTCTAGCTATGGTATTTGAGGAGTGTGCCACCTATGAGTGAAGAAGAAAATCACATAAAGTCCATCGAGCTTGCAGTTTAAAATACGGAAATAGAGCGTTATGGAGTAATTGCAAGTGATGGAAGCCGACATTATCCGACTAGCGAACACTTGGCTTACTCGAACTTTAACGCTGACTACTGAGATGAACATAGTGGCGGACAAATTTATTAATGTAGTTCGGTATGTGCAAATAAAGAATCGGCTGAACCTGAGTGTGTGGCGTTCACAAATACTTTTCGATCACACAACGAGTCAATGACGTCATCAGATCGAAACCGGCCTAGCGAAATGAATATTACAGACCACATACAAGATGCCATACATTTCAAGACAAACATCTTCATCGGCTGGTTGATCCAGCGCCCTAGCTGTCAATCAATGCCACTCTGTGGAGTTCAAAGTTTAACTCCCACCATTCATCATTAGCTGTCACGATTACAGCACCCAAGCATCACTTATCACTTCTACAAGTGAAAAAAGCAACATGAAGTGTTAGCTTTAGATCTGGAGATGGGAGCTGGAAAGATATAGTGTTGGGTTGGACAACGTGTAAAATCGGAAGCAGCAGAACCATGCTGTTGGGTTGGACAACGTGTAAAATCGGCACATTTAGGAACCATTACCATATTAGGAACCATTACCTTAGTGAAAAAATTAGGTTTAGGAAGTGTTAGCTTTGGATTCCGTGATGAAAGCTAGAAACATAGTGTTTGAGTCGGACTGTATTAGAAAATTTAAAATAATAGAAGACTATCACGGTACACTTAACATTAGGATGACTCGTATGAACAATCAGATAGCATGGGAGAAAAATCTGGGATGAACCATTTTCACTGCGCTTAATTGTGTACCCTAGTGCAAAATAGGAGAAAATTCAGCCAATGTTATGTTTGAAAGGGTTACTGGAGTGCCTGAAAATCAGCAATACATCAAAGTGGAATATGTCGATACCAAGTCTAAAAACAATCAATATTGGCAGAGACAATAATGGCAGGGTATAAGACTTTAAGGCTAGGGTTTGTGGAAAAACCGATGGTGTTGGTGTTCAACCGGAAGACCGTGTCTGCCGAATTGTCAAATCTTCATGGACGAACATGGGAGTACCGTATGTTAAATGACCAGAGTGAAGAGGTCTTATCACCAATTCGCCTTCTGTTTCCAAACTATTCACTTTTAATTCACTATTTTTATTATTACATGAGAGACATCATTTTTGGACTGTGATTCTTTATCAGCTTGCTTTTTAGTATATATTTGTCCTCTCAATTTACCCACTATATATCTCTCAAGTGTAAACATCAATTTATTTAGATTCATGGTTCCGTACCAAGAATATGATTCACATTCCACTTCCAAATTGTAAAAACGGCAATATTGAAAAGACAGCCCGATGATCAAGCCAGTGAATAGTCTCAACATGATTTTTGTTCGTTCTATTTCCTGAGGACGAATTCAATCTAATATATTCACCATTATCACAAAGTGGTATAAAACTAACCTCAAATATTCGTTAGTGTACCAATTTTATTACTCGCCACTGTAAATAATTTAAATCAATTTAATTACGATGAAATTTCAAAATTATTTTCAATTAAAAAACATTTCGTATAATGGGGCCATATTATGGATGGCGCAAAAGAACAACAACAAACATGCAAGCAGCACCTACCATACCTTTAAAACAAATCGAAATAAATTATTTAAATTAGACCTGTTTGGCATATCAACAGGTAATTTTGGCAGTTGAAAATTTGTTAATTTAATTTTAATTAATTATGATTCAATCGGTTTATATAACTCTGCTGTTGGTTGCTCTGACCAATGTTAATGTAATAATTTGTGATAGTGATGATAGTAACAGTGCTAGTGAGAATAGTATAAAAATCCGTAAGTTATAAAGTTGTGTGTGTGTGTTCGAGTGGATCCTTATTTAGCCGGTATCTTGTATTTGTAGCTGATTTTATTAAGGTGTGTCACAAGTCGGACAAATTGCTGAACGATTGTGTGCACAATTCAATCGAATCGTTGCGACCATATTTTTCGACGGGCATACCCGAATTCGGCATACCAATATGTGAACCGTTGGTTATACCAAAAGTTTCGTTGGATCAAAACTCGGGCGCCATAAAATTACATTCCGAATTTCATAATATAACAGTGTATGGACCGTCGAAATTTCATTTGCGCTCGATCAGGGTCGAACCGAAAAAGGATCGATTCTATTTGAAGCTGTGGTTTCCCGAACTCAAAATGAATGCGATCTATAAAATAAATGGCAATTTGTTGATGATGCCGTTGCAGGGGACCGGAACATGCTACGGAAATTATAGTAAGTTAAACGATAATATTTTATAGTTTGAAGTGTTTCGATTTATTGTGTATATAGGTGATGTTGATGCGGTGGCTGCCTTAAAAGGGGAACGATATGTTAATCCGTTAAATGGTATGGAATATTTGGAGATCAAAGATTTCTTTATCGAATTTAATATTGGCGATGCATCCGTTCAGCTCAACGATTTGTTTAATGGCGATCCGGAACTGGGACGAACGATGAATAAATTTTTAAATGAAAATTGGAAATTGGTTGCCGCCGAAATGAGACCAGCTGTCGAAGAGAAAATATCCGATATATTGCTCGATATTGCGAATATTATTTTTGAAAAATTCCCGATCGATTTGTTGATGCCGAAGTGATATATTGTATAGTGGTGAATAAAGTCTTTTATATACTTTTTATAGATGAATAGTTTTTATACTACTTTCTTTTAAACGTCCTACCTTACGCCGCTTTTGCATTTGGATCTGAACTTGAACCCAAGACCTTCTACTTCAACTGCGACAATCTCTGCAGAACATCATGATGCGACAATCCATGCAGATTTTTCCTTCATTATTAATAATTTATTTGGGGAGTTAGATAAAACAAGGTCCTACATAACGCCGCTTTTGCAGAAAGGTCAGGATTCAAACCCGGAACTTTTAGTGCGACAATCCCTGCAGAACTTAATGATGCGACAGTCTATGCAGAATTTTCCATCATTACCAATTATTAGTTTGAGGTGTTAGATAAAACAAGGTTTTAAATAACGTCGTTTTTGCATTTAGATCAGGATTCGAACCCGAGACCTCACTTCTAATGCGAAAATCTTTGCAGAACTAAGTGATGTGACAATCTATGCAGAATTTTAATTCATGTATAAATAAATATTGGAGGTGTTAGATAAAACAAGGTCCTATATAACGCTCTTTTTTCGTTTATATAAGGGTTCGATCCCGGGACCCAATTTCAATTGCGACAATTCTTCCAGAACTTAATGATGCGACAGTCTATGCAGGATTTTCCACCATAACCAATAATTAATTTGAGATGCTAGATAAAACAAGGTCCTACAAAATTTAGATCAGGAATCGAACCCGGAACCCCAATTTTATTGTGACAATCCCTGCAGAACATCATGATGTGCTAATGCAATAATGCATGCAGAACTATTCTCTTTTTACCAATAATTATTTTGAGCTATGATGCTTAATGGTTAAGAGAGTTTCTCATCGTCACCGGTTGTAGATTAATGGTTAAGAGAGTTTCTAATCACGCCACGGTCTCGAGTTCGATTCTCACCATTGACCAAAAATTAACATGCGCCATAAAAATCGATTGTGTGTGAAAACATTCATTGGGCTGACCTCCTACAATACGCACCAATACGTTTAAATGGTTCGTAAGGTCTTAGTTGAGGCGCGGTAAGGGCCGTTTACGACCTCTAAGAAATATATTATTATTTATTTTGAGGTGTTACGGCGGTATTTGGTTTAATAAAACCAGGTTACGTCGCTTTTGCATTTGGATCGGGATTCGAACCCAGGACCTTCCACTTAAATAGAGATAATGTCTGCAGAACATCATAATGGGACAATCAATGCAGAAATTTCTTTGAATTAGATGTAAATATTGGTTCCAGTTATAGAATCGAGAATACATTTGCTGAAACCTAGTAAATGAAATACACAAAAATGATCTTCTGCTGTTCTAAGAGAGGGAAACTGGACGATTTTAGAACTAATACTCCATTCAATTCCAGGATCTATGAAACCATGAGTCAGATCTATAAATTCAAAAGTAATACATATAAAATGTTTAGTACTAAAATTAGTGTACTAAAATGTGTGTACTAAATTTTTAGTACTACCCACAAATCACAATCAATTGCACAAGAAACACAAATTTAGACTCAGTATTGTTAATTCAATATTTTTATGATATCGAATTATGAACGCGACACGCCAACCAGATGGCACAGTAATTTACATTTCATGTACCTAACTGCCTGATAAAAAAATTACTCACTTCATTAGCAATGAATGAGTATGTGTCTGTGTAGTTTACACACATATAAATATGTTCGATAAGTAGATAATAATTATCATTTATTAGTGTATTATGGTGTTTGATTTAACGGAAAATTTACTTTTGGGAAATTAACCTGTGTATGTGTGTGTGTACATAATGCCCATGTATATGGAAACATGAAAATTCGAAACATTCACTGTCATATATGATATAGTCGTACGATAATGGATGATAAGGATTTGGTTTTACGATTCATGGGTTTGAAGAAAATATGAAAAATCAACATAGTTCGGAAAAGAGTTTTCTTTTGTTTATGATTTCAATTACGTGTGTTGGTATGATATATGGTATATGGCGTGGGCCGCAATGAGAAAATTTTGTTGGTCGAATTTTAATATTAAAATTTTTTTAGGTTTTGTTTCGGGTAGGGTAGATGGGTATACTGGCAATTTTACAATTTTAATAAAAAAAAAATTCACCCACATTGTGTTAAGGTTGCACACTTCAAAGTTCTAATCATTATGTCAACACAACAAATTACCGTGTTATCATATATTAGTTTATACCTTTCGTGTATTTTATACGCGACGATGAGTGGATACCGCAATAGACGTGTGGATTTTCTATTTACTTTTATCTGTATGGTTTTAATGCATTTTAATTGTTAATCGCGAGAATTGGAAATTTTCAATTGGATTTTTAAGTACCAATCTATATGCAAATAATAATTAGTGATTGGTTCAAGTCTTTAGTGTATTTGCAATTCTGATAAAATAATTTGTGTTTCGATAACGAACTGTTTAATTGGAATTTTGAATGAGTGGAGGGTGATCATCGATTTCGTGGAATGATGAATCTGACATTTAATTTTTATTCGACAAAACTTTTTACGACGATTTCGATTAGATGGCGAAATTCGCAATATTTATATGTATATATATATATATATATATATATATATATATATTTATATATATATATATATATATATATATATATATATATATATATATATATATATATATATATATATATATATTATATGTATATATACACACACATATATATATATATATATATATATATATATATATATATATACATATATATATATATATATATAAATATATATCAGATTTTTCCGACTACTTGGAGCTTTTAACCGATTTATTGTTCAAAGTGAGGATATTTGAGAACAGGCCCAACCATCTCATTCTTACTCGGACTGAATCACCTGTATTACTAGTTAACGTGAAGAAATTACTAACAGTGGTCCATGAATCAAAAGGATTTGAGTAAAAGGTTAGTTCGTTAGTGTTTACTGTGCTGAGAGACAAATATTTATCAGATATCGATAAGTATCTCCACACATTACTCAGCACAGTTCTTGATTTTTGGATAGCATAAAATTCAACAAGTTATTCTAACACATCCCAAAATATGTTGTTATAGATTAACTTTTGGCGCTTGGATTTGAAATTGTAGATGACATGATTTGGGTTCAAAATTCGATTAATGTATTCCCTCGAGCCAAAATTAATGACAAGTTCAGATCTAAAGAAGAGTTCAATCTGGTATTATCGATATGAATATTGACTAAAACACATTCGAAACAATCATTGCGGTAATCGACTAAAAGGTGACCATAGCGGATAAAGGTTACATCAGTTGGAGTGGAATTTTGATTTCTTAACATATATTCAATCACACAATGCTGTTTTTCACAGACGTTACTTCAAGATTTACTTGGGGTAGGAGCGATATATCGAACAGACAATTTACCATTACCAATGCACATAAGTATACAAAAGTGTAAAGTTTAGCTCGATATGTCCTTATATAGGCGAAACAAAACCTAGAAAAAAAATACGACCAACATATCTGTTATCCGCTAGCACTGTTGCAACAGACGCATAACAATGCGACATCGATCTTCTTATTTTTGAGGTGTCGCAACATAATTGCCAATCATTATTAATGGCGAAATTCTATGTTACAGCTTCATTTGGATAAAAACGGTGGCACTATGTTGAATTTGGGAAGTAAACTTTTTTTCCCGGCCGTTACCAGACGTACACTCTCAGTTCCGAAATCTGTTTGTTCTTCCAATGAAGTCCAAAATATCCGGGATCCAAGGTCGTCAGTTGATCCACAAATATTAATTGTGATCCAAAGCAGTGCAGTCTATGGGAAGGAAGAACAGGAGCACAATAAGTGCATAATAGTTCTTCTTCTCTTTCCCCACACTGTTCGGAGTTAGCGATGTTCTGAATTTTCATCCGGAACAGGACCCACAAAAAAATAAGCCGCACGCAACGGGCCAATGTGTCAGCCAATATATTTTCTTTGATACCCATGTGGTTGGGTATCCAATGTGTGATTTTCGGTTATAGTTACGCAAAATAATTTCCCGAATACGTGTTTCGTAACCATAGTGTCCGAGGGCATGTGGGCAATTGTGTGCCGGCCCACCTCCCTCTATATTTTACAGTACCCAGAAGGGTTTGGAAGATTATCTTTGCATTTTGGGCGAGCGGCTTTTTGCGCTGCACACCATCTGATCCAAAGATTAAGTGGCAGCGGACACACAGCCATCTTAAGAGCTGCAGTAGGAGAGATGTGCATAGCTTCTACAATACTCAGACAAACAAGCCTTTGGAGGCGGTTTAGAGGTCTCCCTCCAACTCCGCTCATTGTTATAGGCCTGCAAATAAGCGTGGCAAACGAGATTATGGGTCTGATCAGTAAATATTGCATGCTTTGTTGCATTTTTCTTCTTAATCTTTTTGCCAAGTATTCTTCCGATCTAACCAGATCCCCGGATATTTGACTTCCGAAGAGAGCGGGATCGTATATGCACCAATTTTTGGAAGACTTAAATTTCCCAAAATCCAGCGCGTCTAGTGAAAAGAACCATCTCAGTTTTCCTAGGGTTAATTAAGGATCCTGGTCACTACATCAGGCTACAACTATGTTCATCGCGGTTTGCATGTGATCACATATTACTTGTACCTACATGTATTATGGCGATATCATCAACATAACCCTGACAAATCTGTTGTCGTTTAGTTGGACTAGGAGTGAGTTGACCACAAGAGCGGAGACAGATCCCCATCCTAAGGACATCCCTTTCGGGTGGTCAAGGTTGTCGTATCACTACCTAAATCTGCAGTATTTCTTCTTGACCTAAGCATTGCGCTAAGCCACCGAACAAGTGTAGTCTCCATGCCATGCCTTTCGGCTACAGAGATCATCGCAGTAAAGGAAGCGTTGTCAAACGCGCCTTGTTGTCCAGTGATTTCAGATCTACCTTTCTGGTATGCGTGTTGTTTGAAATGAATGGGATTTGCTAATAGTGCATTGCCCCTAAAATACCTATCAACCAGTCGCTCTAAACATTTAAAAAGAAAAGAAAGGCTGATAGAACGAACAATTTTTGCCTGGTCATATCTAAGCTTCCCATCCTTTGGGATGAACAATACCCTGACTTTTGTCCATGATCTTAGAATGTATTCCAGGATCAAACTGGCTCTGAAGATATGTTCAAGGTGGTCTATGATAAATCCGGGAATATTCCGTCTGGACCTCGTGTTTTAAACTGAGAAAGAACCGATGTTTGTCAGCTGCTCTTTCCATTCCGCCGCACCTTTTGATTTTAATTACTGAAGATAGAAGTGACTGGTTGAGATGGAGTTTATAAAGTGTCCAATCAGTATTTCTTGGGTTCCTAAATGCTCTAATTTCAGGTTTATTGCTGGATAGAGAGAATGAGATGTAGCGATGGTCAGGGAGAGTAACGTCATGTAAGACCATCTAGGATGAAACTTTTTCACTAAGACTACGTGAGGCAAGAGTAATATTAATTACTTCTTGCCTCGAGGATGTCAAAAAGGTATTGCCCACATTCAAGATGACAAGGTCAGACTCGAATAGCTATTCCAAAAGGAAAGTCCCTTTACGGTTAGTATCGGTACTGCCCCAGCATACGTGATGCGATTTTGCATTGCATCCGGCAACGATTGGGATTTTATTACAGTCCCGAATCATATGGGCAATAAGTAGAGATAACTAGAACCTCAAATACACTGTTCCTTACTTCAATGAAGACTGCTGTAGGGTCATTACGTAATTACATTAAGTAGTTGTCGTAAACCTTTATATATTAAGGTTAATTGTGATAATTTCACACCACAAAAGTTTCACCCAAAACCTCACACAATCTTGTAACTTTGAACTTGAAATAAATGAAATCAATCAACGTCCCCATAAATCAATAGATACGGTTCACAAACCAAACAAATCGTTTAAATTACGTCTAATGTCATCCAAAACCTTTCAATCTCAAGCGTGTGTGTAACAGGTGCTGGTTAATACCATACACAAAAACACCCTAATCCATTACAATTCTACATGCCTGACATGACTAGACTTGGCGTGACTCAACCATTGCCAAATTTGATTAATTACAAAACATTTAATTCTAAAATAAAAGGATTTTAACTATATCTAAAGCTACACAAATCAATTTGTTTTAATAAATGGCGTCATTACAACAAAATTATATATTGTTTAAACATAAAATCGACAAATGGAATATAGCACGTGGGTGTTGAGGCCTTCTGATTGGATAACCCAAGATATTATATACATATATATGTATATAAAAATACAGCAACTCAAAAACAGACACACACATACACCCGAATGAAAATGTGATGACGTCAAACAACGTAATTGGAAATGAAGATTTTCTCCTCAAATTATATAAATCGAACAGCATGCTGGTATTTTATTCTTCGTCACCACAGATTCGAACCATATGTCCATTCAATATTTTGTATCATATTCATTCATGCATACTCATATACCGAACAGTTTAACCGATTTTCCTTCCAATTGTTGCGCATGTATTGTTTTTTTTTGTTTGGGAAACACACAACGAACTAAAAGAAAATTACTTCGCTATCTGTGTATACAATTTTCATCATATATACACACACACACACACACACATAACATCCAACAACAACGACAAACATTTTTATTTTATAAACCAACATACAATCGAAATGCTTTTTTAAAGCTTCAACATCGTTTCCATTCAACATTTCACTTCAATCTCTTGTCGTGATACAAACAAAAAGAAGGAAAACGGACGAGAAATAATATTTTAATCATTTCGAGTCGAATTTTTTTATTTTTGAGTTCATTTAAAGCGGTGCAATTTTTATTGAGTGAAATTTACGTTATACAAATATTTGAGTTATATTGGTTAGTGAAATTATTTTTGAGTGGTGGAAAATTAAAAATTTTATTTTGATTTTTGGTGCAGCATTTCGATTAAGTGTTAAGTGTATTTTGGAATACAAAAGAAAGTATTTTACAAAGAGAATATTGAGTTAATTATTTGGGCTTGATCTAAAACAGTGAGAGTATATTAAGGTAGGTTGAGTGTTTTATTATATCTACTGTTATTTTGTGTTTCCTAATGAAATCGTTCGATCTGAATTAAAAAAATGTTTGAGTGATTTTTATCAAATTTCACTCAAACTTTTTTTTTGCTATTTAGCATTTTATAAACTCGTTTTTATCGAAATGGTTCGAATGCACAAAGTTTAAGAGTCCGTTTTAGGGCCCCAACCAGTACAGAAGTATTCGCAACAGTTTTAAATTCCACTCAATCTTGATAGAGCAAAACTATTTATTTTATATAGGAACCACTTCTCAAATGTATATTGAATCACGTAGCTCAATGACGACTATACAATCAAAGTTGATTTAAAACAATCTTATGTTTATGTATATCCTCTGGTCATTAAATTGTTGCATTAAAATTCAACATATCGCACAGTATAGTAATTCCTTCTTAGCATAAAAAATCACTTGTTGAAGAAGCAAAAAAATGTAGATCCATGTAAATACGATGAAGACAAAAAGAAAAACAATAAACCCAACGATAAGGATATGCATAATTTAAAGACGATGGGTACACAACCAGAAGATAAATAGACAACCAAATGTTAAACAAGTATAAATATATTCTTATCATTGAAATTGAGAAATTATTTGTATATAGTAGACCAACAGCACGCCAGATTATATATATATACTAATATATATAAATTTGATATAATTAATTCATAAATAATTAATTAGTTTTGAGATTATTCGAAACAATATCGAGCTTCTATGTGAAAAGTTTACAAAGTTTTGATTTTATGTCGTTAAAAAGCTTTTTGTTCTACTCGCAGACTTTATAAACTTGTATTATTATACTATGAAAACATAAAATGTGAGGTAGATTTGGTACTCGACATTATGTTAGCACAGGTTATGTAATGTATATAATTTTTTTTTGTGTATTTAATTAACTTGAGCGATCTATATGATGTACATATTGTTATACACCAAAACAAAAGTTTTGTTCTAGGTTTTTTGACTGAATAGCAGCACATTTAAAGATTCCTATTTGAAAGCGAAACAATGTGTTGTAATTGTGAAGCATATATAATTAAACAATATATGACAAAAAATTATGTATGTCGCTGTGGAGAACACAATAGTACAAACATAATGTATAATTTTTATATTTTTTTAAGACTTCGGGTGTATAACACATAACTAAAACAGCGTTAGGCTAGGATTCAAAGCATTTAAAATTTTATTTTAAAGTCGCTCAAAGACTAATATGTGAAGAAGCTCGATGAATGCAAAAAGCTTTCACCACAATTCTATTTACTTACACAAAAATACTTTAAAATATTGCCCTCAGAGCTAACCTCGTTAAATGAATAGTTTTAGTGCTACAACACAAATAAACGTCATGAATTTGAAAACTTTTCATTTTATACCCTTGGAGGCATATTACGTATATACATACATATATTTTCTTTTTATCAAATTCAAAATATATATATATATATATTCATTCATACGACAAACGTTCGTTCAAGAAATAAAGTTCACAGGCACAAAAAAAATCCCGGTCGATCTATTATATACTCCTTTCTATTTATTGTCGTCCTCATTGTGTATATAGCTATGAATGTGGTTTGCCGCACAATAGCGATATTATATGTAAGTGACACCATCAAATCCTATTTCAATTGCATAATATGCTAAACACATCACATCATTAACATAATGATTAAATTAAAGATGGATTATCCTTTGCATCCATCTCAATATAATTCGACACAGTGAACCTGTATATACGAGAATTTCGTTAAAAAAATCACATTTATCAAGTCTCATAAACATCTAAAAAGCTTTCATTAAAATATGCTTTTTATGTATCATTCATTTATTCGTCAATTTACATACTCAACAATATTTTCTTATCAATTATCTTATGTACATATATAAGATTTGTCATTATCATTGAAACAAAGATTTTATATTTTTGACATCTAAAATATTTCTTTTGTTTTACTTTTGTAAAGAATTTTCGTAATTTTATTACTAAATTTTAGTATATAGTGAGTCAAATAAGAATATTTTCCCGCGTTTTTATAAGTTCCAGGTCGTTTACGTATATTCTAATCTGTTTTGATCTGTTTCGGTTGATCAGTTTCGGTTAATACTCCGGCATTCGTAACTCAAAAAAATTGTTACTAGAATCCCACTATAAAAATTATTCAAACCAACGCTGCATTATCGACAGTAAATGTCAGTTTTGTTTTTTGTTCAAACCACAATTTGGCTTGTTAGATTCTTAATTTTGTAAGGTTTAAGTAATTTTATATTGATATTTCCTGAATCGGATTGTTAACGTTTTTGGTGAGATATGTAAAGAAGACTTCGAGCTTAAAATTAAGCCACTGACTAGAGGAGGTTAGCATATAGTGTGATTCATTGCAGTATAAAGCGAAGTAACAGTTTTCCAAATTCTAGATAAAATGTTACACCAATCCACTATGGCAAATTGGTTCTCATTATAATGAACTTGAAAGTTAAGATAGCACGATCCACATCTTCAGAATCCTGTTTTAAAACAATATTTTGGTCGAATAGGACGTTATTCGGAAGTGTGATAACTGATAATGTATTATTTAAGGAAAACTAGCTCATACTTTATAGATTCAAAGAGCTAATATTAAGTGCTTAGGCTTACTCTCATCAACATGTGTAAGTTCTATACAAAGAGCTATAGATATGTCTGTTTGTTTGTTTTTATCTGTACCATCTGTTTCGGGTCTCGAGGCACTTCCAACTCTTTCGCGGTTCGCTTATTTATGTCCTTACCTTACGCCATTACAGCAAAAATCGAGGACGTACGGCTATAGGTCCGATTTATGTAGAACCATTTGCACATTGCATAGCTCCATGACAGCCTATAGTTCTGACATGGAAGATGGGTTGGCCCATGAATTCTACACTCCAACAAGGGTTCATAGATGTGTTCATTTACTTGTTAGGAGCCCAAAAACAAAATTGGAATGATAATTTTATGTTCCAGTTTCGGCTAAATTTGTTCACAACACTGTGTATTGTTAAGATTTCGAAAAAATCAGCGTTAGAAACCGAATATTAAGATAAATTCTTCACTACTTATACCAATCCAAAATCCAACTTTGTGAGCTTCCAGCCTATTCAAGTCCAGAGATCCCTCGAACAATCGAGCGATTTTGTCTCTATAGTTTTCGTACTCAGAACGGTTGGAGTCTATTACTAATATTTCTTGTTATGTTCCTGGTTAACTTTCTCTATGGTGCCTAACGACTAGTAATTTTGTAATTTTTAATGGATTGATACACAAACGGTCTATGCATACCATAAAACTTACAGATAGGTTTCGTCTTTAAGATGTCAAGATTTATTGTTTGTAGGTCAAGAGGGAACACTCAACGTAGGTTATTTAGAAGAAATTAATGTAATCCTCGACTGTGTTACATTATTCATGAACTAGGAAGATAAGCTTCTATTTATAACATTAGACTTCAAAGATCTCTGAAATAGTACTTTCATCCTATCCATTTCAAGTCTGAAAAGGACATTCGTTGTAAAAATGTTGAGATCATCTTAACCGAATTAATGAAAACCGAATTAAGATAGTATCGCTAAGCCTGCTCGTCAACTATATAGACATGACTATTCTGTTCATTACAGTAAAACCTTCTCATCAGATCTTCCAATTTTTCAAGATCAATATGGTTCCGTGTAATAAACCGTCTATTCATCCGTGTTAAATATATTGGTCTCATGACTGAATTTTATTATGCTCCTTTAGTTGTCTAAGGCGTTTCAATTAAATTTGAATATTCTATTAACCTGTATTGTATTACTCGCGAGGCCAGATTGATAGGATGATGTCATGGTGGTTGTTTACACGTTCAGTAAAAGACTTTTCTGAAAGACAGAGAAAGTCTGGTCGGACTCTCACTTATGAACCAATAATGCTTCGTCTTTAAATATCGTTGTAGCACACATCGTGTACTCCAAACCTGGAAGTTTCTGACACGTTATTGTATAAGGGCTTCATACGAGTTATAATTGAATCGTATATATGAATTCAACGATGATTTATTATGTAGTCAGCACACCGATGTCCTCACCAAAATTCAAATAGCATCGATAATTTTCATAAGTGAATAAAGTGCCTTAAGCTGGATTAGAATTGTTTGAAGTGTACATAAGCAAATCCTGACAAAATGTTAACCAATCATTAAAAGGCCATACTAACAAAGAGCAATAAGTGTCGACTAGAGTTAGATGTTCATTTCAAGTTTATCTAGCCGCAGTTAAAGAAAGGTTTCAGAAGATTTCAATATGTACTCCTATAACAGCTGCAAAAGATATCTAATCTGTGACCTATTATTATATACAGGGTGACTGACACGAAGTGTTACCAAAACAACACGCCACAGAATTTTTAATTTTTGGTGAATTTTATTGAATCAAAGTAAAAAGTGTTCACAAAATTATTGCATGCAGCACCCAATTGGCTCTGCGGTATTTTGGCCCATTACCGGCGAAGCGCTTGCTCGAGATGATCGACACTTTGTCGTTTTTATTTCAAAATACCACAAACTGAGAAATCTAGCGGATTTGAAACCGTTGAATTTGGGGGCCATTGGGCACTGCAATTGAACTGCGGAACGTTGTTTCTCAGCCAATCTTGATTGACGCGCGCTTTATGACACGTCACCAAGGTTCTAACCCGATAAATTTGAGTATTTTGAGTGAACGGTTTTCGGCTCAAACAATCACCATCGGCGGTGCTTGTTTTCGAGTGGCAATCCGTTGGTCCAAATTTTCAGTAGAACGCTCGTACAAGTAAATCAGTTTGTTTTGCTTGTTCACATATTGCTCAATAACGAACGGTGACTCATCGGAGAAAACCAAATTTGGCAAATCGCCTCTTTCGTGCAAGCATAACTTTACTCTTTCCATTCTAACTTTTTTTTGAGCATCGGTGAGACCATGCGTGTTATGGAATTTCAAGGCCTCTAGTCCAAGATGATCTTTCAATATGTGATGTATCTGTTCGACCGAAATGTTTGCCTCACGAGCCATTTTTCTGCCGCTACGACGCGGATTCTGATTAATTTGGCCTTCACCTTCCGAAAATAGCTGGTGTTGTTGCACTACGTCTTGCAATGCTGCCAAAATTCTTACCCCTCAATACAACATATCGGCCTATATGACCTTATCATTTGGAAGTCATGGTCGTAAGCTCCTCACTCCAACAATGGATTATATATGAGTGCTACTTTTTCGGTTATATATCAAATTTGAACTAGTCTCATTCTTATTCAGTTGAGGCTATTATATACAATCTTATTTGATTGCCCAGATGTACCATATATATTATGTAGGCGGACAACTTAACTACATTATACATATCTATACGTATAAAGAACTATAAATAAACTTTAGAGATTTTAATTAAAAAAAAGCTTTTAATGCTCTGATTCATATAAAATGTATAGACAATTCTTCTACTTTAGAAGGATTAAAGTGATTGATATATCCCTTTTTAATGGGATACAATTATATTAATTACAGGAAATATTACACACTCGTGCTGTGTATGCCATACACATACGAGTATGTACAAACAACAGGTAATTAAGGTGTTTCTGCTCTGGGTGTATTTCAGCTAATCTCATACGAAGTTGGGTGGATGTTGATTACCACGCGTAATTTCATTTTAATTCAATTATTTTGTATAATAATTTATTTTGCTTCTTATACACCTTTTTGAAATTATTAAGAACAATATAAGTTATTATTTTATAGAATTATTGTGAATTATGTGGCATTCTTCAACACACAACGATTTTATATTTCCATAGCGTTTGCCATAGTGAAAGTGAAATCCTATATATTTATATAGTGTTTGGTTGTACAAAGTTCAAAGTGTATCTAATTAGAGCAAATCGATTGGGGGGACACAATCAAGGAGACTCGGAACGGGTAGCACTGTATACGACGAAATTATTGTTAAACCATAAACATACATTTTTGATATTATGTGTAATTATTGTATTCAATCCCACGTATTATAATTACATAAATATGTTTTTATGTATAAATAATTAATATATTTAATGTGTATTGTTTTCTAATTGTGTGACAACAAAAATAATTTATAGTTCCTACAATACAAGTCTGTAATTATCATTTTTGTTCATCGAAGTTGAAAGATTCTTATATTTATTTGGGTTCGAAATCAGAGTTCCAAAAGTTGCCAAGATTTCCAAAAGTTGCAGACATGTAGTAGAGATTAACCCAAGTGGACATTCAGGCTCGATCGGTTTCCAAAGATTTCGGTTAGAGGTCTATACATAAGTAGGGGTAAGATTATGATACTATCCCTTTGCGTCTTTCCCCGACTGGTATGATAGCAAATAAAGTTGCACACAACTAATGGAAAAAGACCGCGTTATATTAGAACGTATCCTACCTTAATATGCTATCTTGATCTGATCTATTTTTACGGCTTTTACAGGCAACAATCTGACTCCATTGGTTTCGATCACGGGCCAGTTCTTCATACTTTTGCAAGCAATCAGAAGATGTCAAATGCCGTGGAGTCATCGTTGCCAACTGTTACCTCTTTGCATACCGAAAGGGATCAGCATGCAGAACTTGAGCCAGTGCACTCGCTGCCCTTTGGTTTCATGTACGATATTAGGTATTTGCATAAAATTCCTGATCACTTGATTGAAACGAACTCGATATGTGCCATCAACGTCGCGTTTTGGGCCATATAACACACGCATGATTCTTCTCTCAAATGTTCATTGTAAACGCAGTTCATGGGTTCTTATCAAACCAACCAGGTTGGTGAGATCACACATAAATACACCCATCCAACAACAAGTATAAATAATCGAAATTCTTTAAAAACCCATTATCACTTCACCATGATCTGTTGACAATTCACTTGTTGTCCCATCCAACAAATAAACAAAACTATATCAATAGTTGGTGTAAATATATAGAAGAGCTTTTCTAACAAAACTAAATAGCAGATGAAAATGGAAAATTCAATTTATTGATTTTGTTTTTATTTTTTATATCCATTTTCAATTGTAACAACCTAAACTGAAAAAAAACTACTCTACAGGTAGATTTTTCCACAAACAGAAAAAAAATTAAATAAATCGAAATAAAAAATTGAAAGACACTATTTCCTTCTCCACCACCAACAATGCCGTCTAAGTCTATATAGATAGATGTCTGTATATAAAATACATTCAACCATTTGACATCGGAATGAAAAACTAGCTACGTAAATACTTACGAGATATATATATATATATGTACGAATATGTGAAGTAGATAGATAAACTCGATTTATCATTTTCCATTTTTTCCCATATGTTCACTTATTACAATATATTCGTCTTTTTTCCAACTTTAATTGAGATTTTATCAGCGTATTCTTATCAAAAATTATGAATATGAGTATCATGTATGTTTATACAGTGCGACATTTAAATTAATTTAATGTGTTTACTTTGAGTGTCGACGTTAAATGGAAGTAAAATAAAGTAAGATTGAGTTATCCCATTCCACCATCTCATAACTGTCCATTCAGTATGTAATCAATTCGGTGATAAGCACATCGAAGAGCACAATTGGTATGAGTATGAGTTCAAGCTAATAGTTGGTGGAGCCTAATGTGTTCAGTTGCCTGTAAATTGCTAAAACTCTCGTCGGATCCCATTTTTTAGTTGAGAATAGGCACATCAACCACGGTATGCCAAAAATGCTACTAGGATTATGAAAGATCCCTTAATGATATTGCGGTTCTAGTGGGCAATTGTGGCTTGAGTTAATGCTTAACTCTCGCGTGCCTCAGACATATCTAGATTGCGACTCGGTATTTATCAAAGTTATCGAAGGTTTTCATCAGGAAAGTGTGCTTTGCTCTCTACTTTGGCTCTTGGTCATTGATGAGTTGCCGGTTAGGTTGTGGCAGTCTTGCTTAATGGTGCAGAGCTAATCTGATAATTTTGTTTTAATAGGCTCCATCTAAATTGAATCTTATTCTTCTTGCTAGTCATATTCTGGCAATCCAGATTAGCTTATGGAAAGTCCTGAGGCTTAATCGTCAACATATTATCTTGGAGCAAATATCACGTTAAATATTATTCCTGAGCTTCTCTATAACGTTGTTGCCTTATTGTCATAAACCAACAACTTAACGTAATCAAATAAAAATAAATTCAATGGTGTAAAATCGAAAGTCCCAATTGGCCATTCTGCCAGACAATTTCTCGAAATTTCACAGTTACCGAACTTCCCTTTTAATAGAAGAATCTTGTCAAAATCACATGTCACTGGTGTAAAGTCTGTCCAATCCTGACTAAAGTCTTCCTACATAGCAGGATAGCGAACTCTATTGACCGTAACATGGTGATCTTTTTAATAAACAAAAAAAAAATATGGTCCAATCACCAGTCCGGTGTGAAATCCACACCAATAACGAATATTTCTCTTATTGGCGAAGCTCAAAACTCTAGAAGATCCCAATTTGAGACGTTTAAGCGCTTTAAATGATCAAAAAGACTTTAAATCTTGTGTTAATTTGATCTTATAAAGATATACGTGGTTTGAGACACTCCCAACTCGCATGAACGACGTGGAATTGTCTGGTTTGGTTAATTTTCAACTGGAGTACTTTCAGCAGCGATATGTTTGGTACTTCGAGCAATGCATTATCTCACAGACACAGGATCGTGCAATCGTGTATATTTTATCTACTATAGCACGTACATCCTGTCTGGTGAGGACGATTATATACGACCGAAAACTGGTGTTAGAGCTCTTAAAGTTGCGACACCGAGTTGCGGTGTAATTTTTAATAATTTTCGAAATGTTCAGTATAAAACTGTTCATGATAAAACTGTTAACTTTGACTGGTGTTTTGACGTTGACAGATGATGGAAACCCTTGAAGAGCGTGATTTTATCGAAAACCCCGATACTAAAGAGGTGAAAGTCATGTTTAAATGCCTTCAGAGTATTAAAGGAATTATTGGAGGTGTGGCTTTGACTACTGTTTGCGATGACGTCTATTTAAACATTACTTTAACTGCTCAGTATATAAATTTTTTTCTTGCGGCACTTAGTGCAGATTATGGAATTTACTGGTTTATGTATGATCTCAAAACGTCTGGCAGGCTATATGAATCGTTTTTCAAGCAGAATTAATAGCTATGGCATATTGGATCTTGGTGGCGATTCTTACTGGCCATGGTCGCTTTAAAGGTAATCACCATTGTATAAGTCTATCTCAGGATGTTACATGTGAAGAGGATGATGATTCCATCCAACTCATTTGGAACTTTTTTGCTCTTGACAAAGTTCACTCCGCAGTGTTCAACTCTAGGTTAACGAACGCTAGCCAGCTGTTAACCTTCATTTTTACTGTTCAGTTTTCAAAGCCTCCATTGCGTACTTGTAAAATAAGATAGAATCTTAATTTAGCACCATGAGCTCTTTTGTGACATTAAATGTGGCATTAAACATTCTTGCGTTCCAGCAAATTAAAAAACCATGTGCTGGAATGATTTCCAAATCCATGATATGCTAAACTATTCGTGCTACATTTGTACATCTGAACGATGACTATGAAAACTTCCATTGCATCTTGCACAAGCACTACCAAATAGAATGACGTGGTAACGTTCTCCGTGGAGGCATTCCTAAGCAAATAACCAAACTGTCAGTATCAAACATTCAGCGAAGACAAAATTTTCATCATGCGGTAAGGTACACGAATGAAACTTTCATTCGGTGAATGTAACTTCAAGAGTGTAACGAACCAATACAGTCGATTCCATAGAGTTCTCAAGAATGTTGCACCCATATAAGATCTAGTAAGCACAAGAACTAAAGCTTATACTCGATCATATGAAGCGATGTACGTTATCGAATTGATCTGTCGTCAGAGGTCCTGTCGATTGTCCCACTAGATCGTATATGTGATTTAACCCTCTAGAATTTATGAGAGTTAAATCATTGGTCTATGCCAATAACAAGACGTCGTTCGAATTTTCGTCGAAATGTGTGGCCGAGTCATCAAAAACTGAGTTCAACGAATCGACACCTGCAAACGTGTTCCTGTTGGCCATATGAAATTTTCGAGATTTTTCAAATAAAACGCAAACCATTTGAAAAGCTTTCAAACCCTTGCTAGAAAACGCTTTATTTCGAATCAGTTAATTATAGTTTTATAGGATGAAAATTTGCTGTTGTGGAATCCCTAATGTTCAGTTGCCTTGAGTAATATGTACTAATAAACTAATTAGAACTCCTAAAATTACTTAGAAGCAAAGCCTTATCGAGTAAAGTAATGAAATTCCTAATAACTTAGAAACATGTTGACTTTCATACAAACCTTCACCCGTGGTTTTATCACTAAAATTGACGGAGGAGCTTTTATCAAGGAATTATTCTGCCACGCGATAAATTTCAGTACTTGGTTTGAATTTCAAAATTCCATCATCACTTACGTATATATAAACGTTGATAAACCACAGTGTTGTATATTATTACAACCGTTAAAAGAAAAACAGTTTCCGTTTACTTAACGTTTTTCGTTTTAAAAAGAAAAACAAACCAGAATGGGGAATCGAAACCATATATACCCACCAAAACACACGTATATAATCGAGATGGGTACGTTGAAAAGCTAGACGATGTCTTCGTTTATTGTTTCGCTCAAATTAATTTAATCTTCAATAAAATATAAATAAATAAATAATTTTTATCCATTGTCTTATTATAATAAAAGATAAATACAATTATAAATCTAAGCTTAAAAGCTCAAATAATAGTATTTGAAAAAGAAATTTCATTTATTTCTTAAGAATTAAGTAGATTTTTCCGCGAGTGGGTGAGCAAGATGCTGTATATGGATGCTGGGGGAGAAAATCGTGTCAATTGAATTAAATAAAATATGTTGGGTAAATAAAAATTAAAATAAATGTTAATTTTTAATTTTATTTTGTTTAAACAATAATTTGTAACAATTGAAAAATTTATGTTTTTTTTTTTAAATTTTATTTCTTAACAATATTGCGCGATTATTGATTTAAAAATACAAAACAAATTTGAATTACGATAATTCAATAAGTGAGTGGATGTAACTCGGTTGGTCCGACATGGGTTTGATTTTTTACCACCTCCATCCGAATTTGATGACCTCATTTTACTATATCGCAAGATTAGTAGGTTTTGAATTTGACTGCTAACCAATGTTTGTGTTGCTCTCAGGTGCTGTGACAGTTTATGTTGAAACCCAGACAAGGCTGCATACTTTGCTAGTCTCTGCATCATCCCATAGTAATAATTTTATAGTCAACATTCGTAATTAATCTGCCTTGTAATGCATACTGTCTCAATTAGGTGATGGTGTCTTAGGTGGACAGCATAACTATGTTGTTAGGACAGCATTCTACCAGTAAATTTTTTTAGCTTTCTAAACATACCTTTCTTCAGTGCTACATTACTGCCACTGACCTTCTCTCACCAATGCAACGCTGGCTATGAAATAAAATAATCAATCCAAATCTGCCAACCGTCTCTTCATCATCACAAACTAATTTTGCGGATTGTTGATTTCATTGTCTTTATCAATGCTTTATCTAAATAGGTTGCCTTTTATATTTCGGGATTTGGCAACCCTGGTGTTGCAATCTGTCAACTGACAGCTCTATCGTAAAGTTAGAAGTTTTTGAGGTTATACGTACTCAGAACGTTTTGACATACGAGCGCTATTTGTGTTGTTTTCGAGCATTTCTTTTGACCAATCGACACCAGCTTTGGTTTGAGCGATTGACAAATTGCGTGTGGGATAAAACGCGGAAATTTTTTTGACAGTTAAATGTTCATGCAATATTGAGTGTATGCTGGTCCCACTAATGCCTGAGGTTGTCTCTATCTCACGATAGGTCACATGACGATCTTGCAATATCAGTTCGCGTACAGGATCAATGTTTTTCGGAACAACAACTGATTTTGGACGACCTTCACGAAATTCGTCTTGGAGTAAACTCCGACCACGATTGAATTCACCATACCATCGATAATCACTGGTCCTTGATGGAGCTTCATCGCCAAAAGTGAAATTAAGTTCATTCATGCACTGCTGCTGAGTTAATCCACGTCGAAAGTTGTAAAAAATAATCGCACGAAAATGTTCACGATTTAATTTCATTCTTGGGGGCAGATGAATCTTTTAATTTACTGTAAACAACACAAATACCGCTCGTATGTCAAAACGTTCTGAGTACGTATAACCTCAAAAACTTCTAACTTTACGATAGAGCTGTCAGTTGATAGATTGCAACACCAGGGTTGCCAAATCCCGAAATATAAAAGGCAACCGTCATATCACTCGGGTTCGATTGTCTCATTGTGAGTAGTTCTGCCTGTGGCGGAAATATATATGAGTGTACAAGAGGTGATTAATAGTTTTTTCTTCTCCTGGTCAATAGTTCTCACATTTGCTTTGTGCCAAATTTTCATTCACAATATTGATGTGATTATTCAAAGAACAATGTCAAGTGAAAATACCTGGCAGGAACTTCTATTTTCGACTATTTTATCTGGGAACAGCAATAGGTGTGCACAAGACACCCAATGGAGCACTCAAGATGGTGTAGACTATATAGCGGGTCTTGGGGACTATCAAAATTGGACAGATATTTAGGCATGTATGTAACTGTTTCCCCATGTTTATTACTGTACGCCACTGTCTGTAATTTGAGAGCAGCACTCTATGATATGGAGATACTTTTCTGACAGCCAAAGTCTTTTAAGGGGCAGTTGGCTTAAATGTTATTTTAAATAAAAGTATCTCCATATCATAGAGTGCCGCTTAAGTAGATTTAGCAGTCTGAATAAAGTCAGTCTTCATTAGAAATGGGTTCTGATCCAAAAACCAGCAGTAAAGTCAACACCATCTTGAGTACTTCATTGGGTGTGTTCTGCATAACGATCGCTATGCCCAGATAAAAATGTCTCTAAAGTGATTCAGAGTTGAGAACCGAAATGTATATCCAATATACTCTTCTAGATTTCAAGCCTCATGATTTCCTGAATGACAGTTTCCAGTACATGACTTGTGAAAATATAATCAGCAACAATTTTTAGGAAGATCATTAGATCATTAGATCAGAGTTTTGTGTCAATCCACTAAGTTATATTCGGCGTTGTCATCGGCATTACCAAAGTAGAGTAGCGATGTGTGGAGTACCGATGAGTTATAGAATTACGTTTCTTATATGAGATGAGATCCTTACGATTTTGGTACCGACTTCTTTATTATGATCAGATTATAATGATGCACTAGTCTTATTTTAGAAATTGACGATTTCTTTGTAATGGCTGTATAGTCAGTTTTTTTTGTTTGTTCTATAGTGTTATCTGTCAATCAGGCTATTTTGGTCCATTGTGACTTCCCACTCTATTACTTTACGTTCCGGCTAAAGGTCCGATTTACCTACTATAGGTATGACATGGAAGATGGGACGGCATACGGATTCTGACCTCAACTGGGTCTCAGATGAGTTCATTCTCACCACCTATCGTACCGCCCAGACGATCGATGGTGAAAATCCCTTTTCGCATCCTGTCTTTATCGGGATTCGAACCCGGTACCTTCCGCTCCACGCCGCACTGTTTTAATCACTGTGCAACCTGGGCGGTTTATAGTCAGTTGGTAGGCTTAACCTTTTTTTCCTTTCCTTACTAGATTTTTGTTGTATTTTCATCCCATATAAAATTAAGTCAGTTATACTCTCTATATTTCCGCATATTTGTAAATTTTCAGAAATCTCTGTGGTTGTTTTATTACGATTGTTAGTGGTTTTCATCGTAAATGCCTACAGCAACAATTAAGTTGAAATGCAAAATTGTAAATACTTTTGAACTCCCGGCAGACAATGTTGACCTTTATCCGAATCCATTTGTGAGTATTTGAATACTAGGGCGTACTGTGCGTAGTCAAATCATTGAAATTTAAGGCAAGCTCAACAATGTTTGTTAATATTATGAGGACAGTAGATTAAGAAGCACTAGTTAAACAGATGTGTAGTCCAAGCAGAATGCCAAGAGAAAGTTTTGTTGAATAGTATTAATGATACTGGGTGCTGTAATCGTGACAGCTAATGATCAATGGGAAGTTAAACTTGAACTCCACAGAGTGGCATTGATTGACAGCTAGGGCGCTGAATCAACCAGCCGATGAAGACGTTTGTCTTATGAAATGTATGGCATCTTATATGTGATCTGTAATATGTTCGTTTCGCTAGGCCGGTTTCGATCTGATGACGTCATTGATTTGTTGAAAAGATCAGTTATCCAATATACTCTTATGTCAAGCCTTATGATTTCCAAACGACAGTTTCCAGTACATGACTTTTGAAAAGATGATCAGCAACAAGTTTTTGGAAGACTGAAGATCATTAGATCAGAGTTTTGTGTCTATCCACTAAGTTATTGAAAAGATCAAATCCATCTCATCAGGCATATGCGACCGGACTTGATGTATGTCGTAGTTCATTCATCACCTCAAAGTACCAGTCGATTGTAAGTGAGTCTTGGTCACAGCTAAATACATATAGGCAGTGACCATTATAAATGTCCTTTGATTCGTTACTAACCATACAGTCAGGAATCAAACGACATCTTATTCCGAAGACATCTTACTGTACGGACTGATTTTATATGATTCCATCAACTTTAAGACAATCATCTATTGTTATATAAAGATGTTCAATTGTTATTTATCTCCGTCTATCTAAATATAGTAAATAAGATATTTCAACTTTACCCAGCATGAATAATATTTTCATCTAGATTTGCATAGTCCGGCCTAAATTCTAAATATACAGGAATTCTAACAACCCCGCAGTAATCATATGACATTTGGAAAAAATTAATAAGACAAAATATATTTCTTATCAGGGTCAAATCGACAAATCATGTCGATTTATATATTAAACGGGAACGTATTTGCTCTCGTATACTGTTCTCGAGTTGATTTTAGGTCAATCATTTATAGATTAGGCGAGATAAACTTTATGTACATAATATGGGGTGGCTGTGGATGGTGTATATACATATACATACTTTTAGAAAATTCGACATCGTGTTAATGGCGGTTATGTTTCAACGCCTTCTGCGGAATATTGAACTTGGTTTGTTATTTTTTTTTTTTTTTGCGCGAGGCATCGATTTTCACCACCATCGTTCAGATTTTATATTGTTACACTGTCGAGTGTTAATTATAACATTCATACGTGTACATAAATAGTTAACCTGTGTATACATATGTGTATAGTGCATGCAATCATATACCACCTTCTATACATGTGAGAACATCAAACAATGCTTTTGGCGTTCTCATTTGTATCCTTCTGTCTTTGCCTATATATGTACATATGTTGTGTGTTTATATGTTGTATAACATAACATTACGTGTCTTGTGTATAAAACACATACAACGGAAGACATAAAAAATTACAAATAATTGTTGTCTTAGAAAACAGAAGATGAACAAAATAAAATGTTTTTCCGAGCTTTGTACAATCCTGTATCTGTATTTAAATTCGGAATACTACTTGGTACATATGTTTAGACTCATACATGCAGACAAGATGGCAAAATCAATTATTTTTTCTTTTCGGTACATAACCGAACTTTAAATTTATTTAAATTTTATTTTAAAGCTTTCATTTTACTTATCGAGCATAAAAATTTTCGAATTGTGTTAAAAGTTTATGAATTTTTTATCTTATTCAGTTCGATGTGTGGTTTTGCTTTGAAACATGCATCTGGAATGTGTTAGCAAACTGAGTACTAAAATTATCGAAATTACTGAGTATTGATATGATAATCACTGCTATGCAGGTATGTATTTATGACCCAAATCTGTTGCCACATTGACATCGTATAGTACATTGCATATAGCTGCATTCAGTTTTTGTTTTGGAGGCCAAGTGACATACCTTACGCTTAATCAGGAGATGCGAATTGCGTGTAGACTATCTGCAGATTGCATTGCTCCTTGCCAGCCTATAGGACAAACATAGAATATAGGTCATCCCATAAGCTTTGCGCTCAAATGGGAAACTGTAGATGTGTCTATCAACATAACCGATTGTAATCAATTAGGAAAGCTTTCGCTCCAACTTTGCACCATTAATATCACTTTACACCATTCGATTCGTTAGCAAATTTTTAAAGTGAAAATTTGAGATTGAGTAAAATAAATTTACTTGCTATTTTATCGGTCAAATTGGAATTCATAAACCTAGTAAATACACTCAACCTTGAACATTTGACCGGGGGCCAGTATTTAACTTATGTTGTTAAGGAAAGAACTAGATATGTGGGGCTAGGATAGTTATACCCATTTGACTGACATTGACAAGCGTAGAATATCACTAACATCCACCTCATTGAAACCTGTTAGGTCTTCACGATAGGCCATACAAATAATTTAGTCTATTTTGCGCCAGACAAAGTTAAATACAAAGCAACGGGAGAAAGAAGGGTTTTATTCTTCTTCTTTTTGATAGTATATTCATTTGGGAAGACCACTTATCTACTCACATTCTTGCCTGTACAGATTTGATAGTTTTTAGCCATACATTAATTGTATATGGAAATAGACATATCCAAACCTGGTTATTTAATAAATTCCAAGCTTCCTCCTTTAACAAGAAATATGTTGTTATTTAACAAGCATTCTGCTTGGTGCAATAGGACAGTTAGTATTCTGTGAGGCTGCTTTTATATTCCACGCCACATTGAAATACGCTTGTATCCATATCTGGTATATAACAAGTTTCTGTTAAAATTAGACACATTGGTTTGCTAGTCCAGCCTACCATCCGAAGAGATAGCTAGGTTAATCCTTATTAGGTTACATGGATCCTGAAGAATATGATCGGTGTTAAAAACTCAATGTACAGAAAACATTCTGGTATGGAGTGCTACATCAATTTTCTGATATAGAAAACTACCCATTGCTCTTAAGAAGAATACGTGTGATACTCGCACGTCAAGCAGTCTAGAGTAATAAACTCCAACAAACTAACTGAATTCAGACATATTGGCGCCATTTGAGGATGTGGGGTTTTTAAACGAAAGATCATCCAGTCAAACAATCATTCACGATTCGTTACAGCAATCTATATTGTTCTTCACGATACAAACCAAAGGATAACGCCCACATAAAGTTCCAGAAAAGCTTACGAGGAAAATTTAATTTTGAAGGAGACCTCTATTCGGAACATACTCATTGGGGATTAAGAATGGGTCAATATGTAGTCTAATACTGTATTTGATCAACCTTATTTTCGATTGACTTATAAGTACTTGACTTCTAGAAATCTACAGATGTAACGTAAGCTACGTTAAGGCCGAAGAGGTCTCAATGAAAGCACACATAAAGATTTATTGATTTAACCAATGGGTTCAATGTCCTTTGAAGACTATACGATTAAAATTTTTTTATATGATTGAATATATGATATGAATCAGTTCACCCATGCGTGCTCTCCAAAATTGTCATCTGCACATTGCATATAGCTCCATGCCAACCTGTAAAGCATTGGTTGGACGATGTTTCAGTTCAGGAGTTCTAAATTCCAGGGAGGTTTGTTCATACTTCTTCGCTGATCATAATCAGATGAAAAAAATTGTTAGGATTCAAACCCATAATTGTCCTTTCCAAAAAGGAAAAAGCTTTAACCAAACTTTAAAACATGGGTAGGTGGAGGAAAAAGTCAACCTCCAAAAATTAGTGCGAACTTAATAGCGGTGTAAATCGTATAACTTGACAAAACGTATCGGGCAAAACCATGAAGCTATAAAGGGATAAAAGCATAAAGAACTACTGGCACTACTATATGCTGGATATATCGTCACACTAATTGACAATATATTTGTGGCCTTACTAGTTGAGGCCGTCATGTTACACTCTTACCAAAGTGACCATTTGGAATAATCTTATTGGTTGTATGTGATTGTCTTTTCGGCACGTATGTGAGACGAAATCAATCATAATATATCATTTCCAAGGCCTTATCGAACGTGCCACTCTAAGTAGGGTGTAACTTTGAACGAAGATCAATCAATACTGATCAATCAAGAGAATAGATATAAGCTTTAGAATTATCTTGTTGGTTAAATATTGTCAGATGTGGTCCTATCATTTACATTCCTTAGAGGTGCTACACTGATATTATTGATCTGTTGAATCTGTAAATTTATAAACCTACTGATCAAAAGCTTTGTTAATGTGTACAGATCAAAAGATCTACATGATGAGTGATATTCATACTCTGACATGCCTGTTGCACTGAGAAGTTCTTTTCTGAGTTTGCAAGTCGAGACTCCGTTATGCAATTTATTGTAGTAGTCTGTCTATGTTTCAAGTTTCTGTACCTCCTTGACTCAAAGACATTATCATGTAATGCTTGTCTCTGCATACATATTGATTATCAGATGTGTGGTATTTTAATATCGTTACTGGATATAACCTTAAACTGAACAGGTTTCTCGGTTATTGACATTTCTTAAATCAGCTCTCAAACATCGCCTATGAGTTCGTGGAAATCTCTAGTATTGCTCACAGTGTTTCGTAGTGTTAGAAATATCTTTGGGTTGCTAAGCTTTTAAGATTAGTACTGGGTACACCAATCCATACCAACCATATTTTGTTAACTCGAAAGCTTTTAGGTGCGGTATATAGATTAGATAACTATAGGTGTGTATTGTTCCGATATAAATCCATAAATCATTAAATATATAATCATCACATTAACTCGTATACATCTATCGGTAACCATCTATATAAAACATTAAATTGAAATCATTATTATTGTGTTGAATAATCACCAAATCAAATGACCTGTGACTACATTTTATAAATAGAAACATATATTATTGATTCATATTATATAAGCACAGGTAACAAAACATATATAGATAATTACATTTCAATTTGTGATTTCCGATATGTACATATATACAATTGTTATACCGTCCAAATGGATAACACAACAAAAAGTTCTGTAATTGTTTTAATTTATCTTCCATTGAATTGGATTTGGTTTTGTTCGGTCTCGGTCTTTAGAATTCCTTAATCGATACAACAATAAGAAAATAAACACATCTTCCTGTTAATGTTGCGGAAAAGCCAACGCAAATCTTCAATTAATACACACACACATACCGACATACTCTTTATGTGCTTTTTCTGCATGGCAAGCGATTTTCTCAACCAAGAATTGCTTCATAGTAAATTTATTATGCAAAAAAAAACCAACAAAATCTTAAAATTTATGTAATATTCTGATAAGTTCATGTACCAATAAATATTGGATACATCTGTGTACACAACAATTTACCATACCACAATGTGTACAGCATGTCGACAAAAACTAAATTTTTTTTTACTAAATCCATCAATATATCGAAATGAGTGAAAAAGCTTATTTTTCATTTTTTTAGACTACGATAACATAAAAAAGCTTGATAGTGTTAACTTGTTGCTCTGTACATATTAAATATACACTTGGTGTTACAACACTATTGTAGTTATAGACTTTTAGAAATGTACCAAAATGTGTTGAGTGGAGAGCTTTTTTATGTTAGTATTTACTTTGGAGGTGGGCCTGTTTCAAAAAGTGCCTGAAACATGAAATTAAGGAACTCGGTGCGTTCTCTAAGATTTCGATGCCTTAACGTGGATGTTAAGTGATCCATCGACCGCCCAGGTGGCGCAGTGATTAAAGCTGCATTAAATGAAATGGAGGTACTGGGTTCTCGAATCCCGATAGGGGCAGGATTTAAAAGGAATTTTTCACCATCGATCGTTTGGGTGGTGCGATTGATGGTGTGAATGAACATATCTCAGACCCGTTGTTGAGGTTAGAATCCATGGACCGTCCCATCTTTCATGTTAATACTATAGGCGGATCTATAGTTACTTTTAAATCATAATTTGTGAAGGCCAATTAACAATCTTAAGTCAAAATTTTAACCATTAGCAATGAGATTTTTCAAATTTATGTTTGCTAAGAATCTGCGAAGATCAGAAAGGTACACTTTCGTTTAATAACATATTTCTCCGGTAAGTAAAACTTTCGGTTGCCTGACTGATGACGCATATCCAGAAAAAGCTGAGCCAGATAACACACAAAATCTAGTTCGTTTCGGAACTTTAACACATTATTCATGAGCATACTCGATACCCTAACAGTAGAACTCTTTATAAAGTTAATATGTAAGGATGCAGTCAAACGATTCTTCTGTGAAGCTACTGATTCGGAAATATGGGTAACTTTGCTTTTGAATAAAAGGAAGAATAAAGCTCCTCTTGTGAGCTATTTCTTTAGGAGTAATTCAGAATACTTCATGGCCTGAATCCAGTGCTAGTCTAGACCTGAATACAAAATGAAGATATACATTGAATTTGAGAAGTGAAGTAACCACGTATACAAGTTCAAGTAGTGCTTTGTGGAAATTATACAGAGCTTTAATTTATTGCTATGGGATAGATGTTATATAGTGTTAATCCGTTGAATTCGAATTGATAATCAGTCTGGTATCATTATGGGTACTAATTCGATTGGTACAATAATCCTTAAAAATTAAGACGTAATCCGGTTGGAGACAGCTCAATATTCTACTGCCATGTACAGCTGCAATTCTGTTTTAGGAAAGGGAAAGGTAACACCAAAACTTTGTTTCGAAGAGGAGAAATTGTTACTCGACACTTCTCTTTACCGGCATTAGATAGTGATTAGATTATCATAACGAGAAGCCCTTACAACTGAATCACATAATTTCCATATGTTGTGTGCATACTAAGTTTATCGAGACAAAGACACGTGTGGTCCATAGCAAATTGTAGTTTTGTGCTTTTTCAGGATTAGAGAATATCCATATATCAATTATTTTACTATGACTGTTTCTTTTGAATCTGCATAGGACAGGTGGTTATGAATAAGGTTATGAATGAGGCCCATGTACACTCAAAACACTCTCAATAATGCTATATAAGTGTTATATAGCTATCCAGATGGCGCAGATGTTCCTATGTTCAGTCAAAGTAGATCCATATACTCTAATAACTCATTTTACGACTTCTGAAGTAAGCTATGGCAAAACTAGACGTGTAAGATATACCATAAACGGAAGCTTATAGTACACACTCTTTTAAAGAATTTTCTAAGGTACAATATATATATATATATATATATATATATATATATATATATATATATATATATATATATATATATATATATATATATATGTATATATATATATAAATAAAAGGTTGGAGAAAAAGAAATACATTAGTTTTGCGTGAAACTAATGACTTTATTTAACATGTTTCGGATTGTCCGAGTTAGGTCAAATGTGCATCGTTTAGGGTCCTTATTAGCGGAACATTTTAGTAATCAATTTTTACAATTATCGCTAGATCCTATTTTCTTATCATTCAGGAAGTTTTGAATTGCGCGAAAAAGGTGATAATCGCTTTGTGCCATAGGCCCGAACGCCCGAACTATATGGTGGATGCATTAAAACTTCCCAAGCAAGCTCCCTGAGTTACAAAATACACAGTAGAAACTTCCTGGTCGTTAGTCTTGGTTTGGCCACCGTTTGAGCTGCTTCACATAGCTTTGACTATACGCGATCGTTATAGCACAATATTGTCGTATTTGACCCATTTCTCATCCTCAGTTACCATCCGTTTAATAAATGGGTCGATTGCATTCAGTTTGGTCAAGGCTTTGCAGCAAATTATTTAAAATTGTTTTATAGTCGATCTTTAGCTCCTGGGCGATGCTACGACAGCTAATATGCCGATCGGCTTCGAATATGTCTGTGATTTTATTGACATTTTCAACGACGGGCCAGCTTTTTCGAAGTGGTTATTTCGCATCAAACATACCTGAATGGAATCGAGTAATCGACGAAAATTGTATCACCTTTTTATGATACGAGCCTTGCTACGAACAAATGGTAATTTCTCGAGATATTGATTTAATTTTAATACAAGGTGCTAAGTTGGAAGACGCCGCTTCAAACGCCCATAACTTAATATGTGGGCTTCACAGTGCGAATTAGTAAAAGTTAAGTCGTACAATTCGTGTCAGTCACTAACGGGACACCCTGTTTATATATATATATATATACTATCCTATTCAAAATTATTTGTGCAAGCTAAATTTTCACGGTATCGTCGTACAAACTGTTTTAAAATAGATATAAATAATAATCTTTTTGAAACTAATAATTTTTATTTAGTTAGTTTAATTATTTTCCTTTATAATTCAATAAAAAAAAATTTAAAATTTTAATTTTACGACAAAATATGATTGATTTAATTTTATACAAAATTATTTGTGCACACAAATTTGTATTCATAATTATTTGTGCACATAAAACATATTAAATAAAAATTATTTATAATAATTGAATCAGTTTTATTTTAATTCACAACAAACAAAAATACAGTAAGCAATAAATTAATAAGACGTATTACCTCCTTTTGACTTCATAACTTCTGCGAGGCGTCTGGGCATAGAATCAATTAAATTTTTCAAAAAATCTGTTGGCATGGTGCTCCACGCATTTATTATGGCGTTCCAAGTGGCTTCTTCAGTCCTTCCAACATCACAAGGAATTTTCTTTTTTATATACGCCCATACATTCTCAATCACATTAAGATCCGGGCTCTGAGGCGGCCATTCTAATAAAGATTGGTCTAAATCTTTTAAAAATTTTAGTATCATCTTTGCTTTATGGATAGGAGCATTATCCTGTTGCAGCATAAAATTTTCTCCAATTAGTTTACATCCAGCCACTAATGCCACGTCATTAAGAAGCTCCAAATAGCGACTTTGAACCAGTTTCCCTCTTAACCAAGTAATCGGACCAACACTGTTATATGATATGCATCCCCAAATCATTAAGTGTCCTCCACCAGAATGGCGCGTTGGTGCGACGACTGCACGTTTCAACTTCTCTGAAGGTTTCGAATAAAAGAATTGTCTTCCCCAGGTCCCATCAAGAGAGAAAATAGATTCGTCCGTCCATAAAATGTTCCTCCAAAACTCCAACGGTTTGTTGATATGTTCCCTCGCAAATTTTAATCTTTTTAATTTATTAGCCTTTGATATGAACGGTTTTTTTTGAGTGGTGTATTTTTTAATATTCGCCTCCCTTAATCTTCTGTGTATTGTTGGTTGGCTAATGGGTCTATTTCTCGAAGAGTTTATAGAATTTTTAATACTGTTTTGCGTCGTTGTTGGAATGATTTTCACATGTCTTAAAATTTTACGGTCTTCACTAGCAGATGTTGCTCGATTTCGACCTCTTCCATTAATATTTCTGATTGTTCCATGGATCTTTTTCTTTTGTATTTGATACAAAATGGAATTTCTATGGCAACCATACTTTTTTGATAACTCAGTAGTCGGAATTCCATTTTCATAATCAGCTACCATTGCTGCTCTGACTTCAACACTAAATTCAGATTTTTTAGGCATTTTTAATAAAGAACTAACCAGAATTTTTTTAATAATTAACTAATTACAAACTAGATCAAATTTGGAAAAAATAAAAATTCAAATAACTGATTTGAAAATCATGATAAAACAGGTTTTTTAATGTGCACAAATAATTATGAATACAAATTTGTGTGCACAAATAATTTTGTATAAAATTAAATCAATCATATTTTGTCGTAAAATTAAAATTTTAAATTTTTTTTTATTGAATTATAAAGGAAAATAATTAAACTAACTAAATAAAAATTATTAGTTTCAAAAAGATTATTATTTATATCTATTTTAAAACAGTTTGTACGACGATACCGTGAAAATTTAGCTTGCACAAATAATTTTGAATAGGATAGTATATATATATGTATATATATATATATATATATATATATATATATATATATATATATATATATAATATATAAACTGGTATATTACAATATCCATTTCGGAAGTAATCGGTGGTTCAGGATCTACAATAAGTTGATCATGATTACGAGAAGCCAGGTTCTGATAGACGTGGATATCTTACACTATATCGACGACTAGCGTCGGCGACACTATACACTATATCGACGACAAGTAAAACATTCAAAATTACAAGAATCGTTACAGCCAGCAGATGTTAGAGTATTTGAATGGAGAACATGGTGCATGGCAGATAGTTGGTATTATTTTAGAGATTAGAGTAGGGAGTTATTGGAAGCAAGGAGAGTCCGTTTCCAGTGAGTTAGATAATAGCCAACCAATTGTCTATATACTCATAATTATCGTAAATACTAAAATATATTTTTGGTTTCATTTCAGGTTAGTATCAACTGTAATTTAAAACCACAACCTCACCTAATAGTGTAAGTTATCTATATATAAATAATTTAATTTACAACCAACCGCAAAATCTAGGGTTAATAACATGTATATTATGTAACACATATATACTAAGTGTATACGTGGTTATACCGAAATAATTGTATCGCTAGAATTATGTATGTACAAATGTATACATACGAGTATATACACGGTACACTCAGGAAGAAATGTTTACGAGCGCCAAGATAATTACCCCACTCACCGAAGAAAGCAAGCATTTGTGTATATGTACGAGTATCCATTTTCTCTCGGCTTAATATTAATTAAAGTATTATCACCTTTTCTACTTTAAATTTTCCATATCGTACACCCGCAGTCTGCACCTCCCGAGACACTCGGGTACACATATATAAATAAAAATATTCCAATCTCAATTATTATTTTTTTTTTGGTGTGGTATGTTAAGCTTCGTCCAAAAGCTAGTTTGTTGATATTCATTGCCCACATAATCTCTATATGTATACGTGTGCCAGTCGAAAATGTAATTTCAAGATCAAATCGCGTCATAAAATCGACAAAAAATTAAATTAATTTATTTATATTATATAAATCTCAAAATTATTGATGATCTGATGAAATAAATTTTTGTTTTATGATACAAATCAGAAGAAAATCCATTTTTAATTTTTTCCACCAACAACAACAACATACCGAACGAATATATGTTATTGTATACAGCTGGAAGACTTTATATTGTATATAAACCCCGATATTATATACTCGTATATCGATGGATGTACTACGGGTACATGAGGATGGTAACACAAAAAGGGATAATTTTATTTTCATGTTTTTTGTGTCATCAAATTTTATGGTTTTTTAACAAACCAAAAAGGAAAATGAAAATCAAATTTTCCCAATTTTTTTATTATACTTGTTTTTGTTGTAATATTATTTTTAAATCGATGATGGAAATTTAAAAAGGAAAACCAATATACATATAACACATACAAAATATACTGTATGCCATGTTATTAAATATAGGAATGAATTTTCTATTTTTATTACGGAAAAATTTGTCGATTGCGGGTCAATACATCTTTTGTGTACATGTATATTGAGTAAGTACAGGTATTTTGGTGTATTTAAGGTAAATCGAAATATTTTATATATTTTATCCACAGATAAGTCTTGTTCATATAAAATTCTATTTTTTTAAGGACTGTACGCTCATTTGGATAAAGATTTTCAAAAGTACCATGTACCTTTCTTTATGTCACATTTACAACAAATACATGAATTTAGTTTGACTCTTAAACCTAATTCGAGAGTTCGATCTCATTGAATTTACAAAAACGGCAAGCTCGGCTTATTTTCTTATTTCAACTCTTTTTCCTAGTATTAAATCCCATCAGACCATCTTGTAACTAGAACCTTGGTAAAGCGCCCTCTACAAATCTCTTTGGTTCTGGTATTTTCAAAGTGCTCATTTTGATCGCAGTGGTACAGAACGTAAAGGTAGGCCAGTAAAGTTAGAAGAGTTGGAGGAGGTATTGGACCAAGATTCATGTAACACTCAAGAGGAACCCACTGAAACTTAAGGAGTGATTTAACAATCGATTACAAACCATCACAAGTTCATGGGTATATTGTGCAAAAACAAGAGTTCCGTATGAACTCAAGCCAAGAGACGTCAGGCGTTGTTTTTTGCACCGTATTAAGGCGTCGAAAAATAGATACACTACGACAGCTGAAAGAGCAGGAGATCGATGTGTTAGCTCCGTCATGAATAAACGGCCAAATCTAATATTCATAATGATAAGCTAATGCTGTGCATCTGTTGGGATAAGTTCGAAGTGATCTACTATGACCCACTCCAGTCTCACAGAATCAGCACTGGTAAATGTTATCAATAATAATTGATACAATTAAGATCATTGAAGATCCCATAATATGCCTGGAAAACACTGGAAAACTTTATCAATAACAATTGATACAAATAAGCCGATCATTGAAGGCCCCACAATACGCCAAAAGGCATGTCAAAATGATCTTCCGGCACGACTATACTTCCGAATAGCAGTTAGTTGTGACTCAACAAGCGATTGTAATCCGTCTGAAGTTTATGAGTATATTGAGCAAAAACAAGAAAGAGTTTCGTACGAACTTAACCCAAAAGACGTCGAACGTCGTTTTTTGGATCGTATTAGGACAGACGACTAAAAGTAGATCCATCTGTTGGGATTAGTTCGAAGTGATCTACTATGACCCACTCCAGTCTCACAGAATCAGCACTGAAAAATGTAATCAATAATAATTGATACAATTAATATCATTGAAGACCCCACAATACGCCAAAGGCAACATGATCTTCCAGCACGACAACGCTTCCGACTAGTTGTTCCAGTTGATGATTTATGTCCAGGCCGACCAGCATTTACTGTTTACACAGAAGCTAAAATTTGGCTCGCTTTCTCGATCATTGCATACTGCCTGAAAGTTGGCATCATTAATGGAATTTGTTTAATGGACAACGTAACATGGTTTGGCTTAAAGAAACGTTCTCGAAATGCTGACCATATGGTGTCTCAGAATTTCACAAATTTACATTCCTGGATGCCATTCCAAACTGGTTTTAAAAAAGTTATTAGAACAACAAACGGGGTCGTACCGACTATGTTAAGGGTTGGAACCTTTAACAAGATAGCTGAAGAGGTTTTTACGGTTTCAAGTGGCAAGGGCTTAGACTGTGGTAGCATTGATCTTCCAATACCGAATGAATTACGTTTTATTTGAACAGACCGTTTAAAATAATGATGTTAATGTCTTGATAGGAATATAGACTGGCAATAGACTTGATAGAGCGTCATTTGATTTATGAAATATTAAGTCGCCTTGCTAGCTAACGTTGGTTGCTTGTGTGGAACACTAACAGTTTTTGGTGGAGTTTTAAGCCAAATCTTACCAGTTGTGTCAATAATGGATCACCTGAATCGTGTATTCACACAAATATCTCTACAGAGATTACATGAATCACCCATCTGTTGAGTAAGACGCCAGAGTACAAGTTTGGACAAAACTGTTTGGGAAACCATATATAAAACAACTCAGATTGAGTGCAAATTGTTGCTGTGTAAGAACCGCTCACGTGTTAACCTCTTCACTTTGAATTGGATAATGGTATAGTAAAAAATAGCAGTGTTATATTACACCAACAAGTGGTCAATTGAAGGTAGACTCTCACATTTTAGATCATACTGCTGTCATCTTTAGTTATAAAACAACTGAACTTCCTCTAAACTGAATCTGTTTCCTCTTGATGTAAAATTACTTGGTCGAGTTAAATTGGATTTAATAAGAAATGGGATTATAAGGTTCAATTTAATCGTCATACTAGGCAAATCTTTCGGAATCTAATTAAAAAATTTTAAGCGACTAGTAGTAAAGATCAAGCCTATCCATTATTGTCCCTTTCGTTTAGTCAAATATGAATTGCTAACCAAGGAAGGATAGAGTTTTACCTAATGGGTTTAGTGCAGAATTAAAGGTGGGTAGTGAGGCAGCCCAACGAATGGTACGCAATCCCAGAGCATCTTATGTTTTGATCAACGGCGAGATTCGAATTCCAGATTGCGGTGTGATCTGAGGGCTAAAAAGGGTACAATTCAATGTATAAGTTGGCATACATTGGTCCATAAATCTCAAAATCAGAATCTTATTTTGTTCTTAATCGAGATTAATTTTAAGACATAATATGTTTTGTTAAGTCAGGCAACACAGTGGAATGGTTTCGCTGCAATTATCTGTCAAGAATATTCCATCGGGTAAATGACTACATGATACCAGTACACTTTTCTCCATTCATGTGCTCTGTGTGTAATATTGATTGATCTTCTGGAAATGATCAATCCAGGTTGAGAAAAATGGAATGTATTAACAAAAGCCAGTGGCAGTCGAACATAATTATAAACTACTGCCGCCTCCGTTCCGACATCCAAGTGTTATTTAACCATCAATCCATCGACATTCTTGGTTTGAATAGTGTCAAATCCTTCACCACTATAAGTGTAATTGGGTTTCAAAATATTCACTTCTTGACTCATTGTTGGTCTTATTTTTCTCCGCGATAGACATTTGTTGATGTTCAAAGTTGCCTGTGGGTATAGGTTCTGATAGTGGAGCTAAATCGCTTCGTACAATAATTTGTATCTGTTTTTTGAAAATTTTTGCTTGGCGATGCACTCTTAACAAACATGTTACGTCATTAAAATGACTCAACAAATGAAGCGTTCGAGTCTCCAGGTGGTTTTTTGAGGTGAGGTAGTTTTAAGTTGGTGAGATTCGTTCTATGACCATTGTTAATACTTTCACTGTACTGTTGAGCAGGGAGATGCCTCGCCAGTTTTTGCATTCTCTTAAGTCGCCTTTATTTGGAATCGTTATGGTTAAGCCCTCTTTTCACTATTCCACACTTCTGCTAATAGTGGTGTTAGTGCTCCTGCAATTGTAAAGCGTCTCCACTAAGTAATTCAGCTGGTATGGTGTCGGTTCCAGCGGCTTTGTTATTTTTCAGCTTCATTATGGCCCTTGAAACTTTTCGCTCCGTTGGTGGAAAGGTATTTATGGTTTCTCAATTGGGTCACTATCTATACAGTTGTCCTCGAAGAACACTTTTCATCTATTTGTTGTTTTTTTTTTTTTTTATATTAAGCTTTAATTGGGTGCAAGGCGGACTTTTAGACAGTCCTAGCTCCTTGTAACTGTCAGAGCTCCTGCACCCAACGCACCCAATCCTTCAAGTAAAGGTTGATAGCTGCCTTAAACTTGTGCATTCTATAATCCAATGGAAACTGAAAACCGGATAACGAATTCCACTTCCTGGATGTTCGATGAATGAATTCGCGCTTTGTACCTTCAGTTCGAGGTTTCGGCAGCTTCACTGTAAACCTATTCGCATTGACCGTTCCTCGTGTTACCAGTCCTGGCGTAACTAATGGTGGTATTTTCTCCTTTAACATTTACCATTTATTAATCTATAGAACACGCATAGTTCTGCAACATCTCTGCGGTGCTGTAGGCTGTCTAGATCTTTCGTAAGTCTGGAGTTTCGTATTATTCGTATGGCACGCCGCTGAACTCTATCCAGCAACTGGAGAGCAGTGCCATATGCTCCACCCCAAACTTGACATTAATATTCTATACACGGTCTAATAAAGGTTTTATATATCTGGAGAACCTGATGCGATTTAAAAAACCGTCTGCATCTATTGAGGAACCCGAGTTTACGTGAAGCTGATTTGGCCAATGCGATAATGTGTTCATTCCATTTTAAATTGTTACTAATTTGAACACCAAGCAGACGAATTGAGTCACAACCCACGAGAACGTGGCCTTTTACCACAAAAGGGTATTCGTTGCGACTTCTTTTACGTGAGAACGTGCATATTTGTGTTTTTTTCTCGTTAAATTTGACCTGATTTTTAATTCCCCACTCAAATATTGTACTTAAATCGGAATTAAGCGAAGTGACAACTTTCAGACGTTTACCGTTTAACTCTGAAGGAGTAGGCTCGACCTCGAATGAAATAGAAGAGTGCAATGTTGCATCATCGGCAAAACTGTGGATAGGGTTCACAGTGCTATCCAACAAGTCATTAATGTATAACAAAAACAAAGTTGGTGACAAAACTGATCCCTGAGGGACTCCGGCATTTGGGGAGTGTGTCGTTGATGATCTCCCATTTAGCACAACGTTGATCTTTCGGTCTTTGAAAAAGCTTTTTATCCACTTGATGGTCATCGAATCTAAGCCGTATGCCACAAGTTTACAAATGAGATTCTCATGCCAAACCTTGTCAAAAGCCTTGGATATATCCAAAGCGATTGCAAAGGCTTCTCCATGGTGCTCAAGGGCGAGATTCCATTTGTTTGTAACATACGTCAAAAGATCGGTTGTGGAGCGGCTTTCACGGAAGCCATATTGTTTATCTGAAATTATTTTATTAATCTCAAGATAATTCACCAGTTGTTGGTTAATGCATTTCTCAAAAACTTTAGCCACGGCTGACACAATTGATATTGGCCGGTAGTTTGAAGGGTCAGTTTTATCACAACCACGTTTAAGGACCGGTTGCACCATCGCACTCTTCCAGGCGTTCGGGTATTTACCTTGCTAATAAGAAAGGAGAAAAATTTTAGTTAATATTGGAGCCAAGTCACTGGCAAACTCCTTCAATATTCGAACAGGAATTCCGTCAGGTCCAGTGACCTTATTTATGTCCATCAGGTTCCTGAAGACAATTTCCTCCGAGATGTTGACAGGATCCATTTTGGTACCACAATACGAAATTGACGGAGGTGTAACTCCATCGGGGACAACTAAGGTCGAGTTCGAAGTGAAGACGTTTGCCAGTAAGTCGGCCTGCAAATATGGATCCACCACCAAAGCACCGTCTGCACATTTCATTGCTGAAATAGATGCTTTAGAAATATTGGCAACCGATGCGACCATCTGGTAAAAGTTGCGATCGGAGATTTTCAACTCGGAAGCCTTAGCGGCTTTCTTGTTGTCAGCTCTTTTCGCTTCCTTAGCACAGATTTTTTTACAGATGTTACGTGTGGCCTTATATTCGTCAAACGAAATTTCGTTGCGCTTATATTTCTTGTGAGCAGATTTATTTTGTCTGGCGGCTTTGGCGGCTTCTTTTGAAAAAAATTTAAAATTAGGATTAGGATTGGAAAAGGATGATGGGATATATTTACTCATTCCATGTAGAACGGTTTCGGTGAAATTGGAAACGGCGTCGTCTATTTGATTGTTATAAAAACAATGGCTTTCCCACGGGAAATGTTGAAAAAATGACCGTAACCCATCATTGTCAGCCTCGTTAAAATGACATAGGTTGTGTCAGGTTGTGGTCAGAATTTCCAATTCCAGCCTCGACACGCGCTTCCATGGAATGCGGAATTGTTGTAAGACAAAGATCCAGAATATGACGGCTTGTAGAATTTTGACATTCAAATGTGGAATCACTAACAATCTGCGTAAGGTCATGCGAAACAGCAAGCCACTCCGTCTGACGCCCGGCACAGTTCGTATTTTGGTGATTCATTGTAGTTTTTACAGCGGCTGGTTTGATTTTGATGGTTGTTATTTCTAGTTGGTGATCGCTGGTGTACATCTGCTCCTCTCATTGCTTTGGCATCTTGTAGGGAGGATAGACATTTTTTATCTACCAGCTCACGGTCAATTTGATTTCTAGTTCTGCCATCTGGCGATGTCCAGGTGTATTATTGGATACTCTTGTGTGAGACTTTGGTGCTGCCTATATAAATGTAGTTGATTTGTGACTCAATAGACAATGAATTTGTCTTCATTCCGATCTTGTCAATTCCGGTCTTGTCAATTTTTGCGTTGAAATCTGCTTGGATAATGTTGATGTCATTTCAGTGTGCACTTGCTTCTTCTGTGGGCGCATAGCATTGTATAATTGTTGTATTTCTGATTTTTGAGTGGAATCGTGCTGTTATTATTCTGCTACTTATTGGTTTCCGCTCGAGTAGTGATTTCTTTCCTTTAGCCGTTAGTAAGTATACCTACGCCATGTTCGTGTGTGTCAGCTCTACCAGAGAACATCATATAATTTCCTTCGCTGGTTGTTATGTCTCCTTTCCATCTTACTTCGCTGAGGCCGAGAATTTCTATATTGTATCGCTTCATTTCCTTCTTCACTTGTGCTAACCTTGATGTTTCCGATGTAGTTTCTAATTCAAGTCCGGGTAGGAAAACCAATGGTTGATATGTTTTGTGTTGTTTGCCGATTTTAATTATTTCTTCTAGTATTCGTTTCTGTAATCATTTTTGATTTCGGATTAATGAATAATTGGTCAAATGAATCCTAACTAGCTTCCAGTGTATAAGGTAGACTGGCCTACCAGGGGTAGGTTTTCTCTTTTTTTACCTCTGTGACATATTTCATATGTCTTCGATTTGTCTAGGTCACTAGATTTCTAAGAGCTTTACTGATATATTGGTATTGAGATGTTACCCAACAAGCCAAAGAATTTCCAAAATAATTCAAATTGTTTAATTGATAACGAATAATGTTCCCCTGAAAAATAATATTTAAATTGGTTTTGATTAGCATTTAGAAAAATAAATAAATTAAATATTCAAAGAAAATCATATTTTAAGGGCCCCATCTGGGATACGAATTTTCTTATCGCACAATTGATTGTGTTGTATAGAAAAACTCAGTTTTTCTAAATTAATTATATTTGGCAACAAAAAAAATAATTTATAATTATTTTTGATAAGTTCAATTGTGCCTCAGACTATTTTTATGCTTAATACTAAACTTAATCACCCCTCCCAGTAGAGTTTAACGGTTTAACTCTTGTCTATCTTCAACCGCGTGGGTGCGGTAAAATTAATGTATTCTGTGTATTCACGACAACTTTGAAAAACAGTTTTACACAGTGGGGGTATAGTCTCACCAGAGAATACCAATTGTATATATGTATCGAACCAGCAATAAAACACTCAAAAGCTCTAATTTGACTGTTAGTGCTTTATCATAACAAATCGAATAAAACAATATATTTTATATAGCGAGGGATAAATGCTTGAGTCGTGACAACAATTTAAGTCACATACCATCATATCCATACATCATCCAATACATGAACCGATATACACACAAAAGCTCACAAAATAATTTTCATCTCGCCCTGCAGCTATTTTATTTATTCATCAGTCAATAAATATTTGGTTTTCATACGAGTACCACTCGCACTTTCCACCAAATTTTATAATCTCGATGTATTGTTTAAAATTCATCATCGTGATACAGCATCGATTGGGGAAATTCGATATAATTCGAGAGAAAAAAATCTATATTTGGGTTTGTATGTATACACACATACACACACACATGACGAGTAAATTTAGATCTCGTATATAGAGAATGAGATTGTGGGGTCGAAAATTTAGTGAATTTTAATTGATGCATGAGCTTTTAGGATGTTAAAATTTTAAAGTGTAATTGTTGAATTGTAATCACCTCGTATAATTCATTTAAGGTCGAATTCATTTAAATGGAGCTTGTTGCACAGTTTTTCCCCCGACATGCGTCTAACAAACGTGGATGGCTTTTAGTACTTAGCACAAAAGTACGATAAATTAATTTTTTATATCACACGATGGAATTGAAATTTATATGTTGAGATGTACACAGAACTTGATGCGAACACATTTGAGATAAAAATAATGTTTTAATGGTTAATGGGATATACATAAAATAAAAGGATTTGTGTTGCATTGTGTATATGACTAATGGCGCAGTGCTATTTGGAGTGGTAGGATTCCAATTGGGCTTTAAACGTAAGATGTGCAAGAAACCTCTTTTTTGGGATAATAAAGCCTATGGACCTACCTTCTAGGTAGTAAAGACTGACCATTCATTTTTACATTAGGCTATGCTGCTGCGTAAGGTACTGTGCGAGTGAAGCAGTTAAACCTCCCAATCGATATACAAGTTCTTAAGTATGAGACGACATTCATGTTCCAAAGTTATCACTCGTTATCACCGTTGATTCTTTTCCCATGTCACAGAGGCAATATGTAACAGTTGTATTGTACACAAGCCTATGTTTGTAAGATAAACCTCAAAGGAACATGATCTTTGAGGAAATAGTACGAGAAGTTATTTGACTTGATTCGATGAGGGTAAAATAAATATTTTTGCCTACTCTAGACCAGGAATATTGTGGTGGTGTTTCTTACAGATGTAGAATGTTTACGGCCCAAAGAAAGAAGTAGCAGCGTTTTCATTGTGGCTGTTATACGAGTTCTCACTCTACTTCTTATACCGAAGCAGGCTATGTGGGAAACTTAATTTAATAAAGTCTGCGCTGCCTGTTCCTTAGATTAAGACCACTATACGACCAAAGCGTAAGTGATCATGACTAATGATTGTTTGGAATGTCAAATAGGTCGTTTGAGGTTGTAAGCCAAAGGTTAACTTGTAGTGCCTCTGATTGACCCAAAGTGCTTTCGTAGCCCTATTTTGGACCCCATTTCGGTATTTCTTGCTTCTGCTTAAAATTTTTATTCGAGATTATTCCTAGATTTTTTGATTTCTTCAGAAAACTTTACAATGAAACTATTTAAAGAAAGAACCACAAGCATTAGCTCCTTTCTCCTAGTAATAGGTACAATACTGTCTTGTTTAGGTTTATATTTAGTGTGAGTGCATCCTACATTAGTTACGTAATAACTGTATCAACTTTTTTTCAAAGAATCAGCAATGCATCGACAACCAATGAGTACACAGAGGCGATTGAACTCATTGGTTTTCGATGCAACCTCATCCTTATAGTACATGGGCGTAATAATCCTATTTTTCTAACATGAACCCACCTAATTGTAGGCGAATTCAACCGTCGTTTTGCTGTACTTTCTATCGACTGCAAACGGTTTCGATGTGTAGGGTTCTTTGCAAGAGCCCAATTCGTATGTATTGATCTAGAACTTTATCCATTGTCTTAAAAAGAATCGTCGTGAGACTGATTCGTCCATCACTACCGAATACTTTTATCAATGAACCACGGAAATGTATCGAGATTTTTCAGAATTACTTGAGAAATTAGTTACTAGAAGGTTGATCACTGTTGGGCGTGTAAAATACACGATGCAATTTACACAGTTTTTTACATGTAAAAAACGTGTAATTTACAGATGATTAATTTTTACATTTTACATGTAAAAAACTTGGCGCGCCATCTCTTATTAAATCTAATTATAACTAAAGCACCATCTGTTAAAAAATCTTTTAACTATACTAAAATACTAAAATCTTTTGTTCATTATATACTGAATGTCAAAATGTCACAATGATTTATGATTTAGATTAAAATATTGATGTCGGTAAATTTTTGACATTCTAAAATAGATGGCACTGCGAATGATGTTGTCTTTGTTTTTTACATGTAATTTACGTTTTATGTAATTTACGCTGTTTTTTACATAAAAATGTAAAAAAACGTTTTTTACATGTAAAATACCAACAGTGGGGTTGATGAAGATATTTCAAGAATGTGGTGTCACTTTAGTTTTCTAGATACAACAAGTTCATAGAAAACGCCACGTGAAGCATGACCAATTTAGGAAAACATTCCTAGATGTTCTCAATCATTAATTGCAAAAGTGTGGCACTACTCTAATTAACTATATGGCACACTTTTTAAAGGTATAATTGTAAGTGTAGGAATCCATCATAAAGGTGCTTATTTGAAATGTGGTCTCAGCAGCGGCATGACTTTGGTAACCACAGATGAAACATTCACGCAGTATTAAAATGGTAACTGATGGTTTTCTTCACCGAAATCACTCTAGTCGATTGGTGAAAAGAGAATCAGAAAAATCAAAACAATCAGGCTTAAAGTTCATCTTTAAGTCCAGCTTTGCGTGTGTTGACAAAAGGAACATTGCACCAAGGAAGTAGATTGAAAGAGCTCAAAGAACTGTGTCAAATATAACCGTCGTGGTTTTTATGAATGCAAAACCGATTGATCTACTACTAAACCCATAAATCAGGTATCGAAAAGGTAACAAGACATCCAGATTAGCGATATAAGTCTTTACCGAAAAATTAGTTTAATGGCAAAGAAATATCAGGCCTGATAAAGATAGATGTAGTTATTAGGGAGATGGATTACGGAAAGGTTGCTTAACGTTTATTAAGAAAATCAATCATACTAACGAGTTCGATTATAAGCGATGGCCTGCTACTCTGTTCATGGATCAATATGAATCTTTTCATGTAATCTCCTGTCTTTTCAATGACCAGATGGTGGGTATTCAATCACTCAAAACGATTATACGGTGTTTAGAGAAGATTATCTACTGTGGGGATTCACACTGTAATATCCTGCCTAAAGTTAATCTTCATCCGACCATTTCGTGATTTTTTGTTAAATTTTAACATCCATTTGTAAACTCGTATATACGATTATAATCTCAACAATACCTTCCACAAACAACCATATACTAAAGAATTTTTTTGAGACGTTCGAATAACCAATCAACGATCATCCCACTCTCAAACACATAATCGTATATAATCCGTATCAATTTCATTGTCATCGAATCGAAACAAATATTTTGTATCGATAAGGGCTTATAATTTTTTTATGTATGTAAACATAAGTTAATTGATAAGATCACCAAATCAAATTTTTATGTATTTTGTGCGAGTAAATCTTTCACATATATTCGCTCAAATCTGAAGATACACACATTTTAATCTGTGTATTCCAAAGAGCAAAACAAATCTCAAAATTTAATTGGATAAATTGCCGTAAGCCATTGCGTATACAAATCATATGTGTGTGCGTATGTGTTGAAAAACTCCACCACTTATTCGAACAAACCTGTACCCATATGTTCATTCCGATCTCTTCCGACCTATATGCCATAGTACTCAGAAAAAGAATGTAAATCTTTTAAATTGGAAAAACTCAGAAATAAATATTTGAGAATGGAACAAAAGAAAATTGTTTTACTCCACTCCTTCTTAGTACCGGTAGATTAGGTTCTAACAGCACAAAACTGTGTGGTGTCGGTATATATATACACGTGAGTGGGTGTGAGTATTTTCATCTCATATCTTATATCCGCTATATACTCGTATGTATACATTCGTCACAATTGTCTCAACATACATACATACATACATACGAGTATGTATGTGTTGGTGTTTCATACGAATTATCTTATCGTGTATATGTATGCATGCATGCGGTAGCATGGTATACAAAACATTGAATTAAAGATTTATATACATCTTAACGATACTCGTGTATAAGATAACCGGTTGCATTTAGTAGTTAAGAAATCGTTAAATATTTCCTTTCTTGGAATGTAGACGCGAATCTTACCTGCACATGGTGTATAGACACATATGGGAATCATTATTATCGCATGTACAGTACAGCACAATATGATAATATGTAATAACACTTGACACATGACAATTGTTAGATAAGGAAATGAAATGGAAATTTTTCAATATATTTCCACGACGTTCTTACACTCTTACAAATACGTTGTGTATGTATTTCAATTATGAGTGAAGATTTAGTATTTTTTTTGTGCTGAGTGTGAACATTTTTCTAAATTATGACTGGAAAGGGATTTGGAATTCCTTCGATCGAAACAGGGAATATAATATATAATAAGGTGACAAAGCTAATGTAACATGGAACATCTTACACATTACTGCTGTCCAGATCCATGAGGTGGTTTATATCGTGTAGCTACGCAGGTACATGGCTTTAAGAGTGCTAGTGCTACGATCTTTATCTATGACAAATCTTCACTACTTTTATAAATAACATTTAATACCAGACTGAAACTTCGAAGGATTTCTACGAGCATTCAGTTTCGTAAAAGATACCCTATTACGCTATTACAGTTCCAAACCTTCTTAATTACCTTGGCCTGGTTCACACTGTATAGTAACTATCGTAAATAACTTCATAACCCCACCACCTACCTTTTTCTCAAAAATAACAAAACTTGGTTTTTTGGTGCAGATAACTACTCCAGAACTCTCCATAAAGTATAAAGCCACGCTGTCACATTTTCCACCATCTGTTTACCAAAAATATGAGACACCACCTCTTGGTGTAGGAGCCATCCTCATCGCACTCTTTGAATCATACGGAGACCATTCTTTGCATCGTCTCCATAATTTTTTGTGGAAGGCACTTTATTAGAAGCTGGCTAAATCACATAATTACTCCGATCAAAACCAGTGAAGTGCTAAAATCTAAAGAGGCAACTGATGTTTGTGACAATTGAGATGACATTTTACATCACTGTCTAGACATTTCAATGAGACAGGCGATTATAAATGAAAAAACGTTTTTTAAAATATCTCAATCGTACACATCAGGGTAAAGACTATTTTAAGCAACTGTGGGATACTTTTGCCTACCTCTAACAGAATATCTAAAATTTAAAGAAGAAGACGTAATCTGTCAGGTTTTAGGCCACTTTAGTATCCATGTGTACTCTTTCCTTTACCGTATGAAGATTACTTCCAACGAAGAAAATAACATTTTTCCCATTTTAATTGAATTACTGTTACATAATCTAGCCTAGACCGGTAGAATTATATATCAAACAACCATTTATTGCCAACAAAACCTTATGTATAACCTGCGGATTCTAGGAGTAGTGATAAGTTCCATCTTGTCCATTTTAATATAAAGTGAGTTTAACGTGAAAAGTGTCTAGAGTTTCCTGTGTGCCTTTATAGTTTTAACTTCTCAGTGGAGGTACTTTATTACCACCAAACAAAACTCACCTGTTTAGAACAGAACAAATGACAGTTGCGGTTTGAGTCCAATGCATATTTGTTTTTCCATGTGACAAATGATACGAGAGACAACAACGAGAGGTGCCCAAAACCAGTATGGAGAATAGTCACGATTCAGGCGGAGATCAACGGTTTCATCGTTGAGCTAAGGAATGGCAGATGCATATCGTGGTGTCCGTAGCAAATGTGGAAAATCTTGAGCCGCTGATAACGACAGCTCACGATTCGCCAACCAGGAGGGTAAAAAGGATGAAGCAAACGGGAGGGGATTTCGAAACAAGCTGCTCCAGCTGGTGGTTATATACAGTACACTCGTGGTCCAAACCTGCCACCCGTCAGATTTTGTTTTCATCTACTTTAGTATAGAAGTAATGCGAATTATTTCACGAGCAAACCACTATTAAAATGTGGAACATGATTTCCATTTTTGAAAGGTTCTGGGTTTTTATGTAATTAAGAGAATAGTAAGTCAAAAGTCGTTAAGTAAATTCAAACAAAGTTGTTGGTTCTGAAATAAAGTAAACTAGAATCCGAAATGGAAGAGTAAAGTTCAAGTGTGTTGGAGTGTTGAACTCATGCAATATCTAACAATCGTGCAGTTAGTCTCCTTAAATCATATTTGATTTGACTGAAAAGGGCATAAATCAGGGCATAGTTGTAAACGTGAGTTGGAAGTCATTTGATTCGCAGATAGATTGCAAAGATAAAAACTATGCCACCTTTGCATATTGATGGTAGGTTCTAAATATTATTCTAATTAATGGGTGAAGTGGCATTACGTGAGCAAGTTAACAAGTTTTTCATACCTGTTTCCGTAATCAATACTTATTTGAAGTTATCGTTTCGAAAAAAGTGGTTTAGAAATGAATACTTATTTGTGGAACCTAACTTATTCAAATAAGTATTCTGTAATTCTTCGGGAATAGGGAACTGGGGAATGATTTTATATGTATTTTGAGTTTAAATATTTTTTCTGACATACTGAAGTAAAAAATTAGCATTAAATTGGGAAAAATTTTCACTTCCAATTTTGGTATGGAAAAATTATTCCCAGAACATCGAACTTTTTTCGTTAGTAGACCGGAAAAAATATATTTGAAAAGAAATTACATATAAAATCTTTTCCCAATTATCTATTAACGGGTAATTACCAGAATAGTGCCACTGGCAAGGTGACTTATTTTCTATCTTTTTCTGGCCAAAAAATTTTAAATTAATTATCAAAAATAATTAAATAAGTTTCAAATAAGTATCGGTTTCGAAAACAGCCTTAGTTAAATAAGTTGGGTTCCACAAATAATGCGTCGTTTCGGTTAGCAAATTATCGACTCTTTTCGATAGTAGAATTGCTGAAAGAGATTGATTAGAGCCACAAAGACTGCTATGATCAATAAGTATTTTATTCATAAATTTATTCAATCAATGTAGGTAGAATTTTCATTAGAAAGAGTAAGTTATAGGTTCCAAAAATTATTTCTTTCGAAAAGAGCTTAAGTCCGTCAGCCTTAGTTAGTATTTCTTTCGAAAAGAGCTTAAGTCCGTTATCCCTTTTCGAAATAAATACTTATCTTTGCAACTTAACTAGATCCATTAAATCTTCGATTGAAAGGATTCGTCAATATGAATTGAGGACGCATACAATTCTATATTGAAGGTCCAGTTCAACAAAAAATCATTGCTGGTATGTGGATATATGTGGAATACAGTAATGTATTAGAATCAAACAAATTGTGCAATGACACAAATAAATGTGAAACATAATTTTTTGTGGAACTTGATCTCCGTTTTTGAAAATTTTCAAAATAAATGGTAAATCAAAAATCTTAAAGTAAATTCAATCAAACAAAGTTAATTGTTTTTTAATCGATTTGGTTAAAATGACTAGAAATGTAATCCTTAAATGGTTCTGAAATGAAGCAAATTAGAATCTGAAATGGGAAAGTATACTACAAATGTGTTGAAGTGTTGAGCTTTATGCAGAAACTATCGTGCTTGAATCAGATTTAATTTGACTGACAAGGGCAAAGTAGGGCGTAGTTGTGGGTCTTAAACGAGTTAGAGCTCATTTGGTTCACAAATAGATTGCGAAGATAAAAAATATGCAACCTTTTAAAATATGTATGGCAAATTGAAAATATTTTTATACCTGTTTCCGTAACCAATACTTATTTGAATCTTATATATTTATTTGCCGCAATCTATTTAGACACTGCTGTTATTTTAACAGAAATAACTGTCAACAAATTACGACAGTCAATTTAGATTGTCTACCGTTGCAAATACTAGGTTAAAAATTATTTTATTCGTAAATTTTTACAATAAGTTTAGAATTTTTTGCGAGAAAGAGATAGAAAATAAGTCATTAAGTCAACAGAATACTTATTTGAATAAATTAGGTTCCACAGATAAGTATTCGTTTTGAGAACAACCGTAGTTTAATATGTTGGGTTCTACAAATAAGGTGTCGTTTTGGTTAGCAAATTGTCGACTCTTTTCAATCGTAAGACTTACTGGATCTGGATTGGTATAAGAATCACAAAGACTGCTACGCTCAATAAGCATTTGATGCATTAATTAAGTCAATCTATGTAGGTAGATTTTTCCATTAGAAAGAGATAGAAAGTAAGTCACCTCACCAATTTTTTTTTAGAAATTAGGTTCTAAAAATTATTTGGTTCGAAACGGGCTGAAGTTTGTAAGCCCTTTTCGAAACAACTATGTTTTTATCTGTAGAACCTAACTAGATCGATGAAGTCTTCAATTGAAAAAAGTTGTTGAGTTTAACAAATAATCATTTCTATAGTGTTTGGATATATCTGGAGTACAGTAGTCAAGGAACGTATCAAACGAACTGTGTATTGACACAAATAAAAGTATTTTATTTTACAGTTATTCAACAATCAAATCGTTTACTTAATTATGATCCACTCGACAAAACCATATTTACAAATATATAAATGACAAAATCTCGACACACTACAAAAAAAAGGCCAAAATTAACCCTAGCGACAAATTTTTAAACGGAAATCCAAAAATAAAAACGAACAGCAACAAAATTTAATTACAATTTAATGGGCTTTAAAATTAAATTAAATTTATTATTTAGCATTTATCTCTAAAAACTAAACTTAACCTTTTTCATTTCGGATGCTATCTATATATGTACTCGTACCAAAGTTTTTCAAATCTTAAATTGTTTTGGGACTTTGGTCTTCATAATAATATAACATTTAACTTAAGCCAATAAAATATAAATCATAAAAAATTACGTAAAGAAAATATTTGTTTTATATGTGTACCATCAGACGGTGTATACGATACGATGTTCGTGTATAGCTGATATCTACCTTAAACGCTCAAATCTTACATAAATGAGCATCCACTCTACTAATAATAGTAATATAAAACTTTAAATGTTATGTTTGGTTTGTATAGAATAAGGATAATAAATCGTTTGAAATAATTTGTGGTGGGTAAAGGTCGAATCTGAATGGCTCGTGGTATTTAGTTTGTCAACGCCGTCTTATATACGTCCAATCACTGAATAAACAAGAGCATTATATAGGTCGTTCAACTAATTAAGTTTATCGTTTCCGTAATTAGGAGGACAAATAATATCAATCATGTATCCCCCACCCCATATATGGGGCCATGTATCCCACTCCCCCTACATAAACGACATATACATAGGAAGGTAAAATCATTGCTTTAAACATGTTAAAATATCTAAGGGAAGCGATATACAAAAAAAATATCGATTTAAATAAATTTATAAAGCTCCAAAGCTTTTTACATATGTATGTACATATATAAAGCTTACTGTTACTATTAAATAATATTGTTGTTGCTTTTTTGTATATAAATATTTTTTATTTAATTCAAACACACGGTACACGTATTACACAATATCAATTGAAGCACCATTTGGTCGTGCATAAATTATAAAGTTGGAATTTTATGGACATTTAAGCTTTTTTGCTGCTTCCAGGTTGCCTACTCACATCTGTTATAATGTGTTGATATCTGTTTTATATAGCTGAAATAAATGTACCGAGGAAGTGATTGTCAATGACCATACCACAGACAGATATAATCAATCCGTGTTTGGTCATTTAACAACTCCATGAACTGAGATAAGAATATAGTTTTCAGATCTACCGGAGTCTTTAAAATTGAGCTACTTGAATAAATGGTCCATTAAGAAGAGATTAGACTTTGTAATTATTCATAAAGGCTGTTTTGAGACAAGGCACTTATTACACGAAGCTTCTGTATCGGACTGTAATCGATCCTCCTTGCAGTCCATCATTGGTCATACCATGAGTCATTAAGTACATTTGCAACCCCCAAATCCTGTATACAGTCTTAATTGTAATCATTTCGTATTTTTAAATGAATCCAGACCTGAAGAATACAGTGTTCAATGTTGTAATAAATTAAATTATTTTGAGACCATTATCGATTTTGTCCTTCCTTGTGTACTAGGTCCTGTGCAAATGTGATGTTATATTTTGGTTTTGTGTACCCATGATTGATTTACTGAGAGTGATGATCGACACACTCGTCTGTTGAAACAAACATGTTTGTTACTGTACACACATATTTACACTTATTTGTATGACTTGGAAATAACCCAATCTATGCACTGCATATAGGTGAAACATATTGATTCCCTATCTTGAAACATTGAAGCTTCTTGTTAACCAAAAGATGGCCAAAAGATTAACAAGCGTCGGATGATATAAAAACATTTGCTGAAAATACAAGCGTTTGCTGGACTGGCCATAACTGCAATGTGCATTAATTGTTTAAAAGCGGTTCGGATATATAGTTTTGGATCTTTAAGGCATTGAATACAGTTAAGCCTAAACAATGATAGCATACTGTTTTGCATACGAGCACAACAGAAGTTATAAGCTCAGATCAAAGCAGTAACCGATGACTGCCAGAATGGTGTTTTAGTACTTCAACCAAGCAATACAGTAAAATCGACTCTAATTTGTGCGAAATCTTTTTGACTTCTACAAAATTGATCAAATACAAGAACGATCGCAACGACACATTTTAAGCTGTGTAATTCAACACCTAACTATTAACTCAGTGAAGATTGACAGTTTACAATTCAATGGCTGCAAAATATATTGGTTCTGTGCAGAAATAAAAGTGACACTTCTAATAGTTATGTAATTTAAGCCTTTAGACTTTATATCATTCATTTCTTTCCTTTCAGAAAAACTCCGGAACATTAACTCTCCAAACATTTAACCTATTTTTACTTTGTAAGAAGCGTCTGCATTGTCTTTATATGAACAGAACGAAAGAATATATTTTTTCGCAATGATCTGACCGAAATTCAAACTGACCTAAATCTACTACTATAATTTGTGAAACTCATTCAGTTGCTATACGCTATGGTACTCATCCAAATGCCGTACCCCTTTGACATTTTCAGGTACGTCAGATTGAATTGATTTGACTATTCCAAATAGCTTTCAATGTTGTAACTTCGTCTGTGTTCTTTGAAGCTTATGGGTAAACAATTATATCAAAATGGTCTACACATATGTCTAAGCTTTTACCTCATTATTTCTTCTCCATTGCCCATTACTAATACATAATAGTGTCCATCTAGCACGGGCAGGTTCGATTTGATCCAGTAGCGCAAAATTAATTTCCAAAGCTCCTCAACTTTTTTCACAACATTGTGACTCCGTGACTGTCATTTTAACGCATACCATAGTTTTTCTCGATTGAACTCGATTAAACAAATCAAGTTTAGAAAAAAAGCTAGCAATCTCCTTAATGTAAATCGTGAGATGTAGTAAGTCACTGACTGTTTTTGACAAAATTCTCCTTAAAAATTAAAGAAAATCGGAAATTATTCCAAATCTCAAAGCCACCCCAGAAATCTAACCCGAGACAGTGCAAGCACGCTATTTCCTCTGTCACGAGAACGACTAATCCTTCTTGCAATAATTTTTTTCACCAGTGGCGCAACTCTTCCCTATACATAATGTAAGGCAGTAACTTCTATGTTGTGCAAAAGAGAATTATACCGCGATAATTCTTGAATTATAACCGATCAGCCTTTTTGAATATTCTGGCATAGCTTCATTTCACTAAACCAATCGAATAAGGTTGCAAATATAGTTCGACATGGTAACCCTCCCAATATCAAGGAGAGGCGATTTACTAATTCGGGTAGTACTGTTGACCAAAATAGTAGAGCTACAATGACTAGTGTGCGTGCCTTATAGAACTCTCGAAGTCACTCACAGAAATTTTGATTTTAGAGTTCCCATTTCAATGTATTGGAACCGGTTGCTCAAGTCTGATAAAAAGACCATATATAGACAGTGTTATAAGGAATTTATAGCTTTCCAGAGCTTTCAGTTTTGGTTTAGATGAAACGGCAGATTTATGTAGAGGAAGCATGCTCTGCGAGTAAGACGATGTGAATGTGAACTATGCTGATCGAGCGTGTGGTACATGATGAGGTAAAGATTGATCCCCATGGCAATAGCCAGTTTGTCGATAATCATGCATCACTAATTAACTAATCCGGTCCAGTTCAATCCAGCAACATTTTTGGATTTGCCCGCAATCAATTCAAATCGATAGCGTAAATTGAATCGGAAATAATCCGAATAATTTCGAAAAATAAATTCAACTTTGTGTTTTATTTGAATTTCAATAATTATTTTCAATTTAATTTATTTAATCGAATAAATTTATTAAGAAATTTAAATCGAACGTCCATTTGATCGACCATCGTATCCACATTGAATACACAAACAAACCAGTCACTTTTAATTCAATTAAATCCGGAAAAATATATTTTTTTTTACACTATTCGAAACTGTCATAGCTATTTACACGGATATATAGGTGCATCAACGTAACAGGTAGTTGCTCTAAAGGCAAAGCTGGAAAATAGAAAAATACAACACAAAAAGCACTCGGATATAAAAGACAATTTATCGAAATGTTTGAAATAATTTTATTAAAACTAGAAAATTTACACCTGTATGTAATTGGAAAACAAGAACAACAACAACAAGTGAGAGAGAAAATCAAGTTATATATCTGTCCAACTGATATACGAGTACTCTATATACAAAAGCACTGTACGGACGGCTGTCAATATATCGTTTTGAAAGCGCATAAATCTTTGATATGGAAATTGAAAATCTATATAACATGGTCAAGTACGTACTCGTGCATAAGAAATGGTGTGAGATCTAAAAAGCTTTATCACATATAAATAAAGTTGATTAAAAGTTTCACCTCAAAATATGGAACATATGTTCAACATGACGGTACGACGTAATTTTAACGAGGTGACATATTCGTTTTACATATGAAGTATGTTTGGGGAGGCGTGTTGGTTGGTATATGTATATTTACTTTGTTAGAAGTTCAAGTATAATTATATAGGTATACACTCGTCGAACACACAGGCCACTGTGTAATTTTCGAAACCTATGGTGTTATATAAATCGATATATGATACATCAATTATGAATGTCTTGAAATGTTACGCCGCCGTTATAGAGCGAAAAATCACTTCCAACATGGTATATATAGTTATATAAATTAACAGATACAAGCCTGCACTCATTCACATGCCAGTCAAGGTACTCCCAACTTTTTCGGTTCTCTTATTTACGTTCTACTTTACGCTATTACAGCCAAATTTGAGGACCCATCTGTACATTGCATAGCTCTATACCACCTATATTAGCTCAGATCATAAATTCTGTACTACTACTCCTTTAGGATTTGACCACTGTGCTTTTGGTCGGTAATTTCCTAAATAAACCCAATCCTGATAAAATATTATTCTCAAAGGATTGAGATATCACAAATGAGGGATCGGCTGTTCTGGTATGTTTGTGGTAATTTTTGGTTTCACGATAATGTATTTGTGGTTGCTTTAATGGAAGCCTCAGCTATTGAACCGTTTCTTCTGTGATCAGCGAAATTTGGGAACCACGATCAGGGCTCGGATCTCGAATGGCGCTCCACATAGAGAGTTTATCGTCACCATGGTGGTTGACAGAATAGTGGTTTGGATGTCCTCGGAGGTAGTTTATTGCTACTTTTTTCTATAAAAGTTGGGGTGGCCCATGAAACAGTGTATGATGTTTCATGTTGGTTGCAGTAGTTACTAATTCCTTTTGTCCGCAGGTGATCTTCAAACTGTGAGAGAGACAATTCTAGGTGTATTCACGATTCTGACAGAAATGTGCGAAAATAGACGCAATTACTCATACAATTGACTGCATGTTTTCAGCTGGCTGTCTGGCGTTGGTGTATACTTCGTGTTTATTAATATCCTGCGGGTTTTTCTGACTTCGGACTTATGTTGTCGTACGATGTTTGGCTTTTGGTTTATGGATGTCTCAAATTCTTGGAACCTTCGTATCAGAAATTCCATGCATTCCTCTCGGAACTTCACGTGGGCATTTGAGGCTGCTTTCATCTTCTCTTTTCATTATCATGTTCCCAATTAGTGTATCGAATGGATTTTGATGTTATGTATAGCATTTCGACTATAGTACTGTGTAATGATCGAATCCCTCTAGCATTCGCTTGATGTATGTTGGGCATCGTATTGTATTGAAATATGAAGCGGCTAGTAATCGCTTGTTATTATACCTTGTTTGGAAGATTCCCCATGCTCGTTCGTAATTCTCTTCAGTTGTTGATAGATGGTTAATCAATTGGGCAGATGCCTTTTGTAGGCGTGATTTTAGTTAGCGTGTTTTCGTATTCTCTCAAGAATATCGGCAGCTCGATCTGAAGTAGTTGGATATTCATTGCCCTTGTTGTTTTATCAGAGCGTACCATTTGTTGCAATCTTATCCCATAATAGTTTTCTACCTTGTATTTGATGGGTTCTTCTTCCTCTACTTCGATATGAATTGCGAGTCAATTTTACTCATGGTGAACTGGTTGATTTTTAACTCCAGATATTTCTTGGCACAGTCTCGTTGTTCGCCAATCCTTCTTCAATGACATGCAATGTCAGGAACATGCGGCGTATCGTGATGTCTTGTTGACCGAGTAGCCTCTAAGTTGTAGAGATGGCCGCTTCTGATGGTATTGCGGTTTTAACCGATAGTAATGGTTGTACTACAAACGAAAGCGACTGTTTGCCGTTCAACTCAGCAGGAATATGGCCACTTGAGTTTGGTTTTTTGTCAGTGCCAGTGATGGAACTTGTGGATGATATTTTGGTGATTTCGATTTTTTTTCTTTCTTTGATGGTAGTGGTGGTAGAATCTTGTAGGCTTGACATTCCTCAAAGCTCTTCGTAAGCACGCTGTATTTGTCGCTGTATACTCCAAGGTTTTCCATCTCTTTATCCGCATTTCGATACTGTTGACGGGTGAGAGTGCCGCATTCATTCATTCGTTATCATGCCATAAATGCACCAAAGGTTGTGTTCGTAATGACAATATGTTACATAAGCTTACATACAACGACGAAGGCATTGTTGAAATGTGGTGACAGCATCGCCAACCAACTCATTCAATCACTAAAATCGAAATACTAAATCGAGTTAAAATATTAACTATAAATAGTTTTGATCTGTATCGTTGTTGGTACGAATTATATTAACGATAAAGGCATGGTATACATAAACGGTGACCACATCGCCAAAAAATCCCTGAAATTTAAACCTTGCTTCATGAAACCATATAGTGACGTGCAAAATCTTTGCAATCGCTGTGTTTCTCAATTACAAACTGTAATTTGATATACTGAAGGTATCAGATATCTTACAGTAACCTACACCCTATCAGCTTAGTACAGCATCAGAAAAACATGTTGTAACAAATCCTTAGACATGATTCGTGTCTAGCATTGAGAGGCAAATTTAACTCATAACTGCTTGGCTCCAAAGTAGGAGTGAGCCATCTAAAGACTCTTTCAAACGTCTCAATGTTAAGTGTTCTTGATAAAATTAGCAGAATTGTTTACAAGCATTTCACTAAATGATTACGTACTTTGTGAAATGATCCAGAACCATGAACTGCAGTAAATCTATGCAAACTGGCAGCCACGGCCCAAAAATTATTTTGCATACTATTGTTTCACCGAGTGCAATCAGTAAGCAGTCGAGTGCAATTTATAGTTTTTGAGACAAATGAGTACTCCATAGAAACTATTAAGAACATTTTGGTCTAACAAGTCCTGACTAGAGACACAGCACTGTTTTTTGAAGAAAAAAACTGTTTTCGATGAGTTTGTAGTCTAATTATAGTATCGCGATAGTGGTAGGGTTAACTAAATACAAATCACGATCGCACCGACACACGTACTTCACAGTTATTATAATCGAACAATAAATAATTCACATACGGTCGAGATAAAGAAATATTTTCCGGAAAATAATTTCGATTTCCCTATACATACAATATGAAAAAAAAAAATGAAATGGAAATCAATTACGAAAGGTTGTGTGATATATCGTATTGACCCATGTCAAATCGACAGAACGACAAATTATGTGTAACAATTTATTAACATATAGGAGTAGACAGACACCCCCGAACACACATATACTTGGGTACATTTATATTATTAAATGATGTGATCGATTGACTAAACGTAACGAGTTAAACGTGGGATAAAATTTTTCTATCCTCTTCTATCGAGATACCTTATTAATTTGATTCTAGCGAATTATATTTGTCTAACGAGCAAATTGAATTGTATACAGTCAACGTGTCGTTTGTTTGAATATTTGGCCCAATCCGATTGAAGTGAGCTATACCGTATATGTACGACTTGAAAATCCATTAAAATTGTTAAACAATTATGAAAATGTATTTTCCAATTCAATTTCACATTTCCATATTTATTTATATAAATTTTAAATAAATAATTTTATTTTTTATTTAATTAAAAAATTACAAAATCAAACAAAATCGTTGTGTACCCGTTTCGGTAATTGAATTTTAAGTCGCTGTGGAGGAATAATTTTGTATGTATAGATTCAGCCTCGGCAGTCTCAAGTGAACAGTCAGTCGGTCGTATACACAGACTGATAAAATTTCATCATGACCTGACGCACCACATAACGCCGTTTCACTGTTATTTGTTCTAAAGTTGTATCGTAAGTCGAAAATCCGTATAAAAGCACACAAGCCCACACACACACATACACAGAGTAACTTATATATACTTATATGTATTACATATATATATAGATACGAACGAAGTCATAAAACATGAATTATGAAGTGTTTGAACACCAACAACACCAACAAAATGTAAATACATAACTTTTTGTTGTTCTTCAGCTGGAAAAAACTTTTGGGAACGGAAAGAAGACAAACTTTTCATTTTCTCACAGATCATAAATTTGTCAAAACGTATACATAAAACTGGGTAGATTTAGGAAGGGGTGGGTGAAAAAAAAAAACAACCGAACGGAATGAGAAGTTGAAGAAAAAGTTTTTTTTTTCTCTCTAGATTTTTGGAATTTCCTTACAACAACAATAATGCGATGCGAGGAGAACAAGTATTATATATGAAGTGACTAACTAACCGAAAAATGTTAGATTTATCAGTGTAAATGAATATTTATGTTTTGCTGATGAATGGTTTGTTGACTTATTTAACGGGGTAGTTATGTATATGGGGTTGTAACATGAACTATATTATAGAAGTCACTTTACAACTAATTTGACTTTTAACCGAAAACTTTTGTATCTGTATACATGTATATGGACGGATGTTGGTTTGATTCGGTTGGTAAGGAAGTGCCCCAATGTGTTACATATTTCATAATCACACAGTGGTGCTGGCTTTACTCACGCAATGAAGATTCGTATGGCTAAGACTGTATTCAGATCTTGTATTATAGTGTTACGACTCTCATTGGTTCGTATCCGGATTATTAACGCCTCGAATTTAAAACAAACATATAATTTTCTTTTATTTCACTCTATAAGTTGTGAAGATTACCTGCTTGCCACTGGTGGGAGCTATATGTCACTAGTATTCACGACATTTTAACCACTTTAACACTTCATTGGCTAATCACTGTAACACTTCACTGGCTAAAACAAGGCCTGTCCCATACGGCGATTTATCACTTTTTATCCACAAATCAGATAAATTATCGATCTTTCCTTTCTGCTTTGCAATGAAGTGGTGTCTAAATTACATTTCGCGTCATTTTTCCATGCGTCATCAATTCACTCGCTGCAGTACGAGCTAAAGTATCTCTAGCTCTCCAAAACCGAAATCCAACATAAAATAATGCATAGTCTCCACTATGCTCCACTCTAATTTGCTCCGCTTCTTGACGATTGACTTCCATTTCGCTTTCAACGGTAAAATATTTTGAAATTCACTTACTTGTTAACAGAGATTCGTATTTTTTCTTCTGGAGACTCAATTTATCAGAAAATCTCCAAAAACACACTTTTAAATTATCCCTTAGGCTCTCTGATTGATGTGACTACCGAATATATATCAGGATACAACTATCAGGCAAGATAGTTCCTGTAGACGAAAAAACAACCTGTAACCACCAGAAAGGAAACAACAGTCGACATACTCGGTGAACTTATTTAAAAGAATTCGAAGATAAACCGAGGTGGTCATGGCGACATATTTTACTGTAATATGCAAACTATCGGTCACTTCAGAGAAACATATGGTATTACGCTATAACCTACATTATGTCTAGATATTGCGCCATTATTGGGCTTATCATCGTTAGGTGAGCTTAAGTCTTTCACATGTGACTTCCCAATATTTAAATTTCCTTTTTCTCTAAACCGATACTCTGTATACTTTTGAGTTGGAATTTTATTATTTGTTCCGAGAATCGCAGACCATAGAAAAAGTCCAATCAAATCAATACAAACACAGTGCCGTAGTCGGTTATTTGGCTCGAGACTTTACATATTGATGATGTATTATCTTACTTAAATCATCTCAGAACAGTAATAGACTCTACGCAGATCTTGTAATATTTACCACCATGTGAAGAAGGGGCCACACTGATTTTTACAACTAACTGGTATCATGTTCTCTCCTCAGATTTCTTTCTTTTAATTGGAAGATATTCATAACCGTCACACCCTATACTCCAAACGTTTTCCTCATCTCGATGGGCATTAACATTAGAATGACCCAACTAGGTACGATTATCATGTTTCATTGTTCAGTTCATTGTTCACAGTCATGACGCAAGATAGATGACTCGTACTTATTTGTACAGTACTCAGAATATTTTCAGTTTAACTATTCTAACTGTATGTTTAAGCTTTGACACGGTTAGATCGGTGTATTACCTGATCCCTAGATACATGATCCTTTCAGGAATATCTATCAAATCAAGCAACTGGCATTGCTTATATGTCGATCGATCTGGAAGTACAAACAACATTGGCATAGTTTACTACTGTACAAAACCATTCTGGTGCAGGGTCGAATAAAGTCTTACTTTAGGAAGTGGTTCTCTGTAATTGGGCCTCATTTCAAAACTTAACATATTTTATAACTTACTTGGATAAATAGGTCAGTTGTTTTGAGCGTCTATGAGAAGACTACACTCATCCAAATTAGCAAACTGAACAAAGTATTTACTCACTGACAAGTCGGAACATGGGATGTTGACCCAAAAGTTGATCTTATTATAAGTTACGAATTGTGAAGCTACATTCATACAAGTCATCATACATAGTTCCGATTCGGAAGTACGAACCTATATTTTAACAGAATTTTGAGTTCTCAGCTTGTATTGAAAAATTCAAGGACCAAAATTTCAAGGAGTCTTTTAAATAACGTGATTTATGGTGTAGTGTCACTGGTTTTCTAATTGCCGTTTTAGGCGTCGTATCTTCATTGGGACAACTGTCGTTGATCTACAAACTATAGTCAAGTTACTATCACGAAATATTGTGATGAGGTGGAGGATGACCCAGTCCCTGCTTTAAGAATATATTTGCAATTCGCTTAGTCAGATGGTTTTGATCTCCTATCCGGATATAGTTAACTGAATTAGTTGTAAGTACGATGACATCCGAATTTATTTCAGTCACATGTTTAGTCTCTTATGCCTATTTATGGTTATAGTAAATCAAAATAGTTGAATCCAGAAAAATAGCTGACACGATCTTTGAAAGAGATGAATGATTTTAGAGCCATTATCAAAGCCAATTCATATACCATGTCATAACTATATCGGCCGAGGTGAAATCAATGTTGGTGTCTTGAGGTACTTCCTCGATTTGCTATTGACATAATATATAAAAAGGACGTAAAATTAGTTTGTGGCTTGGACTCTAAATCCTTAAATTACACGATGTAATTTACAAGATTTTTTACATGTATAATACATATTATTTACATAAGGTTTGTCTTTACATTCTATATGTAAAAATTTAAAATATAATTTTATGTAAAAACTAACGCGCCTCTTATCAAATGTTATTGTAACTAAAGCACCATCTGTTAAAAAATCTTATATACTGAATGTCACTATAATTTGTTTGAGATTAGAATTAAAAAAGCTCAAATGAAGGTAAATAAAATCCCAAATAATACCTTGGAGAGTAAAACTACTTATTTATCTATGTCAATGGCCAAACCGAACGTCGGTAGGTTTTTGGATATTTTACAATAGACGGCACTACAAATGAGTTTTTACATGCAATTTACCTTTTATATAATTTGTATTAAAAATTAAAATCCTTTAAAAACTCATTTCCACTCAATAATCTATCGTTCGTCATCTGTATGGCACGGGTTGTGTTGAGGAAGACTTTTATTCCCGGATTTGAAATCAATGAGATGGTGAACCTTTGTGTGGTATCCCTTCAACTTCAAAACGTCCATCAGTTTATATATATCTGTTTGGCCGTTTATAGGGTCCGTAAAACTTATGAACGGTTATCTTCATCATGCCAAAATCAACCCATTAGGAAAAGATCTGATTCAGTAAATAGAATTTATGTTTCTTTACTTCAACATTAGATACTTTTGGCTCAAATATCTCTTAATAAGTTCAACGTAGCTGTTTCTTTAGTTCACAAGACTCTTTGTATTGGTCTTGATGGTTTTGTGACACATATATTATGCCATGGTTTTTTTGTCTGCCAATATGTGTCTGCCTCATAGTTGTTGCTGTTAAGTCGAGGCGCTTGCTCTACTTGATTTTTGCTCTTATTTAGGAAGAATAAAAATTTCGTTATCTATCACAACATCACAATATGTTGCTGTTGGCGATGGAGTTCAATCGGATTCAACAAACCGCAATCGAAGATAGATGGTGACATGGGATATTGAATAGTGAGTGACATCAATTGTGGATCAAATAAGTGGGTGAATTTGTTCTAAATTTGTTTTTGTAAATATGAGGGTATTGTGACCTTTCTTAAATTTATTTCTGGAAGCGATCTAAAATAAAGATCAGTTCACAGTAGAAAGGTAGATGATCTTAAATAAGACTGCTATGATTGTGACCTAAAAGTGGAAAGAAAGAAGATTCTCATAATTATTCGTGGACAATAGACTGATCAATCAGATTGTTTTGTAACGAAAACACTTTGATCGTTGAATAATTTACATGTAATGCACGTCAGCCGTATTTTGGACAATTTAAAGCATGTGGAACTACTATCTGTTTGTTGTCTTCGTTTTTATACATAATTTGCAAAAAAATTTAAAAAAGTTTGTTACATGTAAAATCCCAACTGTGGATTCTGCCATAATATGTTGTATAGTGCTATTATGCCAATTAAGACTCAATCATAGCAATATGACACTAAATGTTATGGGCAGATTTAGTGCCATGTATCGAAGTCGATTCATCTTCTGTATAGGTCGAGATGTAATCACTGTGCAGATGATGTCTTGTCGTACTTCCTCGGATTAATATTTACAGAAGGGATAGTAAGGTCATTAAATTGGCTCTAGGCCTGAACTTTAACTCCTTAAATAAAATTCGATTGATTCTGCCAATGTGTTGTATAGTGCTATTGACCCTATTAAAGGCTCAAGCATATAGCAGTATGGCCTTGCCTAAATATGATGAACACATTAAGTGCCATGTATTAAATTCGATTTATCTTCTGTCATAAATATCGGTCGAAATTCCTCGATTTGATATTGACAGAAGGTATGAAAAGGTCATAAAATTGGCTCGTGGCCTGGACTCTAACTCCTTAAATAAAATTCGATTGATTCTGCCAAATTCGATTGACTCAGCCAACAGGGCACTAAATGTGATGAGCACATTTAGTGCCATGTATCGAAGTTGATTCATCTTTTTTGTAGGTCGAGATGTAATCACTATGCAAATGTTGTCGTACTCCCTCGATTTGATATCCGCATAAGGTATAAAATGTTCATAAAATTGGCTTGTGGTCTCGATTCTAACTCCTTTAATAAAATTCGATTGATTCTGCCAATGTGGCACTAAATGTGATGAACACATTAAGTGCCATGTTACGAAGTCAATTGCCATAACTTTAAGTAATCACTATGAAGGTGGTGTCTTACCGTACTTTCTCGATTTGATATCAGCATAAGGTATAAGAGGGTCCTAAAATTGGCTCGTGGTCTGGACTCTAACTACTTAAATAATATTCGACCTATTAAGACTCAAGCATAGCGGTATAGTCCTGCCTTAATGTGATAAGCACATTTAGTGCATGTATCAAAGTCGATTCATCTTCTCTGTAGGTCGAGATGCAATCATAACTATACGAGATGGGGTCTTATCGGCAAAGGTATAAGAAGATCATAAAATTGGATCGTGGTCTGAATTCCAACTACTTAAATAAAATTCGATTGATTCTGCCATAATGTGTTGTACTAATAGGTACAATAGCACTAGTCCATTAAGTCTTAATAGGCACCAAAGCACTAGCCTATTAAGACTCAAGTATAGCAATAATTTATGCATTATATAATTTTTATGATTAAAAATCACAGTATAGACATAAAAACCAATTAATCTGAATATGTATGATCCACACAAATAATGACATAAATATACAATAAAAAAATAATTTAGTATACTCGTATCGTTATCACAAGTCAATATCAATAAAAACCTCATTAAAACATAATAATTATTATCATTAAAATTTATCATCAATAAAAGCCAACAACAACTAAACACATTAAACTCCCCTCATTTCGTATATAATCTCCCGAATAGTGTATCGCTATCAACATTAATCCATTTTTCCACAAATGAACCATCGCATCAACAACAATAACAACAATACGAGGAAAACCGAAACAAAAACGTTTATGAAAATCCAACCAAACATTAACATCAAATCATCATCAAAATGAAATCATCACGAGATGAGATGAGAAGCACATAATAAACTATATATATATGGAGTAGCCCCCTCATCTCTCACCCCTCCCACCCCATCTCGACACTTGATACATAGCATAAATGAAAATTTAGCATTCAACAAGTGTTTGATTTTCTTCAAAAATTATTTCAAATCTGTTCGTACGAGTACATACATGTTCAGTATAAAATGTCAAATATGTCATCGAATGTTGGGTTAATAGACTCGTTTACACAACTTATGTATCATTTATTATATAAATCATACATAATAAATTCATATGTGTGACATACGTATATACAGACACCAAAATAATTATCGTTATTTTATTTATGCGCGCGGGATTATCGCACCTCGTTGCGGTATCGAAACCACAATAGACGAATATATTATATATGATTTATAACCGCGCTTTTCTTTTCATCAAGGCACATCATAAATTTTTCCGCATTTTCATTCCGGCTTTTGTTTTTTTTTCAATCATACACATATCTAATGTATGTATAAATTTAATATGATGTAATCGCGCGTGAAATGAACTTTTTTTTTTGTTGTGCTGTGCGGTTTTCACATATCTGTATAGATATATATTGAGATTTTCATATGCAAGATTAATTTACATTATCGTCTTCCTGTTCATCGTCGTCGTTGTCGTCATCACATCAGCTTTTATCCGTATTCTCGTTATTATTAAATACATAAAAAATAAATAAATAATAAAAATTTCAATTATTTTATATATTGAACAAGTACTACCTACATATATATAGAGTGTCGCCAGAAAATAGACGGGGTGTTACTGTATAACCCCTTCTAAGCAACACCTATATATACTCGTTACCTTAAACAATAATTCACCCACCGCACCTAAGGTATAAATTTGGGTAATCTGGATCTATACTCATTAATGCATAACTATATTCTTTGTGCTTCAAAGCTCATTGTAAGCTTTTACAGTTTTTCTCTAGCTTTATTTTCAATGACTTCTATCTTATGATATGACCGGACAGACAACCTCGTAAATTTTAAATTTTATTCATTTGATTTATAAAGATTTCACTTACAGTTATTTCATTTAAAGGCCACACTTCTAACAGTTGGCAATCGGGAATGGTGATTTGGAAAGAAAAATCCCATTTATAACTTCCTGAAAGTTCACGTTAAATTTTAGACTATGTTATTCTGGTTTTATCTGGTTTCTTGGTTGTTACTTACGAAGTTCGCAGGCTACTTATTTCCGCTCACATAAATCTAGTTTCACAAATACACAAGTCGGACAAACTCCAGCTTCCAATTCCCTTTTTCCTATAGTTTTGAGATGTATGCGATGGACGTGATCAACTCTAAACAATCCACAGGCCCGTTGATAGGGTCTGAAATATCTCAACGACTAGTTCGGAGAAAGCCACTATCAGAGTATCATTCGATCAGTTATCATTCGTCGGCTTTAGACACAGTTATTCCGTTATTATCTGTTCTAATGGTGAAAACTTTTATGGTCTTCTACCTGAGGGTAAATGCTACGACTTTCGCAGGCTACTTATATCCCCTCAGATTTAACTGATATCTCATTTAGACACAACGAATAGCATCGCATACTAATCTACACAGCTTGCTCTTCATTCAGCTTCACCTTGCTTGATTGGATCCAGAACAGATGGCCTGGACAATTTCGAAAATGAATAGAGAGAAGATTCTAAATATTACTCGATTATACTCGACGCAAGTCCTGATTTGGCACTCATCAAGAAAATAACATTTATTTCTTTGATTAATTACGTAACAGAGTAGAAAATCGTGAAACGATTAAGAAACAGCAATAGCAGAACCTATAGCACATATACAATTGTGCGGGGCAGACTCTGACGTGAGTGGCTAAGAGAGCGTCGCCGGAAAACAGACGGGATGTTATTGTAACCTCCTTCTTCTATAAGCAATCTCTATATACTTGTTACCTTATACAATGATTCACCATCTGACTTATAAATTTGGGAAATCTGGATCTTTGCTCATTAATGCAGAACTATGTTATTTGTGCTTCAAAGCGTATGTAAGTAAAGCTTTCACAGTTTTTTCTCTAGCTTCGTCTTCAATGACTTCTTCCGTATAATATGACCGGCAAACAACAACCCCGGAGATTTCAAATTTGCTTGTATGCTGTATTCACTAGGCCAGTTTCGATTTGATGATGACGTCATTGAATGATTAAAAATATCAAATCCATCTCATCAGGCGCATGCTACCGGACTTAATGTTCGTATAATGTGCGCTTCGTATATATACGTTCAGTCGTGACGTGGCAGTGCTAGCGATTTACAAGAACTTGAAACTCGAAAAATCGATTTTTATTAATTGATTGATTATGGCGTGAAGATAATGTATCTGGTTTTTGGCTGTGCCTAATTATTGGGTTCTTTCCACATTTCATTGCAGTTGTAGTCCAACACTTACAAAGGCTGCTTTTCCCCACTGCAAGTAAATGCTATGAAAATGTTTTTATCTATTATAATACGAACTGTTACCAGCATCCAGACATTGGTCAAAATCTTGAGCTATATTCCATCTTTCTGTGTGGTGACTGTCACTTTTCAACTTCATAGCGACATATTCGAAATCTCCAACATTGATTGCTCCTATTTCCAACTTCTATCTTCTAAAAACTTAAATCTTACAATAAATTCATAATTTTTTCCGTCTTTCGTCTTCAGAGTGAATGCTATACGAGTTTCGTAGGCTACTTGTTTCCACAGCATTGTGCTTCAAACTTACCTAATATACAAGTCGGAAAACTCAAGCTTCCAATTCCTTGTCTCCTAGTTTTGAGATGTATGCGATAGACTTGATCAACTCTAAGTAATCCACAGGCTCATAGATAGGGTCTGAAATATCTCATCGACTGGTTCTGACAGAGCCAATATCAGACTAATCATAAGTTGCCATTCGTCGGACACAGCAATTCCGTTTTTATGTTCCAATAATGAAAACTTTTCACGTCTTTCACCGAATGTAGGTGAATGCTACGGAAAGCAATGAGGCATATATATCTATACAGCTTGCTTTTCGTGGCTGTATTCAGCATAGTGCTTCGAACTAGCCAAATAAATAAGTTGTAAGTCGGACAACTTCCTATAGTTCCTATAGTTTTGAAATGTACCATATGCAATGGACGTGACCAACTGTCAGCCATCCACAGGCACGTAGATAGCATGTAAAATATCTCAACGATGGATTCTTACAAACCAGTATTCGTTTATCTGTTCAATTGTTGTACTTTGTTGTTTATTTTAAAACGAAACGCTATTCGATGATCACCAATCTACTGACACGTATGTAGTTCACCCAAACCCTCCTTCCTAGATTTTGCTGTTCATGTTGGTGGTGTATCAGCTCTTGATGTTATTCTCGCTGGTGTTGCTGAAGATAAAGGTTTAAGGGGTTGGTATAACAAGTAGTCAGTTCGTAAAGGGTATATAGCCTTCCACATGAATATAATTTGAGCCCATTTAACTGAATTGGTTGGTATCTGTAGGTCCTTAACATTTTAATCGCACTTAAGTGTCAGTTTCTATTTCCAGGTGTGGTCGTTTGAGGACATCAATCTGAACTGCTGATAGAATTAACTTGGAAATAGGATTGGTAGAGTTCTATAAGTTCACTATGATTACAACGAGTTCAAAATTCAGTAGCACCAAATTGATATTGTGATTAAGTAATCAAGTGGTATACGGGTTGTAAAGTTGTCACAAATAAGGCCTGTCTATGGCATATGCCTAACGAGACACGGTTAGAGATGGTAAACGTTTTGCCTGGTGTAAGCTATCGTAATGCCATTTTTTTGAAATTTTTTTTTAAATTTTCAAAAAACGGTCTAATTGATTGTCTTCTATTGAATCGAAAGTGCTAAACCATTTAAACAAACAAAAGAGATCAGGTCTAATTACTTCAGAGAAAGAAGATCCGACAACTTTAGAATAGTCTGAAACCATAGCTTAAGGTAAAGGCTTTACAACTTTCTTTAAGCATAGTCGAAGAACTTGATAGTATAAAAAGTATTAAAATCCATTCGTTCAGTCAATTTCGACTAACCGATTTAGGCTAAAATCGAATCTAAAGGCCTGTCAGGATTCACTCACTTGTTGGAATAGAAAAGAAAGTATGGATACAGATAAAATGAATGTCAGATGGGATCGGGAGTATCAATTTGGCCGTTCAGAAACCAACTATTGAAACAATAAGCAGCATTAGTACAACAAGCTTCTAGGTAATAGGACGTTGTCTGCCAAATCTTCAACCACCCCATCTAGAAAACATAACCTCATAGAAACGCCAACCTAACCCGTTAAATGGTACCAAAGGTATATAGAGGTGTAACTCTCAAACTTTACTAAGAAAAGTTTCTGAACTAATTAAGTTTCACAAAATTTCCGCAAGAGTCGTTAGTTTACTATTTGCAAAAGCTTACACTATTCAAGTCGACTAGTTTATTTGAATAAAACTATTATTTTGTGTTGTTGCCAAGTCTAGATAGACAATCTTTTTACGATAACAACATTTTGCGTGCATGCTACTTGTTACCTTTTACAACACAAAATCGTTGTCAGCATCAGCTTCAGCCAGTCTTACTTTAATAACCTCGGTGATCATTTGGTGCAACAGGATACTAGGTCTTGCTCTTCTAATTAGTATTACCAATAATTCCACACTGAACTATCACTGGGATTCCTTTGATAAAATAAACGTTAACTGACGCCACTATGGTTCAACGTTCTTCAGATATTATGCTTTGGACAGGATCTCGTAACCGAGATGATTTGGCAGTTGATTCACCGTAGAGTCTCTTAATGTTTGAATCGTTATAGTTGAATACATGTGGCAGACGTATAAAATGAGTTCCAAATTCAGACAGACTCTCAGTAAGCGAAACATGATACGTTTCTACAATAATCGCTTAACGATACTGTCGTGTCATATTTAAACTGAATTTATGATATCAGCAAATAAAGCTTTCGTGTGATTTTATACAATAACCGCATAATCCTATGACATGTTATTAAAAGCTCATACGATTGCACTTTATGTACCACTCGTTTATAAAAGCATGTTTCCTGTATATTGTATGTCAAGCATATATAATCCAAATTGAAAATCTATTTTATTTCCCAATTTTCCTTCTTCTTAACGTTATATATATAAATACACTATACACGTATGCGCGAGCTTTCATAATATCATAAAAGTTGAAAAAAAATACTTTTTTTATACATTTTCCAATCAATTTTCCTTAACATTTATATTTATGCCGATATACTTACACTCTATCAAAGTGGATCATGATGATTGTTATACGTTTTGTGTGTGCAAGTATATCGGGAAATTGAAAATTTACGACCAGCTATGAAAATGGGTATACAGCGTATGTACATATGTACATACGCGATTAACTTAACTTATTCAACAATTAATTATTGTATAAATAACAAATGTATATTATCATTTTAACAAGTACCCAACTTTATGGTATATTTTCATCCGTTTACGTGTATTTATGTTTTATAATGTTATGAAAATAAAATGAAAAAGCTCCATAAAAATTTAAGAGTTCTAAAAAAGTTTTCCTCCTCCGCCCAAAGAAACAGCAACAAAAAGTTCACAAAAGAATTTTTATTGAGTTTATTTAACAACAAAAACGAACTTTTGGAATGGGTTAATAAAACAAAAACTTTATTTTACTAATTTTATTGTTAAACAACAATAATTATGGTTTTAATATACAACAACAACAAACTATCAACAAAAAGTTTTACCACGTAAGCAATAACGATCAACAATCGTCGTTATACTCTTAAACTATAAACAAAACAATTAGTGAGGTTATATCGTAACGAGTATATATAGAAAAGTGGATAAGGGATTATCTGACTGGTTACGTCGCTATTAACAAGCATGGAACTATAATGTGTTCGGGGAAAGGGTTGGAATATCATATACCTATGGTTCGTTTGAGAATCAAAGGCCAGACAGTTTTTGTTTTGTGTCATCCGTCATTCAGTCTCAGTTGGGTCATTGTGACATCCCACCGTTAACTTGACGTTTCGGCTTTAGGTTCGATTTTACGTAGAAACTATCTGTGCACTGCATTGCTCCATGCCAGCTTATAGTACTGACATGTAAAATATGGGTTCTTAACTCAACAGGAGGTCACGATGTGATCGTTCACACCACCGATCGGTGCGCCCAGACGATCTCTTTTACATCCTGCGCCTATAGGGATTCGAACCCGGTACCTCTTGCTCCATTTGTCGTAGCTTTAACCACTGGGGCTCATAGGAGGTGTAAGAGTTACTCCAGGAAAATATCAGATAATATCCCCCAAGGTACAGGCCCAATCGATGTAGGTGATCATTAAAGGAAGCATAACCAGTGATAAATGCAACTAGAATTCTCAACCGATAATTTTTTACAGATATAGTATCCTTGGTTAACCTTTGTTTTGGATCACCAGCATCAAAGAGCTTTATTTTACGGCAGTTATTAGATTTAAGAGGGTATTGTTGGCCCGTAACGTTTTAACAATCTGTCGTCAGTTTAGATCACGAGGCAGCTCTTCGGTCAAGGTCCAACTCTCACATCCATACATGACAACGAGCCTGATCAACAGTCTATGTACAATTTCAGCTTATTCGTATTTGCAAGATATTTTGATTTCAGAAGTGGACGTAGAGGATATATAGCCCGATTGCAATCGACAAGACGACAATATCCTGTCCCGCACTATTATCGTGAGTAATAAGAGATTCAATAAGATACTTGAATCTCATCACTTCTTCAAACGTATAGTCACCACTACTGAAATCAAATATACGTTTGAGTCTCTAAAAAAAGAGATCAGATATTTTGCTAGAGCGCAGTAATTCTTCCTAAGATATAGAAGCAGAGCTATACCGCGATAATTATCGTATTTCTCTCGTCTCGCAAGCTCTTTAATAGCTCTCGTGGTGTTGTTAAATGTGAAGAGTTGAAAGGGTTAAAATGTAGACTCTTGTCATGGCATCAGGTTTTTGCTATGAATAAAACATTCTGAACTAGTTTGGACAAAATGTTCAAGTGTTTCCCAGAAACTATATTACAACCAGATCATCTGCCTAGCTCTGACAGTTGGCACATTCAAATGTTTTAATATTAACCACAAGGACAGCCGTTTGCTACTTATACTCAGATGGAATAATTATCTAGCTGAGGTTTAACAATTCGATTAGATTATAACATAGATTCGACCTCCTTGACTATGACGCCGGTAAGACCAAAATTAGTTTTTGTCGTACAGTTCCACAAGACCTATACTAGCTCTGTGACCATATATAGAATACTACCGATTCAATAATCCATTCAAGAGCTTTAAAAAAAATTGGTGACAAGCTAATTATATCGCCGCCAAGATAGTGAATAGAAGCCCATCCACTTTATTGACGAGGTTCCTGTAAACCATTATCAGATTTGTCCTTTTTTGACAAGATTTTTGTTAATCAACCGACAGCTGAAAGACTGTCGATTTCAATCGTTTGGCTTTATTTTTGAGTGGTAGTTTTTCTTAATTATTTAAGATCGGATGCTCCGAAAACTGAAGTTAAGTACAGAAACCGAACTTTTCTCAAGATAAGTCTCAGCGTATTGGAACATCAGCTAAAAAATATAAGAGGATGCGGTTTACTCCCTATAGGATGTTATTCTTTATAGACCTTACGTCGTACCGTCGTACGTCCTGGATTTCTCTGTAATGGCGTGAGGTTGAGCATAAATAAGCAAACAGCCAAAAGAGTTGGAGCTCCACCTCAATAAAATCTCAAAGATTAGAAACAAATCGATGCTTTACTCCCGAGATAACCTTCATCAACAACATCTCGAGCAACTACTGCAAACCAATCCTGAAAATAACCGATTGGCGAGAAGTCTTACGCTTGTAACTTTACGCTTGTATCCTTCAGTGAACATATTTGAATTCAACAACCGGATATTGATTCAAAACTATTCTTGGATCCTCCGATCAGGGTAGATCACAGTATCACTAAAGTAAATTCTAACTTAAGTACGATCTTACTTTGTAATTGTTCCTATCACTGCAATTTTGTCAAATCACTCTTTCGCGAATTTAGATATACACCTACCTTTATAATATTCTATAATTTAAGAAGTCAAAAGGAGGATATAAGATATGAGATGCTTGAGGCTGATAGTGATGGAACTTTCAAGCAACCTGAATCAATTAACCCAAGCCAGGCATTGAAGATGACAGTGTATGGCATATGGGTCAATCTCTATCTGTGTGTGTGTGTAGTATTCTATAATATTTTTCACGAGGCTAGTTACGATCTGGTGACGTCATTGAATAATCACTTCTATTTCATCAGTCGTTGATATTTCTTGATTTGTGTTAATTTCGATTGTTGAACATTTAGAATCGAATTTACATTACGATGTGATCTTACCTTTCGTTATAAGTGACAAAGCTCTAATCAAGAGGTTTTTTTCCACCGAATACCTTTTATCATGTAAAGTGAGACTATATTGTAACATTTTAAGACGCTCAATATTATAGTCATATATAGACATGTTATAGTTACATAGACCACTCACTATACGAATATCTATATGAAATGACTTCATTATGTAAGCCAGAGGAAAGCTGTAGGATTGTACATTTGCTGTTCAGGAATTTAGTCATAGACTGGTGATCTGATAATTCATCTATAAAAAGAAGACAGATAACTCGTTCTAGAATGACCAGAAACAGAATTCGGCCAAATTGTTTTCAATGTGCGTTTTAAAGGTTCGACGAACAGCGTTGTCACTAATCATGATTCATATTGTAGATGTTTAGTGATTGTATAGATGATTTCAGTGGATGATCTATTGCAGCTCTTGAAATAACTGTGGGTATGGAGGGTGGTGGACCAACACACAACTGCTCACATGCTCTCGGATACTATGGTCACGTAGCATATCTTCGAGAAATTATTTTGAGTAACTATTACCGCAAATCACACATGGGACTACTACAACTCATCCTACCCCTCCGGTCACGATATGATGATCTTTACTGACAAATTGATATGCTGTAACCTAGCAAAATCTTAAAGTCAAATTATCTATCCCTCTTGGTAGGTACGGAAAGTGCCGCAATTTTGAAAGCAGCACTTTTTGCCAAGGAGACACGCAGGCTGCTCTAAAAGTGATTGGATCCAATACAGTTTCACCGAAACTTGGCTTGGAGACTATAATTGCCTTAAATCGACTAGGCAGTCTGAATAAAGTTAGACTTCATTGTATACCCAGTTACATGGGTATCAAAGGAAATATACTGGCTGCTAAATTGGCCCGTTTGGGTGTGGCTTTCATTTGTGTAGGACCTGAGCCGCCTTAGAAGTGACGTCATTATCTCTCAAACGAGAAGTTGACTATCATACTGGTGAGAGCTGCACCAGAAGAAATGAGATAGCCTCAACCCTTGACTGGGGAAAAACTTGTTTATTTCTGGCCACCAGAATGAAATTTATCGACACGTGTTTATTGAGAGACACGTGCTTGTTAATCTTCTTCGAAAATAGTACCTTTCTTATTATACTTCTAACAATACGAATCATAAACTATAAAATTAAAAGTCATTGTGAGCATAATGTCTAGAAATCATATAATATCCAAAAAGAACTTCCAAGAATTGTTATCAGAATAGAACGACTTTTGAAACAAGTTAAAACGAAATGGGTTTCATTCACAATAAAATGGACTAACTTTCGTTCTTTTCACGTCCAACCATCCACCCAGAAATACAACACAACAACAAATATATTAATGTACAGTTAATCGCATCTTAAAGTACAAAGATGATGCGACGACAAAAAAAAATAGACAACGGAAAAACTCATTACATTATATACCAACTGGTTAGTGTACAAAAAGGCATACACATATTTTCCCCATTTTCCTAAATTTTCATATTTTCTTGTATTTTCACTAAATAACGGACTCATTATTGTAATAAAATTGTATACAGTGCCTCAAGATAGTACACACACACCCGAAAATTCCGTATATCATTGTAGTTTTTACAACGAAATTCTAATTTTATGGCTTCATGACCTTTACCTACTTAAATTTTTCTTGTTACCAAATCAAAAATAAAAACAGAAATTTTTTTTATGTTTAATTTAGTTTTCCATCTAACTGTTTAGTAAAGCAATTTTATCCGTAATTTAAATTTACCCTTTAATCTAGCTAAACCCTATATAGACTACAGGAAAATTCCTTTAAAAATTTTATATTTGTCTTAGAGAACCTTTTTGGTGGTTGTTTTGTTGTTGGAATTTTCTTAACTTTTTTTTCTTCATATAATGATATCTACCGAGCAAAAGACAGGCATATCTTATGTCGCAGGTGTAATTGAAAATATATAATTTATGAAAATCTAAAAATAATTTTCAAATAACTGACGGATGAAAATGAGATGAAAAATGGGGGTGGTTAATAGTATTGAACTCAAACTTATCGAATAAATAACTCTCTTTCATCAAGCAATGCAATGTGCGGAAATCCTAAAAACATGTCTAATCCTAAACAGCCTGTTTAAAGAAATAGTAGTCACTGCAAAAATGACTACTAATTGGACTTCTTGAAAATAGTGATTGGTGGAAACCACATCCGACAACACCTATAGTGTTTCACCAGGAAATGTCATGGTGGTTTAGAAGTCTGTGCTTTCTATTATTAATAGGTTAGATATATGTGTCGCTGAATTTACCAGGCGACTTTTTCGCTAGGTCAGTTGCGAACTCTATTAAATTTAGAACCTCGATGGTATACCATATAATATATGAAGTGTGAAATTCCACTTGTTTCACATATCAATATACGAGTACAACACAACCACATCAGATTATGTTAAGAAAAAATTTTTTTTTCACCTTCATATGCTATAAATAGACTTTCCTAGTCTTCGGTAAGTGATAAAATTTTCCCCCTTACGTAAACCTGTAATTATTTGAAAACTCACATATTTTCCCTATAAACCATGTAGATTTGCTAACGTATTTACGATTTTTTACATTCCTATGAGCATTATAAAAGAAAAATCATAATTTTCCAATTATAGTAACCATTGAGAAAATTTTCACTTGGTTTATGTCGTAGTGTTGCCTGTGCCATTCGAGATGTAAATAACATAAATTAGTAACCTAAGAATTATTTTGTAGGTCGTTGTTTTGAAAGGAAAACCGGCAAATGTTTTCCTTTTTTTTTGTTTTATTAAGTCAAAAGGGCGCAGTACAGATTTTCTCGTGCTATAAATATTAAGAAAAGTCTTATGGCATTGTTTAGGTTTGTTACATGGTGGTGGTTCGGGAATTTTATTAAATAATTAAGTGGAAAATGAATTTGTAAGATTAAATAATGTTTTGTATTTTTAACGTGGAAATGAGTTTTTTTGCGGAAAATTTAACATGAATTACATAAGAAGAATGTCAAGCATTTCCTGTTTAATGAGTAAATTTCTTGTTGCGGCACACATATGAAATACGAGAAATATATACTGTTTATTAAGAATTGAAGACAAATTCGTGAAGATTTCTAAAAATGAAATTGGGACCCAGCAAAATCCTCAAGGTGCGTCTATCATATTTCAAGTAGGACTGGGAACTTTACTAATTTTTTGAGGTTGTCTCATCTCTTCTGATGCAGATCACCAAAGTGGACTTAATCCCAGAAACGTGGAAGCTGCACCAAAACAGGCCAATTTATCAGCCAATACATTCCTTTGATGCCCATGTGACTGGGTATTCAGTGAAGTCTAACTTTATTCAGACTCAAAAGCAAGTTTGACCGTCTCAAAAGCAAGTTTTGATGAAACAGTATTGGAAATAATCGCCTTTAGAGAAACCTGGCGGTTAGAAAAGATGCAGATTAGACGAGTGCTGTTTTCAGAAATACAAAACTTTCCGCCTGGAAGAAAATAGCATGCCTACCAAGGCGGATAGATAATTTGACCTCAGAATTTTGTTTGTATAACCCGACACCAGCCAGATAACAGCATATTGATTCGTCAGTAAACATCATCAAATTGTCGCAGGAGAGGTAAGGTGGGTTGTTATTTTCTCATAAGTGATTTAAAAACTCTGAAACTTGGGAATTGATTTCCATATACTATATTAGAAGTCTCACTTTCGGGAAAATCAGTTTTCATTAGAACATAAGGCTTCTTGATTTGTTACTCGTATGGGTTCCATTGGTTTCTCTGGAGTTCCGATAGTGACCTTCATGTTACCACAGAGAATTTTTGAGTAACGGTTGCCGAAATGCTATCTACTTTGTCACAGAAAGGCTTTGTTTACAAGATTTTCTTGTTGGCTTTCTCAGTCTGCTTTCTTAATTCTTTTAGGCTTACTTAGAGGACAGCTCTTCTCATGTTCCCATATAATGATTCCAATCATTGTTTCTTGGTTTCTTAAATTATCTAATTTCAAATGTATTGCTTGTTAAAGAGAAGTAAATGTAGCGATGGTCAGAGAGAATAACGTCATCTAAGATCATCCAGGATGAGACTTTCCACAGACTCCGAGAGGCTAGAGTAATATCAATTACCTAATACCAGTCGCGAATAGCTATTCCAAGAGGGAAATGTCTCAAGGATTAATATCGCAGCTGCCCAAACTTTGATAAACTTTTGAGTAGGAGGATTAAGCTCCATATGGTATGGGAAATAAGCAGAGATCACTAGAACCTCACATCGACTGCTTTAAGGTCGTTACAACAGATTTCATTTAGGAGTCTGTAATTCATGATATTATACTAGCAAAAACACAGACCCTACGTCTTAAACAGGTATCACCTACCAGGCTTCAATCTGATCATAATCGTCTTTTCGATTTCGGTCGCTTAATTCGTCGAAAGTAAAAAAATAAGGTTGACGCCCTAAATTAACACCCAGATATAGTCCACAAATCTTATGCAGTCCTCATTAAGGTTAGCGAACCCGGTCGCGTAACTAAATCAATATTGAGTTAGAGTTTATTTCAAAACTACAATAATGCTGTTACCTTGTAAAAAATTCTATTGAAACCGGATGGTGACGTCATGCTCCCATCATGGAGTTAGAGTCCGCTACATTCAATATAATGACCAATGTAAAACCTTTCGTGAAAACTTATTTATCCAAACAGATGACTGCTGTTACATAGTAAGGTATAAATCTATTACTCTCTGCTCAGTCCTCTCAGCACCCCTCTTGTGAATGCCATTGTGATTGACAATCGACACGACTCGGTATATGTACTGCAAAATGTAAACAATGAAAGCCATGCCAAGTCGAGCCTCTGTTTTGGTGGTGTAAATATGTATCCCAAATTATTAAAGGATTCACATACTCTTTTTGGTCTTCGGCTACTATTTCAGCATAAATGGAGACCGCTTCGTGATGAGATCTCTCTTAACCATTAAGCTACATCCGGTGACAACTATTCCAGCATAGCAACTGTAAATTGTAAGGTCTCATAGAGAACATCCTGATGCATGGTTCTGGATCTCGATTTATTCCATTTCGAAGCATAAATCGCACCTCGTTCTACCATAGTACTTTTCCTTACACATAGTCGCAACAAGTGAGTGTAATGAATTTTGATCCAAATTTTACGGGATAAAATGTGGCTTAAAATCTCAAAGTATGTGGTGAGATGAAATTAAGCATAAAACAAATTAGGTATCTGGATTTCAAACTATAATAAGCCACTGCTTTTTTTGGCAATGCCAAACACCTTTTGCTGATTCTTGAGAATTATCACTGGTTCAAATCACTGGTTTTACCAATGCTGACTTATGCATTTGTTATTTGGTGCTTAAAGTAACTGCAAAATATCGCTTGTCGGGCTGTAATTGAAACCATGTCTTCGACTTCTCTTCTAGCCATGGGGGTCATTCTCTTCCTACTCCAGTTACTGTTCTTAATTCTCGGTACATCTGGCTGCCTTTCGCTTGAAGTGAGCTGGGTGTGGATCGTTTTCGACAATATTAGGGTCATAATTTACACCTCCGATTTCCTTAGTCGTGTCACTTGTAGCGACAAACAAATATTGATATTATCTTAGTCGATTTGTTCGTCAATTATTAATTGAAGTGACAAACTTTAATTCAAACTTTTTATTCTAGTGGTCGTTTAAAAAAATTGTTGTCACTTGGAACGACATTTGTAGGCGCGTGAAAATTTCAGTCGACATATTCAGTTGAAATTATTAGTATTCCTTGATTAACTCAGCGATTGACGTTCGTTGCATCAGGTTACTTCAATCGACTAGAAGAATACAAATTTATAGGTTTGATGTTTGTTTGTTGACACGACAACTGTCACGGCGAATTAAGTGACACGACTACAGGAGTCGGGGTGTTAATTCCCACAAATCAATTGAGGTGATTAATCCATCCAGAGAGACGTGGATCTCACGAGAATTGCTGCATTTGCAAGCTTTGATGCAATCCTAGGTTTGCACCAAAGATTCCTTGTTGCATTGAGTATTGAGCCTTGAAGAGTTCTAGCCAACATCAATACAAAACTTTATTAAAAATCAAACAACTCTGCTGTATTCCGAACAGGATTTCACCATCATGGAACTGTTGATAAACTAGATTTGGTACTGGTATAGATGCATTGTTAAAACTCTGGCGAACTTCTCACTTATAAACCGATAACTTCAATACTTTAATACTTTAACCGCCCAGGTGGCGCAGTGGTTTAAGCTGAGGCAGATGGAGCGAGAGGTACCGGGTTCGAGTCCCGATTGGGGCAGGATGCAAAAGAGATTTTTCACCACTTGATTACGATCGGTGGTGTGAATGAACACACTATGACTCTCTGTTGGAGCGCAGAATCCATGGCCGACCCATCTTCCAGGTCATTACTATAGGCTGGCATGGAGCTATGCAATGAGCAGATGGTTAAGTAAATCGGACCTATAGCCGTACGTCTTCGATTTGGCTGCAAAGCGTAAGGTAGCGAACCATGAAACAGTTGGGAGTGCCTTGAGCCCCAAAACAGATTGCATAGTAATAAAAAAAAAATACTTTATTACAGGGTAAAAACGATTACCACTCAAATTATATGTTGGGAAGTGAGATGTGAAGCCTTCAGTTCTCATACGAGTACACATCTTTTTGAATTCAAACAAATCAATAGGTTTAGGATCAATAGAGTCTTACAAGTATACATATCAAAAGCTCGACCGCTCACACTAACCCCATTGCTCTTCTAGGTTTGTCCAGACTGAAACGAAACAGGAGAGTTATTATAAAATAATCCGATATAGGATATTCTCCGATATCGAAAAATTCCACCCGCCGCGCATTTTTCTATTTCAAAATTGTTTGGTCCAATTTGTGAAATGTAAGGATAAAATGAGCAATAATTGGCTCGGCAATAGCAGTTGGAAAATCGGATCCAATATTGAATTTTTCATATAATAGCCCTTCTGCTTGAAAAGAAAGGAAATTACGAACAACCAAGCGTACGACCAAAGTGACACTCAATGTAATGGTTTACTGGTTCAAAGATATCATTTTCAAAAAACGCACCAACCGTCCCATCGAGTGGAGTTATGGCTTGCGAAAAAGTTCTTTACCTTTTCTTTAAATTTAAAGGATAAGACAAGCCTTTTCTTTAAATTTAGTCTTCATAAATTCTTAAAATTTAACTCAATTCAAAATTTTGTTGAGATTTTAACACCTTTAAAATCTCAACTCCATTGCTGCAGTATTTTTAATCAAATTTGCATCCAAACAATCAGAACGCAAAATCTCAAATTTTATTGGATTACCCAAGATTATTAGAAACAATCAACGTTTTCTTACCAAAACCAGTTGAAACTGTATATCGTCTTAAGCTGATATCGTCTTAAACTGTATTAATATAGAACAAAAATCGTTACAGTACATTTTGAACAGATGAAGACGAAAGAAATTCATAATTCCAATCAATTTTAATTCAATTTATTTGTATTTGCTGTACATATATAAGAACCGCACAGATTTTCCAATCTGTCTGCGATTTAAAGTAAAACAAAATCAGGTTATCAAAATAAAGAACACAATTTTCCCACCCTGCATCCCATGCATCCCGCCACAACAAACACACTCATTTCAATTTAGAATAATTTTCACGTTATTTCGATTCAGGTTTTCCGACACATGTACGTTTCTAAATATTATCACGGTGCATATGTATTTTCTGGCTGTTTATTTTACGAAGTCGAATATTTATTAAGATCATAATCTCGACAAACAAGAAAGTACAAAATATATAAACAAAATGTACAAATTTCCCTTTATTGCACGTTGATAGAATATTAAAATCGCTTTTCTTCGTATCAATAATGTATTATTCGCCGACTTTCCATCACGTTCCTAAGCTATCGTCATCGCTTTGATATCGATGATATTCGAGTATGTATGTATATTATCGCTTAGTATCGATGAAAATTTTGTTTTAATTAAATATGTGTCGAAATAATACAGGGTGACGGTTTTTCGTTATCTCATGGAGTTTGATTTGGTTGGTGGGTCATTTGGATCCATGTTGTCAAAAGAAGCTCAAGGGTGCTATTATGAAAATCCGATATCGGATTTTGCTATTATAGAAAAATCCGCTATTATGAAACTAATAAAGATAAAACGATATCGGATTGTCCGAAAATCGAAAGTCAAAACCCGACTGCTATAGTTAATAGACGAATTTTATTTTGTGTTATCGAAACGCAGTTGTTTGAGGCCAATTACAAAAATCATAACTGCTAACTTCATGCTTACATTTGACAAATACCGAACAATTTCATAATAGAAAAATTCGCGGCGTATCGAATTTTTCGGCATCGGAAAAAATCCGAAATCGGATTTTTCGATATTGGAAATAATCCGAAATCGGATTATTTCATAAAGGCCAACCTAAGTAAAAAATGTTAAATTACATCATTTATCAGCACTAAACGATGCTGATGGTGATGGACCTACGTTTTCAGGCTGTCCTCATACGTCGAAGCCAACTTAAATTGTTCTCGTCAATGTAGGTTCTAAATCGTAACCCTATCATTGCAAAACAGAATCGTACCCCTATCATAACTTCATGCTTACATTTGAAAAGTTCGACCAAACCATTTCATAATAGGAAAATTCACGGCGAATCGAATTTTTCGATATCGGAACAAATTCGATATCGAATTATTTCATAACAGTCCACCTGAGTTACCAATGTTAGATCGCATCATTTATCACCACTAAAAGATACAGATGGTGATGGACTCACGTTTTAAGGTTGTCCACATTCGTCAAACTCAACATGTTTTCGTGGATCTAGGCCCAGAGTCGTAACCCCAATTCGATTCATGCCACATTGCAGTTTTCTATTTCGTTTGAAGAGATGCCTATAGTCTAGATCAACAATATAAAAGTGTACTCTAACCTGAATATAATATTTGAGTGGAGTATTGACTAAAACTACTGTACCATATATGGATAATGCCAGAAAGAGGAACACCAATGCACATACAGGATTACAGTGAAACTGTCAAAACCGCACTCTTAGGTCGCCAAGTGCGTTCATACGCCGAATATCCAAAAATTGAACTACTACTTTCTGAAAGTGAACCACCCTGTATCAACAAAATACGGTGAAGTTTCGAGATGGGAATTTTTTATCATAAATTGATAATATATTTCGATATCGTTGTCGTATCTTTTTTAAGGTAATATGTTCTCGTAGAGATGCGAGATTTTTATAGTTGCCAAATTGATTTATAGTAAAGAATTTATTTTTTGACAATCTTCGAATTTTACTACCTTAAGTTATCTTTCTTTAGTTTGATAAATTAAGAATCATCGAGTTATGCATATTATCTACGATTTTGAATAGATTATCCGATAAAGATAGATTGATCGTATTTTAAACATCACTCGATTTGAGATATATGTTCGACACATCATAAATTGACGACCTAAATAACTGCATTGGAATGGTCAGATATATCAGACCTTCTTTCACACTCCAACCAATGCCTTGAACTCTTTTTATTAGTAATGGAATATTTACCTCTCTAAGATAGATTAGGTCTTGAACTAGTCCAACCATTCTGAACTTTTGATAAAGCACTGAATGTCCCGACATCACTGCCATTAATATCCGTCATTTAGGAGGAGTGCTCCCAAACATTTCATTATACTACGCGCATTGTTGCTCATCTTTACCTATGAGTCAGTGACCCATAACAACTCCTTGTTAAGGGACGCCCCATAGTCAATATAGGGTTTTATGAGTCACTTGGCTCCTGGGTCGATCAACTGGGTTGTACAACTACAATCTGCTGACAAAATTGAATCAAGACTTTTCTACATTGAAAGTATATGTAGGTTGAGACAAGCTGCTGCTAGATATTACGACTTGAGGTTCGACTTTGAATCTCATCTCCACTTAGAACAGCGCTTTAGTCGAAACTGTACTTTATTACATAGGATATATTCTCCAGAAATTGAGAACTTCAATAACTTTATTATAATGGGCAGATATAACAGAGCTTCGTTCCGACTCCTTTCAATCCCTTGACCTCTTTCTATTAGTAAGGCTAGGTTAGGTTTAGAAATGTATCCTAAAGGTGTAGCCATAACACGTAGAATAACTGCCAGTAAGATGCGTCAGGTCATTTAGAAGAGGTAATCCCAAATACATATAGTAATCATGTGAGGAGCCTACTTCTGTTCGCATGTTTGGCTATGAGACAGTGTCCCATAACATCTACTTGGAAGGGACGTCCCATAACCAATATTGTGATTGGTGTCTCTCAAACGATCTTGATCCTTATACGGAATGTACACTTTTCGGTTTCCTTATCACAGTTAATCAAAGGGTTTTATGAGTAACTCGGTTCCTGCGTTGTTCAAATGTTTAAATACTCGGTTTAAAGTAGATTGGAACAAGCTGCTATTAGATGTTAAGACTTTAGGTTCGACGTCAGTTCACCTCTCCAAGTAGAATCTATATTATCTCTACACATATCATCTCATGTATGTGAGTAATAAAAATACCCGACAAGTTTCAAAAACAAACTCTCGAAGTAAGATTTTCCGCCTAGGAACTACTAACGTACTAAAACTATAGCCTGTATACACAATACATTTCTGGTCCAACCCACAATGAGAACAAACAATTTTAAATCTTAAAAGTTTTAATCATCTTCTCCAACTGCCCATACAATGCTTTCAATCCATGGCACATAACTATAAACTCTTGTATACACATCGGGTACATTGCTAAAGCCACATGCATACCCGAACGATAGAACACCAATTTGCGTATACATACAGTATACGTCTGGATGATAAATTTGTAGTGGACTGCCAGTATCCCCACAGCCACTACTATCATTTCGCGCACCTGCACATATTTGTGTTTCAATAATACCTCTCCGTAGTTTTCGGTCCCGATTTTGTCCAAAGTATTCATTACACTCTGTGTTATTGTATTCATGTAAGTTGAATTTCAATAAAGCATCACTGCGAGTGCTAGCAAATTCCAATAGTGCCCATCCACTTCCAATTAATCGGGTCGATTCTAAATTAGTGGTTGGTAGGCAAATTGGTCGTATGTACGGTGACAGGGTAACTTTGTGCGCCAATCTAACAAGACCAATATCATTGTATCTTGACGATCTAATGAATTCGGGGTGCACTATAATCCGTTCAATTGCTATATCAACCACACTAGCATCATCAGTGTTATTATTAAGTAACAGTTCACCTAGTCGCACGTGAGTAACATGTTCACTAAAATATTAAAGTGAGATTAGATTAAGAATAAGATCTTAGTAGTGGTCCAAGTATATTACCTAAAACGTGATGATAGATAATGTCCGCTTGATAGTACATATCTTTCACTGACGAGCGAACCGCTGTTTTCCCATAAAACGTGTCCATCTACCTGTCGGACACCTAACAAAGCTGAATGAGGGAATTCGATTGGACTTGCCGGTATACGTCCTTCAAAGTGCTCGTCTATTTGTCGACAAGTGTTGATTGATTCGATTGTTACACTCGTGTCGAGATTCACCACTGTTCTATTCGTATACACATATTGGCTGTAATATCGGCACTCTAAAACAACAAATCGATTAGTATGACGCCTAAACACAGTTAAGTGTCTTTGTATAAATACTTTGAACGGATATTGGTTCAATTTCAGCTCCGGTCTGCGGTGTCGCAAAAAAAATTAGCAATTTACAAAATAAGATGAGAAGTGTAGATCTCATCTTTATCTGGTTTTAAATATTACTTAGACGTGTGTATACTGACTGCACTTATGAATGATAATGATGAATATAATGTTTCTTACGAGCTAATCAATGTTTTGATTTGTAAGTCACTTGTTATTGTTGAGGGTTTCAAAGGTGACGCAAAAAAATTATTTCATAATCAAAATACTGAGAAAATATTTATAAGCTAGGGGCTACGTACCTGGAAATATCACGTCCAAGGTATATCAAAGCCTTGATGATGGCTGTGATGAAGAAGAGTTGTGGCTCTGTCATAGGCTTTCTCCAGCATGGTTATACACAGCTTTTCCGAATTGAGGCCAACGTGGGGAATGATCGGTATGAGGATGGCGCTCCTGTATGACTTTTTGACTTTTTAACCCTCACTCTCAGAGATGAGTTGAAAATTTCTCTGTAATCTTCAGGTGTAGCTCTTATGGCTGTCTAAAATACAATATGAGGAATATCAGGTTCCAAAGTTGTTTAGTTCTCAATTTGTGAGTTATTCTAATAATTCGACCAAGTCAAATAATGTAAATCCATTTGGACGTAGCTCCAAATTATCGAGATCACCAACATCGTCAATAAGTAGCCACGATAAAGAAAACGAAGAACTTCGTAAGCCATCAGACCAAATACCAAATATGATATCTCAACCTAGTGTGGATCGCATGGAAAGCGTGAGCCAAGAAAACCTCTACGATGTCACTAGAGAAAACGCTGGTTTAAAAAAATCACTAGAAAACTTAATGCAACTCAATGGTCAACTCTTTAAAGAGGTTCAACAGCTTAAAGAAGAAATTGCTGTAATTAAAAGTGAGAAGAAACAAGTAAATGAAACCCAAAATGCTATAGTCGTCTATGAAACAGATGATGATGAATTGGCATATGAAACGAGTTTTATACGCAAACAAATTGTTAAAACTAAACGCCAAAATAAAAAAAGGAAAGCAGAATCCTCGCCTGAGGTGGAACAATCAATACAAGGCGTAAGAAAACCACCGATAAACCAATCTGGTCAGCCACGCAAGGACTTAGTTAATCTACAGAAGAATGTACAACTCCAAACAGCTAGCACATCTAACGTGTCTCAACAAAAAAAAGCAGAGTTAAATGAACCAATGAAGAAAGAGATACCACCTCCACCCATTAATATTCTTAATGTTAGTGAGTACGAAACAATTAAACAAATAGTCAAAATAGTTCCAAACGACAAATATAAGGTCACTGCACTGAATAATAATGTTTGGAAAGTAAATGCAGTTGATCCAGAAACCTACAGAATGTTAGCAAATGCAATTAGTGCTCAAAACATTGAATGGTTCACGTATGAAAACAAAGTAGAGCAACAAATCAAAGTTATGGCCAGAGGACTACATCATACATGCCCAACTGATGAAATAATTGAGGAACTTAGTCAGAAAGGATTCAAAATCATAAATGCTGTAAACATTCTGAAGAAAAAGGTTACCAAAAACTCAAACGATGAAAGAGTAACAACCAAAATCGGCCTACCCCTATTCATGCTAACATTTAACAACACCGAGAGCATTGATAAGATATATGGAATCAAAGCAATCTTGAACATGAAAGTCAAAATTGAGACATTAAAAAAGAACAGCAGTAGAATTCCACAATGCCACAACTGTCAGGCATATAACCATACTCGAAAATACTGCAATAGGGAGCCTAGATGTGTAAAGTGCGCTGGGAAACATCCATCAAAAGAATGCAACAAAAGTAGAAGCGATCCAGCGAAATGTATACACTGTGGGAATCACCACCCAGCAAATTACAGAGGCTGTGAAGTTGCCAAACAGCTGCAAAGAATGAGAAATAGTAAAAAAAATCCAACAGAGAACATCAGAACTCTTAGTTCTCAACCTAGGACGCCATCCTATCCAAACCAAATCCCTCTTAATAGCGCGAAAGTTAGAGAAGGCACGACATATGCCCAAATGGCTGGCCGAACGGAAAATGTCAAGAAAGGACCCAGTCAGGAAAATCATGTCCTGCAAGAAATACTGCAGAAGTTAACCACTATAAATTCTCATCTGGCGACGCAAGATCAACGACTAGAATCTATGAGTGAGCTACTAAAACAACAAGAAAAAAGACTAGAAACACTAGAAAATACATCGATGAACCAAAATAAAAAAATAACAGACGCGACAGGTAAAACTAGAGAAATCATTGACTACCTTAATTCTAATCCATTCAAATTAAACAAGAAAACATAATGACACACTATTTAAGAATTGCTACCTGGAATGCAAATGGTCTTGCGCAACGCATTTCAGAATTAGAAGTATTTTTAAACACAAAAAACATTGATATATGCCTAATCTCAGAAAGTCACTCTACTAGAATCTCGTATTTCAAAATTCGTGGATACCAGTGCTATCAAGCTCTTCACCCAGCAGAAAGAGCTAGAGGCGGAACAGCAATCTTCATCAAGGAAAATATTAAACATCAAGAAGAACTTAAAATAGAGGAGGAAGCTATGCAAGTAGCAACTGTTTCTATTGAAACCAAAAACTACAAAAGCTACACTATATCAGTAATCTACTGTCCACCCAGATATAACCCAAAAAAGGAAGACTACATCAAACTTTTTAAATCGCTTGGTAAAAATTTCATTATTGGAGGCGATTTTAATGCAAAAAATATATTTTGGGGATCAAATCGAACTACTCCCAAAGGAAGAGAGCTATTTGAAGCAGGCAGAATATTAAAATGTGAGTTCCACTCCAGTAGAAAGCCAACCTACTGGCCTACAGACGTAAATAAAATTCCTGATCTTCTAGACTTCTATATATCCAGAGGTATCTCCGAAAATTACCTAGTAGTTGAAAATGAAGAAGGACTATCATCGGATCACTCTCCAGTCTTAATGACAATAAGTTCCACGGCAATAAGGAAAGCAAGCCCTCCAAGACTAACAAATAACAAAACAAACTGGGAATACTTTCGCCAGCTAGTCGAAGAAAGCGTCAATCTACAGGTGCCGATCTCGAACGATCATATGATAGAAGAAGAGCTGGAAAATCTCATTGAAAGTATACAGAAAGCGGCATGGGAAAGTACTCCCATCCAGCATGAAATAATACAGAAAAGTATAAGCTACCCAGTTGAAGTGAGAGACTTGGTTAACGAAAAAAGACGAGCTCGCAAGACTTGGCAGAGAACTAGAGCTCCTGAAGATAAAACAATCCTAAATAATCTGTGCAACAAACTTAAACTGCTTATAAAAGAGATCAAGAATGAGTCAGTAGCTTGCTTTCTAAGTAACCTCACAGGTAAATCTGACACGGACTATTCGTTGTGGAAGGCCACTAAAAGTCTAAAAAGACCTAAACTGCAAGTGCCACCCATAAAAAAAGCTGATGGAACCTGGGCTCGCAGCGATAAACAAAAAGCTGATCTTTTTGCCGAACACCTAGAAATTACCTTCAAACCACCAACTGGGCAGGTAGAGAATGAATATTTAACACCGGTCAACAAAATAGACGAGGTACCTCTCCTACCAGTCACTGTGAAAGAAATCAAAGAAGAAGTAAAAAATCTTAAAGATAAAAAGGCTCCTGGTTACGACCTGATAACAGCAAAAATAATCAAAGCACTACCAGAAAAAGCACTACGAAAGCTACAGCACATAATCAATGCTGTCTTTAGACAAAGATATGTTCCGAGACAGTGGAAAGTAGCAGAAATAATAATGATTGCTAAGCCTAATAAACCGTTAAATGACAAAACATCATACAGGCCAATCTCTTTATTAACAACCACATCAAAAATTTTCGAAAGATTGTTTCTGAAGAGACTCAAGCCAATTATAGAGACTAGGAAACTTATACCACCACATCAGTTTGGGTTTCGATAAGGCCACTCAACAATAGAACAGGTACAGAGAATCACTGATACGATTGAAGAGGCGTTGGAAGAGAAGAAGGTATGTTCAGCAGTATTCCTAGACGTAGCCCAAGCATTTGATAAGGTTTGGCACCATGGTCTGGAATTTAAGCTTCAACGAGATCTACCAAAACAACATTTTGAATTGCTTAAGTCATACATAAATGACCGTTATTTTCGAGTGAGACAAGAAGAAGAGTACTCAAAACTAAAGAAAATATTGGCAGGAGTCCCACAAGGTAGTGTGCTTGGCCCTGTGTTATACCTTCTGTATACAAATGATTTACCAAATATAGCAGAAGCCAGAATAGGGACTTTTGCTGATGACACTGCAATTATGACTACTGATATTAGTATTTTCGAGTCAACACGGAAACTACAAAATGCTGTTAATACAGTAAACACTTGGACAAAAACTTGGAGAATAATGCTAAACGAATCAAAATCAACACACATCAACTTCACCAACAAGAAAGTAGAATACATCCCGATTAGACTGAATTTTCAACAAATTCCTTACTCAGACAATGCGAAATACCTTGGCATGACACTAGACACTAAGCTTAGGTGGAAAGCACATGTTAAAAAGAAAAGACAAGAATTGAATTTTAAATTCAGAAAAATGCAGTGGCTTATTGGAAGAAACTCTGAGCTGACAACGCAAAACAAACTACTATTATATAAACAAATCCTTAAACCTATCTGGACATACGGCATTCAACTTTGGGGATGTGCAAAGAAAACTACAATTAAGATCATACAAACATTTCAAAATAAAGTACTACGTAGCATTGTCAATGCTCCATGGTATATTAGAAATGACAACCTCCATCGAGACCTTAACATGGAATACGTCAGTGATGAAATAATTAAACTTGCAAGGAGTCATGTACTGCGACTGCAGCAACATGACAACGAGGAGCTGCGGAACCTACTGGATCACACCAATGGACCAAAGCGCCTAAAAAGAACAAAGCCTTTAGAATTAGTGGTTCCCTGAACTACTGAAATCAAAGGACTGGACGAAATGGGATGAACCGATTTTTCTCATCCCATAAGATGCTACACTGCTTAAAAATACAAAACATTTACTAGATAATCACTGAGATTAGTTGTAATATTATACAGAAATATAGATTTCTTAAACAAATAAAAAAAAAAAAAAAAAAAAAAAAAATTCTATGTCGGCGAGAGTTTTCTTTAGAGAGGCTATTACCTTGGAAGAGACTATAAATTTGAGTATAGCTGTTTCTGAACAAGAAACGTTAATTTGCCCCAAATACGATGGAACTGGGTAACTTCATCGTGCCGCATAGACTGTTTTTTCTCTCCCCTAGACGATCTTTGCACAATATGGAGATGTCCCATACTCTGTCCCATACAATGGCCGAGAAGAACACGTTTTTCGAACAATGACGAGCTGTTGCTATAGTGGCACTGCTGATGAATGTGAGCACAGTTTTTGAATCGTTCTTGGATAGCTCCATCAAATTGAATGGCTTGCTCTCTTGAGGTAAATAACAGCTTGTAGTAATGCAACCCGGCCTTACAGATTCTCAGCTACATTGGAATCATCTACAGTTACACAAACAAAGTATTGGCTTACTCCACAAACAATTTTGGCTATCACAAAATATTACAACATTGTTTATACTGTGGGATAATCCATTTAATCACGATGCTTAGCTGAACAGATTAAACATTTCAATATGATAATAATCCGCAACCATGGTTAATACTCTTAAGATAAACCAGCACGTCTACAAAAACCACGAAGACAAAACATTTTTTCACTTATTTCCTTCTAAAATTTAAATTATCCCCCAAACGGTATACAAACTCGTGTACAAACGCAAACACTGTCCACAAAACAAGGAGAAGCAAAATTTGGCGTTAATTTAACGACCCTTCTGCTTTAAAACAAACCAAATAATTTTTAACGAATAAACGACTATATAGGTAGTCAGTCGCCCGCATCAATGTTTTTTTATAGGGTGTCCCATTAGGACAATAACAGAGTCTATAATATGAACAGCTAGCACACAATCAGTCTGAAAACTTTATCTGGGAATTTCTAGATAAGATGTTCAGAAGAAGATATTTTGGAAGGTTCATGACTCCAACTGTGATACCTGGTAAAGAACGGATACCTGGATATCTAAACACCAACAGCATCGCATGTCAACTCGAATGGTGAAATCAAAAGATAACGTTTGGACACTCATCCTCTCTTGGCCGTAGGTTATCTTCAAATCCTATCCCAAGCTGCAACATGTACCTAAGAAATGGAGGGAAGTCAATGTGATATGTACTAAGAATGGGGAAAAGAGCTCACATCTTTAGAAAATGTTTCAACAGGCGTTCTGGAACAGTAATCGCCGAATATTACCCACCTTGGGGCGTAGGATAGCGTACGGATTAATCAACCAGATACTTAAGGATGCAGGATTATTTAACAGGAGCAGTAAATTTTCACCATAAGATGGTAGTTAGAGGAGCACTAGGTCGGCTATAACCACTTCTTTGGGATAACGTATTGAATGAATTTAAAACAATGCAGCATTGAATGTCTCATGAGAACATCTGGAAATAATCAAGGACGTTATACAAAATATTCTTTCAACTATTATGAAGAGGGCCAAAAAGTGTGGTTACGGAGTAAACCCATCCAAACCAGAGCTAGTAATTTTTACTAAGGACCACAATGTTGTTAGGTGCCCCTATAACTATGAACGGCACCATACCAGCTCACCTTGTAAGTAAGGTAAAATTTCTGGGCTCACTTTTCTTGGACAGTAAGCTGATCTGGAAACTTTACATTTTGGAAAGAGTAAACAAGGCCACTGTAGACTTGTACTCATGTAGAGGGTCGTTGGGAAGAAACAGTGACTGTATGTCCTACAGGAAAATACTAGAGATGGAGCTAACGACATGTCTGGTTTCGAAGTTCCTTTCCAAGTTCCCCATGTAGATATAAGACTGTCATGTTGTTGGCAGTTGGTCAGTGGTAATGTTTTTTTATAAAGGATACTCGAATAATAATTGAATATAAAGGATTATAAAGGAAATTATAAAGGATACTCGTATAATAATTGAATAGCAAAGTGAATATTTAGTGAATCTTGATTACACTAGACCTGTTTAATACTTCAATAAAGGTTTTGAACCATGTGCTCATCTATTAAACACTGGATGAGCAGTTCGGTACTGAAAACGGAGACTTTTACACTGAACGAAAGAGTGAGAGTTAAGACGGTTGAAGTAGTCTTGTACTACTTGAGACATAACCACACTTAATGTCACAATCTATGTTGACAGCCAGATGGAAATCATGTCGCTGGTATCAGATTTTAACTAAATCTGGGTTTGAGAAGGCTAGATCTGGTATCTAATTATCTACTGTCTAGCAGTATTTGAAAATAGCAAACAAGGTTATTGTAGAATTGTACTCATATAGGAGCGCCATTTTGGGAAGAGATAGAGACATTGTGTCCTGCAAGAAAATACTGGAGAATGCCATTACGACCTGTATTGTTTGGACATTTCTTTCTATCTTCCCCCGTGGATATACGACGGTGATGTTGTTGACACTACACTAGTTCAGTGGTAACGTTTTCAGATAGGATACTTAAACATAATTGAGTAGTAAAGTGAAGAACTGGGGAATCTTGATTACACTAGATATGTTCAATGCTTCTTCTTTTTTAAGGATGGCTCTTTTCCCGGAATGAGGAGATATAGGGTGACTTATTATATGAAATGAAAGAGTTGGGAGTAGAGTCTGTGGCAAGCTCCTGAGATGAAAACGGTTTAAATAGTCTTGAACTAGTTGGGACATAACCACAGTTAATGTTGATCTGTGTCTTATTTCCTATCAAGGTGGATGAGTATTTCCATTCAGATTGTCTGGGACCAAGATACTCCTAGGGCATCTTGTAAAAATGCAGGGTATACATAGTCTTATTAACCAGAAATGATTCAACTCTGTAACTTCTACAGGAAACATAAGCCATACGACTTATTACAGCTTTGGCGAATGATACTTGGATAAACATCTTAACGTGCAGTATAACAAGTCAAGTTAAACTAAATCTGGTTTTGAGATGTCTAAATCTCCTACCTAATGGTCTTCTGTATAGCACTCTGTCTAGTTCTCTTTGGAAATAGCAAATAAGGTTAATATAGACTAGTACTCATATAGGAGCGCCGTTATGGAAAATGATAGAGGCTGTATGTCCTTTAAGAATATAATGAAGAATGTCAATTCGACGTGTATGGTTTTAAGCGGAAGGTGGCAACGACAACGATATCTGCTCGAGCTTTACAAGTTATATTTCATCTTCTTACGACCATGAGGCTGTTGGATATACGACAATGAGGCTGTTGGCAGTACGTTATTGGTAACATTTTTATATAGGATGTCATTATAGGCTTTCGAACGATTTGCCCATTTATGGAACCTTGAAAGGGCGGTTTGGCACCGGAAACTGAGAGTTTGCTCAAAGTTCATGGCAAGCTAGAGATTCATGGCTAATATTAGACGATTGAAGTCGTTTTGAACAAGTTGAGACATAATGTGGTAATCGCAGTTAATGTCGCAATGTTGACAGATACGTGGAAAATTAATTCGACTTACCGTCTAACATGTTGTTGTGTTGTCTCTTATTTCTTACCGAGACGGATAAGTATTTCATCATTCAGATTGTGTAGGTTCCTGGTACTATAAGGACATATTGTGAAACTGAAGAGTATTATCAGAAATGGTTTAACTCTTCAACTTCTACCGGAAAGAGGAAGCATATGGTGACTTATTATATAGCATTAAGGGGAATTGAGGCTTTGGCGAACGATAGGTGGATAAACACCTTAACGTGCAGTATAACTAGTCATGTTTTGCCAAAGCTAGGTTTTACAAGGCTAGATTCTGCAGGGCCGCGAATTTTTTCGTATTATGAAATGGTTTGGTCGAAATTTTCAAATTTATTTGTCAAATGTATTTTAAAATTCGGAAAATTTTCCATAAACTGTCCCCTGGTATCTAATGTGCTACTGTATATCACTATCATATATAAGGTATTTGTATTTGTATCAGAAGAAGTGAGTCCAGAGATCTATCATAACAGACCAAGTCACTGTAACCTAACCTAATGGGACACCCCATATTTTCGATACGAGTTAACTCAAAACATTAAGATTTGTAAATTTTCACACCAAAATGAACCAACCCGGATTATCTACCTTTTCTCAAAATCAACTTCAATATTTTGTTTGCAACCCTCTTATACGGTTTAATTAACACTCTCATGGATTACAGTTGTTTTTTTTTTGTGGAATAAATTTGGCAATGAATCGCTTAATTTACTGTGACTCCTTCGCCTTGTTTCCATATTTAGCGCCCGCGTGATTACATCAACGTTTGATTGAGAGTTTTGATTCGTCTGGTTTGCGGCATAAATATTTTAATGTATTCAATCATTCGGGTCGATCATCCTTAATTTCGGGACTATAATAATTGAATTGGTTTTACATTCATGATCCTTTGATTTAATAATATTGTTTTAAAATCTGACAGGGGATTTGTTATGATTTGGCAGATACAAAAACATTTCTGTATCCTTTTCGCCCTATTAATTTATTATACACATCTATGGATGTGCTCGTCGTTGTTAGTTTCCAAGGAACATAATTTATGTATGTATATATGTGTGAGAGAGGGTGTATGTGTGTGTGTATATGTGGCCATTTAAATATTCGTTTGTTTATTTTTATTGAATCCTTCCATAGAAAAAGCCAAAAATTAGAGAAAAAAAAATTCGGGCATTTTCGAATGGGTGTATTCTCAGAATAAACAACAAGTTTGGCAGCAGCAGAACGAACAACAGCAACAACAACAAAATGAAATTAAATTTTCAATTTTCCCATTTTAATTTAAATTTGTTTTTGTTGGCCGTACACACACACACAGCAACAAAATAATAATAAAATTAGAAAAGTCCTGTTGTTGATTTTTGATGTTTTCATAGGAATAAAGACAAATATTATGAGTTAATGATTGTTGAGATATCTCTTATCTCGGCTTTTCATTGATACTGGTTTTTGTGAAAAGGTTAAAATTTTCATTTTAATTTGACCAACTAAGTATTAGCTGCGAGCGAATTTCAATACACGTCGCTTGGGAATCCGAAATCCTTCCCGGTAAACAATCTGTCGTCTTAACGTAATCTTAACCGTATATGTGTACTCTATAAAGCACTTATATGGAAAAAGTCTTAAGCTATCCTTGCTTAAAATAAAATCGAACTGGTGATTTATCTGGTCAAAGCTTTTATACAAAATGTTAATCGGTTCTTTCGAATCATATAGTTGGTTCTATGTGCATCAACTTACAAGACCTCGTTTCGTTTTAGGTATTTTCCAGGATTGACGTCAATGTAATTCGATCAAGTTTTACCAACACATGAACGCTTTATGGTGTGGTAATTTGTGGCCATACTGCCAACCGCCTTTCGAAGTAAAGTGACGGATACATTTTTCTGAATACCTTCTAGTTTCCAGAGGTTTATACAGGGTGGGGCAAAATTCCCGCTACCATTTTAATTGCGCGCCATCTTGTTTATGTGACGTTTAGCTCAGTTTCGCTTTAACCACTGTGTTGTGTAGACGCCCCAATTTTATAATGAATAAATATACGCCACAAAAACGAGCAGAAATAGTGACAATTTATTGAAAATAATCGTTCCATAATTGCCACTCAGCGGAAATTTTGTCAAAAATATCCTAATCGTCCAGTGACTCACAAAATCACAATTTATCGTTTACATGCGCGAATTTTCGACAGAACGGTACGACAACAGACATACCTCGTTCTGGAAGATAACGGATGTCTCACTGAAAATGTATCTCTGGTGCGCAATAGTGTTGCAGAGTTGAATACATAGTAAAGCAATCCTAAGGCTCTCTGGTAAAATTGAAGAATTTTCGTCTAAATTGATAACAAGCGATGGTGTGGTATTCATGCTGGAAACATCATTGGTCCCTATTTTTTAGAAAGTGGCTTACTGCCGAACGGTACGAAGACATGATTCGAAATTCTCTTGTGCCTGAAATGGACAAGTGGTTTCAGCAATTGAGGCCACATCACACTCAATGTCAGTCCCTTCAATGTCATGAAAAATGCCTGAAAAAGAGCCAAAAGTTGCACTGTGAATCGCGTTCACCATTTAGCCGATATAATTTTCCAATCATAACGAGAAAAAATACCAAATAAATATTTATGAAAAACTTTTATTTGAACTAAGTTTTAGTCAATCAAAATGTTAGCGGGAATTTTGCCTCACCCTGTATAATAAAACGGTCAGTTAAACATTTTCTGATGCTATATGCTGACCAATCGCAAAATTGCAACATATCTTAAGATCTCCGACAAACGAAATTTCACATCGATCAGGCACATAAATGCACAAAAGTTGGCATTTCCTGACGCATGCAAATCGAATCTATTGACATATTGTATCCGTTGTGATGTTCAGATCTACTTCTACAACACGTCATAGTGATGTTCGGAGGATACCCAATTAAGAAGCCCGTCAATGATTAGATACGGATGGATCAGTGTGGAAAATTTCTCGTATATCTTGTGCAGTGCGAACAGGTCCAGAAATATTTGTTCGTGGTTCATCACTTCCTGAATCCTTAAAACTAATGGTTGAGCTTCTTATCATGTTTGCACTGGGAGTCGTCGCAGTTTTACACTGAGTAAGGTGACAATATAAAATTGTACAAAATTCTTGATTCAAGTTGACCCATTAAGTAGGTTCAACAGTTCAACCACGCCTTAGCTGATTAAAGATTCCGTTTACTACACAAGTTTCGATATGTTTACGAAAGTAACTGGAATTCAGCTTCGTCAAAGCCAGTGAAAAAGTGATCAAATGAATCAACATGTTGATTGGTTACGATCTTCCATAACTCCAAGAAACAGACTATATTCCGACTGTTGCTCTTTTCGAATAGAGGATGCTGGCATTTACATCCCAAAGACGCTGTTGATCTAGTACGTCCCGATCTACCATATAAATATATATATATTTTTTTAATTTAGCGTTAGTTGGATGCAGGGCGAATTTTTAAACTGTCCTAGCTTCTTGTAACTGTCAGATCTCCTGCACCCAACGCGCGATCCTTCAAGACGCTTCCTAGACGTTCGATAAAAGAATTCGCGCTTTGCACCTTTGATTCTGCAGAGCATTAACCATTTATTAATCTATAGAACACGCACAGGCCTGCAACATCTCTGGGGTGCTGTAGGCTGTCTAAATCTTAATGTATGAATGAAGTTTCGTATTATTCCGCTGAACTCTATCCAGCAACTGGAGAGCAATCCCTGAAGACTGGGAACCTATGATTACCCCAGACATTATGTCGCTCTCAAGATGCAGTAAAGAAGGTAGTTCCCAAATTTTATCAATTCAAATATATCATTGAAAGCCCAATATATAATTTAATTTAACTATATACACTCTATTTATACTCGAGTATATAGTTATTAGGGATGCTGAAACAATATTTACCTCAATAACAATAAAATAAAATAAATATGATAATATACTTGACCTACGCCACTGCACAACATCACACATAAACAGGCAATAAAAAATTAACGAGCCCCAAAACCATTAAATCCGACAAAAACAACAATCGCACCACCGACAACCACAAAAAAATAAATAAAATCCAAATTGATCATAATAATTGACTCGAGATGTTGAGTTAATAAAGTAGAACAACTGACACATACCCCAAAAGCAAAAAAAATTTCTCAACATAATTCTATTTTTCCGCATCCACCCCATTCTCCCCAAATCGCACGCAATACAAATCATCCACCTTATTGTTCGAATTTTCCACTTTTATAACTCAATAAAAAGACGAAATCTCTTTCCAAAATTGTTTCGATACGGTTTCGTTATATTCAACGCCAAATTGTGTTGCTTTATGTACATACACCTCACACCACCCCGTTTCATTTCCACCAACTCAACCACCAAAATGGATATAAAATACGTGATTCGTGTATCCAAGTATATGAGATTCGACTGAAGATGATTACAAAAACATGTATGTATTGTATATGCACGTTTGTTCATCAATCTTTATCCTTACATATAGTCCTTTTAGGATTACATATGTACATAGTCACACACATCCACATCAAACAGCAGCAGCAACAATAACAATACATAAGAAAATCATTATCACAAAGATGTGTATCCATTTGGTTGCATCTGTTCATGAACGTTTTCTTGTTTCTGAGCATTCGTATAAATAGATAAGGATGATAAAGGATTCTCGAATATTAGCACAAAAGTCGTTATCATCCCGGTATCAGTGTGATCATCAGCGTAGGGAACGATTTTTTTTTTTAATTTTCCACACTCGCAATTCATGCCCGCCCAACGTTTTTCATTTGGCTTTGTACACACAATAGTGCTGTGTGTGTGTGTGTTATCCTAGGTTTGGTGTCTGTTATCCTTTTTTATTTGTCCTTATCATTTTTATTATTAGTATATAGAGTTGATAACGAAAAATCAGAAATATCGTCTATGTGTACATTCATCCAGGCGATAAGGCAAAATTACAGTGCTTTGCAAAGTGTTTGTAAGAATGGGACATATGTAAAATTGAGTTGTTTGGTATATTGTCTCTTCTATTTATTAAGCGCCTCTCTGCTCATTTCAAAAGTCCAGGGGCCCGTAACTAACAAGCTTTATAGTAAAATATCTGTTAGTTCACTTCATTGTGAAAATGGTGAAATGGTGAATCTCAAAAAGTTACCTTGAACATAACAATAAGGCAGCTGTGGTAGGCACAGTAACCAGCTGGAACATTTAACATAATTAGCAGCAGATATTGAGGTATCACCTTAGGGAGCAATACTAAAGGATTCATGTTCGAGTGTTCCACAATAACGAGTCATAATACAAATAAGTCATCTGAACAATCTGGTAGACGCAAAAGATTTCTGTCTGAATTACACCAATCAACAATAAAAAAAACCTGCCTAAAACGGTTAAAACAGCTGCCTAAACGGTTAGGGCAATAGAAAGATGCCAAAGGATGGGGGTATCACATTGTAATCTTTAAATTTTAGATTCAGGAAAAAACCTCTTTTGGTTCTGTCTTACTGGCATCCATTACTGGCATCTTACTTCGCTCGTTATATTGGCTTAAAATTGAAATTCTAATGTGCCAAATCTATTATCCCAGCTTGACTGAACAACGGGACAAGTTTACTCTATTTTTTTCAAAGCGAGCTAGGGTGTTTCATCCTAATACTTAAAACTATTGCCTTGTACAGCCGAGTTTTCTGGGTTACAATCCCATCTAGGGCAAGCCAACTGAGGTCACAATGGCCCACAAGAACCTGAGTGGCGAGGCCAAAACAAATTTCTGACTGTGTAAAACCATCCTTTAATTTTAATGTCGTCTTGCTGGTGGAGCCTGGGAAAAACCGATCAAAGAAAGTAAACACATTTGTGCATCTTAGTGTATTTAAGCCTAATTAGCAAATGGCATGCTAAAAATTAATACCTAATGCAGAAGCGTCTGAAAGCGATCTATCAAATAAAAGTGGTGCAGGGTTAAAAATTATCTAGGAAACCTACATATATAAATCACCTGCAGGAAATGGTGCCATAAAATGTATCACTGACTTGGCCTGAGAGACTTTAATATCACTCTGCCATATTACTTAAAACGTCCATTGGGGGTCACGACTAACAACGACTCTTCTGCAATGCAATTTAGACTTCAGGGTAAAGATAGCCTCAATACGTACATTTTATATTTGACAAACAACAACAAACCTGAACATTCCGCATGCAGCTCCCATACAGCTCCCATACAGCTCTATACTCTAACTATACTTACAAGATAGATGTGGAACTAGAAAATATAAAGAAAGAGCCAATCGATAAACTGAATATTTAGGTGGCTGAATATTATGGTAGGGGCACCTGGCTGAAATCATCAAATCAGCCATGGCTGAAATCATCAAATCATGATGATTCTTAAATAGGCACAAACATTCACAGAATTTAACACTTTAGATCAAGTGGAGTATGATGTTCGAACTAAAACCTGAAGTATTTATTTGTCCAAGTATTCAAAAAATGGTAGAAATTTTTAGAAAGGGTGAATAAATCTATATGTGTGAGATATCTGTACTTCCAAAAGTTTCCGGAAGCTATAACTATTACTAAGCTATAAACCCGTCACCCAAAACCATGGGCCCTAGTGGCATTACGTTCTGGAATAATTTTCGCCTTCTTTAATTTTTTAAACCATAAACAGTTTAGAGCAGATATAGAGTGCCAATAGGGCTATGACCAAGTTCGATTGAAAGGCTTCCACCATTCTTAATGGTATATCGTAGTCCAGAACGCGATACCGTGGAGAAATTGACAACCAATGTAAATTATTTGGAATCAAGATTCCTCTATGTTCCTGACCTAGAGTTCAAAGAGCCATGTAACCAGAAACAAAAAAACTCTAAATTGAAACAGAAAATATGTGAGCTAGCTGAAAAGAAATTGACTTAAACCTACAACTTAGTCCACATCATGATTTTAAGTGAGAAAATGAAACCACGCTATACCACAATGCGAGTGAGAAAGATTTAATATCTAAAAATCCTGTTTTACGAAAGAATCTCACACAGAGACAAACATAGTCAGAGACTAACTGCAAACGGAAAACATAACTTGGGCTTAACAGAACTAAGCTTCAACGGGTTAGAATTGATGTTATGATTTGAGGTGGCTTATCCATCCTGTGATATGTGGTTCTCACCAGACTTGCTCAATTAGATATTCGAATCTCTCTTTATCTCCCTCTTTCTCTCTCAATTCTCTCTCTCTCTCTTTCTCTATCTCTCTCTATCTCTCTCTCTCTCTCTCTCTCTCTCTCTCTCTCTCTCTAAATAGGGTGCTGGCTTTGGTATATAATACCCATCGTATGATCTGAGAACCTCCGGCAGATTGAGGACATAACGTACTTTCCATTAAGCGGAATTAACTGTGGATACCCACTGCATAAAACTGTCATAAGCTCCTTGAACAATCCTCTAATCAATCCTCTTATTCTATTGGTAGGGTATTGTAAGAAATTTTTTAACCTTCTGGGTTCCAACAACAAACTAACGATCTTAAGTGTGTCTGTCCACTCTGACTTTATCAGGGAATTTTTGACCAATTACTTGAAGCTGACCAATAAGGCTCTTTCCATCTAAAAGGTCTACTTGAGAATATCGGTTATCGGCATAGAGAATATCCTTTACTTAATAGAAATGATCGTTTCAATGCATGGCTTGTAGATATTGTAGCTTACACTTCTGATCGACTTTCGATACCATTAGATCACTTGTGTTATATTTCAGGAACATTCCTGTATGTCTACTGTCTTCTCTTCTCTGTCCAAAGGAGTAACTGTGGCGGTTGCACTCAGTAAATGTACTCATAACTAGTACACCATAGTTCTCAATCAGTTAAGTCGCCGACTTAGGTACTTAAACTTTTGTAATAGTATAAGCACCATCAATCGTTTCGCTGACAATTGGTTACCGACTACTGAATTCATAATGTTATTGGAATTCGCTCTCCCTATCTATCTATTTATCTATATCTCTATACAGGGTGCTGGCTTTGGCATCTAATGTCTATTGTATGATCTAAAACCCTCTGGTAGTTTTGGGAACATCAAGAGGAATTAATTGTGGATACCTATTGATGTGGATACTTAACCAGCTCTATTGGTAGGGGATTGTAAAAAAATTCTATACCTTCCGGGTTGCAACAACAAGTTAACGGTCATGTGGGTGCCTGTTCACTGTGACGTTTATGGTAACGAAATTACAGACTGTTTGGCTCACTGGTCGTTTAAGGCACCTGAACCAGCTGCGCTTCTGCCTCTTCACATAGTTATAAAAACAATTAAAAACTTTACTCTATTGAATCTAAAGCTGACGTAGTCAGCTACTCCTACTTGTCCTCGATGCTGACCAATCATGATCTTTCCATCAAAAAGGACTACTTGAGACTGTTGGTTTCTATACATAGTGGATATTGTCGTTTTATCGCTGGACGCTTGTTAATGATGTCATATGTAACAAATGTCTTAAATGATAGCTTACACTTCATCAACAGCTCTTCGGCTTCCGATCGCATCAGATCCATTTTGTCAGTTCCCCGAATATTTCTGGACATCTATACTATCTTCTCTTCTTTGGTTCAAACAACTCCAGTTTGCTAAGGATGCAGAACACATCCTGAGTATAGAGTGAGGTTTAGCATAGTTCAAGGAGTAAATTGTGATGGTTATATGCACTTGTTACATGTATACAGCCTCCTCTATAGTCTTAATGAGTAAAGTCTCCGACTTTCGCGTTTCAACTTTTAGAAATTTACTGGTACATGAGACATAGTTACGCTAACAGTTAGCTACCGACTACTGAATTTATAATGTTGATGGGATTGGTAAGTCATTTTTTGACGAAAAGGATCTTCCACTTCATACATAAAAAGGATACAAATAATTTTTTTTTTTTTTGGAAATTATATTTTATTTTGAAAGTAATTAACGAACCGTATGATAATGAGTTTCGTCGGACTCAGTGAAATTATAACATTAAATTTTATGCTTATGATTTTATTTATGTATATGTTTTGCGTATATACGTACGATAAAAATGCCAAAGGTCATCTACTAAAATATTTGTCTTATATTTTTATCTCATTGCAGACATCGTTCACCATGGGCCATATACTATACTATGGTAATTTATTTATAGCCCTAATTTGTTTAAATAACATAATTAGTGCCCATCCGCACCAGCGAAATCCCGTGTCAGGATTTCAAGCGACCAAAGGCAAACGGAGTATAGTATTACCAACAATATCCGATCTATCGCAATCATCCGGCTCATCAGCATCATCCTCCGCATCCGATGAAAATTTATTAAATAATTTAAACACAAACAACTATAATAGTAATATAAATAGTAATCTAAATAATAATTTAAATAGTAATAATTATCGACTTATGGAAAATATACCACCGAATGGTGATGTAACAATAACCCTAAGCCCGTTCAACAATAGTAACGACGACGATGATGACGACGATAGCAATGAAAATTATTTACAACAATATCATCAGTATGAGTACGTATCGCTTATCAGTTCTTGGGGGCTTTAAAATTTTATTGGCCAATTTAATTATGTGTTGTTGTGTTTTATTTTACAGTGGATTTCCTGATTATGGATCGTTATACAGCAAACGGGCACCCATGGGATTTATGGGCATGAGAGGGAAAAAAGATTCAGAACTGACCGAATACCATTATCCATCATCGATAACAGGGTTCGAAACTCAGGTGAGAATATATATACACTTCGCAGTACATACAAGTTTGAGACTTATACAGTCACCCGTTTTACGTCACTTTAATCGATCACCGTTTATATGACAACGCGACTGGTTTCCAACTCTCGTTACGGTAGCAATTGAAGAAAGTCGAAAAGTCTTACTTGTAAAAAGTTAACCCCTCGAACTATAAAAAAAGTTAACCCTCGGACGTCTACTCTACACTACTGTTATTCATCAGAGGACGGGTCATCCATAGACTACGCGATCTGCATTGGTGTTTCAATCTGAGATCAAAATTGAATGAATGAAAATATCAATCCATCTTATCCAGCACGTTCTATTGAGCTTGTTGTCAAACTAAGGTCTTGAAAAGGCCGTCAATCGATTCAAGTTTTTTCAATTGATGTAAAATTTAATCTCATATTAAAAATGCGCTGAAGTGCCCACCTTTTTTTGTGGTCGAATCATTCCTAGCTCGTTAGACTCTTATTACTCATTGAACGTTCTAGCCAAAGCGAAATTAAGCTCATAGTGCGACTTGGAAGTGGATCAAACCATGAGTTCTGCATTCTATCAGGAGGTCGTAGATTTTTTCATCCACATCACCGATTATAATCGAAAGATTGAAAATAGGTTGTGCTTCCATCCCGATGGACTTGAATCCGGTAGCTTTAACCAATGTGCCATGGTCGGTACAGGTGCCCCATCTAACGCTGCAATTTAATTTGAGTCCATTCTTTGCCATTAATTAGTATGGAACCCAATTTTATACAATTGACTTTCTCGGCTGGCTGTATAGTATCCGGTTCGGCCAACCGCAGTTTTCAGAATATTTTCGATTGGATAAACCCCTATCTCATCAATGGGAACTTTGATTTGATCTTTCAGGTCATATCAGGTCAAGTAGAACACTTATCGTGAATGGTTCCTTACAAATTCTGAGCAACGGCTGCAGTTTAACCTAGAACACGTTATAAATACACGTGCAGATGTTGGTTTATCCAATAGCAATCTAGATTCACGAACTCACGGCATGAGAGGGGAAAAAAGATTCAGAATTGACCGAATACCATTATCCATTATCGATAACATGATTCGAACTCAGAATGTGCTGGAACCCCACATTTTTTTGTGGTCGAAGCATTCCCAACTCGTTAGCCTTTTAGTTTTCAAAGAGCGAACGTCGTAGCTTACGCCAAAGCCAAACTAAAAATCTACGGTAAAAGGCTGTATTTGTGTAGAACATCTGCACATGGCATTACTTGAGTTGAAGCTCATAGTGCTGGAAAACAGGTTTTGCTTCCATCCCGATGGACTTGAATCCGGTAGCTTTACCCAATGTGCCATTTGGCCGGTAACCAACATTCTCTCAATATTATTAGCTCGATCAGATGTATCGAAATCTCTTTTGCAAATTACTCAAAAGTATCCAACACAAACTGATTTGATGTAATGGGTTGTTAAAATAACTCATTGTATAAGGGTGTCCCATCTAACGCTGCAATTTGACTGCCACTGCTAGCTTTATATTTTCGTTTATATGGGCTCCTATTTCATCAATGGCAACTTCGATTTGATCTTTCAAGTCCTACCAGGTCAGGTAGGACACTTATCCTTAACGGCTCATTACATATTCTGAGCAAAGGCTGTAATAAACCGAGAACAGCACGCGCTGTAAATACACGTGCAGGTGTTGGCTTTCACGAACTTAATTCACAAATTGTCTTGTAGCCATTTCATTTCTATCAACGTAAATTTCTTACTGTTTGGGTACGAAGCAAACGCTAGATGGGCCATTATATACCATTCACTAAGCAGACATCCTCGAGTAACATATACTAGTTCGGTTAGATCTACCATTAATTTTACGGCCTTTTACCTTGATATGAGGAATCTTTCAACTTTTCCACCTGAAAAGGCAATTTAGGTGCTAGGATCAACATTCTGTAAGAGTGAGAAGTATTCTTGTTTTGTCAGTTGAGAACAACGCCTTAAATATGTCCAGTATTAGTGAATTACCTAACCATCCATCACCTATTTAACGCGTCTCTCTGAATGGCATTACAGTGGTCAGAAAGGTCTAAAGAGAATAATATTTGGTTCTTCACAGAAAATCCTAAACACTACCTGTTCATCGATTTTTCGAACCATCTTTTTTAAGTTTACAACTCCTGGATTCACAACTGGTTTGCTCTTCGAACCGTCCCTTCGTAGAATTATAAAAACCTTTCTAAACTATTTTAGGTTCACGGAGAACCAGCCCATCTGTTTAAAGGAGTATAAAACAGTTATGTTTCGAATACATCCGGAATAGCCATTATTACCGGAATACCCCATTACAATTGGGTATTTGATCAAAGCTATTTTCATGTGACTAATTCACTCTTAAATCTTAAAGTGATCACCTCTTAATATTTATACAAAAGTTATCCATTGAACCAATGAGTTAATGTAATGAAGAATTTCTCTCCCAGACATATACTCTCAGTATCGAAATCTGTTTGTTCTTTACATGAAACTCAAGATGACCGGTTTACTCAAGATCGTTATTTGATCGTCAAATAGGAATTATTATCCAAAGCGTTCTTTTTCTCATACACCACACTGTTCGCAGTTTGCCGCCCTAGAGCGAGATTACGTTTTTATCTCTCCAGGACCCTCAAACGTGGAAGCTGTACCTGAACCAATTTTTTCAGCCAATACGTTTCTTTTAGGGCAGTCTGGCTAGCAATGTTCACCTTAAAGTTAGTAGCGTACCTACCAAGAGAGATAGATAATTTCACCTTTCGAGTGGTGGGCTGTTGTAGTCCCATTTATGCTTTTCGGGAATAATTAGACAAAATAATTTCCTGAAAACGTGCTTTGGTGCCATAGTGTCCAAGGACAGATATGGTCATTTTGTACTAGCCCTCCTCTTATTTAGCTATATTTAGCATTACCCATAAGGGCTTAATCGTTTATATCTGCCTTGTAGGCGAGCGGCTGTTTTAGCTACACGCCTTCTGATCCATAGATCAAGCGGCAACAAACCCACAGCCATCTCAAGAGCTGCAGTGAATGTGATATGAATATCTCCCATAATTCCCAGACAAAGAAGTCTTTGAAAGCGGTTTCTCTCTAGGTCATGTTCTAGCCCACCAAATATTGCATTTCAGGTCTTGTCAGTATGGTTATGTCAGATAATCTTTCGATCTGGCTGACGGGCTTTTTATGAATAGTCTCACCCGACTCAAAATCTCAACCTTGTGATGTTATAACGATACCTGTAATTTATTGGTCAGTATATTTAGTAAATCGTCACACATTTTAATGGGCGGATAATCCCAAGTATCCATTCGTGATAAACGATTACATACCCAATTTGTTCTTACCTGAGTGATTAGACAAACCAAACAGACATTAAAATCTTATTAAATCTCTTAATCTATAGTAGTTAATTACTGATGCTATACGATTCGGTTTAATTGCATACCGCACAAAAAAACTCGTCAAATACTATAACGAGTAGTTTAATTACGTTTCGACACACAACGACAGTGTATAGTCGCCATCCAACTACCCATATACACAATTATGATAATACTTTAATCAATTTTCTCTCATTTCCTTCGTTTATGATTTTTCTTCATTCTTTAACTTTTTGGGTTAACCTCACCACACAACAACAACAACAACAACAAACCTAAACATAACAATTTCCTTAATTATTAAAACAACAATACATCCAACAACAACGACAACAAAAGGATACGAAGGATAAAAAATTCTTATTGAATTATCCAATCCGGTATATACCTAAACGAGCACCATCTGGATTCATGGGGATGAGAGGTAAAAAATTATATCAAAATGATTATGATTTAAAACGGGCACCATCTGGATTTATGGGTGAGTATAGGACATGGGGCCATCTAATTTTGTATTGTATGCATAACATTATCCGTTTACAGGAATGCGTGGCAAAAAACAAAACACTCTCAACACGTTCAACGAACTAATCAATTCACTCGATAACGAGTCCCTACTTAAATACTATCAACAGATGAAATATCACGACAGCAATCTCAACAATCTTGCCAACTACGACGATGAGAGCTATAACGACATGAATTATGATAAGCGTGCACCATCCGGATTTGTTGGTATGCGAGGCAAAAAATCGTTCGACACATCCGACCAAAGTTACGAAGTCGATGATGAGGCGGCGCAACAAGATAAACGAGCACCAACATCCGGTTTTGTTGGTATGCGCGGCAAAAAGGACATCACCAATGTGCTAACACCAAACGAAATTGAAGAAATGAAACGGGCACCAGCGGCCGGTTTCTTTGGGATGCGCGGCAAAAAACAACCAATGGTATATAATGATGCTATATAAGCGTTCACACTATAGTAATGTATTTTTTATTTTGTTACAGAATTCGGCGTTCTTTGGGACACGCGGCAAAAAGGGTCCATACGAATTCCGTGACAAATTTGTTGGTGTTCGAGGTAAGAAAAATCCCGATGGCACCTTTGTACCAATACAACAGCACCAGCAGCGAATGCGGCTATATCGTGGCGAATCCGAGTATGGGCCACAAATGGGTGGTTCGCAGAATGAGGCGGTGGGCGCCGATAAACGGGTGCCAAGCGGTTTTTATGGTGTACGAGGCAAAAAGTGGATAGGTAATTTGATCGACTTTTAACTCACTTAATTATTTTTTTATATTCATTTTTAATGATGGACCAACGACAACGACTAATTGGGAGGGGGTGGGCAAAAATGGGGTAGAATGAACGAAACGAAAATTTAATTTATTCCCAAAGAAATTCGAGATTTTAAAGATTGATTTTCTCTTAATTAAGGTTCAAACTTTTGGTTGTTGTTGTTATTGTTTGTTTGGTTGTTGAAGCCAGCCATCCATCCCCCCATATTAATGGTTAAGCAATAACGACGACGATACTTTCTAATTTCTTAATAATTTATTAAATACGTAGGAACGTTATATCTCTCTTAAATACCAAAATGAATTATTGATTTATGCGAATTTGATATAAGATTCATAAATATGTAAATATTGAAAAGGGTTGAATCAGTTGTGCAGCAATTTTGGGCTCGATAACATGATTTGCAATTCACTGCAAAACGTTCAGCATTAAAGTTTGGGTGGGTTTACGGCATTCTCCTCGTTACTTGATTGAATTGGCAGAGTATTGGACAGACACTAATTAAAGGACATTCGTTGTCAGGATTTTGTCCAACTGAAGGTCATTGATCTACTGCATGAAACAGTCTAAAAAACCTGAACTGGCCCATATCAAGTTTAACCTCCTAATTTTTTCGCCTTAGATCTTTCGAGATAGAACATCGACCTTCACGTTGTGATGGGCTAAAATTTCATATTCATGAAATGCCCTTACACTGGTTAGACTTGCAGGCGTATCTTTAATCCCAGAACTGTCAGTTAATTAAAAATCTGAAACGATCACATGTATAAGTGTTTTATAAGACATCACATGTGTTACGGCGAGATTTTGTTTCAGTCTTTGAAATGCATATTTACCGAACGCTGCAATAGCATTTGTATCCAGAAAATGGGAAGCAAGACTACGTTTAGTTCATCCCACAGCGCAGAGTCGTGTATTATTGTTTGACTTCCCTGAAGCAACAGGTGAACTGAGCTGACTTCGAAATGGGTTGCTAATATTAGTTTCAATAATTCATTACTGGTTGCGTTCCAGGGTCCATCCGTTCATTATAGATAATTCAGAATATTTGGTTTGAATTGGATAGTACCTTACCCAGCCAAATTGCGTTAAAGTTTTTCTCTATTTTACCACAATGGTCCCCAGGAGCTTAATTCACATTTCTACGTTTTTCTTATGTTGCAATACCACTCTTCAAAAGCATTAATTCTCCCTCCGTTTTGAAGATCATTCTGCATTTTTACCGAATATTTTGAAGTTCTCTTGGCCACGAAGGGAGTGAAGACTTTCACAGATGCCTACTTTTCTGAAAAGTAATCAATCTCTTGTATTGATTAAGGTGATTTCTGAATTCGGATCCGACAATATATGATAGGATCAGGTCTCGCTCACCATTGATTGGATAAGGACCTTTTAAACCCCAATATTAAGAGGAAAGTAGCCAAAGCTGTCTTACAGTGATGTAGATTTTCAAAAATTGTCCCAACCTTCAACAAAGTTAGATCAAAGTCCTCCATGAGAGCACACTGTTGCCGTATTGATATAGATACCTTTCTTGACACTCTCTTCCACTTCATTCTAAAAAGAGTTCGGGTCACCAACACTAGAAGGGGTATCTTCAGCTGTTGCTGGTATTCTCGCTGTTATTACTTTTTCCTTATTATAACCTTCAGATGACACCAAACGTTATCTCTCGACCCATGCTTCCAGTGATTCTTTATCCAGAATGTTTACCGTTGATCTGAAATAGATTTCTGCTTTGAATATAAGAATTGCTGGATTTCCAATACTTTAGTGGTCCCCTGAGATCGAAGTAAGCACACTAGATCTGGATTGTATCTCCTCCTTTGATATCACCTCAAGTTTGGATTAAGACCACTCCGAGAATCTCTACCATTTTCTTGAATGGAGACAATAATTTTGGATCAACACAGGCTAATTTAATCAGTTTAATCATTCAGTTAGTTGAATCAGTTTAATCTGATTCCAATACCACACGCCATTTTCACAGGATGAGGTTTTTCCAAATAAGCCCTCATTTACTTGAGGAGGGTGATAGTTAAAACTTTATCCATGGTCAATTACAATAACCGCCACCACTTGCAGTTCCTTGATTGTCTCAGGGAAACTAGAGAACCTCGTTTAGTTATCTTCCAACTTTTCGCCTCTTGCAACTTTTTGACTCTTGCAAATTTTTGAAATCTTAGCATCTTGGACTGAGAGCGTGTTGCTATTATTTGGCTTGTTGTTAGACAAAGTTCATTCCAATAATTTGTTGTGTTTTTCCGTCCTTTTAGTTGAGCCTTTTTCTGATTATCTTAGAGCTTTATTTGAGCGTTCAGACTAGTTACTTATGAGTAGAGCATAATACTAAGTGTCAGGTACCCAGCTTGGATGACTATCTGCATGGTACGTTTAAATCCTACTACCAACCCGGTTAGAGTCATGTTTTAGCCTGAGTTAGTTGCTCGTGGTCACAACTTTGCGTAAGCTACGAAAATTGATATATTATAGGTGAAGTATAGGAGGTGGAGAAAATTATAGGTTCCTATTTTTTTTTGCCCTCCATCAACCTGATACCGTTTAGCAAAAAAAACATTTTATTCATTCAACAATAGATAGCCCAAAACCAATAAATTCCACGTAACCTAATAAATCTGCTATTTTTTTCTCGTTACAGGCATTTCATCATCCGAACAAAACTAAATAAAAACCAAAGCCTGTACCAGCATTGATTTTTTAAACAAAATATATAAATAAAAAAAATCCATAAATAATTCTTAAAAAATATATTTTATGTAAATTTAATAAACAAACAAAAGTTATCTCAATTTTTATTTATAATTTATTTATATAAATCAACAACAACAATAATAATATAAATTTATTATTTAGCATTTTATGTTTTTTATTCACTGTGTTTATTTTATTAAAAAAAATAATTAATTTAATATAAATAATAAAATTAAACAACGTAAAAAATATTGTTTTTATTATTATTATTATTATTATAATTATTCAAAAGAAAATAAATAAATAAATTATTATTTTCAAAATTTACTTTGTTTTATTTATTTATAATGTACATTATTTTTTAATTATATTAAATTTAGGCTGAAAAATTTAAAATAATTAAAAATGATATAATTTATTTTTAACAACGAAATTTTTATTTTGTACAATGGACGTTAGTTTATAATTTTTAAATAAAAAATCCAAATTAAATAAAAATCTAATATTCTGTCAATTTTTTGATTAAATAATATATAATTATAAATATATAAATATTTAAACATTTATTTTTATTAAATTAAACTTAACATTTATATATATATATGATAAAACAAATCTATTTAAATTTATATTAAATAAAAATATATTTTTTAATTTACTTGTTACTTATTAAAAACAAAACATGAAAATATTAATTATATTGTGTATTATAAAAACTAAATAATGATTTAATAAAAATAAATATGTTATATAAAAAAAATAATAAAACAATATATATATAATAAATAAAATCTCTCTGAATATGTTATATATAAATAAATAAAACTAAAAAACAAATATATAGAAATTATAAATATTGTGAAATAAATAAGCAAAAATAAAATAACAAAAAAAAGTATATACATAATATATATATTTAAAAAAAATATAAAAACAATTTTAATATTTATTTCCATAAAAAAAAAGTTTTTAATAAAAAATAATTTATTTTTAATTGAATTATTATTTATTAGTATTATTTTATTTTTACATTTGTTATTATTTTATTTATTTCTATTTTTGGACGAAAAAATAAAAACAAATCAATTACGAAACATATCATAAATATATGATTAATTATATAAAAATAAATAATTAAATAAAAAAACAATTTATTTTAAATATTAAATTGTGCGATAAAATTGATCGATATAATTTGTGTTCGTTGAATGAGCAACGCTCGATGATTTATTCAGAGTGGAGAATGAGTGAACTAGAAATAAGTAACTTGCTTTATCTTTGGTTGAACTGGAAGGTAGTAATTTACGGCTTCGCAAGTTGCCTTTATTTTACCACAAAGGGTCTATAGTCTCGTCTTGGCATTTTGTAATTCACATTTGTACGTTTTTAGTATTTTTTTATATGACAATCTCAGTTTTCAACAGCTTTTGTTCTATCTGCTTTTGAAGATCCTCCTGCAATTGATCGAATACTCTGGAGATCTATTAATGGCGAAAGTAGAGACGAAAGTCTAGTCATTAAACTCTTGTATTGATATAGATGTTTTTTGAAACCGGTATATTCCGGTAGTGAATCATCCAAAATAGTTTTAGAGATGTCATCTTGAAATTAATCATAATCGATGTAAAAGTGTCGCTCTTAAAGGCGCAGATCAAAGCGGCTTTTATGCTATGTGTCTTTATAATTAAGCCGTCCAGATATATATATATATATATATATATATATATATATATATATATATATATATATATATATATATATATATATATATATATATATATATTTATATATATATATATGTATATATATATATATATATATATATATATATATATATATATATATATATATATATATATATATATATATATATATATATATATATCAGTTTTTTAAACTGAATATTCTCTCTTAAGGATTGTGATCTGTGAGTACCTCAATTCAGGTATTCTGAGTAAACGAGAGATCATTATCTCTTAGATTAAGCAGACAAATATAGCGAGATAGCGCAATTAAGTTGTCTGTGTACAAATAAGAGACAAAAAAAGAGAAAAACTTCTTAACTTCCTTCGGTAACAAACAAGCCTTTAAATTAGCCTATCCCGTTTTAATTCGCTGCATCTTCAAAAGTCATTAAATGTAAACCAGGCTTAAGTGATATATTTTGTTTTTTCGTTTGATCGTATTTTGACGTTTCATAACTAAGCAAAAAATTAAAGGAAATTTTCTACGTATATTTCATATCCGAGTCGGATATATTTCATAATAGATCCCCACATTTTGAACATTACTCCAACATATAACGCCATCATCCAGACATAAAAGGCCTCATATCTCTCAAGTCCAGCTTGCTCCACATAATAGTGATCTTATTGATGGTTGCAAGTTGCTTTGCTGAGTTAAGACAAACAATACCATTTCTGCTTGAAAACGATAGTGTTCTCTCTCATCTACCAGATAGAAAACCTCAACACTCCGTCATCATCTCGGCATCAGTGCTCTCTGAGCTAACACAATCCAAATAGGTTAGATTGATTCAGGTGTTTGATATGAAATCTATTTCTGGAAACTTGGAAACGGTTTAATTAAGATTCAGAACTCCCATCGTATTAGAACTAAAGTAGCTCCAATTCGGGTATTCTGAGTATCCAAGAAGATTTTGATTCAATCAACTAAAGGAAAGATCATATTCTCTTAGAATAGCTAAAGATCCAGAACGTTACTTCAACATGTGGCATATTTTGAAGCTACCCAGCGCTCCGTCATCATCCAGGCATAAGCGGCCTCATTTCTCTCAATTACAGTATTTCCCACAAAAAATTTATCTTATTTCTAGTTACCAGTGGCTTTGTTAAAGTTATGACAGTCCAATAAAGATTAGAACCGCAGGTGTTTGCCCTGAGAGCTACATATATTTACTTATTAAACAGTGCTGTTCATCATCTGTAGTTCAAAAATGGCAAAGTCATCTCAAGTGTAGTATATATGTTGGAATTTTTTGTAGCCCATTTGATCACTGATGATTGGAAAATAATCGAAATCGGCTCGGTTTGGTAGTCTAGAAGGATAAAAATTTATTTAGCAAATAGTATGTTCTATAGTATCTCGTATTATTCCAACCAGTAAAATCCGAACTGTACCACCGAATCTGGTACGTTTCATAACATGAAAAACACTGATTATAATTAGTTCAGTGCTGATATTGGTATTCAGTTATATATGCGTAAAAAATGTTCTGTTGCCCTCCTCTATATGATAATACAGGTACTGTTAATCGGTCAAACGTTCTAGGCTACTTATTATCTAAAAAGAGTTTTGCTTTCGTCGAACTATTAATAGGCTTGGGACGACAAGTTTCTGCTTTGTAATGTTTATGGTTCTGTAAGTATCACTCTTGAAATCCTTTTATGTAAATAAGGACACTATACACAATTTCAAGGGCGTTGAGTGAGAAACTCCTGTAAGGGTATAACTATATCGCGTTCCTTCATAAATATTGCAGACCATGTTATAAATTGAGTACACAGGATTGAGTACTCTATATGATTCAAATATGTAAGGCATCGATAGAACCGACCAAATGTTAACGTATTATGTTTTTCCTTGAAGGTCAATCCGACTTAAACGGATTATTCCACTTCACACATAATAAGATAAACAAGAGTACGTTAGTGCATCAGGTCTAATGAATCATGTGGAGAAAATATCCATCAAAGACCTTCCGACTCCATTTTCCCTTTACATATACACTCTGGTTGCTTTAACCACAAGTGATGGTAATCCACTCCTTTTAATTGACCAGAGGTCAAGGTATGGTAAACCAGTATGGTTATTTCTACGGTCTACTTGGGACACACGGAATCAACAACATAATGTGTAAGTTTGAAAAATGACGAAAACCTTTCAAAAGATCACGAAAAAATATTATAAGTCAAGTCTTGCTCAAATAAGCCAATATGCGAACTAGAGTATTTCAGAATACCGCAGTCGTATTCTGTTGTACTCTTTGATGTCTTCTACTAGATTAGAAAAAATCACAAAACTGAGGCTTCAAGTAATTGCTTTATCAACTTGGTGTAATATCCGATCGTGAATTCTAAATTTCAGGCAATGAAACTTTAAAATATGGTTCACTATGCTGGCACTTTGGTAGTTGAGATTCAATTACCCCAATCATATAAAACCTCAAAGCCTAATTATTTTCTGAGTTGTAATCTGTCTCAAATCTATATGAAGAAGGATCTCAAGAGCCACAAGCCATCGTCAAGCTATTTGATATTTTCAGATATTATCGGAGCATAACGACAAAATGTATAAGCTTCATCCACAGTCGGAATGTTGTTCTCAATGCTTACATTTCCTTCTATTAAAAATTTCACTCAAACACATAACATAAAACATAAAAAATCGTCACCCAATTAAATTTCCACTCAAACAAACCGATTCAATAATATATAATTCAATTTTCCGTTCAATACTCAACATAATTCGTTGCTTCACTCAATATTATGTTTATGCTCATCAATTTTGCAGCAACATAATCATGTTAGTATTTCACAAACCACGTGCTTTCTGATAGCAAAAAAAACCACGTGCGTTTATTGGGGTGGTTCCATTTCGCATTCATGCGCATAGTAATCGTACGTCCACATAGAAAAAATTTTGCTTTTCGCCCCGTAAATGTGATAAACAATTCAAAAGGCGGCGTAAAATGACCTTCGGCAGTACATTAACAATATAAAAGAAAAACCGCGGCATCACTAATAACATAAACACAACCATTACCGCATATACATCGCTTTGAACAGATATGGCCAGTTTTAACCCGAATAAGAAATATGATGTTGCATATCTTTCACAAATATGTAGGCTTGGTGTTCATAGACTATATGTACATTCACTGTATTTAAATGAACCAAATGATACCCATCAGTACACTGCGGTTATTGGTTGTCGCTCCTCTCGTATCAATTCAATACGTACTCTAACTGTTCTGTCTTTAACTGTTGTCCTTTTTCTTCTTCACCTTCGTTTTGTTCGAAAGCATAATAAAAAGTGAAGTTCATTCCAGTTGCCCACTTAACTGATTCGAAATTGGCGGGAACGAATCTGCCATTTGATTCTCTCCAACACTGCAAGCTTTCGGCCAGAAGTTAACTATTATGATGCCTTTTGATTTTATTTCAGCGTTACTTATCAAACATGACGAACTTCGCCTATATGTTGGATTTCTTTTAATGGCTGAGCACTGCGCCTCACCTCCAAATATAACCTATTATATTCTCACTCTAACAACAAATTATCGATCATTTAACCCAACGATCGTATATACAGATGATAAACATTACTTTTACCTCACGCTCCATGTCACGTTGATATCTATTTCAGTGTATCGTCCTTTCTGTGAAAGAGAATTGCTCGTGTTGAGTAAGCAGTCGAAATCTCACCACGCAAATGTAAAGGTTCGGAAACTGCTCTTCACGTCCTAATCGGTCCAATTGAGATATCTCTTGAGTATATAAGAAATATTTAATGGGTAAAGATTCATTGTGCCTTTATGTGTATGAGTGATGCATTCAGGAGCACTAAGCTTAAGCTCTGAAAATTATTCTTCATTAGATACTCTAGATGGATAAGTAATTACATAGGGCATTAATCTATCCTACAGAAAAGTAAGTGAAGATGTTTTTGACTAGAATAGGCCTCTAGAGAGGACTGGTAAGTGACGCGGTCTCTAAATTTCTTTATTGATAGTTCAAAAAAGGATGGTAGGGTCGAATGTGGGATTTTTTGTGAGAAGTTTGGAAGTTAACCTCTATTTCGATATCCTCGACCATGACGAGATGGCAGATTCTTGTCCAGCTCAACGATCATTGAAATATCACTCTTTTCATGTTCGGGACGAAGTTAGGAGATATATGTGAATGGTAAATGCGCTAGTAGCAAGTCATGTGTAATAAAAAGTCAAATTGGACTAAAACTAGATTAGTCAAGATATCAGCTATTGGTGTTGTTGTAGAAGTTATTGCGGGACACCGTCTGACAGGTAAACATGCGGTCGTCTTACTGTCTCTTCATATGATTACAGTATAGTAGCTGTGAAGAAAAAGGAACTTTATTGATATGCAACTGCTTGTTTTAGTAAAATGAGCCATCAGGGAGTATCCTTCCTAAATGTCAAGACTGATCTCATTGACAATGACGTCAGGGATATTTAGCCTTTAATCATATGTTCACGATGGTTCGAATAGAATGTTAAATGAAAAATTATGTGGTATGGTACCTATCTTAACCTAGATTATATAAAGTATGATCGAGATTCAAGGGTTCGGATGTCAATGGAATCGAACACGAATGGCCAAAAATCCTCGATTAACATATTTAGTACGGTTATCATTATCTTCTTCACTTGTTTTGGGGTTTTAATGTTTTTTTCTTACACTTCTTTCTGATTAGGATTACAAAATCGATTAAGTACACGGCTATAGGTCTGATATAAGGCCACACGTAACATCTGTAAAAAAATCTGTGCTAAGGAAGCGATAAGAGCTGACAACAAGAAAGCCGCTAAGGCTTCCGAGTTGAAAATCTCCGATCGCAACTTTTACCAGATTGTCGCATCGGTTGTCAATATTTCTAAAACATCTATTTCAGCATTGAAATGTGCAGAGTGTGCTTTAATGATGAATCCATATTTGCAGGCCGACTTACTGGCAAACGCCTTCACTTCGAACTCGACTTTAGTTGTCCCAAATGGAGTTACGCCTCGTCAATTCCGTATTGTGGTTCCAAAATGGATCCTGTCTTTGCCAGTGACTTGGCTCCAATATTAACTAAAATTTTTCTTAAACGTGGTTGTGATAAAATTGACGCTTCAAACTACCGGCCAATATCAATTGTTTCAGCCGTGCCTAAAGTTTTTCAGAAATGCATTAACCAACAACTGGTGCATTATCTTGAGATTAATAAAATAATTTCAGATAAACAATATGGCTTCCGTGAAAGCCGCTCCACAACCGATCTTTTGACGTATGTTACAAACAAATGGAATCTCGCTCTTGAGCAACACGGTGAAGTCTTTGCAATCGCCTTGGATGTATCCAAGGCTTTTGACAAGGTTTGGCATGAGAATCTCATTTGTAAACTTGTGGCCTACGGCTTGGATTCGATGACCATCAAGTGGATAAAAAACTTTCTCAAAGACCGAAAGATCAACGTTGTGCTAAATGGAAGATCATCAACGACACGCTCCCCAAATGCCAGAGTCCCTCACTGATCAGTTTTGTCACCAACTTTGTTTTTGTTATACATCAATGACTTGTTGGATAGCACTGTAAACCCTATCCACAGTTTTGCCGATGATGCAACATTGCACTCTTCTATTTCATTCGAGGTCGAGTCTACTCTTTCACAGTTAAACGGTAAACGGCTGGAAGTTGTCACTTCGCTTAATTCCGATTTGAGCACAATATTTGAGTGGGGAGTTACAAAATCAGGTCAAATTTAACGAGAAAAAACATAAATATGCACATTTTTTTGTGGTAAAGGGACACGTTCTCGTGGGTTGTGACTCAATTCGTCTGCTTGGTGTTCAGATTAGCAACAATTTAAAATGGAATGAACACATTATCTCATTAGCCAAATCAGCTTCACAGAAACTCGGGTTCCTCAATAGATGCAGACGGTTTTTTAAATCGCATCAGGTTCTCCAAATATATAAAACCTTTATTAGACCGTGTATAGAATATTGCTGTCAGGTTTGTAGTGGAGCATATGGCACTGCTCTCCAGTTGCTGGATAGAGTTCAGCGGAGTGCCATCCGAATAATACGAAGCCCCAGACTTATTAAAGATCTAGACAGCTTACTGCACCGCAGAGATGTTGCAGATCTTTGCGTGTTCTATAGACTAATAAATGGTAAATGTTCTGCAGAATTAAAGGAGAAAATACCACCATTTGTTACGCCAGGACGGGTAACACGAGGAACGGTTAATGCGCATAGGTTTACGGTGAAGCTGCCGAAACGTTGAAGTAAAAAATGCACAAGTTTAAGGCAGCTATCAACCTTTACTTGAAGGATCGCGCGTTGGGTGCAAGAGCTCTGACAGTTCCAAGGAGCTAGGTCAGTCTAAAAGTCCGCCCTGCACCCAATTAAAACTAAATGTAAAAAAAAAAAACGTAGCATATCGAGGCCAAAATGGGTAATTCAAGTCTAAAATCGAACAACGAATCACACATATGGTCTTTTATTGTGTCTACAAAATTGAAAGGAGTCCTCATTTATTGTGATCGAACCCGAAGAAGTCAGATTGTTGACACGATACAGGCCAAAAATGTATGGCCTGTAAAAACCGCTAAATGTATAAGACGTGTAAATTTTGTATAGGATCAAAAATGATGGAAAGACGAGTTGTTCTGATGGACATGACTTCGGGATGAGCTTAGTGATTTGTGCTGCAGTACTTGCATAAATATAAATTGTATTTACGATTTGACAGCCCGAGCCCGTTCTTTTAAATTCAATACATGGTCAATTTGGCTTTGGGATGTTTTACGTGGTTGTGTTCATGTTTCCAAATGAATGTTTTTATGAGGAAAGAATGTACTTGCCACTTTAGGATCATGAGCGGGTGTATCATTTTTTCTCCATTTGCGTTTGCAGTATCGTATCGGGAGTACGAACCTATATTATTACATAACTCGGTCTGATTTCTACCAACTATAGCATTAAAGTCACCAATCTGACATCGAGCTCAAGTATAGAGCCCATCACATTATCCAAATTATTGTTAAATGAGACTTTTTCCTGGGGTTGGCTTATATGAGTCTAACACAGTCTTTTTTACCTGTGGCCCAATGAGGAATCCAACAGTAAAATTTCCGAGCTTATGTCCACTGTGTAGCAATGTATAGCCTTGAGCCTCAGGATTTCCACTTGTAGGCCATCGAATTTCTTGGAGAGGGACGAGTTCCAGCCAATACCCTTTCATACATGTGATAAGGCCATAAAACGCGCCATGTTTTCTAAGTGACTGCACGTTACACATATAGATGCTTTGTCTCGTGTTCGGGGTCAGTTCTTTTGGCGGTGTCTGATTTTGTTAATTTTGTTGATATTTGATCTTTTTACGGATGTCAGCCCAGCGAATCAACTAAAATTTAGTCGTCTCCTACGACGAGCTCTAGATACTGTGATGTCAGTTTATGGGTCTTATGTTCGTTCCAAATATTTACGAAGCATATTGTATTACCAAATTTTCGAGATTTTTCTGACATTTCAGTCCTATTAAGCTTCTATCTATAATTTATGACGTTTCAAGGAACGAAACAATCTGTTTCCACGACATTCCTAAATATTTGTATTAAGAAGCAAAAGCACTACAAACACTGAAAGCAAAAATTGAATTGCAGGAAAAAGTTTTGCAGGATTGAAAATTGAGAGAAATCGAGTTGTTCTGAAATGGACATTACTTCGGGTTGAGCTAGATGATCGGTTCAGCAGTACCTGTGTAAATATACGTTATAAATTGTATATAGTGACTTGATACAAAAACAACAGCTCTCTTTCAAAAGTTGTTTATCCATCGTTAGTGTGTGTATATGAAATCGGATCTCAACAAACAGGCGGGTCTGTCCTTACAGAACTGAGACCCAGAAGCTAATAAAAACACTTTAAATACATTTTATTTGAATTTATCCATTTTATTTCTTAAAAAAGTTATTTAAGTTACAAAATAATTTATAGATTAGTAATTTTTACCGTCTTTATGTTATAAAATATGTGTATAATTATTTATTATTCATCTTTAGAAGATAATATGAGGTTTCTTAAAATGTGATTCGAGATACTGTATAAAGGCAATTTCATTTATTCGTTTTATTCATTTTTAATTAATTTTACAAATTTGGCATTAATTTTGATTGAATCATTGAAGGCGCGACTACGTCACAAAAGTGCAAAATAATGTATCGAATATTTATATAAAAAGCTTACTCAAATCAATACAACCACATGAATAAATTTATTAATTATTAAATGTTTGAAAAATGTAATAAATTAATTTTAATTAATAGTAGTTTAATTTTATAATTGTGCTCAATCAGTTATTTTAATCCTTTTGTTGTAAATGAGATTCTTTGGAAGACTATTGAGATCCTGAATGTGCTAGTGTGCGTTGAGGACAACACAATGAGAATTTAACTATATAATAAACCATTTTCGTTTATCCAAAAAAAATGGCACAACGAATATTTAATCACAACACCTTTAACTCAATAATTAATAATTTAAGTACGAACATAAATGATTTTATGGAAATTGGGCACAATTTTGTTCATTCAATTTTACAATTTTATCTTACCGGCTATCAACAAAACAAGAGTCTTAATATCACAAAAATTATCATAAAATAATAACAAAAGCAATAGAAAAAATAATAAAAATTGTCATTAGAAGTTATATGATATATAAATATATATTGTGTATAGTGAGTAGGTTTACAAGGAAACCGGTTCGATGGCGTCATCACTCCGTCGCAGACCTTTACGTTTTCGCCCGGTTTCAGCGTCCAAAAAATCGTTATCCATACGATATTTATCGGGCGGACAGTGGCCAGGTGCTATAGGATCGTCTGGCCCGCCATGCATCACCAAATCGAGCTGAGATCCCGACAGGCTTGGATCCATAAGCGTTTCCATTTTAATCAGTGTTGCAGTCTGTTCACGCGGCGATAATCCATTACGTTGTCCCGACGCTCGAATTGTTTCTTGTTTTATAATTATTTCGTTTGTTATGTAGACTTCGCGTCGTATTTGATCGCGTAGGTCGGTTGGTATGTCTGGTATAACCCATCGCACGAATATCATTACAAAGGCGACGAAATTTTCGAACACAACCACAAATGCAAGTTTGGCCGCAAGAACATGCCAAAATGTACTTGTTCGTTCGTATTTATTTGGTGCCCACGGTGGTTCTCGAAAATCTGGATATCTGCACAGTGTTATATTGGGATTGGGATTTCTGGGTCCACTATTCAGCTCCCAGTGTGATGTATTAAAATATGCTAGTGAATAATTTAAATAGTTAGTTAACGATGTATCATTGGAAACAGAAAACCGGTAAACCATTCGTGGAATAAAATCCGATGTAAACGCAATTATAAAAGCGTTCGTTATAACACTTAATTTGCCGATACTATCGAGAATTCGATACCAAACACCAATTCCGTGGACCCGCTGTCCCACTGGACGCCTATGATGGGTCAATAATTTTTTGGCATCCAAACGCATCTCGAGCATGTTATTGAGTAGTGCAAAGAACGGAGCTAGCGGAAAGGCTGCAACAAATATAGTAACAAATCCATACTGCAAAACCATTTCCAAGTATTCGGGAAATAAACTCCTTGGTCCCCATTCAGCCAGCTTTAAATCTCGTATCCAACGTTCTTGTCCTTTAGCAAATGTGTCGCGACTTTTACCCTTACGAATATTATACAGGATATACCATCGTTCAAATTTCGGCATAATCATTTCGAGCACTGTATTTAAAGTTTGTTTGCCCACCATAATAATGGCCAGTTGAATACATAGTTCCATTAAACAGCCACCTAGACCACATTCCTCTTGACGGAAATCGAAAAATTTTATATAATTACCCGGATGACCAATAAATTTTCCCTTGAAAAACGCAATATAAAATATCGAAGCATAGTAGTTGACAAATTGGAGCAAATAAATTTTCAATGTCAACGAATCGTCAAATTCCGTCTGTGTTCGTAGCAGCTCAAATTCTGTTAGGTATTCGGCTAAGTATGTATACATCCAATTGAATACAACGATTAGTAGTAAATTTATAGTCGCTGCTGTAGCTGTTGTAAAGAATAACGCTAACGATGTGGTCACTTTATCACCGTACGCCGCTAGTGTGGCCATTATCGATATACGATACAAAACTACACCAAGCACAGCCACTATTGCCAGCACAATCAATAATATTACAATGGAAAAACTAAAAATTGTTGCTGGCAGTTTCATACGCCAAAATGGTACCTCCGGCTCCATTTGATGTGTCACCACATTGACTCGCTTGCGTTGCACATGCGACAATCTAGCCAAATATTGAGGCCGTGGATGCTCCTCCTGCACATCGAATCCGGTCAAATCCCAACGATGTGTTATTTCGGCCGAGTAACGTTTCCACAATTCGAGAAATAAGGCAGCCCAAAATGACATAAACACAGCAAAAAATACAGTCGCCGAATTATCAAAGAGATTTGTGACGCGGGCATGAACACATGTTTCCGCAATGTCCCAATAGTCGCACCATTTGTCGCATAGCGGACACATTGTAAAATTATTTACTGCATCACAAACGTCCAGACTTGGTTTATTATATTCGAGTGTAATCCATGAGTATACGAAACAAAGGACACCCACAACGGCGGCCAACATTAGCATGTAGGTGTAAAATCCTAGCCATGCGAAGTATAAACCTTAAAGAGATAAATTTAATTATAGATTCGATCCTTATTAGTATACGGTAAATAAACGGGACCTACCTATTTTAACCCCAAAATATTCTTTAATATAATCAAGTGGTTGATATCGGTACCATTTCCTTACGGCCGCCCATTCATTGCACAATAAACTACGCATACTTCCGGGTGTGTTAAGCTCACCATCGTGTAGTGGATATGCCGCCACATAAACCTGATCCGCTATCAAACGATCAATTCCAAACGCATAATCATCCGCTTCGTTATTCGAAAAACGTTTACGATCCAATATAAATTGTACAATTCGGGAACGTACCGTACTCGTAAAAAAACATGTCTGCTTCAAATCAAACAAATATTCCTTGTCACGACTGTAAACAGCTGTGAAACGATGCGATAGCGGTGGAAAATGTTGTTCATCGACGAGAAATTTTTCAATTGCTCGCCGTGCAATGCCACGAAATTGCTCTAAAAATGAATGACCTTTTGATTGAAAGGTTTGTATGCCTGGAATCTATATTATAAATAAAAAATTATTTTCACATCGACATGTCTAAATTAACAAACATTAAAAATTATAAAAAAGAAAACATAACATGAATTAAATGAATCGGTTTTGATAGAAATAATGAGCTTATGGAATTTATAAGTAAAACATAAAAAAGCTATAAAAGGTGTAAAACATCACAAAAACTTATCAAACAATTTAACAAGACAAAAACAATTTGGAATATATAAAAAGACTACTGTTTCTACATAAGAGAAGAAAAAGAGATTTGGACGACAGCGAGTATATACAGCTGATTGTGTTAATTCAGTTGGGTAAAATTAATTGTACAATACTTATGATCAGTCACAACAGATGTATTATATTTAAAAGTAATTTCAACCACGTGTCAATCTTAAAACGTTATAATAAAAAAAATCTAGAAGAATAGAAGTTTTTAATTTATGGCGCCCAACGTGGGGCTTATCCAATTCAATATGGCGCCCGACGAGGGGCTTATTCTTGAACTATAAATTTTAAAGTAACTCGAATTGGCCCGAAGAATTTAATCAGATATTCAAGTGTTGAACATTTTACGGTTTGCATTATCAACACACAGAAAGATAGAATTAGATTAGTCACCATTGTTCGAGGGATCGTAATGTCGTTTCTTTCGTTCGGTGAAACAGAAAACACTGATTGTCTTATGATCAAGCATGTGCACCTAGACTAATTGGTTAGTTTAAGAAATATAAGTACCGCAGAACTGCATCGTTTCGTCTGTTTTAATGAAGAGCATTGTAGTCATATAAAGAATAGTAGTTTTTAATTTATGGCGCCCAACGTGGGGCTTATTCAATATCAACTAACCGCGTGCTAATTGCAACTCTATATTTAAATTTAGTTCGAATTGGATCTTCGAATTTAAATGATATCAGATATTTAATTGTTTAACATTTTACGGTTTGCATGATCAACACACAGAAAGATAGAGTTAAATTAGTCACCAGTGTTCGAGGGAACGCAATATCTTGTCTTTCGTTCGGTTAAACAGAAAGCGCTAATTGTATTATGATCAAGCAAGTGCACCTAAGCTTAGTCGTTAGTTTAAGAAATAGAAGTACCGCAGAACTGCATTGTTTCGTCAGTTTTAATGAAGAGCATTGTATAGTCATATGACGAGTGCGCGACATCTTTTATGTTGGTATGTAAATATTGAATAACTTTGAAACAACCGATTTCCATATTTGAGGTATTTTTATCAATTAAGTGGCCGCGTTTATTGGCAAAAGCAAAATTTTCTGTTTTTGCTGTGTTTTCCATTACCGAGTGTCTCAAGCGGTATAGCGATAATTTTGGCGCGAATATTTGTCCTTGAGCTCGTCAATGGAGATCTGGGTAGCCAGTAAATGTAGGAAATGAATTGTTTGATTAGCAGTGTAGCATAAGATACCGCTTTGTTGAAACCAATTACCGTCAAAACCTTTTTCTCGGATTTGTGGATATGACTGTCAAAATGTAAACTATGACATCCACAGATATCGATTTCTATCGATTGTTTCGTTTCCTCTTAAAAATATATTCCAATGATGGTTTTGGCGCAAACTCATATGGATTTGAAATTAGTCTCGTCGGCCTTAACCAATGGAGCGACTGTTTGGCCGTGTTTCAAGCGACATGGATGGATCCTTCGAAATACAAAGTGGTTTGCATTTCGAAGGATCCATACATGTCGCTGACGCCAAAATGCTGAGCGCGGCGACAATACGACACTTTTGGGTTCTAACCAACCTCTCTCTCTCTCTCTCTCTGATCACTTCAACTAGTTCACTGCAACGTCTTAATCATTGTGATAAACAGCATGTTGACCAAAATTCGAACCCAACGACGAATAGCGTTGTCAGACGGTACCTATTGGTCACGATATTTTCAACGATTATCACGTTGAGTTAACACAACAGATCGACTATTTTCAATGTTGTTTCAGTGCGAAACAATTCATGGTTAAAATAGTGACAAATGTTTACATACCGACCTAAAAGATGGCGCACCGTGTAATTTATTTTGATAACTTGATAAAATCATAAAAAATAGATCAAACATAGCGCACTGATAGAAGCTCCAATAGTTATTAACTTTATTTACCCAGGCCTGACCATTAAGATAACCAAAAACAGCCATTTTTTGATATTTGCCTCTCTTACATACAACTTAATTTGACTTACGCGCAAATCTCCATTTTCTATATCATTCAGTACCCTCATCATCGCTGTCTTTATTATTTCATAATGAAAATACATAAGAAAACACAAAACAAATGTAAGTAGTTCATCTAATAGAAATGAAAATAGAATTAATGAAATGAAATGAAATGTCTTGATTCACGCGTGTAACGACACACTGGTGCAATAAACCCGTGATAATATTTATAAAAATGAAGAAGCTTATGTATACCCTGGCACTTTTAATGAAAGTTGGGTGAACTCGTCGCAAATGTTGATGATGCCGATATCGAAAATCTTGAGTATAATATATTCGGTCCTCCAACTCAAAATCCTTAAAGGCGACCGTACGTTTTTTGCGATTGTATTCCTTCCCAATCGCTTTTGCCAATAAACGATCTTCTTTTATGCTCTTTGCGTTTGAGGCAGAAAAAAAGATGTAAAATGTATAGTTAGCAAAACATTAGATCTATTTTCTATAAGACACAACACAAAATGGTAAACATATAATATTACATGGAAAATTGATTTCCATCCCAAATATCCAACACATATAAAATTTCCCGCACCTTATTCATAGATGTACTTAATAAAACAGCATAACTTAACATTTTGGTGTCGCAGGTCTTCTTGTAAGATTATGTGCAAAAAAAAGTATTTAGAAAGAAAAAAATAATTTAAGAAAATTCATTCCAGTCAACAAATAAAAAATTGTATCAAACATGCGAAATATTTTGGGTACATCGGGACACAAAAACTTATATTATTCGATTATCAACTCCACCAACAAAAATGTAAAGTTATAGTAATTTTATTAATTAAGTCTAATCTCTAATCCAACCGTATTATCTTAATCAAAAAGGAACGAATTAATTTGTCCGATCGACAGTAATTAACGTTGCAGATTAAATTATGATAAATTTGACGAATAATTTAATCGTGCCAACGCAAATAAACCTCGTCACACTTTGATAGTTGAATTCACTCCTTTTTGTGAAGATGGTATATCAAGCTAATAGCTAATTAAATTAATTAGGATTAACAATTAAAAAAACAAAACAAACTCGTTAATTTGATTTTTGTTTTGAACATGAGTAGCAAACCTTTGTTGTTATTTTTTGTGCCGCACTTGATAACTTATGGGGTGGATTTAATAGTTCCAACTCGGTTATTTTACATAGTGACTATAAACGGATATAATTTATATATATTTTTTTTTTTTTGGATTTATTGATTTAGTATCGCGAAATATGTGAAATTACAAATTAAAAATAAAAAATAAATTAAAAAGTTTAAATAGACTGAAATCAATAAATATTCTGTTTGGAACTTACCTCTTTCATGGGCATACGAAGTTTTAAAATTTCACTGTAGCGGCGCAGTACTTCGATTGGGGCATGAATCTGGAAAGAGAAACACCAAAATATTTATTTATTCTCGATTGTAACTAACTAAATATTAAAGAAAATTATGAACACAATGCCACTAGAGGCAACACGGCTCAACACTTACACATTAATAACACCCAATCGTGGTTTTTTGTGTTTACCAAACCCGACACACCCCCAATGACAATGCAAGCACGCCACGAGAGAGCTGAACTTCATGAATAATTGTTCAATATTTTTATAGACGACATCTCTGATTCAATATAATAACTAAATGTTTACAATAGAAAAGCAGCATTAACGCAGTATTCGCAACAATTGGTGACAGCGGTGGGTAAAAAAGTTTGAATAAAGGAACATGAAACTACTAAAGTTGAAAGTGTCGAAACTGAAGAACGATCTGAGTGTACGGGGTTTTCCTACAGCGGCTAATAAGGCTGAACTATAAGCAAGCCTACAACAAGATTTGTTAGAAGAAAATATAGATTTTCTGTAGAAATGTAGTAAGAATTGAATTCCATTTTCTGTATCATCTAGCACGGTATTTCTGCCTTCTCACTCTATTAAATTTATCCCACACATCTTTGGTTGAGGTCCTATGAGCCGTTTTGAGATACATAATCCCGCGTACTTATCCGGTTTGTTCTACAGATAGCCTTTTTTAACTTTGCATTCGTTCGTTCAAAATTTAGTCTGCATTCTCTGCAAATGCAGGTGTTGAACCTCCTGCATTTGCAGAGAATGCAGATTGTCCTTCAAATCAAAGAAACGAAACATAAAATGATAAAGTGATTTAAGAAGGCACAGAATATGAGAAATTGAATGATTGATCATCGATCAAAACGCCGTTTCTGTAGACATGTGATCGATGATCACAACAGGTTACCGAGCATTATACGGCAATATCAGTCTGCAAGTCTCCCATACATCGAGCAAAGTAAAACTGGACATTTATAAATCGCTAATAAGACCAGTGATGACCTTAGATTCTTGGACATTAGATACTTGGACATTGACAACGCAAAACCTCACTAATTAGCTGAGGGCAAAATTATTCGAATAATTCACGTGCTCTTTACCGGATGTGAATAAATCACGAGATTAAAAATTATCTTAATAAAATAGACATAATTCATAAAATCGTGAAGGATAAGATCACTTGAACATGTTCTTCATTCGCAAAATCAAACTATTAAACCGACCTTGGAGTTGGTACCGACAAAAGTAGGACCTGAAAAGAGACCTCCTACACGATGGATCGACGACGTGTTAAAGAGTATCATCTGTGAAACCATAACTCATTAATAATATTCTTACCTTCAAATATTGGCCAGAATCACTATAGCTTCAGTTTCAAATAATGCGGAGAAATGATGCTTCCATCATTGGCCAAAAACCTAAATGCGGCAAAGTTTGATAACGTAGCCACACAATTGAAAATGAGCTTGTGCAGAATGCGACATGTGGTTGTTTCGAAAACGTGTAATTGTTAAAAATGTCTTAAAATCAACAATCATGGATATTCTGCAACACAATTTTAGATAAGACCTGTACAGCTGCTTGTGTGTTTGCTACTGAGCCCGAGCTAATAAAGGCGAGTTTGGCCAACTCAGAATTGAATTCCAATAAAACGTTAAAATGACAATCAAATGTACTCGTTCAATTGCATCAGCATTAATTATCGTAAGCAGGACCGCACGCCGTAGCGGCGGAAAAAAAAGGTTCGTGAGGCGGAAATTTCACTCGAACGGATGCAGCAAAAATTAAAAGATCATCTGTTGGAGTAAAGATCTTGAAATTCGAGGGGAAAAAATTAGAGTAGAAAGAGCAAATACGCTTGTACGAAAGTGGCGATTTGCCACATTTGGTTTTCTTCGATGAGTCGCCGTTCGTTATTGGGCACTATATGAACAAGCAAAACGACCGGATTAACCTGCCCGGCAGTTTTACTGAAAATTGATGTTGGGGCCGCCGTAACGGCCGAAAGCCATATACCGTTTGTTTTTATTGGACCTTACCAGCAAGATAAATGCTCAAATTTATTGGAATTTTGTGTTGTAGAGCGCGTTGAAACGAGCCTCATGGCTACCAAATTCATAGGATTCCAATCCGCTAGATTTCTAGGTTTGGGGTATTTTGAAGAGCAAGGCTGTCAGTAATTTGAGGGTTGTTTCTACTATTTAGTTAAAGTAGATATTTGGTTTACTTAGCTGTCTGTATAACTACCACTTTATGGAAAAGAGAAGCCCTACCTGCTTCCGCAATTCGTCTTATTTGGTATGTTTCATGATAATATGGCTAAATTTTCTAAAATGATGTTTTAATGCTTGTAACTCGTTTTATTTTCGGAATTAGGAAATTTAACCATATTGCATCTTGCTTGTCGTTGGTAGTAGTTTAACTAGTTTTTATGAGTTATGGGTTCGCATTTTTATCAGGAAACTACTCAAAGCTATATATTCAAAACAGTCACTAAATTCCTTATTTATTGTTAGATGTATTTCTCTATGGGATTCTATTCCATTCAGTATTAGGAGTTTGAGATCTGCTCAGACGTTTAAATCAAAATTTATTGAATGGTCTGCTAGAGTGGGCAATAGAGGTAGTTTAAACACTTATGTTGTCTGCTCCATGATGGAAATCCTATTGTAAATCAGCTTGTACTTACAATGGGATGTGTGTACATGGTGTTGATTCAATCGGTTTTCATTGCTTATGGGAGTATTTGTACATGTTCCCATTAACTAAAACCTGACCAAGATATCGCTGAAGTACCAGAATGACATTATTTCTCTTATATTCGATCGCGCTAATATGATTCAATCCAATTCAAAAATAATTTACTCTATCAATTATTTTGATAGTTTTAACGCCATCAAATTGATAACGATGGTAAATATTGCAAACCAATTACATCAATTAAATTTGACATTGCAAACAAACAAATACGACTGATTAATGACCAAATAAACAATCGATTGACTTTCGTTTAAAATCAAATATTTTATTAAAAACGACATTTATAGTAACGATATAGTAACTTTATTGGTTGGATATTGATTGCAATCGCAAAGTGGTTAAAACTACGTCAGTTATAGTTTAGGTTAGAATCCCGAGACAATCGGCATATGGACTTTTGAATCGGTAATGTCATATAACTGTTCTATTACCAAACAAACAAATACATCAAAAAATCGAACACAATTTATTGATAGTAGGAATTGCGATAACGATACGTATATATTAAAAACAAACAAATCATAAAATATGAACTTTAAATTTAACAATGTAATCGCGCGATTTAAAAGTAGCCCCGATATCACAAAATGTATAGCAAATAGTACCTATTTATTACATTTAATGATTTATTAATACGTAAAGTACATAATAACTTTGATATGATCTTCTGTTCAAACCAGTCTACAGGATTCGTATCTAATTCAATTCGTTACTACGTCTGCTGCAGCTTGATCTTTGGATAAGAAGGTGCGCAGAACAAACAACCGCTCGGCTACAAGGCCGAGGCAATCTACTGGGCCCTTCTGGACACTGTCAAATATGGTGGGAGATAGGCTTTTACACAACTGTTCACATGTCCTCAGACACTACGGTGAAGACGCAAGTCGTCCGGAAATTATTATATTATATTTATTTATTACCGATATAGTATCAAGCGAGGATACCACATAATGTGGTAAACTCGACTGATATCGCAATCTATGTGGACGGTCAGGCGGCAATCAAGTCGCCGGACTCTGTTTCTCTGACGTCTAGAGAGGCGTTGGGTTGCCACTTGACACTAAATGACATGAGTGAGTATTTCAACATTCAAATAGTCTAGGTCGGTTACTCGGACGTCCTGGAACGAACGAACTGCAGGGCGGACGAACTAGTGAGCCATGGTACAACTCTCCAGCTACTACCGGAAATGGCAAAGTTGAGGAAGCCCATTAAGACACTCAAGACTATGCTTGAAAAGAGGCAGTTGCCTCAGCGAATGAAAGATGGACAAACATCCTCTCATGTAGGGTAGCTAGGCAAATCTGGCCAAAGCTGGACTTGAAACGCTCAAAGACACTGATCTGTTGCAATTTTGAAAGCAGCACTCTTTGCAAATGAGATGAATTGCAGTGATCGTCGTATCTTTATCCTTTCTGACAGCCAGGCTGCTCTAACGACAATTGTTTCCAATACCGTTTTATGTTTTGGAGACGATAATTGCCTTAAATAGACTAAGCAGTCTGAATGAAGTTAAACTTCACTCAATACCCAGTCCCATGGGTGCAGCCAAAGCTAATGTATTGTTTGATAAATTGCTCCGTTTGGGCACAGCTTCTTCTTTTTTAGGACTTGAGTCCGCCTTATGAGTGATGTCATCATCTCTTAAAAGAGATATTGACAATCACTTTAGTGATCTACACCAGAAAAGATGGGATGACCTTATCTCTTGTCGACTATCCAAAGTCTTTTTTGGATCAATAAACCATCAAAGATCCCAATCTTTCTTGAATGATGCATACTTTGACAATATTGCTGAGTATTCTCATGGGGCATTGTTCCGTGAATAATCATATGTTCAAAATAAAAAATTCGGAACATCGCAAACTGCTAACAGTGTGGGGGGGAAAGAATAAGCAACTGTTGAGCACTGCTCCTGTTCTTCATACTTTTTCCATAGACTGGATCACAATTCCTGGGTGAGAATCAACTGACGAGCTTGATAATATCAGATATCTTGGACTTCATTAATAGACACATAGATTTCGGGACTTAGAGTGTACGTCTGGGAAAGGATGTCACAATGGGCCAATCGAGCCTGAGTGACTGACGAAATAACAAGATTACTTCAATCATACCAGTTTTCGTTGGAGAAATTCTCATGTCAGAAATTACCTTTATTACATGGAAGTGTAGCCTGTGTTTTTCGAAGTCCACAGAAAGATGAATTTAAGCCGAATAGCTAATATTTGCTTCCATATAGTTACTAGAGGAATGAGATAAAAGGACTTCAGTAAACACAAGAAGACTGTTCTCTGAATTTTCATCAGAGGTTTTAGCTTGGCCATGATAATTTAACACTGGCCAGTAAAAAGCAGTTCCTTATAAAACTGCTAAACCAGTAAAGCGCTTTAGTGGCTTTTCTGGTATATTAGATTTCCAGCTTAATTGTTCGTGAAAATCTAGTCAGTACCGTTCAAAGTGAGCGGGACACAAAACGGAAGTTTGTACTTTATAGTGAGAAGGACTAGCTCGGATATCTATGAACCCATATCCAGGCAAAAGTTTCTTTATATCCCGAAGACTGCCAATAGCAACATCATGCTTATAGACAAACAAACCGTATCCTTCAAGAAACTTTTTGACGTCCTATTTTCTGGTTAAGAGATTATGCTAAGTGTATCGAGCTAACATGAGAATATATTCAAGTAAATCCAATGAAGATACCCTCGTACCGCTATCACCGTGATTATTTCAAAAACCGGATATTAATTTACATTCTTCTAATTAACTTTTGCGGTTCAAATCATAAAATAACCGGTAATGTCGATAAAATAATACATAAATGGTACATATTTATGATTGTGTGGTTTAAACGGAGACGAAAAAAACATTCAAAAACCACAACCACACAAATTACGTATTTTAACAAACATAAATACTTACTTTGGCAAAATGTAGATCTTCTTGTACAATGTTAAATTCCATCTCTAATCCCTCATTGATTAAATTCTCTACAAATATCTTCCTCTTTTCATCCTTTATGTCTCGTTCCTCTATATTATCGTCCGTTTTCCAAACGAGCACAAAATCTATAGATCGAACCCCATCTTCGAACAACAGACTTTCATGTAGATGGCACGGTTGGTCGAACGGATTACGAGGACAATCATCATAATATTGATTACTATTATCATTGTTTTTGCTCGTCGTATTCTTTACTTTCCGGCGTCTAGCTGTATTATTGTTACTTTCAAAATCTCCCGACTCATTCCTGTAAATAAACGTATTGTATGTATACTATAAGTACAACCAGCAATAATTAATTAGCACATCCACCATTTAATTTACATATTTTGTTTTTTCGACAAACGACAACTATACATAAAACTAGAGACTACACAAATTTTCAATTTTGGTGCACACCATAACCTGATAAAAATTTTATCTTTTCATATATATATATATAGTTAGTTAGCTGGTTTCCAAAATAAGTGAGCTGTAGCAATCCAAAATAAAAACGTAAAAATACACAGTCACGAGAAAACAAAAAGAATTATTAATTTAAATGCGATATAAAATATTAATTAAATTAAACCAGCACGCTGAGCAACACAGCTGATTACAAAAAACTGAACTTACGTTTCATAACAACCATAATCATCTAATTCTAGTTCCTCATCCATACTATCAGTTCCTCTGCCCTCATTGGAAATCATCAATAAAAATTCACTAAAGTGAACGGGTGGTAGGTATATTGTGTAATAATTTAATTAAACAAATTATATTATACAAATAACTTAATTAAAATTGTTGATAACACATTACAATTTAAAACTATATAATTAACTAGCGCCGTATGTAGTTTAGGTTATGATGAGAGAAATTTTCATTTTTAACTAAAAAAATTTTTTTTTTTTTAGTAAATACTCGTCGTGACTTATGAGCGTATGTAATCGTATACAGTGACTCAGGTTAGTAAATCAACAACAGATTGTGTTTTTGTATGGCAGTTAAGTTAGTTTGTTATATGAGATAAAAAGATGTAAATAAATCATCATATGTTCAAAATTATAGTGCGCGATCATTCCAATTTAGTTGGAATTAGAATGCGAGATTTGGGCATGACTAAAAATGATTGACCAGATTTTGATTGGAAAATGTTATTTAAGCGTTGTGATCTATATGTGGAAAAAGTAGTACTTCAACAGACTAAACTATAAGAGATTTTTTTAAGCGGGCGTTAAAGGCCATTATTATTGGGCCTGTACCGTGTCGACATTCGGACTACATCGGTTTCGATCACGAACCAGATCTTCATACTGTTGTAAACAATTAATTAGAAGATGCCAGATCGCTTACTACGCGCTGTGGGGCCATCGTCGCATACAACGTCATTTTCGCTGTATCATTCGGTTCGATCGTAGCACGCAGAACGTGACTGAGCTAGCGTACTCGCAGTCCTTTGATTTTGTAGTATATGATAATGATATGATGCTGAGATGACTGAAAATGTGACAGCTGATGGGAGTTATACCAGAACTCCGAAATGATCTATAATGTTGGTTACAAACATCAATTTTATTTGTGTTGTGAGTCTTTGTATATATATATATATATTGTGTCTTTGTTGGAACATTGCTAGCGAATTACAGATTTTGAATCGAAACTGTTTTTTTCGATCTTTATATAATTCTCTATTGTGACGTGACTGTTCATTGTATTTCAATGATGATTATGTTATACATGCACGATATCAGGAATTCACATTAAATTCGTTATCTCTGAATTGAAAAGAACTCTGTATGTGCAATCCACGTCGAGTTTTGGGTAATTTATCGCACGCATTATTCATCTATCGAATGTTAGAACTAGAAGACTTCTCTCGTAGATATGTCATCAAGGGTCAAGTTTCACATCCATATATGAATATGTAAACGGGTCTGACTCTGATAAACGATCTGCAGTTTCAGCTTATCCTCATTTGCAAGTTATACTTCAGAAGTGAACGTAGGAGGAGGAGTATATAAAGCCTAAAGACCAGCGGCAAACCTTGATATCCTCTTCCACACTATCATCTCATCGTGAGTAATGAATCATTACTTGAATCTCATTACTCCTTCAAGCATGAAATAAATAAATTAATAACCACTACTGAAATAAATTGAGTCTTGAACTCGAAAACCAGAGATCAGATATTTGGTTTTGGCCTCGTTGATTTTGAGATCAACGGAAGCAGAACACAGTTTTAGTGGATCAAGTACCTCTTTCACTCCGTTGCCATTTAATCCAATCACAAAGATATCATTTGCATATGCAAAGTTGAATGAATTGTCGGAATAAGATATTGTCTTGAAGTGTTTCACTTTTACGAAGGATGTATTCCAACTTGAGATTAAAAAGTATCGGGGACAGCGCATCTCCTTGTCAAACACCAGAAGTAATTGCAATAAGAAAATAGTAATTTGTCTGTCTAAAAAATATCACCGAGTAAACTGTAAATACGAGGGCGGGTTGATAAATTTGTGGTCTTAAGGGGATAATAAAATTGTTGTACTTTTGACGACTTCAACGAAAAAGTGAACAAGACTATTCAAATCTTTCAAAAATTTATTAAACTCAAGGATCATAGGGCGTCTAGTAGACTATACCATCTTACTCTGTTAGGGATAACAATATTTTTTTTGACTAAGCAAGTTTTTTCGTCTCAACAATGTTCTCTTTCATGTCGCCACTACTTTAATTTTCCTTTGCGCGTTCCAGTCCAATGACATCCTTTTTATATCTCTTGGAGATTTCCTCAACGTATCCATCTCCACTTTCATCTCTTTATTTCGATCTCTATGTATGACTGATTTGATATTCTATGCCGTTCAATGTACATTATGGTGTAAAGCCAGAACCGTTTTATTTATATATTCGTCGAAGACACTTGTTTACGAACACCTGCAGTTGTGTTCTCTTTTCTTTGTGTTTCCATGTCTCACATCCATACAATGATACTGATTTCACACACGAGTTGAACATTCGTATCTTGGTCTTAGGTGACTGGACAGAAGAATTCACGACTTTATGTAACATGTTGACTGTATGTCTTGCGTTATTTGTTCGTCTGTTTATGTCTTCCTGTTTTCGCAATTGTGTACATGTTCATTCATTTCTCTGGAAGTCCCATTTCACAAAGTGTCTGTCATATTGCGTTCATATTTAACATATGAAATGCGCATTCGAAGAGCAGGTGGTGAATTCCTTTCATTTGATTGTTCGGTGATGATACGGATTGAGTTGATGTGAGCAGAGTAACTTTAACCTGGTCTAAACCGAGCTTGTTCGTTTCTTAATTTTGCATTGAGCATAGCTAAGATGCTGTCAAGGATTATCATTACGAGTATATTTATAATTATGTTGAGTAGAAAGATACCTCGCCAATTCTTACCTTTCTTGGAGATTGTAATTCTCAAGCCTTCCTTCCATTTTTGATATTCTATCAAACTTCTACACTTCTTAGATTATTACTGTTGATAACGTCTTCTTAGAAATATTCGGTCCATCTCTTTAACTGTGCTTCATCCGTTGTTAATACATATTTGGCAAGTATTATGTGTTTGTGATAAATTTCCTCCTAGTTGTCTTTGAATGTTTTACAGCTTTTGGCTTGATTGTAAATTTAGCTATTACCAACATGATAACTGTGTACGTCTGTTTCTCTCATTGTTCTAACATCTTTTAGTGATGTGAGGAATTTCTTGTTGGCCATTACATGATCTATCTGATTTTTAGATCATCTGGCGATGTCCATGTGATAGTTGTCAGGTCGGAGAATTCATTTTTTATGTTTCATCTGTATCTTACCTTGGGGCATTATGATGGTTGTTTCTTATTTTGAATAGAATCTTATCACTATTCTTTTGCTGCTAACTGCTTTCTATTCTATTAATGCCTGTTCATGCGTGTTGTCTCTATCAAAAAAAATCATATAATTTCCATAGCTTGTATTTATTTCATCGTTGTTCTTCTATCGTTACTACCGCTTTTTCAACAACTCTATTGGCCAAAATTTCTACTTATTTCCTGTAAAGGAAATCTTCTCCGCCAGTTTCGTAAAGATCTTCAAAGCGATAATAAGTGTCTCTACTGTAGCCCATAACTTTGCAAGCTGAGCATATATTGCCTAGCTCTTTAGCTCACGTTGGTTTACTGAGGCTTTTATTTATGGTTAAATATAAAAATAACTTGTTTTTATAGTTTACAAGTCGTGACTCAAATTAGCACTACAAAATTCCACATGCTCAGCATTTTACCCAATGCAATAAATTTGGTACAATATCGAATAAAACAATGAATGTGTATTCAACTGAGTCATCTTGAAGGTAACCTATAAGGGGAATCAGTCACAAAAATTGTTTATCAATTCTTAATCTCGAGACACTCTGCTCAAGGCACCAAGAAAATTAACTGTATAAATCCGGATTAAGAATGATAATAATAACAATGATCACGATTTGATTAAATTTGATGTACAAACGACTAAATAAAAATTATTTCTTATCGTTTATGTATCTAAGATCGTTGATAAAAAACTGTTTAAAATAAATTATTTAAAGCCAATATTTGTTAAGCTGATTAAACAACATAATAACTAAACACTACTCGTTTATCGGTGCAAAAGTTTGTCGACAATTAATCATAATAACCATTGACAAATAAATGTACAAAAGATACCTCGGAGTAACAAAATTACAGTATGATTTGCATTTTAATGCCAAGATCTGGAACCATAGATACTAAACGGTGGTCATAAAACGTTTGATATCGATATCGGTAGATTTATAAAAGGAGGTTTCGTAAACAAACAAAATTTTCATAATTGAGGATCGGAAATCCACAAGGATATGTGGAGAAGCCAATGCATCCATTGTGTGTTACTGTTTGGTGCAAATTGTGGCGCGTAGTGTCATTAACACCTATTATGTGGCTATATCTTAAAAATACATCGGGCGTTACATTAGTGAAACTGAGTCAAAAATTCAATGGTCGCATTATCGTCGAAATGGTGACGTGATTAGCCGGAAAGGAGCTGTGATTTGACGCCTTTTGATTTTGATTTGTGGGGTTCCATTGAAGGACAAATGTTATACAGACAATCCACAAATAATTGAGCATTTGAAAGCTAATATTGAGCAACCATTGCCGAAATAGATCCGCACGCAATCCAAAATGTACTTAAAAATTGGTCGATCCAATTTGGGAATGGAGTAAAATAAATTTAGAAAAAGATTTAGTCGGTTTTGTTTTATTAGATTTTTAAATATGAACTTCTTACTGGGACACTCTATATATTGGTGTAATAAATCTTTTAAATATGGTGCAAAGAATTGATGTAATGTGATAAAGTACTAAATGATAATATGTACAAAAATGTGATTGAAAATGATTATGTCAAGGAAAAATAGAAAGTTAAATTAATTGAAAGCAGCAATTATATTAATGTTATGACGGAAGATTCATGCTGAGTAAAGAAATAAAAAATTATCGTTTCATATTTTAAACTATCATCAATACACAACATTCAATTATACATGTCTAGTCAACTACATATAAAAACTTACTTTTCCATATCCATATCCTTTGTTTCACCACCTTCCAAATCATATAAACTAGCTACCGACATTGAGTTCAGTTCAATTCCCGATGGAAAACTAGACTGTGCCGATGTACTCCGCAACGGAGCTGGACGAAAATGTTTTAATTGCGATTTATTAAGTTTATTGTCACGTATTAGACGTTGCTTTAAATCATTATTGCTAGGCACGTGATTCTCCTCATGACCATTATGATGAATGTGATGATGATCCAGTGAATCTTCGTATATTTCTAAATTAATTGAGTCTGTCGATGGTCCGTTGTAATTTCGGCGTAATGGTAGCTCTAGCTCATCCTTCAATTCTATGGTTGCGTTTAAAAAAAGGAAATCAGATTAATAATTTTTATAAGCACTTAGATAGATGAACAATAGGTTTAATATCAAGCCATATGTACAAAATGCGGACAAAATAGAAATAAAGGTAAGCGTAGGGATTTCCAAATTTACATTTATCTATAAATGGTTGGAGACCGTGTTAAGTCTATAGATTATGATATTCGAATACCTTGTCACAATATCTATTTACAGGTTGGATAAATGCTGAAAAAATCCAATCTGTAAATATACATTGTGTGGGAATTTGTCTGTGTAAGGAACTAATCACGAAAATGGAAAACTTATATATAACAAGATGACACTCATAGTAAAATAGTTAAGTTGAATCCGCGTATCACGATAAATCAACAATGTAAACAAACCGGATGATATCTTGACTCAGCTGTCTAAAATTACACCAACTTAACATAAAGTAAATAAATATATACAAACGATTAACGATATTTTTAGAATATCGTTATGTTGCGAAAGTAAATCATTGGTGTACACTGACACTGTGTACAATAACACGGTGTTATGTGTAGTAGTTTTCTAAGTCATAAACATTTAGAGTAAAGAAATGAATTAAATTTAATTGTCGTCTATTAATATCGACGAACATTGAATAATGACATCAGAATTGAGAAAATTCATCACGAGATTGAATATCAGAAACAGTATATATCAAACATAAGTTATTTTTCCAAACTAACCTAAATAGGGCTAAGAAACGAATAGTATATAAGATAAGACATCAATCAATATAAAATAGCATTAAGAAAACACAATACAGAACGATTTTGGTTGATTCAAGGCCTTGGATTAATATGACCTATAGAAAAAGATATATTTGATGATGTGAAGGACGGTAATGATATGGCAATCACTTGGACTATTCAAGGTAGAACATGTGATTGGATTTCTTTAAATATAATAAACTTTTAAGCCAACATAAGTATCAAGCACAAAAAGATGTCTGATAAGATTCTGATAATGCCACAAAGGATCCAATGTGCAAACCTAGAACGCACTCTATACACTCTGGAGTTGAACACAAGGGATTACATGTGATAGCCGGATAACGTCTGATAAAGTATAAGCTACCATCAACATCCTCAATATATTCGTCACATACGTTATCACTGACAAGTCTCATGCTAAGAAAGTGACTTTTGAACCATAGTAAGTATAGAAACAATATTCTCAAGTTGCCTTTTTCCAGTGAACCAACGTAATTGGTTGACTTCGGGTTATTTTCTGACAAAATATTTCGCCTTACGACAAGTAGGGGTAGCTGACTATGTCATTGTTTTTTTTTCACTATGTGAAGAGGTAGTCGAGTAACTGGTTCATGGCTTACAAAATATAAGAGAGAACCAGTTTTAGCCGAATAGTCTGCAATTTCGCTCAATGGCACAATGGGCAGGAAATCGCAACAGATTAAAAGGTAAAATCACGAAGTGAGTAACCGCAATTAATTCCGCTTGATGAAAACCGCCTGAGATTCTCAGATCATGCGATGAACCAAATGCAGCACCCTGTTCAGAGACAGAGCCATCTGTAAAGAATACAAGTGATTCGGATATCTGTTTGAGCAAGTCTGATGAGAACCACATATTCCTAAACTATAAATCCTTATCATGACACCACTGTTCTATAATGAGAAGAGTGTTAATTTAAATCTGATGACATTCAGGTGCTTGCCTGAAACTGTGAGAACCAGATCTTCAACATAACATGGAGCGACAAAACCGGACAAAGAACAACAATAAATATTTCAATGATCAGAAGCCTCAACGGGGGTGAAAGCACATCTCCTTGAGGGCATTCTCTGAAAGCCTTGACCGAAATAAAGGTATAATCAACCTCGCATATCACAATGTGAGATTCAAGCATACATTCAATCCACCTGGAGATGTTTGGTTCGATACCAAATTTAGTACATATATATTTAGTGCATGCCTACAAGAAACTCGTTCTTGAGCATAGATCTCTCAATCCTAGTAACGAGTCTCGCAGGATTTGCCAACTCTGTAAGCATGTTGTCTGTTACTGAGAGGAGCGGTAGCTAAATGTTGGTTTTTTGATAAACCTATCAACAATCCTATCTAAAGATGTCAGAAAAGTTGATGGCAAACATATAGACCGAAACGATTTGGGAACATATGCAGTACATGTTCCTTAATGAGAGGAGATCAATGCTATAATACAGCAGGAAATATACCGTCAGGACCGGCATATTTGAATTAATCTGCAGGCTAAGTCACAATCGGGAAGGGAATTACCTTTTCCCATATCATCCAATATTGAGGATATCCAACTCAAAAGAACTTAAATAGTTTAGCAGACCAGAACCTCTGTTGTTAACGTTAGTTCTCTCCAAAGAGAGTGATGTGCATTATCATCACAACCTGCTATCAGAGGAATGTTTTTAACCTTACACCAACTTCCCTACGATTTACTCCAGTCTGTACGAATTATGGTACTGTATGTTTATTGGTTTTTATGACTCTTTTTTGGGGTTCAAAACTCTTCTAACTCTTTCGAAACTCTAATGGTCGATAGATTTGATTTAACTAAAATCATCTGGACATTGCATATACTAGTGAAATGGAAGATTGCTCGGTGCCCCTATAAGGATTCAAACCCAGTATCTCTAGCTCTAACTGCAAATGGTATTGTCTTAATCTTAGTCTTCGTGTTTTCACGAAGACTTAACCTAAAGACTAAACCAACAATTATATTTTATTCGATTATGATTAGACAATAAAAGTAAACAAGCTATCCGAAGCTATCTCTTGACAGCTGTCTAAAATTACACCAAGATAACATTAAGTAAGTAAATATGTACACATAATATGTCGTTAATTTTATATACATATTTACTTAATTTATGTTAACTTGGTGTGATTTTAGACAGCTGAGTTAAGATTTATCGACAAATACATACCTTACCTGAAGATTATAATAATAAATACTTTTTCGGAAATACAATGGCAAGCATAATAGAGCTGATAACACGATCGCGATTAGTTTATTTACATCCTACTTTACTCCATTACAACCAAATAGAAGCCAAGTTGGCCCATGAGTTTTGCATTCCAGCAGGGGGTCATCGTAATCAGATTCGAACCCAGTAGTGTTTGCTCCAACTGCATAGTTATTGTCTTAATTTTAGTCTTCGTGTATTCGAAATTCTTAAACTTATGGAACTTAACTAAAAAGGAAACATCGATAACACACATGGAACATTGAACGTATTGTGGAGTCTTGAGTAGAATCCGATCATAGTTAGAAATTTCCCAGAAATCGTTCTCTTTGATCTCTTTTAAATGATTTGATTTAACTATCTGAACAGAAGATAATACAAACTTAGAAAAGAAGTAGATTAGATTATAGGTATGGCTTCAGCGCTACATAATTAGAACCATTTTAGCGCCCATCCATACAAATATATCTCAGATCGGGACAATGTTTTGAGCCAGACTTATCTGGTTTATCTGGTTTGTACCAACAACTCACAATCTCAACAATGAGATATGCACATATATTGAATACAGATGATTTTGGCAATAGACATCATAGTTGCATTAAATAATTAGAAGGAACTCTATAATGTAATTTCCAAAAACTATTTTTATGAACGAGCACATACGAAGAAAACTCAGTGTATAAATAAATCTACATCAGTGCACTGTACTATTTTCAGGTCATCAACCTTCTGAGTCTCGATTAAGATAAATAGATTTTCCGGTATTTAAATTAAGAAAACTCCAAAAATGTTATAAGATACGCATATGGTATGTAGATAACCTAAGGCTATCTGTTTGTTATAGAATATCGTCATGTATTGATAGTATCGGTCTCGACTGCTAATAGGTAAAACATGTATGTCTAAATTATATAAAAAAACACAGCGATAAACAAATAAATAGTAATCATCAAATGTGTATATACAAAATTAAGATTAAGAACTTCCGGACTTAAGTTATTTACAAATATTTTGTTAGGATCACTTATATAAAAGCCAACACAACACAACTTACTGTTTAATTGTCATTTAGCAAATTCCAAACAATTAATTAGCACGAACTACAAATTATAGGTAGTTTGCGTGTCGTATCAATCACACCCTTAGGTTAGTTAATAACACACCCCAAAACATGAAAAAACAAAATAGTTTCACTTTAAAATTGTGTAAATAGCAGAAGGCAGACGACACAAACACAACACACAGAATTTTGAATTTTCTTTTACCTCACCACCACCAGCCGAAAAAAATGTATACCAAAAAACTTATATATAACAAATTTATTTCTATTTTAAGATGTTAGATACAAAATCTCTTTCTGGTATTTTTAATTATCACCAAATTAAATAAATAAATTTCCAACGAAAATCTGTATGATTAACACTACACACACTAATGAATCAAAATATGATTTTGAGGTTATGACTGTCCAATTACAATTTCTCCTCTAAAATCACCAAATTAATATTTAATCTAATATCGATTTATTAATCTTACCCATTATTAAATATATAATTACACTAGTTTATGTTGTTTGATTTTTTATTATTCTACCTATTTACTTAAATAATAAATAAAATAATCGAAAATAAATTTTCTTTCATAATTTCACACACAACAGTCTCACAGACGTACACAAATTTGACAGAAACTATTTTTCTGATTGGATTTGGATTAGGTGAGGAAAATATTTGACAGAGAGAGAGAGAGAGATATTGAAAAAACAAAATCGAATGAATACGTCATTATTTCTAGTGCATTTATCAAACATAAATAATTCACCTGTTGATTTATAGTGTATATTATCGTTTTCTTATTTTACGTACATATACATCGTACGTAAAAATTAATAATAATATACATATATGATCTATATAAAACCAGTTTTCTAAATTCGATACAATGTACTAACATTTTACGACTTCCATATGAAAATGTAAATATTTCTCTTCAATTTCCTGGGTACAAAATTCACGACGAGTGAGAAATAGAAAAAAGAAATAAATTTATAATCGGTGTTATTGTTTGGTCGATGCATTATAAATTAAATTGAATGTGACTCTTTTATTAATTCTCGGATATGAATCATCATTTAATTGTTTTTGTTTGCTAATTTTTAATGGATCTATAACTGAGAAGTAACTATACTTAAAAAATCCATTCGATAGAAAATGTAATGCAACCAAAATATTTGACAGCTTAGAAGTCACCTTCGCTAGGAAAAACAAAACTTTCATTTCATAAAATCAGACGGTTCCAATTCAAAAATGCCTCCCAAAAAAGATGCGAAAGGTGGTTCAAAAGATAAAGGTGGTGCCAAAGGAGCTGCTAAAAGCGGTGGCGGTGGTGAAAGCGCCGATAAAGGTTTGTGTACATTAATATAACCTAACTTTTCCCATAACGACGATCTGATTAATTTAGGTGCCGGCAAAGGTGAGAAAAAAGGTGGAAATTCCGTTAAAGTACGTCACATTTTGTGCGAAAAACAAGGCAAAATACTCGAAGCAATGGAAAAATTAAAAGCCGGTCAAAAATTTCCAGATGTTGCTGCAGCATACAGTGAAGATAAGGCACGACAAGGTGGCGATTTAGGTTGGCAAATACGGGGTGCAATGGTTGGACCATTTCAAGATGCCGCTTTTGCTCTACCCATATCGACAGTGGCGAGCCCGGTCTACACCGATCCACCAATAAAAACTAAATTTGGTTATCATATAATTATGGTAGAAGGGAAAAAATAAAAAAGTTTTTTTTGTAAAGAATAGTTGAGAAAATCTTTTTATTTTCTTTTATAAAAAATTAGAAGAAAATTATATATAGTAAGAACAAAAACAATTAGTGTAATACATAAACTATAATAACGACTCAATGAGTGTACGTCGATGCATCCGTCTCACACAAAAACATATTTCTGTTTGTATACAAAAAAAAACTATAAACTAAACTATTTAAATTCATAACGATAATAAGTAATAATTAAGAGATAATATTTAGTAGTAATAGTATTATAGACGACCTTCCGTCCTTAGGTAGTAAGAAACTTAGCGTTTATTTTTCCTACCATGTCCTCGACCCGATTGTCGATTACTTCCACGTTGACGATTGTTGTTATGAGCGGTGGTGGGAGGCTAAAACACAATATAAGATTATTGTTCGAACTACGAAATGGAACAAAATTAACTTACCGGAGCAGTTATAGACTCAGTTTCCGTATTAGTTTTTCGAGCCGAAGTCACAGATCCTAAATTTCGACTTATCACAAGCTTGACACCGATCGATCGAACATTTGAAGTTGTACTTATATTCAAGCATGCATTACTAGCTTCAACACGTCGACTAGTTTGATTGTAGCCGTAACAAAGATCGGAGAATTTAGCCAATTTATTACCAACTGTTATTTCCAAATTAAATAAAAATAAACGAGTTTTTTTATTCGGCACAGTTCCCTGAACCCATCCTTTAAAGTTGGTACCACCCTGTTCTTTGTTAACATTTATCACTAGAAAGAACAGTCCAAAATTAGTGATCTTAATGGCATGCCTATAATTTCGTGGTGGTATTGTAAATTCCATCACTGGAGTCGCATCTCCTTCCACTTTCACTTCGCGATAAAAACTTTCGTGATGATAGCGTATATGATTATAAAGACGACAAATGGGTAAAGTCGCCTGACAATTAATCATTTGACATATAATATTCGAGCCTGAAATTTGTAGCGGACAATTATTTCCAATCTCTGCTCCTATTAGTGAACTATCCATTGATATTGATGAAGCGGAATCTCTAAATATTTCGTGCAAACTTGAAAGTAAACCCCCCAATCGAAGACTAACATTTGGAGTGGTAGTTGTATTATTATTCGATGGAGGATTTGCTTCAATTTTTCCCGCCATTGTATTAGGCTTATTTGAATTGCTCGAAACGGATGTGTCCCCAGAATTGTGGGCAGACGATTTTTTCATATCCAAATTCAATTCTTTCAGTTTTGAAACCATTTGCTCAAGTTGATAGTTTCGGGTGCCTGTATATTTGCTCCGACATATCGGACAATCGGCCAGATTACGTTGACATTTTTCACATACAGCATGACCGGCGCTACACATTAAGATGCGGCCTTCGTACACATCGAAACATATGGGACAATTGATCAATTCACCGAATGGATGTGTCTGTAATACATAAAGTTTTGATTAAATTTAAATAAAACTTTTGGCAACATTAAATATAAAACTTTGGGCACACATTCTATAGATCACTGAAATATCGATATATATATATATACTCGACGCTAACATCCTACGCATATCTTAAAGTTTTATATTTTTACGAACGTTTCTTAACAAATCCCCAAACCTCACCATTTTGATGTTTTTGTTGTTGCTCTTTTCTATTCTATTTTATAACTTATCCACTTAAAATACAATTATTCTAAATATTAAATTAATTTACACTATTAAATATGCTATACAAGTATTTATTACGTTACAATAAATAGATTGATTGTTTATGAACAGAATTTACTAGGTTTGTTTTATAGACGATGGAATTTTTTCCTTTCGCATCTGTCAAATATTTGTATGCACACAATTCCGAAAACTATCAACACACGATGCAACTCCGAAAAAAGTAATGGTGTCGGCACCATCATGTTTTTAGCCCGAATTACATTTGGAAACACGCAAATTATGAATTAACACAACGTTTTACGAACAAACTAATCCATATTTTGTGAATTTATTATTCCATTATTATAATACGTAAATTGCGCGGAATATATTTCAAATCAAAATGGTCGTTTGTTTTCACTTTCATAAGCTATTAAAATACTTCATATTACCTTTTTAGCAGCATCCATTGCACGTTGTTTTGATTAATGAGTTCTAACCATAGAATGATAGAAATCAAACTGGATCGAAATTCAATAAGCCGATTATATATGTTTATATGGTCAAATCACGTTGTACTAGGTTAGGATTTTTTCTCCGTCTTTCAACTCTGAAATGTGATTGATCGTTCGTTTGTTTTGGTGTTATCTATCCAGCCCGATTTAATTTTTTATTTATAACTCTTTAAGTCTTTAATTATGTGTGAAATTAGAAAATGTAAAACAATGGTTTTTCGGTACTTTACTGATGTTTTCTATTAAATATGAACTGATGAAATATGACATGACCTTGGTTGTGTTACCACTAACTGTATTATCGACAACATGTTTGATCGTAAAAATGTTATAAATAGGAGATTCGAACCATTACACATTTCATTCAATATTGGTACTATTAACATTTATTTATATTGTGACTACCTAATTCTTATATTATTACTTACATAACACTATATTTACGAAAATATGCAATGAATAATTATCATAAACTTAATCTAAAGACCCGAAATTAAAAGTCACTTGCCATGCCAATCGTCCAACATTGGTCCAACCAATAGTGCACCTCTTGTAGTTCGGTTCTCATCTTTGCTAATAAAACCACACTAGACTAGGACAACAAACGAAATACTAGCGGTTGTGCGCTTTAACCATTGTCTTCTTGCGTCTGATGCAAACCGGTTCTTTCCTTGCCTTTTACTTCTTTTGTCTATAAATTAATTTTGGAGTTAGGATTTCTCGATGCACAACTTTAAAAATTATTTATAACTCTTCTTAGTTTGGAATAACTGTAAATGTGTAAAAATATAAGCAATAAAAATATTTTAGAGGTTCAAAAATTGTTTATTGCTTATAACTAAACATTTGCATTTATGAATTTATATATTATTTATACAATTACGAATTAAAACCAAAGATTTTGGTTGAGTTTTTGCTAAATTGTTATTTAATTTACTTATTTATACATATAAAGAAAATAAAAAAATATATCAATTGGTGATGATTGTAAAAATTATAAAACGTTTGTATGATAAAAATCTCTATGTTTTATAATGTGGTTATTAAAAAATGTACATGTTCCTGTAGAAAATACAGAAAAAATACGTGTTCAATTTTTTTTTGCTATTTGTACGATGTTCGCTCGACCAAGTATTCAAAAATAATGAAAATATTTTTCACACACACATAGCCAAATATGAAAAAAACTCAGCTGCACGAAAGCAAACTCAGCAAGCGAAAATGATGCAAGAGGCCTTGTGTAAAAGGTGGATTGGAAAGCAACTAACTTTTAAATCGATAACTATTGGTTGCATCCAAACTTGTAATATCTCTTTAGTAGATTTTACATACCACCCTATAATCATGTTTTGTCAATTGTGACAGCTCAAACATGTCAAAAAATACAAAGAAAACCTAACATAATTAGGAAATCGGCTCTTTAAAAATGTACAACTAACTATTTTGGGACAATTTTGTGTTTTAATAATGTCCAAAAACCTGCTTGAGCCAGGTTCACCAATTCGTAAAGTATGGAAACCCGAATGTAAGTTAAATTTAGTTTTTTGTGAATTTACCTACTAAGGCTTACACCCAAAACCCGTTCTAGTGTATAAAATTCAACTGGAAGCACCCACACCTAAAGCAATTATACGGAAAGTTGAAATCTCGAATAGTCCTTCATACTATGGATGTGAATATCATGGAATTATAGATCATAAACAATCGGAAATAATTTTGGAAACTACTACCGATGGTTCGTATTTGGTGCGAAAGAGTCCTGGTGCCAATGGCTTCTATACGCTTAGTCTGCGTTTTGACAATAAAATCAAACACTTTAAAATATACTATAAACAAGACTTGGGACACTATTTAAAAGAGGACTCGAAACGTTTTGATACGATCTATGATTTGGTTGCAGATGGATTGGTCGATTTCTATATGCAGAAACATGCAGCACCAATTATAAAAGAAATGATGACGCAAAACCGAAGTTGCTATCAGCAAAGTCCGTATATGACGCTAAATCGAAGAAAGCTTCGCGCTCTTTCGAATGGATTGCGAAAATCTCAAAAATGTGAACTGTTCGATTTAACCGAGGCGATTCATTCAAATATTGTGATCGATGATTCGAAGGATAAAATGGACATTTCGATTGGTCAGCAAGACGATAATGATGTACTACCTGTCGTTTACGAGAAGTCACATAAATTTAAGGTTCATACGTTTAAAGGTTTAAATTGGTGTGAATTGTGCGCCAATTTTTTATGGGGATTCACCGCCCAGGGTGTTAAATGTGAAGATTGTGGATTCCAAGCGCATAATAAATGTTCCGAATTAGTACCCGCCAAATGTGTTCCCGATTTAAAAAAACTCCGTGGTGTATTCGGCATAGACTTAACCACAGTCGTAACAGCACATCAATGTATCGTACCATTTGTTATAAAACGATGTGTCGAAGAGGTGGAAAGTCGTGGAATGCTACAAGAAGGTATATATCGAGTATCAGGATTTGCTGACGAAATCGAGGCGCTTAAATTGGCACTCGACAAGGATGGCGAAAAAACGGATATGTCCGAAGCGGCTTATTCGAATGTTAATGTTATAGCGGGCGTTCTGAAACTCTATCTACGCCTACTACCCGTTCCATTAATAACATTCCAAGCATATCCCGATTTAATCACATCGATACGACATAAATCTCCAGGTGAGCAAGTAATAGCAATGCGCGAAGCGCTTAAAAAACTACCACAATCCCACAATAATTCATTAAAATTTATGATCGAACATTTAAATCGAGTCGCATCACATCATGCCGTAAATAAAATGACCGAACACAACTTAGCCACTGTATTTGCTCCGACCCTAATCGCCACGACGCCCCATATCACGGATTTATCACAGGAAATTTATTTATTGACTCAACTGATAACAAATTGCCATGTTATCTTTCTCTAAGAAATCGAATTTGTTCTACTACTGTTTGTGATAAGAGTTTTATAAATAAGAACTACGTACTGTGTTTGACCAGTTGTACGCTACTTGGTAATTGTTATTAAGGCACGTTTCCAATTCAAATCGGATCGTTGCCACTTTGTCTTCAGATTCTGTAAGAAAATCTGGCATCTAACGTCTAAAGTATTAATTTATATACATTTCTATATACATATACATATTTTTTATGTTTATCTCTATTTTTTATTACAAAATAATAATATTTTATGTGTTATAAAATAAAAATAAAAGCTGAATTTGGTTGTTTTTAACTGGTTTAGGAAATGAGACAGTGATTTGGTTTGGATGTCGTTTAAATCGATGTTAATTTTGCGTTGGCACCATTTAATTGGATTTGAAATGTATCTTGCTTTCCAGTTTAATATTCTTGTGGAGGTAGATCATTATTTTAATTATAATGTATTATTCACTAATATGGTTTGTGTATAAGTTGTAGATCTCTTTCAGGCGTAAGAAATCTAATTTGTCTACACTAATATTAACATACGCTTCGGTTAAGTATTGCAGACTAATAACGATACAATTTATTAGAGCAACCAATAGAAATATGATGCCATTAACAGTTAAATGCTAAATTTAGTCACTTCTAGATAATTCTATAAATTAATTCCTGGGAATTTATTTAACTCAGTCGATATTTGTTCGGTATGTAAGAAAAATTAAAATCTCGATACTTTGGTCCAACCCAACGAAAATAAGATATATTAGGGACAAGCCTCTTCCCTGTTAATACTATAGGCTATAATACTATAATGGATAACAGTGTTCAACTTCCGTTGGTCTCAAGATCAACGTGACCAAAACCAACACGTTTGAAGGAGTGATGAGATTAAAGTATATTGAATATCTCATTACTCACGATTATAGTGTGGAAGAGGATATCAAGGTTTATCGATCGGGGAAATCGGGCTTTATATCTTCTACGTCCACTTCTGGAATCAAAATATCTTGTAAATGCGGACAAACTGAAACTCTACGTACGAGGGTTGATCAGGCCCGTTGACATGTTTGGGTCTGAGAGTTGGACCTTGACGGATGCGTTCGAAAGATGGCTTCTAACATTCCAGAATCATGCGTGTGATATATGGTCCAAAACAAGACGTTGACGGCACATAACGAGTTCTTTTCAATAATGAGATCAGGAATTAAATGCGAATTCTCGATATCGTACATGAAATCAAAAGACAGCGAGTACGCTGGCTCGATCACGTTCTGCGAGCTGTTCCGAACCGATTGATCAGCGATCTTTGAAGGGAGAGCCGCCTTTCGGTAGGAGAACAGGTCGCTGTCGGGGCGATTGTCCCGCGGCGTAGAAAGCGATCTGGCATCTACTGGTTACTTGCAACGGTATGAAGAGTGTCATATTATAAAGAACCACAGTCGATCTTAATCTTGATTGTACATTGAAGTAGTTTATTATACCGCATGTAAAATTGTCTCGTAATGTATATCTTATTTGTATAATGGATCAGTTCAGCAACTTCATATCGATCGTCTTATATTTTATGATTTATATAAATATTCCATCACTGTATATAGTTGATAATTTTAAAACAGATGATCGTGTATATTATATATTGAAAGAATAATGAATATTTTATTACAGATTTATAAGCTTAATTCTTACACTCGTATATTTATAACGACAATTTATGGTATTTTGTGGAGCACCAGATCTAACAATAACAATTAATAGGCGTGTGGTAGTTGATGTTATTGAATAAATTTAACATATAGTAAATTGCGTCTAGATAGGAATAATTATTATATTTATATAAGGTTCCTCGCTTATTCGTCAGTATAAATCTTTTGTTATTCCTTATATATAGTTTTATAATAAATTACAGTAAATATAAATATAAGATCCACACGCGCGAACATACCTATATGACATAATCAAATAATATCGAGAGCCCCCAACGTATATTTTGTTAAGATATTCATTCATTCTAAAAGAAATAATACATTTCTGTTGTTTACTGCGAAATCAAGATCCCACGCAAGTAACTCGCGGTGAAAGTGATTCCAGTAACTCAATCTATAAATACTGTGTGATTCACCATCGTCTGATTCTGATAACATTTACGTGTTACTGTTTAAAGAATACCTCAAGGATATACGAACTGCATAGATGTACAATTTTGGTATGCGGACTTATAAGATAAATAACGAATAAGATAAATTATATTGTTTTTGTAATCTTATATACGGTATGTACGTATATGTGCATATCTAAGCCAATGATAAAAACGAGTGGGATCAGTTTATAATTTATAAATTACTAAATAATTGATTTTTAATTATAATTAGAACGAACATATATAGGTATATTGTTGATATGCGAATAAATTCCGGCAAACGATCACACTTGAAGGTATATAAATATGCTTTATGATTGAAAAGCTCGCATCTTATAAAGATCTTAATATCTTATATCCGTTATATATACATACGAGGGTTAAAACTTGATTTTACCTTTTTAAAATATTTAAGGAATTAGATAGTTTCGCACAGATTAAATTGTTCACTATCGTGTATGTGTATATATATGGCTGTTATTGTTTGCCTAATTTATCGAAACAGCAGACAATTACAAACAAAATATAATTTCGGGATTGTAGGTTGTAATTTCAGTTGTTACTTGTTTTTGGAATAAATTAATAAATTATTATATTGTGGTGTGAAGTATATGATGTATCCGCGATGATTTATATAACTATACATATATTATATGTTAAGACGTTTAGACGCCTCTGAAGCTTATTGCTAATACTTCTTAGAAGTAAATCCTGAACTTAACACTCGAGAGCTTATATGGTATGCGGAATATATTTGGGAGTACCAAACAATCCATTCCGAAAGTCCATTCAACTTCTTGCGTAAACATATGACGTGAAGCTTCCGTTGGTCTCAAAATCAACAAGTCCAACACCAGATATTTGATCTCTGGTTTTAGAGGCCAATATCGATATGATTTCAGTAACAACACCATTGTAGGAATGATGAGTTTCTACCATCTTGCATCTCTCGTATCTCATAGTGTGACGGATGATATCAAGGTGTACCGGGTATCACATCTGAAAAAGAAATATTTTGCTAATGTTGATAACCTGAAATTTGATTGCAAATACTGAAAACGCGTTTTGGCTGGCAAAGAGGTCGATGGATGCTTGGCGTAGAGCAAATGTCAGATTCTAGCTATTTGCAATAGGAATCAAATTGTTGATACGATACGAGTCTATAATGGGATGTAAATAAAACATTTTATTCAAACGGAAATTTTTTCGAGGTCTCAAACCCTGGTAGCAATTATGATCAAATACAAGGCAAGCCTACTGCTACGTTTCAATTTCGCATTTAAATATTGCATAGCCATTCCATGTCTGATCAAATTGTAAACAACTTGATAAACTACCACTTGTCATTATATTGGTCTTAACCCGACTGGAATATTTATCATATAACTACAACAAAATTGATGGCCGCAGCCCGCAGTGATTAACTTATATCTCGACACACCGTCTCAGCTAACATAAGAATGAATATTTCAGCTCGTTCTGTAAAAGTTGAGTCTGTGCACGTGATGGTTCAAATTCATTAATAAAATATAATTGAAACATTACTAATTTCATGATAAGACGATAACATCTCCGAAACCTCGGTTAAGGCTATTACCTTTAAAAATTGCTTAATAATTATTATAACATCTTATCCCACAGTGGTATGCTTGGCATCTCAACACTAATTGGCTTTACATAATTAAAACTATTATTGCATTGTCTGATTCAATGCGTAAACTATACAAACATGCAAGTTATCGATTGATCTTCAAATATATAAAACCAATGAAGTTCTTTAAATCATGTTTAGTTGTAACTTTTCGTCGGCAGCCTAAAGTGCAGCTACTTAGTTTAATACAAAAACTTAATCGTGAGTTATTTTATCATTCTTTGAGATGATTTATCATTTATCGCTTAAATTATATTCTAATTTTAGATGAGCAAATCTGCAACCACGAGCCTTATTTTCACTATCATCCATATACTGCCACTCATGTTGGGAATGGAAATAACCAATATAACTGAAGCTGTGCCGAGCAAAGCACCATCAGGTATAGTACGATCAATTATAGCTTTCAATATATAGTATTCAACACATCGTCTTATTTTTCCCAATTTAAGGCCGAGATTGTTCACAAAATCCCTGTGGTACGAATGCCATTTGTAGCGAAACATACGATCGTCCTCTATGTTTGTGTCCACCTGGTTGCAGTGGAAGTCCGTATATAAATTGTTATCGCGATGAATGTTTAGACACCACAGAATGCCCTGGATATCATGTATGTCGACATGGACGGTGCATTGATCCGTGTGATGGAGCTTGTGCAGAAAATGCAACTTGTTTTGTTCGCAACGAAAGTCCGGTATGCAGTTGTTTAAAAGGTTATAATGGTGATCCATTAGTGAGATGTCGTCTCATCGAGATCGGTAAGTAACATTATTGATATTTTCATCCCTCGTATCGTTAACTAATTTGCATATAGAAGAACAATGTCGACCAGGAAGTCGCTGTGGTACGAATACATCCTGTGAAGTGAAACCATCCGGATATTTCGTAAGAGACGTAATTAGTCGAGAATGCGACTTTGACGACGATTGTAGCAGTTCACAAATGTGTCAAGATAATAAATGTATTCCGGCGTGCAAGCAATGTGGCAGACAAGCTTTATGTTTACGGGTAAATAATCACCGTGCGGTATGCGAATGTCCTGAAGGCTATGTTGGTAGTCCGTATCGAGAATGTCGACCAGAATGTTATCGTAATGCTGATTGTTCAGACGAACGTTTTGAGTGTGTTTATGGTACTTGTAAAAATCGGTTCGATAGAGGTTGTGGCGAAAATTCAAATTGTGATCCAGTGTGTAGATTTCCTCTAACATATTTTAGGAATCCTTTCTTGAGATGTCGATCAATTACTAAAAGTATATATACAAATCTTATTTATAGCTTAACGTCTGTAATCGTATTTCATTTTTAGTCGATCTATGTGATCCAAATCCATGTGGTGAAAACACAGCATGTGTCGTAGAGTATAATAGTGTAGGTCGTCCACGACCAGTTTGCACATGCCTACCAGGATTCACCGGAAATACATTGACTGGATGTGTTCGATGCGAATGTTCGAGCAACGATGAGTGTGATGATCATCGCAGTTGTATTGGATATGCTTGCGTTCATCGTTGGGCATTTTTGAGCTAAGCACCAGCTGTCTATCCGAAAAACTTTATAGATTTTTGAGATATTGTTGTGTTTGTCGTACTATAGAAAATTAAGATTAAATAAATAAATTATTTTTATTAATATCCGCTTTATTTAATTAATCGAGTCCTAGTTTTTATTTTCCGGAAATTAATAACAATAAAGAATATTTTAACGCAGGATACTCACTTTATTATTCGAGATTAAGAACGGTCATTTAATTTATATATATGTATATATATATATATATATATATATATATATATATATATATATATATATATATATATCGGATGAACTTCGCTGCCTTCTCTGAAGCTCGATCGTCTATAAATGTATGTCCAATTCCTATGAAATAAAGAGTAGAATTCCACCTTCTTAGAACTAAGATCCCGAACAATTATCTTAAACAAGTGTAAAGGTAATCTGTACTTCAATAGTCCAAAAACAATATTGAACCAGATTGTCGAGTTTATCGTTCGTCGAAGTAAGCAAAAAATTGTTAGTTCTCTAATGAGAAAAACCGCACTGACAATCAAGACGTGTGGGCAAAATAAAGTGCTGGCTTTCGTTTCTTTCTTGAATAATTGGTTTCCAGCTTAGTTTACTCACCAAGATAAAATAGATGTACTTTAATTTGTCCGACATGGTTAAATCAGTACCTTTCAAAATGGTTAGTCACAATGAGAAAGTTTGCTTATAATGTCGGCTTAATGTCGCTTAGTGACCAAATTTCAGAAAGCTGTAACAAATCCCCCATCTGCCACCAGAAAACCCGCACAGGTAAGCGCTAACGATATGGTCAAATATGGTCTATTCAACTCCCTAGTCACCTTTGATCTGACTATGTTAAAGGCCTTCTTTATCTCCAGAAGAAGCCTCCAGTTTTCATAGATCTCCCATATTACAAAAGCCGTGTTGAGATTTCGATATTTGCTCGGCCAATCAAGCCTTCTATTTTCCTTTCTAGCTATTGTACGGAAGCAGGTTGTTTAGGAATCGAACCCAGTAACACCTAGCATTGTTCTATGCAAGTAACTCAGTAGGTTTTCGTTCTTTTCCTACAAATCACATTTAATTCCAATTTCAAACAGCTTTAGTTCAGACCCCATTCTAGCAATCACTATGTCAATAATGTGATGTCAGTGTATATTAACATTATAGAATACTTGGGAGAATCTTACCTTTGTTTCTCACATATAATACCTTGTAATTTGAAGTTCAGTGTCCTTATTATTTAGTCAACGTTATCCCAGGGTTCTCCGATCACGGAGAAACCTATTCCCTCTGCTCCAATTGACAGTATACAGTGGTGGATATTGATGTGAAAAAACTTCAACATGATCTATATACTTTCTGTTGATCAAGTCAGAGGATGTCTTGATGTTTTGTAGACCAGGCAACACGGCCAATTTCTCCGCGACTGAGGTTGCTGGATTCTTATAAAACATCCAAACTCTATATATTTTGAAAATGGCCACCAAATATCTGGATAAATCGATCAAGACTGGAGGATTTCATTTTATATGGTGTTATGTTCACATCTCTACCCATGGAAGCTGTTGATTTTACAATATTTGTTAATTGTTGTAAATTTTTTAAAAAGATGTGTTTTCTTCATGTGGATGATTCTTCGGTCGATCGCAGAATATCATTCTACAGAAAAATTATTTAACAAAAAATTTACAGAAAAAACTCGTTTTATGGGTCTGATCGCTGTGCGTAAGACTTGTTTAGAGATTAAAGTAGTTCCAACAATTTCAATAATTGATTTCTTAATAAACTGTTGATACACCGATCTTAACTTGTACAGCTTATATAGGGCGCCTATTTATCTTTCGTGTACTATATAGATTTTCTTATATCGAATCACTGTAGATTTTCGATGCCAGTTATTTGTGTGCTAATTTAACTAATTAGAAATAAATCTTACTTATAAATATCTAAAACACGTATTTTGTGAAACTTTCTATTCTTAGTATTATATATCGAGTATGTTTCCATGTGAGTATACTGTAAGCAACGCAAAGATGTAGTTTGTGGATCAATTCAACTCACATTGTATTCCTTAATCGACTGGTTTATCCACAAAACCTATATCTTATCAAAATTACAGTCGCTTGTTAGCTCATCCAATATTATAATTTCTGTCAACCAGTATATCTTATATACTGTATTGTTATAAGCGGAATTTAGCATTAATTAGTTATAAATAACAAGAACTATGATTATTGCTTGGCTTTTTTGTAAATAAAACAACCACGCAAATTGATTGTGATATTTTTCCTCTTAAAAACTTAAAATATAAAACCAATGAAATTATTTAAATAAAGTTTAGTTATAATTTAGTGCCTGCCGTGCACACAGCTTACTTACAAATTTTGTGCTCTCTCGATAAATAAACAATTAGTGAAAAAAACTATATTTGTGATAAAAGTATATATTCTTAAACGAAACGGTGAGTCAATATTTAATAACTTGAATCGATCCATGTACGATCTATATACCTATAAAACGTGTGAAGTGTCTGTTTTTGATATAAGTGAGCGGATTCGAGCTGTCTCGAATCGATATTGAAATTTTTTTTCGATGATCATGATGACATATATGATTTATAGCGCTTAAGTAATCGAACAACCACAACCAGTGTGTTAAATTTTCGTTTTTATTATTATTATGGTTATATTTGGTCATGTTAAGGCCGTTGTGTATAAATAACGATTGTTCGACTCAATAACTTGTTTGTAAACTTTGTAACTCTTCGCGATCGATATAGTTTTATACACTTAATTAATTATACAATATAAGTATTTATTTATTATTTATGTATAAACACGTTATAATGACGTCGAACGATCGAGTGATCGTTATTTTAATAAATTGGTTTGAGTCATATATCTACATATAAGATCGTTAAATATTTGCGTTAGACAATAACTGATCAGCATAGAAATGTGTACATTAGGCGAGAGATCGCTCGTTTCAATGAACTCGTGCGATCGCAATGATGATCTCAATAGGTTTACTTAGGAATTGGATTATGACGGTTAATGCAAATAATTGGTGAACTTGAATGAATGACCTTCATTTGTGTTGTGTATTATATAAGATCGATTATAAGATTTATTCAGAATTTTAATAAGTTTCTCGAAAATCATTGATGATCTGTTTAGAGTTGGATAGGTCATGTAGATTTGAAGTATATACATAGTTCAACGATAAACTATTGACTTGTTTATTTCAAAATATATTAAACGATTAGAATTAAATATTAGGTGGAATAGAATATTTTACGAAATGGAAGGTTATCAAGGTATATAGTGATAAGATAGTACATTGACCGATAAAACAAATGAAATTTCATGAAACATTTTATATAACACGCGAATTATTTCTTTTTTCCATTTCAGATGTTCAAATACGCAACAACCATCCTACTCTTAACTGCCATTCAGTTAGTGCCCCACACATTAGGTATGCAAACAGTTGTGTACCGTGATGAAAACGGAATCGTAACGCATGTAACACAAGGTTCAACACAGTCATGTACACAATGTCAATATCCATATACATCGGGAAATCAACAAACCATATACCGAAATTCGGAATATAACATATCACCAAGTAACATATATCGCAGTGAAACAGAAACAAACAGTACTAATTTCATTTTATATATTTAATTAACTATTCATACTATAATTACACACACATACACATAATTATTAATATCCGACGATCAAATCTTAACTCATCTCAATAACTTATGTTTATGTAAATCTATATAGAGATTCCCACGCATACGATTCGATTTACATTTTTATTGATTTTATTTATTTTTTCTTATACGTAAATGAAGGCCAAGGTTGTTCAGGCAATCCATGTGGGACGAATGCAATTTGCCGCGAAAAACTTGGACGCCCTGTATGCTCATGCCCACCCGGCTTTAGTGGTAGCCCCATATCAGCTTGTCGTCGTGACGAATGTTTAGACAGTACCGAATGCCCAGCAAATCAAGCATGTCGCAATGGTGTGTGCACCAATCCATGTGCCGGATCTTGTGCTGCAAACGCCAATTGTGATGTACGTAACCACGTTGCTGTATGCAGTTGTCCAAAAGGTTATGGTGGTGATCCATTCTCAATTTGTCATCTCGCTGATCCCGGTATGTAATTTATATATATATATATATAAATAAAACCTTAAACTTGAAGTTTTCATAAATGCGTATGTACGACAGAGCCCACCTACATATGGTTGGGACCTTGACTATTTGTTGTAAACAATACGTATTATGAATAAATACATGTTGACTGGTTAATTGTTTACATAGTGTGGGACTGATTTAAAGGACATATCCATATATTTTGTTTCCGTAGAAGAACAATGCCATCCAAGTCCATGTGGTACAAATACAAAGTGTGAGGTGCGAAATGGTACACCAACATGTTCATGTTTACCTGGTTATGTGGTATGTAATTTTAGGTCATTACTGTATAAAATAAATGTTTTTCTTTTAAAACAAATTGCACTAATACAAGCGGCTCAATGGTCTAGGGGTATGATTCTCGCTTTGGGTGCGAGAGGTCCCGGGTTCAAATCCCGGTTGAGCCCGAGGTTTTTATATTTTAATTTATAATTAAATTTAATTTTTATTTTTTGAACAGGGTTCTCCTTTATCGGGATGTCGCCATGAATGCGAAAGTGATGGTGAGTGTGGAGGATCGGAAATGTGTCAAAATTACAAATGTATTTCAGCCTGCGATCAATGTGGTAAACAAGCTTTATGTTCGCGATCCAATAATCATCGTGCCGTGTGCGAATGCCCTAAAGGTTATATCGGTAGTCCGTATACAGAATGCCGACCAGAATGCTACGGTGATGTAGACTGTCCAGCCGGCCGTCCTGCATGTTTTTATGGTATTTGTAAAAATCCTTGTGACGGAGCTTGCGGTGTAAATGCTGATTGTAATTTACGTGGATTAACTCCAGTTTGTAGTTGCCCAAAAACACACACTGGTAATCCTTTTGTCAGCTGTCGCCCATTTACAAAAGGTAAAATAAATAAATCTCGTCTACTTTTGTAGTGGCTAATTATATTATATATTTTTAGACGATCTCTGCAATCCAAATCCATGTGGTGAAAATGCTCAATGCGTTCCAGGCCATGATAATACTGGTCGTGAACGTCCAGTTTGTACATGCCTACCAGGATATACCGGAAATTCATTGAGCGCATGTGTTCGTGGTGAATGTCTCAGCAATGAAGAGTGTGGTGACAACCGAGCTTGTGTTGGATATTCATGTGTAAATCCATGTGCTGGACAATGCGGTGCTGGAGCTGTTTGTAATGTTCAACGTCATAAAGCGTCATGTAGTTGTCCACCAGGTACCTCTGGCGATGCTCTCGTATCATGTCGCCAATCAAGAAGCTATCCTGTTATTAATTATAGCAGCAGCACTAGCAATTGTCGTACATGCTAAAACTAATACACTATTTGTAGCATAAGTGAAGTCAAAATTAAGATCTAATAAAAAAAATATTGTTTTGTATGTGAAGATTTTATTTTGTTGGGATTTAGTTTTACCTCAATGATAAATAGGCGATTAGTAGTTTATTGTCACTTACAAACTTTTACATAAAAGCCAATTGTTTCTGGTTTGAGCTCCATTTGTGTCGTCTATCTTATATTATGACAATATTTTGTTCTCATGATATATGGCCATGTTCCATCTGCTTAAGATGTATAACTTTCCACAAGTAGGACATTATCATGTTAAATAAAGTAATTTAGTGAAGTACATATTGTATGTAGTTCATTCTTTTCAATGGTATTCGAAATCTGACAGTTAATTAATACAGGAACTATTGTACCGGTTTTTTGGAAGTAAAAAAATGTACTCATACAATGGTTTTCTTGGAAGAGCATTACTATTCTATCTCCGATCTAACTATATTTGAGGCTATTGCATTTAATTTCTTCAATGATTTGCCCAATTGTTTAGCCTCGATTAGTACCGTTCTTCTCCAGGTCGTTGCTGGTATTCCCACTATTCTCTTCCCTTGCGTGTTCCATTTAAATGAAAATTCTTCTTATGTCACTAGGCCTTTTCTTAGTGTGTGTTCTATCCATTTTCATTATCTATCTCATCTGCCACAGCAGTTCTTCATTTATTATAGTGTTCGGCCAGAACCATTTTATTAGCAGCCTGAGGCATTTATTCACAAATATCTAAAGCTTCGTGTTTGGCATTCAACATTCGTAGCTTTGTATTTTGTGTCAGGGCGGACGCATTCCAGATCTTATGAAGCATATTGCATGTATTTCTTGCTTTGTTGATGCCTTGGTTGTTCTCTATTTGTGGCATCCCTGTATATTCCATCAATGAGTTCTATTATATTCTTCGGAATTCGGATAGAATCGAATGCGTGTTTAAAGTCCACGAAGAATAGATATAGTGGTGAGCACCATTCGTTTGATGGTTCGATAATGATACGAATTGAGTTGATGTGATCTGTACAGCTTTTTCCAGGTCTAGACCAGCTTGTTCGTTTCTTATGAGTTGGTTGATCGTTAGTGATATTCGTTCAAGTATGATCTTTGCTAGTACTTTCATTGTATTGTTGACGAGGAAGATTCTGCAGTTCCTGCATTCTCTAAAATCACATTTCTTTGGAATTGTTATAGTCAAGCTTTCTCTTCATTTCTGTGGAATTCTACCAGCATTCCAACCTTTTACTTGTAGTGAGGTTAGAATTCTGCCGTTACAGTTGCGTCGCTATTTAGTAATTCTGCTTGAATATTATCCAAACAAAGCCTAGATTGTATTGTTGTTCACACATGATGAACGGTGATAAATCGTTGTAAAAACAATATAGAACTTTGCCCTCATCATTATACGCTGGTTTCATATGACTATTTGTAGTTGTGTTTGATACAAATTGGATGGAAAATATTATCTTTAACAATTTTCCTCGTAAAATATATTTTTCTGAAGCTTATTAAAATTATAATTGAAATTTACTTCGTATTATGCATAAAATAAAAAATTATTTACAAAATGTTATTTTAATAATTAAATAAAAAATTTATTATTTGTTCGACATTTTTTGTTGTTTTAAATTTTAAACAAACCAAACTTATATTTTATTACAAATATAATAGTACGTTTATTATTACCAATATAATGTATTTAATTTAATTTATGTATAATTATTACATTTAAATTTTGTTTGTACTAATTAATATAAACTAATTAGCATTTAGTATATATATATATATAGTTATATAGGGAGTAGTAAATTAGACATGGGATGATTTTAGCAACCAAATTATATTTATAATTGTTTTTCTTTTATTATGATTTAGGATATGTATTGTTGTTTGTTTTTAAAAAAATATAAGTTAGTTATATTCGAAAAAAATGTATTCTTTAATATTGAACGTTGTAGTTTGTATTTATGAAATAAAAGCGGTTAAAGAGACCCGCATACGAGGAATGGTTCAATATGTAACTATAAATTTAATTTTAAAACGCATTCTATTGATAGAGAGCTGATGGCAAATAAATGGCGCCCAAGGTGGGGTTGATTAATGATCAACATTATAAAATATCGACTTTAATTAATACATGTATGTGTATATACTGTTTCAATCTATTGCATATATAGTCATTATTTCTTTGTATAATTTATTTATAAAAGAAACAAAGCTTTTCAACCAAATATTCACTTTTTGTTCTGTGCTTACCCCACGTTGGGCGCCTAAATGTAATGTCTTTATGATCTTTTATAATACGAAAACTACGTATACTGGAACGTATGAATGTTTAACTTATATTATTATATAAACAAAAAAATTGTGTAACATGATCCTTAAATTACATTAATTTGCTACCAGCTGCTCTTAGCATAATTATGTGTATTTTACACAAAAACTATATAAAAAAAATCTATTAACGTAACCTAACTAAGCGTACGCACACTCGTGTTCTTTTACAAAGTAGCAAATCAAAACTTAATTAACTTGTTTGTTTATTAAATGTTAGTACAGTCTGTTTTACTACTAAAAAATGTATTGTGACACAATTAATTAACGTTAATTAATGAGCATAAATTTTTGATTACATCTCGATCTAGATAAACTAAAATAACGAAAAATATAATAATAATAATAAAAAATATATAAATTTTACTATTTTAATAATTGCCAAGACAAAAAAAAATCCAAATAATTACAAAATCACTATTTACACTATAAAATTTAATTATTTACTTAATCAACGCGGCGTAATAAATCATTAAATGTATTTTTATTTTTTTTTTTTTGGATAGGGGATGGTAAAAATTATTTATTTAATTAAATTATATTTATATGTATAGGTTAAATAATAATAATTAATTAATTAATAATAATTAAATAATTTCTTTTACTAGCAGCATTTATGCTTCTTTTTACCATGGGCTTTTCTTAAATTTACGGTATCATTTGGTTGCAATGCGTTCTGTGCATTCTGTGATAATTTATGCTTTAATACTTTTGCTGTGATTGCGTAAAACATTTCCTCCACATTTAAATTATCTTTGGCTGAAGTTTCAAATAGCTGAATGTCCATTTGTCGTGCAAAACGTTGAGCATCTTCGGTTATTACTACTTTGCGGGCAGGATCATCATTTTTATTTCCAACTGTGAAATATAAAATGAAATGCCATTGAATTGATATATTTTTGAAATTAAAATATTACAAATTTTAGAAATACAGCAAATTATAATTTTAATATAAACTAAATCCAAGACATCCGCCAAGATACAGAAATCCTATAAAGTTTTTTATTACATAATTCAACGTGGACGTTATCATAACATGACTATCCACAATATATCCAAAACATATCCCAAATACATCACAAACAGATTGTTATCTTATTCAGAAACCTTATTCTCCTTACTGGTGCGGATTTTGAACAAGATCCAATTGTTGATAAAATCTTTATTTCCGTTTTTCAAGCTTTCATTTTTAGTTTACATAACATTAATGCAACTCTCATTCAAGTTCAACTGCCGTTGCGGTTGGCAGTACTATCGAATTCGAGTAAATCAATAGTCTTAACAACTGTTTATCTACCCTATGAATCTATTTTACCTTCAGCTTTGGTTGATTTTATTGATCCTAGGATTGTGGAGTTAGGATAAGCAATGACGTCTAGTGATTAGATGTGATGCAAACACACACCACATATACTTTATGGAGTAACTGTTATAACAATAACAGATGTTGTGAGTTAACTTTTACCAATTCAGGAGTGAGATGATTGATATTAGTTTCTCCTCTACTTCCATTAGTGATTTAATCTTGAAATGTAGAGCGAACATTGGGATGCCACAGATGTATCTGTTTCGATATAATTGTTAAAAGACTTATAATCGTTATCGTAATAAGATGTTAACCAACTAGGATTTATACCCTCTGGAGCTTGAAATTAGGCTAGTTCTCTTAAATGTTATCGGACTTTTCGTAGTGGGATCTACAAATTGTGGAGACATAGTATGTTGCGAACAGTTTATATCTTAATAGGTCTAAAACTAGCTTGCTGATCTTTATTGAGGAACTGTTTGATCCTTTTTTGGGTAGACTTTAAAGTCGAAGCGGCATCATTGAGCCATTTTGGTGTTGGGATTTTTAAAACTAGGTAATTTTTTAATAAGATATCACCTTCAAATTGATTAGAATAATTTTGTTACCCCCGATGGTAGATTGAATTTTTATAGGCCGATTGTTAAACTACTGATCTCGGTTCATTTTCTAAATTGTGACATTATCAACCCTGATTTTGGTGTTCAACTGGTTTTTAGTCTAATGTTACGAAAGACGCTCTCGACTCTGATCTGGTCCAAAGACTAGTCACTTTTGTGTCACTGTTATGTCACTGTTTTCACAATTATGGATTAAGAGTAAAGTTGTATTCGTTCTGAAAGTAGATAAGTCAAATACTACTGACTATGTTTTGTTCTATTGGTCTTTTCTCAACCTTTCTAAAAAGGACTTTTGGATAAAATTCATCAAACCATCGTCTCATGGATTCGACCCGTAGTTTGGTCTAGGTGTATCTGTGGCAGAGAGCTATTAATGAGTTAATTGTTTAACTTCGTGTTGATCCGAGCTATTCTGATGATTTGGTCATTACAGTTTGGGGTAAATCTTTAAATGTGTTGGCTGAGTTATCGCAGGAAGCTCTACAAATTGTGGTGACATAGTATGTTGAGAACAGTTTCTACCTTAATCGGTCTAAAAGTAGCTTGCTGGTATTTATTAACTGTATGCTCCTTTGTTTTTGGATAGATTGTCACTAGTTCTGATTTTGTTTAGCATTTGGCTGTTACTTTAAATATTTAACTTTCCTAGAGATTTGTACGATCTAGGCACTCATTACTGACCTTCTATTCTAGATACTGTTTGTTTCGCGACTTTTAAACTGAGATGCATTGACAGATAGTTTACGTTTATAGTTTACGTTTATCTCTCGCTAGGTGATAACGTAGCCATTCCTGCCTCCATTTTTTTCTTGTTCTTCACATCCGCCGAACTAGTAAATTGCGACAATAACGGTTCGACATTAAACCAAATTAAAATTAAGAACCGGAAAAGTTCAATTATAATTAAATAAACTAAACAACGACTGCTTATTATCATTATCATCGATCGTACAAATAATATACACGAAATGGTATCTGTTGTTGTATTGTTATGTTGTCGTGGTCAATTCTCAAGATTTTTCAATGTTTCGTAGAATTGTGCGCGATAAAATAAAATTTATATATTGACTCATAATGATATGTATACAATTAAGAGGCGTACCATACACACTATATATGTGTATGTAGAATTTAATCAAAGTTTAACAAGAAACCTTGAAGATCGTACACAAATTAATAACAAAGCACACACAATAAAAAAAATCTCAGCATCGACTTACCTAATACTTTATTTACAACATCACAGTTATGCTCGATTTCTTGTAGCCACCTTTTTACATTCGCAAATGATTCACCATTGGTTACGTCATATACTATTATAACACCATGTGTACCTCTATAATATCTGTTACCAAAACAAAAAAATAATATTAATCGATATCCCAAAGTACGTAATAATGTAAAGTATTGTTATTTAGTAAAATCAATAAATAAAAAAACTATTAATGGTAGTAACTATATAGGTAAAGAGTAAAGAGTTTCTCATCGCGATTTCTAAGTACACTAAAATAGAATTAAATAGTTCTAGAATACTTAGAAAATCGTTTGTATATATGTATATATACAAAACCTTCCTTCTTGTCTTCTTCGTCGTCTTAATCGTTATGATATCATATAAACAAAACAGCACATAACGAGATATTATCTAATTTAGAATTAAAGAAAATTGCTGCTCGTTGCAAATTTTTATGACCATACAAGTTCATATCTTAATGCTCATCTAAATACATCATAAATCATTTTATCATTGGAGATAGGAAAATATTTTTAAAATGTACATGAAATGGAATTATAGCTGCATGCTAGATTTGAGCAAACCGATAAGAAAGGTACAATTCTATATGGTTATAACATAAAAGGGTTTTAAGGATGTCGAATGACACTTTTATTTGCTTCTTGGATTAAGGAAGTCTAGCTCACATTTAAAAGTCTTCACCTAACCTTTGATTTTCTGCAGTATATTGTATCAGAAATTGAGATAAGAGTCAATTTAAGAAGCCATTTCTCATACTCATTTTTTCATATTCCTCTCACATCTATACATCAGTTCTGATCAATACTCGATTTTATTTTAGCTTATCTGCATTTTAGAGACGTTCTTTAACCAAAGGAACCTGAATATTTCCCGTTTATCTTTTTTAGTCCGTTCTCACTTATTCCAATCTCATCTGAATATGCAAGATCTTGATTGGATTGTCAGTGTAAGAAATTGCTTTTAATTAATATCTGAATAAGTTCATCTTAGTGTTCTCAGTTTCAACACAGTGTTGAGGCTGTTCTAAAGTATTTTATAAAGATAGTTTTATGTTGTATACTTGAATTGACTGAACGAAATCCTTTTTGTTATGATAGCTAATAATTGTTTTCACGCTCGGTTAAAAAAAATTATGGTTTTAAGTTTCACTATACCAATAGTCAAGTAAAGGTATCGACATAAACAAAGTCTTTAATACATCTCTGACTGTATCCACTTTGGATTGGTAATTCAAAAAATGTTTTTTGATAAAATATTAAGATTCTGTTAAGTTTCTCAATTCCCGCGTTAACAGAATAATAATTTTTTAAGACTATCTCCACTATCAGGCTTGGATGAAACTTTTCATACATAGTGATTTTCCAATAATCTTGTTTGTTTTTTATCTTTTCAATCTGTTTTGAGGCTCAAGGAACTCTTAACTCTTTCGCGATTCGCCTATTTACGTCCTATCTTACACCATTACAGCCAAATCAAGGACGTTAAGTAGAACCATCTGCACATTGTCAGCCTATAGTACTGACATGGAAGATGGGTTGGCCCATGAGTTCTGCACTCTAACAGGGGTCAGGGGGTCATAGATGTGTTCATTCACACCATCGATTGTAATCAGATGATGAAAAATCTCTTTTGCATCCCGCCCCTATCGGGATTCGAACCCGGGATTCAAGCAGGAGGTTCAAATGCCGCATCTTTAACTACTGCGCCATTTGTTCCAATAACCTATTGAGTTATCTCAGTTTGGGCGTGTCAGTATTTTATGTTTTGTAAACTAGGGAATTGACTTCTCTCACTTCTGTTAGATTTTTCAAAGGCCTTTGATTCTTTGAATCACAACATTCTTTGTAACAAGCTTATCGCACAATTAAAATTTTCCCTTTCGGCTTATTTATCTGATCGTTCACAGACAGTTTTTTTGGTAGTTGTTATTCTAATCTTCTTCCAGTTACTTCAGGTGTTGAGATGGGATGATTGAGCATGGTGTTGACTTTTTGCAGTAAACAATTTAAGAGATTTTTATGCCTAATGGAAGCAATAATTCTTTAGATGTTGCTTCCATATGCGCTTTTCCTTATTAATCCAAATTATAAGCAATATATAAATAAATAAATAACCAAGTGATGATCAATGATGACTCATCTCATTTCAAACAATAGGTGGTTGTTTCATTAGTTCTCACAAAACGATCGTAAATTCAGTTTGAGAATAGATTATTCTAAAGATGAAAAAATGGAACAATTCAGGGTTGTAACATTCAATCACTAAAACTAATTTAAAATTAATCATAACGAAGGCGTTCATAAGATCATGGTAAATGAAAGTATGGTCAGACCAAAAAACCCATTCTATTTTCGATACACTTACCTCAGAAATCTCACTATTTCTGGTGTAATAACGTCAATTAGACGTCCAGAAAGTTTTGCACCATTCGTACTTGTACGACCAAACCAAAATTTAGTAAATGAAGCGTTCTCAGTATGTTTTAGTTAAAGACATTTTTTATTCCATTAAGACAATACTTAATATAAACAAACCAATTCTCCTTCATCTCCGTATTTTTTTTTGTAGCCGAAAAACTATAAACTCAATCAAAAATACAACAAACGATATACTCCAACCATACATAAATATAACCAAACAAATTGCATAAAAATCATCCTGTTGCACTGTCCCATCGTCTAATATTTCCATCTTTCGGTTATCGGTTAAATTAGCCAAGACCAAATCGTGTTCCGATCTCAATCGCCAATACTTTTCCAATCCCGCTTCGAACGATATTTCTACAATCCGTTTCAAGGGCTCGTAAAGTGGTTTACGGCTCGATACACTATATGCTAGAAAATTTTCAAATATCATTTGTTTCATTTTGTGAAATCGTTCGATACGACCATTCCAATTCGATGGCGAATTTAAAAATTTATCAGCATCTGGTTCTTCCATTGTGATCGAATAATTATTTAGGTTACGTTTTAAATTTATATTAACTCCACTCATGCCAACATATTTCAATTGTTTGACTAATTGCGGTGCATGCTTACGTATATCGATTTGGAATACAATCTCATTTATCAATAATGTAATGTTTGATTTCACCAATTCGTCAACCGTATCAATATCTTTTTCGTATCTAAGTGATATTAGTTCAGATATCATAAAAGTTTCATAATAGTTGAAATATAAGAAATTAACAACCAACATCGATAGTAGCAGACATTTTTCAACTCGATGTATATGGGATAGAGTCACTTCAATTTGTATTATTGATTTGAACACGTTAAATATTAAATCGAGTAACGATATTTTCAAATTAAGATACTTTTTGACGATATACCATATGCCAGTTATTGCGACTGTGAACGCAACAAACGCCAACATCGATGTCGTGTCGAGAGATGATAGAAAACGTTGTGGCCTTAATCGTCGTGGCACGATTATAAAACTTTTTTTTTTCTCGAACAATCGGATATATTCAACATGGTTTACCATTTCAGAAGGTATAATGATCCGATTGAGAGATAAATCACTAAAATTATTTACTGCATAGATTTGAAATAGTTGAATTTGCATTATAACCTCTAGTATTGTTGCTCCTGGTATCAACGATTTTACGTAGCAGGTATTGAGTTTATCCTGCAGTATACGAAATAACCAGGACTTTATGCCTTTTTGTTGGCCTTCGACTTCGAAATTATAGATTCCATTCGTCGAATATGATACCAAAACACAATTTTTGTAGAAATTTGTATTCGTTTTTGTAAATAATTCGTCGATTGTTGTGATGTGCGTCAGATTCGCTATCACGTTAAAATTATTCGTTAGTGTCTGGGATCTCTTGTTACGAAAAAAATTTCCAAACAATATTTGAACTAAATATGAGTTTTCTGTTCTATAAACAATGGCAAATGAATAAAATTCATCGAATAAAAAATTTTTCAATTCATGTTCGAGTGAAATATTTCTCGACACTTGGTTTATAATGGCAAATATATAGTTAGGATTATTCACATGACTGCTGGCTAATCTATAATTCTGCGCGATATCCTGAATCGTTAACACAAATATTATGTAGTAGTTTGGATTTCGTATTGACACAATTTCTTTAGTGTTATACTTGTACTCGGCAGTTGTAACAGTCACAATTATATTTTGGTTTAAATTTTGGAGCAACTGATTTGTTTCACCAAGGCTTGAATCCTGATCGAGTGCAATTAAATTAACTTCGATGCCACGGTTTTCCGAGTTATTTATTAGTTCGACGATTTTTAGAGTTACTGTACTTGAATTTTGAGCAAATGTACGACTTGAAATCAGTACATGAACCGCAATTAATAATTTTAAGTGTCTGATAAGTGGTTTCATTCCGATTCAAACTGTTTATTATTGTATTCTGATTAAGTCTACTAGTTTATGTGATTTAAAATAAATTGGATTCGAATTGAATATAATTGTATAATTATAATGAAATCAAACTATATAAACAACTAAGTTGAATTATAATAAATCCTGACAGATTATCTCTATAATTTTTCAATAATTTTTCAACAAATCTGTTAATATTAAACTATCGAGTAATGATCGATTAATTCACAAACGCTAAGTGATTATAACTTATAGTATATTCATTTCAATAACTCGCACTTGAAACTTCCCAAACGTTCAATAGATTTAAATGACGAAGGTATTGTGCCTTAGGTCATAACCAGCATGTACGCAAAGTTTATATTTACTGCACTGATTCGGCCAGAACACTTCAACGTATTTCAGCTTTATTTTTAAAAGATTCTGGCGATGTTGGCTCCAAATTCTTAAAAGTACGCTTAAATCAACTGTCATAATTTCTTAAATTAGTAATATTTGCATCCAACATATTTAACGGAGTGAAAGAGATACTTGATCCACTGGAACAGTGTTCAACTTCCGTTTGTCTCAAAATCAACGAGTCCAGAACCAAATATCTGACCCTTGTTTTTCGAGACCAAGACGCAAGTGATTTCAGTAGTGGTAACCACAAGTTTGAAGGAGTGATGAGGTTCAAGTATTTAGGATCTCTTATTATTCACGATAATAGTGTGGGAGAGGATATCAAGATTTGCCTTTATATCCTCTACGTCCACTTCTGAAATCAAAATATTTTGCAAATGCGGATAAGCTTTATAAAGAGTGTTGATCAGGCCCGTTGTCATGTATGGGTATGAGAGTTGGACTTTGGCGGATGAGTTCGAAAGATGGCATCTAACATTCAAGAATCATGCGTGTGATATATGGCCCAAAACGCGACGATGATTAGATCAGGAATTTAATGCTGATTCCTTATATAGTGCACAAAATCAAAGAACAGCAAGTACGTAGGGCTTGGTCACGTTCGGCGTGCTGATCCGAACCGAATAATATAGCGAACTTTAAAGGAAGAGCCATCTTACGGTAGGTTAAGAGCTCGCTGTCGGCGACAATGGCCTCTGGTGAATGGCGAAACTGAAAAAGTCATCGAATTCTAGGGAGAATGTCCCAATATTTCACCGAGATGTTATGTCAATTCAAATACATACTCACAATCTCAGCAATGAGATACACTTTATCCTAGATCATTCTATAGAACATGGATAGTATCCACCACTTCTGGTTGAATTTAGCACATCACTGGTTAAGTAATTTTTGGATTTGCATAATATTTTATCTCGGTCCTTATTAACAGACACAAGATTCTATGTATATTAGGTGATTTTATTGAAACAGGTTAGTAAAATATCACTAAACGACAGATAACTTATCTCGATAAAAAATAAAAATCTCATCAGCATAATCCAATATTCAACATACATTATGCATTGAAATAAAACGAGTATTTACATCAATAAAGTGCGTCCCAATATAATAACGTCTAGCTATAATCTATAAACATAAGATTCTTTCAGCAATTAAATCAATTTTATTTATTTTTAAATAATTGATCTTTAAATAAGCGCGAAGAGCGATAAAACACTCATCAAATTCATTTAAGACATACTGAAAAAAACTATTAATATTTCAAGACATACATATATGTACAAGTACTTTATCTATTTACATAAATATATAAGGGGCCGACCCTAAATCAATGTTTTAAGATATTATGTAACTATATCGCGGTTCATAGATGTGTTTCAAATTATCTTACAAAATTAGAATGATATATTTTATTCGTTCGAAATTTACTTATACAAACGGTCGATTGAATTAGAATTTATTACAAGAAGAAACAGTTTTTGAAGTCGGAAATTTGATAGCATGAAGATTTTAAATTTTGGATCGAACGCGGAAAATTTTTCTAGAAAAAATAATTGCTCAATATCTCATCATAGAGAATGATCTCATCAATCTCACACTGCCTGAATTGTAGAAAATGTTGAACAAGTTCTTGTAAGTGATGAACATTCAGCCTGAAGTTATGGGATAATAAAGTTAATCATAAAATTTATGGGACGAAAAAGCAGTTGCCCATAAACAACATTTAATTGAAAGAAATTATTAATCAGTCACGTTCTGTGTGCAGTTCCGACCCGAATGATACAACGATCTTGAAGGCAGAGCCTTTCGGTAGGCGAAGAGGTCGCTGTCGGATTGTGGACACGGCATGGGCCACAATGGCTTGTAAAAATAATGGCCGTAAAAATGATTTTTCACAAATTGCCATTCGATAAGTCGATGTCTGTCTGTTTATTTCTATCTTTGCAATCTGTTTTGAGTCTCTCCAAAGGCTCGCGGATCGCATATTTTCGCCCTACTTTACTCATTTACATAGCCAAATCGAGGACGTATACGGCTATAGGTCCGATTTAAACCTATAGTACTGACAATGGTTTGGCCCATGAGTTCTGCACTCCAACAAGGAGTCAAAGATGTGGTAATTCACACCACCGATTGTAATCAGATGCTGAAAAATCCCTTTATGCATGCTGCACCTATCGGGATTCCCACTCCACTCTTATGGATTCTCTCATAAGTTTTCTCAAAAACAAGGAATTTTAAGAATAAAAAAGTAAATATCTTTATTCTTAGAGCAATCAAGAACTATAATTTCTTTTTTTTTCGTTTATTTCTATGCAATCTGGGACTCAAGAAGGCACACCCAACTCTTTCGCGCGATTCGCTTATTTACGTCTTTACCTTAAGCTTTGCAGCCAAATCGAGGACGTACAGCTGGCTATAGATCAGATTTACCTAACTATCTGCACATTGCATAGCTCCATGCCAGGCCTATAGCACTGACATGGAAGATGGGTCGGCTAATGGATTCTGCACTCCAACAGGGGGTCATAGTTGTGTTCATTAACACCACCGATCGTAATCAAGTGGTGAAAAATCCCTTTTGCATCCTGCCCCTATCGGAATTCGAGAACCCGGTACCTCCCGCTCCAACCTCCCGCAGCTATAACCACTGCGCCCCATCGGTGGTTTTAAGAATTATAGTTTTCTACTTGATTTATAGATTTATCTAAAGCGTTTGATAGTGTGTTGGCTTCACGATTCGATACACAAATGATTCTACTTTATTAAATGATCGCAATTAGTTAACTAAATAGGCAATGTTATGCCAATTAATGTGAAGGTGGTTTAAATTCTTTAATATGACCTACATACTAGTTTCAAATCATATATAATACCATGTCTAAGTTGTGCGAGTGGTCTAGATAAACCTCATCGAAAGAATTATGTTCAACTCGATATATTCTTTACGTTGTTTCTTTACAAACCTTATGTTAACCTTTAATAGTTCTTAATTTTGAAATAAAAGTAATTTACTTACGTGCTAGTTATTGTTCTAAATCGCTCCTGCCCAGCTGTATCCCATATTTGTAATTTTACACGCTGCCCATCTACCACTACGGTGCGAATTTTAAAATCCACTCCTATCGTTGTTATATAGTTACCTGAAAATGTGTTATCTGAAAATCGTATCAACAGTGATGATTTTCCAACACCTGAAAATACAAAACCAAAAGAGTAAGTAACATAATTTATACTCACAAGTAAGAGGAAAAAAGAAAGAAGTTAAATTTACTGTAAATATCATAAATTTACAAGAAATATTTCTCAAGAAAAGATTTTATTTTATGTTTTAGTATGATAAGAAAACGCGAACGAAATATTTTATATCATACGAAAGCAACAACAGACGACAATTGTGATAACGTTTTTAATAATATATGGTGGATATGGTATATACAGATATACATAATTCAATAAATGCGATAACAAATTTAACAAGTTGCGATCAGAGTTTGTGCATAAGCACGTATGACTCACTTGTATTACGATCATTTCATTCTGGATACCCCAATTATGCGGTAACGTCTTATAATGTTGTTGTTATTAAGACAAATCGATTTTTTAAGAAATAATATCTTAGTCATAACCATCATGACCATAAGTTATGCTAAACATTTTATAAAAGAGTGAATTAATGTCAATCGATTTGTTGATTTTTCTTAATGCGGAAATTCAATTTAATTAAATAATATTATAAAAAGCGCGATAGACATAATACAAAGTAGATTAAATTACATGTGTACTTTAAATGTGGGAATTTGCTAATTTTTAACATTTAAAGAATGTTTATTAGTTATAAGAAATAATCGCGAAAAGAATTAAGATATTCGTACGATTTGTGAAGAAATCTGTAATTAATTCGCTTGCGTGCTACTAACAATTATCTATGCATTTCCAATGTCTATATAGTCTGTATTTAATATTTCGGTCAATGTTCGATGCAATCGACTTTGTTAAGAGGAGCAAGAAATAAGAATTACGAAGACGTTATATAACTCATAATTTTGTATCTGGACTAATCAGCATGCTGTAAATGTCTTTCGTTCCGTTTCATCTAAATAACTAACTATTATATGTAAAAGTTAGTTGGACGGATCGAAACGGAATGATATCAATGACGCCGCACTCTCGAGTTCGTTTCCGTAGACCAAAACCGTTGGGCTGACCACCTACAATGTGCACCAATACGTTCAAATGGGTTGGTAAGGTCTCAGTTAAGACACGGTTAAGATCGTTTACGCCATCGATAATTATATAGGTTTTCGTATATTCAATTCGTTCGTTTCATTTCAGCTCGTTTCGTTTTCGTCTATAAAACTAGCCTTAGTCTCAAAAACGTTATGTGATCAGATATGCTAACACATAATTAGTCAATATGCTGAAGGATGATATATAATCGTCAGAGCAAACCATTTTGTGACCAGATCTGACGTGCAGTTAAACTGACGTTGAGGTTATAGCATAATCGATTATGTGTAAGTTTTACATTTGTTTTTTTTTTTATCTTTCCAATCTGTTTTGGGGCACAAGGCACTTCCAAACTCTTTCGTGGTTCGCTTATTTACGGCCTACCTTAACGCCATTAGAGCCAAATCGAAGACGTGCGACCATAGGTCCGATTTACGTAGAACCATCTGCACATTAATCATCTGCAGCCTATAGTACTGACATGGAAGATGGATTGGCCCACGAATTTTGCACCATCGATCGTAATCAGATGGTGACAAACCCATTTTGCATCCTGCCCCTATCAAGATTGGAACCCGGTACTTCCCGCTCAACTAGTAATCGTTATTGTTCGATGTATTAAATGCATACCTTTACCTATAAAAGTGACGTCAGGACTTGTTATTATAATATCGAATTGATAACAAATTGAGCATATCGATATCAGCTAGATGGGTCAACAACGTGTATGTATTGGCTGATTTATTTCAGAATATGGTAATATCCAGAAAATAGATTAGATAATTAAATGATATCATTTATATATGTTTTATAGACATGTACACAAGTTGTGTGACAATATTGGTAACTATAGTAGTTTATTGATTGTAGAAAGTAGTATATAAGTTGATCAATAAAACGACGTCAGTTGGTATAATTTAGGAATTAAATCATATTTTTATTTATAATTGGTTGCAGATGGTTTATAAACGTTGAAATGTTTCTTTTGTGTTATTAAGTGTACAATGATAAAGGTCTTAAATTTGATAGTTGAATGAAGCAGTCGAAACCCAAAGTTCGATTTCAGGAAGCACACTGCAGTGTTGTTCGTCGAGATAGTAATTATTGTTATGTTAAGGTAGATGATAGAGAACTTTGTCTATCAAAGCAAAAGCGGCGAAAAATTTACTCTTAGTGTCGTGAGCAAAGACTGTTAATAATGTTGCGATATTTCATCTTATCTCAAGTAACTATATTTAAAGCATATACAACTAAGGCAAATTCAAACTATGTATTAGTAATATGGCTTTGAACCAATACAATTTTTTTTTTACGTTTTGTTTAATTGGGTGCAGGGCGGACTTTTAGACTGACCTTGCTCCTTGTAACCGTCGGAGCTCCTGCACCCAACGCGCGATCCTTCAAGTAAAGGTTGATAGCTGCCTTAAACATGTGCATGTTATACTTCAACGGAAATTGAAAACTAGCCAACGAATTGCACTTCTTAGATGTTCGATAAATAAATTCGCACTTTGCATTTTCAGTTCGAGGTTTCGGCAGCTTCACCGTAAACCTATGCGCATTAACCGTTCGTCGTGTTATCCGTCCTGGCGTAACAAATGGTGGTATTTTCTCCTTTAATTCTGCAGAACATTTACCATTTATTAATCTATAGAACACGCAGAGTTCTGCAACATCTCTGCGGTGTTGTAGACTGTCTAGATCTTTCGTAAGTCTGGGGTTTCGTATTATTCGGATGGCATGCCGCTGAACTCTATCCAGTAACTGGAGACCAATTCCATATGCTCCACCCCAAACCTGACAGCAATATTCTATGCACGGTCTAATATAGGTTTTATACATTTGAAGAACCTGATGCGATTTGAGGAACCGTCTGTATCTATTGAGGAACCCGAGTTTACGTGAAGCTGATTTGGCTAATGCGATAATGTGTTCATTCCATTTTAAATTGTTGGTAATCTGAACACCAGGCAGACAAATAGAGTCATAACTCACGAGAACGTGTCCTTTTACAACAAAAGTGTATTTGTGACTTTTTTTACGCGAGAATGTGCATATTTGTGTTTTTTGTAACTCCTCACTCAAATATTGTACTCAAATCGGAATTAAGCGAAGTGACAACTTCCAGCCGTTTACCGTTTAACTCTGAAGGAGTAGGCTCGACCTCGAATGAAATAGAAGATTGCAATGTTGCATCATCGGCAAAACTGTGGATAGGGTTGACTCCGGCATTTGGAGAGTGTGTCGTTGATGATCTCCCATTTAGCACAACGTTGATCTTTCGGTTTTTGTGAAAGCTTTTTATCCACTTGATGGTCATTGAATCCAAGCCGTATGCCACGAATTATGCACGAAGAACCAGATGCTAATACATACTTATAAGACTGTAAAACTGGTACAGACAATACAAATTCAAACGATTTGACAAGATCATATATTAAGTTTTTCGATTTGAGGTGTAAGTAGTTTGTGACACAGGTTACGAACTGTTTTACTTACATCACGTTTGCATAAAGTAATAAGGTATAGACATAAAAAGTTAAAAATGTACTCAAAGCGAACTGAAATGTAATTTACTCTTAATGAGATTAGTTAGAAAAGGCTATATTTCATCAAAGTCATGAGGTGAGAAAAGAAGGATTGCTTCGATCTTAAAAGTGGTTGTTGAGCTTGAAATTGAAGATATTGTAAAAGGGAACACTGTGAATAGTATAGAATGAACATATGACGAGATGGGAAGAGAAATCTAACGCAGCAGCTGATAGATTTCATTAGAAATTAAACGTCCAAATACAATACGTCTATCAAATCGTATTCGCTGTAAGACTGGCTTTTAACATAATACAAAGCTTTATCAAAAAAGGTAGAAAATAATAAATATTCTTATCAAAAAGGCAAACAGTACTTAAATATAATTTATTAAGATAATAAATAGTATATGCTGCACATAAACATACTGTACAATTTTAACGTAACTTCTAATGATACAATGACCACCAATATGTTAACAAAATTACATACAATTTTGCTGATCTTATGATTTCGTTCGTCGTTCACACAAGAAAAGTCCCACTGACATCTTCAAATTTCATAACCAAAACAAATCCTGTGCACATAAAACAGAAACCAGAGATATTTAATTTATTTTGTATACAAAAAACAATAAATACATAGTATGTATAATACTAATCTTAAGGTTATTTTTAAGATAAAAATTAATTTAAAAAAAAAAAACACAGCGACAGAGATAGATATACAGCAGAGTTCAAGTAAATCAAAGATAAGCGTATGAGTGTAAAAGAGATAAGCCATACAAGTAGTACATACTGTATAGTAGTTACACAAATTAATTATTTCCTTCAATTGATGATAAAAAAAAAGTTTGTGTGTGTTATTTTCGGGGTTGAATAAATTTTAAATATGTCGATATTGAATCAAAACTTACCACTATCCCCTATAATTAATAATTTAAACAAATGATCATATTCACGAGTCATTTTCTTTATTATAATTCATTAAAAAATAACTGATCACTGGCAAAACGATTCGAAATCACAAAAAAATCTTTTGTTTGCTAATACACTAAACACATCAATATTTTAATGATTTTATTCACTTAATATCACGTTTAAGATTAAATACACAATATATTACACAAACCACTATTTTTGGTTGATTAATAATCGGGTTATTGTTATTTTTACGCATCCACACAAAAGAATTCAAGTTTTTTATGATATTTCGTGATAGTCACAAAATAGAAGACATTTTGACGTAAGGAAAATTGGAGTGGAATTAGAAATTGTACCTTGTAGCTGCGATTCGTGTATCAATAATTTTTTTAGTACACAATTAAATAAACTTTGAGGGATTCGTACTGGTGAACTGTGTTATTTTGTACTTTTGTTTTAATGTCATATTTCAAATCTGTAATATATGTCACAAGATCTAGATTAAACCGGTTTTATACCTGACCTTCATTAAAAATGCAGCATCCAGCAGTATTTTTAACTTATTTCTAAATTTAGAAAAAGTTCACATCCCTAAAATAACTCTGTATAATGTACTCGTATTCTAATACCATATTTAGTACACGATTCCAATTTGAGTACTAAAACATGTCCAACATAACTATAATTTCGATCGGGCAATACAACGCTTTTTGCTTGTGTATTTTTATATTTTGATTTGACTGCCTGAAAAAGTTAATTATTTAAAACAAAATATAAATTTAATCAAAAATTAATGCATGGAATATATAAAGTATATAATTTAAATGTTTTAAAACAAAAACTTTTATTCAAACTACAAATAAATCGGTGTAATTCGTGTGTTCTTGTGAATTTTGGCGCAAACCCCGCTGTGGTGTGCGTAATGATGTGTTTGATGTTTTAAAAGTTTTTTTTGTATTTTTGACATTTCTGCCACTCAGAGCCAAATGCCAAAAAGAGTTTGACACAAATGTAAATAAAAATTTGTGGAATCGAATTATTTTAATTTAATTTGAATATCTTTTATCAACTATAATATGTCGAGTAAATTAGAATTTGACATCGATCCCGTTGTGGGTTTAATGCCGGTGGGTTAATATAAAATGTTTAATATATACGTGATTGCGTACGACTAACCTTAAATTTTACGATTTTGTAATTTTAGGCGATTCAAGCGTTGATTCGGCCACCTGGAGAGGAAGTATCTAAACCGACGAGTAAAAAAACTCCCCATCCGTATTATAAAAGGCCTGGACGAGGCCACAATCATGATACGTGTGACGCTTGTCAAGAAGGTGGTGCACTCATTTGTTGCGATAAGTGCCCTTCCTCATTTCATCTCGGTTGCCAGTAAGTGTGGCTAGATTAATATATAATAATTGTTATCGGTTTAATATTAACATAAAATTTATTTGTTAGTGACCCACCTCTCTCCGAAGAGGATATCCCGAATGGACAATGGTTATGTCATACTTGTCGAATGACCCAAAAATATCCACCGTCAAAATCAAATTCAATCGAGCAGATAGCAGTGGCTGTAAAAACAGAACAACTGTCTGATCAATCGCGTCCAACTACTCCAGGTGCAATTGAAACTGCAGCCGGAAATGCAGCCATTTCTGATTTAAATATCATAGCAAATACGACTGCTGCTATGATTCCATCATCTGTTGCAAATTCAGTGTCTACAGCCACACTACCCAATGTCTCGGTTTCTATTCCAAGTAAAATACGAAATCTAAGAAAGCGGAGTAGTTCTCGGATGTCAGTTTCAAGTGACACAAGTGACAAATTTGGAAATAAAACGGCAAATAATTTAAAACAATCGAATTGTAACGAACCTCCTGCGCTACTTAAAGCGTTGATGGATCCAAACAAAAAACCAACACCGATGGATGAATTAATTAAGGCGGCCAGTATACTAAATCCACGCCAATTTGAATTACCTCGTGAAATGAGCATCTACTGCCAGTTTCCGGGTACCGATAAAATCGAACCTTGTGGTAAAAACGGTGCAAAACGATTAACACGAAACAATAGTAAAACAAAACCTTATGAACTGGACCAACAAGGTTTAGTTCCATTACCAGCAAAAACTTGCTTTACTTGTCGTAAATCGTGTAAAAAAGCTCCACTCGTTTCTTGCGATTATTGTACATTACTTTTTCATCAGGATTGTCTCGATCCACCTCTCACAGCGCTTCCTACAGGTATGTGGATGTGTCCAAATCATCCAGAACAATTTATTGATTGGAAACTAGTTTCGTCGGTTTCAGCAACCGAACGCATCAAGTTATGGAATAAATTCAGTGGTCCCGTCGATCATGAAACGATTAAAACCGAATTCTTGCGTAAAGTGCATTTAAAAAATCCACCATTTCGGATAAAGCTGAAACCAAAACCTCGCGATCGTATCGAAGTCCCACCAATGATCGATTATCATTATAAAAATCCTCCTCCTCTCTTGCCATCGCTGAAAGAGGTGCTACGCTATGAAAATCTGAATAAATTCAATCAGACTTCTATTAATCTTGACACACTACGAGATTGTGATCAAAATTTATTTGATTCGGTTTCTAACAATATAAAATTACTTGAAACGGCTAGTTCTGTTATAGATGGCGAGCGGCATAACGAAGAAATGGAAGATCAGCGATATTCAGATAACGACGTAATGGAAATTAAGCAAGATGTTCTTAAAAATTCATCGAGCGATGTATTATTGTGTCACGAATTGATTCAACCTGAAGCAAAGAAATTAAAATCTCTGGTCGAAAGTGACGATTTGGCCAGTCTGAATTTAGAATTAGAGCTTAAAAATCTAGATCTATCACTGATCAAGCTGCTTGCAATTCAGCGACTTCAACAAATTATTAAAGATAATCCTGATGTTGTGGGAAAAATTTGCGAACAGAACGAGCTCAAAAAGCATGATGCTATAAAAAATGAATGTCGTAAGTATAAAACAACGACGCCGTTACCGAGCCAGTTACTGACACAAGAGGATATTGAACGAATTGCCAAACAATTTTGTGTAAGTCCTGTAAAAGTAGAAGATGATATTATGGAAGATGGTAGTACGGCTCTCGAAAATAATAATAATAATGAAGCAATGCTCCCAGATGAGTCAAAAATTAAACATGAAATTGATGAACCATTTTATGGGCTTGATCATAACACTGAAATTCAAAAATTTGTTAAGAGCTTAGAACGCCCAATAGTTGAGTCGAATGTAAAATGTCGTGCTGTAATCACACCACTCGATGGTGCTTCATACAATACTAGTTGGCCGATGAAATATTCGCTCGACCAATCAGTATTTATGCGATATCGTAGTTTAACGATTGGTTCAGGACCCGGAAGTGATCTTCAACTAACTAATTATGGACAATGTTCACAGATTTCGAAAAAACATGCGATCATCTTTTACGATGATGCGACGCGAGAGTTTGAATTACTCAATTATTCAGAATTTGGTAGTGAACTAAATGGACAACTTTATTCATGCGATTTATCTGAGCGGGCGATCGAGCCAAAATCTAATCCGACTAAAAATGTAGAACCAACACAGAATGAGATTAAAACATTGTACGAAAATGTTCGGGAAATTTTGGACAAAAAGCGAGGAATCAAGCGAAGTGATTATTTTCAGAGCTTCGAACATCTAAAGTATTAACTGTTACACTATTTATATTAAACTAATAAATAATCCAATATTTTTTATTATATAGAATGGCCGCGCCTGAACTTCCAATATGTAATTGCAAGGGACGCAATCCATTGATCGCCGGTTGGGAGGGTACTGGGCTCATAACACATGGATCGCTCTTAAAATTTGGATGTATATCATTTGTATTTTCGATCACCGATCGCAAAGATGATCTAAGAGAGATAAGCGGTTCGGACTCCGACGAAGTGGATTAAGTTAAATCACTTAAAGCCGCGATACAATTAAAGCTCAATTTGTTTAAGAAATGCTCAAAATACACACAGAAATTTATAAGATATTGAAGCGTCTGCGAGAGAATGTGATTAATTTTAATTAATAATAAATAATACAATTTATTATTTAGTTATTTTATATTGTATAATATATATAGAACAGTACAAGTTTTTCTGTTGATTTCTTTCTTAGGTATTGAATTTTTTCATAATTTTTAAGAACATTATTTCTTCATCAGGTTTTTGTCATCGGTTTTAAGAATTACCTATATACATACACCATTAAACAGATTTAGGAAAGTAATTTTTAAAGATTCTATTAATAAAATAACTTCGTAATTAAATAATCTTTTTATTTTATTCACCTAATTTATTTATTATGAGAAATTTATTTTTGGAGTTATCGCCATTCAAATTTTATAGCATCAAGATTGTAATTGAACAGCAGAACAAACCAATATACGTAATTACAACATCAACATTCAGGCGGACATGAATAATGATCGAACATAATCTGATGAGAATCGAACACAAGATTGATTGGAATAATTCAACTAGAACCCCAACACAAAATGGATCATTATTCCTAGTTGATTTGATCAATTGAATGACTGCTCGACCAAAAGGATAAATCTACCTTATCAGGCATATGCTACCGGAGTTGTTTTGTAACTGTGCAATTCGTTCAGTCTTGACACGACAGTACTAGTGAATTACAATAACTTAACTCGAAATATCGATTTTTATTTAATGTAGCGTGAGATAATTTAATTGAATTTGTTGGAGTTGCTGAGAACGCCACATCATAATGTCTTTTCAACCGTCTAGTCTTGCAGATCCTCTTTTAATTACCTTGAACGAAGACATGAGAGCGTTCCGATGGCAAGGATAAACAGACATAAATAGTGCTGTGTTTGGAATAAAAAGGCCTTCACAAAACTTTACATAAACGCTAAAATATTGCGATAATAGAGGAATAAGTATGGGTTGGGAAGTCTCGATATTATATAGGAGCTAAAGTTCAAAAGATTACAAAGCAGACAAATAGTTTCTAGGTTGAATTGTTTGATGCCAATGATTCTTAGTTTTCATAGAATTTAACAAGAGGTATTTTAGGCCAGAAGTATTTGGGATTTGTAATCGTTTTCTAGTCATTTCCCCAAGGTATTTTTTATCGGTTTTAACAGACAATTTTAACCCGTATCGTGTCATTAATCTAACTCCATCGATTTCGATCGCGAACCAGCTCTTCATACTATTGTAAACAATAAGAATATGCCACGCTCTACGCCGAGGAGTTATCGTCACCGGCAGTGACATCTTCGTCTACCGAAAGGCGGCTATCCCTTTAAAGATCGTTGTATGATTCGGTTCGGATCAGCACACAGAACGTGACCGAGCCAGCGCACTCGCTGTCATTTAATTGCATGCACTATATCAGGAATTAGCATTAAATTTCTGATTTCGAGATTGAACAGAACTCGGTATGTGCATCAACGAGCTTTTTGTTCCATATATCACACGCACAATTCTTCTCTTGAATGTTAGAAGCCATCTTTCGTATTTATCCGTCAAGATCCTACTCTCACATCCATACATAACATAGGGTCTGACCAACACTCTGTACAATTGCAACTTATCCGCATTAACATTGTATTCAAAAGTATCGGAGTAGTTGAAGGATATATAAAAAAGTATCAGAGGCAGCTCCTTATCAAACATCGGCATTAATTACAAAAGTAGCCTGTACTCAACTTTGACACACCATTGTTACTGCGTTACTGTCAGTATACACAGATAACTTGATCAGTAACTGACTGATTTGGACATAATCCTCCTTGGTAGTGACCGATAATTTCCTTCGCCAGAGGAGTAATTCTTCCCAAGATAATGTATGACAGTAACTTGAATGTTGTGCAAAGGAGAGCTATACCGCCATAATTCTCGCATTTCAAGCGATCACCCTTCTTGTATATTGGACATAACGCGGCCACTTTCGGGTCTAACTTCAAGACAGTTCCACAGAGTTAGCCCACAAAGATATATCCACCAGCTAACAACTTGAATGCTTTAATCGTTGAAGTTCATGGATGTGCCATTGTAGAATTCCTTTTTGTAGCTTTTCTAACGGCCATAATACGATCCAAATAAATTTTATTTCATCAGGCTCGTAAAATATTATTGCTAATAAAAGTTTGATACTTTTGTTTGGGGTTTTCATTACCACACCTTCACCGGAGAACCGTTGTGAATTTTTATATGACTATATGCATGTGCGATCACTAGAATCATAACCAAATAACTTTAATATCGTGAAGACCAACGGTTAGAGTTGAAATATTTGTGTTGAATTCTTAAATTTGAATTCAATTGCTTCAGTAATTAAAGCAGAAGCCATCGGAGTTCTGGCTAGCATATACATAAACCATGACCCCCAATTAACCTCCAAACAAAATTTCAAATAGTCAAATTAAACAAAGATGTTTAATTACTGAACAGACCACCCGGCAAAATTGATATCTAATTAATTTTATTTTAGACAGATGTTTTGCCAATTTTGGCAAATCTATTACAGAGAGACACCAATAGTTCACTAACAATACCATCTTTAATGAATTATTATGAATCATCTCACTTTCTTTTGCGTATACATATACATATATACAATTACCTCAATCGGTACAGGCATATAGACATACAAATAAATTGCCAACCTATGAACCTTCTTGTCCAAAACGAACGGAATACTTTGATCTCGAAATGTCTATAACAATTACCATTAACCTTTTATGTAATTTTTGTGTTGGCCATTTATCAATTCGCGCGAACACACCGTTATCTTGTATATATTATGCGCGATTTAATTTAACCAGCCGAGTGCGATGTCAAAGTGAAAATCAATCATAATTATTTATAAATAATTTTCATAACAAATGCATTTAATTAATGTACCCCGAAAAACCATTAAATTATTTATTAATGATATTTTAATAAATCGAAAAATATTTAAATGACCCGAAGTAATCAAAAAAGGTCAAAACCGTGATTATCGCGATGCTATACAAAATATATGCCACCCGTGGTGTTGTTTTATTAGTTTGTGGATGTATGGATGTCTGTCTGTGTTTAGATCACGCGTATTCAAATTATCTTTATGACTTTTTTTTTATATTGTTAATAATAATAAATATAAAGATTTAATAAAGAAATTATAAACAATTTTAAGTTCTCATGCGCCTTTATACTGTGCACACGATTATATTGTATCACATCAGCACGTATATGGCGGTGCGGAATTTCTCATATATACGTTTTCGTTATATATTAATTGGGCTACTCGCTCAGCTTGATATCGCATAAACCGTGATTTGTTGATAGATCGATGGATAGATAGATTGGCTTCTCTATATACACATACCTTTATGTTGCCTTATTACGAAACATATTTTTATGTTTGATTGCACATCAATATGTTGTTTGATTTATTTATCTAAATTTATAAACAATTTGGTTATGGTACTCGTATAAAGCATTTCTGTGCCACATTGACGCGAGAAATGGTGGTATATGGCTATATATGGTCGTGATTTAAGTGATTTACCAAATATGTCACATACATAGATTTCTGCACTTAACTTTTCTTTTTCTACATATAAATTGATTGAGTTTCATAAACATAAATTAGACTTTCGATGAATGAAGGTGGGTCCACATTTTACACATTGACTTAGGTAAGTAATTTAGTTAATGTTAATAGCATTGTGATTGAATTACCATAAACATTTTAATTTGCATTAAAAAGGTTGGTAAAAAGCCTTCGACTTGCGTTTATAAATGTACTCAACTTACTAACTTTTGATCATTAAATTATTTATTACTGTTGCATTTTTACATAATTTTTAATCATAATTCTTTCACGCGTAAATGTCACAAAGGACCCATGGTGCAAACCTTAGAGTTCATCAAAGCATACTCTGCGACCTTTCAAGACATTATTGTCGCATACGGCATCACTGGCAAGCTTCATGAGATGAAGATAACTTTGAAAACGGCAATGGCTAGTAAGTAAAAAAACCAATATTCTTAATCTGTTATTTTTCAATGAATGAACGTCAACATCGAGTTAAGCCCCCTTACAAAGTATTTCGCCATACGACAAGTAGTCAGCTTTAGTTTCGATAGGGCCACGGTAATAAGCGAGGACCAGTTTTTAGCCAAACTATTTGCAACTTCGCTACTGTTTATGCCACAATAGGCAGGTCAATGTCACAATACCCACATGCCCGTTACCTTATTGTTCGAACCAGGGAGGCTCAGCAATTTCTTATAAATCCCTACCAGTTGAGAGCTAGTTCGAGAAGTAAACGCATTTAATTACGCTTGTTCCCAAACTGTCAGAGATACTTAAATCATGCGATGGACAGTCTAGTAGCCAAAGCCAGTCTCTAGACAAGGTAAGAGACAGTGGCATCTGAAAAGAATACAAGCGATTCGTATATCTGTTTGAGCAAGTCTGGTGATAACCACATATCACTGGATGAATAACAAACCTCAAAAGATTTGTAGAAATTAAAAACAGGCAGATGCCAATCAATAACCATATCGATTTCTGGCATAGCTCGTTTGAATTAATTAAGAATTGATATATTGCCTGTGGCAGCCAAACAAGCTGAACCTAAAATGAAGGAATTGTAACTGGGGTAGGGAGAGAATAAGTTCCATCGCTAGGAGCGGAATAGAAGGCATGGCTCCCGTTACAGCTCGCCAAGCGATATTTTGCAAACAGTTAAGTTTACCAATTGAAGATTTAACTTTAACCACTGGCCACTAAATAACAGATGCATAAGTTAGCATTGGTAGAACCAGTGATTTGTAGATAAAATATAGCATTTTGGGAGATCATCCCCAGGAATTACCAAAAGCTGTATGGTATTGCCAAAAGATAGCAGTGGCTTCAACAGATGCAGTAAATGTTCCTTAATTAGTGGATATCCATGCTGTAACAAAAGTCCCAATTAGGAATTACATCCAAATCGTTGATGACTACACCAGTATAGTCGGTTGCAATGGTTTTACAGCTCGGAAAATGGGTTGTGAGAAGTAGTCACCTACTTTCTTGAAGTGAATCAAGTCTACAAGTATTATTCCTGCTCAGCGACTTGTTTAGTCTAACTATTACCCAGCAGGGTCTCAGTGATGTTCTTAGTTCTTTTTTGTACACCTTTTATGTGCAGCTAGAAAGCTATCCCAATCAGACTGAAGATTCGATCTTCTGGCCTTATTTTATTTAGCTTTCGGTTCGCTTTACTTAATCGTTTTAGAGAAGAGCGCCAGAAAGATTTTTTGTGAGTTATTTGATAAGGGATAAGTGGTCACGAAATGTCATACACATTTGTGATTGCCTTAGATAGTGTAGAAGCAGCTCTATGTCAGACGAGCGAATCATCATAGATGATTCGAGTAAAGAAACAAGCAGAAGAAAGAATGTTTCTCAGTTGGTAAGCTTCCTACTACGGTAAGTTTAAGCGGTGATCTTTTAAGATTAATATTAAAGGAAAAGCACCTGTGATCGGAGGTGAGAATATCATTCGTCACTCTCCAGTTTAAATAAATTTAGTGAAGGACATGGAACACAAACTGATGTCAATTACCTGCCTGCGAGCAAAGTTAACAAATGTATAGGCTCACATCCAACATTAAGAATATCCCACTCAGAAGAAGTTAGATAGTTTAGCAGAGCAAAACCTCTATTGTTAACCTTAGTACTTCCCCATAGTGAATGATGTGCATTAGCATCATAACTCGCTATTTGAGGAATATTTTGAACCTTACAACAACTTACTAGGTATATGTGAAATCCTCCAGGTATGTAAAATCAGATAGTTGCTATAATTTCAGTGTATTTTCCTTACGATTCCCCTTACTCCAACACCTTCAGAGGCTTTCACGCTCAGTTCTTCAAATCTTGCCTCGTCAGTTAGTATCATGAGTAATGAGAGAACCCAGATATTTGAAGCTCATCACCCCTTCATACATGTAATTACAACTGAAATTCATTGAAATAGGAAGCTGAATACGGTTCCAGTGGATCAACTGCTATAGACTTGACCAAGTACTATAAGTTGATCAGTGACTGATTGGTTTGAATGGAATCATCTTTGCTGGTTAACGACAATTTCCTTCGACCATAGCAATATAACTATACACTCCTCATGAAACCAATTACTTTTGGCCTACATGCAAGCGAAATCTACAACAGAAGTATATCCGAGTTCACTTCACTAGACTGATAAAAAACGACGTTGCTGATAAAATCTACCAATATTTACGTTTATATTGAGAATCTCTAGTTATATTGAGCACTGTAGAGTTTAACGTAAAAGGATCCATGGTTTTACGTAAGTCATTGACGCATCGTGTTATGGTATAGATCTAATCAGATTACCCAAATTCTTGTCAACTGAACCAATTCGAATTCTGAAACATTCTGTTTTACCTATTGTGCGGTCATCTCTAATATGTAGCAATGGAGCAGGGCACATGCCCTTCAAATTTAGACTCGAGTTTCTTGAAGAGACGTCACTGTTAAATCTCACTTAACTCCAAGTCGTAAATTTGGACAGGTGTTGATTTACAATTTTGATTAAGCCATAGAACTTACCAGGGTAGGGGAACCTTAGCTGAGAATAAAATTGACTCGTTTGAATGTCTAATTATAACTCTATATTCCAATAGCAACCAAGCTAACATTTTTCTTTCAATGCTAGCTTGGTTGCTATTGGAGCTACCCATGTTTTTGATGTTAATAAGGATGATTTATTTGAAGCCCTGTCATAGAAGTATACCACTGCTGCATACGCCACTTCGGAGGCATCACAAAATCTTGTAGCGATTGACAAAATCTAATCCACCTCGGAATTTTCATCTCCTCGAACTTTGGGAGGGATGTGTAATATTGCTGACATGTGTTTTCGATGTCTTTCGGCAGGTTTTGATCCCAACTCACCCCAGATATCCATAGGGTTTGCATTAAAATTTTGGCTTTTATCGTGGTTGGAGATAACCAGCCTAGTGGATCAAATAATTTTGACGACTCAGATAACATTTTTCGTTTCGTCATCTCTCCTGTTTTCGTGTTAATATTCACCTTAAATTCAAATGTATCGGTTTCTGGATTCCAAATTAAACCTAGTGTTTTAACTGACTTTGATTCATCATTAAATATGATAGGCTCAAAGGCTCTCGATTCTGGATCTACACCTTCTAAGAGTTGGGAACAATTGGAGGCCCATTTTCTCAAGTTAAATCCTCCAGATTGCAATAATTTTATCAGTTGCGGGTTTGTGCTGTCTGAGCTTCGTCTATATTGTTATTTCCCGATAATAAATCATCTACGTAGAAATCACTCTTAATTATCTTTGCCGCTATTGGATAGTTTTTCTCCTCATCGGCCACTAACTGTTGTAATGTTTTGATGGCCAAATATGGCGCCGATGCCATTCCAAACGTCACAGTTGTCAGCTGGTATGACTTTATCATATTGTTGGATGATGTTCTCCACAATATCTTTTGATATTTTTGATCTTCCGGATGTATTATGCAATCACCAGGTGACTACGATGACGTTGCAAAATTCTGGAGTAATCACTCTAGATCCGAAGTGCACCGTAAAAACCGACTCTTTCCATCTCTCGACCGTCGAGGAGAAATCACATGGGATTAATTCTTGTTTTTATTGCATCAATAAAACTACAATATGAAGATAAAAAACCACCAGACTTCGATGCAACCCAAGAAGCTGATGACAGAGGAAATGTGAAAAACATTATCATCAGAATTTCTGTCGAGATACGGACGGTCGTTACAGAGTACGAATTCCTTTCAATCAAAATTTACCATCTCTCGGATCATCCAGACAAAGGGTTTTGGCAAGATTCATTCAACTGGAACGAGGTTTTGCTGTGGCAAATGAATTTCACACACAATATCAGGAGTGTATAGAAGGATACTATAATAAAGGGAATATGATTGAAAGTAAAGAATATAACGACAACGAATATTATATTCCTCGTCACGTGGTGCTTAAAACAACCAGTACCACAACCAAATTAAGAGTTGTATTTGATGCATCAGCTAAGACAAGCAACGATATCAGTTTAAATCAAATACAACTAGTGGGATCTAAATTACAAGAGGATCTGATATCAATTCTACTACGATGGAGAAAATACAAGGTAGCATACACAGCGGAAAACATCCGGCTCGAAGGACCAATGTTAAATCTCACTTAACTCCAAGTCGTAAATTTGGACAGGTGTTGATTTACAATTTTTATTCTCAGCTAAATTTCCCCTACCCTGTTAAGTTCTTTAGCTTAATAAAAATTGTGAGATTTAACAGTCACTTTTAACCGATACTTTTGACAGTGAGGGAGTAACGATATTAATGAAACAGTTCCAACACATTAGACAAAAGAATTTACTCTTCGAATGGCTTCAAATTCGCACTCCTATAATGGAGTAGGGTGTAAGGATCTCTTTTATTATGTTTACATGATCGATGATCTCCTCTTCGATTTGACTCGCAATGTTTACACAGACTGAGGTAAAGTAAAGAATAAGTTGTTTGGATTCGTTAAAAAAAAATTCACACACAATGTATCTTGCAATTAAATCATTAATGAAATCTATACACAAAACAACTCAATTTCACCGCATATGTCAGTAACCCCAAAAGCTTAATAAACCAAAACTTTAACAAATCATTTCTATTTATTACTAACATATATTTCCATCAAAATATAAACAATATAAAAATGTAATCTAAGCTAACCTTAGATGACTTTGCATAAACAACCAAATCACCAAATAACTGAAATGTGCGAAATATTTATATATAATCCCTCAGTATGGTCGGGGCGATGTCCAAACCAAAATTTCTGTAATAATAGTGAAATAGCAACAATATAATAATAACATTTGCAGAAATATTCATACGTATGATGACATATGTGTACATTAGGTTGGGTTGAAATATCGAACCCACATCATCGTGATAGTATTTCAACTCGATCTAATGTTTTGTTTGCAGTGTACATATATCCACTCGTATGAGACAAAAAGGTGTATCACAGTGATCTCGTCCGTTCACCGGAAATAACAAATAAATCGAAATGTATATAAATAATCGATCGATAAGTGGATTTGAATAACAACCTTTTAATAGTAGACCAGAGCTTATCTAAGCTATTCAATCAAACAGCCTCCGCGTCTTTCATGTATATGTACATATATATAAAAAACTGTTTGGTTTTAAATTCGATGATTTGTTTATTATGTTCAACCTATAATTTATGTCGCACTAAGCACGACAAATTACAAGACAAAATTATTATTAAAATTCACGATCATCCATTAAATTTTATTATTTATGTATGTTGTGCTCGCAAAATGGTTTGATTCGATCGAGATGGTAAAAACATCATATATATGTTGTACATACATTTTGAAATGTCAAAATATACATAAATTTATGTTTTTAAAAACTCATTAATTTTGGTTCTATACGTATATATATACGTGTTATGTATGTGCGAGCGCAAAATGAAGATCGATCGACTGAAGATGATTACCGGCCCGTAGAAATTAGTTTAATTTATTTCTTTGATTGATGATCGAAAATGACCATATATTTTTGGTAAAACATAAAAATGATCAACAGAATATTTATCCATCACTGTCAGCGATTAAGTTTATTATGTATATGTACATCTGCGTGTAAACAAAACAGCACGCGACTTATCCTCAAGTGTGATTGAAATACAAAAAAAGACTATTTAGATAATAAAATCGCGTTTGATTGAAATTTACAGTAACGATCGCTATCGATCGCTAAACTATTTAGCTGCATATTATCTTAATTGAAAATCGGCAACTAAGATCGAAACACGTAGGTATGTACTGCAAATTTTAAGCAAGTCTGGAATAGGTGGCATTGCACCTGTACTAGTAAGGATGTGTAATTGCAAATCTCCCTTGACGTGGTTAAGCTTGACTGTACGATCTATATTTATAGATATTTTTGCCACATCTGACCTATTTCACTATCCTTGTAAAACTCCTAGATTCACTACTAATTGCCTACCCGGAGTATAGTGTATAGCCGAGAGTCTTGGGAAAAAGTGGCTTAAACACAGATAAATATATAGAGTCGCCATCGGTTAAATTTTAACAAAAGTAAGCGCTCCACTGTGACATCTTTCTTTATATGTTTGCAAAAGTTAAATGGCGGGGATTCAATGGGCATTTTGTTTAGGATTTATAAGGTTGATAGGATATATATATAAAGCATAAAATGGGGTTAGACTAAACTCAAAGAGTTTGTAACAAGAAAATTATATTATATATAAGGTGCGCAGTTTAATTTATAGGTCTCACATACAGATGGTGCTAACAACATATGTAGTTGATATAGCAGCACGACAACGCTGCATGGCATTGCGCACTCCCATCATCCAGGACACCATTAAAACGCTGACAGTCTACTACCACACCCACCTGATTCCCAGACCGGTCTCTCTCCGATTATTACTTGTTCCGTTCAATGGCACAGAGCTTGGCAGAGCTTCACTTGGCCAGTTGAAGTGTGAAGAAGTGTGAAAATAGTTGAATAAATGGTTTCGGCCACACAGACAATACATTGACATTTTCTATTTTATTTTAATTGAGAATTTCATTATCGCATATCGGCCAAACAGACTTTTATACCGTTTTTTCAAGTGGTGATTTTTAGCCAAGGTCTGTCGAAACATATAGAGGTGTGCTTACAAGAAGTACTCTTTATTTTAAGCAAGTTTGAACTAAAGGGTGTTTTTTTAAGAGGTTGCCGATTTTTTTTTTGAATAAAACACATATAAAATTATGAAATGACCAAAATTTTTTTTTATTTGGTAGATAATTTTTTGGCATTTAACATTTAAACACAATTTCTGGCATATGGCTACCACGACTATTTTTCACAAATGTCATTCTGGAGGTCCAATTTTCCAGCACTTTTTCAAGCATTTGAGGGCGTATGTCAGCAATGACACGTTGAATATTGGTTTCCAAAGCGTCAATCGATTGAGGTTTATCCACATAAACCAATGACTTCACGTATCCCCACAAAAAGTAATCGAGTGGCGTCAAATCGCACGAACGCGGAGGCCAATTCACCGGACCATTTCTCGAAATAATGTTGTCGTTGAAAGTTTCTTTCAATAAGTCGATTGTTTCACGTGCTGTATGGCAAGTGGCACCATCTTATTGAAACCACATTTCATCCATATCCATATCTTCAAGATTTGACAACAAAAACTCATTTAACATGGTTCTGTATCGATTTCCATTCACGGTAACGCGTCGTCCTTCCTCATTTTTAAAGAAATATGGACCGATGACCCCACCAGCCCATAGACCGCACCAAACAGTACATTTATCAGGATGCATTGGTAATCCTTGAACGGCGTGTGGATTATCTTTGCTCCAAATGCGACAATTTTGTTTGTTGACGTATCCATTTAACCAAAAATGCGCCTCATCACTGAAGAGAATTTTACGGTAAAAAAATGGATCTTCGTTCAATTGATTTAACGACCAATCACTGAATTCACGGCGCAAACGATGGTCGTGTGGCTTTAATTCTTGCACCAATTGAATTTTGTATGGCACCAAACCCAAATCTTTACGTAAAATTTTCCATAAAGTCGATGGACAAAGTCCAATTTGCTGAGCACGACGACGAATCGATAAATTGTCGTTTTCTTCGACACTGGCCTCAACGACAGCAATATTTTCTTCTGTACGAACTCTTCTCATTCTTGTCGGTGGCTTGGCATCCAAAAGAGTGAATGTAGACCGAAATTTGGTAATTACGTTCTTTATGGTGGTCTCTGACGGACGATTATGTGCACCATAAAATTCACGAAGTGAATGTTCACTGGTAAATCAGAGTTGATTCACTCTTGACGTGCTTAAGTTTGTTTTTATAAGACCTAATTTGCCTATCCAGTGTTTAGTGTATAACCGTAAGTTTTAGGGATTTTCTTGTGGCTTAAATTTAGATTTATAGCTTTAGAGTAAACGCTATCACATATTTCTTTATTAGTTTGCAACTATATATATTGATCATAATGTTGGGGATTCAATGGGCATTTTGCTTAAAATATATAAGGTTGCTAGAATTTACTTATATAAGGTTCGCAGGTAAATTTCTAGGTTTCACACATAGATGGAGCTAGCGACACTCAAATCGTCCAAGACACTATCAAGTATAGCTGAGATGAGAATTGCACCTTCCTGATTCCCAGACCAGGCCCTCCCGTCGACTATCACTTCTTGCGTTCTATGGCTCAAGGCTTGACAGAGCTTCACTTTGCTAGTTTCGAAGAAGTGCGAAATTGGTTGAATGAATGATTTCGATCACACAGACAATACATACAAATCTTCTATTTTTTATTTTTCAAAAAAACACGGTATAGCTTAGTGTGCACCTAGTCATTAACAACGAACTCCAAGACCGGTTTGTTTCGATATACTCATGTTCTATATTAAATTTGATTTGATCATTTTAGTGAGATCCGTCTGTCTTAGGCCAGATTATAGCACAGACTAAGTGCAAATGAAGTATATTGTTTTCTCCTTAACTTTGTTTTAGCAGCTTCGACAATGATGGGCGAAAACACAAAGTTGGTCGCAAACCTACTAATATGAAACTGTTTAGTGTTTTGTTAATGACGTGGTGCAGCTATCTCATTAAAACTACATTTTTACACATTTACGTAGAAGTTTCTAATCCGGGATCGTATTCTTTCTGGTTGAAATATTAGTGGAAAATCTTTTCAAGTGCAATGATGGTAAAGTCGCTGATTATATGCTTAAATATTATACAGGTCCAGAGAAAGATATACATTAAAACCTAATATATGTACTGCCAGCCATATGATTTGGATAAAATATTAAAATGAATCTCGAGTGATTGAGTAGATGTATACACTTCAAAACATCATTATTATAAAGGGTTCTCAAATTTGGGTGATCAATCAATGTTCTCAGAACTGTGTAACCCCATATAATAGAATATGTGTCACTAATGAGATGTATGAAGAAACTATTACCCGATGACCGGTTTAGATCTGATGATGACGTCATTGACTATTTCATCGAAAAGTTCGAATCCATCTCATCAAGACAAATGCTACCGGACTTGATGTTTGTATTGTGCGGTTCGTAACGATGTGGCGTGATGGATAATTGTATTTGCGAATTATTTGAGTTACTCTAAACGCCACCTTACTCTTCCGCAATATCTGGAAATATTCTGGAAATATCTGAGCAAAACGTACTACCACCATTGAGAGAAGGATGACAACAAACCCATTGTGAGAAAGTAAATTTTTGCGGTGTTAGGTTAGGCAGGAGGTAGGATGAAATTTTTGGGAGGTTGTCAGAAGTTATTGAGGTGTAATGTTCCCTAAACAGAGCCGTTGGGGTCACAAATGAACGGGGTCACCAATTTAGGATATAATAATGATGCTAAAATATAGTTGTGAACGTTACAGCTGATGGACGTTATACTAAACTCCGATGTGTCATTCATTAACAGCTCGGCTATAGGGCATCTGAGGTAATTTTTATAGCATCTGGTGTTGTTTTCTGTAATGATTCGGAAAAGCGGTTTCGATCTGATGACGCCATTGATTGGCTGTGTGATCGAAAAGATCAAAATCCATCTTATCAAGCATATGTGGTCGGACTTGATATAAGTTGCATTGTGTTTGTATATACATATACACATGTGGTGAGTCTTTGTTGCAACAGTGCTAGTGAATTACAGATATAATTTGATTCGAAACTGTTTTCCGATGTTAATAATTTTCTATTGTTGTGTTATGAACTTATTTTGTATTTTTTGTACTTTACTGTGAACGCCACCAACATCACTCCCCTGAAAGTGGTCTCCCTCTTTCGACTGCCATTGTTGATTCATTATTTGTATGTATGGGCTGTATGTGCTGATGAAAGTTGAGAATCCTTGCTTGGCAGGAGAGGTGTGGTGCCTTAAATTGTTTCACACTTGGAAATGTTGGGTGGTCCTATTCAGAAGGTTATTGACGTATTATGCCCTAAACAGGGGCGTCGGGGTCATCGAGTTGCTTTATTTAAGTTTGAATAGTATTTGAAGTGAATTGTAGCTCGAGTTGTTGCTTTTATGTGATCGAATAGATCAAATCCACCTCATCAGGCATATTCTACCGGACTTGATGTTCATACCTGCAATCATTAACCGTCAATTTTACTGTTTCAAGTAAGTTTTACACAAAGAATATACTTCAAAGGTTTACTTACATGTTTAAGCTGTTGACATGTTTTTGTCAATGTGTTAGACTTAACACTTTAATTAACACTACTTTAGTTTAGTTTAGTAGAAGAATCCAACAAGTTCTATTTTTTCAATGCCTTATAATGGGTATAGTTTATTTATATAATGTAACTTTTGAATGTGTTCATATGCTAACTGATATTAGCCAAACCCAGGATAAATGACAGGATGATCAAATTAGTGATTGGAACCGCAATCGAAAATTAAATTTTTATATCTCCATCCAGCTTACAGGTCTGATGAGTAGGATATTCTTCTCTTTTGTTGTACATCGAAATGTACCAGTTGAAGCAGTATGAATTTATTTTCCAATCACAACTCTGTTTTTGATAAAAGGGCACATTTTTAGACGTAAAAGTAACACCAGACGCTTATTCGACCAAAAACCTTTCTAACATTCGTTTTGATATAAACAAACACATTCTTGGATGTCTGTCTACTTTCCCCAGCACACATAAAACTTGTCATCTTTAAGTCAATATCACATACAACAATCTAATATTACATATTATCCACTTAATTTAATTCTTTTCAATTCATTTCAATATAAATATGCTCGTATAGGTAATACACGACCAAAGCAATGTGTCAATTCATTGACTTTTTCTTGATTGTTCTTCGATCATTATATATACAAATATATAAGATTAATGTCAAACGAACAAAATATTCAAATTTGAAACATGTTTCACACCTAATATGGTTTTATAATCGAATCTCGATTTAATATCTATACAAAAAAGTGATTTACGCATGCGCATAATATACTTGCGCGTCTACAGGTAGTTTCGATTACGACACGGTACATCAAAACTGTGCACAGACTAATGACCGCATATTAAGCGCGGCTACTTACTTAACCATAAACATAATACTTATTGTTAATAAAAATTATAATTAATTACCTTTAATTAAAAACTATTTAACGAGAATATTAAATTAAAGGGTTATTGGTTACGTCCATGCAAATATGTACATCTTTAATCGGCATTACGTACATGTACACAGCATAAGAAATATCTCCGATGTTGTTAAAATGTTTTTTTTCTTACTTTCGTTAAATACCTTGGAGGCGTTTTGAAAACCAAAAAAAATATAATTATGGGTTTTTTATATGAATTGATCAAAATTATATGAGGATCCCGATCAAAATAACGGTTATTAGAGTATTTTAAGAATACATAAGACGATATATATATATTTAATAAGACAAGTGTATCCGTATTCCAAGTATATATACACAGTTTAGAAATAACCGCTATTAATAATTTATATCCACATACACATAACCTATAATTTATATCTCGGTAAATATACCCTTAATAAACGCAATTTATCATATATTGTATATATTATGTTGTGCACACATGCATCTTACCGCGCACATATGCGAAATTGCACATCATAAAGATAAAACAAAAGAAAACATAATGCAATTTGGTATATTATTGCCCCGTTAGAGATTGAGATCGACGATATGATATAATATGGTATAGAGGGCAATATATGTACAATGTTGCTCATAAATTAATGAATCGCTCAATATGTAAACGCGATTACATTTCGAGATTATATTTGGGTACTGGGCCATCAAGTGTATTATATTGTATATTGGGTCAAATTTGATCTTATCGATGGCATAAAAAAGGCATAAAATTAAAAGATTTTGCGATGTAGATATAAGACGATCGTAATTTGTGTAATTATTGTGCTCACCGCATTCGGCGCAAATTATCGATTTTCTCTTTCATATATAATGTTTGTGATTGTGTGCCGCCTAATTTATGTCTTTTGAATGATGTTATGTGTTAAATAGGTTTTACAAAATGTAATTTATTTGTACACACATTAGTAATCGGGTTGAATCGGCGCAAGAATTTATCAATTTATAAATTACAAATGAGATATAAACAGTGACTGGTAGAAGAGAAAAAGGGATTGGAGGACTGATGTTATTGAGAAGTATTGTTCGGTAATCGGTTGTATCTGATGTTGAAATGCTATTTGTCTCTTTTCTCAAATATTTCAAATTCGGTTATACGTGGGCGGATTGATCAGAGTTTAGAACTATGCCATCTATGAGTCACTAGTTAGAACTTCAGTTTGTTGTGAAGTGCTTTTAAACGGAAACTGTCAGGTATTTATAAAGCAGGATATTAATTTTTTTACTTAGGTGTTCTTTTTAAAGAAATATATATTTATGTATTGGTTTACAACTAATCTCAGTGATTATCTAGTAAATGTTCAGAATTTTCAATCGATGTAGCATCTTATGGGATGAGAAAACTTGGTTCATCCCATTTCAGTAGTTCAGGAAACTACTAACTCAGGATGTATGTGAAGTTGGCCCAAAAATCAACTCAAAAAAATGCTATGGCAACACTAAAAATGACATTTGTTTCATATTATAGTGTCAGCCTAAAAAACATATATTTCGCCACATAATTGATGTCAGCCCAAAAAACTATAACTATCGTGATATATAAAAACTGTCAGCCCAAAAAACTTGTATCACGACAGTAAAAATTTACAGTCATACTCTGAACCAAAATTAATAAAAGTACAGATTGTATGTATTGATTTCGGAATAATTTTTTAAGAGTTCTGGTCTTAATCATCAGCAGTGCAAACTGTTGGACGGTTACAATGGGGAACTCATAGCCACAATGGCCCATATAAAGCAATTCGAAAAATGTTCACTTCACTTCAATTCATACATCTCTGTCGTGAAAGTTTTTATTATATATGTTGGTGTTGTCAGCATTAAAAATCGTGTTTTTTTGGGATATAATTTTGGGCCAACTTCACAAAGGTTAATTCAGGCTTTGATCTTTTTAGGTGCTTTGGTCGATCGGTGAGATCTAGTAAGCTCCTCGTTGTCATGCTGCTGCAGTCGCACATACGAACGATCAAAAGAGAAAATACAACCAGAAACGATCGAAAAATTTTTTGCAATTATTATGAATGAACATCGTATTAAATGGTACAATATGTAATCAAGATCCAAATGACCCATCGCTACATGGCAGAATCGAAATATCAACCAAAATGATTTATAAATGGATAGAAACTGATAAATCATGCAACTGCTAGTAAGTTCATGGATTACCACCTCCGTTTTTGGATGCATACGGCATCGACTATCTTTAAATGGGTAAAACCATCGAATATTATAAATACATTATAAAGCACTTTGAAAGAAAAAACAAAGATATAACGGCCACATTAGCAGAAAAAAGTGCCTTTCAAACACGACAAAACACCATTACATTCATTATGGCAAAGGCTGCAACAATTGGATAAATTGGGCTTCGAATTGCTTTCCCATCCACCAGATAACCCCTTATATGGGACGTTTTCATAAACGTACTTTATATATCAGATTACTCCTCAACGTCTTCGCAACTTAAGATTTCAAAAAGGGCTGCAGGCCAACCTTCACTTGTAATTGTCATCCTGCAGTGATCTAGTCACATGTTCAAAACCTATTTTTTCAAATAGAGAGCCTCCGTGAATAATAAGCTATATGGTAGCTTTATTTCTGATATTTATAACATAAACGGTTTCTAAGTAACAAGCCTAATTAGTGTCCAAAAATCTTGCTTTCTCAGGAAAATCTAGTAACCTCTTAAAATCAGAAGGACTGCTTACTAGATTTTTTTTTTCGATAAGAAGACTCTGTATTTTTTAATATGTTGACACTGAATTCCTTTCCTTCTTTCGATAAAATTGTCCATGACGGTATAATTGATCATCTACTGCTTCCAGTGTCAACACTTGCTTTGAACGAAAGCCTCAAATACAAGCTAGAATTTTATTCAACTGGCCCTGACTATGGATTATGGCAAAGTTATCAGAAAACTGTTGATGTATAGGTAAGCCACCTATAGAGATAGCTGCATGCTGGATAAACTGGGTATGAAAGCTAACAAGAGAACTTAAGTAATTTATTAACTATAATGGGGTAAAAACCTTTAAGCAGGCAGGTCGAACAGACAAATAAAATTTTTTCGTCTCTTTAATTAGCGTTTACTAAGCTAAGGTAAGGGCAATTGAGGTTGAAATAAAGTGATTTACTATTAATCTACAGAGCAGACGAACTATAGCCAGCAATTGTTCAAATCTTCAACTAATACCGGAAAGGGCAGAAATAGAGTACCCGAGAGTGGTGCATGTAGGATACTTACTCTATTGGGGAGGATACGAGAAGACTAAGCCCGGTATTAAATTACTTCTGCAAGAGGTATATGAGCACGTGGAGAAATAGGTTACTCCAATACTAGAATATATGAGACATTTGTATTTGGGTATAGGCACGTGATGGATTGCCTTTCTAGGACTGGTATCTGTAGTATCACCAGTTGACCGATACCAGTCTTAGTGTTTATATAGGTTCCTAGGCATAGGTGATGTGTTTGGTGGATAAAGTGAGTCTTGCTCATTACCTGCTTTATATATCCACTCCTTATATGACCTTCACGTCTAGATCAACAACATCTCTGACATATATTTCGAAAATCTAGAAACTGCTGAAATACTTTCAGACCACATACGATAGAGCAAAAAAATATTAATTGAAAACAAGCTTAAATACGTCCAATTACAAGTGATCTCCATTCCATTTCGCAAAGCCACACAAAAAAAAATTCAATTAAACGATTTGTTAAATTGATTTTTTTTTATGAGCGCGGCAGTGGTAAATTATCAGCGAGACTTGGATAAAAATCTATAACGACGCGGATATCACATATCGATTGATCTTTTCATTATTTTTTGTACTCGTTAATTAAAATAATAGTTGATCGATTTTGGGTGTAGTTTTGAACAAATTAAATTACACTCTAGGCGATATATACCACATCAGGTCGAATAAGGGTGTGATAAGTCCGGGCAGTCTGCAAAGATGTTGCGAGTTGTAATAAATCGTCGATGCAACATAATATATCGCGACTGTTTAAGTTCTTATATTTTGTAAATATCGATTTAATTATTACACACTGTATACATATATATATATGTACATATGTACACTTCACAATCAAAAGAAATGTTATGTGGAAAAACATAAGATTTATATCTTACAAAAAAATATTTACAAATATGTTGACGGCACATGACGTTAAATATTCTTTAGAAAGTGCCTATATCGATTGACTCGACAACAGCAATATGTGTGTATAATAATGAAAATTAGTTCAGGGATTTGTAAGCTCATTTCAAACAAAACGTTCGACAAGAAAGCAAAACCGACACATTGAGTTTAAGTATTAATCGGTCAATTGAGTTGAGAACAACAACGACGCAGAGTACAATATAAATAGCAAAGTCCATATCGTTTGACCGAATTGGACAGCATACATACATGTCTTTGGTCAATACATGTGTTTACAATTCACATTAAAGCGTGACAAATGTTTAATTAATGGACGATTAAGTGAAAGCTCGCATGAAATTTGACGTGTTACAGTTTTATTGCATTATGTTGCGCTTGTCATTCTATCACGCGTGTCATCGCAGATTATTTGATTATTAACGGCGAATTAATTTGATATATTATTTTGGCCGAGTACCTCGGAGGGCGTACCTTCATAATTAAGGTCCCAGCTAAATAAGTGGGTGATTTCGCTTATTGACCCATATTCATTATAATGAATGGGACGTTCATTTATTAGAAATAGTAGCCGCTCTTCGAAATGTCATTCATGATTCGACCAAAAGTTCTCCCCATTATGTAGTTTTCGGACAACATATGTCTCTTCATGGCTCAGAGTATAAGTTGCGAAGGTTATTATTTGATAACGATTCTAATGAGTCATATGTAGTTTCTAAACCAGATCGGTTAAATATCTTACGAGATAAAATTATACACTATTTGAAGGTAGCCCATAATAAATCTGCGCAGCGCTACAACCTTCGTAGCCGAAATCGAAATTTTTTTGTTGGTCAGTCTGTGTTTGTTCGATCCTTTCCTCTAAGCGATGCTGCCAACAAATTTTCAGCTAAGCTTACGGCTAAATTTATTCCAGCCATCATAGATTCGAAAGTTGGGAATGTGGCATACCGAATCAAAACCCAAACAGGAAAATATTTGGGAACATTCCATGTTAAAGATATCCGATCATGAAATTTAAAATGTTTAATTGACTGCTTATTAGTAGGCCCGGCTTTATGAGACTTGTTCTCGGGTGTGGGTCGTCTCCACGTTTGTAACACCACCCGCGGTCGTTGGTGTTTCCTGCCCTGAATTCAAAATATTATTCAAAATTCAAAATTTCCCGGTTAATTAAATATTGGGACATTATAAAAAAAAAAAAAAAAAAAAAATTTTTATTGGAAAAAATGCAATAAATAGGGGTGCACGTGAATGTTGCGGTCTCTTTGATTTTTGGATTTTGTTGGATGGAACATCTTTTAGGCAGCAACTAGAATATTATTCATCATGTCATATAATAATCAGTGATATAGTTTTAATTTATTAATATTAATATTAATAATTGTAAAAACAATGAAATAATAAAAATTTTTAATAAATATATATATAAAATAAAATTTCTTATAAGTGAAGATGGAAATTGTTAAATTGTAAAAAAAAAACAAAAAAAAACTATATATAAGTATGTGTGAAAGCACATGTTTAATCCAAAATTATAATATAATGCTAATAATAATAATAAACCAAAGAAAATAATACAATATATTTATATAACAACAACAATAAAATTAATAATCATAAACAACAACAACATTTAATACAAATTAAAAAAAAATCGAATTTCAATCCATACGAGAGGTAAATACGATTTTCAATCCATACGATATAAATGCAGATCTACAGATGAACTACAATCAACGTAGCACACCATTCCATTCATTGATAACTCAACAAAATAAAAATATTAAGTATTATTATTATTTTTTCATTAATTATTATATTTATATTTTAAGACCTAGTTTTAATAATTTAAATAAGAATATTTGCTAAGTAAAAAAAACAGAAAAATCCGGATTCCTAAACAATGTTTTTTTGTATTATTAAGTTCGATTAAGTTTTTATTTGTTTTTTTTTTGGTTTATCATATATCATTCAAAGTATTACTTTTATCTCAATTTTGGTAATTTCAAATTTTAATTAATTTCGTTAATAAAACATTTGAATTTATGAATTTATAACGAATTAGAAATAAAAAATATTTTTGTTCAATTTTTTTTTTATCTTAATATATTTTTTTATCTTTGTTCAAAATGATCGTCTAAGGTCGATCAAAATACGGGATGATGAGGTTTAGGTAAGTTGTCTGGTTGAGTTTCGGTACGTTACCTATATCTTATTTTATTTTGCGGTTTATTCAAGAATCATGCAAGCCTTTACAAACCCCACGACCAACCCTGAGCTTTAGTCGGCTACTAAGACCGCGTAAAGGCCTCTGCTAGATTAATTCTGTTAACGTAGTTTGACACTGCAGTTTCAATTGAAATATCAATCTCAAATTACGTTACAACTCTATCATCGGGCTCTCCTTCGAATTATTTGTTTGGCCGAGTTTAAGAAGTTGCCGGATCGTTGCCTTCACCGTGGAGAGTGTACCTTCATAACTAAGATGTATGCTGAATACTAAGTAGATGTTTTCGTCCATAGACCCATATTCAAGTACATGGACTCTCACTTCGAATTATTTTTTGGCCGAGTTAAAGTAGTTTTTGGATCGTTCCTTGTACCTCGGAGAGCGAACTAAGATGTCAGCTGAATACTTAGCGGATGTTTTCGCACCATTATCCATATTCAGTTATATCGATTCTTTTATCGGACTCTGTCATCGTATTATTTTTTTAGTCGAGATTAAGATGTTACGGATCGTTCACTACACCGCGGACGGTGTATCTTCATATAACTAAGAGGTCATATGTAAATACTTAGTGGATGTTTTTGCTCATTGGCCCATATTCAATTATATGGCCTTTACTATCGGACTTTCTCATCGAATTATTGTTTGACTGAGTTTAAGAAGTTGCCGGATGGTTCCCTACACATCGGAGGGTGTACTTTAATAACTAAGATGTATAAGCTGAATATTATGAGTGGATATTTTCGCTCATTGATCCATAAACAATTACATGCGGACTCTAACATTTGACACTCTCTCATCGAAATATTATTTTTTCGGCCGAGCTTAAGAAGTTGCCGGATGGTAACTTATACTACGGAGAATATCTTCATAACCAAGATTTCAGCTTAATACGAAGTGAATGTATTCGTTTATTGACCCATTTTCGATTACAGCTGGGACTCTTTCATCAGACTCTCTCATCGAATTAATTTGATAATTGTTTTGATGAGTTTAAAACCGTTCCCTAACCTCGGAGGGAGTACTTTCATAACCAAGATGTCAGCTGAATACGAAGTGAATGTTCTCGCTCTTTGACCCATATATTCAATTACATGGACTCTATATGATCGGACTCTCTTATCGAATTATTTTGTGTGGCCGAGTTTAAGAAGTTGCCGGGTCGTTTCCTACATCTCGGATGGTGCTCTTTCATAACCAAGATGCAATAACTGAATATTAAGTGGCCCAATTCAATTACATCGGTTCTATCATCGGACTATCATCGAATTATTGTTTTGGTCGAGCTTTATAAGTTGCCGGATTGTTCCCTACACCACGGAGGGGATACTTTCATAACCAAGATTTCAGATGAGTAGATGTTTTCGCTCATTGATCCATATTCAGTTACATGGATTCTATCATCGGGGTCTCATCGAACTATTTGTTTGGCCGAGCTTAAGAAGTTGCCGGATAGTTCTCTACACCTCGAAGGGTGTACGTTCATAACAAAGATGTCAGTTGACTACTCAGTGGATGTTTTCGCCCATTGACCCATATTCAAGTATATATGGGGTCCAAATCTTTCCACACGAAAATTAATATGTTATCGTTGCTATTGTATTCCAAAACGAGAATACCTACATGATTCAGCTTCCAAAATAATAATCCAATGTACGAATGAAGAAGTTACACATATGTACACACATATATACAATAAATACAATTCAATAGAATCGGGATCTTGTAAAACGTATATACAACAGTAAGCTACTGTCTGTTGACTCAATGTTGTGTTTGCCAAAAAAATACAATATTTGCGCTTTATAAATACTTCATTGTTATAGTTTTTAACAAAAACTATCTAAATTGTTAAATAAATAAATTTGGACGAGCTTAAGTCGTCTTGCTTGCGCAGATGTGTGATCCGATGTCGCGCGTGTGGGCGGAATGATGTTTCTTTTTCTTATGCGTACATGTTTTATTTTATGCTTCGGTGAAAGCGATCATAATTATATTGTGTGTAAGATGGTAAGATAACTGATGTTAGCGAGGTTGGGCTAATTGAAAAAAATTGACTTAAATATTATGTATATTACGTCATAGCTCTTGCATCTGTGTATGTAGAGATATTTGTAAGACAAAACTGGCCAAGTATACCATTCCACCAAGCTTTCGTATGGTATTTAGGGTCATGATAATCGATATTAAATACATAAATCCCTTATATACGACTCGCAGACTAGCAGACAACGCGATCAGCTTCAGATGAGCTTTAACGGCCGATACGGCAAGTATCCGATACGGCAAGTATCCGATACGGCAAGTATATACGGTGTTCTGTCCAATCTATAGTGATAGTTAATGAAAACTGAGGTTAAAACAACATTGAATGTAAAGTCTAGATTTTATGCAAGAGTTTATGTTGGAGAGTTATGGTCTTATCTCCTCACAATAATCTAAGTTAGAATTAACTAAAGCCAAGCATATTGACTTTAGACCTAAACTTAGACACACATTTCTCAAAAGACTCAATTTTCAGATGGTGCATTTATATGCTTCTGTTTATGTGAGGGATTCCGTGAATTTTCGGTTCCCAGTAATTCAGCCTCGATTTGCTCATTATGTTTATTCTTCTAATGATGTCCAACATATCTGGTATCCTTAAGGTCTTCAGTTGATCCTCAAATGAGAATTATGATCCAAAGCAAGGCATCCCCCACACTGTTCGCAGTTTGCGATGTTTCAGAAAAGACTTGAGATAGTCGAAAGGAGATGAGGTTATTCCATCTCTTTTGGTGCAGGTCACCAAAGTGATCGTCAAATTCTCGTTTAAGAGATAATGACGTCACTTCTAAAGTGGGCTCAGGCTCCAAAAAAGTGGAAGCTTCACCCAAATCGGGCCCGGGACAAAAACTGTACTCTTTACAGACCTGGGTGGGGCACTGAACTTTGACAAGCACACGGCGCTCGTGAAGTAAAACTTCTTCAAAGCTTAGTTTCGAAATTTCTTCCGACTCTGGGCGAGTTTCATCCCAATTCATCTGTGAGTTGAAGCCAGAAGATACCCTCTGTCTTTTAGTCTGGTACCCTGGAAAGGGCGTGGTTGTGTCCGACCTATTTCTTCTTCCAAAGGAAGAAGGAATTTTATACTCAGAATCAACAAGTTAACTTTTCAGTGCTTGTCCTTTTCCGTCACTGTGGCATTCCGAAATCTTCTTCTTAATGGAAGAGCTTTTAATGACTTGCGCCTCCAACGGTTGAGCATTAGGGCTAAGTTAATAGCTGGGGCATCATTGTTCCTCCAAGTTATTACACTTGGCTGCACTGTTCTGTTCCTCCGAATTGAATTTAGGGTAGGTCAAAATTCAATCCCAAGAGTGGAGGAAAAAAACTTTGTCTGTCTGTGCAGAGATCCACAGTGCACAGAAAAGGATACGTGATCCGGAGGGCGCCTGGTATCCAGATACATTGTTAAAACTGAGCTTGTTTTTAGACTGGGCTACAAGCCAGGTTGGTTATCGGCACGGTACGGTTAACACTTTAATCTGGCCCAGTTGCTAAGTGCTGTATTTTTGTCTGGTTCCTCACTTAATATGGTTTGCCAGTTGCCCGGTGGTCACCACGAGGAGGTAACACAACTGCATTTGGGAAGATACGGAACTAACAGCTAGTACCAACTTTATTCTCCCAAACAGCTTCACACCTGACCACCATTCCGTGAACTACAATTGACATTGATTGACAAAGTTGCTGCATTAGCCAACCATTGAAGACGTTGACTCTTTGAATTGAATGTGTTGGGAAGCTGTGTTGATTGGGAGAGGAACGTGTTTCTGGTATATAGGAGGTTATGTCAGAAGGATTAATGTGTTATGCCCACATAGGGTTATATGTTCATATGGCAGGCATCTTAAGCTGTACTAATACGTTGGGTCAGTGAAGCTTGATCACCTTTAAAGTAGTGCATCCCATGCGGCATTGTTTCGTGCTGTTCAGGTTGATAGAGTAAATGATCATGGCTGGTGAATGCACCTCTATATAGAGACGATTCTATGAAACCGAGTGTGCCCTGACGTAAGCTCATGCTAACACGTTTCAAGTGGCAACGTCGTGGCAAATCCGTATTTGGTGGTTATAATCAATAACTAGGCACAGATATTAGATAATTTTGTCAACTAGAAAACCTGCTGCTTTTCGATTTTTGTTCACATGTATGCATAAAGATCATTTAAACAGCTCAATGGAGTGTCCGCAGTATAATACGTTTTACTTGAATACCATACTGTGAATCCCTGAGGTTCGTAAGGTGAAAGGCTTAAAATGATTCTTGGCATAAAAGAGAAGGAAAATTGCTTAAAATGATTCAAATGAATTATTTCTCAAAGCTTCCGTTGGGCATCAAAACACTACCCAATGTAAACACCAAGGGGAATCTAATGAACCAACACAATCATATGTGGCTGTAAGATATAGAATCTTGAGAATCATTATTAAGCTGCTCACCACCAAATGAGGAAAATCCGTTTGGATTTTGACTTAAAATCTTTTAACCAACACATAACGTTGCGCTGCAACGCAAATGTCACAGTTTCTCACGAGAGGTGTTCAAAAGCATATTCAAAAGCATTTGTTTGAATATAAATTAGATCATCAAGGTCAGAGGAGGTCCCAAGAAAGTTCAGATTTAAGTCTATTCAAGCATATACTTTGAAACTATACCGACTGCCAAAACTAGGAGACAGCTTAAAGAAGAATCAGGATAACCTACTTCGAGAATGTTTTTTCTGAAAAACAGATGAAGTGTGCTAGCCGCTTCTTTGTTAATTTAAGTGGTGCCATTTAATTTTTCCAAACAACTCACCGTGGGAATTTAATGTCTGACAAATGATGAAAAACCAGCCAAATAAAAACACAGCCGGAACAATCCGCATTAGGAGACCAGAATGAATGATATTACAAAACTACTGTACAACAGTCTAATCTAAGAAATGCGTTAAGAATAACAAAGTCGTTATCAAGTATGGGTAGAGCAGTGAAAAACAGGTAGCTGGGATAAATGAAAGCAATAAAGCACAGGACAAAGCTTTCCTATACGAAGTAAAAACCACTTCTAGGTCGGAAATATAATCAATCTTTGAAATGGAGTCAGGATCTTTGCATATTTTGGGGCTTAATAGGTTCGCTTTACGCCATTATATAGCGAAATCGTGCCGGTACAGCTATAGGTCTGATTTACGTAGAATCATCTGCATATTGACTAGCTCCATGTCAGCCTACTATAGTACTTACATGGATGTTGTGTTGGCCCATGAATTTTGCACTGCAACAGGGCGCCATAGATGTGTTCGTTTACACTACCGATCGTAATCAAATTACGGAGCATCTCTTTTTCATCCTGCCCCTAATGGGATTCGTACCCGGTGTACCTCTTACTCCAATTGCCTCAACTTTATAACCAGTGCACCATTTGGTCGGTTTCACAAAAGTTTGTGTCATCATTATTTCTCATATGCAACCGGAATGCGGTTATAATAAACAAGTCAATCACTAATCCGATCATTTGTACCAATAAGAGAGGCCATCTTCAAACGCTTGTGTGGTATTTGGTTTCAATGATCGACAGCATTTTTACATATTGTGACTTAGCGATGACGAGTATATATACTCCCATATTGTTGATCCCTCGATATATGTACGCTCAAGCATGACATAATATTTATAATCCGTGTATAGAAATTCCAAACCACTTATATTCCTAATATTTAAATCTCGAGAAATAACGAAATACCACTTGAGACATTTCACTATATAGACACTCGTACATATCCGACAGACATGTAGCAGAAACAAAAAACGTCTTATTGTGTTGTTACAACTTATTAAGAAAAAAAAATTGTTTTGCAAACTCAACTATACTAGACTCGTAGTTACAGAGGTAGATGAATAGACGTATATAAAATACACGGCACATATATGGCAACGATTACCAAATGCAGAGCTTAAGAAAAGAAACTACAAAAATAGTGCTGGATATGGTAAGATGTCAATTATTTAACTGACCTAACCGAATACTATTATTATTGAGAACTCGCGGACCGGTGGAATTTATTTGGTTTGATAACTTAATTTTCACATCATGTTCGAATCGTTTTTTTTTTTTGGATCATGACTAATTTTAATGAATAAATCAATTTGGAAATGAGTGAAATTAAATTTGAATTTTGGTTGCGGAGCAAAAAATAAAATGATTGATTGAAATTAATTTGCGGGATTTAAACCAAAAGATTACGAAACACTTTCACTTCAATCGGCATTATTGAATTGTTTAATATTTAATCGGGTGTATTATAAACTTTAAACAATTAAATTTGTGTGTGTGTGCGGCCTAGCGCTCTATGGGTGCGGATAATCCAATTAGCATATACACATACGAAATGAGCGGATTATAGCTTAATAGCTGTCAAAATTTTGGGTTAAATTTGAAACTCGCTTATACTATAGACACATATCTGGTTTCGTAACTACAGTTTCGAGTTAACCATGATTTCGTTGTAATGTGTCACTTGTAACCATGGTTTGCAACTTGGTTTAAACATGGTTTCGGAATGAGCTAATTTTTCTCATTCCATAGCATTTTAGTGACGACAGTGCCAAGTTATAATGTTAATGAATAGCGAAAACTATAATATTGGTTTTTTTTTATGTATTTGTTTATAAAATTTGAAGTTTAAAAAAAAATATGTTTTACAGAATTTGATAAATTAATGGAAAATCAAAGAAAAAGAAAGGAAAATCAAAAAAATAGGAAAATTAAGGCGGAGGGCGAATCAAAAATATTTTTAAACCACATTATCAAAGTAAGAATTTTAATGAATTAGTATAAACTGTCAAATGAAATGAGAACTGTAGTGTGTCTTGTATTCTCATTTCCAAAATCATAGTTCCATAATCATGGTTACGAAACCAGATATGTGTCTATGATATTAGACGTAAGTGAAATATTGCCTAGATTTTAGACATCATTTATCATAATCGCAGATCTAATCAGGCATCGTGAGCAATGTGAAATTTTTGATGTTTTAAAGCATCCATAATGGTGGGTTCCCTGAAAAATGTCCGATCAATACAGTGGCGTAACTACAAATTTTTGGCCTCCCCGCAAAACTTAATGTAGGCCCCTAGACTATCCTCCCTCCACCTTGCATATCTTTCCCTTCAGAGTAATAAAAAATGTTCATCGAAAATTAATTTATTATTATTTTCAATTAAGAAAAAGATCGTTCCACTGTTGCGACTGTTGCAGGTAACGTAAGAAACAATAAAAAACATGTCAATACTTAAACATGAAACACAGGAAGCTATTAGGTGTGCATTAAAAACCAGAATTTTTTTTTTAATTTGAGCCTTTATTGTGGAAAAACGTCACAAGATTTTTTATCCAAAGTATTGCTCATCGCTACTCACAACTTTTTCCCATCTTTCTGGTAATTTATGGATTCCATCCCAGAAAAACTGCGATGGCTTCGCGGTCAAAAATGAATCGAGCCAATTTTCGATACCTTGAAGTGAAGCGTATTCTTGGTAGGTCATTCTGCATGAATCGAAATAGGTGGTAGTCGGAAGGAGCAAGGCCTGGGCTATAACACGGGTGAGGCAGAATTGCCCATCCGTTATTCTCGTAATTTTTGACCGGCACCGCAATGTGTGGCCGAGCGTTATCGTGGTGGAAAATAATTGACTCATATCTGATCGCATACGTGAGAGCCGCTCTGCCTGAATATTCTGCTTTAATCGAACCAATTTTTGACGATAGAGTTGGGGATTGATGGCATGGCCACTTGGTAACAGCTCATAGTGGATCACACCATATGCACAGCATAACCTTGGCACCGTGAATATTCGGCTTCAGTGTCGATGGGCCTGCACGTCTTTCTTGAGATACGCTTTTTTGCGCTTGAGATTATTGTAATGGATCAATTTTTACGATGCAAAAACAACATCTTTTTGTGGCGCTCGAGCAGCATTTCGAACATGCAAAATCGTCTTTCCATACGTCTTTTGGCTTCAACTCGTATGTCACCCAATTTCCCATGTTTTTTGGATGAATCCCAAGGCTTTCAAACGTCGTGAAATTGTTGCTTGATCAACCCCCAATGATTCTGCAAGTTCTTCTTGCGTTTGACATGAATCTTGATCGAGTAATGCCTCCAATTCTTCAGCTTAAATTTTAGGGTTATCAAAAGATATATCTGTCCATGATGTATTATAACGCATAAACAAGTAATAACATCTAGTATCAAATTCCGGATCACAATAACAAAGACCACGGGACCGCGTTCCGCGTTGCAGTGGACCCCCTATCGTTGCGGGCCCCCCTGCAGTGCGGGGTTTGCGCCCTTGTAGTTACGCCACTGGATCAATAGCAAACTTTCGCACCAGAAGAGGTGCAACCTCATGCCGGTATTCTATACTGAAGCCGGTATGCACTCTGAATGAATCCAAGTCTAATTTTAGAGACTTGATCTCACAAATGTATAAGAAAGCCATGGTAGAGTGAACTATGACAATTGAGAAACCATAAACGAGTTTGAAAAATTCTCAAGAGTTCTCTAATAAGAACTTATGACGCTTCTAAAGGATTATTTATAGTTGCCGTTCTAAATGGAAGAAAGCACAAGGATGACAGTTTTTAATTCGTTCTTGTTTTTAATTTGTTCTTGACAAATTGGTGCTGGTTCGAAATGAGAGAGGGGGTTTCTTACTAAATTAAGGTTTGGCTTTGATCCAGAATAGAGGTAATAGCTAAGAAGAAAACTGGCAGAAGGATCAGAAAACGATCTGATGTCCTTCAACTATAGCAGATATCGAAATTGGTGGAGTTCCTAGAGTAATCATTATTGACAAGAATGATACACTTATACATACAAATGATTTAGTAAACGACAGGGTTTAAGTAAGTCACAACAAATTATCTGAAAAAAAACTGAACCATATAAACGATTAAACGACCATTTAATGAGGTCACTCATATATTCGAAACACCTAAGGAAACAACAGGATTTGTAGATTATGCAAAGATGTCGGCAACCTATAAATAATTTATAATAGACTTGCAAAGTGGTGATCCAACCGCGATTTTAACACGCAAACTGCTGATCGAAATTGAAGGTACTCAAACGTGTAATTTACGCAGAGGTTATAGTATAGAGGATGGTTCGTACTGGCCAATAGGTTTGTTTCGGTTAGGTTGAGTGGCTGTTACAGCACACTTAAACCGGCGACAATTCGTTGTGATACCACTGGAATTTACTTCCCTATTACCATTATGAGAACCAGTTTGAGCTTCTTATGTAGCGTGATACGTCTCGCACCTTACAGTTTTCGAGATCAGAGAGGTAGTCCATTAAGAATTTACCCAAATATTTCTTTTGTGTGCTAAAGCCGGGCATGAGCATAGGAGGTGGACTTCCTTCTTCTCGTCCATACAGCTTTTGCAAAAGTTATCAGCTTCGAGAATCTAGCCTCCTCTCATGTTGTCCAAGTAGGCAGTATCCTGTGTATATCCCCACGATCGTTTTTAGTTCACGTTTTCTTAAGGAGAACAGTGTCTTTGAGCGTTTCAAGTCCACATGAGAGGACGTTAGTCCTCCTTTCATTCACTGCCTCCTGTTTTTAGCACAGTCTTGCGTGACAGTAATTGGAGCAGTAATTGGAAAGTTCTACGATGGCTCGCTAGTTCGTCCGCCCTGAAGTTCCCCATGACGTCCAAGTGGCCGGGGGTCCATACTATCTGAATGTTGAAATGCTTACTCATCTCATTCAGAATTCCATCGCCATTCTAGACATCAGAGAAACAAAGTCCAACGACTTGATTTCTGCCTAACTATAAATAGTTATATCAGTCGAGAATACCACCTTATGTTTCAACCAATTCAGGACCACATTAATAGCTATCACATCTGCCTGATTCACGCTGAAGTGATCAGGGAGACGAACTGATATATTTGCATCCAATTTATCACAGAAGACTCCTGTTCCTACTTTACCGTGTAGCTTGAAGCCTTCCGTTAAGAACTGCAGTGCTTCCGTTTTTGCAACCGACCCGCTTCTCCAAGATTCTCTTGAGGGACAGGAGGTTCGGAATCTTTTTTTCGAAACACAAAGTTCGTGTTACGTAATCTAGATTCGCCAGTTCGTTCTTTAGCGATCGAATGATCGTCAAGTGTCCTGTCTGAAGATATTTTCACTGAGATATGGCTGATAGTCGGGTGGCCATAATACCCACCATCTGCTTACCATAAATATCGACGGGAAGAAGGTGAAACATAGCCGGTGTTTCACGTGTGAGTGAGACCTATAATCTATTATTTATTTCACAATCGGCAATGGATGTGGCACATTTCGAAAGCCGTTTTCGTCAATAACATAATTAAACACTCTGTGGTGCATAACGAATTGTTACGCCAGGTCACTTTTTCGTATATAAAGACCACGTTGATTCCCACATGATGGATTTAGAGGTTTGCCAACCATCGTAATTTCCCATCTCTTCCACAATTCAAATGCTTAAGAATAAAGATTGGAAATCTTTGTGAATAACCGCAGGCCGAATACGTTCACAATACCAGGTTGAAGTTTTTTTTTGGAGCTAATGCACCTTCTGGCGATAAATAATTATTTTAAATTCAAAAGACATTTTTTGTTGTTATCTTTTAAAAGAGGTGTCAACAAACACTTCTGTACGAATAAGTATCGAACAACCTTATCTCATGTCGTTGGAACAACCTTATAACTAATCGTTATCTGATCGGTATCACTATATTGGACCACTCGGCTAAATATTAGGTCATTTTAAGGCATTTTGTCATCTGTTAATCGTAGGGCATCCATAGAACCAAACATAATCAAACATTTAGCGATTTGATCTCACAAATAAATGTGCCCCGGTAGGTTGGGCTATAAAAGAATTTGGAAAATATTCAAGAACTGTAATAAGATTTTTTAACGGTTCTGAATGACCACCAATTGCAATTGCAAGATCTAAGAAGACTGTTCTGATGTATTCCAACTATAAAAGATAAATAAGATATTGAAGGAGTTGCCGGTTATAGTCATTAAGCATCTGTCAAAGGCATAAGAATCTGTCAAAGTTACTTCCACTACGCACGTTACCTAAACCAAGGAGGGAGACTCGGATGTCATTCAGCTAACATCAGATGATAAAACACGATGAATGAGGATCACTTTTAATTAAATATATAGAGCAAGGAACTTTTAAAACAATTTTTGAAACACTTTACAACCAATTGTGAATCGATGGTTTCGCTGCCTAATATGTCCTATACAATAACATCAACAATCTTGATACTGAATGAGATAACTGATACACTCGTATGTCTGCTGAAGTTATACAATTTGTCTATCGTCCAAAAGGCATAACTAAATGACTTTTGGTGATGGGTGAGGGCTGGATAATTTATTCTGAACTTTAAACTTTCTGAGCAGTCTGACGATAGTTTAAGAACGACAGAATCGATTACGTCTATACTAAACAATGATTTAGCAACTTAGCTGGCACGTTACGAAAGTAGTAGTATTTCCTAACCGCGGAGCCAAACTACGATTTACCAATTAAACACTCCGTTGTTCAATTCTAGATTACCGCAGACTCAATGCGGCCACAATACAAGATCGTTACTCGATCCACCACATTCAAAAAATGCATTGACATGGATACACCACCTTTTCTTGTCAGATCGTATCACTAAATTCCCATCGACTCGAAGACTTCAGCTTCTTCCATTTTATCCGAATATGCCTTCGGAATATGAGGTGTCCGTAGAGATACAATAAGTTTAGTATCAACCAAAAACCAAATTCGAAATGGGTTCGAGCTCTTAGTCTCACGATCACACGTTATTCTATGCCATTATATACTATGCCAGTACATTTATCAAATCCAGTAGCGTACGTCTTATGAAAAGGATTTGATCACTCAGTAACTGCTTATTGAACTTACGTGAGTCATGATGATGTTTCTGATAAATATGAGATAAGGAGTTAATGCCTCCCAAAAATATTTGCAATAGTATAAACTAATCATTCATCAGAATGATTCAACAGAATGGGTAACTTATAGAACCAGGCAATGCAAAACCTATTTTCGATTTGGTTAGAGATTAGGGTAAACTTAAATTACCCGCAAGAAACTTAGCCCAAACACCTAGCCCAAGTACTGCAAAATTGTGATTGTGTCTCCGTGGCTAAGCCACTTCACCATCTTAGTCGGTGTGATTGTATCTCAAAATACTTTTATAATAAATAAAGAGTAATTATGTTCATTTAATTACCCTACAAGCAAATCTGTTTCCTATTCGAGAAGTACCAAAAATTGCACTTTCACATAATTGGCTCTTATCGATTCGATAATATTGCATCGGCCAAAAATTAACCACCTTAAGGATATGCATATATGAAGAACCATTTTTTATCCAGATAATAACACCCTTCAATATCGATTATCTCGATAAATATGTACACATAATATACGTACATATATGTATAACTATAAACGAATTGGAAAGTTCGATGCGATTCCCATCCAATATGATTAATAGTTTATCGTTTGTGTATTACTTGCTTTTTGAAATATCTTGTAAGACACATCGCAAAATACTAAAATTTGACCATCTCACTGCGCCGCACGGTTCATATAAACCATGTATATATACAGACATATGCCATATGCTTGTTTTGTGTTAAGTCATTTGTGTGAACCACAATATATATTATTGTTCTTAGTATAAACTTTTTGAACTTTGAACATATACTCGTTAGAACATATCACAAAACAGTTATTTTAATTGAAAATTGTTATAACTCCCTTTTCGAAAGTCCTATTTATATGCAAATCTTGTATATATAGGTAATTTATATCCCACCCGCGTAACTATCTGCTGACTATCGTGTAAATATTTATGTTTATGTATCTAACCTATCACTAACTCTGGCTCTCTATTCGTGATATATCGATTTCTATAGACATCGACATATACCTATACGAATCTTAAGATCTAGATAAACAGTGCGTAGGATTTTGAAAACCAAATCTATTAAATGGTTTGCGATTTGTTTTCTATCTCGTACAGAAACCACTTTGTATTGTGAATAAATTAATTTTCTTGTGATTTCAATTTATATATACAGGTGGCCCTCGATTAACGTAATCTGTAGTATATAAAAATGCGGTACGTGCTAAAAATGATATTTGTTGTATTGTGGCCGCACTGAGCCTGCTGTTAATCTATAAGTTCTACACGCGTCATTTTGCCCCTACAGCGAATAATCGAAACGCGTCAAAACACACCACTTGGAGCTTGACAAGTCCATTTTCTTAATCACCTTATCGCTTCGCATTTTGATTTTAATTAGTCGATGGTAGCCGGCTCATGCCTTTAATTCCAGATCGTTGAGCAAAATTTTAAACTACTTAACACTTTGGCTGGCAATGTTGTAATGAGCATACACTCTTAATTCCACCCAACCATGCCAATGTTGTTCTAGACATATATTCGAAATTCTGTTTTCCTCAGCCAGTTATAAACATATACCCCAAATTTCATCCCACTAAGCCAGTGTTGTTCTATAGACATACATTATATTTATTACGTCAGTTTTAATACACTGGCATAGTGACAGATAATCTAGAATATATGTTGAGAACAACACCGGCCCCATAAGAAAGATTTTGGGATGTATGGCCGTAACAATATTGGCGTGCTTGGATGGCATTTAGAGTGTATGCTCATCACAACATTGGTAGCCAAAGTGTTTACGCGATTTCGACTTTTTCTATTCAGTTTGACTGTAGCGGGTGATGACCTATCATGATTTCTGCCCAATGTTCTGCATGACAACGGGCAAAATTTCAAGCAAAAGCGGGTTAAATGGTGAAAGTAACTATGCTTTTTTAACCGGGAATTTAAGGGATACCAGTGCTTTTCGTCCTTACTATTATTGATATGAATAAACAGAACTCGCCTCGCGTGCTACGGTAACGAATAACTATTCGTGACAACCAATCTAAAGATGATCATCCCTTTCGTATTATACTACATATAGGTGGAAAGCACTGCCCACCGAAGTCGACAGAATGAAGGAAATTTAAAAAAATGATGTCAAATGAGTTGGAGGGCCGAGGAAATGTCATTGTTAGCCCTTAAGGACGTTGAGTTAACGTGAGATTGTACCCGTTACATAAATATACTTCTCATGACTCTGTTTCCACACTGGTCCGTTGACACGATTAAAAAGCTCAGGCAGAAAGATGTCTATAAAGATATGGTCAATAGAAATTTAAATGCTTCTCAGGGCGCTGGAAACAACCTTACCAGAACTCCAGAAATAACAGCTGATTCATTGCTGGATTATATCGATAATTCCAGAAGCCGACCGTAGCTCGAACACACTTCTCTCTATTGCAAACAATGCTCATGCAACGAACAAAGAATTGGCGCTTTGGCTGCATCCCTATAATGGACATTCTCTCCTACCGAGTGGCCAAGGCTGAAGTTATACAGTTACTCCACAACAAGACTGATTGGTGACGAGTGGGTTAGTGATGACATTCAAAGAGAGACATAAAACAAGAAGACTCCCTATCTCCAGTCATTTTTAATTTAATTATTGATCGACAGTTTTATGAAAATACCGGATAAGGTGGGTGCGTATCAATAGGTGGCAGTCCTATAAATGCCATAACGTTTGCCGTACACATGGTGCTATAGGCCTTGACACCTCGAAGACTCTAACGAACCGATCGAAATGGTTTACACAGTACTCCGCTCCTCCATCGCTCTAAGGAATGCTCAGACTCCAGCAAAGAATCCACACACTTAGAACTGTCTTCATTTCTCAATTAAATTATCGTCTTATCGGAGGTAAGTTTTGTGTCAAATGAATTCTGCCATGCGCCAAGCTACTAAGGTGATTTGGGATTTCGACCTTGAGCTGGATCACCCCTTGCTCGAGATTGCACTGCCCAGAATACCACAATCACGTTTTTATCATTGAAATGGGCTCGTTTTGGAGTAAGAAACTACTCGCATCAGTTAATCGTTAAAGGAAGTGGATCATGTCGTTTTTGTCCATAGGTGGATACTTAAACCACCCAGGCTATTCTCAGGTTAGTTAGTAGTTAGTAGTTCTCACGGTAGTTTTTGTAACACAACTCATTGGATTACACGCCTTCTATATCAGTTCCAAATATATAGGTGGTCATAGGGCAATACATTGTCCCCATGGTTTATAAAAGTTGAGGCACAAATAAGGTCATAATATGAATTGGCTGCCATTTTGTTTGAAATGAAAATAATTGGCTCTGTTTCCATGGATAGTTTATTAAGCTGAAAAAAAGTAATCAGTGAAATGACCACGTCCATCATGTTGCACATCTGGGCTCGTTTACATTTTGACTTGTTGTTCGAGAAATGGTGTTCCACCTATATTGTTGACCGTGCTGTGTGAGCTGTTGATCTATGTCTATGATCTATCCAACTAGGTTGCTTAAATTAACATCTGTCTGTAGAGCTCGTCAGTACGGTTACGGTGGTGCCGTAGACGTCCTTAAAACATAAGGGCCATATATTTGTTTTCATAATTCTGGTAAATTTCGTAAATTTTGATTATACCAAACCAATTGCAAATGGGCTTCGTCGCTCATTATAATTTTGAGTTAATCTTGCTTGACGATCAGCAGGCAACAATTGGTGAACGGTTATAGGGCAACACTGATGTTTTATTCACCAAAATTCGACGCAATGGACGTCTGCTGATGTCAAAATGTGTGCATTGTTGTCTCATCGATGTTTATGGCTTTTCTTCGCTGAACTTTCTTGGCCACAGCAGCGATATTCTCAATTTCAGCCGCACAATGACATTTGACGCCATTTTCACAAATAATGACACAACTACAATATAATCACCTTGAATAATGCCAAATTAATTAAGAGGTACACCCAATGTACAGTATATTTAAGAAAGGTCGCATCTAAAATTATTCAAGCCAAGCAAATAAATGATATAAAGTCTGTTTAAAGATACCTAACCCTGAAACTAAGGGTAGAGTATCCCTAAATTTCTACGTCGACAGTCTCTTTCTGTATAGAATTGATTTGAGAATGCCTTATTGTTTCAAAACAACTGGTATAATTCCACCACTCAAAGATGGTGACTGTATTCGTAAATGGGTCTGCTAATTTACCATGTTCTCATAGTAGCTTCCACTGGCCCATTCAATATTGACTTCATAATTTTTGTCCTCAAGTGCTAAAAACGTTATGATATAAGTCTTCTATAGATAGTCAGCCTTGTTCCGTATTTAGATTAATCGTGATGTCTCAAAATATATGAGTACCTGAGTGATCACCACAAATTTTTTCAAGCCCTATTCTAAACCAATTCTAGTTGAAGGAATAGTAATGTATAGGGTGATGGGTCTTCGTGGGTTGATTATATCTTGCAAACGGTGTAACAGTACGAGTATAGTAAAAATTCTGAAACTACGTAAATCGAGCACCACCTGTAACAAAACAAAATAAAATGATTAAAATTAATGATTTTGGACTGTGGTATATTGGTATACAATGTACAGGGTGTCCCGAAAGTGGCTGGCACGAATGGTTGGATGCCTTGATCGAAGCGAAGACGACTTTGCTTTTGAGAATTGGTGCACTGTGAAGCCTCCCTTATCAAGTTATTTGAAAAGGCTCCTTCTTATTAAATAATTCTTATTGAAAATGTAGTTCAAACTCTTTGCCTTCAGAAAAACTAACTATAAGAATCGGTTGAAGTTATAGTTTTGCCTATTTTGACTATAAAGGTAAAATTGAGAAAAGATTTGATTAGTAAAATCTGCTGCTATGTTCTACCTCAGACAGGTTACATTCATTTAGCAAGGCCTTCAGTTTTCGCCTATGAGCATGTACCAGATTTCAAACCTGTACACTAAACAACTAAGCAGAGTTATACGAGTCACATGAAAAAAATCATTCCAACAGTCGAGAATTGTTTTAACCATATAGTTTTCAAAGAACAGTTTCAAAAGAAGCTATATTCCCGTCTGTTAGTTGATATTTTCCCCCCAATTGTTTCTCCTTTTATGAAGATATAATTCTTTGATTGCAATTTGCCCATCGTATCAATCGTAAACCCCGTTTTGGCATGCAACTCGGTTTTTATTGTCATTTTTGAATACTTAATTTTCTCGGTACTACATAAGTCGTTCTCATCCATTAGTAGACCTTTCTCTACATTGCCACTCTTTATTCTAATGTTTCATATTCTGATTTCATAATCTAATTCAGACTATATTCGTTTATACGGGTGTAATACAACATCTATTAAAATAATCTGAATTAGGACATCATAACAGCGTTATTCAATAAGTTCGTAGGATGACACATAGATGTCGTTACTATCCATATGTTTTTTATTTAGTACTAACCTTCAAACGATACTTGTATAAATTTGATATAGACTTCTGACGATCGATTCGTGTGTTATAGCCTCTAGATACTACCACAAATGATGCAGAGCACAGTGGACGCCCAAATGATGCTGTTATTCCAGAAAAACATCAAAAAAATCCACAAATTGGTTATGAACGATTGCAAATGGAAGGTGCACGAGCTAGCTGACCAAAAACAATGAAGTGTTGCTTCAGAGGAGTGTTTGGCGCTGTTAAACCGCAATAAAATGGAATTCTATTGTCGATATGTGACATTGGTTGAGATATGGCTTCACAATTACACACCATAGTCGTAAAGACAGTTAGCTGAGTGGACAGCAGTCAACGAACCGAATCCAAAGCGAGCAAAGACGTAACAGTCGGCCGGTAAGGTGATAGCGTCTGTATTAAAAAAAAAATCTCCAAAAGAAACCACCATCAACAGCGAGTATTACTGTGCACTTTTGGATCAATTGAACGCTGAAAAGGTTGTTTCATCAAGACAATGCACCGCATCACTGATCGATGAAAACGTTGGCAAAATTGAATGTATTGGGGTTCGAACCTCTTACCCACCATATTCTTCAGATTTAGCCTCCAGCGACTTTTCCTGTTTTCAGATCTCAAGATAAAACTTGCTGGAAAGAAATTTAAGTCCAATGATTAAGTAATCGCTGAAACTGAGGCCTAGTTTGACGAGAAAGAGAAATCGCACCATAAAACTGGTGTCAAAATCGTCCTCGAAGGCAACAGGTGCGCTTCACCGTTTTTCTGATAGGGACGGCGAACGACGCCATATTTTTTATTGTTCTTTTGTCATTTGGAAACTTCATTAGTATACATTTGATCATGGAACGCTACACACGTGAACAGCGATTGCAAATCGTGCAAATTTTTTATCAAAATAATCGTTCTGTTGCTGGTACTTTAAGAGCATTACGGCCATTTTACGGTCCATTTAACAAGCCAGCCCAGCCCGTTCGACAATCGACCATATAGTGGCAAAATTTGAGTCTACGTTTTCGCTACATAGTGTGTACGGTGCTCTCGAGAGCAAGAGGTGCTCGAAGTGTTGAAAACATCGCAGCCGCCAGGGCTTCAGTTGAAGAAGACGCGAATGTGTCGCTCACACGACGTTCGCAACAATTGGGCCTTTCTGTGACATCATTGTGGCAAATTTTACGTAAAGATCTTGGCCTACATCCGTATAAGATCAAGCTGACACAACAGCTAAAGCCGTTTGACCATTTGAAACGACGCCGATTCGTGAATTGGGCTCAAGAGCAAATCGAAAATGATGCAGATTTTCACCGAAAAATCATCTTCAGCGATGAGGTTCACTTTTGGCTAAATGGATTTGTCAACAAGCAAAATATGCGTTACTGGGCAGGAAGCAACCCACACGTGATTCATGCGACACCGTTGCATCCCGAAAAAGTCACTGTTTGGTGCGGATTACATACCGGTGGTGTCATTGGGCCATACTTTTTCATCGACGATAACGATCGCCACGTTACTGTTAATGAAAATCGATACCGCGATATGATAAACGATTTTTTTTGGCCGCAATTGAATGTAATGGACTTGGACGACATGTGGTTTCAACAGGAAGGGGCCACATGCCACACAGCACACGATACAATCGCGTTATTGAAGACTAAGTTCGATGAGCGTGTTATTTCGCGAAATAGGCCCGTCCAGGAGCCACCGCACTCGTGTGATTTGACACTTCTATAGATTATTTTCTTTGGGGTTATGTGAAGTCATTGGTTTATGCTAATAAGCCGGTGACGTTGCAAGAGCTCAGAGCCAATATTGAACGTGAAATTGCTGGAATTTCGGCCGATTTATGCGAAAGAGTGGTCGGTTCAAAGATTGGACTTCGTAAAACGTGCACGCGGTGGTCATGCAAAAGAAATCGAGTTTCATACTTAAATGTATATGTTCAAATTTGTTTATTAAAAAAAAGTTTCAAAAATCGAACAGTTTGTGTTTTATTCAAAAAAAAAGTTGAAGTGCTCTTGTTGAAAAACCCAAAATATGTTGAATACAGGGTGGCTGAGACCAAATGTTACTAACTTCACTCTTCTGTCATTGGTGTAGTTGTCATTTTTCGCGCGTCAATTTTTTGACAGATTGAAGTTTGGTTAGTTGTTTATATGTGGTCAATAAATAATTGTTCTAAATTAATATCTTGATAAAAAAATCGTAATGGAATTCAAACGTAATAATGTAATTGCACTGTATTTGTGTGGAAATTTACAAACAGCAATAGTTCGTCAGCTCCACTATTTGAAGGTGATTAAAATGTTTGTGTATCGAGCCATAACTCGATACAACGAAACTGGTAGCATCGCTGAACGCAACAGAGGCGGTCCTAAAAAGACAGCAACATCAAAAGAAATGATACGAAAGGTGAGGAAACGAATCCAACGAAATCTTCGTCAAAGTGCCAATCAATTAGTCGCATTTCTACATGTTTCACGATACAGAATTCAAACCATATTGAAAAATGAACTACACTTGAAGCCTATAAGATACAAAAAGTTCAAGATCTTACGGAGGCACAAAAAAAAGTTAGGCTTGAAAGAACACGAGCATTGAAGGCCTTGGCCGAACGTGATGAGATTCCAAAAATTGTCTTTTCTGATGAGAAAATTTTCACCATTCAACAGTATGTGAATAAAAAAAAATGATCGTGTTTGGTTAGAGACAAGTCCATCGATAATTTGGACACAAGAGTTGCCATGCGCAAGCAATCACCGCAGTTTATGTTATGATTTGGGCTGCAGTTACTGCAGATGGACGCACTCTTCTGGTTTTCATCGAACATGGAGTTAAGGTAAACCAAGAGATGTACCGCCAAAAGATCCTAAACGATGCTTTGCAACCTTGGGCACGTAAGCACTTTGGTACGAACCGTTGGACATTCCAACAGGACTCGGCACCGTCACACAAAGCTTGAGCGACACAGCAATTTTTACAAAATTGCGTTCCGTGGCTGATTTCATCGAAAGAATGGCCACCATATTCACCAGACTTGAATCTCATGGATTTTTCCATATGGTTTTGGAGAGTAAGGTGTCCACTAAAAAATACGAAAGTGTTGATGCATTGAAGTCAGCTCTTGTTCGAGAATGGAATAAAATTCCGCAAGCCCACGTACGGTCAGCATGCGATGCTTTCTATGGAAGACTGAATCAAATAACCAAAGGAGGTTATATCGAGCAGTAACATGTTTTTCATAAAATGTAATATGTTTTCAACATATTCCACGAAATTTCAATAAAAAATAATCAAAATAAAAAAAATTACAGCGTTTGCATTTGGTAACACTTGGTCTCAGCCACCCTGTAATAAAATCGAATTTTGTCTAAATTTTGTTTTTTTCTTACCTATCCTACTGACTTATTAAATGATGTACAAGGTGCTACGTTCCAGGGTACCTCTTCAAACGCCTATAACTTGATAGGGCAGCTTCACATTCCGAATTCATCTTCGCTTTGATCAAGGAATTGTACCATTCGTGTCAGTCACTTTCGGGACACCCTGTATATGCATATAAATTATTATATATGTAAATGGCGTTCAAGACGATCATATTACATAACCGCATATAAATAGTGGTACTACTACTGTATGTAGATTGCCAAATAATAGAAAGTATCAAAAAAATTTGAATAGCCCCACATTGGGCGCCACAATTATAAAATCAATCATCACCCATTGAGCAATGACCTTTCGAAGCTGTCGGTTAACCATATATTTTATATAGATATAGCTGAACATGCAAATCATCAATCCAATCACCTTTCACGTACATAAATAATAATATAAACTATAAAACCGTGTCTATATAATTAAAATAAACTACAAATAGTGCAATAAAAAATTTTAAACAAACATCAAAGATTATACCATCATAAAAATTTTCTTTAACCTTTTTTTTTCGTTTTGGTACATATATACATATATCTAAGAAGTATATACGCGATGAGACGATGAAGAAGTTTAGTACCCGAAATGATTTATTGGCATTTTATTGACTGGGATTTAAATGTGAGCCGGTGGTGTGGTGAGGTGTATCTATACGGTGAGGCTGTAACATACAATTTTAATTACGATCGCGGGAGAAAGATGCTTATTTTTAATGATCTTTGCCTTATATTATATATATACCGTTCATCTCGTTTTATGATCATATATATGTTAATCGTCGAGTTGTTATTTGAACGAAAGTCGATTTATAATTTGGTTTATGGTCCAAATTTAGGCTAACAAAAATAATTGTTTATATAGGACTTAACCCCTATAATTATCTCGAATCTTTATTGGCTTCCGTTTATAACATTTCGTGTGGTTTTTTCTTATATATGGTATATACACAATGTTGTGACGTATAAATAAGTTTATTGCCGCGCACTTAATTATCACCTTCTTGTGAGAATGATTTGGTAAATTTGACATGCGAAAGTCAAAATATTGCATGTATACACTTTAAAACACTTAAGTGTTTTGGTAATTGAGAGACATCCATCAAAATATTATTTTTGGAGGCTTTTGCATTGATACTCGTATATATGTAGTCGCAATCGCATAAATAACGTATATATGTGCGCGCATATAAAGTGGACGCGTGGGTGTGAATTTATTTGATTTTGTTGTGAAAATTTTATATATTTTTCGGCATTTTGGCTTCAAACACATATATATGTGCTTAAGCATAATCGAGACCATTAATTTTTTTTTTGCAAAATTTTGCGATATATAAAACCACCTGGAGTGAAAGGAAATTACACCTACGAAATACTTTTGTATATTTGGGCTATACTGAGTGGATTTTGATTGAGGAAATGTTTTTCATCGGTTTCACATTACACTTATACAACGATCTGTTATCGGAGCATTCCAATCCAATCTGTATAGTGAACGGTTATAGTGCTGGTTTATGAAGACCAACTTTTAGAAGACTTAATACATTTTAACGATGGGTAGACTAATTTCCTTTTATATCTCGTTACTATTGAGTAAACTTTGGTAGGTAACTCAGGAATGCGAACCACTAATGTATTTCTAGCTCCTTTAAACCGTCCAAGTGGCGCAGAGGTTAAAGCTGTGGCAGTTGTAGTGGAAAGTACCGGGTTCAAATCCCAAAGGGACAAGATGCAAAAAGATATTTTTTACCATCGATCGTTTTGGCGGTGCGATCGGTGGTGTGAATAAACACATCTAGATCCCCTGTTGACTTTAGAAATCATGGGTCTTCCCATGTCTGTACTTTAGGGCTGATATGGAGCTATACAATGCTCAGATGGATTCTACGTAAATCGGACCTATATCCGTACATATAGTGGTATCACAACGGACTATCGCTGGTCTAAGTGTGCGGTAGTAGCCACACAAAAAATATCCGTATAGTAAGTTTTAAGGAAGGTGTTGTGAACATCAGTTTTAACGAGACATAGCTTACCTAAGATCTCAGCTTACCTAAGATCACTATAAAATCTCAAAAGTATCAAGTAGATACGATTCTAATATTTGAACATCAGGACAACAAAATATATTTTCTTTTGTGTACTCGTACATAGCTGGATTGTATTCCGCTAAGTATAAACGGCTTGCAATTCAATTGCACGGTAGATAAATGCGGTGGTGATCTTTTCTCAACATCCTTAATTTAGAAAAGTTATGGAATCGTGAAACAACCAGATATATGAAGCCAGAACAAAATTTAGCGAAATCCATTATTTTTTTGGTAGATGGCTTAAGTGATCGATCTCTCGTAAAGTATCGATCAAACATTTTCAATTTATGCTTGTTGTCAAAGTGACATTTCACACTAAAAAATTTTTTTACTGTTTTTTGTTTGGTCCATTCAGTTGTGACCTACAGGGTGTTAAAAATGGAAGTCAATAAAGAGAAAATTCGACACTGTAACAGCTATTTACGTGCAATCTCCTAAAGATGCATCGCGAACTTCGTCGGAAAATTTCGATAAAATCACAGAAATAATCTAAGTTGACCCGCCATGTTAGCAGTCGTAGCATCGCTTATTAGCTTAATATCGACAATATAAACAGTTTTAAACCATTTGGGACACAATTAACACCAAAAAATATGATTAGTCGAATTTCCGTCTGAGAATCTGTGGCGTTCTTGAGCAAACTCCAACAAATACAATTAAAAATTATCTCACGCCACAATTAATTAATAAAAATATTTCGAGTCAAGTTCTTGTAATTCACTAGTACTGTCGCGACACAACTAAACATATATATACGAATCGCACAGTAGGAACATCAAGTCCGGTAGCATATGCCTGATGAGATGGATTTGATCTTTTCGATCACTCAGTCATTCAATGACGTCATCATCAGATCGAAACCGGGCTAGTGGATTACAAGAACAAGCAACAACTCGGATTTACAATTTTTCATTCAAACATTTACATAAAGCTACACGCTTCTACAAATCCTTGGCCAAACGGAATGAAATCGACCCATTTCTTAACCGTAGCTAGCGATTGACCAGAAACGACCATCAGGGCAGCTCCAGGCCACATACGCCTGTAGTGACTCGCCAGAAACTTAGAGAGCTTGGTTGGGAAGTTTTAATGCATCCACCATATAGTCCGAACCTAGCACCAAGCAACAAACCACCTTTTTCTCACATTGCAAAACTTCCTGAGTGATAAAAATTTGGGATCAAGAGAAGATTGTGAAAATCGATTACTAGAGTTTATCGCCAATAAGGACTAATACTATCTACTAACTATAGACTTTTATGAGAGAGATATTATGATGCTACCTTTAAAATGGCATAAAACACCGATCAGTACGAGACTAGAACTCAATAGTTTTTATATGATGGCGTAACTTTGCAACCCACTGATTTTTCACTCATTGAAAATAAAAAGACAAAAGTCAGCATATTATAATTATAAGTGACTGAAACCCAGAGAAGTTCTGCACTTAATGGCACAAACGACACATCGTGCTAACTTTTGGTTCTATATCATTATATTTATATGTGAAATCTAGGGTGAGAAGGGATAGTTTATGTGCAGGAATGGGCCAATAGTTTAAAGATAGGAATCTTTTCTGGTCGAAAACGAGATGAATGCTGTCATCATCATCTTCGAAGGAATCATCGCATTCGGTATTGCAAGCTAGTCCCATACAATTGAAATGAATCTAAAACACAGTGACCAGTACGAATCGATAACAGACTAACGCAATTAATTTCGCTTGATAGGTGCCCAAGCTGCCTGGAGCTTTTAATCCATGTGATCGTTAGTAGATACCCTAACCAATACCTTGATTTGTGTAATACAGGTAAGAACTGCACATTTCACGATGGATACAACGATAAAATTTAAATTCAGGCTGTCATGTTAAAAAAGCTGTCACTGCCTGTATGTCGATTTCCAGCATAACACAAATATTTTTTTTAAGTATTGATCTTCGTCCCGAAATAATAGCGATACTCTAATGCTATATATAGAAGAGGTAACCATATCGGCCTTATATTTTACGATATGCACTCAAATCGAAATACCAAAATCAAAACTATAAGTCGTATCGATCTGTTACCTTCACCACGTCCTTATGCTCCTAAAAAAGGGATGATTTGCGTCAATAATGTACAAATGTAAAGACGGATGTCAATTTTGAATGAGATACTGTTTATACTAATATTTACAAACTCGCCACCAAATGATTGATATCATAGGCTAGCATTGATAGAACCAATGGCTTGGAAATGGTAAAATCAGTTTTGAAGACAATCTCCATGAGTTATCAAAAAATCTTCTACATTGCCAAAAGATAGTACTAGCTTTTTAGATCTGATATCGAGATGATGAGTCAAATCTGAATGAGCATAACTTTGAGCGATAAAGCCAAATTACCGAAGTCTAATGAGAAGCTTAGAAATGTCCAAAAGTCACAAAAGTGACTATGTGAAAATATACCACCTTTCGGACAACCTCTAGCAACTTTGACTGAGACGCAGGATTGAATCCATTTGACAAACATAGCAATCGATTTACTGTCAAATACTCCTACAGTATCGAGGAAAGTAGCTATGTAGTTACAAGTTCATGTAGCCTTTGGGGTAAAGTTGGGGTCATTATAATCCAACTTTCCAGCTTTCGGGATAAAAATTGCTATACATAGTAAATTGCAAAGCGATGCATGATTAGAACTGAAAGAGAAGGTGTTCCTTGATTCAGCAGGAAAAATTCCATCAGGACTGGCAGATTTATCAGCCGCCATTACTCCAATGAAAAACCATAATTTTTTTTTCTAAAATCCAAATTTACCAAAAGATAGACTGTTACGTTCCGAAAATGACTACTTCTCATTTTTGAACGATTTTTTTTTAGAGGAAGTAAGCTGACTAAGGTTTTATTTAGTCTCGCAACAGGTAGTCGATTATAAATTTTTTCCCAAATATTTATACAGAAGGATCTGTGTTAAGATCTTAGATGCTTTTTATTAACCTTTGTTGCAGCTAGAAAGCTAGTCCAATAAAATTGAAGATTCAACATTTTAGTAGTTTCCCTTAACCTTTAAATCTTATAATGCCAAAACAATTTGTTCCTTTTTGTTTGGTAAGTATTGAGTGGACTTGCCATTTCAAACGTGGTTTAGCGCAGTATAGCCTGCAACTCGACATCAAAAAGTGAATGGATCAATAGATGATTCAAGTAGTGAAATTTTAGAGAGAATGTTCCCAAATAAATTAACTTCCTGTTCCGGTAAGGCTTAAACGGTGGGCTGTTAGGTTAATATTAAAAAGAGATACGCATTTGCGTTCAGTGGTTGGAATATCAAATCCTATTGCAACATCCAATGCAGTGGATCAATTCTTGGATGTAATAATGTATATGACTTGTTTCAACTCACTGGCTGTATTCTCATAATGTTGATACACTCGTCACATGTGCTGCCTCTTATGCTGAAACCTATATACTATCATTATCACTTGAGACATCTCCTGCTTTTCAAAACTGACCTCTATAACATAAACAATTACACTGTCTTCGGTTTGAATTTCAACTTTCTGTTGACTACTGCTATAATATCATGCCTACTATCTCCACTCAAAGGTTTCCTCTCATCACGTTAATTCCGTTGCCTAAAAGGCATATATATGCATGAACAAAGTGATCTAGCATGGGGACCAATTTTTTGCAACGGTTAAGCTTGAAGCACTAAAGAAGGTCAAGATTACCTAATCGACCAACAGGATTTTAAGTGGACTGCAGTCATGATAATCTCTAACCTTGAAAATTGAGGTTAGCCTGTTTAATTATAATATATCAAGGTCACTTAATTTTTTGCTCAGTTTTCAACGTATACAGCATCCAACCATAACAATAAATAATTATATTTTAAGGGCTGTCACATTAATCATTGGATGACAGTTTTTACTGAATTCTTGGCCATTACAACAATTATTACTGAACTGAAATACTTCCGATAATTTTTATAGTTAATTGTGACAAATTGCACACTTACCATAATTATATAGCAATTATAGCACTTAAGACATTTTTAGTGCGCTAATTACTTTGGAATTATATAAATTGTGATAATTGTTGTGTTATAAATGTCATAAATATGATTTGCTGTTGTCAACATGAGCATAATTGTAGCATAATGATTGAGTTTAACAGTTATACGAATGAGGTGGAATTGTTTTGGGTTTTCACTAATGGTAGACTTATCACCATAGTATCTGTAATCACCATAGTATCTGTCGGTTTCTATCTTTATAATCTGTTTAAACGCCATTACATAGCCAAATCGAGGACGTACGGCTATAATACGTCTGACTTATGTAAAACCATCTATACACATTGCATAGTTTAATGCTCGCATATAGTACTGGCATGGAAGATGGGTTGGCCCTTGAATTCATCGTAACCCTGCAGATGGTGAAAAATTTGTTTTACATCCTGCCCCTATCGGGTTTCGAACCCGGTACCTCCCGCTCCGTAACCACTGCACCATTTGATCGGTCGTCTTCGCGGTTTTGAAAGCGGTACTCAACCACATGTATTATCGTTTAACAACATCATTAGTACATTAGATGATACCTTGTACATTAGGGTTATGCATCAACAAATGAACAGCACAGCTTTGGATTTGATATAACGTTGGGTCGACCTGAGTATTAAGGTAAACCTGATATCAACGATAACGTTGCCTAGTTTGTGCGTTTTATTCGTTTGATGCTTAAAGTAACCCAAATGTTATCCATCCAGGAGTTGAGAAAAACTGAATGGTGGTATTCGTTAATAATAGATACATCGTAAATCGGCAGGCAAAAAATTGTTTCGTTGAATTTTTACACAGTAGTCAATTCACGAATCCGACTCTGTAACATTCAATGCAGATTCTCATGAAATTATCTTTATATACACAGTACGCAGACGAGACTTCTACATATGACACTCATAATCAATCAATGTATAAAGTAATTTCTAATATTGTGTACCAATCAAATTAATGACAATTAATAAATTTCTTATGATTAATCAACGATATATCATCATCTTCAATCTTGTCATCAACTTTTCATATTCTGCTTGCGTATGTGAAATCAAATTATTCCGAATCATAAATCAATCAAATAAAAATAATAATTTAAGATCTATACGCGATCGAGCAAAAAATTAGTCTAATCGAAGCGCCGATGGATGCTGAAAATCTTAGTCAAAATATACTCAGTTCGAGGTCGCAATACATTTCGATTTATGATCGGTCGATCGTTATACGTCCATATGAGACCTAAATAATGATAAATGGATTAAATTTTGACTTGATTAATTACTCCCACAGTGTGTGACGATGATGAGATATCGGAGTGAATCGAAATTATTAAACGATTTTGTGTGTTACAAAATTGATTGAAATATTTGACGAAAAACCCAAATAAATGGTTTCAACAATTTGAACGATCGATAGGTAATCAAGATTAATTAATCATTCATTGTGGTGTCAAGTCACTATAGATTGCGGTGAATAATTAACAGGTCCAATTGTCTTTTGTTATATAGATCGGATTATAAAAATGACACTACTTCTAATGAGTGCTGAATTTAGTTTGCACAATCTTAGAACGAGATCTTGAGAATTAAGTTGAGCCACAATATTGTAGGAGAACATCCTATGACGGACTCTATACGGTCTTTCGTAATGTGATAATGGCCGGTTTGTACTCTATCGATACGAACAAAAACATACTCGCAACTTTCTAATGTTTTGGGAACAAAAGCTGGAGTCAAAGTAGACTTGCGAGTGTCAACTGGAATTAGTTTGATTACAAAGTCTGTTGGACCGGGGTTTGAATCATGTAAACTGATACGAAAAATTCTCTTGGAAGCTTGAGAATTTATCCACATACTAGTTCTGCTGGGGAGCACTATAGTTCATCTTTGATTGCTGTTCGTAATCCCAACAAGATAATGGCGAGCTCAGTGCTGCAATGGATAACATTTCCGCAAGCTTAAAGCGATGTTTTTAGTTGTCTATTAAATCGTTTCCATTTGCCTGTGGATGGTAGGCAGTGGTACGAATTCTATGAGCGCCTATAGTAAACGCGTGAGCTCTGAGAAGAATTTTGAATCAAATGTGCTGCCTTGAACAATTGTAATCTCAAGGGGTATTCCAAACCTTGATACATATTACTCGACAAAAGTCTTAGCATTTGTGGCAGCGGTATTGTATCGGCAAACAAGTGAATCGATCTACAATGGTAAGTATGTATAAATAAAACTTTCGGATGGTGGGAGCGGTCCCAATACATCGATATGGATATGTTCGAACATCGATGATGGAAGATCGAAATGCCCTGGTTGTGTCTTGTTGTGCTTTTGCACTTTGCTAGTTTGGCATCCGATGCGCAATCAGAATTTGTAACGTCAGCATTAATGTTCGGCCAAAATATCTACTAGAAATTAGTTTACGTGTATCGCGTATGCTTGGATGAGATACACGATGTAGTGCTCTGAAAACTATTTGTCTATGTGACAATAAAACGAATGGTGGATCGGATAAGATAGTTCCATCCATCATCAGACTCTTGAATCTTAGCTAAATCATTTAAATTTAGTCTAGAAGTTTTGTCTATACTACCAACGTGATCGCACGGTCGTGACAAAGCGTTTGCGACCACGTTGTGATAGCCTATACTATATGTTCTACATCCGTCGCAAACTGAGTGAAAAAGTCTAATTGTCGAGTACGTCGAATTAAGAGAGTTTATTGCCGTGGTAAGAGGCTTTTGATCTGTGTAGAAGTGCCTACCTCAAAGGCTGAATATTTCATTTCTGCTGTCGATAATTTTTGTGATAATACTAAAGGTTGCCAACATCCGTTGGTTAATTGTTGCAACACTGCGCCAACGGCAATGTTTGACACATCTGTGGAGAAACTGAATCTGGTATTCCTCAGAGGATGGTCCATGAACATCATTATTCATCAGAGTTCTCATAATTCAGATTCGGTGAGAAACATTTATGGAACTGATTTATCGATCATACTCGACTGATATACTTCACCACAAAGTTATGGATTCTGAATCGAAGCCATCGATGGCATTAAGAATATCAATAAGATCAGTCTTGGATCTCAAGGTGCTTGGGTCCAAGACTGATCTGTTTAGGAAATGGTACTACTAATGATTTCTGATTGAAATCTCGATGTCAATCAAAAGTGTATCATTTTTGAAGGTTATTTTTTTCAGAAGTCATCTGTGAGTGATGAAATTTTCGAGCGATATTTTTTCACGATTTTCCAAAGAGGCTAGCTCAACAATAGTGCTTCGAATCACTTAATTAGGCTACGAAGTTCCATCCTAGGCCACTGTTAGAAACGCGAACGACGTTCACTTAAAGACAAGCCATGTAAACATCATCCAAAAATAGCTTTTGTGCCAGATACTGATTCAAGAGTATTGTCATGTGACTTATCGTAAAACTTGAGGCATCACTAGGCATTAGTTAACCAGCGTACATAAGATCTTACATAACCAAAGGTGTGGAATTTGTTGACATACGCAAAAAATTGTTCGTATCAACCAAATGCTTGATAACATCGTTGGAGGTATTTCCGAAATCGTGACAGGTGATTAGAAATGGATATCTGAGTATGAGTCGGAAATAAAAGGGCAATGGGAGCGTGTTTCTTGACGAAAAACCCATATAGTAATTTCTTTTTATTTCCAACAATCAAAGAAGTGTTCGTGATTGAAGCGTTCAAAAATCATATTTTGGGGCTATACCATCATCAGACTGGCAAAAGTTTTTTGATAAATGGTTGAACGTATATGCAAAAGTGTATATATACAGGATGACTATCACGAAGTGTTACCAACTTCAGACTGTTACTGCTGTCAAACCAGAGATGACAGAGCGCTCAAATTTACAGTAATGTCAATCGATTGCTTACAAGCGTATTAAAGCATTTAGAGGGAATATTCAGAAAAAAAGTTATCTGCAATGGATTTCAAGTGTTAACCAGTTAAAAAATCTGCATGTGAATAAAATAAACATTGATGTTGCTATAAATCGTTATAACAATACTAGCAGCATTGGAAAACGACGGTGGTGAACCGAAACGCACTGCAACATCGCCGGATATCATACGGAAGGTAAAGGCCAAATTGGTTTGGAATCCGCGTCGTAGCGGCAGAAAAATAGCTCGTTTATTTCGCTCGAACGGTTGCACATATTGAAGGATCATCTTGGACTAAGGCCTTAAAATTCCATTAAACTTACGGTCTCACCGATGCTAAAAGAAAAGTTAGACCGGACCGGATTTAGTTGTCCGGCGGTTCTACTGAAAATTTGAACGAACAGGTTGCCACTCGGAACCACTCTAACAGCCGAAAGGCGTTCACCGCTCGTTTTATTGCGATTATGTGTTGGTTGAACATCTCAAGCAAGTGCTTCGCCGGGAATGGACCAAAATACCGCAGAGCCACTTTCGTGCTGCTTGCAATTACTTTGTGAACATTTCTTACTTTGATTCAATAAAATTCATCAAAAAATAAAAATTCGGTGGTGTTTTAAAACGGGAACACTTCGTGTCAGTCACCCTGTAGATCTTAACTATACTATTACGGTGGTCCTCGTAATAGTACGACGAACAAAGATACCCAGATCACTCCGTTAATACCACAACGTTAATACCTTCTAAATGTGGGTAAGAAGTATTTCTACCGAGTGTTGATCAGAACGCAGATAACCATAATAATACAAGAAATTAAATCAAAATATTCTCATACCGTCTCACATATATAATCGCAATCGCGATATAACAAGATGTCTCTAATTTCTTCCATTCGTCGATAGTAGATTTATTTGTCTATATGTTAAGCCATTCTTTGACAACATCAGCAACAACAATAGAATCAAAAAATTGTATATATAAAAATAAATCAATCATCGAACATTATTTTGTCGGCAAACTCTATACTTGAGATACATAAACATCCATGAGAAGAAATCATTTAAGAAAATATAAATTATGATATCGCGTCTTATAGATTTATAAAGATTTGTAATGTTTTATTAATACCAAAGACTCAATACAACATATATACAATAAAAGGAGGTGATTAATGATCGTACCGTACGATCGCAAAGAGAAATCAAATATTGTTATAGACTCAACGCATAGAAATCATTGCTGATTAGATCCGATATTTTGTTTGACTTAAATCGGGTTCGTCGTTTTTTTTTGTCTATACTACGAGTATACCAAAAACATTGAAGTCTTTCGTTTTGTTTTTTGGGTAATGTGTTCATTTATTAATTTGTTCGACGTAAATCGAATTACAAAATCGTTCATAAATCAATACACCGCAATTGGTGTGTAATTAACGTGCAAGCACTTCCTATATATAGAGATATATGTACACGATCAACCGACTTAATCTTAATATTAACTCAATAATATTTAATTGCGGCTATCAAAATAAAAGGTTCCAGCATAATCCAATTTTTTGTTTTTGGGGTTTGGAAGATATTTATTTTAATTAACTGCGAAAATATATTGTAATTGGATTGGACGAGTTCGTATATGTATACACATATATATGCTTACAGAGAACTCAGGTATTAAGAAGTTAATCTGAGTTAAAAATCTTTTAAAGTGTAATTTATTTTATGTCCGATTATAAGAACACATATGTGTATATACGTATATATATTTTTTAATCCTTTAAGGTATTTTATTGTCGTAGCACACGTAACACGAGGCACTAGTTTTTCGGCACAAAAATTATGATATCTCAATCAGCGAACGAGAAAAGAAAATGTTTGTGGTTTTCGAATACTTATATGGAGCAATTAATTTTTGGTAACGACGCGACAGTCTGCGACACTTGAGTAATTAAGTGGCAAATTTTTGTTTCTGTGCATATACATGTACACGTTTAGTGTAGCGCGGTTATAATCATTATGGTTTGTTTTTTTTTTATTGAAGGGAATGTCAGTTTTTTTACGCAATTTGTAAACCGTTTACATATTTTCTTATTATTTTTGAAAGTTATTTGAAAGGTGATTAATAAGTATTGGGGAAATTTGTACGCACTGTATGTCTCAATCTTGCACCTGTGTAGTTACAAAAATTTGGGCTATTAACTCAGTTTTGAATAGATTTTTACTCAATCCCACAAATTATCTACTCATATTCTTGAGCATGATAGGATTCTTGGGCCGCGGAATTACTGTAGCAAAATAGATGGAGTAATCATCCTTTTCAAGACAATCCTTCAAAGTATGATTTTTTTTATCGTTGTACTCTTTTTAACACCAACATGCTATAGTAATAGCTCTATCGTAAATATCAATGTATCAAGATTTCAGTTCGCAACATGATGAGAAATTTTCTTTACCATTAGGCTACAAGAGCCCTGTGGTTGGGGGCATTCGTGTTTCGTAAATATTACGAACGAAACATGAGACCGATAGAATACAACCACAGTATCCAGAGCTTGTCGTAAGAGGCGACTAAACTGGTTGAATCGCTGGGCTGACGACCCGCATCCGTAAAAAAGTAAAAATGTTAAAAATTTTAACAAAAATAAAAAAATCGGATACCGCCAAAGCAACAAAAAAAACGAACCCCCGCTTAAGTACCCGGACACGAGATTGAGGATCGGCACGTGGAACGTGCAGTCATTAAGAAAACCTGGCGCGTTGGACGGCCTTATCACATGTATGAAGGAGTATCGGCTGGAACTCGTAGCTCTCCAAGAAACTCGATGGCCTAAAAGTGGAGACCATGTGTCCCAAGACTATACGTTGCTACACAGTGGAGATGACCTCGGAAACCTTGGTGTTGGATTTCTCATTGAGCCACAGGTAAAAAAGGCTGTCTTGGACTTTCAAGCAGTCGATAATCGAATGTGTAAGCTTCGCTTGCACATGGGATTAGTCAACCTGTCAATTGTCTGTATACATACGCCCACTAATGTAATCCAATCCCAGGATAAAGACTCATTTTACAATAATCTGGATAATCTGATGGGTTCTATACCGGAGCACGATGTCAAATTGGTGATTGGTGACTTTAATGCTAGAGCTGGCAGAAATCAGACCGACTTATGTAACAATATAGGTCCGTACTCCCGACACGAAACTGCGACCGAGAATGAGGAAAGAATGATGTACTTTGTGATCGCACATGATCTTAAAGTAGCATATTCTTTCCTCATAAAAACATCTACTTATAGAAACATGGACACATCCACGTAAAACATCCCGAAGCCAAATTGACCATGTGTTGATTTCAAAAGGGCGGGCTCGGGTTGTCCAAGACGTGAGATCGTATCGGTCGTCAACCAAATTCGTAGGCATAGTGACCATTTTATAGTTGCTGCAAAGCTACGATGGAAATTTTCGTACAAGTCAGAGAGGACACGAGAATATACAACGCGATTCTCCTGTGAAGGTCTGATAAATAAAGAAACGCAACGAAAATATCAAGATCTTGTCAGCAATAGCATTATGCAATCCAATTACCAATCTGATGATGTGAACAGTGTCTGGGAAGTATTGAAAACCTCGGTTGTCGATGCTGCCCAGCACACTCTCGGTATAGTGAAAACTAAACCCAAAAATGATTGGTTTGATGAGGAGTGTCGTCTTGCTGTTGAGCAACGAAATATAGCATATGAAGCGTATACTCGGTTTACAATCGCAAGGAAAAACAAAGCAGTTCTTGCTAGGAGGACAGCTAAACGCATTTGTAGACTGAAGAAGCGAGAATGGTGGAAGGCTAAGGTCTTGAGAGTACAACAACTCAGCAATGAGCAGAATTCGCGTGGTTTCTTTAAAGGAATCACCGAATTGCACCATACCTTAAGATCTCGGTCAACTGCCATTCGGGACCAGGATGGAAACCTTTGTGTTAACGCCGATGCGGTACTCGATACATGGCGTGAACATTTTTCTGATTTACTTAATGTTCCACATGTATCATAAGCAGTGTTTGAATACCCTCAAATACAGACCGCAGAGATGTTCATTGAGGATCTATCCTATGAGGAATTCACAATGGCCATGCAGAAACTAAAGAAAAATCGTTCACCAGGAGTTGATTGCATTAATTCAGAGCTCTTGATATTCGGAGGGCTAACTTTGTGGAACTGTCTTTTCGACCTTGTTATGCCCGAAGAAGCCGCTTATGCCCAATTTTCATGGATTGATCAGGAATTTAATGCAAATTCCTGATATCGTGCATGAAATTAAAGGACAGCGAGTACGCTGGCTCGGACACGTTCTGCGTGCTGATCCGAACCGAATGATACAGCGAACCTCTAAGGGAGAACCGCCTTTCGGTAGGCGAAGAGGTCGCTGTGGGCGACGATGGCTCCACGGCGTAGAGAGAAATCTGGAATCTTCAAACTGCCTACAACGGTTTGAAGAGCTGGCTCGTGATCGAAACCGATGGAGTCAGATTGTTGACACGGTACGGGCCAATAAAACCTATACTAACGGGCCTGTAAAAACCGCAAAAAAAAATCATTAGGATACAAGTCGCTGGTTTTTTAATGCCAGTTCAATTTTCACCGTTAATCAAAAATTAACATACTCCGGATGACATAAAAAGCGATTTTGTGTTAAAAGAATTCGTTGGGCTGGCTAGTTCTACAATGTACACCAATACGTAAATTTTATGGCCTTTAAGTCTATGGCTTAAAGGCCATAAAATTTGCTTAATTTATTATCAAGATTTCAGAGTCGTAAATGTCATTGATCAAAGTGGAGATACTAATGAAACCTCTGATGATGACCTGAAACTATTAAAACCTAATTATTGGGCTAGTTCTGAAAAATGAAGCTGGGAAGCACACCTCCCTGACGAATAAGAATTAAATAGATACAAGCATGAGTAATCGTTTGGGATGTGGTGTAAGACAACTGTGCTTTTATACTCTAAGATGAAGCAGGAATAGTGCTAAATGCACCACAGACACCAAGGCTTTACGTTACAAATTCGGTACATTAACATCATTTTACGTCTAATAAGAAATCATCCGGCATCAACATTGTCGTCATATAATCCTCTCTATATTTCTTGCGTTTTATTATATTATAATTACCATATAGGTGCACCAGATGGTGTTTCTACTCATTTAGCATCATAAAGTGAAACTAAAATCTAATATTCGATCTATCCAGATTCCAGCAAGAATTAAGTGCTGAATAGCATGATCTCCTGTTTATGGATGACTAAAGTCTATAGTGAAGAGAATGTATACTCAGTTTTCTAAGGATTTACTTTAATCTATTGTAATCGATTCGTTGTATGTAATAACCAACCATATATTTACCAACCATTGCTATGGCGATGTAATCAGAATAACTAAGTAAGATGATCGCAATACAACACAAGAGCGACACAGTAAATATATCGTAGTTCTTCTTAGTCGAAGTATGACATAAGTGTGGCCACTATTGTGTGTTTTTCAACTGCGTCATCACTTCCACCTTCGACGTCCCAAAATATTTCTAATGCAAACCTTCTCTTGAGGTATTGTTGCAGCATATTTAACTTTTGGGTAAGCATAATAAATTGATGCTGCCTTGAATATTATATTTTGTCACCACCTTGGCCACCAGCTTCTTACTTGATATATACATCTCAACACATGTCTTGATATAGGCATGTCGTTTCCATTCCTTCATTCCAACTAATTAAGATTTAGACTATATTATTCCCATTTGTGTGTTGTACCGGCTTACAGGAGAAAAACACCGAAACACAAGCTTCGCTCCCGTCTAAAAATGAAGAGCTAGCACACCTTTAAAAATTGATTTTAGAGTTTTCAGGTAAAACGCGAAGTCGATGAAGATATCTGCTACATGAATTAAATCTCTGATCTCAAGTCAGTCCTCAAGTCACAGCTGTAGCATCCAAGATGAAGGGGAGGCTCATCTCGTGGAAATTTGTTGGTGTGTCACACCTGAATGTTGACTAGATTAGAGGAAAGTATTAATGTTGTCGGGTTTTGTACCACTATGTGTCTATATGTCAGTTCCTGGGTACAAATACCTTACATTAGAGAGGAGTCATACCAGGACGGGTAGCTCTTTGTCATTACCCTTGCAATCGAGATGTCAACCTCGAAAGCATTTGATGTTGTCCAGGGGTCTCTAAAGGCCAGCTAGGTTGGACTTTTTATAGTTAAAAATGTCACCCAATGCTGTCTCAACTGAGATGGCACGAACCATTAATACGTATATTCGTGCCCAACGAATGCTGTTAAACGGTGATACTCAAGCTCAAAACCGCAATGTGATGGAAAATTTATCCGCTTAGCTTCAACCGACAATCAGTTGGATTATCCTGCCTTATTACCTTATATTCGACCCGATTCGTATAATCGATGTCCTATACATACACGTATGTCATGTTGCAAAGATATATGATTCTGAAATGAATATTAACGATGAGGTGTGTACACCAAAAATATGGTCGAATGCGAACAGTCGACAAATGGTAAGAAGAGTGGCATGGCAACTGACCATTCCCTTAGAAATGAGCAATTCATTGCATATATGTGTGTCCTCTCACTCATCCTTTGGCTATCATATACCCATACATATACTAAACTATCGATTTGTGTTTTTGGTATAAGAATGAGTAGCTGTAACCTTAAACTTTAATATATTAAATCGTTTGTATAAGACATGTGTAGCTCAAACTTTTTTTTTGCCCAGCTTGGAGATGACTAATTGGCTTAATATCCTAAACGTGGATACGATTGTACCAAAACTACACAATAATGATGACCTAGGCAAGCTTAGTGTTGAGTTTCCAATTGGAGCCACATATAAACTTTGAACCTGATCGACCCTGACAGTCATACAATTTCTTTAAACGTTACTCGGATTTAACTAGTGTTATGTTTAACTTCTGATTAATTATATAAATCTCGATTAGAAAAATACACATTTGTAAGTTTAGTTCTGCTTTATTTCAATCTCTACGATACAATGATGTTTTAACCCGACCACTCTGAAGTACGCTCTCATTCTCTATATAATGGATACGTTCAATGTCAAACTCCGAACACAAACATTACACCCTCACACTAAGTTAAAACATCGTTTACTTATACATAAAAAATAAAAATGAACCTTAATATTAATATTATAATTTCAATACAAAATTTTATATCTTATTTTAGTTATAATAATGGTTTATAAATTTAAACGCACCGGTTTTTTTATACATCTTTTTTGTCTTACATCATTATTAACAACATTGGCAATTCCACCATCCACTATAACACCTTGAATCTTTTCAGTTTCGATAGAATTATTTAACTCATTAACATTATTTTGAATGCTGGAACTACCATTATCGCCATTTTCATAATTTATTGGTAAATTTGAGTTTTCTAAATCCCTTTTTACCATTCCTTTATTACTAAAATCTGATCTAACTTGTTTTACAACTTTATCAGTTACACATACATTTTCATTGTTGTTATAATTATTGTGTAACTCATTTTGATTATCTGATATACTTTGATCAACAGAGTTTCTTATTTGATTTACATGTCTCTTTATTGTTTTATCATTCTTTAATTTGCATATATAAGTACGGGGACCTAAAACTTTATTTATAACTGCATCAACCCATTTACTATGATTAGGGTCTGAATAATCCCTAATTATCACCCTCTCCCCACTAAGATACTGTTTCATGCGTTTTCCTCTATAATTACGAACCTGGTTTTCCTGAGCATTCTCAACTATCTGCTTCTGACAGGGTGGCTTTAACAGATTAAATAATGTTTTAAGCTCTCTGCCAAACATTAATTTTGCAGGTGTTTCATTAGTTGTGCAGTGCTTTGTCATTCTATAACTAAACAAAAATCTATCTACAGCTAACTCTAAACTATAATTACGTTTGTTACGCATATACTCATCTACAACAGCTTTAATGGTCTTTTTAAACGTCTTTACCATATTCTCAGCACTTCCATTCGTTGCTGGATGCCCCGGTGGTGTTAAAATATGTTTAATACCATTAAGTTTCAAAAATTCATTCATGTTCAAAGCACACAATTGGCTACCATTATCTGTTACTAGGACATCTGGTAAACCAAAACAACTAAATAATTCTCTGAATTTACTTTTTGTAACTTCTGTCGTAGCTGAACTTATTTTAAAAACTTCTACCCACTTAGTATACGCATCCACTACTATCAGAAACATATTATTATAAAATGGACCAGCAAAGTCAGCATGAATTCTACCCCACGGTTTACCAGGGTTTTCCCACGGGATCAATGCTGCTTTTGGTGGATCCGGTTGAACAACTAAACATGATCGACAATTCCTAATCATTTGTTGAATATCATCATCTATCTTTGGCCACCATACGTAAGATCTAGCTAAAGATTTGGTTTTCACTATACCAAAATGGGAAATGTGCATCTCATTTAAAATACACTCTCGTAACTTGTTAGGTATTACAACTCTCCACCCTCTTAACAGTACGTCTTGTTCAACTGTTAGTTCGTCCTTAATTCTTACATATGGTTTAAAATCTTCGTCACATAATTTTTCTAAATTTCCATATTTTACTCCGTCTGTTACCTTAGATAAGATTTTATCCTTTTGAGTTTCTTTCCTGATGGTTTTGTAATCTAAAACTATATCTTTCCCTTTATCCATGAAATTTAAATAATTTGTTGAATCTTCCTCCCCTAAATCAGTATTTTGACTTGGTAAGCCAGATAACCCATCAGCACTGTTGTCGCAACTCTTAATGTATTCAATTTTATATTTAAATCCTGACAAAAAATGTGCCCAGCGCTGCAATCTACTGGCTGCAATTTGAGGTAGACCCTTATTTTCCCCGAACAACGCTAACAATGGTTTATGGTCAGTTCTTAGTGTGAATTCTATACCTATCAAATACTGAAAAAGTTTTTTAACTGCATAATATATTGCTAATGCTTCTTTGTCTAAAACACTGTAGTTTTTTTCAGCATCAGTCAACGTTCGTGAAATAAATGCTATAGGTTTTTCTTCCGTGTCTGAAAATTTATGCGACAATATTGCACCTATTCCTTTCTGAGAAGCATCACAAGTTAGAATTATGGGCACTTTTGGATTGAAATGAACCAGAATTATATCCGAAACAATTTCCTTTTTTATTATATCAACTGTCTTCTGACACTCAACAGACCATTCAAATTTTTCCGATTTTTTTAATAATTTGTACAGTGGATTCATTATTGTTGCTAAGTTCTTAATAAATTTACCGTAATAATTCACAAGACCACAAAATGCTCTAACTTCGGTAACATTACTCGGAACCTCTGCTTTTAATATTGCATCAATTCTGTTGTTTGTTTTGCACAAACCTTGATCATTTACCCTATAACCCAGATAATCTATATTATCTTTAAAAAATTCGCACTTTGATTTATTTAACCTTAATCCTGCATCATTTAAACGTTTGAAAACTTTTTCTAAATTTGCTAAATGTTGTTCTTCATTAATACCTGTTACAACTAAATCGTCAATAAAAGCTACAACACCATCAAGCCCTAACAGTAATTTCTCCATTGTAAACTGGAAAATACCACTTGCTGGCTTTATGCCATATGGCAAACGATTCATTTGAAATACCCCTTTATGGGTACTCCATGTTACATATTTTTTGCTTTCATCGTCCAGTTCAAGTTGATTATATGCACAAGAAAGATCCAGTTTTGAAAATTTTTTTCCTCCACGCAATGAATTGACAATTTCATCTATTCTTGGAAGAGGATGGTTAAAATCTTTGATGAATTTGTTTACAGTAACCTTGTAATCACCACATATTCTGACACGACCATCAGACTTCAAAATTGGTACTAAAGGAGTTCCGTAATCTGATGTTTCAACTGGTGTCAGGATACCTTCTTTCACCAATTTTTCCAACTCTTCTTCAACCTTACTCTTAAATGCGTACGGCACTGGCCTCGGCTTAAAAAAAATTGGAGAAGCGTTTTCTTTCAGTTCCAATTTAACCTTATTCAATTTGAATTTACCCACCCCATCTTTAAACAAATCCTGATATTCATGCAATAGGTTATTCAAATTTAAAGAATTTATTTTATTTAGACTAGAAACTTGTAAATCAAATTTTCTCAAAAATTGTCGTCCTACTAAAGGTGGACCACCATTATCAATAACCATAAATACTAATAATTCTGTTTTGTTATTATAAGTTAGATTGGTTTCAATACAGCCCAACACGTTCATACTTCGACCGTCATACCCTTTCAAATGTAATTTTTTTTCAATAAACTTGAGATTGTAAAATGAATTTTCGTAAAAACTCTTCGACATTGCTCCAAAATTTGAGCCTGTATCAACTTCCGCATTAAACTTTATATTATTAATTTCAACTTTTATAGTAATTAATTTATCCCTATCATTATTCTCACTTCTCATGTTATACAAAACCTTTTCCATTTCAACATTATTACTAAAATTTTCAAGGTTATGTATACTTATTTCATCCCTATTCTCCTTGTCACACTGTTCGTTTACATAAAACATATTCTTGCCAAATTTATGGCAAACTCTTGAGCTGTGCCCCATCTTACCACAAGAAAAACACTTCATTGAAATAAATATACATTTTTCCTGATTATGATTATATCTATCGCAGCGACCACACCTTACATTTGTTTTACCTGGAGTTGCTGGTTTTTGTTGTGTTGATCCATTATTATTGCGGCTTCTACTAAGTTATTGTTGATTCTGATGAACTGATTGTGTTTCATGACTTTTACTCGATTGCAAGGCACTGCATCCTTTTCTCAAAAAATTTAGGTTAGTTACTTTCGAATACTTCAACTCAACACGCATTGCAATTTCCAGTGCTTTCTCTAAGGTTACAGTATGGTCCTCTTCCGATAGTCTCTCAAAGACCTTTCCATCAAAACTGGTCACAAATTTGTTTATTAAATTGTGTTCTAGATGTTCCTGAAATTTACAGTTTGTAGCTAACCCTTTTAATCTTGCGCAGTACTCATTAGCGCTTTCTCCCGTATTGATACTAGCGCCAAAGAAAATTTTTCGTTCATCGAAAACTATTACTGTAGGCGTAAAATATTTGTCCAATATTACACAGAGCTCTACATATGATTTATCCTTTGGCAATTTTGGTGCACACAAATCCCTTAATAACTTGTATACTGTTGTATCTAAATAGTTTATTAATGCATTCCGTTTCCTGTCCTCATCGTTGATTAGATTGGTATCAAAGAAAAAATCAAGCTTTTCTTTATATATAATCCATTCTTCTTCCTGTGGTATGAATTTACTGAAATTCGATTGTATGATTTGCACATCTTTTTTGGACATCGTGTCATTTATCTGTTTAATCCTCGTCGCCAATTGTTATGTTTAACTTCTGATTAATTATATAAATCTCGATTAGAAAAATACACATTTGTAAGTTTAGTTCTGCTTTATTTCAATCTCTACGATACAATGATGTTTTAACCCGACCACTCTGAAGTACGCTCTCATTCTCTATATAATGGATACGTTCAATGTCAAACTCCGAACACAAACATTACAACTAGTATGATCGGACTATTCGAATACCAATGCATGGTTTTGTATCTGGCCATGAGGTGCCCTGACCAACGTTGTCCTGATTCGATGTAAGCCTATATAGCAGTTTCGTTTGCTGTGCGATAAGTTTATACCCGAATTGCGTACTACAATACAACTGATTAAGTTGTGTTATTGAAAGGAAGACTGAAACGCGATATGTAGTTGTGGGCAAACTTGTTCATATCGTACACTACTGGCCATCGACGGTCAAAAGGAGTTTTTGTATATGTCTCTGAACTTTTGATTGTTGGCTGGATAAACAAAATTGCGCCCAATGGGTCACGTCTTATTATATACTATAGGTCAAACATATAGTAAATAGTTATCAATTTACGAGAAGCACGGACTCCAAGGTGTGGGATTATCCTGTTGAATTGTTTATCATGCCGATGAATGCTTTCATGTTGGAACTTCCCTAATAATGAATTCAAAAGTGGTGTACAGCTGTTGCCAATGCATTCCAGTGAATACTCTGGACTGATATCTTAATGGAGGGCTACCTTCAAGAAGGTGGTCATTAGGAAATTGCTTGCCATTAAGTCATTATAATCATCAAAATCATTCAATAACAAAAGATTTGATCTGGAGTTTGGGCATGGTTCAAATTGAATTAGCTCAGTGATGAACTCTCCATAGGTGATTGTCGCTTGATCGATCTTAAAAAGAGTTTTGCCAGTTTGAAGATATTCCGTAATTGCTCCAAAATGAGAACCATACAGGAAGGGATAATTTGTTACTTATTTCTGGATGTTGGTTCGTTTTTAAAGCCAAATGTAGTGAATTAAATCGAAAATAGAGAAGAGGTGATCCTGACTAGCGATAACACCTCCAATTGTATTGATAACACTCTCCAGAATTTTGTGTACTTGTCGTATAGGATCTAGTTTTTAGGGTTGCTATAATTCACGTATGCTACAGGCCGGAGAGAAAACAATTTCAAGATGATCCATCAAAACCTAACCTAAGTTTTGTTATACTTGTCGTATACAGCTTAAGTCAGTCGTTTTGAGTTTCTTAAGTAAGGCAAATCTCTCTCAAAAGGGGTACGGATTAGTAGTGTTCATTCTCAACTCGCTAGACAATCGTTTGATTTGTAAAAGTTTCTTACATGGAAATATCTAATCCTAGTTTGAATTTTGTGAGGTTCACCGGTCGATATTCTTCGTCTTTCCGAAACCTAATTGACCTAGAGTCAGTCTTGGATATTGTTGGTTTGGATTTAGTTTCGAAAGAATTGGTTAGCACAGCTTGACCATTACGTGTAAACCTATTTTCCTCCAATACTTTGTATTCAACTCAATATTTTGGAAAATGGGTCAGCCCATGGACTTGTAAGAGTTTGATTCCTCCACATCTCATTGTGAATGAGCTTGTATTCAAAATGGTAACCAATTTTACTGCCAGATGGGCATTTTCTTCTTATACATTGGGACTATTCCATCTCCGTTCAAATTATTTTCATTCTCAGCGTGAAACCGATTGGAACCTAATCGTAAAATGGCGTGAAATCGATTTCTAATTGCTTATTTAGCCGCAAAGTGTTAATGCTTAGTTGCTAGAAATGTTAAATTTGTATATAATATCGCCTTAATCTTAAGTCGATATGGACGATATGCGGCGAATACAAATATTTGGTACATGCGGCTTAGTGATCTAAACCCCTAGGAACCCTTAGGCGATATTAAAAATAAATTAAATTTCCATTAACAATTTAATTAAAATATTTTTTGATGTTTCAATAAACTTAAATCATCTTAAGATCATCGTCTCAGCACTCGTACATGTATGTGTGTTTATTTAGTGGGCGATACTGATTTTTTTTTTTCAATTTAGTGAAACGAAATGCTTTAGATAATTAATCAATGGGCTTAAGTCGCCGTTGAGAGTTTATATACGTATGGTACTTAATATTCTTCTTGTCTTATGTGTCAAAAACTTTTTTTGTGTACTTAACTGAGTTGTTTCGCAGGTGAAATAAATTTAGCAATGTTATTTTAACAACTACTATACAGTAAACTACTCACTTCTGTGTGTATAAAAAATAAGTGAAGGGGCCTCCGAATTATTTCGTCAGTTGGAAATTACAATAAAACACGGCAAATATTGATTCGTCCGCACATATAACATATATAGTGATCGATCGCGCAGTAAAAATTTCCCAACGCGCACATCAAGACACCGTTTTTATGATGGATAGCCACTCAATTACAATCGAACCGCTTGCGAGCACCTATATTAAATGTAGACGAATAAATTCATAATTAGTCAAATTGAAATCTATCATTAATCTCCGCAAAACCATTACGAGATTTAACACACAATTTTTTTTTTTTGGTCTTCAGAAAGCCCCTCGAGCTTTGCAAATTTTTTGACGGCCTCTAATAGAAATTAATATCTCATATCAATCAATTTATGTATTATGAAAAATCATTTAATTATATATACATTAGACATTAGATGAATTAGAAAACTAAATAATCGCGCATAATCGTACATACATGTAGACATAAGAAAAGAAAACAAGATAATGCCTAATTGACATACGTTAAGACATCTTTCATAACTCGTAAACTCTTCTCATCTCGTGTATATATATGAAATATCATCGTCATAACATATATAACAACGCACAGTTATGTTATTAACTTAAGTTTATTAAATTTATAATATAAAACTATTTATGTGCCGAGACGAGAGCGAGAAATGATAAATGGCGAAAGACAGATTGGTATAATCAAGACATTTGTCTTGCTGGGAAACACTTGTTCGTTTACGTTTATTTTTTTTATTTATAACATAATGATTTAGTTGTTATGTTGGCATTAGATTGGCGTGCTGAGTAGAGTTACGATTTGTTTGGGCCCGCTGGGTAACTGCAGAATTATATGTACTAAAACCTACACGTAATTGATAATATATTGTGTTTAAGAATCGTGATTACATCTGAAATTATCCAGAACAACGATTGTGACTGTACATGCAGTCGGTGGAAAATTCAACCTCCCAACGTTATTAAAATGGGCCAACAACACCAATTCATCATCATTTTTATTTCATCAATATTGAGGTTCTGAGCTGGTATGTACCCCACATTAACCACAGTACACCATTTGGTTAGGTTAGGTTAGAGTGGCTGCTAACGCACACTTAGACCGTTGCCGGTCCGTTGTGATACCACAGGATCTTAGTCACCTAATACCCCTAACACTCTATCCTGAACTACTAATGTAGCGTAAAATGTTCCGCACCTTACTATCTGCAAGATCTGAAAGGTTGTGCATTACATACCTACCCAAGTGTAAATGTCTTCTTAGTGCAAGTGAACAAGCGTCTCTTGCTCCTCCTCGTCCATGCAGCTTCTACAGTAATCATTTGTTTCTAGACCCAGCCTTCTCGCATGTTCACCGAAAAGGCAGTGTCCCGTTAATATTCCTACTATTCTTCTTAGATCTCTCCTTTCCAGAGAGATTAAGGTTCTGGAGCGATTCAAATCCATCCTTGGCCACATTTGTGTCGTGTTAGACCACCTCTCCAGTGCTGAAGCTTCTGCCCCTTTCCTCAAAGCCAGTCTAAGCTCCGCTGTAGGCCTCCCCACATTAGCCCTTCAGTTGAAGAGTTGTAAATTGCCCAGTTACCCTTGACGTCAGAGTGGCCGGGGACCCAGATAATCTGAATATTGAAATGCTCGCTCATCTCGTTAAGAGACGAGTGGTAACCCAATGCCACCCTAGCCTTAAACAGCACTGCTTCCAGCGACTTGATAGCCGCCTGACTGTCCCACAAATCTTGATATCCCTCTTGGATATCACGTTATGCTTCAACCAGCTCAAGGCTTCTTCAATCGCTGTTATCTCCGCGTGGTATACGCTGCAGTGGTCAGGGAGACGAACGGAAGTGCTTATATTTAATGCTCAACAGAACAGCCCAGCTCCGACCTTACCAGATTCGAGCCGTCCGTGTAGAATTGTATAGTTTCGGTTTCCAGTGCTAGCTTATTCTCTCAGAATTCTCTTGAAGGGATAAAGGTTTGATAAACCTTTTCGAAGCATAATATCGTCAAGGTTCGTCATTTCCTTCTTTAGCGAACCAATTATTGTCGAGTGATCTGCCTGAAGGTGTTTCCACTGAGACACGGCCGTTAGTCTTGTGGCTATGTTAGCCGCCATCTGTTTGCTATAGATATCCACTAGGAGAAGGTGTAACATGACCTCTAAGGCCTGAGTAGGTTTTGTTCGCAGTGCCCCGCTTATGAGCAAATAGGCCATCCTTTCCACCTTCTCTAACTCCTTTCTATAGGTTACTCTATCCAGAGTTGGCCACCAAACACTTACTCCATACATAAGAATGGGTCTTACTACGGCAGTGTATAGCCAGTGTGCCAGCTCCAGTCTGAGACCCCAACGTCTGCCTATTGCAGTCCTACACGAATACATCGCTGTCGTAGCTTTGCTGATTCTCTCCAAGATGTCCAGCTTAGTTTACTGTCTAAGATTACACCCAGGAATCTCGCTTTATCAGTAAAGGCCAGTTTAGTGCCATTTACGGTAGGTGGGTCAACTACCGGAATTTTATATTTCTTAGTGAAGAGTACCAGCTTTGTCTTCGATGGATTGACTCCCAATCCACATTTAATGGATTGACTCCCAATCCACTCCTATACCCTCCCTCTCTAACTCCAGAAGTAGGTCATTGATGGCCATGTTCCAGAGAAGAGGAGACTGGACTCCCCCTTGTGGGGTTCTCTTAACCACTTGCCTTCTTATAGTTGACTCCCCTAACTCTGAGTTTACAGTCCTACTTCCCAGCATATGACTGATCAACTTGATTATAGAGGATTCTACTTCCATGAACGATAATCCTTTGAGGATTGCATATATCTGAACGTTATTAAAGGCGCCCTCAATATCAAGAAAAGCTACCAAACAATACTCCTTTGAGTGAAATGATCTCTCAATTGTGCGTACCAAGGCATGTAGGGCCGTATCTACCGATTTACCATAACAGTACGCATGTTGAGAGGCTGACCATTTCTTCTGCTTTAAGTTCATACTAATATGAACTAACACCATTTGGTTGAAAACATTATAATTTAGTACTGTAACCGTACAAGCTGGAACCGTGGCTGAATCCGAAGTGAAATAATCTGCGTTCACAATACTAATTCTGATACTCTTCTGGATGACGCACAGAGGCAGCAAAGAGGACACAACATTTACAAATACGTCAAGCAACCATTGGTTAAGTTAGTACAACTTTGGGTGACCACTTGAGAACATCACATTGGATATCGTACCCGGACACGAGTTCAGAAAAAAATGAAGCGATACAATATAGAAATGACACACACGAACAAGGCGTAGGTATACTAACAACGGCTAAAGAAACGAAATCACTACTCAGCAGATGACACAATCAAAGATGAACGAGTAAATATAAGTCATCTTATCAAATTATCCAAGGACGACACCGAAATTGGCGACAACCAGGGGAAAACACACACTAGACTCTGCTAGGAACAACAACGATGACAGACTCATCGACTATTGTCACAAATCAGCTATTCATAGGCAGCTGCAAATTCCCACACAAAAATATTCAAAAGTACACCTGGACATCGCCAGATGGCAGAACGAGAAATCAAATTGACCATGTGCCGGTAAATAAGAAGTTTTTATCCTCCCTTAAGACAAGATGTCAGAGCAATGAGAGGAGCAGATGTATTTACATAGCAATCACCGACTAGAAATAGCAACTATCAAACTCAAACCAGCCGCTGTGAATACTACAAGGGCCAATCGGAGGCAATTCAACATAGATAGATTGAGAAATACAAACACGAGAAATATCTTCAATGAAATCCTCCATATCAATAAAATCTGCTACTAGTATACTGGGCTACAACAAAAGAAAACCATGGATTAGAGATGAAAAGTGGAAGAAAATTGAAGAGCGCCGCCAACTCAAAATACAACAAGGCAATCAAAATACATTAGTAGAAGTTTACATTCGTAGAATACTGAGAGAATTTCGCAAAAATAGAGAAAAGGCTTAGCCACAACGATTCCAAAGAAGGTCGACTTAAGGGAATGTAAAAACTGGCGAGGCATCCCGTGCTCAACAGTATACAATGAAAATATTACCAATGGTCATCCTGGAACGAATCTCACCAACTGTAAACCATTACATAAGAAACGAAGAAGCCGATTTCAGAGCAGGAAAAAGTTGTACAGACCACATCAACATAGTTCGAATTATCTTCGAACAATCTAACGAATGGAACTCACCACTAAATATCTACTCTTCGTGGACTTCGAATGCGCATTCGATTCTATCAATAGAAGCGCAATCTGGAAAGCATTCTGTGAAATAGGCATCCTGCGGAAAAAAAAACAAACACATCCGAGAAATGTTCCAGGAATCTGGAGTGGCACATACCACAATTCACAACGTGTTTGACAAGGATGTGTACTATCTCCACTACTGTTCCTCATAGTACTGGATAATGTCATGCGCAAACTAGACATCACATCACCCAACGGAACTCAGTGAGATCGAATAAGAAAACTCAATGATCTTGACTACGCATAGAAGATATATGCCTGCTAACACACAAATTCCCAAATATGCAGCAAAAGCTACAAAAGGTATCAGAAATAGCACAAGAGGTCGGGATCAAGATAAACATAAAAAAAAACAAAGGCCTTGAGATTAAACACAAGCATTAATACACCACTTCGCATAGACACAATAGACATCAAGACGAGATGTCGAAAAATTCGTATACCTTGGCTGTACATCAAAAAAACGAGAAACACTTTCAACATGCTCCACGAGATCTGGAATATTCGTCCTGTCAAGAAACACCAAAATACAAATGTTCAATGAATGTGTAAAATCAGTACTGCTGTATGGCTGTGAAACGTGGAAACATACGCAGAAAATCACAAGAAGACTCCAAGTGATTGTGAATAAATACCTTAGGCGATTGATCAAAAGCTTCTGGACGAATAAGATCACAAATGAAGAATTACTGCGACAAACAAATCAAGTAGACATTCAGAAGGAGATCAGGAAGCGAAAATGGAGATGAATAAGACACACGCTAGAATGACATAACCAGGGTGTCATTAGAATGGAATCCGCAAGGAAAAAGAAAAGTTGGACGGCCAGCAGTGACTTGGAAAAGAACGGCGCTAACTGAAGCAAAACATCTTGGGAAAACATGGGAGGGAACTAAAGAGAATAGCCTCAAAAACAGTTCGATGGTCCAGTCTAGTAGACACCCTATGCTCCTAAGAATGAGATAAAGGGAAAAAATATTTGTCACTTACCGTAATAGAAAAGTAGCCGAATGGGGGTGCTTCACTTAAAGGTAGATCTAGTTTAACACATTGACAATGATGCTTTTATATTTATAACTGACATGTTGGCCTTTGGAAACGTCTCCAACAACACCTGCTCCCTTTTTTATCTTATCAATATCTGGATTCTGGGCTGGAACCTGTAACCGTGGCTAAATTCATAGAGTAAAAAATTCAGCGTTTGCAACACTTATTCTGATATTCTTATGGATGATAGCCAACTGGAACTCATCTAGCATAAAATTAGTCTTCGTGTGAGGACATAGCGTTTATTTCGCAAATACTTGAGTGCTTTTCGTTTTGAAGGTGTTTTCATTGGCAACAGTCTCGACTTATAATTGGTGATCCAACAAACTCCTACTAGCGACAGGAATGGATTACTGAGAAACCAAATGATTTCTGTAGAGTTTTCAAAACATAAGATTTGGAATTAAAATTACTCCACTAAATCATAGAATTTATAAGGTGAAAAATTCATTTTGCATCCAGCGCCTATCGAGATTCAAATCCGGGTTAAATATGACGATTTTCATCAATATCATTGCCTATAGCACTGTTGCAACAAGGACTCACAATATATATAGACAACATTATGCGATTACACAATCATACGACGTACTGCCCTACAAGCCCTCGAACACTATGGAGACGAATCACGGCTTCGGGAAATTACCGGAAATCACTCAGTAGCTGGTACCGGGTTATACATACAAAATCCTTAGGTCTTATTATCTATCCCCCTTGTTAGGTACACTACTGTGCTTCAGGCATAACTCTTTGAAAAGAAGATGAACTGCAAAGCTACTATAATTCAAAAATGGATGCAAGCCAATTTTAGTTAACTTTGTTAGCAGAGATTTATTTGACTTTGTGTATCACGTTTAATATAAATCATAGGCAGCAACTTTTAAAATCTTACTGTACTAGAAAGCTGACCGAATGGGGGTGCTCTACTTCCTTCACTGAAGAATATACCTAATCAGCTACATTGACACTGATCGTTTATAACTTGTATTTTGGCCTATTTCGAAAATGCACGTTTTCTTGAGATTCTATGGGTACCATTTAGAATTTAGCTAGAGTCAGAGTGATTGTATAGTAGTTTCTTAATGGCTCCTAAAAATAATAAAAAATACTGAACGCACTCATGGCTCATTTAAGTTAAATTAAGCTATAGAAGTAGAAGTCTTCCTTCTATCCGTTCATTTTCTTGTTTGTGACATTTCGATCAGTTCCGATCATGTTATACCAGAAACCAAAAACCATCGTTTTTGTTAAATATACAGGGTGTCCGCCGGGTTTAGTGTGGACAGTTAATATTTGGCAGTCGTGTAGTAGACACATGGCAAATTTATTATGGAAACATATTCGATAAACCAACGTGTTTTAATCGTTAACACCCTGTATATTAATCGTTACATTTTATCAAAATCAATCATCGATTACTGTGACGATGGAAATGTTACGTGAAATTTTTGGGAGAAACAACGTGCCAACAAAACGCACTATTTATCGTGTAGTGAATGATTTCGAAGAACGAGGGTCTGTAGGTGATAGGCGCAAGCATGGGCCACAACATACTGCAAGAACCGCTGAAAACATTACTGCTGCTCAAGAAAGTGTTCAAAACAATCCATCAACCTCAATTCGACGTCGTGCGTCGGATTTTGGTCTTCAAAGAACAAGTTTGGCCACAATTTTGCACAAGGATTTGCATTTGTTTCCATTTAAGGTTCAGTTGACACAAGAGCTTCTTCCACAAGACCATTTACGCCGCCGTACATATTATGCTAATAAGACGAAAAAATCATAATGAGTGACGAGGCACATTTTCATTTGAATGGATATGTGAATAAACAGAATAGTCGGTTCTGGGCAATGAAAACCCCACAAATTATTCATTAGTCTCCTTACATCCATTAAAAGTGACAGACTGATTGGCCTCCACGGTCACCTGATTTGACTGCTCTGGACTTCTTTTTGTAGGGATATCTGAAAAGCAAGACTTAAGAAACGCTTGAGCAACTCACATATTAATGAAATACCGCGTGAAATGTGTGAGAATGTAATGCAAAATGTGCTCAAAAGGGCTCGCATTTGTGAGGCTAACAGAGGCGGACATTTATCTGATGTTGTATTCTATGTATAATTGCCGACTTTTAATAAAACATTTATCAATATAAGATCCATTCTCTTTCATTTAATCAAAAATTATAAACAAAGTCCTTCCCGATGGACACCCTGAACCAATTAGGAAATTCGCCCAGTCTTTTATGACTCACTCGAACTAGTTTGTCTCGTAAATACCAATAAATAGGTTTCAAATGGGTTAACAAGCAGACTCTACTCAACGCACCCACAACGCGTTTACTAAAAATCAGCATAGCTCTAAGCAACAAAACCAGTTAAGTTGATGCAGCACTCATCAAAAACCGAGAGTTGCAGGATATAGGTCAAATGAACACCACCCATAGGACGACCATTGAAAATATTAACAGAAAATGAACATTCAGCAAAACAAGGCCAAAGCATGGATTGAGTCCATTTATGACCTCATCATAGTTTTCTCTAAGCCGATATTAGTCTCAGTAATGTCGTTCATCTTGATTGATGTCAAAGGCATCTGAAATATCCATGCGAGTGCATGTGGCATGTTACTGATAAAAGTGACAATCTCACTTGTGGGCAGACAAGTATATGTCAAAATAGCGCCAATACGGAAGATTTACTCAGGAAGGATATATGATCTAGAGGATAAAGGCTCGGAAGGATATAAGATCTGGAGAGTTCATTCATTCCCTCAGACAAACTGCGCTGTCAAACCACAATGGTATCTTTCTTATCCTACGAGTATAACATAAACTATATTGTCGGTATATGCGTCGTGTTAAAACAATATCCACTGTAATGCCCATTTTTCAGTACAGCAGTGAAATTTTAAATTACTGATATAAAAAATATAATTAAAATCGAATATTTCGAACCAAGTGTGGTTAAAAAAAAATATATTTAATTCAGTCATAAATTAAGATAAATCGCTTTTCCTTTAAAACACTTTAAGAGTTTGCACCAGAACACCGCAATTTCATAAATTAACCAATCAAATTGGAAATCAAATAATAAATAAAAATATTTATCTTTTTATTTGTTAATAAATAAATAAATAAAATATGAAATATTTATTTATTTTATTGTAGAGAATGGATAATTTATGAATCCCCAGCTTTTACATACCATGCGCGAGATAATCGGTTTAACAACGCGCATTCTCAGAATATCGCGATCTCATATTTCATGTAAACGATTTTTTTTTTGATTAAAATGTTCACACAAAGTGATAAGCGGATACCGCGACCATTCTAATCTAAACGCATTGTGTATAAATCTCGATCGATCGGGGATCGAGAGCCTCCTATATAATTCCACCTGTCACATTTCTCTTCGTACTCGACATTATATGATTATCGTTAATCGTTATTACATGTTTCGCGCCGATAAATCTATAATCTTTACCTTTTACGTATTTATATATAGTTCGCCTTTTTCGAGGGTATGGACAGTAATGAATTACCTCCAATCACTTTCTTATGTGTATCGCGTATACACGTACAAACAAAACGTCATTTTTCGGTTATTTATGTAGACGCGGTGTATATAGTGAAAATTACAGGTCGATCGTGTACTTGGCTTAAATTTATATATCGATTGAAAATACCAACCAGATATTTAACCCACTTAGGATGGGTGGTGTATTGTATACATACGACTCATACGAGTGTATATATGCAGAAAATTTCTAATGAATATTTCAATCCTACGCCGATTTAATGGTTTAATAAAAAGATGATGCATTTAACAACCAATTTTATTAGACAACCATCGTAAACCAGCTACATCGAGTGTACATATATATATAGAGAGAGAGCCGAGATTAGTATATATAATTTATGTTAATATATAAAATAATATTTAGTCGTGATGAAACACCACCCACAATTTGATAGTGCGCGCGGACACACATGTTTTGATAATTTTGCAAATTAGCGCGCGATTATTTGTTTTTAATTAAAATTTTGTCGTGTCGTTTGCGCACATCATCGAAAAAATTGGTATACGTACCGTGCACTTTAAATGAGCGTGTGGGAATTGGTAGATAATTAGCATTAACGCGAAATATATAGTTTGTGCGGGAGTTACAAACTAATGTTTGCTGAAGACCACGCACTTTGTATACAGAAAGAGAAAGTTCTGTGTTCAATATCGAAGACACATCATACAAATTAAGTTGTAGATTAGTTCGAGAATATATGTAATCAATGGGGAGCCGAAACTCGAGATCAAGGACCGACAGATCCACGTTCAAAAGAGGGGTCACTATAAAAGTGGTCCCAGTTATTATACAACCCTCAAGCTACATTTCCCACCTAAAATACTTATCTGGATCTGACCTAATCTTTTTAAATGTGGAAAATAAAATTAAACCATCCTTTCAGAGACCAACAATTCTCACTGCCCCGGAATCTAATTGAGAAAGTCTCAAACTAGAGGGTCCTTATATGAGGTAACACAGATGGGATTTTACATGTAAAAACGTTATTTACATTTTTGTGTAAATTATGTAAAGAACCGCGTAAATTACATCGTGGAATTTACACGTCGACCTGTGATTTTATGGTTGATGACGTTTAATATATCCATAATAAACATATTTGTACCATACAGAACATTTCAATCGATTTCATTCGTCAAATATTGAGTTAAAGTTTGAGTGAAAATGACAAACACTAAAGCGCCTAAAAAGCAGATCAAACAAATAAATTTATGAAACTGATTGTACAACGCTGAGTTTTTAGTGGTATCGCATGTCTGAACCAGATCTCATTGGAATCGGAAACCAAAAGTGTTTATGGCAAAAAAAAAACAGATGGCTCCCTATTTGTTTTTCAAAAACCACTCAAATCTTTTTTTCGATATTATGGTTGATATCGATTAATATATTCATAACAAATATATTTATACCATAAAGAACATTTGAGTCGATGTCGTTTGTTAAATATTGATGCTTAAAGTTTGAGTGTAAATGACAAATACTAAAGCACCAAAAAGAGGGCTGATTGCAAAGCGCTTATTTGTTAGTGATACAAAAGTTTTTTGGCAAAAAACAACGAAAGGTTAACCCCTATCTGTTTTTTAAAAAACTACTCAAATCTTTTTTTAGTGCAATAGGGAACATTTCAATCGATATCGTCCGTTAAATATTGATAATTAAAGTTTGGTATTAACCCATTTTTTCAAAAACCACTCAAATATTTTTTTTCGATATGATGAATTATATCAATTAATATGTCCATAACAAACATATTTGTACCATAAAGAACATATTAATAGATGCCGTTCGTTAAATATTGATAGATAAAGTTTGAGTGAAAATGGTTAACACTAAAATGTCAAAAAAAGAGGTCAAAACAAATATAATTATGAAACTGATTGCACGGCGCTTATTTGTTAGTGGTATCACATGTTTGTACCGAATTTTGTTTGAATCAGAGATCAAAAATTTTTATGGCATAAAAAACAGATGGAAAAACCACTCAAAACTTTTTTCAATATTATGTTTGTTATCGTTTAATATATTCATAACAAACATATTTGTACCATAAAGAACATATTAATAGATGCCGTTCGTTAAATATTGATAGTTAAAGTTTGAGTGAAAATAGCAAACACTAAAACGTCAAAAAACAGGTCAAAACAAATATAATTACGAAACTGATTGCACGGCGCTTATTTGTTAGTGGTCTCGCATGTCTGTACTGGATTTCGTTGGAATCAGAGATCAACAATTTTTATGGAATAAAAAACAGATGGGTTAATAATCCCTATTTGTTTTTTCAAAAACCACTCAAAATTTTTTTTCAATATTATGTTTGTTATCGTTTAATATATCCATAACAAACATATTTGTACCACAAAGAACATTTCAATCGATGTCGTTTGTTAAATATTGATAGTTGAAATTAGAGTGAAAATCCTCTTACAATCATCATATTTCACATATATCGTTGAGAAAAATGATGCAAACGACGAGCTGGTTTCTGTAGAACTTATACTCGACGAGTACGTCTGTTCTAATTTGTAACAGTTTGTTATGGTTAATGTTAAATGAGAGTAAGCGCCTTTTTTAACCGAACGATTGAATATTTGGTTTTCAACGATTTCCTGTGTATGGACATTATATAGATATAATGGACACCAACGAATCTTAGATGACCGGCCGCATGGGCCGTTTATAAAAGTATTGTACTATTGTGAGTAGTTGTTTCGATGAATTATTATTGTATGCTGGTGATTAAATATTGAAGAAGCAATCGTTGTCAGAAGTTTTATAATCCAGACCCAGTCAACTTTAACGATGCGCATGAGTACAATGGCAACAGGATGTGGTGTTGAACAGACATCAAATAAATCAAAGTACTTATGTATACTCTTGTTTGCAGATTTATTGGAGTTGTACCGATTGGAAAATTTTGGATCTGGCTCGCAATGTAGTAGAGATTGAAGAACAAATACGTATTCTCTTTACTAAAGCCAGATTAGGTCCAAATTGAAATCGATATCGGTCAGCTTTAATTTTATTTAATTAAATAAAATTTCAACTACAATCTTGATAAGCATTCAATTTTTTTAAATAAATCATCAAATTTCCAAATTAACTCATAACAATTAAAATTACACGAGATATTTTATATACAAACAAACAATCACCGAAAAACCGTGGACCATATCGTTCACCTGAAGAATGAGTATTAAATTACCGATCCTTTCTCATCCCACATACGAGTATATATATGAAAGTCTTTAAGACATTTTAATTTTATTTTTTAATTAAATTAATCGAACGGCCTTTAACAGCGAATTAATTAAACAGAAAAACAGGTATGTATGTATACAGATGGATAAAAAGATTTGTGATCTGGACACAAAAATTAGGTGAAGAAATAAATTTATGTTTAAGAAACCCAGGTAACAACAACCAAATAACTCGAGATGAGAATCGCGAGATACGAACGTGAGATAATTTTTCATTTCTTCATTTAATATTTTCACGATAGTGTAGTCCGATAATTTGTTTGTATATAAATTTCGGTTGGTCTACCTTTTATGAATTTTATAAGCAGTTTGTTATCTTGAACAACATCTTGGGTGATACGTTTCGTACATATTAACTCTGTGCAATGTAATAGAAAACTCTATTACATCACTCTATCATCGGGCTTTTTTAACAAGAAGGCTCCGAAATCATTATCATCATCATCATGATCGCATAATGATTTTTAATTGAAATTCCATTGGGATGACGTGACAACTTAAATTTACCATTTTTGAAACATATTTCGAGCATATACGAAGCAGTTACAGAAGACTTGAAAAAAAAACATTTTCATGTTTTTCTTTAAACAGCAACGACGACGACGATGAGATATGTTACAATCATACGTCAATTGACAACTTTCCTTTCGATCGATAAAATTTTAAACAAAAAAAATTAACGTTAAATCCAATTCTCATGAGAATAATTTTTAAGAAATTATTTCGCTGAAATGTACAATCATAAATGCATAATCAATACACAATTGATAACAGTAAACATATATATGTGTTCCTATATATGTCTTGAGAGAAATTGTTGATCGATATACCTTAGCTATGCTACATAGCTTTCTACTGTACTGTCTTAATGGGTATATTTCGCAATTTTACTAGACATTTACAGTGTAGCCAGGATCCATTAGGAAAAAACCAGTATGCTCCCCACCCACAATATACATACAAATATTTATTTTGGTCGGTGCTTCAAATAGAGGTTAGCTTTACTTAAACGTTTCACTTAAACTTGATGGTATAGGGGAAAAGCACACTACGAAAGTGAATTGGATCTAGACCCTACAGACAACGATTTAGTGTTAATCAATAATATCGATTTATCAATAATATTCATGGAAGCAAGTTTGTTAACCGACCTTAAGAGTTCCATTAAGAGTAGTTTACAAAATTAAAGGAAGCCGGTTAGTTAGAGGAACATTGCCAAGATACATGGTAACATGTCTACACTTGATAACTTCATATATTTCGTCATATATTTATTCCCATGTTTTCGAAATTGGCCAAATCAGAAGAATTACGTGAACTATGGAAAAGTTCATACCACAATCCAACATCAGATTGAGAACCTGAATCATAAGGGTTCAGGTTGAGAACCTGAATCAAAACTTTCACTGTGGAAGTTAATGGAAAAGTATTAAGTCTTCTGAGAGGAATAAAATGCAAATTTCTCATGAGGACTTTGAGAACTGTTTTGTTAAAAGGCGTTCTGGCTTGTGTTTTATAGGACTGAAAAGTAATATTCATCGCATGGGACTTCATCAGCAGCTTTCTTGCATTCGATCGCATCAGGTCCCTTGCAGTTCAATTTCAGAATGTATATACATGTACATCTACCGTCTTCTCTGCCCTAGCTAACTGTTCCAGCTTGCTAGTGGCATTGAGTGCGGAACCTCTTACGGTTAGTTAGCATATTCAGTTGAAAATGTTGTTGCTGGCCCTAATCCAACCAAATATACTTTCCACAGCTGTCAGCAAGGCGGAACATTAAGTCTCAAAATGAGTAGTGATTAAAGAAATGTCATTTCGAATAATAAGTGTCGAGTTTAAAGGAATTTCCATTAACTGATTAATCATTTCTTGCCAAAAAACAAAGCACATGAGCCTAACCACCATCTGCTACAGCAATATTATAAAGACAGATGGCTAGACACAACGTAAGATAAAACATTAGAAGGAAACTGAGAAAGAGTTGGAAATAATGTTTTTTATGACACATTTTACTTACGATGTAATACTTACAAAATATTATACAACACCATCTATTGTCAAGCACACTAACTAGTACTAAAAAATTCAATCCCTTAATTAATAAATAAATAACACGAAATTTTTAATTACAAAAAATATATTTGTCTATTTTATATATATTAATTTCATTTTAAATATTAAAAATTACATAAAAAATAGAATAAAATAAAATAAACAGTTATATAAAAAATTAAACTAATTTATATATTATATAATTGTTTAAAATTAAAAATAATAGTATATATGTTTATTTAATGATTTAATATTATTTACATACATATTATATAAATTATTGGCACCATTGAATTACACTTTGTAATAAATAAAATAATTTTATTAAAAATTATTTTATTTAATTACAAACAAAAAATAAAATCATAAAGTATTAAAAATTAAAAGTTTTATATTTATTTATGTACAAATTAAATATTAAAAAAATATATTAGATTATGCATATGATATGTTTTTATTTATAGTAGTTTTATAAAAAATATGTTTAAATTAAAATTAATAAGGGATTTTAACGGTTTTGGTAACTAATACATAAAATAATAAAATATAATAAAATAATTTGGTAAATATTTTTTAACTCTTCTTCGATTTAACTTTATATTTTGTCTTGGTTTGCAGTGTTACGTTAATTCAGACAACATGTTCCACATCATTTTTAAATTATCTCATAATGTATATTAATTAACAGAGCAAGCAGCCCGTTATAACAAAAACAGATCATGTTCCACAACTATCAAAACCTAAGTCGGCTTTGACTGAACTTAGATTCCACAATTTATTTGAATTACAATAATAAGGAGCACTTAAGCTGGGTTTGAATCGAATACTAATTTGTGGAATCTAATTTATTCAAATACGTATCTTAGCAAGGATTATTTTCTATTTCTTTTTTGTGTCAAAATTTATGAATAACAAATATTTAGATCTAGTCGTATTTTCGACTGTAGGCAATCAAAATTGATTGTCATAATTTTTTGATAATTGTTTCTGTCAAAATAATAATTAATTGAAATCAATTCGAATGGCTTTGCCTACTTATATAAGATGGCGGGATATAAATAAATAAGATGACAATAATTATTAGCTTAAAAATCAGTCTAAGCAAGAAAAGCTTTTGATTTGTGGAATCTAACTTAATTTCCTACATACGTATCCCAAGAGTGAATTATTTTCTATCTCTTTTTAATCCATATTGAATGTCAAAATTTGGTAATATGGCTGATCTCGAAACTTACTCATACTTAGTTACTTATGTAAATTTACTCAACCGAATTGATTTCACTTAATTATTTTAATAGAAAAAACTGTCAAAAAATTTTGTCATTTCAATTTAGACCTATTTCAAAGAGATTGACTGGTCATTTTTTCAATAAATTATGTTCCATTACTATTCATTTCGCAAAAGGCCTTTTTCCTCTTTAAATATTTAAATACGTTTTAATTTTAGGCTGTTTCCAAAACGAATAATTATCTGTGGAACCTAAATTATTCAAATAAGTTTCTTGGGTAGGTTACTTATTTTCTATTTTTTTGTTGCAAAATTATTTTAAATTTTTTCTGTTTAGGTCCGAGAATGATGTAAATTTGAATGGTTTTACTTACTTATTTAAGATGGCATATTTGCCGCCATTTTAAATAAGTAAGCTGTGTGGGTTGCCTTCACACTTTTATTTTGATAAAAGTTGGCAGAAATCATTGTCAAAAAATTACGACAATTAATTAGAAGTTTTGTAAGAAAGAGATAGAAACAAGTTATCGCTCTAGCAGACCGTGTTCAGACTGTGTTCAAAAAGAGTTCTTAGTTGTGGAACCTAACTTATTTAAAATAAGTAGCTTATATCAAAAGAAAATGTTTGGATCGAGTCGTAATAACAACTTTTGCCAATCAAAATTGATTGTCATAATTTTTTGCCAATAATATCTGTCAAAATAAAACTTCTGTCAAAATAAGTAAGTGAAATCAATTCGAATAGTTTTACCTACTTATTTAAGATGGCGGCAAATAAGTTTCAAATAAGTATCAGTTTCGTAAACAGTCTAATTAAGTTATTTGCTACCATCTTAAAAAAATAAGCACAACCAATTAAAAAGTCTTATTGCGGCAGAAATACTTGTTAAAACGTCATGACAATAATAAGTTTTTGCAAGAAAGAGGACGTGTTTAGAAAAATAAGGCTACTTAAACATGTGCAAAGAAGTGTTATATTAGCTCATACGAGTGAGGCTTTCAGCATTACAGCGAATCGTTCGGGTTGTTATAGCTAATGAATGGTGTAGACTATCGTGGCATCGTTCTTCTAATACAGAATATATAACAATTTAATGAGCATGGAGAAAATGTGAGAATTAAAATAAAGTTCAAAAATGAAGCTACACCATGTACTTTTACGAACATGAATACAAGAATAAATAACGAGGTAATTGGATGGGGCAAAACAAAATACGATGAATGAAGAAAAATGGAAAGTTCGCGAAATGTAGACATTAAACGGTTAATTGAAGGATATTAACAACGCAATTAACTACATCATTGGTTGCCGGCCTGTTACCGTAAATACTAGCCAGATAAAAACAAATGGGATCGATTGTATCAAAATATTATCAGTTAAGAGCAAATGCGAGCCAAACAAGGTAAAATAACAACGGGACAAGAAAAGTGGATAGCTGAATAGGAGAGCATGAGAACTGGACAAATAACATTATAGAAGCAGCAAGAGCAAAGTGTTATCGAGATAATGCAAGAGCTTGGAGTTATGTTAAACATAAAAGTTGAAATGTGTGCTACAAGGAACGTTCGGTGTGAAGAGGATCGAGTAGCAGCATTTAAAGTGAGTTGCATAAAAGTGAGAGTTACGGAAAAATAATGTTGGAATTGGAGCGCAAATATGGAGGTGATCACAGATGGGAATTACATCGTATGGAGTTAAAGGGATGATTTCAGAGAACAGGTGAGATACTCCACTAGTATGCGGCCGGTATCGACCGGTTAGTACACCTCGCTTACGGCAACATGGTAAGTGAGCATACATAGACCAAACCGGCATTATTATATGAAGTACTCAATTCTTTAAATTTATAAAGCCTCGAAAAGTAATACATTACCAGTGATCCCAATGACAGGTAAACCTTAGAATTGTGTATTCAGACAATGTTTATAATATATTTCTCGATTTCAGAATATCGATGTTGAACCACTTCTACCGTCTAATTGTGCCTGCAACAGTGTTTCACACATCAAGATTCGATTTGAGTCCAAAATTATGAAGAACAATAACGAATCTCATATATCAGTGAATTAGTATGCACACTAATCGGAAACGACGAATCATATTTTAAGACGACCTTCTTATATTCATACACTTCAACCCATATTCATATTTGAATATCAATTAATCTGATTGATCTGAGCAAATATAACAAAATCCACACACGCATGCATACGCGCGCATATATTCACAATAAATTAGTCAAAAATCGAATCAAACACAAAAAATATTCAAGTCCGCGCGCGATCGCAAACAACCAATTTATTTATTAGATTTAATTATTTATTAGTCTTAGCATTTAGAAAAGACTATTATGCAAACCTACACTTGTTATACGTGCGAGAGATCAAATCAATGGGATTTGGTGTGGGTTGTATAAACAATATATAAAATATAGTATTTTGATATGTACGAGCGATCGATCGATCGATTGAATTTTGAAAAATCGTGTGGGACGCATATGCAACGATCTAGACACCCACCCAAACTCTGTGCATATATTTACAATACGCGTACTAAATCAAATTTTATATAATTTTGAAAGGATTTGATCGTTTTTGGGGATAATTTTACATAATATTGACTCGTATATGAATTATGTATCCAGCATAACTCGATTTATATGTACTATGAATAGAATACATAAATCAATCGATTTACAAATAGTGAAAGACTTTATAATAAATAAATTCAATTACCTGTTGTTAAACGACCTTAAAATGGTATTAAACTTAATAAAAACAACATTGTTTTGTAGGTGACTATACGTTTGTCATACATGTAGACATATGGGTAGGTAGTTACACTATATGGATGTAGGTTGCGCATATTGTAAAGCAATTAGGCAGGTTTAACAAATAATAAATCTGCTGAATCATATCGATGTGTGATTCGGTTACAGCCTTGATCCAAGGTCTTTGCAAAATTATACTCCTTCCGGTCAACTGTGCTAAATATGATGAGGTAATCAACGTACCCACGAATCGAACACCTACCTGATATCTAAATATATATAATTTTCGGAGATAACACAATAACGCTTATTAAGCATCCGTCCTACACAATTACATAATGTGGTTCGCAATCGGAAGATATCTAGGTGTAAGCCCACGTATATTATTATGATTTGATTAAAAGATGTAATTCTATCATTAACTCGCAAACAAGGTAAGTGGTCCAATCTGATACTTGATGAGTTTACATCAGACGTGGGTGTTGATAATGATAATGAAGAAATAATTTCAGTACACGGTCCAAATCCAACGTAGTGATGGGAGCAAAATAAAGAATTCTTCATTACGCCAGCTTCAGACATACTTCAACATACTTCCGTTCTACATCACTCGACCAACCATCCTTATTCGTAAATAGTCTGAAATGCTTTAAATATATATATAGAACACACGACCCATTTGACCTTTCATAGAACAACAAAAAATTCTGTTCTCTGAATCGATATTTTAATATATAGACACTGGTTCATTATATGGGACTACTCAACCGATATATTTGGCGAAATATCGCCAAAATAAATTGAGACTGCCAAAAGAGTTGAATTGGTCACCTCAAACCAAGATTTACCAAATTCCACCTGCTGTCCTTCCTCAGACCAGTAAGACGAGAGTCACTATCTTTTATGGGAGAGGGTTATAGGGATTATAGTTCTAACGATCTGGATTGCGCATTGCACAGCTTTAAACTCTGCCTCATGTGGTCGTCATGGGCGTCTTTTGAATAATAAGCCTGGAAGGCTATTATTAAATAGTCGGAAAAAAATCCGATATTGAAAAATCCGATCCGCTGCTAATTTTCGCATTATATCGTCTACTACATAGCAGTCGGATTTTGACATTCGATTTTCGAAAAATCCGATTTAATTTCATAAAAGTAAAATCCGCTTTCGGATCCGAAATCAAATTTTTCATAATAGCCCTCATGGTATTGTAAGTCAAATCTATCTTTATGGCTGTCTATAATAAATGGTTTACGATGATATATTGTATTCGAATTCAGCTGCAAGAATAATGTTCTTCTTGTGAACAACTGGGGGTCACCAAATTTTTAGGAATCAAACACGAGGCATTGTTATATTTGCATGATGCCCTGAAATTTAACTAATGAAGTTGCAGGCTTAAGGGAAATATCCGTAAATAACAAGACAATTGAGTACAATAAAATGATCACTTAAACAAATCTGAATGTCATTGAACTGGAACTAATGAGGGAATGAAAAATATTTTGAAGTCTAGCTCGAACAGAGTAGAAGCAGTTCTGCCTTGTAAAGCAGACAGTTTTGAAACTTTTTCATAAAACTTCAGATCAAATAACCTAATGAAATCCCATAGCTACCTGGAAGTGTTCCCTAGTCAAATTTTTGCCAAATCACAGCAAAGACAAGTTCAGCTTAATTCTGGAAATCTAAACTGGGTTGAGCTGTTTTAAGCTGAGTCCAATGGTGAGTTGATCCCAATAATAAGTTTTACTCTGTTTGTATGCAATCAGCTAAAAGTAAACCCATCTTAAGTAACACAAGGAGCTGGAAACTTATAATGGTGAGATATGAAGGAATTATAATTGAGGAGGACATCACATGGTTAGTCCTTAATTAGAATTTTTATAATAAACCAAATCCTAGCCTCACTTGTTATTTGAAAACATCTTTGTAATTATCTGTAAACGGCTCTACCAATTTTTTAACTGTGGCTGTTTGTACCATTCAGTCTACAGTGAGTAAGTCTACAGTGAACGCCACTAGTAGATTAGAAATGAAACATTTATTGTCAAGCATTTTTGACTACACCAAGAACACAATCGTAACACTTCCGTCCCTTCTCGCAGAGCCAAATATGAATGTTTACCTGGTGTGTGAAATAGGTACTACTGTGTGGGTAAAACGTGTACTTATGACAAAAATGATCGAAATATCTGCAAAGAAGGCAACAAATCATTGTCTAACAGATAAATCCAAAGTCGTTGTTGGTAAGTTGATTGAAAATCTCTCCGTTTCAGTAATGATTTTGACAGGCTTTTCGGCGCTTGAGATCGGTGCCTAACGAAAGAGCATAAACGCACATAGTAGTGTAATAAATTTAATAGTTGTTTGACAACGTTAATTTAATAAATTCTAAATGTAATTCGCGCGATTCACAAATCAAAAGCACTTCATTTAATAGTCAATCAAATTACACCAACACATTTCATTTAGCTGTTCGCTTTGTTTGGCAATTTAATCATACTGTTGTTGCATACTTACATCGCTGTCTATATAACGAAGACTTACGTAAGTGATATTCAAGACAAATTCGAGAAGGTGGATATTTTATTATATTATATCTTTATGTATACAGCACGTCCAATATAGTTGTTTTATGAATCGAGTGGTAACTAATATAATAACATTATAAATGAAACAACTAACTGTTATGTTAGATAAATGTCAAGTGCGTTATGTTCACTAAAACCAGACACCGATAGTAAATCACTAAACGGACTGAGTCCGTCGAGTGGGGCGAGCGGGCTTAAACACGGTTCGGACAATTGTAACGATTCACCGTCCGATTCGAGTAGTAGGCCCAGCTCGAAATCATTGTCGGTCGTGATATTGTTGAACGTTCGAATATTATCGTGACAAAGTGAACTTAAACTGTGCTCGGAATATTGGGCCATCGAATCGTTGTCCGAATCGTTTAGCAAATTTGATATTAAATCATTGTGTAGGAATAAATCGTTTGGATTTAGTGGCGTCGATGTTAGGGAGAGGGTGGATTGTGTTAAATCGGACATGGAGGATGAATTTGATGGGGTACAGGATATAATGGATTTTGGTTGGCGTCTTTTTACATTGATTGTACTATTCTTATAGTTGTTGGGCACTAGTTTAGTCGGTGTCGCTAGATTATTATTGACTGGAACATGTTTTTTATCACTAACACTTATACTACTACTACTACTACTACTGCTGCTACTACTTATATCATTACTATTATTATTATTATCTATATCTAGTTCGCAATCGTTGGTTAAACACTCGCTGAGCGCTGTTATATATTTCATCGCCAAACGAAGGGTTGTAATTTTTGTTAGTTTTTCGTTCGATGCGGCTGACGACGAGCACGATGAAGACGATGACGACGAGCTCGACGGGCATGGTGAGGCTGGATTATTAAAATTGCCAAATATCGAAACGGGCACACATTTACGCAGATTTTCAAATGCTGAATTTATTTCACGCATTCGTGTACGTTCCCGGGCATTTGCATTCTTTCGCCGATATTTGCTAAGTGGTGCTGGTTTTGATTTCGGCTTTGCTTTGTCTTTACTGCTATTGCTATTCGATTTACTATTACTATTTTTACTATTCAATTTATTGTTTACTTTGCTAGTTTTGTCACCATCGTGTAGGTCACTAGAATGTTCACTAAAATTGGTTTTTTCACCACGTTTATGACGTTTACGTAGCGAATATTTTTCATATTTTTTTGATGCTCCACTAGTGCTGTTCAGCAGATTATTGTTGTTCAGCTCGTCCGATGACTCGTATTGATAGACATCCATTTTGGTTGCTCCCATTTTAAATTAGATCTGCAAGCAAAATAAAAGAATATCGATTACTAAAATTTATATAAGATATATAGGTTAGATTTTGGCGCATATCGTGGTGACGGCATATTTTGAGACAAACAGAAGTATAAAAAAATTGATAATGAAACCCAAGCATATCTTGGTAGATTTAGCGATTTTATAGTTGCTTATAGAACGATTTAGTGTGTTAAATTATAACAAATCTATAGAGTTCCCACTAAAGTGACATAAAGCCACCTTTTTAACAAGACTACACACCATTTTTGTAGTTCTTATGATAGGCTTGCTTGAACTGATATCAGCGACTAGTTAAGTGAACCATAGAGTGAACCAAGTTTATGATAACATATAAAGCTACGAAAATACTGTGAAGCCTTGTTTAAAGGGTGGCCTTACGTCACTTTAGTTGGAACTCTATAGATGTGTTAAAATAGAATGTGTTAAGAGAGAGAGAGAGAGAGAGAGAGAGAGAGAGACAGAGATAGAGAGTTACCTAGAATAGTCCACGTAAATAGGTCCACTAGCCGTATGTCTCACATTTGGCTTTAATGAAGGAAAGCAGGACGTATCTAAGTGAACCGAAAAAAGTGAGCCTAAAAAAATATTGCTTAGATTAAAAACAAACAAACGATAGTGGGATCATTCGTACCATCACTTTCAATCGAGCAACAAATAAATCAAGAATTACCTCAAATCGCTCGCGCGGCATATAAAAGACGCGTGTTTCAAAAGATCGCGCAGCATACAATCACAAGACAAACATCAGTTTTGAAAGACATATAAATTGTTGTTAAATTATTATTCTTATTATAAAATTTAAATTATATGGATATAAATAATAACACGTATTTTATTTATTTATATTTTATTCGTATTTTAATAAATAAAATTCAATTTAAATTCCTTTCCCATTTCTTACCATACTACCTAGCGCAGACAAGATATACACAAATATCTAAAACAAGTGTAATGTAAATAGCAAATAAATTTCTTATAATAATCGTATAATAGCAATAATAATAAAATTTAATTATTTATTTCGTTTAATAAAAAAAAATCGATCGGTTTTGTATACATACTCGTATTATATAGTCAGAGGGATAAGTGGCATAGAAAAACTGTTTCGCGCGATGGATTAGAAATCTAATTGAAAATGAAGGTGTTAACGTTGATATGTGTCCCGCGAAGTGACATGATCTGATAGTTTTTGTGTTAGACAAACATAAAGTTATAAAATTCAATTTATATACGACCACCATAAAGATTAGAGATTGCCATTGACTCGACATGTCGTTGGCGATTTTCGGCTACATTTGTATAATACAGAAGCTGTACATAAAAATTGTACGATTCAAATGTTTTAGACATATATGACCTTCAAGATCGACTTGCGGTATACATATTTACTTTTAAAGATTTCAGCTTTTACTCTATAACACTGTGTACATACATAATAGATTGAGCTACTATATAGTGCTGCCATAACTCATCGAGAAAAATACAAACCAACAAACCGACCAACTGTCTGGGTCTATAAAACCACCCTTTATATAGAGGAGGACTCAATTGATACTGAAGGGAGCAGATTTAATAGAAATCAGGAAGGTTGATACTTCTGAATACGGGTTGCTGTTAGTTGCAGTTCTAGCTTTTAATAGTGGATTTCACTCTGAACTGAAAACCACATATCGGCAGTGAAGTGGTTATGCTAGACTACTCTCATATTATAATGCCGATCAGTGGAAAACCAGTAATTATCAATAAATCGTGCTGGGAACTTGTCCGGAAAGTAATTAAGGTTATTCAAGAGAGCTAGTTCAGGAGTTGGAAGTAAACTTAGATTGGATGAGAAAATAAATCGTCGTGCTATCTTCTTAAATTATCAAACAAATTGAAGAAATATAAGTTATAAAAGAAATATTGAAGAAGAGGCATAAGTTATAAATGGAAGCCAAAAGCTAATTTATTTGCAGCTCAACTCGAAAATATATGCTTTAAACGTTACCTATGTTTTATCCATACGAATAGAAGTGTATCAGACGTTGCATCCAAGAGCTGATTGCAATCCAAAATTATATCTTATTCAAGTTTAAATAATTGAACGGTTTTAGACCTTTCCTTGGTCTAGAACACTATACACGGTTGACAGTGCACTGAGAGAAAAAGTATTCTAACTTAAAGAAAACATAATTCATAAATCAAGAAACTCTAAATTAACAAAAAATCAAGTATAAACTGATTGATAAAAAAATATTATGTTTAAATTAAATATATAAAACATAATTTCATTTTTAAAACACCTTATTGAATTAAAATATATTTTCTTAGTTTGAGAAAGCAAAAAAATACTTAATTCAATAAAAATTTGACTAGTTTTGATAACTAACAGTTTTGAATTAATAATTTTATTCTAGACATGAAAATTTCAACTTATCTATAAAATTATGCAATTTTTACTCTTAATTGCAGTATAATTATCAATTGAAATTACGATCAAACAAAGAATCGAAATTTCTCAAAATTGGATACATGTTGCTGTTTAATTTTGAGATAAAAATTGCATTAATTCGAGAGTTAAAATGATTAAAAACTAATCAAAATTAACATTTATATATAAAAATTATTTATATATATATATATATATATATATATATATATATATATATATATATATATATATATATATATATATATATATATATATATATATATATATATATATAAATGATTGTATACTTCATTTTTCTCAAGTTTAAGTCAAATATCAAGGATTAAAGGATTGAGTTTGATATATTTTAAAAGAAGCAGAAACGCAATGAAAACCTTCTTTGAGCCGAATAGAAGTTATACTTAACGATAACTCCATGGATCCAAAGGAACCCGAGGAGAGTGTGTAGCCGTTAAAATCCAACTATCACATGTTTGTTAATGGTCCACATATAATGTCTATCAAAGAATCCCCGCTCCACCTCAAAAAACCTATCTAATTACTTATTTGTCTTCGTGTCTCCGTCCTCATTCAAATTATGGTTTTATGACTATTAAAAGGGTTGCCCAACTTGGTTTGCCGTGGGGGATTTTTTCTTTTAAACATTTTACGATAAACAAAAAATGTCTTCATAACAACTAGCTCAAAACTGAATAATAATAAAAAGCTTCAAGTTATTCCGTAAAAATAATGAAAGCGCGATCGATATTATCCATAGGAAAGCTGTGAAGAAAAACTCTGAGGTGAGCACGGTTTCGTTGAAATCAAGTATTTTTAAAGTACATGTCAATGTTTGTTCACATCACGATGACGTTCACCGTAAAAGGTTTACTGGCGTCACTTTTGAATTACATTTAATCATTGTTTGGGTTGGTATTTTTAATAAACATTTTATCAAATGCAGTAAATTTGTTTGTTAATGTGGTGGAAATGTATCTTAAACCAAACTTAAAATTCGATCATACTCGTATAAACAATATATGGTATCTATTAGAATTATTCAGTAATGTTTCCGTCTATTGACACTATAATATTTGATAATGTGACATGACATGGCAATGATCATAATATGAGCTATTTAAGAGATCAACAAAACCTTTTTACTATAATCTATAGGTGTAAATAATATAATAATTCGTCTAATTATTTCTTTTTAATCAAATTAATTTTCTGAAACGACAATTTCTATCTTAATCTATTCTCAAATTAAAAATAAATATTCTTAAAGGTATACCAACTAAAAAAATTAAGAAACATGAATTGGAAATATTTTTTATTAATTTATAAATTTGGTTACCAAATTTTATTCTTATTTTAAATCAAGTCGTACATATTTATTCTCATTTTATGTATAAAACAATTAATTTAGTACATATTATAAACATATTCTCAAATTAAACATATACTACTAGAATCCATTATACATTTGAAACTTAAACTGAGAATTTAGTTCACAACATAAGTTTTTAGTTTATGAAATATAGTTACTGGTACTGAGTTGTAAATCATATTGATATTGTTATATTGAAGTCCGAATCATTGTTAGAAGTAAACGTGTTTCCGTTTGTGTAAATATTTGTGAATAAAAAAATTGTCAATTAAAATTAAAAGAATAAAAAGTGAACTAAAAGTACGAGTATCAATGGAAATATAAATATAAATGTGTATCTAGATACTTCTCAGTGAAATTTTTTCCAAAATTGAAGAATCAAGCAATAGATTGCCCTACTAAGCTTGATGTAATGTAAAATCGTAAGTTTATTTACCAATAAATTAGTTATATAAATAAATATATATATATATATATATATATATATATATATATATATATATATATATAAATATATATATATATATATATATATATATATATATATATATATATATAAATATATATATATATATATATATATATATATATATATATATATATATATATATATATATATATATATATATATATATATATATATATATATATATATATATATATATATATATATATATATATATTAACTACAACCAATTATATTTCAGATTTTAAATATTGAAAAATGTTCAACTATTCCAGATTTATTTACCACCAATCTGAAAATTCGGCAACTTACATTAGAGAATATTCGATTGAGATATTCAGAAAATGGATTGAAACCGCAACCTCTCATATAAGAAGTAATGGAAACCAAAAAATATGCTGTATGAATTATACATGGGATTTTTCAAACAAAACTTGGAACCAGAACAAAAATTCGGTCGATGTATGTATGGATAGCGGATTCACAACCTTGAGTGAAGAAGTTAATCATAGGCAAATAAAAATTTTTACAAATGTTACTTTCCTAGTTAATTAGATTTAAGTCAACAAAATTAATTGTCATATATTAAATTAGATTTAAGAATTAATTAAAGTTTTGATATGATTTCTGTTTTACATATAACCTTATTTATAATGTTATTTAGAGTTAAATAAATGATAACTGTTATGATAACAATTATATTAATTTTTAAATGAATAAATGTAGTTTTTAATTATGATTATAATTTTTATGTAATACATAAAGAATTACTGCAATATATATAAATGTTAATAATAATTCTATAAAAACGATTACTGTAAGAACTTAAAACAAGCTAAATTATCTTAATTTATAATTAATTTAATATAATATAATTTAATTTTAATATATATATATATATATATATATATATATATATATATATATATATATATATATATATATATATATATATACACATATATATATATATATATATATATATATATATATATATATATATATATATAATATATATATATATATATATATATATATATATATATATATATATATATATATATATATATATATATATATATATATATATACATATTAATATATATATATATATATATATATATATATATATATATATATATATATATATATATAAAGATACATATATATATATATATATATATATATATATATATATATATATATATATATATATATTTATAGATATTTATAGATTTTTATTTATATAATAATCTAAATCACAATTAATTAAATGTATTAATGTAACAAAGTAAAAAAGAAATATATAACATTAAATTATGAAAATACTAGAAAAAAACAAATTTTTATTTATGAATTTTCCATTTGAATTGAGTTTCCGAAATGTTTAAACTAAGTATTATTCTTTCTTTAGTTAAGAATACGATCTTCTATGTGATATGATTGAATCATCTTTTGAGAATATTAATGATACAATTTGAAATTTTAGTTTATTGATTCCAATAAAATATTCTCAATACAAGATTTTCCGTATTAAATACTGAGAAAATCTATACTCAATCCTACTTTGATTGTTCTCTAATTAAAATTAGTAATTTTTAAACTGAGATTTTTACCTTATAATTTCATCGTAAAAATGTATGTATTTGATTATATTTTTCTCAAACTATTTTAATTTACTAGACAAATTGGAGAATAAGTTTCTAAATTTTATAAATTAAATGGCTTTAAATGAAGAATAAAAATATTTATAACAAGAAACCGATTTTCTTGAAATAATGATAGTATTCTCAATTATAATTTTTTAATATTTTATGAATTTTATAACAATATTCTCAATCGAAGAATAAATATACATAGCACACATTTAAGTAGAAAATCTGCATGAATTATACTGTTACCGCTTAATATGAGCATACTTTTCTCTCAGTGTGAGTGGTTGGCTCCATATGAACTAAGACCTACTTAAACATATTTGGAACCAACTCGAAGTTTATTTTTCGTTACCTATTTTCAAAACTCCGAAAAGTTGTTTCTAATTTTGACCAGAAAACACAAACAGCAAAATGTCAACAGATGTAGGCTGCTATTAGTTTTTCAAACAGCCTAGTAATAATAGATCGTATAGACGATAATTTATACAAATGGATTCAACAAGATGGATCACAGCCTATACAGCCACATCCATCAAGTTTGAAGACAATTTTGTCTTGCATAGCCTCTCGTCTATCATATATGCGCTTAAATGTTGATCTGCTCAAAAAATTTAGTCTAAACTATATAACAAGAATCACATAGTGTTATCAAGAACAAGAGAGTCATTTGAGAGATTAATTTTATGAGTTGTGATACTTAGACATTCTAATAACAAAACCGTCTTCCAGGCTTTTGTTTATAGACCTCCAAAAAACCCTATGTGAGATAAGATAAAAGTGGGATCTGTGATGTAAGCTTGGTTGCATAAATGAAGGATCAATGGTTGCATAAATAGAGGATTGAGCAACTTTTTTTGATTAATAATTTTGAGCTACGAATAAAGGCTTGACTTTAGTATATAAGCGCCATAAATCCATAAGGGCCAAAATCCATAAGGCTGAAATGCAAAATGAATTTGATACGCTGGGATGGAGTTACGCAATGTGTTGATTTCGGCATCTAGAGCTTATCCTTTTAATGCTCAAAAATTGTTGGATACAATTCTAAGAGGGTTCGTCAGTTAACCCTGATCCTGTTCTAGAAATATAATTCATTTCATTCCTAAAATCACAACAGTTTCCATCAAACACCCGCGTTGCAACCAAGAAAAACAAAAAATTAATGTTATTCCAGGTAAAAGTGTGACCAGTTTAATCAAGTCAGCGTTTATAAAGAGCAAAAGGTTTCTGACCGACATATATGGACGTGGCAGAAGATGTACAATCCAAAATGTATCCAGAATATATACCGCAGCGGTATATTAGGCACATAGTCCACAGGAACAGACGCGTTCGTTAGAACCATTTATGCTTCATTTTGCATTGATAACTTTTTTTTGATCAAATAAATTTAAAATATTGAGCAACTTTTTTATTATGTAATTTTGAGCTACAAATTAAGCCTTTGTTTTGAAAAACAAAATAGTTTTTCTTTGCTAAATTTAATATTGGACTATGCTATGCATAGATCGCTGTTTTTGATTTGTGAGATGACATAAAGAAGACTTTTGGGGTGACTTGGTTAAGAGAACAAAAACTCTAAATTACTCTAATAAATATAATGAGCAAATAAATGAGCACTGACTGTAGTGTTTTGTATCTGACTGTGTAGTTGCTAAAATTCTTAGCCCTTATAAGTTATAAACAATCAAGTATAAATATTGAGTAAAACTGATCTATCTAAGTCGTATATCAAACATTCATATACTTTATATTATTCCAGGTAAAAGTGTGTCCAGTTTAACCGAATCAGTAAACAGCGTTTATCAAGAACAACAGGTTTTTCACCGTTTCATAGACGATTCAGAAAAAATAAAATTTCAAATGAATGTATCGAACGGTATCGGAAATGTTAAGGATATTTTGGATTTAATGTCTTAGGTACGAGTATCAAAACATTAGACACTACTCATGTAGATTGCATACACCACAAGAATAGTAACGTTCATCAGTAACCTTAATGCTTCTTCTCTGCATTGATAATTTGAAAGTTGCTGATAAAATAAATTTTTAATATTGAGCAACTTTTCAATGTATAACTTTGAGCTACTTTTTTAATGTATAATTTGGAGCTACTTGTTGGAATGACCACCTACAATGTGCAACAAAATGGTTTGTGAGGTTTCGGATGAGACGCGGTTAGGGCCGTTTACGGAGCCATAGATTATTTAATTTTGAGCTACAAATTAAAGCTTTATTTTTAAAGATAAGCAAAATAGTTGTTCTCTGCAATATTTTAGCTAGGGCATGTGAAGACAGACGTTCTCAATTTGGCACCCGTTAAATGAAATAGAAGTTTGAATATGGTCAAAGCTTTGTTTGGTTTTTTTTGAGCAAAATCTCAAATATTAATAGGACTGTCTAACAACTATAAGTTTGTAGTAGAGGATCGAATCCCTGTTACTTTACCTAACGCTAATAAATTCAAACCAATCGAGTATATATATTGAGCAAAACTGATCTATCGATGTCATACATATCAAACACTCATATACCTTTTAAACATTAATCGATAAGTATACAAATGATCTCATCATATACTACACAATCGCTCAAGTGTACAAAATGTGACGGATACACGGGTATTCAGATATGACGAAATCCATAAATAGATTCAAACGAATCGTTAAACCACTCAAATCAATACGTATCGATGACATCATATATAGAGATATACGTGTGCTCTATATAAAACTGCACATGTGCACTGGTGGCGAGCACGTTTAATAGTTGGAAAACAATTATTATATTCCATAATTACACTTCGCCAGTATTCACACCAAATTTGTCTCGATCGCGTACTTGTGTCGAGTCTATATAGTATGCATAAATAGTTTATTAAATCAATTTTTGTAATGAAACATTGAATCATCGTTTTGTATATAGCAAAACAATGATTAAACTATTAATGTGGCGACGTAATTTTCTTATATTAATCCGAATGTGTATAAAAGACAAGACAGTAACCATATATGGTGATCTATAACTAATAATAGACATTGTATTTGTTGTAATCTTATATTCACACCGCGTAAATTATCGCTTAAATGTCAAATTTTTCTAATCTTTTATATTTTATTGTTAGCCAAAATATATACAAGACGGTGTTGATAATCGAGTATATGAGTTCGGTTCTTAGGGTTATGTGAAATTATTAAGCGATATGTTGTATATATATATATAAATGACAGTGGATTTTTTCGCGGTTTAGTTCGAGCACATCGGTTGAATGACTATACGAAATTATGTACTCGTATGTAGAAGTTCCCATGTCAAAATAATTTGGTGGTGACCTCAATCAAATTTCGCTGTGATTTATTTGTGCGGTTAAATGAACATAATGTGTGTTAAGATGATGGGTACATATGAAGAAAATGCCTGTTGTTATAAAAAATGTTTTTTACACCCGCACACAAGAAGTAAGATGTGTGCGAATGTAGGTTAATACGATGAGATGAAGGAGAGTTCATATTGGTAATTGACCACATATAATGTGGTCGGCGATTAGTGTTTCTTAGTAGATTCTTAGGATATATCAAGATTAGGTCATCTAATAATTAAATTTTTCGTAACTTTAACGAGTGAAGAGTAGGGGAGGATGATTCTAGTTCGGATCTCTAATTACAGATCTCGATTACTTGGCGTGTGTTTAGGAATCGTGGGCACTAATGAATTATGTGCCTTTAAAACGATAATCTATCGTTGTCTTTAAAACGATAATCTAATTATATCTATGCAATCCTATATGAAGGCATGAAGACTGGAGGAGTGGAGCTGACTTGCTCTGCACTGCAGAAGGCAAAGTTGTATTAAAGAGGTTTATGTCAAAGTAAAGAGACAAACGATACCACAATTAAATGTACGTTGTCAAGAAAGAAATGCAGTGCTGTGACTAGGAAGCAGATATTGCAAACCTAATTTGCAAACCAGCTGGCAGAAGCTAGCAGATATTATTTCTTAACAGCAGCATCAATCTATATGACATGATTCAGGTATGATTCAGAAAGTAATCGCCTCCAAAGAACCTAAAGTGTAGGTCAGATAGAAAGGCCAAAGAAGACGCTGAAAGAGATCGATAAAAGTTAAATCAGATGAGTAAGTGTTTTCAATATCGTCATAGTACGTGTAAAGTTGTTTTTCTTTAGAGAGTCTAATAAACATTTCCACGACCTTAATTGATTTAATTTAATTAAAGCTGGTACTAGATGAATGGAAAATGTTGGCCAATTTGTAGGTTTGAGGTTTTGTTAAGAAATATGAATATTCTACCAACAAAAGAAAAGAATTTGAAGGAAATACTCCTCAAAATTTAAAACACCAGTACCAAACGGAATATTCTCTGGTCTCTGACAGAAGCGACTGAAGCCTTCCAGTTTGATTCTTAAATAAATTCAGAATTTGTGGAGGAATGTCAAAGTAGTGTTCAAGGACGCCTGCAAGATACAGACAATAACTTCAGAATTGCGGTCACATAACTGCCTACATATAACCTTGAACTCGGACACTATATGGTGTTTAAACACCTCTTTAGAAAGTTATTTAGTTTATTACAATAAGCCATGATACAGTTAGTTTTACTAATGAATCAGTTCGATGATAAAGTTGTAGTATCGACTCTAATACTGTTTTCCCGAAACTATTTAAAGACAATATCTATCTTAAATCTATCTTAAAAGTGTTAACCGATAACTTAACCAGGAGTGGTCATATCGTTTATCCAAAGTCTTGATTGGAATAATTAACCAGCAAAGATCCCAGCTCTTGTTGAACTATGATGGTCGTACCTTCAGGGTCTTGCTAGATACTCCCACTGGACATTGTTCTGCAATGGAGTCCATACACAGTTTTCTTAAAATTATCACTCTCTTGAAACTATTTAGTGTTATAATACTAAAAGGCATAAATAGAACAACAACTAATCCTAGGTGGAAATATCTATATCTCCCTTAGTAAGTGTGCCATTGTTTTAAGTGGAAACTGCTCCATGTTTACACTCTATGGAATAGAGATGACTTCATAGATTTCAGTATGTTGCTGGGTATTTTTCCTGGATACTGTCCCTTTATCACATGGTCTACATGAAAATTAAGAACAATGAAACTGTTAAGCATTTTTGTGCTCTGAATTGCCTTACAGCGCGATTCCTTCCGGATCAAGTAACAACCTTGAAGCACATACAGTTTCACTCAAAATAAAAGCTTTTAGAAATGATTTCAAACTGATCGTAAAGATGAGTGAGTTAATCGATCATATTAGCATACGTTCTCGATTTGGATGAAATCGGCAGTATTTCAAACATATATACAACATCGAGTAGGTCTAACCATAATACATCAAACAAAACCTATATAATTTACAAAACCGGGTTATACCTACCACATCCTCACAAAATATTATCAATCCGAACAGATAATTATTTCTAATTTGTTTTTCAATTGCAATGCGAATTGAATAAAAATCGCGGAAATGTAAACAAATGCGACAAAATGACACAATAAAAATATTTATAACACAACTTGTCGTCTTAAGAGCGGCTACAAGCAAGAAAATGCATTAAAACAACAAATTGTATATATACTCGTATTTAAAATGCAAATGAAGTAATAAAAATGGATTTGTTGTGCGCTTATCGTGTACAACATACAAATTTATCTTGTGACCGTCTCCTAAACCGTGTATGTATACATAAGATGATGTTAGCAATATTTTACTGCCGCGCGCTTTTATATATATATATATATATATATATATATATATATATATATATATATATATATATATATATATATATATATGTTATTGTATATGGTGATACCTGTATAGAAGAGTTATAAGTCGGATGGACACTAATTAGATGTTGAAAGTGCCAAGTAGGCTCATAAGACTAATAAATGATATCGATATCTTAAACCGCGTCTTGATTATGTCATCATTGTGTTAAACTGTCCGCGTATTTTTTATTGTCTTAGCCGATTTTTTTCTTTGATGTCCGTTATTTTCTTATTTTTTTTCCTTCCAACAACTGTGATTTACCAAAATAAGCAACGTGTCGCCAAAAATGGAAAATCAATTGGCGATGAGTCAAAAAACGAAAAAGTGAATTGAAAATATTTTTTCTTAAGAAAAATGCAATTTTGTTATTGTTGATGAAAATCTATAAGAGGTAAAAAGAAATTGTTGATATTTAACAAAAACAAAAATGTTTGTGATATGTGATTACGTGGATTATTTCACATTGTAATGTATATTAGTGTTTGTGTGTGGTCAAAACGCGGAGCAAAATGACCGCTCGCCACGTTGTTTTGACGTCATAACTTACCGATTTATATATAAAATAATTTAATCAGTTCAATTCATCGAGTCACTCAAGCAATGTGTGTATTGTTCGTCTGAAATTAAAAAGAAAAAGTAAGATTAAATGATCGGCCGCAATACACCATATAAGTCGTGCATATATAAAAGCATTCTTTGATCCAACCCAAATATTTTTTTTTTCAATTCATTTCATAAATTCGCCAATTAATTCGTTTATTAATACAATTAGTTTTAATTAAATTACCTAATCCACGGACGCGCTCATATCCAGCTGTTCTTTCATCACAACACACAATCATTTCTAATTTTCTTCGCACAACTAAATCAAAAAAAAAAAAAAATTCCGCGCGCGCAGAAAACAACCAAAAAAACGGAATTAATTGTAGACCATATAGTTGTGTTACAGCGTCTTCTCTATAATCATCGCATAATTTGATTATTTAGAAAATAAGATTTTGTATTCAATATGGGCGATAATTATAACATTGCGATCTGAATTAATATTCAATATGTTCGCGCACAACATTCCAAGAAATTATCGCGTCCACATATTATATATGTACAGGGGGTCGACACTCGACGCGTTACCAACTTCACGCTGTAGTTCCAACCGAAAAGTGTATGAAAGTGTTATTGTTTTGTGTTTGGCTGGAAAATTGCAACCAGCCATATTGCTAATGCGCTACGACAGTAACATGTGAAAAAAATTTGTGTATCTCTACGGAGGTGCAACATAGCCAGAACAGCAACATAGCCAGAAATAGTTCGAAAAGTGAAGGCCAGAATTCAACGTAATCCACGACAGAATTTAACAGCTGGTCATCCCATTTTCCCTTTCCTTTGCTGGTGATTTTCTCAGCGTATGATCAATCCATTTTCACTTTCGCCTTTTTATTTCAGTCTCTTTGACTGAACGTTGCTGCCTCTTCAACAGTTTTGAGAATGCTTTTTAACGCCCTTCCTCAATATTTTTCCATGTATTATTACTAATCCAACGTTTCTGATTGTTTTCTTGGTGGCCGAGTAATTTAGTTGCTGTCTTGTAAGTTTCTTCAGTTTGGTTACAGTTTTGTTCTATACTCATTGAAGGGAAATCTTGTTTCCGTATCTTTCAATCTATTGTGTTAAATTTCTTCCTAGTTGTCTTCGAGTATTTTACAGCTACTGGTCTAAAGAACAAGCTCTTCGTTATCTCGCTTTGGGAGATACCACATTTTATAACAACTTCATTGATAAAATGCGTGAACGCTTGCATAATGGACCTCCGAAAACACCAACACCATCAATATCTTTTAGAGAACCAGGAACCTCCTTCGTCTACATAAACCATCAACAACCGTCCTGTTAGGAGAAAGCGATAAGCGTCAGTCAACTATCAGGTGCATCGGAGACAACCTATACTCTTACCAAGATATTATCATGCGATATATGTATAGGAAAGCGACATCTACTCAGAGACAAACAACTACTCTATGTAGAGTATCTAAGTTTAAAGTGTAAACTTAACCAGATTATTAACACATATATAGCAGAAAGGATGGGTCAGTTCGAGTAACAATGGTTAAGTGTCAAGAAATAACTTACAAACTAAAATTGTGCTAACTCCCTATTGGGAATGGTTTCAAAAAGTCCAATTGAAGCACAAACCAATACCATAGCGATAATTTTCCAAAAAAGTGAAGGGTACGACCAGAATCAGTAATTTTGCACTAGCTATGTTATCTATCTGTGCTGTGTCTCGTAGAAGCTAACATTGAAGTACACCAATTCAACTACTTGGCAAGTATAGAGATGATGGCAATTCTATGGTTGTACTATAGTTCTTTTTTTACAACACGACATCTTATTGGAACGAGATAGAAGCATTAAAATAACCAAATCTACAACTACAAGGAGGTTGTAAAGATTTACCTGACAATTCAGTGGAAATTAAACAATTTTGCCTGACAAGTCAGTGGTAATTATTTGTTCGTTTATTAAAACTTTCTTTGAGCAAATCAATTGTAGTGTGCGCTGTATGGCGTGTGACTCTGTCCTATTGGAACCTGATATGTGGCAAGATAAATGCCAGCCTATCGAGGTACGAACAAATTTATAATTATGTCACTATACCGCTTACCATATTGACAGTAACTTTCTGACCATCATCGTTTTTGAAGAAATATGGACCAATGGCGCCGTCAGCCCATAAATGACGTTTGACGGAAAGAACCATTGTTTTGCTAAAAAATTTCAACAATTTGCAAGTCTATCCACAGTGAAATGTCAAGCCAAACTAAAAAAAGCAACTATCAGCTATTAAATGGGTTGTCAAATAAATCAGTGTTGCCAACACAAAATACCGTTACACTACATTTGTGCAGCGTGTGCGGAGCCTTGGACGCACTACCTGTTATCGAGTGGTGACCCCTGTATTTTCCATATACAGAATGAGATTATGTCGGCCGATAAGTTGCATGCCACATGAATATATATTTATATATTTGTGTCAACAACTTTGTGTTTATATAATTTCCGCCAAAATATAACATTAATTTAATTATAACAATTAATTTATGAATATGTGTACAAACATAACCTATAATCTGTTTATAATGGCTTCTTTATTTTTTTGTTACCCGCAACGTCTGAGACATATATGTAAACGGTTGATTTTGCACGGCAGCGCAAATAAAGATAAGAAGTCAACATCGAGCCGCACACTAATGATTTAATGACTTTATTACGATGTTAAATATTAATAAAAGCAACGACTTTATGTTTTTTATACACATACGTGATCAAAATATATTCGTCTTATATTTATTCAAAGATGAGAGTCTTCTCGATTTATATATACTGGGTACACAAGAAATGTATAATTAAGAAATTAGTTATGGTATATCCATTAAATTTATTTGGCCGCGCATTAACAACAAAAACTGTCGAATTATAAATCCATGTTAAAATGAAATGATTTTTCAGGTTTTCAGTTTTCGATTCGGTGAATTGTATTTTTTTGTTGGGAATGATTAAATATGAAATTTATATTTAAAATCGGCTGATAAATCACATACTTAAATGTCAGTTACACCTATTACGAAGAGGATCAGATTCAGTAATGATGAGTTTTCTTTTATTCTCATCAAGAATTATTTTGTTGGTTGATTCCGGTTTTGTGGAATTAAATTAAATGAAATAATTGGTTTGCCACTAAATAGGTATAAGCAGGTGTAGGTCGTTACAAAGAAGGGCAGAACTCATGGCCACCCTATCGCTCAGGTCACTACAGTTGGTTTACGCAAATTGAGTCTATAGCCATACGTCAACCGTCCACTAACCCAAAAGCCAACAGAATTCTCATATGCTTCTGAGTTAATGCTTCCAGATGCTTGACTAACTAGAACACTTTGAGAGAGCCAGTACATGACATAAATTGTATATTAAATTGTATAAGAAAATCATAAATTGTTTCCTTTAATTTAATATGTCAGCAATGTTATATTTAAGCTCAGACACATATATTAGCAGAGACACCTATCATAGCAAAGACACATCTCTTTTCAGGATGAAAGATTTTGTCAGACTAACTTCTTATAAAAAGGTTTTTCTAATTTACTAATTCTAATACTTCTAATTCTAAGTGACGTGAATGGCAAGTTTACATTGAAAACTTGCCATTCACGTCACTGATAAACGCAGCGTCGTACAACAACCATCTTGAAGTATTCTATTAAAAAACGCAGTTAGCGTGGTTAAAATAATAGTCCACCAAAAATCACTATTGGTTGAATCGTTAAAAGATTTGAACAATCTACATACGACAATTTTAAACCTTATGCGGTGATGTAATTAAAAAATACAAAGAGGACATAACTCATGGACGACCCATCTCTTATGCCACTATGATAGGCTGTTATGGTGGAATGCATTCGATAGTTGGTGTAAGAAAGATGAGTCAATACCCATACATCAACCTTCGTTCAGCCCAGAAGCTCAAAAAATTGCCATACTTCATAGATGTGCTGCTAGGTTAACGCGTTCAAACGCTTGGCTGAACTAGAACCATATGTTCCTTGAGAGAGCCATTCCAGGATATAAATTGTACATAGAATTGTATGAGAAACTCATTTTACGGGAAACACCTGGCTGAGTGATACAATTTCGATTTAACTTGACATCACTTTTCCCATTAAATTATTTTCTTTATTCAATTACAATTTTAGCAATTTTATATTTTAGCAGACACATATCTTATCAAAGACACATATCTTTTTCGGGATGAAAGTTTTTTTCAGAATAACTTTATTTATAAACCTTAGATCATGTCACATTGAAAACTTGTCACCTAAAATCATTATTAGTAGACTTATTGAAAGATTTACTATTAGTAGACTTATTGAAACAAACTGGCTCAGTGGCTGATAAAAGAATAGAAAAATGCAGTCGTAACGATCATCCATAAAAACATATTGATGCCTACTAAAAAAATGGTCGTATGTAGGCCAAATCTACAAACAATTTATGAAAACTGTTATTCATAGTTGCGGCAGTTGGAGCGGTAGATACTGGATTCCAACCCGATATGCAAAAGCAATGTTTCTCCCGGGCGATATGGAAAAGGGATTTTCAAAATATGATTACGATTGGTGATGTGAATGAACCTGAATGTTTAGGACCCAGGTTGGCATGAAGCTGATCAATTAAAGTTGATTTTTTCTAGTTTTTCGCTCATATATCAAAAACTATGAAAAACTAGACCTATACGATTTTGATAGAACAACCAGGAAGAAATAAAATAACGTATTCCTTCTTGCAGTTAAAAAATCGTTCAAGACTTAGTGGTCGTTACACTATCAGCAAATCAGGTGTGAATGTAGCCATAACCAACCTTTCCATATTCTGAGTATTATGGTTCCTTAAGTCAATCACTAAGGTTGCAGGTCTACCATCCTTGGCATAAGACACATAGCAGCACCCTTAAAGAAATTATTTGTAAGTTCAAAATTGGTTGAGCAACAAGCTACCACCTATACCTATAATATGGGCATTGCTAGGTGAGATTCCATTTCTCAAGAAAGTGTTGGAGCTGCGAAGTAGCCGATAAGCAGTACAAACTATGGATGGGCGAAAAAGAAATCAATGATTCTGATAAGATGTTAAGTTTATATGTCCATTAAGGGGAAGGAAATTGGTCAGTTCGAAATGAATTGACAGTTTCGGAAATCAAGTTCTTTATAAACTCTCTTCTCTTCTTTAACTCTCCTCTTATTTAAGTGACGATAAAAACTAAAAAAAACACTAAGTCAAAGATTTTGATACCAGCCCTGATGACTCGAAGTGGTAGAAAACAATGTATCTGTTTTTAATCACAAGAACTTAGAGTTGAAATGAGTGATTCGAAAAAAGTCAGGATTCTTAACAGAGGTATATATCCTGTTTGTCTTGTAGAAACAGAGACTGGTAAATTTTCTGAAAGAAGACATACCATCAGAGAAGTGGTCACCTTACGTTTACTAAGCCGTTTTTTAATCTACTGGTTGGATATGCCAAGTTGCATATTTAACGTACTCACCACTAAGAAGGTATCGAAATACATGCAAATAATGGTGCCGCGGACTACTTTATACAGGGATGCTGGAGTATATATATACAATAAAAATTTGTTAACAGAACAGTAAAGCACATTCAATTATGATTAGCCCTGTTTGTCCTAAAGCTTGTAGCAAATAGGACAGAATCTATCCTACATCAATTGAGTGTGAAAAATACTAATCCAATAAGAAACTACGAAACAATTATAACAAGCAATAATTGAAAAATTATCTCTGGTGGTAAACATTATAACTATAAATATGTGAATAATGGAATTATTAAAAAAAACAAATAACTTATAATAACTATAAGGGGAAATCGCGTCGAAATTATGGGCCAACATGATATAACTCCAGAGAAGATTAAAAGATGAAACTAGTAGTAGTTGAATGAAACTTTTACATTTTTAACTGCAGTTTTTTTATATTCAACGAATTATTAACGAGACCAACATTTAAAATCAAAAAAAAAAATTTAATTTTATAATGGAAAATGGAAATTTTTGAAGTAAATGGGCTTATATGTATTTATAAATAATAATAAATAAATAAAACAAAAATTTGTCTTTTTTAAAATTATTTCGTTTCATTTAAAAATTTCTTCGCGTGCCATCTATTGTTCTCGTTAAAAAGTATTGGTATGCCATCTAGAAGTCTTCTCCGAAACTTATATTTAACGAAATCATGCTGTCGTTGGCATTTACTATGAAAATTGACACAATTTCCCTTATAATATTATAAGTTATTTGTAAAAAAATGAAACTAATTTTTCCGGAAGGAAATTAAATGACATTGTAATTAGGAAAACGAGTAAAAGCATAACCTTTGAGGTTTAGGGGGGAAGGGTAATTATTTGAGTTTATGAAAACATGACAGAGAAGATAGAGTGATTCGACCGAGGATCGATGGATTTATGTGACCTTATTCCATCGATTAGCACACATTACATGGTCAGTAATAATGTCATTACTTTTTGATAATGACATTAATATTGATCGTGTAATGCGAAGTAATGATGAATGATGTTCGGTAATGATGAAAATTTAGATTTTCTGATTTTGCTACATCATTACCGAAGAATGATGAAAATAATGTCATTAATATTGATCGTGTAGGGATTCCATCATTACTTTTTTACATCATTCCAGAGGATCTTGCTCTTTCAACATATTTAAATTTCTTTAATAGATTCAGAATTTTTTTACCCCATTATATGATGAAGAATCGAGCTGTAAGCATTTCTATAATTTTTAAAAAGTGTTCTTAAGTTATTAAAAAACATTTTTATCGACTTGAAAGACAAAGAGTGTTAAAAAATAATGATGAAGTAATGACATAAATACTGACATTACTAGTAATGACATTATTACAGACCATGTAATGGCTGCTATTGAGACTTCCACCTAATCCAAGGTATTAGCAACACTTGTTTGGGCGAGTATTGTTGCATGAAGAATAAAATGAATTTAACGTCGTTTGAATACTGAAATTCGATATTAAGAATTGTCACACTTAGCAATAAATTATTGTACTTGGTAATAAAATGTGTCAAATCGATAGATTTCACAGCGCGCGAAATGAACAAAAATCAATTATCAAACGGAAAGAATCTTATGTACAAATCGAATACATCAGATTTGTCAAGGTTTTTATGCTTTATATTCAATTAAACTGCAAATGGATTTCAAACATAATCAAGCACGTGAATTGCAATTTATATATATGTAAACTCATGTAAACTTCAACAGATATTATTAATTAAGTGAAACAGAACAAGTAAAGTTGCATGTAAATTTTATACCTTATTCGGCATCTTTTGATGAATTTATTTTTATACAAAATTGTTGTTCAAATGTGCATGCAATATATAAGTAAAAGTCTAACCAATTAGTTATATCTAAATATTAATCTATTCAAAATAATATATAATAAATATTGTAATTTTTTATCATATAAGTAATAAATAAGAAGTTTAAGAAAAAAAAACTTGTACATTAAATGGAATAAGAAATGTAATAAGAAATATAAATTAGAAGCCGCGCGCGGCGCGGTACAATAAGTAATAAAAAATCGCGCGACGTAATTATAGCCTTAATTTTCGTCACCTTTTATTATCGATTTAAGCATAAAAATTATCGAGCTAGGTAGCAAAAACAAATCATTTAATTAATTAATTAAAATTGGTTAATAATTAGATATTTTTTGTTGTATAGCTACTGTGCGCGCGAACTCATATCTTTTATCGCCGTCTTGGGAAATCGATCGTGCATTACTATATTTACCATTCACAGTTTATAAAGATAATTTTAATTGGGCGATAAATTAATAGCTATTTCATAAATATTCGAGATATTGCATATAAATAAATCATCATCAAACAATTCACGGCGCCATAACTTTTACTATTTGATAAGTTTTGTATATATTTATGTATTTCGAGACCCAAACCACCTACGCGCCAAAAAGCTCTCATCCGCATATATAAATGTATATAAATACAAGCACACGACAACCAGAGTGAAAGTTGATTTATTATCGTGCACGTTCAAAAATTAGATTAGTTTATTATATGAGTGTGGCTGACAGCGTCAAGTATGATAATTATTTCGTTTTTCTTAATGCGCTGTTGTCTTAAGTTGAATATCTGTATACTTATCGTGCCCTTATTTCGTAATTAATTTGTGTTAATTATATTAAGACGCATGCGGTAGCATTTTGACACTATTTTGAGAGTTTAAATTAGAAATCAGACTCGTAGTCAGCTATATAGTCAAATGTATCTAAACTGTCAACTGTATGTATTCATAATTTAACATTAAAGAAGGCAGAAAGTATTCTAGAACTCAATGTACCGAGGGCCTACGATTCGTATATGTCGAATTAGTAACCATAATGCCAACGATTTCCAAGGTCACCCATTTCCCATGTTGTCCAGTGCCAATGTGCTCATTTGCTGCCATATCTGGGTAAGTTTTCAAAACATGAAGTCGTATGTACCTTCAACCAAATATATAAAGAAAAAAACCACCATCTTGTGGCGTTCAGTACGTACTTAATAAAGTATTCATCATTATATGTACACAGATACAATCAATTATCATTACGCCACAGTTAAATAATTAAAAAATCAAAATTTCGAGTAAAGTATCTTATAATTCGCTAGCACAGCGGCTTAATTAAATACTACTTTCATCATCAGATCGAAACCAGCCAAGCGAATTACAACATACAAGCAAAAACTCAAACTATAAATAAAAAAAGAATCACGTTTTACATTGGTGTCTCTTACGACCCTGTTTATAGAGTATTACATGATACGACGAACGAGGCAGAGAAAGTAGCGTGCATACTTCGTCTTCGGGGATCTCTCGTTCAATTCCCGGGGTGGTTTATCTGTAAGTCTATGTGGATTGAACCTGGGCCCTAGTGGCATTTTGAGTTCTGGAATAATTTCCGGCTTCTCTAATTTTTTACACGACACGTCAATACAAATACTTTCTGACACAACCTTCCAAAACGGCATAAGATCTAACCAACCAATAGAATTTTGTCAGCAGTCTGCTGAAGTCGAAACCGATTCTAGCTCTCCAACGCTTTACGATGTGAACCTGACACCAATACAATGTATATCAACCAACAACACTATATATACTTAAAAATATAACAACACACAAAAGTTACAGGAATTCCACTCATAATTATCCCATACGAGTCGAAAAAAAATACGTTGGTTTTCTCGACATCATAATCACCGGAAGTATACTATTCTGTGTGTATAAGAAGCTTAGAAAATTACTTGGTATACATGCAATTAAAAAATTGAGGCCAAACTGGTTGCTCAAATCGATTAAGTCATTATAAATTATACCTATATTATAATTCAAGGTAGGATTTATAATTGATTTTTGTGAAGTCATCTATAATCCAGCTATATACCGCCATAAATTATAAATTGCATAATGCCAAATATTGTCATGGATGAAATCATATCCTATAGTGTTATTGTCGTCCGGTGTTTAAGATTGATTTCCTCAAATTGTCAGACTAAGCTCTATAATGATATGCCGTATACTTCATTGCCACACCCATTTATAAATATATACAAAGGGTTAAGATATTTCTTAATATATAAAAAATATATTTCGTTTTATTTTTAAAAGTCCGCATGCAGTTGAAGACAGCCTACGAGGTGTCAAAAATTATGAAAACGACATGAAATTTATTTCTTCATTACAATATATAAGATCATATTCGAAACACTCATTGTAATATAAAGGAAGAGGAAGCATAATCAAATTTACAATATGATCGAGTATATACCAAATTACATCACACCTTTAAAACTGTATAGACACTATATCGTATAGTTTCGTTTTTATAATTGTATATACAACAACTTGGCGACATTGGTTTCACACCTTCGTGTTATTTCTTTTTTTATTTTATATAACTAAACTATGTTTTGAGGTACTCACCGATAGTTTTGTCAATGAATTTTACTAAACTATTAATGAATGAATGTGTTGTCATATCATTCATTAATTTTTTGTTTTGTAATTTTATGAATGAAAATATGTCATTGATAGTAAGTCGAATTAATTATAAAAAAAACTAAACTAAATACATGAGATTATCTGAGGTGCACGTTAAATAAAAAAGCATTCGATGTAGGTTGTGCGGTTTATAATTTATATGCATGGCTGAATGCAAATATTTGTGTGCACAAAAATCAGTTCAACTGCGGTACGTGGTACGATCACCTCGATCAAGGTTGGATGGAGGTATAATATTATAACCTTCGACATTGTATATGTTATAGTGATCCACTTGGCGCCAGTTTTATTTATAATCACCATTATAATGTATATTGTTTATACCAATTCTTAATAAATTACAAACAATTAGATGTTGCAATGTATATACGAGAATGCATTAAGCGAAATAATTTACTAAATTTATTGTATCCATTTCGATTCGCGCAATTCAATAAACACTTTTACAATGCTATACAGCTAAATAACCATCAATTAATCGTATCATATAGTTGTTGTTGCATCTAACTGCCAATTAAAAGAAAATTAGAATTAATTTTTTTTTCTTTTATTTCAACAACTAAGTTACTTACCAATCTATAAGCTAAATAGTTTTTAATTTATGCACGCAAAAGCAATTTAGTGTCTATTACATATAGGTACTCGTATATATGCCCTCGCAGATGCAGTTAAATGATTTGTTTTGTAATTAATCTCCCGCGATTTTAAATTATATGCATGCCGCTGAGATAATATGAAAAATATTGTATATGGTAGACGTCCGAAGTATCGAATGGCAGTTAATCGCAGAATAAATACTTTTATGTGGTTTACGACGTTACGAATTGAATGTACGTCAATATATACTCCTTGTTTTTCATAACGCTATCTACGCTATCTTCTCATTCAGCAATACAACCCTTAAGTCTCGATAAACGTGTACATTTAACCCAATGATTAATTTATAACATTATTGTCATCTTTTATATGTGTATATTGTTGATTTAAAAAAACTTGGATTTCTAATGTGTTTTCACAGTGTCGCAAAACCAATAGTTAGAGCTGGGTTAGCGTACTTTTCTATACATTTAGTACTGATATGGACGATGGAAAGTACTATGCCTTTATATTGATATACAAGTCAACCATCATTTAGATAACGAATCGGTAAATCACAAATAAAAAAATTATTAAATATTCTACAAAAGCAATAAAAAAGCGGAACACAAACCATGAAAATGAATACAATTTCTTTTTCTTAATTTATGCACCTACTCACATCAGACACCGCAAATTTATTATTTTATTGCATAAAAATTTAAAGTTTTATTGTTAAATCTATTGCCAAATGTCAATCACGCGATATTATTTTTATTATTTTCAAATAAATCGATTTGAAAACCCATGTGATGTGCTTCCTACTTCAAATATGGTAATAAGATATATAATATATATTTTAATAAAATGTATTTAATTGACCTCAAAATTTATAAATTTTATAATGAATCATTTTTGAAGGTAATATTAGAACACTTCATAAAGATTAAACTTTATTGTATGGAATGAATTCTGTTCGTAGGCCAAATTTTGGCTCGAACAGCATATATAAAACACAAATAATTCGTATAATAGTGTATAAAATACAAAACAAAAACTATAAAATATATTATTAAACTTACTTAATTGTTATAAACTATATAAAATTACACAATTAATATTATTTTATTTAATTACAATATAAATTATATTTTAAAAAACGAACGACACGCACAATATGACATTTCAAATGTATTAAGCTGCATTCCCAATTTGATCTATTTAGTTATAGTGTTTCACGAAATGATGCGCTCCTATCTATGTAGATTTTGTACGTATTTCGGAATTTTAAATTTAATTCGTTATTCAAATTTTTTATGATTTGTTATTGAATATTAAATTATAAATTCACCTCTAAATTTCGAATGGAATGTTAAAAATGTGTCTTCGACCTACTCTATTTAGCAACTCATTACACCTAATATTATACATACCATTGTTTATTATATGGAACCAACGCAACATTGTTACAATTCTCAAACTAGAATTGAATAATAATTTTCTAATCTCAACCGATCTATCTCGAAACAAAAACATAAAATTTTAATTAAAAATCTCGGGCTTCTTAAATTTCTTTTGAACATTATATATAAAGTATACACATTGTGTATATTATATATAATTGGCGCGCGCTTCCATGCCATCACAAAAGATTATAATGAGATTTGTATATATATATATATACACAGTCGTGTATCCAAATCGTGGATAAAGAATAAGAAAGCTTTTATGGATGAATATTTAATCCATTCAAGGTAATAAAATTCAATATATGAATGCATTTTTATATACCAATATAATATAACCTGTCTGTCGTGTGTGCGGCACAGATTGTAGGTGGATTAACACAGTATATAGTCGATATAAGTTATATAAATAATAGAATTGGATATATTTTGTGTTGTTCCTTTTCGGAAAAGTCGAATTCAAAATTAGGTGAACTTGTAGGTGGTTTGGATTAAGATTAATATACACACATTTTTTGTGGAATCGAAATTTTATAGTTTATATACTCGTACGAAATTAGAATATGATCTTTATTACATTGTATTCTGGGTGGTATGGACATCTGCCATTTCCATCAATATCGTATTTATGTACAATAATATCTTCAATTATTGTTTATTATATTTACATAGGGTTATTTCGAAATGACCAGATTGGTGTATATATGAAGTTGTTTCGTTATTAAGATTTTATTACAAAATAAACAAAATACCATAAAATTTATATATCAGATTTCTTTCTTTTGTGGAAAAAAAATAAGAAAGCAACGGACAAAAAATGCAACAATGATTAGGCAAATTTATAACTTAATGACGCCAAGAATTTAAACCATTTGGAAATTCTACATAATCCTATTAAATAGCTTGATCGATGTGCTTCGTAATGCTGTTTGCGGATGGATGTCTTAATATAGAAATACTTGTTTATGGGATTTGTTCTAAAATTTCACAAGATTTTGGGAATTTCTTTATCGATGTTCGAATTATTTAATTTGTTTTAATACGTGTGGTAAGATTCGAAATCAGTTTTTTGACCTAGTTGAAGGTAGTATCTTCATTTTTATAAAGTTCAAACAGATTACTACTCTGGTTTTAGCATAAATACTCGTTATTGGGCCTTACTTGGTGGTAATAAGCCATAACAGGCTACTTGAACGATTTGTACGAACAGCTCTACTTGTACGATGAATCTCATTTCGGTAAGTTTCAGTCCAAGTTTCAAATTTGTGTTGTCTTGAGCGATAAGGGGATTTTATTTTACTCAAAAGTATGAGGAGACTACTGCAGACCTAGATTATTGCAGAATTAGCTAGTGAGACGATGATGGTGACCACCCAAAACGGATAACCTCAGGGTGGGGTTCTGACTCTTGTGGTGTCTATTGGTCAAGTCATTCCTATTCCAACTAGACGACAACGGATTTTTCTACCAGGGTTATGCTGATAATATCGTCATAAAACTCGTAGGTAAATATACGTATGTAATATGATTACATACAAACTGCGATCGACATTGTTGTAGCCTGGTTTAGAGTTAATCCTAAGAAAACTGAGATGGCTCTTTTCACTAGACGAAGGACTTTGGTAAACTTTAGTCTTCCAAAAATTGGGGCCCATACGCTCCAGCTCTCTTCGGAAGTCAAGTATCTGGGAGTCTGGTTAGATCAGAAGGTAACTTGGCAAAAACATATAGAAAGAAAATGCAACAAAGCATGCAACATTTACTGGAAATGCAAACAGTCATTTGGTAAATCATGATGCCTGAAACTCAGACGCGTGTACGTTTCGGTGATCAGACCCATAATCTCGTGTGCCGCACTTATTTGATGGCCTAGAACAATGAGCGGAATTGGAGGGAGACCTCTAAATCGCCTTGAACGACTTGTTTGTCTGGGTATTGTAGAAGTTATCCATGCCATTCCTACTGCAGTTCTTGAGATGACCACTTGATTTTTGGATCAGAGGGTGTGCAGCGTAAAAAATCCGCTCGCCTACAATGCAAAGACAATCTTCCTAGCCCTTATGGGCTTTGTCAAATATGGAGGGAAGTGGGTCGGAACACAACTGCCCACATGCCCTCGGGCACTTTGGTGACGAAGTACGTCTTCGGGAAATTATTTTGGGTAACTATTACCGGAAATCACACGTATCGAAACTCCCTAGACTGTGTATCGCCGTGAGAAGCTGTAACGGGTTAGGGCTCTTTAAGCTCCTTAATGATTATGTTGCAACTTTTGCATGTTGATATCTTTGGTAAGCAGATGGCTACCATCACAGTATTGATCTGCTTGTGATAGATCGACGACAATGGGTGGCTATACTTTGGAAACATTCAATGCTATAATTTCTGTTTGTCTCCCAGACTATTGCACTTTGTACCAATTTGAGAAACTGGTTTGTCATCATTCTTCTGTTCCAAGAACGTCTTATTACTTATAAACGAGCATTTATTAATTTTGCTAATTTTATATAAAATGACTCGATGTTGAAATATCGTAATCCCTAAATATATGATCAATACACCATACGATAATTAATCACATAAACTTAACCATCTTAAAACGTCTTCCCAATAACTTTAATTAATTTAAATTTCATGTCAAATTAATTAACATCAAACGAACTTAAGACTGAATTGATTATACAAAATTATTTTCCAATCGGTGCTTATGGCATTGGCATACCGATGACTTGTGACAAACAACTATATATATCGAATTAGATCCCAATTAGCACATATAATGTTGAAATATTAAATCTCGATCACGAGACGATCATACACAAATATTTTTATATCTCGCGTGTGATCGAATTTTGGTATAAACAGAGCAGACTGAATCTCGGACTTAAATAATTGATTCGCGACAACTGTTTTCATGGTCGATACTCTACATATATTTTATATAATGCATCTGGGCTGTCTGATCTTTGTCTTAAATATACACTCGTACTCATAATTTATGATGACATATAAAAAAAAAATATGTTTTATGCACAAAGTCTATATGCTAATGATGACGGACACATTTGGGATACGATGAGCGTAACCAAATTTATTCAATCCGCAATGATCTAATATTCTAGATTCGCGTCATTTATAAGAATATTACGCGATCTTATAAATATCTTTATATACTTTGTCGAATTATCTAGAATTATGATATGATCATGACCGCGGAGAGTACACCTCATATACGAAATATAAATAAAATTCGTTTACATCTTTCGATCCATATCGATCGGAATTAAACAAACACCCATTGTTTGTGTACATATATATATGATTTCATTTCGTTTGTCTTACAACTCATCTTCTCGCGTATCTAAATTTGTGTAACGTCTTCTTCATTAACTTCTTATTACGAGTATTTTGTTCTTAAAATAGAATCATATGGATATTGGAACGATATGCCGAGTAGTTTGAACTGCATAGTCAGTGTATCTATACAGTTTTTTGTACTCGTGTTCATGTATATATATATATATGTATAACAGCTGTTTTAAATTAAATTTATTTATCGTCTTCGCGGGATGAGATTTTTAGTATGTAGTGTGTATAAAGAAATTTGAAGATGGTTATTTTTACATTTTTCTTGTTACAGGAAATCTTTTCTTAACTTTTAATTTTATTCGAAATGATAAAAATACCAATTTTGGATAACTTAATTGAGTGTTACATTGTTTTATGTTGTGTATATGGTCGATAAAGTTCATTGCCATCGTATGGCTTTATGTTCAGGTATAATGAAGAGTTATTATCAGTAGAATCGTATATAGTGGATAAATGGATCCCGAATGGCGTTAGCTCTGCATAGTTGCTGGATATGACGTTGCAGAAGTTATACAGTTGCAGAAGCTGTGTAGGGCTTACTACTTCTCGACTCTCAGAAGAATGAAACATAGTAAAATGAGCAGTAACCATAGTTTCAGTATTCAACAAGGTAAAAATGATCTACTCATGATAGCTATTGGTTGGACGGCGATTGAATAGCTGCTATTACGATGAGTCAAAATAAGGCAATCTCGTAAGGTATAAATTTATTGTGAAAGGATTTTAAATGATTATTAAAGTGACTTATTGATCTATCCATCCAAATTTATAGTTTGAAGTTGGTCACGTAAACAGGTATGATGAATATCTTGTTTATGGACTTCTAACAGGCTTAGAAAAGCATCCAGAGATGAAATTTGCATTTTAGGTTAGGGAACATAGTGTCCATGAAAGAAACACTGCAATCAACATCTTAGTCAAATGAAGTCATCGTCTTTAGCAAGGGCGATAATATAGCAAGAGACAAGTAACGACTTGCTATATAATGATTATCCTGGTCAAATCGATTATGGCTTAGTAATTGCACCAACGAATGTAGAATTCAGTTGGTTATCCTGTCCGGTTTTGCAGACATAATGTTGTGGCAGCCGACTAACTATGTTAAAATTAAACTACAATGGCCTGACAAATATAACAACTTAAAAGAGGAACGCTATGGAACCAATAAAAAGCAGCATGGATACAAAATGATCGATAAAAACCATTCTTAACAGTAGATTTCCGCTTCAGTCAGATTGTAAGACCATGTTGCCTGGGAGATTGAGATAAAATGAGTTCCTATCGAATACTTCCATCACTCAAATCGACCAAAAAGCGTAGTGGTTAAAACTGTTACCTTGGAGCGGAGTATTCGAGTTCAAATCATCTTACAAGAAAATCAGTGATGAATAATAAACACAACAATCATCCTCTGGATAGCGTACAAAACAAATGTACTGAACATTCATCTATTAGAGCCAATACGGTCAATCGAGCAAGCTTGAGTGACAGGGGTTAAAAACTGTTACTGAACAACATCAAGCTAGTCTTTGTTTCAATGATGTTCAGGAAAATAAACAAAGGCGAAGGTTATTTTAGAAAGGTGGCAAAATTTGTTGAAAAATTCTGGGTGCTTGAATATGTGAATATTGGGTAATAATGAATGATTGGCCTTGAGTTATGATACTTACACAGTCACATGAAAACTCAAGAACCTTTTATATACTATGTTATAGCGTTGAGTGGCTGGTGATACAAAAAGATTTTCCAATAAAAGGTTTCATTTTGAAAAGCCTGCTTTTTGGAAAACTGTAAATCTTGAAGCTGTCATCTTTTGACATTTGACAAGTAAATACTACGCCGTTTATAAAAAATGGAAATTGTTAAAATCCACTACAAACATAGTGAAAATTTTTCAGTCACAGTTCGCGAAACTAAAGCACTTTTGGACGCAGTGAAGTAGGTGCTCGGGCGGCAATAGTGAAAGTGGTGGAAAAATTGGAGATGTTCGGACAAGTCGCAGTGATGTGAAGAATCGCAATCATGTGCGTCGCTTAAAAACAACTGAGAATACTGCTGCCCGTAATGTTGGAAAAACCCCAGGTTTGTCGATTCCTCGTCAATCCTTGGAATTTTGCATAAAGGCTTTTAGAGTTCAGTTAACAATCAACCCGGTGATCACCATCGTATCTTCGTTGATTGAATTCTTCAAATGCATCAATGATTTAGATATTCATCGAAAAATAGTCTCAGTGACCATTGAGGTTACATTAATAAGCAGAATTGTCGCATTTGGGGCTCAGAAAATCCAACAATGATTTTTGAAAAGCCGTGTCACCGTTCAACGTGTCTCCGTTGGTGCGGTTTTTAGGCTGGTGGTGTGATTGAACTTTACTTTATCAAAAATGAGGCTGGTGCTATACTGTTACGGTTAATTGATTGCGCTACCGGGCTATGATTCATGATTTTTAATGGCTGAAATTGGAAGATATTAGCGTAGACAACGTTTATTTCAGCAAGATGACACCACGTGCGACTCAAACAATCGCAATTTGGCAAGAAAAGTTTTCTGATCGTGTTATTTCTGAAAAAGTTACCACCGAAATCTTGTAATCCATGTGAAAGATAAGGTCTCTGCCAAAGTTCAACAATCGAATCAAGACCTTAAAAATGAAATTCGTGAAGTTATCGAGGACATAAATTCTCGGATCTGCTACGAGAAATGCATGATAAACGTCAGGTATGATCGGAATAAATCAGCAAAACTAACTTGTTATACTTATTAGATCGTTTAATCTGTCCATGAGACAAACTTTAGTACGAACGCCTATATAACTACCAAAACATCGTGGTATTATATAATCAGCCTACGCTCGCATTGAATAGCCCTAGGCCGCACTTAATCCACCCCTGGCCATGTGTTTGCGTTTTATAGACAAATCAAAACGCATACTATCCAATTAGCACAAATGCACGAAGGCAAACATGAAACATGTCTCGTCGATTTAGTCTACATATACTCATCTTTGTGTATAGCAACACTAATTAATAACGACAAGCGCGCGCTCAATATACGCTAGAATTTATTAATTAATTTTATTAATTTATGATTAAAATCAATGAAAAGTAAATATATAATTATATTTATTCATTAAAAAATATATTTTTTATTGCTAATTAAATGTTCGTTATGTATGATGTACAAAGTATGTGTGTGCGTCGATCTAGACTTGTTCTAATATGAAGATGGGAATTATAATAGTCTGGTAAGTGTGTACTTCAATTTACGAGTGTATATGTATATAGTTTTGTGTATAATTAGAGATAGTTTTTTATTTAGGCTATAAACAATATAAAACTCTATAATATGAGTACGATATCGAACCAACCAACCATTAAATTATTCAACAAAATCTTTACGATAATTGCATGTTCATTATAATTTGAAGTTATCTCATCCAGAAATATATTATGTGTACGAGGTTCATTGATTTTTCACATTTTTGAACCATTTTGCTGTTTATTGGCTTGGTTCGAATGTAGTTAACAATGGTGGGTAAGTTTTTAATGTATTCATGAACTATCGGATATAAAGTTTTGATATTATGTTATTGCGAGATGTGTATAGGAGGTCGATCAATTTATAGGTAGCTCCTGTTTCCCGTCTGTTGGTTGAAGCTATTTTTCGACATCCTGTTTGCCTATGTGTCAACAATGAACTTGTATTAGAGAGAATCGAGCCCACTGTGCTACCGGATAAGGAAATCAAAATTGAGTTGGAACCTGAATAAATAAAATGTAAGGCCTAACCCAATCTATAACACTAGCATCTACTATACCGAAAAGTTGTAGTGGAAGAACCGTACAAACATTTAAAACAGTTTAGCAAATAATATCAGAAGCTAGAAAAGGCAAATCTCTCAGTTCATCCGCAAATGATGTCAAAATGATTAGTTCGCTCAAAGGGTACAAACATTCTATTAGAAAAGCACATGGTGAAACTGCTATTTCCTTATCAATGAAAGAATAAGACATTATAAGCCCCAAAAATATAGTGAGGAACACATTCAATCAGTTAACCTCTATCTAGATGTATGGACTATATCTGTAGTTAATTGACTGCCGAGACATTAAATTAAAAGCGAACAATTTGGAAATTACTAAAACTCTGGGAGATAAGATCATATCTGGAAGAAGCTATTACCATAAATCATCTGGGGCCACCCTTACTGAGCAACTGACAGTTACTAACAGCAATGGGAATTTCTATATAGAATACTAGTACAGTTTGACACTGGTTACGATTTGTCTTCTGATCACTCTTCGATAACACTTAACACAGAAATCTTAAACATTTCATTATCTTGATAACTGACGAATCAATATGTTAATTGGTTTGATGTAAGTTCTACAGTAATCAGGGAATGGTCTTTCGTTTAAATATAAAATTTGAGAACCTCTTTCCCTACTATTACGGAAGCTGGGAAAGAAGTGATCTGAGGGCAGTAATTTAAACCTAATAAAAAAATTAAAAGTCACGAATAACTACCTTATGTTGTGAAAGTATCTGAAAGCCAGCTTATCAAATACAAGTGAAGTAATGGCAATCAAATGATTAAGAATAAAAGAAGGTATCTAGGTTGTTCACTTCTTTTGTGGTTTCATCATAATAAAATTAGTGACAGTATGTGACGAAATCTTCGAACTATCGAATTCGAGTGTTAACGTGCACTTAACATATAGGTTGAGGTCTTAACAAATATATTTAATCAGTACGCAAGATTCAAGAAATGAAAGATGTTGACAGTTAAAACAAATCTAAGTTATTTGATTTCCTAGGAACCAGACTTAAAGAGAGAAGATAACCCCTTTATCATGAATTCAAACGTTAACCGGAATGGGGATACAAGATCGGGAGTAATTCCAAAATACAAAACTGAGATGGCCAGAAATGTGATAATCATATTTAGTACTTCTGGGAGTATGGTTTTTGAGGAATATGGTGTGTTTATCGATTTGTTTAACATGCAGATTGTACAAACAACAGAAATCTGATTTGTGTATTCGAACCTGTGTCGGTTCTACCAGCTAAACAATTCTTTGATATCAATTAGATTGGTTTTTTGTTCGGGTCGGACTAGACCTGTGCAATATGGTAATGGCACAACCAATTTTATCTATTCTGCCGTTTCTACAGTCGCATACATAAGTAAATCGAATGCAAATGTAAGAATAATTTCTTCTTTTATCCAGGCTTTTCACATGTGTATTACTTGAAGCATAATTAAAGGGGATTTTTTTTATAATTGATGAAATTTTTTAATTTCATATTATAATTAACTATCGTAGTACTATGAAACATCTCAATTTCTTAAATTAAATAAAAACTGTAGGAAAAATAAACAAACCATATGCAAAAAAAAAAATCTGCATCGGTGCAACAATCTGGGTTAATTATTCGGATGATCATTAGTGGGTCTAAAAATATTTATATATTTATGTTTTTAGTCATCACGAAAAAATATTGTAATGTAGACAAAATCTAGAATTTAAAACTTATACATCTGGTGTATGGTTGCTAATATGTTCATAGAGAGTGGGTACCCGAGTAAGGAAGAAGAAATAAGCTTCATAGTCGGTAGGAAGTCTCTAATACTAAGAAATGAACTAGACCCTTCATTAAATACATTCTCCTTTAAAAGATATATCTGGACCATAAAATTATATCCATTGTGAGATTTTATAAAATTACTAAGCCATTCTAAACACTTCTAATAAAATAAATATACTTCCAAATATTCGGTCTAGTGTTCAAACGAGACCAGAAAGAACATCCTTCGCTATTTGAGTATTATAAACCATAGTCGAAAATGTTGAAAGTATAATACCACTTCCATGGTAAATGAACGGTACAGAATGACTACTATATTTGAATAAAGTGCCTACTTACAAAAACAAAGATTTTTGAACAATGTGATGATCGTTTGGATTTTAAATACATGCCTATCTGACAAGGAGGATACCTGTACCATAGGTAATCGACAGACCTACATTCTACACACAATGAGTTTCTGCGCTATGTAATGAATCTTTCACCGTCGGATGGTCGAATTGCAATGACAATTCTCAGTACTTCCAATTGTCCCTTAAATCACTAGCACGACAAATCTTGAATCACTACCTTCAAAAGATTTTAAACGTTACTGAGAAGCCATTAGACGTTTAAACAATTTATGCACCATCCGATAAATCCTGCAAAACCCAACGTTTTTTACAAGAAAAAGTTCCCAGCTACATTTCTTCCCAACAATTGCCACCATATTCCTCCGACTTAAACCCAATGGATTTTTCCATATTGTCCATTCTGCAGGCCAAAGAATTAACAATAAAATCATATGAGACGATCGACAAAATTTTTAATTCATCAAATCCAAAATTAATAGACGATTGCCATTTACTATCGGTTTTAATCCGACAAATAGTTGAAATCTCTTTTGGTCCCAAATCACGTCATTGAGTTTTGTATTTAAGTTGACTCACCTCAAAAACCACAATAACAAAATATTAAATTCTTAGAGATTTCTTAAGATTTGATTAAAATGCAAAGTTTTTTTTAGAAATAATACTTATTCACACGCTTATCAATAGTTTTTTATACACACACACACATTTACAAAAATTTAATCAACTATGCGTTTAAACTCCCACACGAATAACAACTATATCCAAAATGACCAATGTACATATATGCAGTGGGTTCATATACACATTATATCAATTAATCCAAATAATTAAATTAATTGATCACCCAATGGGCGCACCAACGATCACACAAATTAAATGATCCATTAAATTTATTTAATCCATCCAAGCAATATATATTATTAGTAAATAAAAAAAAACTTACATTATTTATTGTATTTAGTTCGCGATCAAGATCTCAGAAATAAGATGAACACAAACAAAAAAATCTTTAAATTTATCCAATTTCAAATTAACAAGATAAATTTGTCATCAAAACTAATTTAAAAAAAAAAAAAATAAATAAAACGATCGAAATGAAACTGAAACCGATTAATCTTGATCTGATATATATAAGTAGTTTTTTTGTAAATAGTTGTGTACATAAGACCAAGAAGATTATAACTCGAAGATAAAAATAATGTCTCTTCTTGTTATAAAATATATTATATGCGCGGTTGCTGCACAATATTGATTATCTGATGATCGCGATATATTTATACTCGATCGTTTTATTTGGTATACGGTTTGAGTCACTATTATTATTATTTATTATTATTTAAATCATAAACAAACACTATATAACTATTTATATAAATATACGTAATGATCTCACTTTTTTATTCTTGATAAAAACCCTTAAGTAAACGATCAACAGATCAACAAAAAACTTTTAAACAAAAACAAATTTTTTTTTTAACCACAATAATTTATTTTTTTTTGTATTAATTTATGCTAATTAATTGTACTGTTGTTGTTTCACTAGACCGCACACTTTCGCCTTCGATCATCCCACGGATATCCGAAATTTATTTTTTTATTATAACAAAACACAAATAAAATATTTAATCGCGATCGTGATTAATAAAAAAAAAATTAAAAAAAAATTTTTTTTTCTTCAAGTATGGTAAGCAAACGTCTAAACAACTTAAAGAACATCGCCGTACTAACGAAAAACAAAAATTGAAAAGAATTGAACTAAAGTCTGAAGACAAATCATCTGACGGGGTGATCTTACATTATTTCTTATAATTTTTTGTTTTATTCGTTTTTAACTTTATATTTTTGCGTGGTACGCGCGGTTTATAAAGAAAACTATCGTCGATATACATAAGCAACTATATATATAAGAAACTATATAAAATTACGGAGGCTGATCATAGATGTTAAATACATTTACAGTATTTAACAACGTATGTGTGTTAACATATTACGATGTAAATGTGTGCCGCTGCGCGATTTATTCCGCGCGATCGCGGTATATACATATAAGAAAGTATAATAAGAACAGAAATAACGAAGATGTGGTATAAGAATGCATGCAACATTTAACGCAGGAGTGTACATCTCTGATTTTCTTTGGTCAATTAATTTAATGGGATTATTCAGTTTGTGTTACAGTGGATAAGTGTAATGTAATGGTTGGGGAGTTTACTTATGTATCGAAGTGGAGATGGTTAATTTGGTGGAACAACTGTTAATAACGTTGCTTGCATGCTGTATATGTTAGTTTCACAATTCAACACAACTAGTGATACAATCATATCAGTAGTTTCTAGCGAGTGCGCCATCTTTTATGTCGGTACGTAAACATTGAACGACATTAAATCAATTAAGGCAGTCCCTCTTATTGGCAAAAGCAAAATAGGTTTGTTTTGCTGCATTTTCCATTATCTTTTCAAAAATCTCAATCTTCAAAATCTTTATTTTCGAAGATTTCGCCACGAATGTTAACCTTGAGCTCGACGATAAGCCTAAGGCTTGCTGAGCTGACGTATAATTTGCTTTCAAATAATAATAATAATAATAATGCACAACAAAAAGTTAGGAGGGGCTTAAATCTGGAGATCTGATAAGCCAGTCAATTTTGCCTCTTTTTGACATCAGACGTCCAGACTGTGGAATAGAGCATCGTCTTGTTGAAACCAGTAACCGTCAAAGACCTTCTTCACATAATTGTGGGCAGACGTAATTGTAAGATATATGATAAAGTTATACGGGGTTATTCTATAAGTTCGTAGGATGACACATAGATGGCGTTATAATCATTTTTTCAATTCAATTTTTTTAAGTAATAGTCACTGTTGATGGAACCAACAGCGACTCTTACTGTGCACTTTTGGATCGATTGAATGCTGAAATCGCAAATAAACGGCCACATTTGCAACAGCAAAAAGTTTTGTTTCACCAAGATGCATCAAATCGATGAAACCGATGGCAAAACTGAATGAATTGGGCTTAGAATTGCTTACCCATCCACCATATTCTCCAGATTAAGCCCCATAACGCTCGTTCTCTTATATAAGCCAAAAATGGTTTTGACGCAAACTCTGGCCCAATCAGTCACATTATGACCACTTCAAGCATTGTTCGTTGAGTTTACCGACTATTTTCGATGTACATCGTCACTCTTTAGGCACTTTGTTTCGGTGTGAAGCGATTCCTTGTTAAAATTGTAACAAATGTCAAACTTGTTTAATGTTTACATACCAACATAAAAGATGGCGCACTCTATAGTTGACATTGTTGCAGTGTTTTACAACCTGAACTTATTGGAAATTTAATTCTTACTATCCAATCCAACGTTATTGTGGATTTTATAACAATGGTTTGGATCTTTTTTCAGCAAGTTGGATAGCTTCCGTGTTCACGTTTTGCTGAACTTGTCTTCCATTTAAATTTCATTTGAGTACGTAGTTCCAGGACCTTAATCCTTGTGTGCGGTTTTGGATTCTAACATACCAAGGTGCTTCGACCATGTTTCTGAGTAGAACCGGTTGATTTCCATAAGTCCAAATTGGGCTTATATAGAATAAAAGCTTGTTGAAGAATGAAATGAGTTTCTTCCTTTCACCCATTGCAGCTTGTAGGGTAGGTGAGTGCAATTTATCTATGTGTTTCTGGAATAGGATCATCAGCAAAAGTCACCACAATGTTGATTTGCAATGCAAAGGAGTTCATTACTAGACAGTTCCCTGCCGTATTTCTACTTTGATTTCTTTTAATTTAGAGTAATTTCCAGAATAACTGTAATAGTATGATGGTTTTTAACTAATGAATAAGTTCTTCATGCCGGAATCTATCAAAAGCATGTGCAACATTAAAAAAATCACTGAACAGTGCTTTACTCCACTTATGCTTTTTTTTAATAGAATTGGTCATTCTGTGCACTTGATCGATCGTGAAATTTGGGCTCGAAAAAGGAATTGATGATTTTGCATTGTGTTTTCCCTCAATTATCGGATTGAATCTTTCGAACAGGAACTTCTCAAATAGTTTAAACGTAACTGGCAACAATGATATTGGCCCTCTTTCACAGGTTTTTTAATCATGATCACTTTTGGAATTTTATATGAACTCTACACCTGCATTATTCTGAAGGCTTCATTTATAGGTTGATTGAGCTCTACTAGAGCTATCATGTCCCTTTCCATAAATTTGTAATCATTGGACTATTCTCATATATGACTGGTCTTGGTGTAGCTAAAAGCAGAGAAATATAGAAATATGAAAAAACCCAAAAATTAGCCAAACCAACCAATTACAGCAAACCTTGAAGTTGAGAAAGAGCAATGACACTGTAGAGAAAGTTTACAATTTTCGTCACGAAACTGATGCAACATAAACAACTGACAACCATTCTCATAACCGATCATACCGATTAAGAACTAACAAGATTGCGAAAAACGCGCACTAACCTGCAACGGGATAGTTCCTTAATATAAGTGAAATGTTACAACCCATTTCTCCGAACAATTTACAATGGTGCCTTTTGACTGTGGGATTCATTATATTCTTAGAAGGCAGTATTCTGAAGAGAAAATTGAAGTCCACTGATAAAAAGACAATTGGGTAGCACAAAAAAGTTGATGACTGTGACTGATTTCTCATTCGATATTGTTTAGTATTGCGACGAGAGAAAGCCCACGGTACTGTTCCGATAGGTACTTTTCACGTGTGAGCAGGTTTATGATATTATCTGCCCAATCGAAACCTTTCGGTTTATATATTCGATTCGTACACGTCGGTGCGGGATTGTGTGTGTATTTATCTAGTACTGTGTAAAATACAATTATATAGCGGCCCCTGGGGGTAACACCAGCACTGCCCTAACTCCCATGTGTTGTTGATTGTAGAATGAAGCACTCTGGTTTCGTTTATGTTCAACTATTTTGGTATACGTTCAAAATCACCAAACAGAACTTAATAAATAATAGAACTTTTGGACTTGACAATTTATAGCTTTAGAGTTTTTTAAAAGGAGCACTTCGAACTACTCATAAGACGTATGGTTAACCCATCTGGGTACTTGGAAGAATGTTCTCATTATAAATATACGAAAAAAAGTTCCACCTGTAACTTTTGGAAGTAGGGCGATCAATTGGAAGTGAAATTAAATATAGTTAGTAGTGACGGGTTGCTCACACATTACAGCAACCATACAATCCGGATTCGAATGAAATCCGGGCTGGAATTGAAGAAAACCTGGGAAAACTCGATATTATAAAAATCTGATAACGAAAAATCCGCTATAAGACAAGAAATATTGTCCTGTTGTATTTCTATATGTATTTCTCAAGCAATTGGAAGTTATTTTGTGGCACTATAAGTAAAATAGTGCCACAAAATAACTTCCAATTGCTTGAGTCGTATCTCATAAAAAAACTTACTCCAAATTTTACCCAGCCATATAGCAGAGATGCCCCAGGATATACCCACAACGGAAACAACCTTCATCGGAACTTTTGCTGATGATACAGCAGTATTAGCATCAAGAGAATCCCAAAAACAAGCAGTTGAATACTTACAGCAAGCACTCGATAAAATCAGCCAATGGACTAGGGATTGGAAAATATTAGGTACATGTAAAATACACGTTACAGCAACCTTCACACCTTTCTCAACGGGGTCCAAATTCCCCCAAGCTGAATCTTCTAAATATCTCGGATTGCATTATGATTCAAGATTCAACTGTACCACGTTAGACATTCTAAACTTAGACTGATACCTTGTATATACAAGGTTATCAAAGGAGTTCGAGATAGTGCCCGAGATTTATTTGTGCTACAACAGTTGTAGGGAGTCTTTAGCCGGATTAATTCGCATCCTTCATCCATTCCTGTTTCTGTGAACGAATTATGTTTCTTTATTATCTTGCACTCCATGCACCCCTCCCCTAAAAAGCAGGGCACTAATAAATAACAATTATATAGAGGTTCAATCAAATATATTATTCCGTCAAAAACTATCCCATCCCAAAACTTCCAAAAATTAATTTTAATTAATTATTTCTTGTTACGATCGAATGATTAGCAATCATTAAATATATTTATTGATTATGATCGTTTCCTCTCTACATGCACAGCCGAGTCTCGAAACTAATAAGTGATCATAAATTTCATGTTTCTTATGTTTTTGTGTTCAACTAACAAACAACATATATGGTATACGATCATCATGTTCATGAAGATCGTATATACATATGCAATTGTGTGGGCGGAGGTAATTCCTCTATATACACAGTATGTATGTTTGTATAGATTTGTTTGTTTTATTTCTTAAATTTTTTCTTATTTAATTTATGGTTATTATTAAATTTTATTATTATTTATTTAATTTTTGAGTTGTTTTTGGGGTATGGCAAATTAAAAATGAAGAATTGTTGAGTATGTCTGTCTGTATAATAAATTATATGTATACCGGAAATGCCATTACATATGAATAAATATATGTATAATTCTAATCGTCAGTTAATTGGACATGGAGCTTTTAGTCGCTATCGTTCATATTTTATGTACTACACAAGCTGAGACGAAAGTTTCATTATAAATGTACAGGTAATCCTCGAATGACACGGTAGATAATGAGACGGCAGATAAAATATTTTTGTGTGCTGGTTTATACCCGTAATCATGACCTCTCTTTGGAATCCTATTCGTACTGTACCAATCGTACCAATTCTCTTCTTCTTACCAATATTTAATTGAGTACCACCTTTGGTATATATTCCCTGTCACTCAGGTTCGATTGTCTCATTGTGACATCGCTTTCCTGCATACACTTTCAATCCCGAAATTCGTTTGTTCTTCTAATGAAGTCCAAAATATCCAATATCCTCGGGGTCATCAGGTGATCTTCAAATAATAATCGTGATCCGAAACAGTGCAGTCCATTGAAAGAGTATGAGGAACGGGAGCACAAGAAGTTGATAACAGTTTTTTCTGCTTCTCCTCCACACTAATCGCAGTTTACGATGTTCCTATTCAGGGAACAATATCTCGTGAGAGAGATTCTCAAGTTCAAGAAGAAGTCTATCATAATTCAAGAAGAACTGGTATTTTTGCTGATTTATTGATCCAAAGTTAATTTTGGATAGGTGACCGTTTGGATGACATTTTGGAAGAAGTTGTCCCATCTCTTCTGGTGCAGATAATTGTATTGGATTCAATCACCCTTAGAGCGGCCTATGGTGGTCAGAAATCTCTTTTGCAAAGAGTGCTGCTCTCAAAAATGCAACACTATCCGCTTAAAATAGAGATAGTTAATTTGACCTTAGGAGTTTGTATATGTTACCCAGTACCAGCATATTGCAGCATACTTATCCACCCGTAAAGATCATTATATCATCATATTATTGTGCTTTTCAGTAATACACGACAAAATTCTCCAAAAATATACGTCTTCTCCATAGTGTCTGAAGGCAGGTGGGCAGTTATATACTGACCCACCTCCCTCCATATTTGGCAATGTCCACATTTTGTGCTCCATATTTGGCATTGTCCACATTTTGTGCTGCACACCATCTGATCCAAAGATCGTACACCCTCTATTTCAAAGTTCCAAAATCGGCGACATCTGACTGACGCGTCTGGATTCAGGCCCTATGATTTACCAAATGAATTTATTTGATTGATTTATCTTCTACTCGTATATGTTGTTGGCAAATAATCTACCGATCTAACCAGAACCCTAGATATACTTATCCGGTATATCTTTTTGAATCCTATATTATTTCATTCATTTTTGTGATTATCTTCTATAATGTCCCTCTCATTAAAAGAGTTGAAAACAAAGTGAATTGGGAAGGTATGACTTCTCAACGACAAACTTTTGAAGTGCCAATATTACATCCTGTGTAGCCATTACAACTTGACGCAAACTTGGATCTTTTTCACCACAAGGTATCTGTCTGGCTGTCGCTATCTTTTAAGCAATCTGTTTTAGAGCTTAAGGATCTGCCTACTCGTATTTATGTCCTTCTGGACGCCATTACATAGCCAAATCGAGAACATACGGCTACAGGTCCAATTAACTGATATCGATGATGGGTTCACCCGTGAATTATGCATTTCAACAGAAGGTAACAGATGTGTTCATTCACACCACAGATCATAATCAGGTGGTGAAAAATCTCTTTTGCATCCTGCTGCTATCGAGATTTGAACCAATAACCTCCAGCTCCAACTACCGCAGCTTTGACCACTACGCCGTTTAGTCGGTTCAATGCAAGGTTAATATACAATTTCTTCTCCCTCGTTGTATTTCTGTAAATCGACCCACCGGTACCACTTTCCAATGTCTGGTCGTCTAATACTAGACTTGCATGATGAAAATGGTTTTGACTAATCCATACGACTGTCAGATTTTTCTAATAACCTTACGGGTTTAACTTTATAGGAGGCTCAATCACTTATAAAACCCATTGTTACAGTTAAATTCCACACTCCTTATTAAATCGGATATCTTCTACTGTTAAGCGATGATTTCCAGAAATAATTTTGCCATGTATCTGGATGCCATATAACATTGGTAATGAAATATCTATTTTGTCCGTTCCATAGACTCCCTCCCACTGATGTATGTGCGAAACACATTTATAGACCGTAAATGACTTTAGTGTTATTCTCAAAGTATATAGCCTTATTGATGAAGCACTGAAAAAATTAGATGCTTGGCCAATTATTTAATTTAAAAAAGTTTCCCTCAAATATTTAATTTTGCTTCGATCAATTTCAGGTTCAAAGCCAATGTATTCTTTCTTTTTATCTCTATATATTTATACAGCTCTACAATCACGTAAAACTCTTTAAAGCTGCTCTTAGATTACTTTAAATTGGCCAGTTTTATCTAGTTACTATACACGTGTTCTTAATATCAGTCACATATATCCTAGCTTCCTGCTGAAACAATATCTTACATGACGCGAGTGGTATACTATAGTATATCACTCCGGTGGGTCACTCTTGCTAAGAGATGGCATGATGTGCCCTGTCGAACAAGTTTCCGCATTTTTATTTCTCTCCACAATACATTGTCCTGGCTCTCGCAATAGGTGTATGATTAACTGATTTGCAATCTTATTAATAGGTGACAGACAATTCTAGTATAAGGAGACAGTTATCTGAAACTGTCATGATAAACTTGAGTTTAAACGTAATGTCTTTAGCAGACCATATAAAATAATGAGTCGAATGACTAAAGTATACAATCCAATATACAAATATAAATGCTGTGTTCCAAACTCCTTATCTGACTATGAGTAGAGTAGCCTTCTTTTCTCTCTTCAATATGTTAGATTTTCAGCTCAATTTGCTGTCTAAGATAACACCCCGGGTTTGGCTCCCACCACCCAAACATGGACCTCTATTGAGTTAGGATCCATGGGCCCGACCCGTCATGGAAGTTGGATCGGGCCTATGGATGCTTACTCAACTATGGAGTACTATGGAGATCGAAAATATTGATCAAGAAAGGGGTGTCATATTCGGTAATCAAGCCTTACGGACAGGAAACAAATGATGCCTCATTCCTATTTGTAGTGACAAGTCCATTTCCCAAAATCATTCGTTCATATATCCCAATTAAATGTTTTTTAGACTTTCCTGCTGGTCTAATTGTTCTAGAAAGCTATACTAGTTTTTTGTCAACATATCATTTCTCGGCATGACGATGATCACCTGTCTCATATCGAAATTTCCAGATGTTCCGGGATTTTAGCCCCATTTTTCCGAGTCTAGCCCTATTTTTCCGAGACTGTTTAGAATGTCCAACCAAAATTGTGATATCAAAGTACCGAGTTATGCGAGGGTTACCTGTATAGAAAATCATCTCTACATGAATCATCTTTCACAGAATTTCCTACGTAAGATATGGGCAAAACAAAAAAAACAAAAGAATAAAACCAAGACTAAATAAATAAATAACAACAATAAATACGACAACAAGAGAAGATGTGGTTTGTTTATAAAAAAAAAACATTATGTAGCTTAAAAGAAATGTTATAAAAGATCCATAAATGGGTGCAGCTTCTGTAATACATTTTAATTTATTTTCACGTCTTGTATTCCAAAAAGAAAACACAAAATCTAAAAAGACGCGAATTATTATAATTTATGCGTTTTTATGATATAATTGAATTGCGTATACACAAAACATAAAAATAATAAAATTCTAAGAAAATAATGAATTATGCTGATACATAATTTTAATGAGCATAACGCGCACGCGCACAATATATGGAGTAATTAAAATTCTACTTAATCTAATCCATTTAAGGTACTCACTATCCATAATTTAAAGTACAGTGCGTGTGTGTCGTAAATTTACTTTTAATTGTGCCGATAAGTTTATTGTTTTTGTTGTGTCGAGTAGATTTAAGCCGCACCTATAGCAACCTACTTTGGTGCTGTAAAGTATATCGCCGATATGGCGTTTCCTAAACTGAACCATTATATCCTACTTAGGAAGCATCCATTAATTAGGTAATTTCGTCAGAATCTTTCGACGACGTCTATCTCTCGTCCATGAATTTACCAATCGTGGGAATCATATTGAATGATTCATTAAGCATTCATGGGGCCCAGCTATAAGTATACAAATAAATATGAGAAATAATCTGGCTGCAGGAATGACTACATTACTAAATATACTCACTGGAGAGTCAAAACTTACATCACCATAACGAGATAACTTTATGAAGCTATATTGGAACAGAACATGAATTACTTATCACGTGACTTAATCTGCCTACTGCGTTGCAGGTAAAAACAAAATTCTGTCTATTTCAAATCACCTAATCAATTGCTGGTAATTGGAATGTTGAGAACCGATGTCCTAAAGACAAAAGCTCCAAAACACCTTACAAACAAATGTAGTATTGGATCAATTTAGGAGGCTTGTCAAACAATATCTTATGAAAGCTTATCAACTCACACGTGACATCCAAGCAATGGCTTAAAAAGAAATTTCCTTTATTAAAGTAGAAACTGAATCACAAATTGAAGGACAGAGCAAGGGAGTCCAAAAATTTGTGAACAGATTACTTTTTTTGGAAGGCAATTAAAATTTACAAAAGGGCCTGATTCAGTAATACCAATGCAAGCTATGAATTATACTTTAGTACAGATTTTGCATTTTCTCCTTCAGTTCTTGGCCACCATACCATCATTGGTTTCAATTCCCAGGTACTATTATAAGGTTTTGTGGCGTGAACACGAAATACAAACGTATCACTCACAAATACAATGATCCGTCAAGTCACAGTCAAAATCGAAACGCTAGAATTGATGCAACACGACGCAACATATATACGAACACAATCGTACTAATATGAAGACCTGTCGCATATGGGTGATGAGATGGAATTAATATTTTTGATCACTCCAATATTCAATAAAAGAATCAGATCAGAATGCACAGATACAGATCGCATACACTATATACACTCAACATGAAAAGACTATAGGTTTTCAATGGGTAGTTGATTCAGCATCTTCTCCATAGCCTTCATTTGGTCTGACTCTGATCGAAACATTAAAACCAGATCATAAAAAAAAGTTGAGTTGTTGTTGCTGCTATCGCACACTTAGACCAATTTTGATCCGTTGTGATACCACTCTATATGGCTATAGGTCCGAGTCTTTTCGTAGAACCATCTGCGCATTGCATAGCTTCATGTCAGGCCTATAGTACTAACATGGAAGATGGGTTGGCCCAAGGATTCTAAACACGACAGAGGATCCAGATATGTTCGAAGGTGAAAAACCCATTTTGCATCCTGCCTCGAATCGGATTCGAACCCGGTACCTCCCTCCAACTGCCACAGCTTTAACCACTGCGCCACCTGGGCGGTTAAAAAAACCAGATCATATATGCTAGTTATTAACCAGAGCCCATTGTATATAGGAGAACACGCCTCCTTGTTGGCATCACTTTACGACCTGATTATGGTGATTGACTCATCTCTCAATTTTACTGTGATATTCTGATATTAGCATTCACCTACTTATTTTGCATTCATAGCATTCACCTACGTATAGAGCTTTGCTGAAAGGTACTAATAAAATGCAGAAATGCTCGAAAATCTTGTTCAAAAAATTTAAAAGGTTTGCACACCTTTAGGTATACAATTTTTCCCCGACAGACTGTGTATCCTTTTATGAGGTTCTCACTTTACCTCATTTTATGAGGTTCTCACTTTACATCATTGTAGATGGACAGGTACAATGTCACTGAGAGGCCTGGAACGTGAGTCATAATTTCCACCTGGATATCATAGTAAAGCTTCTATCAATTCTCTGAAAAAGGCCTATTCCATAAGTATGATCCGTTTAAAATACCTTTTGTTGCCTGGTTACTAACAGCATTTCATCCATTCACTCACAGTATCATGTATAGCTCTCTGAGATCGGTTTCGATTCAAAGTTATTTTCCGTGGAAGCTAGTTTATACTCACTAAATACTCCGATGCGTTGAACATATGATTTTTTTGTTCTTTTCGTGTGTCTGTAGTACCCTTTCTTCTAGTAAATGGTCTTCCTTTTTCAAAGGCACTTCAGATCAGAGTAGATATGACCCAGCACGTTGATGTAAGAGTTCTGTATTCTTGAATTTTTATGACCTCTACAAATCCAGACTGAAATGCATATGATCAGTCAGTGAAGCCTCGTCAGATAAATGCCATTTACTAATAAGGGTGTCCCTGTAGGAGGTCGAATGAGGCTTAGGTACAATATACCTTACCTAAAAGACTATATAGGCACACAATATGCGATGCTGAATAATAATATGTATTTTGATTGTGTCCACGGCATCTTGGACTCAGTCTGCTGAGAATTGTTCAAGTCTCCTGATTTTCCTAATATATAAGTGAAAAAAAACTCCACTTCCTTGATAGACTCCGGTTTCCTTACCTTAGTGCATTTCAGATGTTAGTAGAGCCGTATATAACCCCAGGTTGTTGAAGAAGCTCTGATTTCCGGTATGACGTCTAAACCTACACGATTTTCATCGGCAAGATTTGAACACGATTTGAAGGCAGTTCATCGATTCACGCAGAGAAGATTCCAATCTATATTAACCAACAGTGTGTTGGCTATATTAAAAAGTTGCTACATTTCCCTACTAATTGAAACAAACTCCAATCCATGAGAAATCTCATTGGTCCTGCTACCTCAGAGCTTTTTAGACCAAGTAGAGTGTTATATAGCCCCAGTTCTCTGAATGGACACTGTTTTCGAAAAGCTGAAGGTTTATGACCTTTATAGATTGAACCTGATAAGTAAGTGGTCATAAGGAATAAGTGTGAGGTTTAAGACGACGTATATCTCGTATACTATTATATATGTCTTATTGTTGAATCATAATATATTTTCTGATTAGGTGTGTGTGTGCACGGTGCAAAGCTCGCAGCCAGGCTGCTGAGGACAGTTCATCGATTCACGCAGAAGATGTTCTCCATGTAGCTCTCTGAGATCGTCCTAATTCAAGGTTGTTTGCAAAAGCTAATATATACTCACACACCAGTGTGCTGGCAATATTGAGAAAACTCTTTATTTCCCACCTAATTGAAACCAACTCCAATACCTCAAGTGACTCAGTGGTCTCTCTTCCTAAGTGCATTAAAGTTCCTATTAAAGCGTTATATAGTCCCCAGATGTTCGATTTCGTGTCGCTGCAACGTTTATCTATAGCGTTTATAGATCATCACGATCGATCTGCATGTGATCAAGACGAACTAAAGTGAGGTCTAAAACCTCTTACCCCATAGGCTAAAGGCCTTATCCGATATTCGATTACTGAATCATAATATGTATTTTGATTATTTTGTACACGGTGCAAAGCTTAGACCAAGGCTGCTGAAGGTGGTTCATTGATTTGCTCAAAACAGGTTCTTCATGTAACACTCTTAGATATTTCGTGATCGTTAATCTACATTGATACCCCGATATGTTGGTCATATCTTCTCATTTCCCTTCTAACTGAAACTCAATCAAATTTCTCGAGAAACTCAATGGTCCCCATACCTAAGGGCATTTTAAATCCTAGAAGAGTGAGTTTGTTGAAGGAGTTGTGATTTCTTGTAGCTGGATTTTTATGACCTTTCTTCTGATCACATTCTTATCAGATCAAACCTGATAAGAATGTGATCAGAAGGAATAAGTGTAAGGTTCAAGACTACTTACCTCATGTGTCTTATATTCGATTGCTGAATTATAATATATATTGTGATTATGTGTGGCCACGGCACAGGCTTGGAACCAGGTTGCTGAGGGTAGTTCATCGATTCACGCAGAGGAGGTTCTCCATGTAGATCTCCTAGATCGTCTTAATTTGGGGTTGTATTCCGTGAAAGCTAATATTGATGTCTCTTTAGTTCTCTCCTTTGAAACAAACTTCAAATCCTCAATGGCACTCTACCTAAAGTACTTCAGATCCTAGTAGATCCTTATATTGCCCCAGTTCGTTAAAGGTGCTCTAATTCCATGTAGTTGCATTTTTATAACCTTTATAGATCGAAACTGATACGCATACGATTAGGACTTTTATTATTATTATTATTAAAGTGGGCTGGAAAACTTAAAGATTCCGTATTCAATGCCACAAAGGGCCCGCATGGTGCAAGTCTAGAATTTCATCAAAGCGCACAGGTGCGTTCTACAATCTTAGCAAACTGAAACAGTTTGAGATTGTATTCCGTGAAAGCTAATATAATATACTTGTTGGATTTGATAACGATGATGGAATGCTGTAACCGTGACAGCTGATGGTAAAGATGGGAGTTAAACTTGAACTCCACAGAGTGGCATTGATTGACAGCTAGGGTGCTGATTCAACCAGCCGATGAAGACGGTTGTCTTATGAAATATGTGGCATCGTTGTGTGATCTGTAATGTTCGTTTCGCTAGGCCTGTTTCGATCTGATGACTTCGTTGATTTGTTGTGTGATCGAAAAGATCAAATCCATCTCATCAGGCATATGCGACTGGGCTTGATGTATGTTGCATTTCGTTTATATATGTTGTGAGGCTATGTTGCAACAGTTCTAGCGAATTACAGAATTTGAATCGACAATTTTTTTTTCGATTATTTTTGTTTTTATTTCACTATTGTGGCGTGACTATTCGTCGTATTTGTGAACGCCACATACTCACACACCAGTGTGCTGGCAATATTGATGTTTCCTCATTCCGCTCCTAATTGAAACAAACTCCAATAGCTCAAGTGGCTCAGTGGTCTCCCTACCTAAAGTCATTCTAGATCATATATAGCCCCAGTTCGTTAAAGGTGCTTCAATTCCCTGTACTTGCATTTTTATAACCTTTATAGATCGAATCTGATATGCAAGTTGGCTGGAAACCTTAAAGGTTCCGCAGTTAAAGTCACAAAGGGCTCATGATGCAAACCTAGAATTTCATCAAAGCGTTCTACAACTTTAGCAAACTATAGAGCAGTTTGAACCAGGGCAGAGAAGACAGTTGATTTACAGGAATATTCCTGGAGTTGAACTAAAGAAATCTAATGCGACGAAAGCTGCTGATGAAGTATAGACTGGCAAGTCCCATGCGATGAAGATGACTTTTGAAACGGCCATGGCCAGTAAATTAAGAAACCAATATTCTCAAGTTGTCTTTTTTCAATGAAAGAACGTTTTTGGTCAGCTTCGGATTACAAAGTAAATTTGGACCTGCTAGTAAAAGGTCTTAAACCTCTTGCCTCATAGACTATAGGTCTTATACGATTTTCGATTACTGAATCATTATAATATATATTCTGATTATGTGTGTGCACGGCACAAAGCACGATTTTATTACAAAAACAAAACCGCAGCGCCAATACACTCTATCAAACAAACAACATTACCGTAAATGGGAGTCTAGCTCCAAGTTAAGCAAAAAGCAACAAAAGTTATTAACAAAACTATAAATAAATTTATATTTTTATGTCGATGACATAAACTAACTTTTAGTTTTTTATACACATACATATCGTGTTACACCTGATTAAATTTAATAGTTTGTCTTAAAGATTGGATTATTGGAGTATCGAGAAACGTCTCGATATTTTGTACCAACCCAATGTTTGTACTTGTTCACCCACAAAACTTCTCATATACTCTTATATTCGCAAAGAACACATTCTGGTGGGCATTCTGATTTCATATATAAAGCAAATTTGCATACCTTTCTTATATATATCTTACATATAAGTATTTGTACTCAAGACATACAGGTAAGAAACCGAAAGTGAATTTCAATTATTTTTCTGTTTATTTAGCATTTTATGATTTGTTAAAGTTTATAAATAACAAAATGATTAAGTTAATTGATTTTTTGGTTTAAGACGGTGCCGGTGCCGTTACATTTTTATACAAAATTGATTTCGAATTGTGTCCATTGTTGTTGTTGTTGTGGTGAAAATCTCGACAAGTGGAAACACGTTTTTCTTGAAAAGTAAACGGAGGCGCCAGAATTCTCTTACACCAAGATTTGTTATAATTTATTGATTTAGTTTTTTATGTCGGTATTGTATACTATACAAACTATACATATAGTTGAATGATTTGTTGGAACTTGGAAGGTGTGCACTTGATAGGTGCATCAATCATGTGATAAAAAAATTTAATTCCATTTGTAATTATAAATTCAAATTAACTTTCCGTTCTGTGTACGCGTATAGACAACTTAATGTGTCAAACAAATTTGCTGGATAATTGTGATGTATCAATTGACGTGAAGTCATGAACGTAAACCAAACCAGTTCGTTTTATGTACAAATCAAAATAATTATTTATTTAGTCAGCGCAACAGATCGAACGCTCTGATCGAACAGCGTACCTAGCGCTGTACAAAATAAAATCTTACTATTGTAGGAGTGGTTCTGTTTGTTAGAAATACTAGGACGCATCAAGATGGATTAAGTTGACTTCATGCTCGTCTTACCTGAAATTTTGATAGCTGTTGGAGGACCATGATCAACCATTACTGGCCACCATGGAATTTATCTAGCTGTATATTCGGGAATGATAGCCACACCTGATTGCAAAAGTCTGAGATAAATTGTGGCCATACTTGGAATATTGTTCCCATTTCCCTATCATCTTCATAAAAACCTTTAGGTAGATCATTCTTTTGTGTTTCGGTGTCATTTGTCACTATAGATGGCTTGATATGCTGTAAAGATCAGAAACAGCAGTATAGGGAATATAGGTGGCCTACTATGTTATGCACTACCCAGAGATCCTGAAATATAAAATTCCATAGTTAATAGAATTGCAGCTTCTAGAAGCTGTGTGTTTGTAGAAAACGCTCTGATCGAACAGCATACCACTGTACAAAATAATATAATAGAGGAGTGTTACAACTCTAGACTCATCATGCTGGATTAAGTTGACTTCATGCTCGTTTAACATGCTGATATTTCGATAACTGTTGGAATAGTGTCACCATGGAATTTATCTGGCTACATGAAACTAGTTAACTATTCGAGTTTCAACTTAATTCGGGAAGGATCGCAACACGATGAAATTTTGCTATTCTCGAAAATAGTTTGCAATTGGCTATCATCCCCATCGTCTTTATAATGAGCTCTACCTAACGCTATTTTTTTGTATTTGGGTCTCATCTGTCATTATATAGAGGGATTGATATGCTCTGAAAATCCGAAACATTTTGCTTAGATTGAAAAACAAAATTTCCTTAAGGCATACTCGAGAAAGTGTTCAGTAACCTGGACAAGTTCACTTTCGGCCACCCTTTTAGGGTAAATAAGTACAATAATTACAGTATTTGTTCCGGATTGCGAGAATTGAAGTCACTTGCTTTAAGAAATCTATGACCGGATAAGCTGTGATTGGTGAAGTGAAGTACCAAATGTACATGACCTAGTTGTGCCGACCCGTATACAATTTCAATACTGGTGTGAAGCTATATCCTACGTTAATCAGATACTTACAATGTTCTAGTATTGGCTATAGAAAACAAAGAACAATAGAAGCGAGGCTCTTCAACTTGTCGGATAGAGAAGCTAATAGGTGACCAGCACTTTTCACATAGAGGATATAATAGGTGAGTACAGTTATTGGCTTCAATCATTATAACTTCATTAATCTCTTGGACATTTGTCTGGATTTCTGTCTGGATTATCTATCGCAACGCACTTATTTGAGATCACCTTATGCATTTATACAGCACGTCTTCTGATACCGTAGAACGGTTGCAATCTAATAATATATTGCGTCGTACCCGCATGATTAAATCCGATCCGTTGAATTCAATGCAGTTACATTTAAAATATCACAGGTGGAAAGATGGAGTAGGGGCATCACTGAGCACACTGAAACCTCTACCACTCTGGTGTCGACGGCTTCTTCCGTTCGAACTGTTAAGATGCCATGAAACTTACTCTTATTGTTGATTATGACCAGATCGGTATCAGTTTCAAATGATTACTCAATAGAATCATATAGGAGGCGTTAACGAATTATTGCGACTCGCCTGACGCTGAGCAAGAATTAAAACGAGCAGAGTTATGTCAAACCTATATAACCTCATTTATTTCACTTTTAATTCACTTTATACATTCAGAAAGAGTCAGATTGTGTTACTTTGATTTTCACTTTAATACTTCACACGTTAAATCACGACTTCATCTACAAGACTAGCCGCTGTGAAGAGAGGGGAAGGGTTATGACACTATATACTCATCACTACATTTGAGCCGCAATTTAAAACTTTACTGGTTAAAATACAACTTCTCTGGAGATGGATCCATTCCACTGTGTTATTGTAGCTCACCTTTCATGCATTCAGCATACCACTTTGCATTCCTCCTATCCCAGCAAGATCGTAGATTATCGCAGGAATATCGGTCGCTTACTCATCGTGCGACTAATCGCAATACATTCTATAATACGCATATATTGTCGCACGAATAACTTTGACTCCACGCACGAAAAACAATGAAAATTATCTTTACTTCACCTTTCGCGTAACTTTAGTAAGTTAGTCCGAGGTAAGCGAAAAATCATCGGTAGAAAAGTCGTTATTGTGCAATAAGTTAAACGATAGAGTAATTAGCGGATGTCCTGAACGATGTTAAAAGTTTTCTAAACGCCGCATATAGGATAAACTCTTGAATATCGCCGGAATGTTGTAAGAATAAACACGGATTACTCATCAGTATAACGCATATAATTCTCAAAATGTGTCGTAAGAATAACTCAAACTACACTTTCGTAGTATAGACGATGATCTGTACATAATCGCGTATTAGTTCTGGCGACAACACTTGAGAGCCATATGCGATATACCATGCGTTTAGTCAAAGTTATTCGTGCGACATCATTAGGGAACTTTTAGGATTACATATATATATATATGTATGTATATATATATATATATATATATATATATATATATATATATATATATATATATATATATATATATATAAATTATTTTTGCAATTTGAAATAAAAAACGTTTAATTTAGTTCAGTTTCAATTCATGGGTTTGATTCAATTTTTTTTGTTACATAAATGTTCTCTTAATAAACGATTGATTTGTCTTTTTCTCGACGGCGATTGCTTCGCTCTTGTACATCTCGAATGCAAACCTTATCAGAACTTTCAAAAATGACCGATGAATAATTTAAAATTGTTTTTTAATCGTTTTTGATTAAATCTGTTAACTTTACAAAACTAGTTTTATCCATTGTACTCTTCCACGGTTGAGAAAAACTGTGATGTCACTAACGATTTCTTGCCAAAATTTTCTTAAAGCTGGTTTTTCTTCGGAAATATCATAATGATAAAAAATAAGATTTATTTCAAATTAAAAAAAAATTAAAAGAATCCAAATCACTTAAATTCACTTCTAATGTAAACTACACAAAATATCAAACTGCACTGAATTACTGTTCCAATAATTTTTATCCTTCACATCATAACCATCAAAAATTCCGCTTTTATTGCATTTTCTTTTCCGGTTTATATTCATCTTGATTATCGCAAAGCGATCCATTTTAATCGCATTCAGTACAACTAATGAAATCATGCCGCGGTGCGTTAAATTTTAAAAGTCATTGTGGAAAGCATTTCCCATTTAGGCTTTCGCTAGACAAACCGCAAAAAGGCTTCCACAGCAGTTTTGCTTTTATCATCATTTCTTTATTTCGCAAAGCGATAAATATCAATCGTATTGAGTACATTTTGTTAAAATTTGTCGCAACGATGTAATTTATAAAACGCATTGCGACCAGCATATCGCTTTTATGCTTTCGTGAGGTATGTCTCAAAAAATAATGTATCGCAAAAATCTTGCTGGGTATAGTGAACAGTTTCACTTGCCTTCCTTAGCAGCGTCGTAGGTGACTCAAAGCTCTTCGATTTGTCATTCACCGTTTTCCTTAGGAGAACCCAAAGATGTCCCACCATCCCAACTTCCCACATCTCAACATCTTTTTTAACTCGATCTCTCTCATTGCAAATTTACGAGCTCCTCTTCCTGCTCTCTTTGAGACTCTTCAGTTCTGGTAATACATCAATACTCATCTATCCAGCAGATTTCGCAGATCCTACGTCCGCTTTCAATCTGTAACGCTTTCCTCTCAGATTCTATTTGCAGAGCCAAAATCAATCCGTTCCACGGGTTAATTATCTCCACTCTGATACAGTCGGTTGATTTTGTCGCTGGTAATATTGATGAGACCCTGGGGTTGGTCATCTGGTTCGCGTATTGTGCTTTGGTGTATTGCTTATTGCCAGGCACTTCTAACTCCAGATCACTAGTTAGATGTATTTCCGTTTCAAACAACATATTGGCTGGTGTTTGTCCTAATGAATCGCGGTCCGTACTTCGAAATCCGTAATTTTTCTCTAAGATACGATTGAACCTCTCCATCATGTCATCCAACTGCTGATTCAAAGGAGTTGAGTGTTCTGTACAGCTCAGCGGTTTTTTTGAGTCATTCATTTACCAATACACTTGCTACTGTTACTGCCTCTTGGTTTTGTAGTGCGTTTTGGTAATCGATCCCTTACATGCTACTCCGAGATCCCAGCATCGAAACCATTAGCCTACTTCAATCCCATATTTCATCTGATAAAACTTTTACCTATAATTGTGACAATGGTTTTATAAATGCCAAGGTGGCCTTTTTGAACCATCGTGCAGTTCCTTTAGTATTTCGAGAACTCTGCTCTTTGGTAGCACCAACTGAACGATCCCCGTTTTTTCATCAGTGGAGTCCCGTCCACATTTCATGATACTATTATCCAAATATAACGAGCCTCATTCGTAATTAAGTCCAGGAGCACCTAACCTCCTTACTCAACGATACTACTTCCTTCCAAGTTGGCCTTTGATCATATTCGTTCCAGCTGATTATCGAACTCAAAACTGGATCGTATACCGTTGTTCATTTATGACTTTCCTTTTGTCCTTCGGTTGTAAACCCATACCAGTTAACGTTGTTGCTGCTTATCAAGGATATCGGCCAATTGCTTCTGTTGTTGTTCATGAAGTGCTTCCTGGATTGATTGCACTTGATCCGTTGGTGAAGTTGGTGTACCTGGTCTTGTTTTGGTTAACTATATTCACCATTCCGTCGACGGAATTCCTTCTTATATTGGGAATGACAGCTCATTAATGTTGGCCCTTGTTTAAAGCATGCGATCTCTCTCGATATCATTTTCGTTTTATTTGTTAATGACACACATACTCGTCCACAGCACATTAAGTCAAACATCACACCTAATAAATCTAAATTAATTAAATTATAAATCGTGCTAGAATAAAAGAAATCAGATCGTGATGCGCGTATTTTATGTAACAATTCCATTTTCAGCTCAATCGCGATCTACACATAAACGCTTTATAATTCGATATATAATCGGCGACTATTCTTTGATCTCAATTTTTCATCATTTTATGTTCTCAACATAAATATGTATTCCTTATTGCATATACATTAATTTCAATGCATTAACACACAATACTATTTATGTGTGTACATATATGAAACGATCGGCACAAGGGAAGGCGCATATTATTGGGTCGCCAGAGTAGTTTACGAATATCGAATCGTTATCGAAATCGAATGATATTTTGGTACGACCCAATACACGACTAGCAAGTGATATGGACAATTTTTATGTCCAAACTGTTGGGTGAAGTTGCTTTCAATTCACACAACATGAAATTAAATTTTCACATAACGATCTCGACTCTATTGAATTGAGATGATACGACCGGCGATCGTGGGCTTAATAAATCGAATGATCGAGACAGCCAATATTATATATAAACAATGACCACATCAATTTGTCTTTAAATTGCTGTTCAACTAGAATAAATATAATATCTGTCGTCTTTGGGCTGGCTCTTTGATATTTTGGTACACAACGTGTTCGATTCTACTGGAGTTTTGCTGGAAGGCTATACAACAATAATATGCAATTTTGTGAAATTTATGACTTTTATTGTATTGAATTCACACTACATTTGTATAATGGGTGCGATTTAATTTGTAGTTTGGATTACGAAATTTGTATAATGGATTCGGCCTCGGCTTTTAAAATGATTGGCATTATTATGGGCACACGATTTCGGTTTTGAGAAAAAACTACTCAGGTGAAAATGTATGATCAACAGAATCATTTCAATCAACTCGAGTAAAAAGAGTACTGCGAAAGAGCTCAACACGATTGAAAACAGAGTGCGAACACACACACACACACACTATTACACAAGAAGTGTTGGGTGAATAGCTCAGTGGTCAAAGCTATGAGGCATAATTGGAGCGGAAGAAATTTTTACCATCTGATTTCGATCGGTGGTGTAAATGAATACATCTATGACCCCTTTCTGGTGTGTAGAATTCATGAGCCAATCCATCTTCTATGTCAGTACTATAGGCTGACATGGAGCTATGTAATGTGCAGATGGTTCCATTTAAATCGGACCTATAGCCGTACGTCATCGATTTGCGAAACAGTAGGGAAAACTTTGAGCCCCAAAACAGTTTTCAAAGATAGAAATAGACAGACAGACAGAGTTAGGTGGATTTGTCATATTGTCCTTCACAATAGTTGGCAACTGCAACTTCTAATAGTAGTCCATTGAATAAAACGATAAAACGTCGTTAAGGCAGACATGCATACGTCCAAATTATGTCCAAAATAATCAAAAACTGGTACTGTGCGCGTAAGACAACAGATGCCTGAAATTTATAATCCAATACACAGCCGGAAAACTTTTAGAAATGATTAGTGCCGCAATTTTACTCGCCGGTTGGCTGTTTTGTAAATAGCATGAGTTAAGATCCTATCACGAAGGTTGCAATAATAGCCAAACAAGCTCACACAGGAAATCATTTCTTCATGCGGTGGAGTTCACATTAGTTAGTTTTGCGGAGCATAACGTCGCTGTCATAGTAGCAAGAGATATCGAGGCAGCCTAGAAAAAATTAGACCAGACTATGAGAATGGTTGAATGGATGAACTATATATTTCCCAACCGAGAATCGAGAACTATATTTTACTATGGGATTAAATCCATTGAATAGTTGACAAGTCAACCAAAACAGAACAGCGGCCCTTTATGAAAATTGATGTGCATCACTAGAGGTTCAGGACAGAATAAACAAAAACTTCTTATGTCGATCACGCATGCTCACCCACTTCTGCTTATGGATATGACATTGGTCCAAAACCAATATCAACAGAAAAGTAAGGAAAATTGATAGCTGCTGTCGAAAGAGGAGGTGTATTGACAGTTAAATGCGCAGAAATAATACGAACTGACCTTTTGGCGCAAGTGAGAAAGGCTGATTACATAGTTAAACGGGATGGCGGCCAAACAAGAGTTAAATTGACAACTGTGATCTTACACCATGCAACATTGGCAAGAATGATGGGCAAACGAAACCTGAGGGAAGAAGACTGCAATAAATAAATCTAAAATGACGGATTGTGCTCAGTTTGGAGAGACATACTATTTTATCCGCTGCTCTTGAGTGGGTATTTTGCAGAATATCTATACACAGAATAGGCAACAAATAGGCATATACGGAGACGCTGAAAAGGACGAGTACAAATGAAACAAGACCTGACATGGAGTATAGCCGTGTTTAACCCAGGATAAATCATTGAAAAAAGTAGGTCATGTACGGAGTATTATGGGGGGTAAACGTAAAGATTGTGATGCAGAAAAACAAAACGCCTTAGAACGAAATATATATTATAAGATTGTCCTCATGAATAAAGAAGAGACGTCTTTCCGAAGTAATAGGATAAACGGTTCCGGGCAGGATGAAAGCCTATAAATTAATGTGGAGATGTTAGTGGATAATAGTTGCACACACTGGAGGAGCACGAACTCTCTGATGATGTATTATGAACTGCCTCCTTCCTAAAAGAGGTCTTGTGTGTCTTGTGGACATTCGCATCTAAAATCGTTCAAAACACAGTCAGTGGCCATACGAACCCATTTAGTCTCGTTAAAATAGCTCAAGCATCTTGATATTTCAGATATTTTATTACAGGTTTGGACTGCACCATCTACATACTGACCGCAAACCTCTGACTCGACCAATATACAATGAAACTCATTGGTCAAGGCAATATCACAACAATATCACAAAAATCTAACATGTACAGGAACAGGCTACATGATAGTCGATATATTCATTATGACTCACCGCAGATAACGAAATGGCCATAGTCGTGAAAGATTTCGATTTTATCTCATCAAAAACGTACAAAAAGCCTGACTATAATTTATTTTGTGTTTTCAAAATTATATAGAGCTTTTCAAACCACCTGATCCAATTCAAACTGCCTATATGAATCCTCAAATCGGATCAATTTTCCAACACATCAGAGAATCACTTCGTCGGACCATGTTTACGGCATCACACAATATTTTACATCGTGGTATACCTACGCTTCTCGTAAATTGATAACTGCTGTCGTTTTCACTTATTTAAGTCAAACTCCTCGGCATGGCATGGTCCAACCCGTCCATCGTCAGTTAAAAGCTACTTCAATGTGGTATTCCAATGTTCAAATGTGGTATTTTTAGGAACTAGTTTGTGATTGAAACCGAAGCAGCAATGGTCTCAAAAACAATATTAGGCATAAACACTGTATAACTTTCAAAATAACTGGTTCCAAGCAACAATCCCCTGTCATATGATAGGTTAGATAAGGTTGAGTCCAGACCAGTTTTAAACACCCTTTGAAGGTTACTTCCAGCCAGGGGAGAATAACCTTGTTCTGAATGTCCGCTGGAATAATTTGGTCAGGACCAGCCGATTCATAAGGTTTGAAACCTTCGAGTGCTCATAGCAAGTTTCACAGATTCCTCACTAGAAGCAGTCCAGGATCCAACCGGTTTGTTTAAATAACTGGGACTGGAAGGGTTAGTAGACAGTATCTTCCTAAGACGAGAGGTCTCGGAGACCTCTTTCATTTTATCGTAGAAGAGTCTCCATGACCTCCTTTGTGCCGTCCTCAATTCTTCTTTGTATACTTTGAGGTCCTCGTTATAAGAGTCCCCAGTCTTGAGCCTCTCTCGTAATTTGGCTATATTAAAGGCTATCCTACACGCCTTCATGTAGGTTCCTTGGACCACTTGTGCTCCAGTTCCTTGGACCACTATGCTGGTTTTTACCGGTTACCCATGGGCTTAACTATTGGGCAAGCAGCGTTGAAGGACCGATTGCAGGCAGTAGTGATTGTGTCCCCCTAAGCAATTCAGTTTCTCCATTGTCACTGGTAGCTCAGGGCCTCTGGCGTTAATACTTCTTTAAGCGTATTTGCTCCAGTTTGTCCTTATAGAGTTCATAAACGTTTTCTGCAGTCATATGATATATGAAGGGAAAATGTTGGCTGATAACTTGGCACCGGAGTTGCCTCTTCCACAGAGACCATCGGCATTCATTTTACTCGATTTCTCTCATGAGGCACGTACTTTGAGGGTCTTGCTACTTAAGGGATCTTTACTGAACACGATATTTGTGCTATCATATTGTAACCAATATTCCAATATCAGTAAGTACAGTAGTCAATGGTCGAGTGGAACCCAACAGAAGACATTGCATTATTTTTATGATTGAGTTTATTTCGGGGAGAGAGAGAGAGCGAGAGAGATATGTTATCTCTTCAACGCCTCAAATAGTATTGATAGTTGATTTCAGCTTGAGAAATAATAATCACATGAGGAAACACAACGAGAGAACCAACATCCTGAGAATACGAACCTGTGAATGAATAAGAACCAGTTGACAATACTACTAGAGTGACACATGGAAGCATTTCGAATTATACTACCCCTAAATTTATGCACCACTGCATTGACTGTTGCGAGAAGAATGGAAAGATCGAGAATCCCTTAGATTTTTATTAAATCAGTGCTTAAAGTGAAGTGAAAACCAGTGAAGTGATAAAGTGAAGTGAAAACAAGAACCGTAGCCCCACCAGTAGCAAGAGGTAAATCTTTCCAAATTAAAGGGTGAATTGAATAAATTGACGTTTAACTAAACTCTGGTCGTTTTTATTTTGATCCGGATACGAACCGGTAAAGGTGTAACAATATGTCACGATTGCTGAGTACTCCTGTCTTTCCTATTCCATCCACAGACTGCATTGCGGTGAATCGTGGTTCCATTTTGAATACCAACTAACATACTTAATGAGATTTTGGGAATAAAATCATTCGTTTGGCAACGGATGTCACTATTGGCCAATCAAGCCTGAGTCGCATCACCAATTGTGATGTCTCAATCAAATTGCGTTAGAATATTCTTGTTATTACGTCTTGATTGTTAGGTTTATGTGAAACATGTCTGTGATAGTCGTATGTGTGCTCACCCAAAGTTAATTATAAATTTATTATGCCTTCGCGTACACAGCGAATTAACATTTTATTTCTTCCTCAAATGGGGCTCTCGATTATATTGTATATACCCATGGCAAAAATGAATCACTCGCGCGATTATTATTCATCGCGTGTAGTTCAATAGTTTATTTTTTACCTTTTTATAGTATTCTGTATTCATCATATTTGTTGTTGTATACCTGGTTTGATTATCATATTTCATTTCAAGTCTTATTAAAAAGTCTTATATCGTTTCTATGTGTGTACGCTTGTAATATATAAAGGGTGATCCAATAAGAGCTTCCAGAAGTATTTTTTTGAAATAACCACTTATTTCAGATACCCCAGGTCTCTTTTTTGACCTGATGTCCTCATTAAAATTTTGTTGACGTATGCATTCAAATGAATGAATTTTTTCATTTATATGGCTGCAGCGGCTGGCCTCAGTACCCGATTTGATCGAACTAATTTTCGAGCACTTTTTCTAGTATATGGGGTCATATTTCAGCGATGGCATCACAAATGTTGGTCTGCAAATGCTCAATTGCCTCTGGTTTGTCGGCATAACACTTGTCTTTAACGATGCCCCAAAGAAAATAATCCAATGGTGTTAAATCGCAGCTTCTTGCCGACCAATTGACATCACCATTACGGCTAATTAAACGGCCATCAAACGTTTGACGCAATAAATCGATTGTGGCATGAGATGTGTAGCAAGTTGCACCATCATGTTGAAATCAAATATCGTTCACATCAACACCATGAAGAGCGGGCGCAACAAAATCGGTTATTATTGTGCGATATGTGTCTCCATTGACCGGAATGGTTGCGCAGTTCCTATTTTCAAAGAAATATGGGCCATTGATGCTTCTGTTTCAAAAGCCGCACCAAATAGCCATTCGTAGTGGGTTCATTGGCTTCTGCAAGGCCACGTGTGGGTTTTTTGAGACCCAAATATGGCAATTTTGCTTATTAACGTACCCACCAAGATGAAAATGAGATTCATTCGAAAAGATGATTTTTAGGCAAAATCGACATCATCGTGCAGTTTCTCGTTTGCCTATCTAGCGAAGTGAAACCGAGGCGGATGGTCATGCTGCTTCAACTCTTGAACCAATTGAACTATGTAAGGCGTCATAACGAGATCTTTTCGCAAAATTCGACTTAAACTGGTGCGTGAAACCTTAAATTCTTTAGAACGATGGTTGATGTTGATGGATTCTCACGCACACTCTCAGTCTCGATATTTTCGGGTTTACGCACTGTATACGAGCACGCTCACGTCTTGGTGCATCAATCATCAATGAAACCAGTTTTACGAACTTTAACAATAGACTGGCGTATACTGGACACTGTTGATCCTTCTCTGCACCCAAATTTTGCACGACAATTTCGTGCAATTTCCGACCAATTGTCTTTGTTTTGGAAATAAATGTCCAATAAATCCCAACGTTGCACAAGCGTTAATCGATTCATTTCATTCAGTAGAGATAATATACTTGAATTTCGTGACGGAATAGAATGACATATAAGTATTGCCAGATTCGAAATAATCGGTGGTTCAAATTTAAACCGATAGATGGCCCAACCGTTAGATTGTTTCGCAAATAGTACGTTAAGTGGGACGATTATGGTCAAAGAGCACGAAACTAATTGTTCACTAAACACTGATTTTTGAAATGAGAATCCCAATTGGAAAAGAGTACATCCCATTGGATCACTCTTTATATATTGATAGACTAAGACAAGAATAAATTTTTTAATAAAATCATAAAGGAAGTTGTTAAAAATCATATAATTAACAACCATGATGATAATAATTCATGAATGAAAAAAAACAAAAGATATGTGATTTGTGAACAGACAGTGAATGGGTGGGTGGTTAGAGAGTTCTTCAATTGGAGATCCAATACGCACTCTATATATATTGTAGTTACACAATAAGACGTATCGAGTGATTGCTTAATACACAATATCGTGTACATACATATCGAAGCAAGTAAATTACACGATTTCGTAAAGCACAACATAACAATATCTTATAATATTACCAAGACGAAGGAGGAAGGTAGTTTCCAAGACGAAGAAATCATGAATAATTTATTGTGCTCAGATTTAGTTATTGTGGGATATATGGTCGTGTGCATGCAACAACTGCACAAATTAAAGAGGGTAAAATAATCATCTTAGATGTGGTGGGTGGAAAACTGTACAATTATGTTAGTGTTGTTGTTATTGAATTTTTCTACATATACAAATGAAAACTAATTGAAATTCAACTTTGAAATGAAACTAAATTAAACGCTTTGTAATAATAATAATCATAATTTATATAAACTATTTAATTTATCGTTTTGCGGTTATGCTATCTTAGCATATAATTGGATATTGTCTCGAAACGTCATATAAATAGTTACGTGACGCGAGAACAGCGTAGATCAACAATTAACATACTTACATGCCACTGGTGGAGAAGAGGCTTCTATAACTCTAAACTTTGGATGGATTTTTGATCATAACAGCGATCCATAACAGCATTGTTGACTTCACTCGTTGTCGTGTTATTATCTTGTCCCTATTACTGAAACTGACTGTCATTACTCGTACCACTTGAAGCGTCGAAGAGATAATATCGTTCACTTTTCAAAACCGAACGCAGACACACAAAAAAATAGTTTCCCAAGTTGGATTCGAACCTGCTTCTCTTTTGACCACTACTAGCCAACATTGTTCATAGGCTTTCGTTTGGGTGGCGATTATGGATGAGTTATCGTTGTATAAAATGGAGTGCGAATTTCATAAAAAAAGACTAACTGGTATGACTGCCGATTTGATCGGAAATGTTTGATGAATCATGTTGGAATGCAAGAAGAAGAAGAGTAGTTATATGCTCTGACTCTCTTACCTTTTTGATCTTAATATACAAATTTGTATCAGAAGTGGAACTATTGATAAATTATAATATGTAGGTGGCTCTTAGGGTATAGGTGACTCTAAAGCAGAATTGGTTCTTAGATTACGGAACATAATGAAATAAACGCAGGTGGATACAGATAAAACCGAGTTTAGTGCAGAACTAAGCCAACCAGATGCGGACGAAGTTCCAGGCACTCACATGCAGGCCCTCGATCGCATACAGGTAACACAAGGAAGCAAAGGGTAACGAAGCCGTTGCAATAGTTGTACTACAATGCAGAGCACAGAGATAGCAACGGACGTGTTCATCAGCGCTATACGAGTCGTGCAAATCAGGAACACTCTGTTTCTGAGCGGGAAAAACCATCCTGCAGAAGTATTAGGTTTGGCTCTACAGATGGAGGCCGAAAAAAGCGTTCGGGTCGGACAGAATAAGAAAACTTAACCAGTCCAGGAAGAAGTGAGACCATTGGAGGGACCAGGTCCGGAAAGATGTTGGAGATGTGGAGTTTTTTGACATCTTCAACGAAATTGCAAACCAGTCGAACCATTCATCACCCGTAAGAAAGATGTCCGGAGTAAACTACGACCGATCGCGATTGTTGCATGAGTGTAGAGCGAGAACACGATTAACGAACCACTATAGTAATAAGGCGGTTAAGGTCGGAAAGTCGCAAAGAAAATGGTCAGGTTATTTTAAGGACGGAAGGGTGGAAGGGTCCACCAGAAGGAGCACAAGGTATTTTTCGGTCTTGTGGTACAGTCAAAGGGAGGGATATGGTGAAAGTAAGGAGGATGAGCTACAATTTCACCTAGGGATGAACCCATGACGAGGTCAAAATGAAGCAAAGTAAAGATCCAGCCTTAACTCCGATTATCGACTGGAAATAGGTAGAACAAAGACATCCTTGAAGAAAGTATCACGGAGTGATTCAGTCTTTTATGTGAATAATCTATAGAGTGAGTATAATCTTTGAGTGAGATTAATCTATATGTTAAAACTTTGGTTGTAGAGAACATTTGGTTCTGTATTGTACTAATTTAAGTCAAACTGGGAAAGTCACGATTCTGTAACGGGGTCACCAGTTTGGATACCTCAAAATCTTCGATCCCTGGAATAAACAGAGAATAGAGGAATAAGTTGAGTGTAGATACAAAGGAAACGCTAGACCGAATTCTTAATTCCCAAAACGGAGCTTGATCCGAATCTGGCAATACATTATAGAGGAATACTGTTCAATATTTTATGAGAATAGTTTGTTGGCCTAATCTTCATTTGGTTTCCAACGCAAAAACTGTGCGCGATTGCACGGAAAGATTTATTTGGGACGTACAAATTATGTGGTAAATGGAAAACTCTTTCAGAAGTTTTTGTACTTAAATTTGCCTTGGAAAATTTGTAAATAGGTGCAAAACTTTGTAAATAGGATGGAAAACGAAATATTAGACTAACACAAGGAAGCTTACCAGTGCCCTTCAATCTGTATTCGAGCTCGATTGATCGGTACAATATGGTGCATAAAAGCATCTTACACTTTGCAAATGACCTTGTTATTATCTGCAAAGGGGCAAACATAAAGGAAATCGTAAATCAGGTAACAAATTACTTTCCACTTTATAATAAAAGAGAATGGATCCCTGTTCTAGAAGCGCAAAGGGAAATTAAGCAGTAATTGAGATGATAGAAGGTTTGTAGAGGTTTAACATAAGTTTCCCGTGATAAACTTGAGTTCCTTCATGTACCAATATCTTGTTGTCGAGCTATGTGTGTCTTAAATATTCTATCTCTAGAATTAGAAAATAGTTGTTTTAGTATCAATTCCACGATTTTGAAAATTGTAACTAGCTCACTCGCTCCAAGATGAAACTGGGCTAAAATCAACTCTTTATTCGTTTCAGATCGTGACGTCTTATAGTTTTGTTCGTCAGTCGTGTTTAAGATCATAGTTCAACTTGACTACTGTGATTTATAATCTTTACCGGACGAAAATTATAGCCATAATATTCTCCATAATATTCTGAGAATTCATCCAAAGATTTAATGAAGTCATCTCCAGTCAAACAATCCCAAATCATAATCAAAGCTCAATCTGAATACTTAGTTACCGACCATTGTGATGTCATAAATCTAGTTATTATGAAACCCAATTAGAAGTCTAGTATACAGCTATACTTACATAGTTTCCTTCTTTTTGACGTGTTTGCAACTTCCAGAGACTTCATTCCGTTCGTTTACAATTCTCGTCTATAAAGAGAAGACAGTGTATTGCTACATATATTTTCAGCGTCATAATTGAAAACAGCATTTTAATCGAACTATAACTAGTTTCTAATGCCGTTTGAGATTTCATTGAAAATCTAACGCTACTCTTTATTTCAGTGAACTGTATTCAGACATGGGCTATTCTTATCGATGGTATGAACATCGATGATCATACAAATAGATGATCCAGAAATAGTCAAGATCTGAAGGGATCGTGCCATGATAGTATAGGTCCGGTATACCAAGTCCAGTTTCAACCTTGATTTTTTGCAATGGTGTATATCATGTGAAGAATATTATGATCTTGGAGAAAGTAAGATATCTAGACATTAGGATAATGTCTAGATATCTCACTTTCTCCAAGAAGCGCATTTTAACTGTCAATTTACTGGTGGAATTAAGTTCCTTCTTCTTGCCAATTTTACCATTCGAACAATGTTACACCAGTGTATCACTATATGAACAGCTTTATTTTTGCGAAGCTTTCAGTAATTATCTGATGCCAGTCAAGCATAAATTAGTAGTGCCACAGTTTTGCATTACTATATAAGATACGATAGTAACCAGATATAAATCTGCGTTGCCGACCAACCGTATTAGTAATAAAATTCTAATGTTAAAAATGACAACAAAACCTCATTTTCATATTTGGAAGTGAGAGTTGGACTTGATGAGTCCGAAAGATGACTTCTAACATTCATGAGAAGAATTACGAGCGTTATATATGACCGAAAACGCGACGATTACATTTCAATCACGCCAATTTAATGCGAATTCCTGACATCGTGTATGAAATCGAAGTAAAGCGAGTACACGGGCTCGGTCACGTTCTGTGAGCTGACTCGAACCAAATGATACGATCGTTAAAGAGCTCCACGGTGTCGAGATCGAGTTTATCAATTATCCTGGTGGTTTTGATCTGCATCTCCTTCTCTGATGAATCCAGCATCTGTGTATTCCGCATTTCTAACTTTTTAGTACGATCCACGTTCATGCTTACATCACTGTATGTCGTAACCTTGATGATTTACTATTTTACTACGAGTCCAAATTTTTATAGTCCGATAACCACCGCCCGCGGTTATCACATTATTTATTGCTGAACAAAGTAGATTCATATATATAATTGAATTTAATTTAAAACTGCAATAAAAAATCAGTTTTTTTATAAATAAATAAATATAAATAAAAAATTCATTATAATAAAATTAAAAATTAAGGTTAAGAAATAATTTTGTATATTTATTTTTAAATTGCTTATTATATATCAGTTTGACCTTCTCCTACGCCTACCGCCCACTCACTCAAATATAAACTATTATGATCAATTTAAAACGAAAACCAAAACTAAATTAAAAATGTTGCGGTTTCGTATTTGTGATTCGTTGAAATTTTTAATGTCTTAAGATAAACAACAAATCTTATATCTATGTATGCACCGCACCGCAAACCAACATATGATTATATGATTTCCAATTAATTTTATACTGTCAACGTTTGGGTTTGAAATTTTATGAGTAAAAGTCTTACATGTTGATGTTAGAAACTTACGCCAATTAACTATAAAGCCATTAAAAAACCCGAATTGTAAAAGCCCCGCGCTTATAAACCTACTATATATACAATCATCGTCACAACAACGATTAATATGTACAACTTTATTATATATCGTTTGGTTGGGGGGTTTGTGTATGGGATTTAACGATCTACAAAACGTTATAAACTCACAATAGACGATATACATCATTAAAAATCTATTAAAAGACAGTGTTGTGGGCCGCAAATAACAATAATCCGTTTACAACAACAAAGCGAGCACAACTATTGGCTGCTTGTGTTTTTATTACACAGTACTCAGCTGATCCATGAGTCGATTCTTGTTTTATACGCACAGGGTGCGATAAAACATCTTGATATCAGAACAACATCAACCCAATACAAGTGGTCACGAGGAAGGTGCGATCACTCCACAAGTTTACCAATTTGAAGATTTTTCGAGACATCCCATATGGACGCATTATTATGCTCGCAGTATTGTGATCTTGCTATGAAGTCATCGGTTTAAATGGTGATGGGAAGCCAATGAGTATTATGGCTGCTTGTATTTTTATTACACAATACTCAGCTGATCAACATATCCGATCAACATATCGTTATATACGAAAAAAGATATCACATTTGTTCTGGACCTAAATCAAAGGTTTGGGAGGAGTACTCAGAATATTTTCAAACATTTCTCAGTAAGCAATTCGTTCTAAATTACATATATTGATGAGTTACAAGACCCAATACAACTGATGACGAGGAACGATCACAACAGAGAACGTGGTTTTCCTGGCAACGAAACTTACTTCAGCCGAACCTGTCTGAAATTGTCAAAATGTTCACAATGCATCAAAATAGAACAACAGTCTTTCATTTTCGAAGATTGAAGCTCGAACAGTGTTCGTTTGGCCAGAACGAGTATCTCTGAAGCACATTATTGACGGAAGTGAACTACCACGGAAACAGATACGGAAGCTTATTCCTACCATTTAACAAATTGTCCACCATAACGTAAACTTGACTAGAAATTGCATGAAGTACACGGTACTACTCGTCGATCAGCGAAGAAGTCTATAATTTGAAACCATTGTGCAAATTCTTCATTTGCTATTGTTACGCTAAATACCTCCTCATTTGGTCTTGAAAAGAAGTCATCGGTTTAATTTATGATGAGAAGATCCCATTTTTCTAGCCATAAGACTGCTTGTGTATTTATCACACATTACTAAGCTGTTCAACATTTCCGGTCCTACTTTAATCGACAAGTACAGGGTGTTTAATGTTTGGGAGTGTACTCAGAATCTTTTCAAACATGTCTCAGTAAGCAATTCGTTCGAAATTATATTGATTAGTTGCAATAATTCGCAAATACACTTATCATCACGCCACTATCAATTAATTAATAAAATCGATATTTCGAGTTAAGTTCTTGTAATTCGCTAGCACTATCGCGTCACGACTGAACGTATATAGAAGAATCGCACAATACATACATCAAGTCCGGTAGCATATGCCTGATAAGATGAAATTGATCTTTTCGATCATACAGTCATTCAATGAAGTCATCATCAAATCGAACTCCTGCCTTGTCGGAACGACCCCCAATACTAGAACTGAAGTAAAATTTTGTGATGTGGCAACACTAATATTATGTAGGTCCACAAACAACGTGGAATTCACTGGCCACAAAACTCGCCGACAATTAACGGGAAGTGCCTGCCCCGGGTTCAAATCCCGATAGGGGCAGGATGAACAAGGAATATTCACAATCTGATTATATATACGATCGGTGATGTGATAAACTACAACACATGTATCCAAATCGAATGCCGAGTTCATGGGCCGACCCATCTTCCACGTCAGTACTATAATATATGACTTATAGCTAAATAATGTGCAAATGATTCTACATAAATCGGAAGCCCTCGATTAGATTATGTAATCAGAGGGGGTGCGTAAATGACACAATGTAATTTACACGGTTTTTTACATGTAAAAAATGTAAAATTAACATGCAATCGGAAAGTGTCAAAACCGAGCTATAACGTAAGCTCATGGGTATATCTTGGGAGAGTGGACGCACTCACATCAAGTTACGTAAAGGTAAAGTGTTTAGCACCTCGTCACTAATTTTAAAGACGTTTTGAGCAAGAAGCTCTGTCTTAAAACACCGATGAGTTTCATGACCTTGAGGTTCCCTTAGACTGATATATGGTCTTTTTCATCTGTATCGTGATTAGTATACATCAACCAGGTTTATTTTTGGTTTGTAACTACTTTCAGTATTTTCCTGCTTTCTTCAGAGCCTTACGTTGTGCAGGTGGCTCATTTCTAGTCAGTAACAATTTGTTCATCATCTGTCTGCCACTAGTTCAGTTGAGAAAATCTTTGATTCCTGGGTTGAAAATCAATCAGATTGTGAATCTTTATATGGTATTCCCCAACATCAAACCATCCATCAGTTTATATATGTCTGTTGAGCCGTTAATAGGGTCCGTAGAATTTTGAAGGATTACACATTGTGAAGGGCTTCACAACGTCAAAATCAACGTATTGAAAAGATCTGATTCAGTGAATCACACATATTAATCTCTTTTTCAAGCAAACATACTTTTGGCACAAATACCTCCTGAAGATCAACCCCTGATGATTTTGTGACATCTTTCATGTCATAGACTTTTTGATCTGCCAGTATATCCCCTGTCGTATTGTTGTTGCTCTACTTAATTTTTGCTCTTGTTTGGGAAGAATGTCAATTATGTACGTTACAGGGGTGTATATATGTCGCTGTTGGTGAAGGAGTTCAACCGGATTCCAAAACCGTCAGTATTATTATCTTTTACAACATGCTGGATTTCGTGGCTGCATCAGTTCACGGTAGAAAGGAAGATGATCTTGAATGAGACTGTTAAGGGTGTGATCTGAAGGAGTTAAGTATCTTTTAAAGAGAAGCAACAAGCTATATAACACTACGCTTTGGATTAAACGGCCGAATAACTACCACTAGCTAAACGTCTGAAGTGAACCGTCAACACGATGAACACATTCATATCAAACACAAAACCAGCAAAGAGAGAATTCTAAATAATAAAAAAAGGGTCCAAATATCATTCAAAAAAACTCGAACAACCCGAAAGGTGTTGAAGCTCAACAAAGAATAGATTACTCGCTCATATCTCGTTTGGTCAATATGAATTGCTATCTCTCAACAACATTATAAACGCAAATGACTTTCACTAAATTCGTATAAAAAAAAGAGAGACTGAAGCTACTTCTTTCCATAGGACGAATTGTCCAGTAACAATAGAAAACTTTACTAACAATTGAAGTGAGGCAAGCTTTAGGGAAGAGGAGAGCTCTGAAAGTATCGAGATATACCATGGACGCAGTATATTTAAGCAAAAACTACTTTAAGATATCTAAGAGATCCATAGGTTCACTCGACGACGAGAGCTAACAACAATCAAAGACTAACACAGTCACTTCAGCATCCGCACATCTTTTATCAGCTTCACTCTAGAATAAGAAATAAAGCTGTTTGCTTCGTACACTTTACTGCCCGTCGATAGACGAGGAATTCTATAAAGTAAAGTTGATTGTGTTTTTATTGGACATTATACTCAGCTGATCTACATATCGATCCTCGTTTTATCGTCAAGTACAGGGTCTGATAAAAAAAATCCCAAATTAATCTGTTATAGACTACCCGACCGACGGATGTTGTATGATATGGCTACACTATGATTTAGTGAGGGATCAGAACTATCGTTCGTTTAGTCAGAACGAGTTATGATCTCTAGAGCACATGACTAACGCAAATAGCTTACCATGAAATCCTTAAAAAATGGACATCAAAAGTCTAATTTTTGCCATCCGACGAACGTTTCAGTAACAATGTAAAATTTGAGTACCAATCGGCCTACTAAAAAGCTTCTGAGAATAAGAGTGCTTTCGCACCATTGAAATATGTTATTAATTTGAGCTTCAACAGATCATAAACCACTGTTGACGATTTTTAGATCCGAGAAAGGCATTTTGGCCTTCACGGTTAGCCATATTGCCCGTACCTGCGATTTCACACTGCCTTCCAACCATGTACCGATCGAATGCGGCTGCGAATTCGAAAATCACAAATTCTTAATACCATCTGATGCCAATATATTTGATCCACCCCAATCTAGCTTCTTCGCATTTCTTGACTGAGTGCCATTCCATCATGGTCAACACACCCTGTATTTAAGTATATAGTAAATCGCGGCAAAGATTAAAGGCGTGAAGCAAAGTAACCAACAATCCAAGAGATCATAAATTAGGAAAAATTGTAGTCTCGTGTACATACATATGTACTGTTATGTATCCAAACAGAAACATAAAAATAGTTTAACGACGTTATAATTTATAACAAATGGTCGTTTGGGTCGTTTGAAGAAAATTAGCACACGTATCGCGATCGACTCGAAGAAAGCGAATTGTATAGCGCATAAATTTTAATTAAGGAATCAAGACAGTTTTAATGTCTGGTCATTTAGTTTTTACGAGAACTGTTTATACCTCAAATGTTTGTTTAATAAACGGTTATGCCTGTACTTATAACCACCGCCTATAACTAAAGCATTCTATCATGGACACAATTATTGCCTTTTATAATTTTGTCTATGAAAATCTGCAAGTATAACTTCGAGTAATTGGATGTCAGTTTTTATGCGATTTTAACTTGCTAATTGCAACTCGTGTTGTTGTACCACGATACCTATATATAATCAATGGTTGTATCTTGAGATATCTCTTCGTATAAGAAATTTATATATATATATATATATATATATATATATATATATATATATATATATATATATATATATATATATATATATATATATATATATATATATATATATATATATATATAAGACTTTTATAGACCATTGCTGGCCCGTAACGTTTCAACAAACTAGCTCCATTGGTTACGATCACAAGTCAGCTATTCCTTCCTGCTGTTGTAAATAACCAGAAGATGCCATATCGCTTTATAACGCCGTGCAGCCTGTATGAACAGAAACTCTTGATTGTTCATGATTCTTCTGAAAACGAGTCGAATCTCTGCACAATTTCAACGAAGCCGCATTTATATGCAAAGAGAATGTAAAATCCCCTTTCCCTACACTATTATATCATAAGGTATTACAGATCCAATCGACTTGAATCTTATCACTTCCTTCAAACGTGTTGTTACCGCTACGGAATTTCGTAGCGTCTTGATCGAAATGTATTTTCTAATGCTATTAATAAATCCTATTGCTGACTCGACCAGCATGAAGGTCGAGTCAGCCATAGGATTTAAAGCGTTGCTGCAAATACCTGAGAATGTTAGGAACACTCTTTTGTTAGGAACAAGAGAAGGAAACATCTTTGAATAGAATTAATTCGTTTTGGGAAAGGACTATTGTAGGGCATATGATCTTGGGTTGTCTGTCTTGACAAACATGACCAACAAAAAACTCTTCGTGTCCTTGATATAAATCCATCTGCAATATATAGTTGCTTGGCTAGATCAATTTCGATCTGAAGTGTGACACATTCTTATTCGAATGACCGGTTGGTCGCAAATATCACATCCATCTTATCAGCAACATGCAATGCAACTGGATTTGATAGTTGTACTTTACGATTTGTATATTATATGCAATGTGAGTCGTGTGGCAAACAGGCAACTCCAAAAGCTCCCTTTTTTGTAGGAGAGCTCTTTGTGGTTATATAGTCACTCAAATTCCATTTATAGAAGTTTTTTTTAAGTGCTACTGGTGTTGGGTGAAATGCTGTGAAACTTGGGAAATCGTGAAATCCTCAACAGAATCATGTCAGAGAGTGATTCACTTTAGTAATCTGTGCTTCTATTATTTGTTGAATAAATTGAAACGATGAGTCTGGATCGAAATGATAAAATCCATCGTAGTTCTAGCGAATTAGAAATTCAATTAGCGAAAATAATCAAAAATAGAAATTTGTTACTATTTCCACAAAATTCCCACATCAAAACTGCTACCAGTGTGATCGGCTTCCAGCCAGGGCTATACTAGGAAACCATGGATTTCTGATGAAGCACAAAAAATATGAAGAACGTCGCCAATTTCAAGTACAACTATGGCACCACGCTACAACGGAAACTTATAAAAGAATATATGTGGATACAGCCATTCTCAGCTGCAAGCGGAAATAAGCGCACTATATAAATGTGTAGGAAGATTTCTGGAAAATTCACAAAGACTCGACAAATAAAGGATTTGACCGGATTGAAACAATTGCACATGTGAGCCGGAAACGAACTTCCAGATGGCAACCCATCGACACCACCTCCCCGAATCGTACTCAGTGTAGTTCACGGCTTTTTTGTTCGGGGGGCTTATTTTGTTTTTGTTGAACAGCTGTTTAATTGCGTTGATCAGACAAAAACGTGTTGAATATATTTTAGGCTGCTTTGAAGATTTTACTGATTGGATCGTGGTGTGTTGATCAGGCAAAAGATGAAATGGCGGTTCACTCAATGATCGCGTATAGTATTTGACGGTACTGTCGAGCAAAATGTATTGTGTCTCGAGATGGATGGTGTCGGGTTGTGTGGGGATGCGGAGCATCATTTCGTGGATGGTGTCTGGGTGGAGTGCTCTGGTATCTTTGCTGAAATTTGCATACAATATGCTATATGTGGTATGATTATATATTGTTTGACTTACCGGACTATTGGGGGCAGATGATGGGTACTCGGATGTCTGTTTAATGTTTTAATAATGTTCCAGTAGTTTGGTACCATACAACCTTCGATTGCCGCTGTGAATATCGCGGATGCTGGATAGTTTTCTCGCACTTAGTGCGGAGTTACTGCTTTCATCTAGTGGGAGAGATATCTCAGTGGTAGAGAGAATAACAATTTTAAGTTGGCAACAAGATAGTGGCAAAAATTAGTGGTAAACATGTGTTGAGGGATTTGCGGATTAGATTTGCTTAGGTGTGAGCTAGTTAGGTTTGCTATTATAAGGAAGTTTAATTGATTTGAATCTGAGGGTCCTGCAGTATAGGTTTGTTATAAACGGTTTTCGTTGTCTGAATTTGGAATGGGTTGTAGAGACTGGTGCTACTAGTAGTTAAGTAAAGGTGTATCAGGTGTTTGTAACCGGTCGTTTTTTCTAACTATCATACCTCCATATCTTTACCTATTGTTTAATGTAAATGGATGTAGAAATAAGCCTGGCGTTACCGGAAATCTTTGTGCACTCCAATCAATAATACCAACACCATGCCAGTTGGCGCAGTCTAAAACAAACATCTGACTGCCATTGGTTTGCTACACCATTCTGTATACATCCCTTTACCGTTTATCTGAGGCTCATTTTGGAATAACTCAACAATTAACGTTAGCAAACTTCCTGAAGTAGGCTGCTCTAAAATAGATGTAAATAAGTTTAGTGTCTCAAACCATATGAAGATCTTGGTTAATGTTAGCTTCTAATAACCATGAATAGGTCAAATGTTCACTGATTTGGCTTAATTGGTGGACGAGATATCGAGATTGGGCATATGTAAAGGCAGTAACATTCGACCAGAGCGCACACATATCATCTCCATAAGCTATATAATTATTAACCTCAAAAAAATTATATTAAACAAAATGTTTAATTAAATCTTGTCGAAATGTTAAACAATAACAGGTATACGTACTCGTATATAGGTAGTTTTGAAAATGTACGCGAACACAACAAGTGGCCGGTACCAAATTAATCAAAAATATGTTAAAAATGTGCGTGTTGATTGTCAATATATAATTTTTTTTTATAAATACCTACCTATGTCACTCGACAGTGCTGCAATGATGAAATACTTATGTTTAAAGGTTTCCGGTCCATATTCGCGATATTTTTAATGTTTTGTTTATATTTACACAGTGCGGCGCACCAAATACTTAACATTTTATCGTAAAACACGATCAAGAATTAAATTTAAATAAAAATTAAATTAATTTTCTCCTCAGATCATTTATACATATAATTCAGTTATTAAGTGTACATATGTAGGTACTTCGTTTTCGAGTAGATCATTGTATGTATATAGAGACATTAAACGGTAGCGAAATTCTATATACATACCCATATGACCTTTAGGCGCGCGCAAATTTCTCTCTCGATCGATTGATCGATCAATGATGTGATAATCAACTATATATGTGTATAACCTCAAAATTGTTCTGCAATCATGTACAGATATACCGTCAATTAATTTCCCCCCCGAAAACTGCCAAAAAATGTATGTTAGGCTTACATATATTCAATTAATGTACGGTGCCTCGATCCACATAACATTATCGTCGCGCTCGACTTTGACAAAATGTCAATAAAAATTGTAACTAATTAGGGTTGGATTATATATCAAGATTAATTGTTGTGCTGTCCCCATGTGTACGAGTACATGCAATTTTATCGAAAAAATATTAAATGTTATCGTTTTAATTGGAAAATTTGATAAATTTAACTGCTTCGTCCATAAAATTTCTCTGCAATTTTCGCAAATATTAATTGATCCATAACTTTGATAACATATACTTTTGGATAATTATTTATTTGGGTATATCCACGGCCAGATGCAGTCTCTTTAAATCATAATTACACATAAAAGTAATTATCTTAATTATAACTTGGTGGTTATAAACATTTTTGATTGATTGATTTGCCAGAAAATTTAATGATCCCATCCAAGAATATACGAGTATACGTAATAAAATTCAAAATTTCTTCCCGCGTATTTTAAAACAAACTCGACACATAAAATTAATTGCGAGATGTAACGTTGATATGTGGTTCCTCAAGATTTGTTGATTGCATTTGGGTTAAATTGGGACACATTCGCTTTCCATCGTTTAGCGCATTGAAGAATATATCGACTCCAATATGTCTGTTCACCTATCTTATAAAAATTAAATTAATACTGAAGGTAACTTGACACCGTGGTGACCTTGATAAGTACTGTAGACAAACGAATCGTATTTCGACACTCTTGCATGATTATTCAATATTAGGTGTTCGATTGCCTTGATTCGTCTAAACACATTTCAAATGCAAGATTCATTCTTTTCTTTAAGTTGGTCCTTCTCGCTCTAACGCATTGCTTTGTTTAAATCATAGATCTTGGTTCAAGTTTGACACTGATACGATATACATTAACATTAGCACAGTTCATATACGTTTGGCGCAGCTCCTGATCATCTCATTCAATCACTAAAATCGTAATACTAAAATCTTAACTATACGTCGTATTAGTCTGTATGTTACACCATCTTAGCACAAATATAAGATCCTGGTCCAAGTTTGACATCGATACGACATTTGCTATGACATTAGCATAGTTTATGTACGTTTGGGACAGCTCCAATCGTCTCATTCAATCACTGAAATCGAAATACCAAAATCTTAACAATAGGTCGTATTGATCTGTATCTTCACCACATACTGATCTATAAGATCTTGGCCCAAAATTGACATTGATAGCACAAATATAAGATCTTGGCCCAAATTTGACATTTCTGTAGGACATGTATTAAGTATTAACGACATTAGCATAGTTCATATACATTTGGGCCAGCTGCCACTCATTAATCAGTGCAGGAGAGAATATATATACTGTTGAGCATTTACTGATCCTGTTCTACATATTTTCTCCACAGACTGCATTTCTTGGGAACGTAGGCCATATTTAAGGAACAAATCCTTGAAGAAACCGGCTTCCATTCAAAGTACAAACATATTTCAGGATCGATCGTTTGTTCGGGGAGGGATGTCATAATAGTGCTTTACACAAAAAGACAACCTTGAAAAATAAGTTCTTTTGGCCTTACGAGTGCCACAATTAGTTATATAAAACGATTAATAGAAATAAAGATTAGTTAAATAAAACGAAAATTCTGTACCACAAGCGCTTCTGTCTGTTTTGTTTTCTCAGAGGTTGAGATTGCACCATCTACACTATCCACGAACCTCTGATTTGAATTCTGTCAAATTACCTCGAAATAAGTCAAATTACCTCGTGGACATTCTATAGCTAACTTGAGCTTGTTATGGCCTAGAAATTGTCTGCGAAACGTCAACTATTTAAAATTTTTAGTTATACGTAATAAATTCAAACTCAAATGTATTTGTACATTGGGTCTGTTTAGTTTTTAGTAACCCTGGGTTCCAACTTGCAATGCATTGTAAATATTTGCATTCTGTTCATATAAATTTTTTCACACAGAAAAGTAGTCGTGCATAGTATTTTGTACTTTGCAAATATTTCATTTTCAAAAAAATCAAAAAATTTCCCTTATTTTATTCAACCCTGCATTAAACACTGTCAAAAACTTTGTTTTTATTTTAAAAAATTGTTCAAACGGTAAATATCATTTGGATATTTAGATTATTTACGCTATGAATCATATAATGAAAAATAAAACAGATAAATAAATTTTTAGGTATTCCACTGCTGAGGTACTAATCCGTCTGTCATAAAATGTTTGTTTGTTTTTATCTCTACAATCTGTTTCGGGGCTCGAGGCACATCCAACTCTTTCGGGGTTCAGCGGTTCCAACTCTTTCGCGGTACAGCCAAATCGAGGACGTACAGCTATAGGTCCAATTTACGTAGAACCATCTGCACATTGCATAGCTCTTTGCCAGCCTATAGTACTGACACGGAAGATGGGTTGGCCCATGAATTCTCCACTCAAACAACAGGGGGTCATAGATGTGTTCATATACACCACCGATCATAATCGTATGGAGAAAAATCCCTTTACCATCCTGCCCCTATCGGGATTCAACTGCCGCAGCTTTAACCGTAACATTCGGAATAACGATGGCTGGGCAAATGTTGGCGCCGCACATACTATTTTCTAATTTAAAAAAAAAACCGACTGTGAATGAGGGTTGTCTTGTCGATGTCAACCAAATAGGCATGTGGAGTGACGAAATTTTCGCAAATTATGTTAAAAATAATATAATTATGAGGAAAGAAACATCTGTGGCGACCAGAGCAACTCAAACAAATCGCAAATTAGCTCACGCCACACGCAATTAATATAAAATCGATATTTCGAGTTAAGTTCTTGTAATTCACTAGAGTATGAACATCAAGACCGATAGCATATGCCTGATGAGTTGGATTTGATCTTTTCGATCACACGGTCATTCAATGACGTCATCATCATCAGATCGAAGCCGGCCTAGTGGATTACAAGAACAAGCAACAACTCGCGGAAGAACAATATATTCAAATTTACAGCCAAGCTACACGCTTCATTGGTGACCCCAACGGCCCTCTCAAGGCACAGATATATCCAGGTAGTTCGTTTCATGTCGCCACAAAGGCTAATCACTAAGCGGGCGAAATCAGGCAACGCATTGTGGCATAGATATCATCATAATCAAACGAGGGGGGAATTCCTTTTCGGGGGAGTACTGTGGCGACAGAGCAACTCAAACAAATCGCAAATTAGCTCACCACACGCAATTAATATAAAATCGATATTATATAAAATCGATCAAGTCCGTTAGCATATGCCTGATGATATGGATTTGGTCTTTTCGATCACACGGTCAATCAATGACGTCATCATCATCAGATCGAAACCGGCCTAGTGGAACATATTCAAATTTACAGCAAGGTACACGTTTCACATCCTTTTATCGGCAGCCTTATATATATTGCTTATCATTGATAGTTATGTCCTCATGTTAAAATGTTTAACAGCAAAAAATGGGAAAAAATGAATGTTTTTATAATTTTAATTCCACCTAATCTTACTGGAATACTTCAGCCACTCGAAGTCCTTCAGAACCGAATTTTCAATGAATTTTATAGTTCTGAGTATGACGCATCATCGCAAGAGCTATTTTGGACATCAGTATGCAGACAAAATCCGAGAATGCTAAAATTCCATCGTATTTTACTGTATCAGAATGGGTTTAAGGTTGGATTAAAACACAAACTAAAGTGAACCAGCATGCTTTTACGGTTTGTGGAATATGCCCAAAGGATAGCTTTAACGTCGAGAAATTACATACTCCATTAAAAATGCTGTTATCGCCTTTAATGGATACCCATGATTGGGTAGAACTATATGGGAGCCACTCAACAGAAGCTTCTTATTTTGATGGTACTGGCCAACCGATAATGACAGAAACCGCTTTCTTTCGGTGTGTCATGAATTTAAAATCACCAAAAGACGCAATACATTTTTTACAATGGATGCAGACCTATGGCCCCAACATTGTTCAAATTATTAAAACAAATGATCTTTTTGTCGGTTTGTATGGCAAAGCAGACATCGCAATGATACTTAAAGGAGAGTGCACAAGTACGCGGTTGGAGTTGAAGGCAGTTTCAATATACATGAAAATTGGCACATAAAATTAATTGAATTAAATGAAGAATGTGCCCAAACAAACGAAGTTCGTTAATTTTTTTAATTTTATTTAATTCAATTTTATATTACTTTATTTTACTTTTTACATAATTTTGTATGAACTGAATTTAAATACTTATATTTCATGGTAACGAATAAACGAAACCCGTATTTTCTTTAACAGGCATATGGCAAATTCTACCTAATATGTAGATATTAAAATATTTCAATTTACAATTTTGATCCTTAAATTTAATTAGAAGGAGGGGTCCTTCTATTCGGAAACCCTTTTATTCAAATTATTTTGCCAACTTCAAAAATTTGGCAAAAACAAACGATCTTGAATAGAAGGATCGGTCCTTTTGTTCGAGGGAAGACAGTAATGACTTTTTTGCTTTACCAAAGCGAGTTGGTAAATGTTTGATATGTGATGCAGCTATCAATCAATCAACAAGTAGCCATGCATTTTGATTATCCAAGAAACTGACAAAAAATTAAAGCCACATTCAGATGGTGAATTCGTAAAAGAATGCTTAGCTGCAAGTGTATTAGTCCCAGACAAAGTGAAACTTTTTAAACAACTCAACCCATCGAGAAACAATTTGAGAAATAAAATTGCTTCAAATATTTTCCATCTGTTTTATCGATACAACCGATATAACCGATAAAATTTCCAATGTTACCGAAGAGCTACTAAATTTGGTTTCAATGAAGGATTCAATTACTTGAAAAATATTTTTGCCGTTATTACGCAATTGGAGTTGTTCAAAGCTGACTTACAAAATATGGTCGGAATAACCACGGACGGTGCACCATCTATGCGCAGTACAAAATCCGATGCGGTCACAACGCTTCTTTCAAAAATTAGTATACTAAATCCAAATGTCCAAGCAGTTGCTATAGTAGTGTATAGTATTTCAAACTGAAAATTTATGTGGAAATTCTTACAATATGGAACCGATCATCAATTTTGTAAAACAATCTGTCAATTACATTCGAACGAGTGCACTTCGTCATAGAAAGTTTAATGATTTTTTACCTTAGACATAAAATTAAAACATTTATGTAATCCGAAGAAACAGATACGTTAAATTTATTCAATGATTATCAGCTTAAAAACCAGTGGGCCCATATCAAAGCATCTGAAAGCGTTTCAAATCCAAATCTCTGGACAATTTTTGGGTTTTCGTGAGACTTGATAGCTTTGCCCATAATTATCCTTCTACGATGGGTCCATATAATGACGTGTACATTTAACATAACGACATCTTGATATGTGGTCCATCTTAACATAATTATATATGTACAAAAGCCCGTTTTATATTTAACACCGTATAATAACCGTATTCAACTAACATAATACAACTGGAAAACCGACTTACACATGAAACAGAACAGAGATCACGTTTTATTTTTCTTAAAGAAAATTTAAAAAAAAAACAAAGTATTGCAAACAATAATAATTACAACAACAAAACCAACCGAAAGATTTCTACGTGAAAATATTTTGAAATTATTTGACAGGTTGATGACGATGATTTATGCTGGAGACCAAAATGTATATTATGTTAACATTTTTCATAAAATCAACAAATCATCTATACAATATACATGTACACAGCAACATAAAAACCAACATGAATTATTGGTTATGTTCGCATGTGACTCTTGAAATTCGTGTATATGCGAGTATGTCGACAATCGATACACAATCAATTTAGTGCGCCAGTTTTTTGTTGTCGGTGTCGTCACAACCATTGTCGTTGTCAAAAATGTTTGGAAAGTATATCGCGCTATACATTACATGTATGAAGTCGTATTGTTCGGTTTTTGGCATACAGAACAGAAGTATTTATGTTTATGTCTCAGAAGTTGTTTTGTGTGTAAACGACTACACACGGTTATGATGAAAAAGTTAAACGACAGTAATTGAGTCGATGTATACGTTTTCTTATTTTTGTGTCGGTAAATGTTTCAGTTTTTGCTTATGTACAAGTATGCACTTAACTATGACCAAATGGCGAAATGGGTAAAACTGCAATAATAATAGTGCAGGGAAGTACCGGGTTTGAACCCCGATATATAGGGCAGGATTCAAAACAGGTATTTCCAAATATATCGGACCTATAGCCGTACGCCCTCAATAAGCTGTAATAGACTGCCCTGAAGCTTTTCCTTAGGAGTTTATAATTATTAGTTGCTTTATAATGGTAGAAAACTACTTATGTACAGCAACACCTATGTCGTAAACCTACATCGCTTTCAGTTCAAGATACACTTGATAGTATTACCAATGGATTTGAATTAGCTGCTCTGTCTAAATTTATTTCGGCAATGATGTTGTTTTTAAGTCTTAGATGGTGGCTAATAAGGTCCTATGATGCTTTTTGACAACAAAGCAAACCACTAAAAAGTAACCTTTTCCAGATGAAACAACTGCTCTTGAAATTCACATGGAACGTCATTGACCCAAATGCAATTGAGCTCTATAATACATGGCTGTAAAATACGAATGATAGTCATCTAGCTAGACCTTTTGTGTTAATTAAATCCGTATATGTAAATTCAAGTCCTTGTAAATAATCGATACGTTGTTGATTGTTTCGGATTAACTCTCCCACTTTACCTCATAACAGTGATATAATCTGTTGTTTGAACAAATTTTCGCCTGATAGATTTTGTTGCATCCATCAGATCCCGCAGTATCGAATTTACGCACCAAACGAACAACTTTGTTTCACTACCTGCTTAAATTGTTCCTTCTGTCCTTAGAATATCGATACTCAACGTAACTATAATTGGTGAATGATCAGACGATAGATCAGTGAGTTTGTTTAGCGTTGTAATTACTCCCTGCAAGAAATCTTCTTTAACATGTTTTGGAGGGAAGTACACTACTGAAACTACCCAGTTTCCCGAACATTCCTGGCTTAATCGCTCTCTACGCCGTGAAGTCATCATCGCTGGAAGAGACCTCTTCGCGTACTGAAAGGCGGCTCTCTCATACACAATACCAGGAATTCGCATTAAATTCCTGATCTCGTGATTGCCAAGAATTCGGTATATGCCATCAAAGTCTCTCGATTGTTGGAAGCCATCTTTCATACTCATCCTTCAAGGTCCAACTAACACATCTATACATGACAACGAGTCTGATCAACATTCTGTATACTTTCAGCTTATCCGCGTTTGCAAGATAGTTTGATTTCAGAAGTGAACGTAGAGGATATACAGCACGGTTGACAGCTTCAAGGTGAACCTTGATATGCTCTCCCCTTATAGCGTGAGTAATGAACCTCATTACTCCTTCATATGTGTGATTACCACTACTGAATTCAATTGCGTTTTCGGATATGTCAGTTCTCAAATTTATTCAGTTCATGCCACCGTGTTCTTTGTCATCCTGACTTGGCTTCTGTTTTCACTGATTTACTCTTTTGGAGTGGCTCTTCATTCAATTTTCGCACATTTTCTTGCATTGTTGCACAATTCTGTTTGTATATATATATAGTGTGTATATATAGTGTGGCGCCTTTACCAATTTATTTTGTAATTATTGATTTAAGCTCAAACCCTGACACACTGACATCGAAATTGACATCTTAATCATATATTCTATATAAAATTCGTAACTCGTGACTCGCAATTTGTCCCATTATTTATATTTTTGGACGAAAACATACCAAAATGTATAACAATTGAGTTGTGTAACGCTCAATTTTATATTCGATCACGATCTCTATGTATACAGCAGACAGAATTGAACACAAAACAAGCCAATATCACAATAGAACATAATCTTACGTTAAACGACAACAATAGAAATTAAACAACACCATACAACGTTCAGATACCGATCACCCTTTTACCAAACACATAAGATTGCTAAGATAAGAAAGACATTGTTTATTTTATTGTTCGTGGCTCGATCACGATCTTAATTAAAACACCATTTCGACTATGTGCAATATAGTTTCGATATGCTTTGACCAACACTTTATGCGATCGAGGGGCTTCATATATACATAGTATCACCTTTTACAGAAGTTTTTGTAATTAAAATTCGATCGCCGAGTGAAGCACATAATTTTTTAGGGCAAACTGAATTCGACGATATGGACCACCCAAATTTGAATATATGTAAGATCACTTTTTATTGTTGCATTTTCGAACATAATAAAAATATTCAATTTTTTTAATTTATGGACATAATTTAAAATTTGTTTTATGTTTAAAGCGAGCAAAATTATTTTTTAATTAAGGCGTGGTGGTAAAAGGCGAAATGGGAAGTCTGATTTTAATGTTAAATTAATATGCGCGATCGATATTACCTTGTAGCGTTTATAATATATATTATATTCAAGTTATAAGAATCTGATATACTCTCTTCGACCGCAAGCCCTTCATTATCTTATCTACTGCGGTTCATTACTCTAGGTTTGCAGGCACAGCACATTGTGTTGCTGCGCCACCTTTATTCGAACTTTATAATCTTATTTAAATAGTATAGATTCAGGATGAACCATGGCATATTGAGGTCAACTTTTGCCATAAGTTTCTCTCTCGACTTTTTCATGGATACTGATCAACAAACACAGTCGATAATTTTTAAGGGGTTTCCAATAAGAGGTTTCATTTTTTACGAGTATATTTTTAGAGAAATCAATACCAGCCTCAATTTCCAAAAGTAAGGCCCAATCACACCGCCAGTCGAAAAATTACAAGAAACGGTGACTCTTACTTATAATCGTAGGCTCCAAGGTGAAAATGGACCTCATCACTGTAGATGAAAAATCGGGTCATTTTGATGCGTTCAGCGAAGATAAGACATTTATGGTGATCGGCCGGCTTGAGTTCTTGTTTTAACTGAACTTTAAAAACCTTAAGACCTAAGTTTCTACGCAAAATAAGGTGTAATGTCGTTTCTGGACTGTAATTCCAAAGATCGAGGAGGAATCGACAAACCTGGGTTTTCTTCGATACTGCGGGCTACAGCAGCAATATTCTGGGTTGTTCTTGAGCGACGCACACAGTTTCGATTCTTCACATTAGTAACTTGTCCCAACAGCTCCAAGTTTTCCACCATTCTCACTATTGCCAACCCGTTTCTTAAATCCTTATGTTTCCTCCTTGAATGAAATATTTTGATTGCAGGCAGAGGTCAGCATCACCACTATTATTAAAAAAAACACTATGAGAGTAAGTGTAAAGAATTGGGAGCAACGAATTATGATAGGAGCATGATTATTGCAGATGACAGATGATAGATGGCAGAAATGGTGGTTAAAATATGTAATTGATTGAGAGGCCTATAACCTAAGACGCATACAACAGGGTTTTATAACGTATCCATTTGCGATAATTGAATTAATGGTTAGGTCAAAAAAAAAATACCAACACATATTTTACACTTATAACAGCACAGATGAGCAAATGCTTATTTTTCTATTGAATTGGAATGAATATACATTAAGGATTAAATGAAGAGCATTGCCTAAAGCCACTGATATCTCTCAATACATCACATCAAACTTTCATGAAATCGTGGGTAGAATACCATTATACTCTAAACCGTTAATCACATCAAACACCAATTCCGACAAGCTATATTCATCATCGAGCGAAACACTGTCTGGTCATAAGTGGGTGCGGGGTAAAACTTTCCAAGTGAGTGTTTCAATATCAGTTTTGACGGTGCCGCAACATTTGGATGATCATTATTGTGCAAGAGAATAACTATATATCGTATCTGAAGAAGTAGCGAGACTATATATACAATGCAAAAACCACCTTTGGTTTCAAGAACTGTGAGGTATATGTGTATAAAACTCACTAATACTCTTTTTCGAAGATTACATATTTCTTAGCAATGAGACTTCTTAGCACTGCTACTCTTTTGTTGATTCCATATATTTGGAACAGATTCAAGAGATCCTTTTAGGCTGTAAGTTGGAAATCCACTAGACACAGCAAATGGAAAACTACAAATCAAATTACTACTACAACTCTTCTTCATATTGTAATTTAATGGTTCAGTATTCATCAGAGCATAATGATTATATGTTTTAAGCAATCTGCCCATTTATTCTATAAGTAATCCATTGGTTCCTTCTTATACCACAAAATAACTTCAACATTCGATCTTTAGAAATCCTTTATCGCTCAATTAGTAGAGAATGTTTACAATCAAACACAACAGTTTTGGCTTCTATAATTTGCTAATATTGACAATTTTAGGAAGTTCGACTTCCCACAGTTAGTTTCTTTTCATAGATATTTATCTTGAACCCAATTGGAAGTCAGCATCTGAAATGGTTTGATATATGAGAATTCTGAAATAATTAACAGAGAATTCACACCAGAGTTACTAGAGGCCTTCAGTCGTTTAGTACAATTGTCCAACTCTTGTTGACATATCTGTGGATCAAAGTAATTGGCTCGATTATCATTGTTGCTTTACATACATAAGTATGGTACAACAACAACATCCATATACTCGTACATTGTATCAACATCGATTGTCACATAAATATGTTCCCATCAAATTATGCGATTTCATCATAATGTTGATTAGGTCTTATTACCCAGTATGATACGGCGAGTACATAAATGCACATAGTGACCTAATTAAAATGTGCGATCAGCTAATGTGTATATACGAGTAATTGGTTATTGTATATATAAAATAACAACTTCAACATGTATATAAAGAAATATTTTTATTTAAAATAAAGAGTTTAAAATCAGCAGTCAAGCATTTTATATCTCACTAGTTAAACAGTCCTTAGTGTTAAGCTGTTAACTAGTTTTAGGTCTTAATTCACTTTACAGTAGTGAATTATTACATTGGTCCTTCGAGCCGGATAAACATCTACCGGCAATAGTATTTATGAAACAGTGAAAAGCCCCTACCCGTGGTACGCGCACTATCCCATAAATAAAATTCATCTGCAAATAACATCAATACGAAGATATTAGGCGTTGTCTAGGCCAAAACAGAGACACAACAGCACAAAAATTACGCGCTATAGCCACTAACCACATCTCGACCGGACACAACATCATCCAGTCGCGCTATAGCAGTATAACATCATTCCGTCGTCGTATAAACGAAGAACTTCTTCGTTTTGTTTTTTCTCTCTACCCCAATAACATCCAATCGAGATCGTCAGTATGGACGCACTTCTGCAAAGTCAGTCGGACGTTTGTGAAGAGCTGCTTCAAAACATCGCTAAAATCAAGCGCGATGATGGTCGACCGATCACCAGGGGCTTCTACGACACGATCAAAAGGAATATTGAAGCGCAATATCAAAAATATTGCGATAACGACAAACAGATTGTCGAACTTGGAACGTTATCCAAAACACATTCCTATTTGGACTTTGCACCAATTGCCTGTTGCATAACACGAAGTTAGTATGTGACGAGAAATCCGCATGTGCCATCTGTAAAAATAGGCACCATCAGCTGTTACACGAACCAATTCAACAACCAGAAAAAAGGGTATCAATTGGGACCTTGGAGGGTACTCAAACAACATTATTAGCAACAGCCGTTGTAACGATCAATTCCATTTGCGGTGTTCCAACTAATGTACGAGCTTTAATAGATCCAGGATCACAAGTCTCTTTGATCACGGAATCCGCGGTTCAAATCCTTGGTACACCACTGCAACAAACTACAGTCAATATATCAGGAATTGGGGCTAATAATACCAATACGGCAAATTCCATTGTAACAATCTACCTCAAACCGCATTTTCCATCAACATACAAATTAAAGGTAAAGGCATACGTATTGCCAAAAATTACAATGGATGTACCAGAGCAACCTATAACACGAAGCCACAACGATAGGTGGAGTAAATTGGTTTTGGCTGATCCGAAATATCAGCTTCCAGCTCCAATCGATCTTTTGCTAGGAGCAGACGTGTACAGTGACTTCATTGGCACTCAAATAATTAAGGGTAAGCCAAGCGCAATAAAAACTAGCCTCGGTTGGGTAATATCTGGTCCAACCCCAATTAACGGAGGTTCACAAAGGGCTGCAGTTCATATTGGAAACAAAAACGAGGAAAATATGGAGCGATTCTGGGAAATAGAGGAAATTCCAATCAACAGGGATAGGCCAGAGATCGAACATGAATGTGAACAGATTTTCTCGCAGACAACCAGCCGAGACCATAATGGAAGATATATTGTTCAAATACCATTTAAAGAACATCAAGTAGACCTATTGGGACATTCCAAACATCGAGCACTCCAACGTTTCTTACAATTGGAGAAGAAATTGGATCGGGACCTTAACCTAAGGAAGCTGTATGTAAATTTTATGAACACGTACATTAATTTGCAACATATGAAACCGGTTAAACCCAATAAAGGGAAATATTATCTGCCTCATCATGCGGTATTAAAGAATACAGATACCACTAAAATTCGGGTAGTGTTCGATGCGTCCATGCAGACATCTACAGGCCTAAGTCTAAATGACGTGATGCATATTGGGCCTCCACTACAAAATGACTTATGGTCCATATTACTGAGATGGAGACTACATCGTATAGTGTTCACCGGCGATATCGAGAAGATGTATCGCCAAATACGAATGCAGGAAGAACATCAGAGTTACCAAACCATCATCTGGAGAGAATATAAACATCAACCTTTACAAGAATACCAACTCACTACCGTTACGTATGGAACATCCGCCGCACCTTACCTCGCAATTCGGACCCTACATCAACTGGCTGAAGATGAGTTCCCTCAACATCCAGAAGCGAGTCGCATCCTTAAACGCGATTTCTATGTAGATGATGTTTTAACGGGCGCTGACACCGTCGAAGAAGCTCAACAGCTGCAATCCCAACTAGTTAAACTTCTAAAGAAGGGAAAAATGGAATTGGGTAAATGGTCTAGCAATCATCAGACCCTCTTGGCTGAAGTTCCGGAAGACAAAATTATGATCGGTGATCTCACATTCACTGACGAACACGCGATTAAAACATTAGGAATTCGTTATAATCCAACAGGAGATCACTTCATCTTCCACGTCCAGCTACCACCTAATAACAGCAAACTCACCAAACGGCAATATTTGTCGGAAATGTCAAAAATTTTTGACCCTCTGGGATGGCTGGCACCACTAACCATCAATTGCAAACTAATGTATCAGACAATATGGAGTTTGGATTTGGACTGAGATGACATGCTGCCATCCGAATTCTCTGAGAAATGGGATCATCTAAAGAAGGATTTAAATGAAAGTCAAGCCATCAAGATACCGCGATACCTTAATTATTCAACAAACAACTGCAGCATTGAACTACACGGATTTTGTGATGCTTCCGAATCCGCCTATGCGGCGGTAATATACAGTAAAATTACCGTCAGTGACCAAATAATCACCAGACTACTCACGGCGAAAACTAAGGTGGCTCCAATAAAGTCCAAACTAACCATCCCTCGCCTAGAGCTAAGTGGAGCATTGTTATTAAGCCGACTAGTACAACAAGTTATCAAAGCTCTAGGAGTGAACATCACCAACATAACCTTATGGACCGATTCCATGATCACACTGGCATGGATTCAGAAATCTCCGTCCACATGGAAACCGTTTGTTGCCAACCGAGTCGCAGAAATTCAAGCCCTTAGCGACATACAATCATGGAAACATGTTCGGTCGGAAGATAATCCAGCAGACTGTGCGTCTCGAGGAGTGACCGCAAAAAAAATGAAGTCACTGGACAGTTGGTGGAAGGGACCCAATTTCATGCTTAATAAGGAACCATATGAAGGGCAGCAAATTTCCGAGACATCAGTCGAGATGACAATCAATTCACATCTTCAAATACTAACTAGTCAGTCGGCAATTGATTGGTTAATAAACAAACACTCATCTCTCAGTAAACTCATCCGAATAACAGTCTACATATTAAGATGGCGGACCAAACATCGAGGACTAATACGGCAAGACGAATGGGATCACGCATTATTGCGTTTAGTTCGAACCGTCCAGCAAGTGGCATTCGCAGAAGAGCATTCATCACTAAACAAAAACAAGCCTCTTAATAAGCACAGAAAGCTTCATTCACTAAATCCCTTCGTAGACAAAAACAACGTAATTCGGGTAGGAGGTAGACTGGAAAATTCAAAGCTCCCGTATGAAGAACGACATCCGGTTATAATCCCATACAAGGGACATTTTACCGATTTGGTCCTGGATTGGGGCCATCGCCAAACGTTGCATGAGGGTAATTCGTTGACTTTGGCATATACTAGAAAATGGTTCTGGATCATCAGAGGGGTTCAAGCAGTTAAGCGACACACGCACCATTGCATCCGATGCCATCGATTCAAGGTTAAAGCCTCGGAACAGCTCATGGGAAATTTGCCTGCTCCTCGACTCACTGTAGCTCGACCATTCACATACACTGGAGTAGATTATGCAGGACCCATTAACATACGAATGAGCAGAGGCCGAGGAAATAAATCCTACAAAGGGTACATTTGCATATTTATTTGCCTCAGTACCAAAGCAATTCACATCGAGGTAGCGTCGGATTTAACAACGGAAGGTTTCGTAAGCGCTTTTAGGCGATTTACTGCCCGACGAGGCAACGTCGCTCATATATACAGCGACAATGGAACTAACTTTGTAGGAGCTAGCAAACTAATACAGCTCATAACTTGGCACTTTATTCCTCCTTCAGCACCACACTTCGGGGGACTGTGGGAAGCCGGAGTAAAGTCTATAAAAACTCATCTTAAAAAATGTATAGGCGATACGAAGTTAACATTCGAGGAACTGACAACTTTACTAAACCAGATCGAAGCGTGTCTGAACTCCAGGCCACTGTGTCCACTAACTGAGGATCCAGAATCGCTAGAGGTGTTAACACCGGGGCATTTCTTAATTGGAAATGCACTGACAGCTCCTCCAGAAAAGGAACATCCAGAAGCACCGAAAAATTTCTCATCTCGATGGAAGGTGGTGCAGAACATGCGGTCGCAGTTTTGGAAAAAGTGGATGACGGATTACTTACATCGTCTACAACAGCGGCCCAAATGGCGAAAGGAATCAAAACCCATCGACAAAGGGGACATAGTCCTACTACGAGATGAGTTGTTACCCCCGACCAGATGGAAGTTAGGTCGAGTTGTGGAGTTACATCCCGGCAGGGATGGACTAAGTCGAGTTGTAACTATAAAAACCGCTGATAATCCCAACATCAAGAGACCAATCACAAAGGTGTCACCGTTACCTATCCAACAACCAATAGGCGAGGCAGATGGTGAAAAAATACAGGAAATAGCGAACCATCCCGCTTGTCGACAACAACCAAGTCGCCACGCAAAACAAAACCGACATGCTGTCAATCCTATTAGTAAACTTCTACTACTGACTTGCGCAGTGATTAGTATCATTAGTTCGGTACACACTCATTCATTCGGAAGGGAATCATATGCCACACCACCTCATTCATCGGTGATAATCAAGGAATATGGGCCAACTCAGGAATGTACTTTGATAACATCGCGAAAGTAGAATTATTGGCGACCAAGTGGACTTTGGTCATTAGATATAATTTGACCAATTATTGGCAAGAAATTCGCAACATGGAAAAGGGTCTTACTCTGCTGGAAACAGTTTGCAGCCATGTAATCACTATCAAATGCGACCTAATAATACAACAACTACAGTGGCAATTCAACAACATAAAACAAGACAACGAATTCCTGACACACAACGAATTAAACTACCACCGAAGAAAGCGAGGAGTGGGCGATACCATTGGCAAAATAGCTGGCGATATGTTCGGGATCTTATCTCAAAGAGAAGCTGAACAGTATGAAGAACAGTTCGAACAAATTCAGCGCAATGAAGAATACACCTTAAAATTATTAAAAAATCAAACATCGATCATCGATAATACAATAAAGCTATTCAAGCACAGCAGCGATATAACCGCTAAACAATTACAAGAACTCCTGCACGCACACCAACGCTTGGAATTCGAGATAGCCACACTGAACGAATACCGGACGTTTCAAGACAAGGCGTTAGCAACAATCTTGCTATCATTGCAATTAGGACTAGCCATGAAGCACGTTGAAGACACCCAACGGGGTCTTCTACAGGTATTAACCGGGGCTAAAAATCACATCATTCATCCCTCACTGCTACCACCGATACAACTGGAGCAAGAACTGGCAATCATACTGAAACATGTCCCTAAATCAACTATTCTTCCCGGACACGGACTCTTGGAATTACATAATCTATACCAATTAATGTCTGTTAGAACCCGGGTGACACAGTCAAATGCCATCATCGCTATCGAATTACCATTAGTTCAAGCATGGACTTACAATTTATATGAAGTAATTCCTGTTCCAGTCTTCATCAATAACACTCAGCTGAGAATATTGTCATCGACAAAATTTCTACTTGTCGACCAATACCGAGAACGCTTCGCACCCATTTCATCTGAGGGTAAAACAAAGTGCCGCGATATAATTCCTGGACTTTTCCTTTGCGATATTCCCACAATTCACAATCGTCAAAGTGAGCATAATCAATGCGAAATAACCATGTTCTTGAATGCACCAACTCAACATGAATCCTGTGCTTTGGAACTGTCCACGCCACACAATTTTTTCATCCAACTTCATACAGCAAACCAATGGATATTTGGAACCGAACAACCAATGGTAATTGAGTCAATATGCGGATCATCAACATCAAAAATATCGTTGGAAAACTACGGCATCATAGAAGTGCAGCCAGGATGTACACTTAGGAGTAATAATTTACATCTATATGGAAGCAACAATAGAATCAGCGAAAGAGATGAGGCCTTCATACCATTATTTAGTATATCATCCTCTATAACCAGTGCACGACCATCAACAACCCAACATTTCAACCTCAACATTACAACTCCAGATACGAGACTGTTAGAGAAAGAAATACGTGACCAACAACTTGACGAATCAAAACCGTTGGATTCGCATCATATCCATCATTACGTCATGTCTCACCTAATGTTCTGGACTCTCATAGCCCTTGGAATTTTGACATTAACACAATACATTCGCGCACGACGCAGAAATCCACCGATACCACCACTCAGATAAAACATCTATTAATATCACCACACTAGTTCAGACGCATGTCAGGGCCCCGGAGCATGTTGCTTTACATACATAAGTATGGTACAACAACAACATCCATATACTCGTACATTGTATCAACATCGATTGTCACATAAATATGTTCCCATCAAATTATGCGATTTCATCATAATGTTGATTAGGTCTTATTACCCAGTATGATACGGCGAGTACATAAATGCACATAGTGACGTAATTAAAATGTGCGATCAGCTAATGTGTATATACGAGTAATTGGTTATTGTATATATAAAATAACAACTTCAACATGTATATAAAGAAATATTTTTATTTAAAATAAAGAGTTTAAAATCAGCAGTCAAGCATTTTATATCTCACTAGTTAAACAGTCCTTAGTGTTAAGCTGTTAACTAGTTTTAGGTCTTAATTCACTTTACAGTAGTGAATTATTACAATCATCTTTCAGATGTTGAATGGTTTGAGTATTATTATCGTATACTTCGCTGAAAAAAAACCCATAAAAAGAAATATAATGGTATAACATCACTTGATTAAGTTCCTCTTTGAGAAACTATTCGATCTCAAAATTTCTCCTTCAACAGATTATTGCTATTTTTTACAAAATTTTCTTCTTACTTTTGCATAATTTTCACCAAACATAATAACTTTTACCAATGTAGACACCTTCAATCGTATGCGAACCGCAATGTCTATACTTGACAGTTGTCAATCAACGGAAACCATTTTAGTACATAAAAATATAAAATGGCGGCAAATTTAAAAAAAATGTTTCAGCCTTTTTAAGCCTAGTACTCAGATCAAAGAGAAATCAAATTTTAACGGGGTCTCCAAAAATTTATTTATTTTCACGTGAAATAGAAATGATTATTTTTTGGAGAACATTTTCAAATATTCAAATTTCAAAATTCACGTGAAAAAAAAGTTAGAATCATTATTTTCGCGTGAAACAAAATTGTGCGCGCCATCTTTGATGCATTGAGATAACTATAGTTTTTGCGCCGATAAACTGAGTACAGCATAGTAAAAACAAAACTGAAATTTTTCATTAGAGTTCACTTTGGTTAAATCGTATGGAAATTTCACGCGAAATCGATCTGAGTAATAGTCTTTAAGCTGAAATACTACAGAAAATAGCCCAATTCGATTACAACAGATATGGAATACTTTGTAAGTCATCAGTTCCAAACAATTTAAAGGTTGATAAAAATACGCAACTGACATATTCTTATGCTCACACAGCATAGAATAACATGTACATACTTTAACTACTGTATACTGTGTTATGTGGTATATCGATAACTTAACAATCGTGTGGCGCCAAAAGCTATAATTATGATGTAATCATTAAAAGAAAACCGTACAATGTTGTGTAAGTTAAAGGTGTTTTCCAATATGTGTGTGTACCTATAAATTGTTTCTTAACTTTCCAGCAATCGGTGCGCAATGACTTAATTCTCGTTTTTCTTTTATTTTATTTAATTAAATCTTGGGTTAATATTAACTCCTTGCGTTTAATTATTTGTGGTTTGTGGACGTACGAAGAAATCGTGATACTCAATTTTCTTAAATGATTATTATATTTGTAAATAAGAAGGAATAAAAAAGAATTAACATGTCTTATGCGAAGGTGTTATAATGTTGGGTACATACCTGATTTGGTTTTATTCAGTTTTTTTTATTAATTAATAAGATTTATGTCAGCTTTTTTGGAACATAATTTTGAGGGTGGATTGTACTTGTATATACATATGTGTGATATATTACTTGATTGTAACCTTTTATGGCGATTAAATTTTATTTTGATTTTAAATGTCATCTCAGTGTATTTATACAAGACTATACTGTTTAATTGCATACATATATATGTATATATATATATATATATATATATATATATATATATATATATATATATATATATATATATATATATATATATATTTATATATATATATATATTTATATATATATATATATATATATATATATATATATATATATATATATATATATATATATATATATATTTATATATATATATATAAATATATATATATACCCTATAAGTAGGTTAATCAATCATATGCTTGGGTGCAGGATGATTAACTCAGAGCTGGGGGAATCCACCATCAGGAGACGGGTGACTAGGGGAACCCCACAGGGAGGTGTTCTGTCTCCTCTGCTCTGGAACATAGCAATCAATGAGCTGCTATTAAAGCTGGAGAGAGAATGGATCGGAGTGATTGCTTATGCAGATGATGTAGCGATAGCTGTCTCTGGGAAATACATAAGCACAGTGGCGGAGGTAATCCAAAATGCCCTCCTAATTATAACGAGGTGGGCCATCAAATGTGGACTGGCAATTAGCGCGTCTAAAACTGAATTGGTACTATTTACGAGGAAATATAAAATCCCTGTAGTAGATCCACCTCTCCTAAATGGTAACAGACTAGCTTTTACGGACAAGGCAAGATTTCTAGGCGTAATCTTGGACAGTAAGCTAAGCTGGAAGCCCAACATTCTGGAAAGAGTAAACAAGGCCAATATAGCTTTGTACTCGTGTAGGAACGCCATCGGAAAGAGATGGGGCCTGACGCCGGAGCTGGTACACTGGCTATACACTTCCGTAGTAAGACCTGTACTTATGTATGGGGTGAGCGTGTGGTGGCCAGCTCTTGATAAAATAAAATACAGGAAAAGGATTGAGAAGGTGCAAAGAACGGCCTGCATGCTTATAAGTGGGGCACTGAGGACAACACCTACAAGTGCCTTAGAGGTCTTGTTTCACCTTCTCCCCGTGGACATTTATGGTAAGCAGATGGCGGCGATTACGGCCACTCGACTATCAGCCATATCTCAGTGGAAATGTCTTCAAATAGGACACTCGACGATAGTCAGATCGCTGAGGAAAGAACTGGCGAATATTGACTATGTTACATCGACTCTGTGCTTCGAGAAAAGGTTCAAAACCACCTACCCTTCAAGGGAATCCTGGAGGAGCGGGTTGGCAGCTGAAACGGGAGCATTGCAGTTCTTTACGGATGGCTCCAAGTTAGACGGTTAAGTAGGAGCTGGAGTCTTCTGTGATAAACTTGAGGTAGATATAGCAGTTCGCCTCCCTGATCACTGCAGTGTGTACTAGGCAGAAGTGATAGCGATTGAAGAGGTCCTGAACTGGTTGAAACATAATGTGGTATCCTCGACTGATATCGCAATTTATGTGGACAGTCAGGCGGCAATCAAGTCGCTGGGTTCTGTTTCTCTAACGTCTAGAGTGGCGTTGGGTTGCCGCTCGTCTCTTAATGAGATGAGTGAGCATTTCAACATCCAGGTAGTCTGGGTCCCCGGCCACTCAGACGTTATGGGAAACTGCAGGGCGGACGAACTAGCGAGGCACGGTACAACTCTCCAACTGCTACCGGAAAGGGCGAAGTTGGGGAGACCCATTAACGCACTAAGGACTGTGCTTAAAAAAGAGGCGGAAGCCTCTGCGAACAATAGGTGGACGAACACCCTCTCATGTAGAGTGGCAAGACAAGTCTGGCCAAAGCTGAACTTGAAACGCTCAAAGGCACTTATCTCCCTGCGAAGACGTGAACTTAAAACGATCGTGGGGATACTCACAGGACACTGCCTTCTTGGAGAACATGCGAGAAGGCTGGGTCTGGAAGTAAATGACTTTTGCAGAAGCTGTAGGGACGAGGAGGAGGAAGAGACGTTAGTCCACCTCCTATGCTCATGCCCGGCTTTGGCACACAAAAGACATGAATATCTGGGTAAGTTTTTAATGGATTGCCTTTCCGATCTCGAGAACTGTAATGTGCGAGACTTATTACGCTACGTAAGCAGCTCTAACTGGTTCTCATAGGGGTAAAAGGGGAGTAAGATCCTGTGGTATCACAACGGACCGTTGCCGGTCTAAGTGTGCTGTAGCAGCCACTCAACCTAACCTAACCTAACCTTAATATATATATATATATATATATATATATATATATATATATATATATATATATATATATATATATAAATATATATAAATATATATATATATATATATATATATATATATATATATATATATATATATATATATATATATATATATATATATATATATATATATGTTAAGTTATGAGATTCGGATGGCGAGGCGCTTAAAATATAAATCCATCTGACCGACATATCTATATAATAAATCATCCAGACGTCGATCGATTCGACAGTCGTGCGCATATATTTGATTCGATATTGTAAAAATGCTGCTACATGTGTGATTGCATTAGCTGTCGGTATCACCGCATTAATCAAACACACTTAAGGTAAAAAAAATAAATGTGTAGCACACATAAAAGCTAACAAGAATATTTCATTTATGTATAAACTTTTTAAAGTGTTTTTTTTTTGTTTGTTTGTTGTGTTTGTCGAACAGAAAAATGATTTATCGTAAAATAATTCAATTTTAATGATAACACGATCGACTGGAATTTAATCGATAGCCGCGTTTATTTGTGTACATATATAAGAAGGAAAATAAATCGAATGATTAATAATAAATTAAAATTGTAAATCGAATAAAATTTTGTATTAATAAATAAATTCCATTTTATAAACAATATACTTGTTGCCAGCTACTGGTGTCTAGTCTATATAGTTGTCGGATGACGGTGCAACAGAAAAAAAAAATTCTAGAAATAAGTTAAGTTAATTTAGAGCTACACAAAATTGGATGCTGTATATATAGATGTGCAGCAAACACCTTTGAAGTTTTCAGATCGATAACAGCGGTACACACATAATATATAAAGAAAAGCTTTTCAAAGCTATTTGTTATAACTCCATGGCAAAGTGATAGGATTTATTAAGATCGTTAAAATAAAATTATGTATCACACAGCATAAAATATATATTCTCTGGGATTCTGGGAAATATATTCTGAATTATGTAATTATAGTTGCTAGATTTTTGAATTGTATAATGTAAGGTAATACTAATTTATTGTAATTTTTAGACCGTCGATCTGTATATAAAGGCAAAATGAAAAAGAAAAGATTCAATATTTCGCACGATATCCGAAAAGTACAGTAGAACCCACAGTTCGAGTGCTCTCATAAGTCCTTACTATGTTCATAATCAGCTTACTGAGAGATCCGGTAGTTGTGGTCGCTCTATCGAATGAACTATACGGATGTATGAAGTATCGCCATGAGAATGAATTTAGTTATGCATTCCTTTGTGAGTATAAAAATTTGTTCCAAAAATCATAGCTAAAAGTTTTCCCTTCAGTGATATCTGAAAAAGATCTACCATTATTTCGAGAATACAAAGAGATCTATGTGTCGACGAGAGTCAGGATTTCATTTTATCAATAAGTGCTAGGCCAACCTTATTGGATTTATTTTGACCCAAATTTATGGCACGACTTAGCGGTTTATCACAATCTATCATATGTAGATAAGAGAAACTTTGATCTTTGCTGATTAATTGTTTGAAATTTGGTCCATTAATCTAGTGCAGATTTATGAAGAAAATGACCATACCTTATTTAATAAATAACAATATGTTATATGCTTAGTGTTGACTAAGTAAAGCCTGATTAATTTAACTGCTACATGTCGATTCTTAGAGAACGGTTTTGGTTAAAACAGCTTGAGTATCAGATAAGATGCAAATTACAGTGGATTTCGCGATTATATTATATTTCGGTTCATTTTTGATTGCAGGGTACTGATTCAGGGTAGGGATCTTTCTATATAGATATAATGGTAAATGTTCTGCAGAGTTACGGTGAAGCTGCCTCAACCTCGAACTGAAGATGCAAAGCGCGAATTTATTCATCGAACATCTAAGAAGTGGAATTCGTTGGTCGGTTTTCAGTTTCCGTTGAAATATAAAATGCACTAGTTTAAGACGGCTATCAACCTTTATTTGAACGATCGCGCATTGGGACAGTTACAACGAACTAGGACAGTCTAGAAATCCGCCCTGCACCCAAATAAAACGAAACTTTAAAAAATAATAATAATAATAATCTGGTATGTTGTGTGACTGTAGAATGTTTTTGTATAAAGCATCCTATAATTAATATAAGCACATATTGCTGTTCACTAGCAGATTTGTTGCAGATGGTTAAAATTTGAATGCAACTTTTGTTGTAGAAAAAACGCCTAAATGTTTACTAGTGTAAAAACACTTCTAATTTTTGGTTAAATAGAGTCTTTGGTTTGCTCGGAAAATGTGATCTGATTTAGAACACTAGACATTATGAAACCCAACCAAGGTAGACATTCGTTTGAAAGAATGCCTATCTTACAAAAAAATCCCATTGAAATAGTGGTCACCACCTCTAGCTACTTACATAGCCAATGGCAACGGAAGGAAGTCTATAATACAGATTAAATATCTAAACATGTCCATGTTATAGTTCGGCTTACAAATTTACTAATCATAAATGCCAATCAATTTCTAGGTGGCATTTCCATATAAATATAAATATGAATGTGTATACAGTGTGGCAAAAAATTATTCTCCCAATTCGCTTAAACCAAAAACCAATTAAAATAATAATAATAAACAATATTTTTTATTTATTAATAATGATATTATAAAAATGTCAAATGCATTATAACTATTTTATTGATAATAGATACATATAGTTTATGTATATAAAGAGATACGTAGATTGATTGACACATCCGACAAAAACAATTCGAAATAAAAACACAACTCTGTATTCGTATACTATTGGGACGACTTGAAATGGAACGTGGAATCGAGATTTATCGCAATCAAATCAATTCCAACGTTTTGTTATTGCTATTTGCTTAGCCAGTTTGTTTATTATACAGACACTTGATACACATTTAAATCGTATGTCAATTTAAGTTTTGTTGAGAAATTAAAATGGATTAATTTAAGAGATGTGCATACATATAAACGACGTGGATGTGAGTCGGTTGCGATCAAAATAGATTGATCATGATGAAGTTGTTAGTTGTTTAATTAACCAGAATGATTGGACGATTTTGGGGGGTTCGATGCAAAAGTATGTATATTGCAACGTATATCAATCAATTTATTTAACATTTGATGTAACAACCGCATCGGTTTAAAAAATAACGAAATTCGATTGGCTACCGCCGATAAAAAAATATATTATTAACATATTGTACAATTTGTATTTAAATACAGGCGATCATCGAGGTGTGTGATCCTCGAGTTATACCACCGTCTTGATCTATAGTTTCGTGGTTTTGGGAATGTACCTCGGTGTCACCATCTGTTGAGGTGAATAAACACTGTCACTGTTTTTAGCCTGTTTGGAAACTGTAGTCGTAATATTGGAAATAACTTATAAACGGACGCATAAAGAGGATCATCTGTACAGTTTTGGTTTCTTTAATCTGATAAGACGATTACATTTTTCTTTATATATATATGCTGTCTTTCAATATACACAATACATATTGTGTAAGCCAGTCTATAAATGGATTGTCATTGTATCTGAAACATCTTGATTTGTTATTCTTGTTTATTATGAATAGAAAAATAGGAAAAACTATTAAATCGCGAATTGTGAAACACTTGTGACACCATTTCACATGAAAAGTTGTTTTATTTATAATGCCACAGGCAAGCAACGCACATTCGCACCACAGGATGAAGTGAATAATCATATCAGATTTCACCTCCAATTAATATAAGGAATTTTTTGTCTTTCGTTAAGAACTGTTAATCACCCACGGAGAAAGTTGTGAGCAAACAAACAAATCCATCACCAGAAACCAAATATATATTGATAAAAAAAAACCAAAGTCGTAAAATTCAATTAAATTATAAATTAAATAAAAAACAATAATAAAATCTTCATTTTTTAAGTTTGAGGTGGATATGCCGCGATTTTTTATTTACGCGCGATTTAATTATTTTATTTTGTTGGTCAAATAAATCGAATATCGAAACATAAAACCATTAAAATAAAAATAAATAAATAAACAGCATAAGAAGAAAATAAGATCATCTTTAATTGTTTTTTGGTTCGAGTTCACATGTTAACACACATATGAAGATGGAAAAACCTTTTGATCGGACATAAATTTATACATCTCTATACATGTTTGATATCTCTGCAATTTAAATGTTAACAAAAAATAAATTAAAAATCGAAAATGTCAATTTTGGAAAATTTCAATTTTTTATATGTTTTGTTTTTGGGTTTAGTTCATTATTATTTTGTCTTAATTAAATTAAATTAATATTGATTTCCAATCAAAAGTCAAGTTTTTTTTTTTGCGAAAATATGTACACATAATCTTAAGACGTACTCGAATATGTACAAGAGAAAATTATATACATATAATGGACTACATATTTAGAGGTATTTAATTTTCTTGTCAATAAAACATAATAAACGCTTCTCGACTTCTTATAACTGGAACGTCGATACTGGTTTAGTACATTGTGTATATAGTTTTGATAATGTAGTTCAAAATATAGAGCACGTTCGTTAATCGAATGACTATAGTAAATATATACTCAAGACAAACAGAAACGTGTAAGATCAGAAGCCCAAAAAACTTGTGTAATTATAACCTCGAACAATACTTTCAGATTGAACAACTTGAATCTTGTGTCTTTAACAAGACATCTTAAGCGGAGACGTAGGAAGTTGCCAGTGCGACGAAGAAGATAAACCCCAATAAAGGTTTAAATATTTGTATGCTTAAGTACAATATGGTGGGAATTATAAGCAAGTTAACAACAAAAGTTTTTCTTAGTGCTTTCAGCACAGAACTAATTCGTCCAAGCGAACAATCAGGTATGGATATTGTTAGATAATATTTGATTATGTTCTATTCGCCTGTCAGAAGTTCAAGTACTATCTGCTTTTTCAAGATACTAAACGTAATTTCAATCTTAATCTTTATACCCACTTCTGGCACTGGTAAATTTCGCTTTCTCGCAATGTTGTGTAATACGCAGCAAGTAGCCACAATAAAAGGGATGAAGTTTATGTTGGTATCAATTTTTTTTGTATCATTCTCCACCTGCTTTTTAGTCTCCCAAACGCGTTTTCGACCACTCGTGCTTTATCCACACACTTAAAAATAATTTTGATATACAATGCAAATAGCATCGCATATACGTCCAACATATGGTTGCTTCGAAGTTAAGTACAAACTTTGTATCGAAAAGTTAGTTGAAGTTATTTACGTCGATTTGAAAAATTCAAAGCATGGTTTAAATCAGATTTAATTTCAATATATTTCGCATCGTAATCTGCAGAGAGATGCAAAATAGCTTTAAAAATTAAATCGATGCTATTTACATTGAAAACCGCGGTAAAATGTAAATTGAGTCACTAATTATTTGGATGCTAGTTACATGTTAAAGTTAAATTTAAATCAGGCTTGTAACGAATGAGAATTCAATTTTGCTTGCTTCTTAATATATGAAGAGAATCAAAATTGCTTTGAAAATATTACGATGTTATTTATATTGAAATAACCAATGTAAAGTCATTTGCTATAGAAAATCATTCAAAATTTATTTGAACTGATTCATAAGACAAAGACATTAAACTTCTTGCTATTTTTACTAAATTTTATTTAATGTTAAATTTTACATATTTTATTTTAGATATACATTTTTATAAACATTTAATTACTTAAATTAAATAACTTTCTTCGGAGGATGAAAAAGCCTTTTTATAATTAAACTCATTATCGATAAATGCAAGTTTATATATTGGATCCCACAGTTTTAATTTATTTGGATTTATTAATGGTCAATTTATAATAAAAGTTGAGGTTCTGCAACATTTTTAGATTCCCTAAATTTTGTTCTTAATCGGTAATTCCTAAAATAATAAAAATGGTTGGCAATGATTAGGTCAAGCTTACAATAAAATCAATTTTACTGTAAATATAGGTACATTATTAAGTTTTAGATTTCTTACAATCCCTTCATCATCAATCGATTTAAATTGAGGAAATAATTCAATCATAGCACATTCTAATGATTAAATGTGAATAGGTTCAGAGTGGTATGTATACCTTTTTACCAATAAATTGACACTTTTCCCAATCTCTTCTTTCCATGTCAGATAGTCCGTGTAATTTTTTCAACCACTTCCGTATTTTTATTTAAGAGGAAAAGAACTCTTTCGATGCACAATTGCATCGTATAGTAAAAATCAGCCACGTTGTTCTTCCATGTTTTACTTTTTTATTTTAACTCGAGATGTTTTTTATTTATTTAAAATAAATAATTAATGCAAAATATATAATTACCTGATATAGTAAATCTTCGTACTCGTAAACTAGTCCATGTTTGTAGGCGAAATGCAATTTTGATTACTTTATTTTTTAATTCCGTTGTTTTAATTTGTATAATTAATAAATTAATTATTTAATTTGTTTATTCAAATAATACTTTTTTTTCACTCACTTAAATATTTTTTTTTAATTTGAAATATTATTTTAACTATAAAATAAAACCACGGTCGCGATAGATTATTTATTATTTAAACAAAATAAATTTGGAATTCGTGTGCTTCGAATCAACATCTAACGAGGACTAAAACAAACAAAGTTAAATTTTATTAACCCAATCATTCCAATAGGACGTATAAGTTACTAAAATATAGTCAATACCTAGATAAAAAATAATTAAGAATACAATGGGTTAATACATTTTGCTGTAACATTTTTCTGTATTGTGTTATATTACATATTGTTTGATTTTTGGACCACAGCTTTCGATTTAAATTGAATCTTAAAACCATGTATGACGTTAATTATATTGTAGTAAGTTTTAGATGCAAGTAAAACATCAGTTTTAGATGCAATTACATCAAAAACAGTTTCGATTCATTCTTTGCATCTAAGTATGATACGCGATTACTTCGTATGTGCCGCGATGCAAGAGTTACAACGAAAATCGCAAAATTTCTAAGAGTGCAAATAAACATTGAACGAATCTTCTAACGTATCTTTTGGAGAAACATAACCTTTTAAAAGCCAATCTTGAAGAAGGTAAGCAGGATCCCCTATAAGAAACGCGTTGATTTGTTTCATATTGATAATTGTCGAAAGCTGCAAAAAAAAATTTAATTTTAATATAAATAGTTATTATTCATTAACTAATATCAAATTATTACCCTCTCATATCTACTTATATGTTTATAAACAAACGAATCTTTTACCACAGTAGCATGATGTGTACACCCAGAATGTTTTACTTGTATGCCCAAGAATCTATAGAACATAAAATTAGAAATTCTTTTCAAACTAATTAAGATTTTAAAAATAAAGATTTACTTATACTATGCCCTGAAACACAATAGACAGCCACGTTTTTCTATTGATATAATCTCGAAATCCATCCAACGGTGGCGTTACAGGAATTTGGTAACCATCTATAGCACCTAAAATCATAGGAATGCCACTTTTCTGTGCGAATGCCTCACATTTTGATTTCGCTTCGACTAGATTAGGCATCTTTCTTTCTTCCGGTAGTAAAATTTTAATAACGGATTTTGCATAACTTTTTAAGGCATCTGTTGACCAAAGTCTGGTGTACATTCAAACTAATTTACCTCCACTCTATATTTGGAACAGGTCGCTAACTTGTATATTGTGATTCCGACATTTGTCTCGACATCTATCGGCTTTCGCACCCAATTTATAGTATAGTGAAATGTAGGCTTATCGACACAAAAATGTGTGATCCATTCATCGAAACTATCACTATTAAAGATATTGTTACATCAATTTTTACATCGTGCCTTCATCCAAACTTTGGAGGGCTTGCTTGATATATTACAGTAATCAACTTGCTTTATGTAATCTGTTATATTATTTAAATGCCATTTAAAAAGCATAAACATTCGGGATCGAAACCGCTCTAAAACTTTATCGAGAATTCCTAATTTGCTGGGTGTAAAACTGGCACATTCCACATTAAATTAAGTATTTCTTCTCTTTTTTTCTATGTACGAGTATTTTAACTTTTTTATTTACTCATAGATATATTATGTTGTTTGATCAATAACAAATGATTTTTAACTGTTTGTATTCAAATAATTTGGTTGCATCCAGTTTTCAAAGTTATTTGACATTAGCCATTTATTAAGATTGTTTACCAATTCCCGCACTTAAAATTATTTATTTTTAATGATTTCATCAAATAAAAAACAGATTAGTAATAACTGTTTGATATTATTTTCTTTTTGATTAACAAAACTTCATTAAAGTTTTGTAAATATACTTATGGACTAAAAATAAACTAAACTCAATGCATCATCCCAATTGCAGTTGCTCAAAATAATATTTACATAAATATGAAGTACTGTTTGCAACCAATTTTCTAAATGAAAACAGTTGAATATAAATTCTCATTCGTCACATTACATTACAAAATGGCGTGATTTATGTGTAACTATAAACATTGTTTTATTTGTTTAATTTAAAATTAAATATCGGATTTTAGTATTTACATTAATTTAAGTGGTATTTGGTAAGCCAGATTTACCTGGCTATATTAGAACCGTCATCTCATCATTTAATTTATTAAATACGTAGAATAATTTGACTATACGCTCCTGCAAACGAGTCCCCATTTTTGAAGATACTTTGTTTGTTTCAAATTTAAGAAGTATCTTCTCTAAATTCTGCCAGGAGAAATTTTCTATCATGTTCTTACTAACTACAGTCGGTTTAAAAATGATGTAACTATAAAACCGATCACCTAGAAACAGAAAGGTTTCAGATATATGTTGCGGATTGAAGAATACGGATTCTCGATTGTAGATTAGTAGATTAGAAAAGTGATTGTCTTGTATAAACAATAGTTTAGTAACGATTTTCCAGGTGTCTTATCGGTTCGTTATTGCCTAACTAGCATACCTTCATATCCTTACCAATTGCTTTATGCAAATGGCTGTAAGAATAAGCTCGGCAATACCCTGGAATCTTGCCTAGCGCTTAGTTCTAGAGCCCAATCATACAATTAACCTGGAAACAGAAAGTATTTGGGAGCGCTCGCAATGTATTAAAGTTAATCTGTCTAGAAATCAATAGGATATAGTAATAGACAACGCCATCGTAAACTACAGGGCGATTCAATTAGAATTCCATAAATTTTTAATAGATCATAAATATAGAGAGAGGGTAAACTGGACCCCATCATAGAAACATTCTAGAAAAATCTCAAACTTTTGTTCAAACCTTCCTTAATCCAAAACCAGAATCGCTTGATCCATCCAACAAATAGTTTTAGTGGGTATTTCGCAAGACTCCACCATGTTAAATAATAATAAGTATTTTTTAGGGTTGAGTATATGAAAGCCTCCGGGCTGAAAGTAAAAAGTGTCATGATATTTAAGATTAGTGTTGCCATCATTTTTATATAATGAATTCTGGACATACTTCACATACATTATATTCATAGAATAAACCCGAAAAACGTCTGCTTGATTATAGACCGCCATTTAACGGCTGTTAAATAAACACAATTTATATAGTTTTTATCCCAATGCTAGAATAGTAGTTCAATTCATTTACAACATCAACTTTTCATGGCAAATTAATGAATTGTTGTCCAGTTTTATCACAACCTGTACAGATTAGATTGATATTCAGTTACCTGCAACTCTAATCAAAAAGTAATGCATTAACAATAAAAAATTATTGCGAATATACCATATATTATTACTCCTAACATGTTAGTTTATGTAATTTTATGTCCACAATCAATATTTTATTTTATCATTTCATCGCGTAGCAATAAAATATTTTCAAGTATTTTGCCAATAATTATCTTATACCATATAAAATAAAACAACATTCAATTAATTTTCTCCTCCACTTAAAAATATGAAATTCGCTTTATTAACTTAACCAAATCCGAAAGCCAGTCTTATTCATTTATTATTTATCTTTAGGTAATTAACACCTGTATGTTAATTGAATTCCCCATATTTGTCTTAATATACCGTCTCTACTATGTTGCAATTTTTGTGGCACAGTGTAACCATTATCTCGATGTAAGACGCAGGCTTATATAAACTTTATTACTTTCTGGGACTTAATTTTTCAAATTAGTACAAATGAGTAAACAGTAATTTACGTTTTAGAACAAAATGAGTCAATAGTTCAGAAAAGCTGTATCTAATCCTTCAAGAATCCGCACTCAATACCATAAATAGCCCATGGATTAAACCTAGGATTTTATCAACAGATGCATTCTGCATCCGTTTCAAACTAGAGCAAGTTCAACCAGGGCACAGAAGGCAGTAGATGTATAGGAATATTCCTGGAATTGAACCCAAGAGATTCGATGCGATCGAAGTTATCATCAACAACTCAAGGCATTCGTCAGATATGGCATCACTGGTAAGTCCCATGCGATGTAGAAACTTTCGAAACGGTTATGGCCAGTAAGTTTATAAACCAATATTTTCACGTTGTCCTTTTTCATGAAAAGAGCGTAAGTTTTCAGCTTCGGGTTAAACCCTCTGACAAAGTATTTCGCCTTACAACAAGTAGGAGTTGCTGCCTAGCTTTAGCAATAGTATGAGATCCATGGCTAGGAGAGCAGTCGAATACATGGCCTTATAACACATTGGTAGAATCATTGATTTGTAAATATAATATAGCATTTTGGGAGATATCCCTTATTACAAAAGGCTCTTCGATATTGCCAAAAAAAAACAGCAGCTATGAAGTCCAGATGATACTTTCAAGAAAAATTATTATCCTGAAAAACACCAAAGTGTTCGACATAGGTTGAGCTATTAATCTTACATTCAAATAGAGATGGAACAGAAAAAGCTGCAGTGTCTCTATGTCTTGTAAATATAACCAAGTTGCGTTTAGAACGGTTAACATGTTATCTCTTAACCAGACACTATATTTAATAATGAGAAGAGTGTATTGAGTTATATCTGAGGTGCTTGCCTGGCATCGTCAGAGCCAGAAGCATTACTTTGAGCGATGAAACCGGACTTGAAGTTCGTCAATGGCCAGAAGATACAACAGGGGTACATCTCTCTGAGGACATCCTCTGGAAACTTTGGCCCAAATAAAAGGATCCTCAATCTCGCATATCACAAAACAAGGTTCAAGCATACATTAAATGTACCTGATAATGGAGGATTCGATTCCATATTTGTTACATGCATTCGTAATCGAGACAAAGGTTAGTATTATCAAAGACTCCAGTTTGCATAGATCTCTTAATGAGTTACGAATTATTCTCAGACGTTTCACTGGAATTGACCAAGCTATAAGCATGTTACTTGGCACTGAGCGGAGCGTTAGTTAAATGTTGATTCCTAAGACAGACCAATAGATTTGGGGTCGGCGAATTCCCCAAATTGCCAACTTTTGAAATAAAAATTATTATGCAGTAAATGTTCCTTAATAAGTGAATAGCTGTTGTAACACTGCAGGAAATATAGCATCAGGACCGGTAGATTTTATGGGTTCAAAAGGGAACACAGTCCAACGATCTACAGCAGCACTGATGTAAATCGTAAGCTGATTTTTGACTTGACGGTATGTCTTTGAGGTGTTGATTCAGAGAGAAGCCGAAAAACGTTTGAATTGGCCAGCTCGCAAACATTAGTTTACCGATTTCCGATATATACATATAAGTTAAATCAATATTAAATTTATCTATGCTTATATATAAAAAATAATTAAACTAAATAATATTATGACAACAACAAGAAACATTGTATAATTAAGTACGCGATTCCTAGTGAAGAAGATTGCGATAAATTAAAATTCCATTTAGTGTAAAATGTAGAAGAAAAAAATAAGATCATTAAATGATCTTAATCAAGGTGTAAATTATTACTTGTACTTACAGCAAAAGATCGATATTTATTTTATTCTATCTCCGATAATCTGTTCAGCTTTTTAATTAATTTTCAACACATTGTGGCAATAATGAGGTGTATTTGTGAGAAGAATTTGCACGATAATTATACAACAATTACAAATTGATTGTATTTATATATGATCATGATGATGATGATGATTATACATTGTGTCGTTAGAGCAGGTGATGGGAAATTTAATTTGTCTGCGCTAATGATGTTGGGATTGATAGAATTATCACATAATAATTTACAAAACATCAATCAAATTTTTAACAAATGATTACCAATCTTATATTGGGGAGATGCTGTTGTACTGTGTGTATGCAAAATCTGACAAACGAGGTTTTCAATACTTCCCAGACACTGTACACTGCATCAGATTGGTAATTAGATTACTGACAAGATCTTGAAATTTTCGTAGCGTTTCTTCATTTATCATACTTACACAGCAGAATTGCGTTGTATATTCCCCTGTCCTCCTTGACTTGTATGAAAATTTCCATTGTAGCTTTGCAGTGACCAGATAATGGCCACTGCCTACAAATTTATATATATACTCGTACAATAGCTTCTAAATATATATACGATAGCATCATTATATATATCTCGATTTTCTAGTTGGTCTATTAGGTTATCAATTTTCGAATCTGTTTTTTATGTTGTATGCAAATTTACTGGCTTAACAATTCACTTCTTATATGTTGTATTGTTGCAGTTAGAGGAAGACGATACATAAATTTACACGTTATTATATATTATTTGGATATATAAAACCGCGTGCGATATACTCGTATATGTATTCATTGTTCAATATTATTATGATTTTATGTTGTGATAATCGACCATAGCACAAAAAGTAAAATTCACAGAATAATGAAAATTCAAAGTGAATCTGCATATCAGCAACAATAAATCATCTTTCTTGAAAAATATTATTATTGCATCTCGTATGAGTATCGCGCCGAATACAACAAAAAAAACAATAAGAAAATGTATAATTCACAATTGTTAAATGTATATATGATTCATGCGATATGATAATCATGATAAGGTACTTATAGAAAATTTATTGATAAATACAGAAATTTTCATAATTTTCCATCGTGATTTACGATTGTTTTCCTTATTAAGAATGTCTTTCTCATGTACATTTATATTCAAGTATACCACCGCGCGAATATTTAACGATGTCTTAAAGAAAGCGTGGAAGACTGTCAAGATGTTTGACGATTGCGGTTACAAAACTATTTTTGCCTTCCAAATCATACAGTGGAATTTGTATATACCGATTAGTACAACTTCGTTTCACCAAAGGACAGCCAACGAAAAATTCAGCCGTTGTGGTTTCAATCAATGTTGTAAACAATGAGAATGATGTAAGATGTAATTAATTATTCATTTTGGTAAACATTTGGTTAAACGATGACGCTGCATTTTCTGCAGGAATAGAGCTCATGTCCGGTTGTTGTCCGAGTGTTCGGCTCCTATAATGGTATAATGTCCTTTTCCCAACTGCTTCCGTTTTGCAGTTCTTTTAATCGATGGACATTAATCACACTGCTACCTTTCTACATCCCGACCAGTAGAACCACGATTATTCTGAAGTATACCTTCATTATGGTGGACGCCACTTGCTCCTATATGGCAATCAACCCTGGCTACAAGACCTTATAGTACTACTTCCAATGAATGGTTACTGATTTTCCGTACATTATTCAAACATCCGTCTTCAACCGATAAGTCAGCCGACTGAGTCTAATAGACATTTACTGATTAACTTTTATCGGCTATTATCCTCCTTGACGGAATCGGCCTCATTTCAAACCAAGTCCGAATTTTCAGTTTAGTCTTGTATGAATTTCTCCTTCATTCATACTTCTTTGACATCTTCTGTATGTCTCGTGTTGACAACTTCGAATAATGATTCAATATAACTCTCCGTAAGGTTAACTTTTTCCTGGACGTGATTGAAAAGAACTGGTTATCTGTCATCAACGGGTCTGAACAACACTCGATACAATTTCAGCTTTTTGAATTTGCAAGATATTTTGATTTCAGGAGTGGACGTATATGATAGAGTCCGATTGCCAGCGGTGGTACTTGATACCTTCTCCCACACTATTATCGTGAGTAATTAGATAGTTCAGATAGAGATCAGATAGTGGATTATAAGACCAATGGAAGCTGAATGGAAACTGTTCTCAACTTTAACACAACATTGTGACTGCGTTATTGTCATTTTATACAGATCTACGATTCATAGGCTTGCATAAACTCCTGTTGAGAATAAATACCTGTTGTATATCGCGATATGTTTCATGGTTCTTAGAAAGAATTATCAGTAGCGAAAAAAATTATCAGTGAGTAACCGATTTGAAAGGAATCATGCCTGGTCTGTCACATAATTTTCTCCGCCAGTTGAGTAATTTTTCTCAAGAGCTACACCGTGATAGTTCTCGCATTTTAAGCAATCATCTATTTGAAGATTTGGGATAACTCACTATACCAATCGAATAACGTTGAAAAGAAAGTTCGACAAAGCTACTCACCGAATATCAGGAGCTTAGAATTAATACAATAACTGCACAGCCTTAGTAAATTTTTCATAGGATCCTCAATGAACAATTCTCTACGGTTGCAATTGAACTGAGATCTTAAGAAGCGGTGCAAAACCAATACGTTCGCAGTCTTCGACCTGTGGCCGTCCTTTTAAGATCCACACATGGTAAAGTGGGCTTTGATGTATTGCTCCGTGGATGTCTCGGGAGTACAGACCTATATTATGACACAAATAGGTCTGATTTTGCCAGATCGCTATAGTTGGTTGAGTCACCAATCAGCAATCTCTCATCGTGCTGAGATAGAATATCTAAATTATTGTAAAATGAGTCTTTATCTTGCGGTTGGCTTACATCAGTGGCATGTACACATACAACTGTAGGATTGGCTTTCACTTTCGATTATCGACTGCTTAAAAGTTCAACACAATATTTTTACAAGTGGGTCGAGTTCCCGCCGATACTCTTTCAAACATGTGATTACTGATTAGGCTGTCAAACCTGCCAAGTTACAGCACGTTCCACGTCACCTTAATCTCATATCCGGATATCTAAGCAGAAGTTTGTTGTTATATTGGCGGTTATTCGAGTCCTTCAACAAGGTCTGGCTACTGTAGTGGTCTTCTATGAGTATTACGTTTTGTACTAAATACATGAAACATGGACACCTCCACCACAAGGTTTATACGTATCGCTGGATATACACATTAATTTTAGTTATCCGCCCCATAGTTTTTCGAAAGTGGTTGGCCTGTTTATGGAACCGCCCTTGATACAGTCACCGATAACTCCATTAGCTAGAAGAGCGATTCTTCGCAAAAATGTTTTCATCCAGAACCAGAACGGCAGTTAACCGATATTCTAAACTGCCGGAATTGCGCTCATTGTTGTTTTGTACTCTCAAAATTCCTCATATTGCGCGGCTAACTGTTAACTAACAATAATCCAAATTACCCAAACAATAAAACATTATAAAATTACGAACTTGATGAACTTTACCATTAGACTGTCAAAGCTATCTTCATATGATAAATCATCCCTATAAACGAGTATGTAAATAAATATTTTCACATCGTGCTAAGATGAGACGCGCGAAATATAAGTATACGACACACGATTCTAGGTCAAGTTAATTAAAATCTTTTTACTATAGTAAGTGTACATACACATCTTAAAATTTAAATAGCAGATTATATAAAACTATGAAAATTAGAGACTCCGAAAAGATTTATTATCTGGCGCATGCGCTCAAAATAAAAGCAGAACTCCAAACAGTCATCAATCATTATTTTTGTGAAGTAAAAAATTGTTTAAATCTTGCAAAAATTTATTTATGTGACCTGTGTTTGACTATTTCATATACGAGTGTATTGTACGAACCAACCGAATACCCGTTGAACTGGGTGTGTGTATATATATATATATATATATACGCAGAGGTACTTAAAAGTTTTGAGGAATAGATAACGCGTGCGCTACAGCTGACAAAATCTTATAACGATTACACAAAATATGTGGCATGTAAAATGTTTACCAATTGTTAATTAGTAGGTGATTGTGAGATTTAAAAATGCTTCTGGCATGTTTAAATATTCGAATGGAATTCGGTTTGCAAAACATATATTTTATGTTATAGTTGCTACTATTATTTTATTGTTTGCCCTAACAACAGTATTTGTAAGCAAGATGTGATGTTATAACGCACAACTTGAATAAAAGGAAATGTTAACATAACCAGAAGCGATATTGAAGTTAGTGAAGTAGAGGCCAGTGAACTTCTGTTGGGATTGGAAAACTGTTCGGTCTGTTCATTGTTAAACTGCTTCAATTATTTCAAATAAACTAAGTCTTAAGCCGTCCACTTCTTAAATACGTTTTGATCGAGTAGAGCGATAGAAGTGTTGTAAGTGCATCGACCGGAGATGTTCCTCTTCACGAATACCTCTGTACACTGCAAACTCAAGAAGGTTGAGCTATTCTGAAAAAAACTAAGTGGGGTTTTTTCTATCCAAATGATGGCCCAATGATAAAAGATCTCTGAATTCAAGTACCTTGAAGAACCAGTCTGGCTCATAATTTCAATATAAATGTTAAGAACATAACGAGCGTCAAAAGTGACTTACTCATCTTTTATTGTTGCAGCTTCCTGTTCCTTCTGGGACAAAAATAATCATTTTCTACTACATAGTTACAGAACTTACCACTAAAGCGTTTATGACCACTTTCATAAATTTATGTGAAATGTACAGTGAAACGAAACAAATGAAGAGCCCAACAACTAATCAAAGAGCTGCTAATAGCAGTGGTATATAATTTTTACAACACCGTAAACAGTTGACTGCGCCGTTCGAATAACATGGTATTCTCAACTACCAGCTTCATTTCGTGCATGGGAAGCCAGGGCAAAGTTAGTTGAAATACATCTAAAAACAATCATAGGAAACACAACAGTTCTAAATCAATAGTAAATTGAAGACCCTCATGCACAATGTAACATGACCGATCCAGAAGTTCTCACACCTGGTCATTTTCTAACAGGCTCATCAATGGGTATAGGCAGAATGTTTGTAGCCCATCCTGGAACAGACTGAAACGTTCGAGTTCCTACAGAAATTTGTATTAAAAAAGAAAGGGACCGGTTGTCAAAGAAAGGAACACCAACAACACGATGACGCTGCTATGGATAATGAAAGTTCAAAAGCTATGACTTATAATCAGAAACAAATACCAAGTACAACTTATTTAGATTTGCCTCCCAGTGCCCCAGAGCTATCTCATACCAAGATAGCTCTGGAACATGTAGATTGACGATGGAATCTTGATCAGCTGTTGTGTCATAAATAAAAGCTTCCTCCCTTACGTGTACTTGATCGAACTTGAAGCTTTTTGATAAAAATAACTTGTCACATGACGGTCGAAGCCCAGCTTACATTCCTTTTAATGGGTGAACAATCCAAAACTAATGGCGAATTTTCCTTCACAATGATAGGAAGTCGACATCGAAGGATCCAAAAGCTACGTCGCTATGAACGCTTGTTCGCCACAAGCCAGTTATCCATTTAGTAACTTTTCTAATATCTCTTTACTGCCAAAAGGGTTAAAGGCCATGCTAGAGCAGTCTTTACAGAAGTGTTTGTAGCTATGGTTGAGAGTTTTTCTCATCACATCACTCATCACATCAGGAGTTCGATTATCGAAGTTGACCAAAAATTAACATGCTCTCTGACGGATACATAAAAAGCGATTGTGTGTAAAAGCTGTCGTTGGCTGATCTGACCACCTCCGATGTGAACCAACTGGTATTAATGGTTTGAAAGGTCTTAGTTGAGATGAGGTTAGGGCGTTTAGGACCTTCAAGCCATAAATAATAAACCACCCAGTGTGCTTAAGAGAGTACACCCAACAGGTTACGTAATTGGAACCGTATTCCTATTCGCTCTCAGTGATTTATTTGTTTATAACAGCTTTCGCATACAGCTCAGGGCCAACTAACTCGTGATCAATCTCTGTACACACGAAGCACTTCCCCACATCCAATTACAGCTTCATACAGGCTTACACCAAACACTTCAATACATATCACTGTACCCTCCTTCTTGATATGGCTTCTTGATTTTAATAGTATAATTTTAGGTCGTTTCGGCCTCAATTCCTCAAAAGGCGTTTGCATAACAAGAGCAATGGTATAAAAACACTTGCAAGTTTGTGGCGAGTTTGAGAATTTGGTATTTTCTATTAAACAATTTTTACTGTTCAGCAAAATGTAAACAAACAAATCGATCGTGTTAGGTTAGAGTGCAACTTAAAAGACTACTTAGACCAGCGAATTGCTCTGCAAAAGCAACCACCTGCATTACTGAAGTTTGGGCCGAGTAACTGCACAGGACGCCCACCACTCGTTTTCAAAGAAGAGATTTTATGCTATGCTTTGATACTTTAGGCACATAATCAATTCGGTACAAACTGTTGGACATGAAGACTCGGCACCATGCAATATTGCTCGTGAATCTCAATGATTAATTTTGGCTCTAACTAATTCGTCCTTATTCTCGATCTGCCTTCCTTGTTCGTAGACTTGCCGTATTATGGTTGCTCCGCTAGCCATAACTCCGGATTTAGCCCCTAACCGATAGGGCTGAATTTAAAACTTCTCTTGAAGTGTGAGTCGGGTAGCCATGGGCATACGGCCTTTTCTGTTTTTTCCATAGGTTTCTATGTTACTGAGCTTTGCACAACAGTTAATCACATTTCACTTGTTGCAGCAATTAGGTGGATGCTATATATATATATATATGTATATATATATATATATATATATATATATATATATATATATATATATATATATATATATATATATATATTGGTGTATAAATTACATATTATGTACCATAAAAAAATTCTCACAAAATTCTTTCGCACATTATCATCGCGTCACTGAATTTATAATTTTATCGGCCACTAAAATGCTCTCAAAATTGCAGCACACACATTGTATAGTTACATTGTACACACCAAATACTTACACGTAGCTTATTGTAAGATTTGGAATTAATGGATTTATTTTGTTAAACATAACACAGGGTAAGAGGCGCCGACATTGCTGTTGTTAATATTCTTATATACCAGATATCGTTTCTTCTGTTTTGTTTATCGTCGTTAGATGTAACATACCATTCGTATACACTTTAAGAAGAGGATTTATAGTAATTATAATAATTATAATATATCAACGGTATGCAGTTATATATATATATATATATATATATATATATATATATATATATATATATATATATATATATATATATATATATATATATACACATATATATATAAAATATATATATATATATATATATATATATATATATATATATATATATATATATATATATATATATATATATATATATATATATATATATATATATATATATAAAGGGTCCGCCATCTAAAGTTTTTTATCAACTAGTGCTTATTTCGTGAATGGTAACACTTAGCTCATGTCTGATTTGACAGATAATTAGTTTTATCCTTCCGCTGAACGAATATGGTTGTGTATACGCTTGAACAACGCTGGGAAATATTGCGACATTTCTTTGAAAGTCATGGTAATGTTGCAGAATGTGTGCGAAAAATGCGTACGGATTTTGGAAGAAGAGAAGCACCGTCAGCTCCGTATGTTCGTTATCTTGTGAAAAAGGTGAAAGAAACTGACATCCTCATCGATAAACCCAAGCGTGAAAAGTCAAAAACAGTGCGTACACCCGAGAATATTGATACTGTGGCAGAAAGTGTGCGTGATGCGCCATCAACATCAATTCACCGTCGTTCTCAATAATTGAACATTTCGGAGACATCATTGAGACGAATTTTGCATAAAGATCTTGGTATGACGCCATACAAAGTCCAATTGGTTCAGGAATTGAGGCCAACTGACCATCCAATGCGTTTTCGCTTCGCTGAGTGGGCCTGCGATCGACTTACAGAAGATGCCGATTTTGCCAAAAAAATCATCTTTTCGGGTGAAGCTCATTTTGATCTTGGCGGGTATGTAAACAAGCAAAATTGTCGCATTTGGGGCACGGAAAACCCGCACGTATTGAAAAGCCGGTACACCCAAAACGAGTCACTGTTTGGTGCGGATTTTGGTCCAGAGGCATAATTGGGCCATTTCAACGGGCCATGTTGAACGTATTTTTGTTCACAAAAATTGAAGAGTAGGACATTGGCAACATTTGGTTTCAACAAGACGGCGCTACGTGCCACACAGCTGAAGCTACACTCGATGTTTTGCGCCCTGTTTTTGAAGATCGCATTATCAGCCGCAGAGCTGATGTCGTTTGGCCACCTCGGAGCTGCGAATTGACACCGTTGGACTATTATTTGTGGGGTGCCCTCACAGCCAGAGACAATTGACGCTTTAAAGGACAATATTCGTGAAGCCATTGGTGAAATACAGCTGCACACAATCGATAATGTGCTTAAAAATTGAACCGATCGTGTAGGCTACTGCATGGCCAGCCGAGGCAGCCAATTGAATGAAATTATTTTCCATTATTAACCGGAAGGATTGTACTTTTAAATAAAAAATATTCAGTAGTTTTTTTTATAGCTTTTTCAAAAAAAAAAGTTATTTGGCGGACCCGTTATATATATATATATATATATATATATATATATATATATATATATATATATATATATATATATGTATACATATATATGTATATATATATATATATATATATATATATATATATATATATATATATTTATATATATATATAATATATATGTATATATATATATATATATATATATATATATATATATATATATGTATATGTATATATATATATATATATATATATATATATATATATATATATATATGTATATATATATATATATATATATGTATTTATATCGATGTATGTGTGAATGTATTTAAGATTCGACTTGACAATAAGATTGTGGGATGTGACATGAGGCGGAATAAAGTTTTTGAAGAATATTTTTTAATGCCTGTGGCTTTTATTAATGAATCTTTAGATACGTCTCAAAAAAAACATTTAAATACAAGTGACGCAGTGTCAAAATAATCAAGGACAACGTCGATTTAAAAGAGGCGCCTGGACATGGTTTGATAAGTGAAAAAATGCTGTCAATTCCACAGGATAATTTTTTCAAAAAAATAACATATTTTCAGTGTTATAACGAAAACAGTTCACTATCCGGAAATCTATGGGAAACTTAAATTATTATAATGCTTGCGAATTGGTAAAGATGAAACCAAAGTTAACTGATATCGGCCAATCAGACTGTTACCCACTATCTCAAGCCGTTCGAAAAAATGCTGCTGCCTGTACTTAAGCCAATTATGGTGGGCAAAAAATCATTCCCATCAATTTGGATTTAGAGAAGAACACGGAAACGTACAACCAGTTGATCAGACTGGGAATTCGATCGCAAAATACTATTACTGACAAGATCTTGTTATTTTCGTTCTTCATTTATCAAACCTTCATAGGAGAATCGCGTTGAATATTTCTCTTTTATTCCATCGTAGCTTTGCAGTGACCAGATAATGGTCACTGACTACGAATTACCCGAACAGTAGAGTATTTTTTCTCAATTGACCTGCTTCTAGGTCATAGTAGAAGTTTCCGTTTGTTTATTATACCGCCTGTATACTGCATGCATGCTGATTCCAATTGCAAACATTTAGTTGTTCTATTCAATCAGAGATGTCACCCGCGTCCGTAACATAATATCGTTAGTATTCAGACGTATCAATTTTTTGAAGATGAATTAAATTTTTTTTAATAAATTATAAGTTTGGATATTTTTCAAATCTTATTTCATTATAATTTGAATATATATACGAGCATACTCGTTCCGCCTTGTTGTTGGTAAATCTTAAAGAAAAAAATTATAAGTTTGATGGATGTTACAATTAGAGAATTCTTATTTTTTTGCTAATATGTGTTTTCGACATTGTATATAGTTGTGTGCTCGCGAGACATGAAATGATTAATTATCGGTGATTAAAATTTCACATATACGTACTCGTATATGATCAATTGTTGCGGTGTAAATTAAGAAATGAACAATCGCGCATTCAAATTAAAATCTAAACAGGAGGCTGTTGTAATGTATCACTCGACTCATTATTCGTCCCACATAATTAATTATATGATTTGAGACATTGATCTTTGTCCTATATATATATACCTAATATGCGAGTATGTACTTTGCAATGTTCATTAAATCGTTATGATTTGGCAATATGTACACACATAAAAATTCTCAGCATGGCAACAAAACCAAAAAAAAAAAATTATAATTTACGCGATGGGAAGAATGATTCGGTGCGAGGATGAAATTTTATAGATTTCGTTCGCATTCACCTCTCATGTTGTGCGCTTATATCGTACAACAAATCAATTAACCTTTTCGCTATACGTATAGATGTGATGAAAACTTTAAGAATTCTATAAGTAAATTGAAATATCATCATTACAGATTGATGCTAAAAAAAATATATATTTGATGGATGTGTACAGATCTAGAATTAAAACTACAAAATCACAGCTAATTAAAATTAGTAAAATTCGTCTGTTAAGTATATTGGTATATGGTGGCCTGGCTTTCTCATTAAACATTATATAGCATATATATATGCATCATTATGAGAAATGAATTTGATTATTGGGTTGGTTATCGTCGAATCACGACTTTGTGATTATCTAAAGTGGAACTCATCCGAAAATTTAAGAGGCTAATTTGAATAGGTATCTATAGTGTCGTAAATTGATTGGTGATTTATCGTAATTTAACCTCTCGAAATTATATGTTTTCTATTAACTGTATTTACCTACATAATATATTTTATGCTTCGTGAGAATGTCCATTATCGAATTAAAATTTGGATCAGTTTTAAGAAAAGTACCAAATTATTATGAATCACGAATTCTCGACAACACTAGAGATATTTTGTTAACATTGAAGCATAACCAAGGAAACGGGTCTGGAAGGCTGGCACTATAAGAAGACATATAAAGTTTAATATAAGCTGTCCCAAGGTCAGCTCAGTGAGGACAGAAACCACACATTGGCATTTAAGATGGTGAACTATATACCTGATCAAGTCAGAGGAGATCCTAATGGGTGATCGTTGCAGTTCTGAGTACTTGGGTAGTTTCTCTCAAAATAGCTGCTATCTTATTCATCCAAATATAGGTCTGATGGTTAAATACGATTTTTTGGCGAAATTTGGATCAATTTCCAACTACTCCAGAAGTCAGTTGGTGGGTAAGGGTCAATGATAGCGAAGATTAGAGATGGTTGCTATGATAGTTCTCAACTCGTGATGGAAGAAGTTTGAGCTTCATCAACTGTTGGAGATACCTTATGCATTAGATTCGTTAAGTATATAGACGTCAAGTAGTTGTAAGGCTACGTTTGAATATGGCGCGAATATGCAAAGTTCAATAAATCTTCTAATATCGTGTAGGCTTTAGCGGTCTTGGTCAATCCTTGACAGCTGTAATTTTATCTCCATCTGTGTTCATCGGTGTAATCTTATGCTCTAAATATTTTAATTCGGTTCGGAATGAGGCAAATTTCTATATAGACTTAATTTTAACCCTGCTGAATGGATCCTCTCGAATACTTCCACCTGGTTCTGAAATGTTCCTCGAGGTTTTTACCTTTAACAATGATGTCATCTATATAGGTACACGAGACACATTTTACAATGCAAGCTCAATACTCAATCCATTAGTCACTCAATGGTCGCACTCAACGTATCAACTCGGCAGATTCTAGGTTGTATAGATTCGTGCACCTGTCAACGTATCCAATGTGTTGCCAATTCTGGGTGAGGAATAACTATTCTTCTTAGTTACTGAATTAAGCTTTCTGTAATCAACGCAGAATTTCATGCTGCCATCTTTCTTCTACACCAATGACATACTGGTGAAGTTGAATTTTTGAACAAAAATTGTTTTTAAAAATTTTGCAGAGACCGAAACAAATAGTAGTCAATTCTGATGACTTTGTAGTAGTCAATTTCTGGTCAAGTTTTACACAGTATATGACCGAATTGATGGTTTCGTTACGTTGTAGCAGCTCATAATGGACCGTTCCCTTCTAAGAGCACCAAACATATCATATAACCTTATTCGCCGTCATTCCAGGATTTAAAGTCGTTAGTGGAGGGTCACCAGCCTTTGACTATGAGCGTTTACGTTTGATATTTTCGTATTTCATCCATTTTGAATTTCGTTTTTCACTGATGTTGGTTCATCAAATTTCTTAGCGTTAATTCATGAAGCACCCAAACATAGAGCTTCGTTTTGTAGCCGGCTCTTTTCAAATGATTACAATTTGTCATGAAGTTAGTTTAATACCTCGAGTATTTCACGTGCTTGTTTTGCTCCACCAATTGCAATCATCAACTTTTTCAGTAATTGGCCGACCAGAGCGATGTGCATCTGTGACATCCAAATTTCCGGAATTCACAGCATTCTCGCCGTTTACACTTCACCAATTTTTCGCCATGATTTTGCTGGGTTTGTACCCTATCAATATACCTTTCTACACAAACATGGAATTATAAAACCATCGTGACAAACAATGTCACAAATATCAATCGGGTAAGTGTTGCCCGATATATGTAAACATCAACACCATCTAGTGGCAAACACCGTGGAGACTTTTTGTATGGCCCTTCGCAAATAAATCTTTTTGGGCCACATTATGTAGCCATAATCAATAAATTACAGTTTTACGATCAGTGATCAGTCCATGGAAACCTTCATGTGGCAGATAATTGAAAACCACTGATTGTGAAATAAAGTTGAGTTGGAAAACCCTGTAATTCAAATAATTATCTCTAATAGCATTTTCTAATAAAATCGTATATATAAGTATAATAATAAAACAATTCGTCTTAAGTTACTTAACCCTCGAATTGACCTATTTGATCGCGCACAATTATTTCCAATAACCATGGGAATATTTCTGTTTTTGGTGTTCTATATGTTCGCGTAAATTCTGTTCGATTTTAATTGAATTTATATCAAAAAGGTCGAATGTCTTACAATAAAACGCGATACACAAGAGTTAATGGTATAAAGAAGACGGAAAACAAGAATAGCGCGCAAACCAAGATACAAAAACACGTAAGAATCATGTACACCTAGATAATATTCAACATGATTCTGATAATCCAAATTGATAAGGGCATCCTTCATAAACATGCACCTCGCCGATATTCAGACCACGAGCCGCCTTTGTGTACCACATTCCGTTGGAAATCTCTGTCTGAGTATTGTACAACCCAAAATTTGACATTTTCGTGTTGACACACAAAAAAACAAAAATAAATTAAAATCGACAATGTTGCTGTATAAGCCCGTGTTGAGTATGGTCAACTCAACATAAAATCCAAGATTTTTATCTAAGATTTAAACATTTAATTTAGTTTTGAGTTCATTAATTTTTTTTTACATGGTACAAAATTATTTTGAATTTTCTGTTTGATGTGATGAACCTTGTACTCGTATGATGTACTCGTATATGATGTGATGTGTTGTGTATACATATACCTGTGTGTAAACATATTTGGTGAGTGATGTAAATAATTAGAAAATAAAATATCTTTGGCTGTGAGAAAATACAATTTTTTTTTCGCGGCACAACACATTAATACGAAATCAATATAATGAGTCATTTGAGGCGGATCGACATATTGGGCACGATACACAATAATATCGAAAGCGATTTTCTCTTGTTTTGTTTTTTTTGTCATAATATGCTGTTGTTGTGAAAGATTGTGCTATAAGATCACCTTCTAGATCTCATAATTTCGTTTTGACTTGTTCAATCGGGGACGTAAAACTTAATACGTCAACTGTCAGTCTATATGAGATTGTGCAGCTCAATTAAGCTCTACAAATATATTCAGTAAGTGATAGTGGCCAGAAGACGTTAACCGTCATTTAATTGAAAGTGGGAACAAAATTACTAGGCATGAGAGTTTAAAATAATACGTTTACAGGAGATGCGAAAATTATACCTCAAAGCTATCATTGGATACTTGCCTCTTACCACTCCTTAAAACGTCTGGTCCTTCAAACACTATAAATTTCCTCTTATTTTATAAAACCAGACAAGTTTGACAGTTTGGCTAATCTCATACGCCATGAAGGGCAGAACCGATACTAACCCTAGAGAGACTTCCCTCTTGGAATACCTATCCGCGTCTGACCTGGTCATCGAGAATTTTTGTGACCTTTGTGACATCCTCAAGGTAAGAAGTAATTGACATTACTCTTGCCTCGGAGTCTTATGGAAATATCTCATCCTGGATGGTCTTAGATGACGTTACTCTCTCTGGCCATCGCTTCATTTTCTTTTCTCTAACCAGTGATAAACCTGAATTTAGAGAATTTAGGAACCCAAAAAGACAATGATTTCCCAATCAGTATAGACGGCATCTCAACCAGTCACTTCTATCTTCAGTAGTGAAAAACAGAAAGTGAGGAGGAATGAAAGAGCAGCTGACAAACTAGAAGAAGCACCAATTAGCGCCTACGAAAAGAGCTGTACTCTAAGTAAGTAAAAACCGGTACTACGGAAGATTGGGACTTGTACAAATCTTCACAAAGAAAGTAGAAGAAATGTGTCCGAAGTGAAAAAACATCGAAATGGAGATCTTCTTGTGAGGAAGTGTTTCAAAAATCGCTAAACTCAAGAAAGTTATCTGTGGTTACATCAAGGTCACTCAGCACTCTAGATAAACTTGATGGAACTTACTCAAATACGAATCAGGAAGCTCTAGATGTACTAATGAAAACTCACTTTCCCGAAATTGCGAATTACAATGTAGTAGATGGAAATCAACTCCCACACCAACTTCCAAGTTTTAGAGATTGGAGCTTGGTGACGAAGGTGGTGACAAAAGTTAGAATCCGATAGAGCATCGGTTCTTTCTCAAAATTTAAAACACTAGGTCCAGACGAATATTCCCGGGTTTCCTATAGGAAGGACTAGAAATTATCCTAGACTACTTTGAACATATCTTCAAAGCCATTTTGGTACTTGGATACATTCCAAGATCAAGGAGAGAAGTCTGGGTAGTGTTGTCCCAAAGGATGGAAAGCCTAGATATGACCGGGCAAAAAGTTGTCTGCAGCCGAAAGGCATGGCTTGTTCGGTTGTTTAGCGCCATGTTTAGGTCAATGAGAAATAATGCAGACTTAGGTAGTGATACGACGGCGGTGACTACCCGAAAGAAATGTCCTCACGGTGGGTTCTGTCTTCGCTCTTGTGGAGTCTTGTGATCAACTCACTCCTAGTCCAACTAAACGACAACGGTTTTTACTGCCAGGGGTTATGCTGATGATATCGCCTAATATTGGTAAATATAGAGATATACACATGCAAACTGCAATAAACATAGTTGTAGCCTGGTGTAGAGACCAGAGTCTATCAGTTAACCCTAGGAAAACTGAGATGGTTATTTTCACTAGACGCAGGACTTTGGAAAATTATATTCCAGGAATAGCCTCATCTCCTGTTGACTATCCAAAATCTTGCTGGGCATTCTCACGGGACATTGTTCTCTGAATAATCATATGTTCTGAATGAAAATTCAGAGCAACGCAAGCTGCGAGCAGTGCGGGGGAGGAGAATGAGAAACTGTTGAGCTCTTCTTTGGATCACAGTTCCTATTTGAGGACCAACTGACGACCTTGAGAACACCGAATATTTTGAACTTCATTACAAGAATAAACGGATTATGGTACTGAGAGTGTACGTCTTGGAAGGGATGCCACAATAGGCCAATTGAGCCTAAGTGACTAGGGTAAAAAATCTATTACGCAAGCCTTACCCGCTGGATTTTACTTCTGAGCCAATGAGAGTTATAATTCCAAAATAGATGAGATAGCCTCTATTTTAAAGCAATATATAGCCTTGAGGTTTCAAGGAGACAACACACTCTTTTATACGTGCCATGAGGCTATCAAAGGCACCTGGTTTACTTATTGCCCGCATAAGCTCCAAATGCTTAACCTTATAATAACGTATTCAGCTCCTTAAGCGAAGCTCTGAGGTTATTAGGGTAGATTTCTATATAGCTACCATGTCTTGTACTTAGATTGAATGAGACGATTGGCCGCTGTCCCAATCGGTTACGAACTATGCCAATATCGTTAATATATGTCGTATCAATGTCACACTTGGACCTAGATCTTATATGTGTGCCATCAATATGTAAGATACAGATCAATACACATACTGCCTCTATCAGAAAATGTCTTGGTGTTGGTGTTGAAAAGTCAATGTGGCCGATAGTACTGCTAATATGTGCCAGTTGGATTGGTAACACCAACCTTTTTGGCATTTATGTGAATGAGGATGGTGTTTCATTCGTACTAGATAGCCTTGATGGTTTGATGTCACAAGATCTAGTCGTTGTGGTTATCAAACCAGATTGAGTCAAATATACATGTATATCGATCGTAACCAAGATCATTAATTATATCATTCTCAACCTCCGGCTATATAAATCAACCTGTATGTAACGAGATTTGAATATATGTGTATAAAATCGTATTTATTGCCCATAATTCTTATATGTTATGAAGCCCCCATTAACGTTTAAATGATCACTCCACCAAACAACTAACCAATAATTATCCCATCAAATCAGATTATCAAGTGTCTTATTAGACATCGTACAAAATCAATAAAAATAATCATTGCTCTTCTCCATCTCTCTCGTCAATATACAATTTTGGCCAGAAAACCTATAATCATCCATTCATTCCGAGCTCGAACACACATAAAATGTGTCACAGAAGAAAGGGAAAATCTCGCTTAAGATCTTCGTTATAATTAAAACTTATACTTCAATCATAAAAACTCATTACGATCAGGTATGAAATTATATACAGTATAGTGTTGTGTCATCTGTACTTTTTCCGCAAGCACAAACGATACGATCGTTCTTCTCTTATATACCATAACCGACTATATGTATGTGGTACATGTTCGATCGATGGGATCTCATTTCTTAAAATTTATGATGTTTATCTGGTAAAAATTAATGGATATTAATTGGACATTTATTAATAATTTTTCGTTACACATAATATGTATATGCTCATAAGAAAGACAACAACAACACAAACAAGATAATGGTCACCATAAACAATCTAAATGAGAAGGTAACATGGAAGAATTTTATGTCGAGCATTTCAAATTAGTTGAAAGTATGTACGCGGGGAGTAACAAAAGTTCGCTTACTTAATCTTCGCCTTGTGAGGCATGGTACAACTTTCCAACTGCTACCGGAGAGGGCAAAATTGGAGAGACTCATTAAGACACTCAAGACTGTGCTTAAAAAGAAGGCAGGAGCCTCAGCGAATGAAAAGTGGTCGAATAGTCTGGCCAAAGTTGGATTTGAAACGCTCAAAGACACTGATCTCCCTACGAAGACGTGAACTAAAATCAAGCAGAAACTGCATCATACAAAACGCAAAACCATCTAAATCCAAAAAGGAAACTCAGCTCGAAAAAACAACGTACCAGGAACGCTATGTCTTTTCAAAATAGGAAAGAATTCAAAAAAGGTAAGCCAAACCCTCCTACGATAGGACGTAGCAATGTAACAAATCACTCTGTCACTACAGGACGACAGCATCAATTTTCAAGACAAATTGACGAACAACAATCAACTGAAGAAAAAAATGTTGACAGATTATACAAACTTGAACAGAATATTAAAACGGTTCGCAACTGTAGTGGCATTGATATGGAAATAAACATACGTGACCGAAAAGAGTCATGGTTAGAAATTTGCACCAATCATGCAACCCAGAAGATATTAAAAGAGAACTGAGTGAAAGTGGTTTTAAAATCCTTGATGTCGTCAGCAAAATTAAATAGAGTAAGAAAGGGTATGAAGAACTAAGAATTGTTCGTCGATTATTCTTGCGATGACTTTCGATAGCAAAGATAAACAAATAATGTATGAAATGAAACAGATATGGCAACACTCAAAAATTCTCCAAACACGAACCTAGATGTGTTAAGTGTGCTGAGAAACATTTAACTATTGCTTGTGAGAAACCCAGGACTACTGCGGCAAAGTGTTCAAACTGCGCACAAGCCCATCCTACAAACTGCCAAGGATGTCTGGTAGCGAGAGAACTTCAAAAGAGATTTTATATCATCATGTAAGAGGTGGTATATCATTAACGCAAGTGGCTCAGACAGGAAAGGTCAGTTCCGGACCAGTATTAAACCCTAACCATTCGAAGACTATGATGGTAATTATGCAGAATGTTATGAATGCCGCAACATTCTGGATCAACTGGATCTCAAAACAAGTTTCATCAAATTTTATTGAAGTAGAGGATAATTCAGATATGAATTCTGATCATGACCAATTCTTGGCAGTAAAACAACCAACTAGGAGAGCTTCGTGTCTGAATGAGAAAGCTATGTCAACCTACAAGCACGGCTAGAATTGATACCGGAAGTAGAAAAAGAGATAGAAAACATTACTGATATTATTCAGACAGCCGGGTGGAATAATATTAAAGGAAGAGCAACCAAAACTATTGTTAAAACCCCAAGAGAAATTCGAAACCTGGTCTTAGAAGAAAAGAAAACTAGGAGAACATTGCAGTGAACGAGGAGTCCATCTGACTAGACGATTCTAAATAACAAATCACAACAGCTTAAGCAAGAAATGCAGAAGGTGAATGTAAAGTCGTTTTCTGTATGTATCTTGGAAAATTGACCGCTGATGAAAATACGAACTACTTTCCATGGAAGGCAACAAAAAGAATAAAAACCCCAATTACGCAGATCCATGCTACTAAGCGAAGTGATGGCTCGCGGTTTAGAGATAACAAATGAAAAGCTGAAGAATTTACAGATCATCTGATATTTTCAAGCCGAATGAGACCAAATCGCATATTATTATCAAACCTGGAAGCAACGATTATGGGACTGAAATTTTCTTATAACCCAGAATATATGGAAATGTTACAGCATGTTCCTCTTGCTTAGAAAATTGCGGAAGCTATTATGTTTTGGTTTACCAGGAGACCACCCAGTGACGCTAAATCGTATCGGCCGATATCTGTGGTTTCTATCATTTTATAGACAATGGAGAGACTACTAGTGAGAAGAATGAAGAATATTACCGGATATATGGATTCAGATCTAAGCATTCAACAATTGATTAGGTACACAAATTTATTTGTGGGTGTGGCAGCAGATTTCGATAAGGTAAGGCACTTGGGTTTAATACATAAACTATTGCTTCCGGGACCGTACATGTTGATCTTTTCAGATCTTATTTATTAGATAAAGACAAGACGAGCTTTTTAGAGTAAGACAAGAAGATGAGTGTTCTGGACTGAGAGAGATAAGGGCAGGAGTTCCACAAGGCAGCGTTCTAGCTCCAGTCCTATACCAACTATTTATACTAGTGATATACCACGGTCCGATCACGTAAGCATCGCAACGTTTGCTGACGACACCGCTATAGTACCAACAGGACAAATTGTGGAAGAGCGACTATAACAAGAAACTACTGATTTACAATCAGGACTTAAAGCCGATCTACACCCTGGTACCTTCTCGGCTGCTAGACAATTAACACTTGGTTAGGAGACTAAAAGGAACCAATACCTTCGAGCTCGTTACTATGTTAGCAGCTACTTATCAACGTACAGACATTGGTGTATCGGTGGATCAAAAGTGGCCACATTATAGTTTCGTTTTTAAGAATTTAGATGTAAATTGACGGAAAGTCTGGAAAGACTAGTTTCTATATAAGAAAATGTTCAGAATTCTCCGCATCGATTATCTCCGCGGTATTGTTCAAGACCTTGGCAGTCAAATTTATTTTAATTTTTCAAAACAACCAGAAATCTCAGGGTGCTAGATCCGGGGAATATTGTACTGGTCGTATTTCTTCGATTCTAGAGATTTCAATAGCTACTCGTTATTTGCAGTATGAGCTGGTGCGTTGTCATGATTTAATTTTTCTTTCCGTTTCCAACAAATTTTCGATAACTTTCAATAAGAAGTCTTCGATATACCATTTTCCAGTTACCGTTTGACCCTTTTTCACGAGTTTAGTAGCTACAATTTTTGATCGGGTAAAGTAAGCTGACATCATTACTTTTGTTGCCTAGCTTTTACAAGTGGGTTGGCCAATGTTGGTCTCCAATTTATTTAGGTAACATTTAGCAAAATTCACTCGAGCCTCTTCATGGATCTCATTTAAAATAAGTGGAACCCAACAAGGAAATCGCCAAATGGACCGTCAATCTGTGACCGCATTCAAGTTTAGCACCCATGGGCCGACTTATTTTCTATTGCAGTTGTATATAGACTGGAACTATGCAACGTGCAGATGGTACTTCGTAAATCGAATCTATGGCCAAACGCCGAGGAAATGTCACAATGGGCTTATTGAGCCTGAGGGATGGAGAACACAACAAAATGGTGCTCAGTAGCTCAAAGCCACAGTAACGTTATCAGTGGAAGATTTTGGTTAGATTGTAGAGACGGTGCCATCGTTCCATATTTGTAGTGGCTTAAATTTACGCCGAAAACCGAAGAGAATGACATAGCAAATTTCGATTTGCGTTGGTGGAGGCATTTCGTCTGATGCTTCCTCAGCTGTTTTGCATTTTCTCGTCTCCATTTTAACCGATCGTTCTGAATTCTTAGAGGAAGCTTAAGCGTACTTTTGTTCCTCCCCTCGTATACTCACAACAACAAAATATTACTATAAATCGTGATCTTGTTGAACAGATTAGCGCGCTGAAAAGTGAAAGAATTGGTTACTTACTATAACCGCACACCAACCAATTATCCTGTTGATAAAATTGATTAATTACATTATGATTGTATCTAAATTAATTTGATGATTGTTAACCAAAAAAAAAAAAAGAAAAAATTAATAATAATTTAAATGTTTAACAAAATTTATAAATAATTCGACTGGTCTTGATTGACTGACGACTATATACATTGTGAAATATGCTTGCAATTATCTCTCTCTCGTATATTTTGAATATTCGCGCAACCGCAAAGTGATTGGCATATGAGCCTCTTTCTTTTTACACTACCGCAACTTTTTTACGCCTGGATCGTTATAAGTGGTGAATGTCGCTTATTTAACAGACAAATTAAATCACCTTTCGATTGTATGTATATAAGGTATCCGTGTGCGAATTTATTAATTCCTCGGTTCGAGATGAAAATTATTCCATATTCTTATTTAAATGCGACTGACGTAGCTAGTATAAAGGGTGTCACAAAAGGCAAGGTTAAAAGTTATTTATGTGAAATGATACATCGGACATTCACCTGGAAACATGGACACATCCGCCTCAATGGTCCAAAACGCGACGTTGATGGCACATACCGAATTCTTTTCTGAAGGGAGAGCCGCCTTTCGGTAGGTGAAGAGCCTCCACGACTTTGCAGGCACAATAATGTACTCTTTTGTCGAAAATTGTTATGACCATAATTGTGGCTGAGTATCATTTATTCAATTCATCTAGTAATTGTTCATTATTAATCTAGTCAGTTGTGAATGTGAAGAGGCCTATTGGCCAGCTCCATTTATAGGTTATATACTGAAGTAGTCTTGTACTGGAGTCGTTGATTCATTAAATCAACCAGTTTCGTGTTGATAAATACGTTGGCCATGAATTACTGCAAGTTTGTTTATTTCTTCTTGAACCGTCTGGATATTTAAGTCCCTGTGGAGATCATCAATCCTAATGTACCACAGAGGGTTAACTTATTTTTCCCGAGCACTCTAAGTTCATTCCTAGATATTTAGTCTCATTTGCATATGGAATCTGATAACCGTTAATGATCAGAGGTTTGTAGCTTGCTTTTACATTAGTAAAATTCACATGCGTGGAGTTTGATTCATTGAGCCCACCACATTGTCACATGTTTCTTGAAGTTTTATCGTCAATTCTGCCAGCACCACATCTAAAAAGATACTAGAGCAAACCTTTTTCCTTTCTAATGTATTCTCAATGACATATATAAGCCTAGGAATTTGCTCTGTATAGTTATGTGTTTCTCTCTGAAACCAAACTAATAATCTGGGATAATGTTTATTTGTGTTTTGGTTCTTTTCAATCTTTTGAGCAAATGCCTCTCAAACCATTTACAGGTGCCTTTTACAGGCAGCTCCTTTATTATTTGTCTTGTTATCAGATCGTAACCAGAAGCTTTCTTTGCTTTTAAGTTCTAAATAACACTGATATCTTCGAAGTCTAATGTTCTGGGTGTATCAGCAGTGTTTTCGTAACTAGTCTGCTGACCTAGAGGTTAAAATGTTTTTCAAGATGTTCAGCAAACAGGTCAGCCTGTCTTCCATTCCCCGTCGTTTGTTTTGATTTGGATCTGCTCTTTTTGGTCGTTTTAACCCTTTTGTGGCTTTCTAGAGAGAATAGTCGTTATATATCTTGAGTTGGAGCTAGAGAACAAAGGTTATTTTGAATTGTTTCATTTTCAATGTCAATAAAGGAGTTGTTCCTTCCTGGGTGATAGTTTGACAGTCTAGTAAATAGACCATGTAGAATATCAAGGAATCTGTCTACTTCCTCTTGCATTTCATTTTCACTTTTTATTTGTCTACTTCCTCTTGCATATCATTTTCTTTTGATTGGCCCTTGAAGTTCTATTCTTTCCTCTATTAACTGCTTAAACAATTCCCAATTAGTTTTGTTGCTTGTGGTCAGATGGCCTTCTGTGTAAAATTCACACTTTTGAAGAGCTTAATCTTGAACCCCAGGAGCTAGTTTTATCATTTTTTCCCTAATAAATATGGCTGACCCTCTTCTTGCCCGTTCTGACGGATGTGTTGTATAATAACAAGTATATCTCCGGATTGATACATTTAATTTCCGGTTTCTATTCTGGAGTTATGAATTGAACTATGTGTTACAGACATTAATTCTTTTTAATTATTTCCAGCAGGTTGAGTCGATCCAAAATTATCTTATTCAGTTTATTCTGTTCCTCCTCAAGGCTATTTAAAACTGCTTGGACAGTATATTTTTGAATTTTTCGGTTCCGTTGGTGTTTCATTTATAACTCTTCATAAGCCTTCCGTACTTAATTTCTTCCTCGATCGGTGTTTGGATGACTTAGAGAGGGTTTACGTACCTGATCTGTCATTGTCTGTAGCTGCTTGGCAACCTCACACCTGCGGTAGCTAGATGCTGACAATTACAGTTAATGCATTTTGCTGAGTTTTTCTTTAGATAGTTTGCAAGTTTGTGTTATTTGACACATTTTGGTTCGCACGCGCTGTGGCCATGTAGAGAAAGAACTTTGACTTCAAATTACCCAATGAGAAGGTATATAATGTTGTAAAGTTACATGATCTAGTGAACCAATTCTGAGTACCGAAACACAACAAGTGCACGACCGGAAAAAGTCTCATGCATAATAATTGAATTGTTTCACTGGGTGTACGGCATGTGGCACCGTTTTGTTGAACCAGCCTTATTTTCATAAAAGTATGGTCAAACGATGCCTGCAACAATGATACGTTATATGCATGGGCGCACTTGTTGTTCGACAGTCACATGTGGATTCCAATCCAACTTCTTGTTGTTTCTTACAACGCTCCAGTTTTATTAATTCTAAACTCTCAGCTGTCAAAGTGTTCCTTTTTAGACTTGCCAACAATTTACTGCAAAAATGGCGGCACATTTAAATCTTGTGTTAATTTTGGGACACCCTTTATGCATACGACAAATATATAATTTGATTAATCGCGTATAGGCGCGTATATTTATACACAAAATATTGTATTCAAATTCGCAAAAGGCTGGGCACGTCATAGCACATATGTACATACATTTGGTTGAATCATATCATACGAGAGTATAACACATTCGACGAGTCGTACGCGCTTATACACCACATTCAATGAAATTAAAGGGGTATACAATTATTATACCTTAATATGGATGTATACACATATTTTTAATGATAATAATATATTAAATGATAATTATTGTTATTAAATACAAGAGAAGAGACAATTTTATTTCTTTAAGACAATAATAAAGAAAAGGGTTATATATGTAACAAAACTTAATCGTACACATATGAAAGTAAATCGAAACCAATTTTTAAAACTGTCAGCAATTGTTTTGGTAGTTTGGGACACGTTTGGTGTACTTGTATCGTCACACATCAATCTCTCAAAAGACTTGGGTAACACAAAAACTGGATACTCAGACTATACAGACCCGAGTCTACTAGTTTATCATCCAGAGCATACCAGCTGTGACCAGGCCAAGACAACGCATATAACATGCATCATGACTGACTAACTCCGAACCATTTCCATGAGCGAAATTTTATACTCTAACAAACCATCCTGTAAAATAACGAAGTTGGCATCACCTGAGATAAGTATTTTATACTGTGTATCTTAAATCAAATGCTTTGTGATTCAACGTTGCGGGGTGGTGAGTAGATCTCATAAGAAACGAACGATTTGTATTTATGTCCTCATACTTATAATAATGTTACCAAAACATTAATTTTGTGGCGAGTGTCTATATTTAGCTTCAATAACGTAGATCAGAACGTGGTACCGAAAATACTTTTTAATCTTAACAACCTACTTATAACACCGTCTGTATCGTTTGTAGTTGTTTCGTTTCCTTAAAGAGCAGCTCACCAAAAAATTTTGTAACTTTCGAGCCAAAGGGTTGGCTTAGCATACGTTTTGTTGAACGATTTCTGAATCCAAATGTTTTTACTGTTCGAGACGTATTCGTTTGTTATAGCATAATAGCTCGTTCTTATATATCCCCACAAAAAAAGTTCGAACCGTTAAAGCCGATGATCGAACGAAAGCCAAGGCATACAGAAAGTATGTATATGACAAGTAGCGCCATTTTGTTGGAATCATACTAATCATGTAGTCAGAAAAGAAACACCAATTTCTCCAAATAACATATCGTGCAACATATCGTGCCACACCGAAGACACGTTTGCATTGCCCCATCGCGATTTGGATCCGGTACTTCCCACTTCACATAAATACAGTCTTAACCACTGAGTCATCTGGTGGACGAACTGGACAGTATTGTTTTCCATTGATCTTCTCATACAATGTTTACCAGGTTCATGTCTGCAAGAGATGCTTTCAAATAATTTTCACACATTTGCACAACTGTTCCTGAAGACAATCTGGGCTGGGGTCAAATTGGACTGCATGAATACACTCGATAACAATGATTTTTGAATCAATTTTGTAAAAATAAGCAAAGTATATTAATATACTAGGCTGGGGTGTTAGCCATCATTACATGACTGGAAATGAATCCTGGTAAATTAGTAATACATTTTCCGTTTTTTGAGGAAAAACTGTTCAAATAAGACATCGGCGTTCTACAATTCGCCCTTTTGATGACTACAAATTTGTTTAGCTGTCCCAGGAAGAATAACAGCTTTATTGCTCCTTGCGATTTTAAATAGTTTTCGGATCTTTATTGGATATATAACGTAGGTCGACAACAAATTGACACTTCTCATCTAATTGCATTTTTGTGATGAATCCATTTGCATTTCTCATTTATTCTTGTTTGAAAATCTTCACCCTTACTAGGTACTAGTCACTGCCTACTATATGGTTGAAGACCAATAAGATCTCATCCTGAACAACCTGAGCCGCCCTTCCAAATTAACAAATGAGGAAATAAAATAAAGAGTGCTCCAATAAGAGGTACCTTTTCTATTTGGGATTCATGTGTGACAACTGTCATGTTCATATAAAATTTGTGTTCAGTATTTATTGACATTTCTTATGAAAAGAGTTATGCGAGAACAACGTTTAAAAATGGTGGAAATTTATTTCAAAAATATTCACTACCCGACTAGAGTGCGTACAAGTCGATCTAATGTGGGTCTATGAGTCGATCTATGGGTTTCTAATCCATTGCATTCTGCAAAAAAACTGTTTGGTGCGGTGTATAAGCAGGCGGCATTATCGGACCGTATTTCTTTAAAAATGCGCCAGGGCAGTGTGTAAACGTCAATGACCCAAACTATCGATTTATTGAAAAAAAATTTTAATGAGAACATCATTTGACCATCAAGAATGGGGCCCGTGAATTAGTCTCCAAATACGGGTATCTGAAACCAATTGTTTATATCGATAAACCATAATCGAATCCTTATTGGACCCATAGAATGGATAATCTAAGAGCCAGTCGCGAACAACACTTAAAAGAAATTATTCCACAAAAACTTCCGGTTCCGGTAGCTCTTATTGGATCACCCTTTACATGTCAATTTCATGTTCGATAGGAGTTTTCTTCTTTCTCTCTTTTAATTTTTTTTAATCTGACATATCTGGCCATATATTGAAAGTACAATATATCGATTTTTATACCCCTGGTCCAATGAGAAACTCCGACCTTAGGATACCCATATGTTCTCCACTTTAAGACCACCGAGCTTCTTGAACAGCAACGAGTTCCACTAGACGCTTTTTCATGAAAGTGGCCGAGTATACTTAAGCGGGTGTTATGTTAGTGGTATCCCATTATCAAACATGCCCGAGAGACCATTATATTGATCAACGATATTATTTTAAGAGTTCATGTCCGAAAGTGTTCTCAATTATTATATCAGTTTTGAAAGGGCCAAAACTCATAATTATACCCATATAAAAACCTGCGAGACGAAAATCAATCTAAAGTAAATAACGACTTTAATGTTCTGGTTGCTTCTTTAATTTGTAATTACAGCCATCGTCATCATCATAAATGTTGGTGAAGAATCAGTTTAAGATGAAAAAAAAATGTAAATGTTCATTAAAAAAAAGTTTTATTAAAAAAAAGAAATTTTTAATCCCATTTAAGGAAATAACTGGATTTTAAACGATTGTTTTGTAATTGAATGGACTTTTAAATGGAGGACCTGAATTGATTTAAGTTTTTTTATTGGAAATTTATAGATTGGGAAGTTTATTTTTTTATGATCTGTTAAAATGGATAAAACCACTTATATAGTCGTCATAGCATCGTAAATAATTTCATTTTACATACTTTACGATAGTATTTTTATCGCAGCCCTCTCCATTTCGATCGCTCAATTTATACATACAGTATAAGCTCGATTTGTTCAACTTTCGATACTTGCAACTTTCGATAATAACACCTTTCAATACTAACAGTATCCTTTTAGTACCGAACCCTTTCGAGATTCTGCACACAAAGAGCTCATAGTGCCAACATAGAATTTCATCAAAGCGCACGGCCTCATTCTACATTCTTTGCAAACTGAAGCGGTTTGAAAAAGGGCAGAACAGATAGTAGATGTACAGGAACATTAATGGAATTGAACACGAAGGATCTGATGCGATCGAAAACCGGACAGCTTATGATAAAATTTAAGTTGTCATCAGCATACTCAACGAGGTTAAATCACGCAGTGGGTAACCGCATTTAATCCCGCTCTTACGATGGACGAGAGAAAGCCATCTTAAAAGAATACAAGCGATCCGGATATCTGATTGAGAAGGTCTGATAAAAAACCAAATTTTTCTGGATGGATATACCACCTCAACTCATTTGTGGAAATTAAAAATAGGCAGAAGCCCATCATTAACTATATCGATTTTTGGTAAAGCTCGTTTAAATTCATTATGAATTGATCTGGTGCCGAAACAGTTCCACGTCCCAAAAGAACCCAAGCGAAAGTCAGCCGAACAAGCTGTACCCAAAATGAAAGACTCTAAGGTCTAGACTCTGGGGTAGGGAGAAAATGAGCGCCATAGCTAGAAGAGGAGTGATGTTTGGGATATTTGCCAAACTGAAGTTTTGCAATTGATGATTTTACTCTAACCACCGGCCACAAAACAACAGACACATAAGTTAGCATTGGTTCTACACCTAACCAATTAGTGGTGAAATTATGCGTGACAGCTTTTAACTACTCATGGAAAATAGCAGGAGCATTACGAGTAGTTAATTTTGCAAAGACAAGAACCTAACTACTAGCGGTGCTCTAGCGGTTACTAGCGGTATATACAATGCAGCTGTTATTAAACAGTGCAGCTTGTCATCCTCGTGACTCCAAATTATTATTTCGTGGATTAAGCTTAAGTCACCTTCGTGGCAGAAGAAGTAGCTTGCTTGCTCTGTCATTTGGGGGTCTCGGGTTCAATTCCTGGGGTGACCAAAAATCACGATTGAGTATTTTTAGTCTGTAAGTGTATGTGGGTTGAACTGTGGGCTCTGTAGTGCCATTTCAGTTCTGGAATAATTAGGCCCTTTCTAAAAAAAAACGGCTTAACAGTATTAAACTGGTTTGCTAGAACTCGACCAAAACATTATACCTTTAATCAAAATGGTACATAAAAATATTTGGGCTGATCTTAGCAAATCACAGTTAAAAATAACTGGAATGTCTTGAGACAAAGTTCTGTGATGTGAGATTCTGGGGATTGTTACGGATTGAACTCCGTGAACAATATTCCTAGCATATTTCTGCTGGCCCAAGTACCACACCAAGATGAATACTCCACAAATGACGCCAACGAGTGGATCAATGAGTTCAACTGTCTAGAAAGCCCGCTCTGATGATGAAAGTGCTGAAAACGAAATCATAATTAATGATAAATCGAAACCAGTTGTTGTAGACACAACTACAGTGACGCATGGATAGATCTCGAAGGTACAACACGGAAATTTATATATCCACTATATTGACTGTTTTGGGTAGGATGAGATGATCAAGAATCCATCCGATTTTGTATGTAAGCCATATCGGACATATTTTAACCAGTGGAGTGTTTAAGTGAAAAATAAGTGAAGACTAGTGACCTGAAATGTGGATACAAGCGGCGTAACGGAAGAAGCTGTGTTTGGACCAGAATTTAGTGGCCTTTATAATGCATTCAATGCCAGAATAGCTAATGTCGTGTGAATGCTCAAAACTAGGAAGATCTCATCGACTCCAACGTTTGTGCGTATTTTTTGATTGAAATCGACAACCTTAGTTTTATGTCGCCGTGCCAGTGAGACGGGTTGGTTGATGTGCTTACAATATTGCTGCCGTTTTCAGCGTCCGTCGCTAACGAACGAATACAATCGACCTACGGTGTTCTCAAGAACTAAAGCCACTCGATCATATCGAAAGAATATGCGTTCACCTGACCAAAACCCTCTGTATAGAGGTGTGATTTTCATGCTGATGGTGTCATTGGACCGTTTATTTTTTTGTTGATGAAATGACCGTCACGTTATAGTGTATGGAAATTAGTGCTACATTAGTAGTTTCGACAAGACGGTGTGACATTACACACATCGGCTCTAAAATCGACTTATTGAAATCCAAATTCGATGACCGTGTTACATTCAGAAATGATCCTGTCGATCGTGTGATTTAACATATCTAGACTTTATTGATGGGGCTACGCTAAATCATTGATCTATGCCAACAAGATGGAGTCTTAAGAGTAGCTCAGATTTAGGTCAAAATGTGTGGCCGAGTTATTAAAAAAATTGGGTTCAATGAACACGGAGATGACACAGATCGTATACTCGATCGCACTACATAGTAGATTCATAATAAGGTTTAGTTCTTTTGGATATAGGAGTTCCTAATTGAATGTGATTAGGCAGTTGCAGGTGGCCCAACATCCAAGAAATCCAAGAAATGGCACAAGTTTTGTTCCGGTTTTACTTTCTAATTTTGAAAATGACAACAGACACACTGAACTTCATTAAAAATGGAGTGGTATCTTACAGCAATGTGATCCATGAGAAAGTCAGCTATTCGTTCTTTCTTAATGGTTTTAGACTTGAGTTTTGCGCCAAGATGTTGACCAACATATCACTTTTTCCGCAATAACAATTTCACAAGAAGCCAGTTAACACAAGAACTAAAGCCACTCGATCATATGAACCAACATTGAGTACAGCCAATGGTGATCGCTACATTAGAGTTTGAAATTAATGATATACGGTTTCAATAAGACGGTGCGACATGCCACACATCGATTGTGTTATATACAGAAATGGTCCTGTCGATAGGCCACCTAGATCGTGTGACATAATACCTCAGGGTCTATGTCAACAAGCCGTGCTAACGAGTCCATTTTGGATATTTGAACAGTGGCAACTTCCATAAATAAACATCACGTCCGTTTTGAAGAAGCCTTGAAGTTAAGACGACACGATGAAATGAAAGGTTCAAATCGAGCCAGTACTGTACACGTACACTAACGCGCATGCATCAAATACTCGATCTCGTCTAAACTATACTAATTGATTGTTTGTCAAACGAAAATGAAAAATCAAAAAATTTCCCACGTCCGACATAATTTCCAATCAATTTCTACAAAATACGAAATAATAATCAAAATAAAATTTTATTTTTTTATTAAAATGTACAAAAATGGATATTCGATATTTTTTATATGCGAATTTGATCGAATATAGATAAAACAAGTTATCAAGTATTATCGAACCCATAATTCTTGTTTCGGAGTTGTGATTTCTTTTCTTATTTACTATACGGTTTGTTTGTGTGTACAATTGTGATTCGACCAAATCCAAATCTTACAAACAAACAGCAAGCAAACATAAGCACAAAACTATATGATCGCGCGGACAGGAATACGAGAGCGGTGTGAGAAGTCTGTATAGAGAAAGTGAGCAGTCGCCTTTTAGGTCGAAATGCCTCGTTCCAATTCGTCGATCCCTTCTAATGATATGATTTGTTTACCCTTCAAAATATGGTTGAACCGATGATCTCCTCATTAGGGCCGAATCTCTTTTCGCCCAGCCATTTTCTTCAAGTTCGGAAACAGGAAATAGTCGAAGGAGGCTAATATGGCGGATGTGGAAACAATGATCTAATAAAAAGCGGTAGTCAAGACCCTACCATAACCTTCTTCGGTGAAGATTCACCAGTAGAAATTCACTGTTTAGATTGTTCTTTAGATTCTGGTGTATAGTATTGGATCCATGTTTCACCCACAATTAAATCACATTTTTGGTCGATTGTATATAAGCAAACATCTTAGATGCCTACTATCTCAGCTAATTCACACACTTTCACTCTGCGGCCTTGCAATACCGTATCATAGATTTTGCCAACCATTTTTGGTGTGGTGACTTCCTTTTGGCGTCCTGATCATTTGGCATCATTGGTTGTACTTGTATGACCACAACGAATGTGAAGAGTCCCCATAATATTTATCAAGCGTAATGGTTCCATGTTTTCAATGACTGACAGATCTGTCTGAAAATTATAATTCCGATTTGCGATTGTGGCGCCACCCTCTGTTGCAATTTTACCAAACTTCTCACGCCGCCCTCGTATATTGTAAAGAATATTTAAAAGTTTTGAAACAGATAAAGATGTTATCTTAGATATTTCTGTTTTATAATATAGCGAGATGTGTATCTTGCGTTAGAATCCGATTGGGGAATTAAAATAATTAAAATATCAGTAGAAGTATCGGTATTCGGTATGGAGAAAGGAGGAATCGATAAGACGATATATAATAAACACTTTGTGGCTATAAATCAGATTTATGCGGTCAAAAGAGTTATTCGTGCTTTTATACTATCCGTATACCTCTATTGTTCGGAACTTAATGGAATATTCGAAATAACCACGTAAGGTGGTGACATTTCCGTAGCATGGAAAATTTCTGTCTTAATTCCTTTCTGTCTTAAGTGAAACCAAACTCATATTCTGTCTGTCTGTTTGTTTCTATCTTTGCAAAATATTTTGGAGTTCTCTCCCAACTCTTTCGTCGATCGCTTATTTACGTCCTACTGTACGCCATTATACGCATATAGCTTAATCGAGGACGTACGTCTATAGGTCCAATTTACGTAGAACTATCAGCACATTACATAGCTCCATCCCTATCGGGATTCGAACGCGGTACCTTCCGCTCCAATTGTTGCAGTTTTATCCAGTGAGTTTTATCCAATTGGCCAGTCAAAATCAAGTTGTGAGCGAGCTTAAGCAGCACAGAGATTGAATATACATCTCAATTAGATCCCGGTTGTCATTATATACTAAAACAAGAGATTTTTTGGTAACATAACCATCCAAACATTGAAACAGCATGTGATCGAGATCACGAATGTGTGGAACTGGTAATCAACTGTTTGACTGATTTAAATCTACTTGTGAATACGAAAAGCGCGACAATAAAGTGATCTGCAAATATATAATGAGAGTATTTAGGATGTGACTTTGACTAGGTAATTGGGGATCTGAGTCGTACAACGTTTAAGTTTTAAAGCGCACAGGGAGAAACACTAATGTCCTCCAAATTTGCGTATGAAATAATCGTCAATATGATGGTGGTTTTAAGGTTGGGTTAACGAAGGTTGAAAATTAAAGTGCTAGAATATTATTGGGCGAGTAATTCAATACACTCTCTATGGTCTGAAATATATGGTGATTTATCAAATGGGGAACAGACTTTAGGAAAGATCAAAGAACTCGGTCGGAGAGTATGAATATATTCGACAAGATCTAATCAGTGGTAAATAGTGGTGCCAAGTGTTTCTCCTGCAAATCTGATGGTATGCCTGAATTTTGACCTGAACGACAAAAGATTTAATGAGTGAGTTATCAGTTAAGAGAGAAGTAATGAGTTATCAGTTACTTTCCGACTTTCTGGCTGGTTTAAAATAAATAAGTAAGGGAGGAGGTACTCAGGGCTACATACAAGTATATGAGAATAAGTATGTATCTTCAATCTTGTGGTAGTGAAGTGTTTCTTCAATGTTCAGACGATATGATTGCAAAAAGGAGTTGCTTGAATGAGGAGATAAATGATTATGATTTTATGGATGCTAGATGACATCCTGTTAATGTTCTTGTCGTAATACATTTCGCTGTCGCCGATACTTTTTAATCTCATGCTGGAATACAATCTTCGTAAAAGAGCAACACCTTGGATCTACTAGAACAATGTTCAGTTTCTGTTGGTCTCGAAATCAACGAGTACTAAACCAAATATGATCTCTGGTTTTCGGGACTAAGACCCAATTGATGTCAGTAGTACCCACACGTTTAAAGGAGTGATAAGATTAAAGTATCTGGGATCTCTCATTACTCACGATTATAGATGTGGGAGAGGATATAAAGGTTCTCGTTGCCGCTGACAGTGCGATGTTGATCAGACCTGTTATCATGTATAGATGTGAGACTTGCAACGGTGGCTCTACGGCGAAGAGAGCGATCTGGTGTCTTATGGTGATTTACAACAATATAAAGAGCTGAATCGTTGTTGACACGATAAGGGCCAACAGGGGCCTGTAAAATCCGTCAAAAAATGGTGCCAAAAAAGAAACACTACTACATCGTGGTTTAATAATCAGCTCATTTTCCCTCAATGCAGTGAAGAAAGAGTCACTAGGTGAGGAACTAGGAGAAAAACCTCCTGGAAGTGTTGAGAGAGGAGTGTGAACTGTTTTCTATGACAAGCTTGAGATGAGCATATCCGTTTGTCTCTCTTATTACTGAAGCGAGTATCAAGCTGAGCTAACCGCCCAGGTGGTGCAGTGATTCAAGCTGCGGCAGTTGGAGCGGGAGGTGCCAGGTTCGAATGCCGATCCGGGGCAAGATGCAAAAAAGGATTTTTCATCATTGATCGTTTTGGCGGTGCGAACTGTGGTGTTAATGAAAACATCTGGATCCCCTGTCGAGCTTAGAATCTGAGGTCCGTCCTATCGTTCATGTCAGTACTATAGGCTGACTTGGAGTTATGCAATGCGCAGATGGTTCTACGAAAATCGGACCTATCGCCATATATAAAGTGGTATCACAACGGACCATCGCCGGTCTATGTGTGCGGTAGCAGCCACCCAACAAAAAAAATCAAGCTGGCTGAGTGAAACTGTGGAGTTTCTGAACTAGTTGAGATTTAATGCGGTAAACATCGAGAGATGATCTGAGACCCTAGTCATCCGAAAATTTTTGCAAACCGCAGACGAGCACAAGATTGGTTCGACTATAAAACAGCTATAACGCTGTGATTCATTCTGTATGATCCCACATCTCAACCCCATACTGTATAGTACCAATTTCTCACACGAGTTCATCATTCTCCTCTTGAGTTGCATAGTAGGATAGTTCTTATATCTTATGTAGCAAATTGCATCTGGCTTTACTTTTGCGTTTGTATGTTCCAACTCGCGACGTTAAACGATGTCTTTCTGTATAAAAATATTGAATCTCCTTTTGTATATAAATTATATAGTCTGTCCGCGAACAGCGAGGGAACGAGAAAACTTAACGTAAACTGCCCACTATACATACACACACATTGGTTACTTATCTAGATATGATCAAGAGGTCACAATTATACTTTGAGCTGTTATAAATATTATATGTATGTTATAAAGAATATATTTCTAATGTTAAACACATATGTGTATATTGAGAGATTAACAACAGTAATAATAATAAAAATAATGGTAATAACAACAATAATCATAATAATAATAATAATAATGGCAATGATACGAAACGATGTACGAGTTGAGATATACCGTGAGACTCTGATGTTCTTCAATTTTTATTCCCCATACGCATTTAACGATTTTTTTTAAACATCTTTTGGCTCATGGACACAACAAGAGACGACGGACGACATACCATAGATTTCTAATATTATCATTATACTTGTACGTTTGGTTTGCGATCCCTACAGCGTTTTTATCGTTTCACTCGATATGCCATCATAAACTATAAACATATATAAGTTGTTTAATAGTTGAAATTTGTCGACAAGTCACCACACTTCATCAATATATCGTTTTGAAATACAACAAGAAATTGTTTAAGACTATATATTAATGGCCTAACTATTATATTTACACATTTTATTGCGATATATACAGAAAAGTATAAAATAATATGTAGAACATAAAGATCGTTTATGGCGTTTAAAATTATGAGCACATACACAGATTAATTGGATACAATAATCAAGACAGCGGTATAATGTTGAAAGGTGATCAGGAAATGTATAACGTATGGACGATTGGAAAATGCCTCAAACTATCGAGTTCAATTCGGTAAATTGCAGTTTATCTATTTTTTAACGGTTTTTACGGGCCGAACCGAGTCAACAATCTGACTCCATTGGGTTCGATCGCGAGCCAGCTCTTCATTTTAATGTAAACAACCAGATCGCTTTCTATACGCCGTGAAGCCATTGTCGCAGCGATGGAAAGTTCGCTGTATCATTCGAAACGTGGCCGAACTCGGTATGTGCCATCAACGTCGCGTTTTGCGTCCCATATCATATGCATGGTTCTTCTTTCAATTGTTAGAAACCATCTTTCGTACTTATTCGACAAGGTCAACCTCTCATATCCATATACATGACAACGGGTGTGATCAACACTCTGTACAATTTCAGCTTATCCGCATTTGCAAGATATTTTGATACTACTGAAATCAATTGCGTCTTGCGATCTCGAGAACCAGAGATCAGATATTTGGTTTTGAACTCGTTGATTTTGAGACCAACGAAAACTGAACACTGTTCTATCGGAGACAGCGCATATCCTTGTCGAACATCGGAATAAATAGCAAAAGCTCGTGATAGCCTGTTCTCAACTTTGACACAGCATTGTGACTGCGTTACTATCATTCTGTACACAGATGTACGTATTTGTTTGGTATTTGGTCGGAATCCTCTTCGGTAGTTACCACGGATCTTTACTAACCTTCAGGCATAACTACATTTCGCCGCATCCTCAATGAACACTTCTGCGGTCTGTATTTGAAGGTATTCAAATACAGCTTGTGATACATATATGTGGCATTAAGTCTAGCAGACAAATGTTCACGCCATGTATCGAGTACCGCATCGACGTTAACACAGAGGTTTCCATCCTTGTCCCGAATGGCAGTTGACCGAGATGGTCAACCGAGATGGGTTCAGTGATTCCGTTTAGCCTTCCACCATTCGCCTTCTTAATTTTACAAATTTGTTTAACTCTCCTTCTAGCAAGAACTGCTTTATTTCTCCTAACGATTGTAAACCGAGTTTGCTCTTCATTTTGAGCTATGTTTCGTTGCTCAACCGAAAGAAAACACTTCCCATCAAACCTATCATTTTTGGGTCTAGTTTTCGCTATACCGAGAGTAGAGCGCTGGGTGACATCCACAACCGAGGTTTTTAATACTTCCCAAACCCACTTCTTCAGACTGGTAATTAGATCGCAAAATCACGTTATCTATTCCTCTGCCTGTTTTGTACGAAAATTTCCATTGTAGCTTTGCAACGACCAGATAAATGTCACTGAAGATCGATAATGGTGTCAAACTCATTTTATACACTCGCGGACAAAATTAACGCATATTTTTTTTTGTAATAAAAAAAAATCCCGCTATACAATTTCAGTGGAACTGGTATCAAATGATCCCAAATTTATAATTTTCTCAAAAGAGGCACAAATGTGGCGTTATGGAATTATAGTGGCTATTTTTCATTGCAAAATGTTAAAATGTGTCGAACTATTTTTTTTTATAAACATTTAAGGTTTATAAACATTAAAACTATAGTTATATTACAATTTAATTTGATTAATTTAATAATGAGTATTTCCCCCCCCTCCCCCCCCCCCGTGCCCTTATTACAGTTTCCATCCTTCTGGGCATACTAAGTAGAATGCTTTGTATCATTTCTTGCGGAATGAGATTCCACTCTTCTTGCGCTGCAACTCTCAGCTCTGCTGTCAAATCTGGTGTAAGATTTCTAGCTCTTATACGGCGTTTTAGAATGTCCCACACGTCGGATTAAGATCAAGACTCATTGGTGGCCACTTAAGTGCACGAATGCCAATAGATCGACATGGAGATATTGTCGTACCGTTGCAGCAACGTGGACTGGAGCGTTATCATGCATTAACACAAAACTGTCATAACCTATGAAGCCCACATATCGTAAAACGTGATCGCCAAGAATGTTCCGAGCATACCAGTCTGCATTCATCCTCAAACCAATCTCCACCAGCTCCGTACGGCCATCCCAACTGATTCCACCCCAAAACATTATTGAACCTCCACCAAAGCTTACAGTTTGCACCATGTTACACGGTGCGTAGCGTTATTCAACTCTTCTGTATACAAGATTCCGTCCATCTGGTTTCCATAATTGGATTCTGGTCTCATCTGAAAAGAAAACAGTGGCCCATTGATCAGTTCTGAGTTCCCCAATTTGCATGAGAATGAGCAAATTCTAAACGGCTGGATTTGTGGCGGGGAAGAAGCCGTGGAACTTTTACGGGCCGTTTTGGAGTTAGGTTCACTTCTTTTAATCTTCGTCTTACTGTTCTGACACTAATATTCACTTGACGCGCACTAGGTAACTCATTTTTGAGTTGAGTAGAAGTTCGCTTTCGATCTCGTAACAAATTCATTTTTAAAAAACGATCGTCAGCTCGGTTGTGCACCTGTTACGTCATTGGCTTTCTTTTATACTCTAAGGTCTCACGATACCGCTAAAGTATTAAAGCTAGAAATCCTGCACCAGATTCGACAGCAGAGCTGAGAGTTGCAGCGCAAGAAGAGTGGAATCTCATTCCGCAAGAAATAATACAAAGCATTCTACTTAGTATGCCCAGAAGGATGGAAACTGTAATAAGGGCACGGGGGGGGGGGGTAATACTCATTATTAAATTAATCAAATTAAATTGTAATAAAGCTAGTTTTAATGTTTATAAACCGCTTTTAAAAAAAATAGTTCGACGCATTTTAACATTTTGCAATGAAAAATAGCCGCTATAATTCCATAACGCCACATTTGTGCCTCTTTTGAGAAAATTAAAAATTTGGGATCATTTAATACTAGTTCCACTAAAATTGTCCAGCGGGATTTTTTTTTATTACAAAAAAAAAATATGCGTTAATTTTGTCCGCGAGTGTAGATTTTGTCGGGAGATATGATAATTTTTCAGCGTCCACTTCACTTATATCACCAGAGAGCTGGAAACACGTATACTTTGAATAATCAATTTGGAACAACGTTGGTTGAATATATAATACGTTATACGTAGGCTTCCTGTACTTAATTATAAACGGCAACAAATTTCAAACTGTCAAAACACCCAGTGGCTAATACATAAATATTTGAAAGTTAATTAGAGCTCATTAATTGTGTTGGCTTTTTTTTGCATCGCACAGGACATGGTCGATATATAATATAAACCCTAAGAACAATATAGATGTAAGATCATTAACCGCCAATCGCTAATCAAAAACTTCTTTGTATCATATTGAACGTAGGCGTGTGACTGTAATATTTGGCGTCACATTGAGTGAAATCGATGCACAAAAACTCGATTAATATTTTTAATCGATATACGAGGGTGAAGTGAGAAGTTTGGTATTTATTTTGGCCATGGCAACTGCACACGTGTGGACTCGTGCATTATATTGATCGAAGAGAACATATCCAATGCGATCGTTTTTCTTCCCTTTTGGAGCTAATCTTGTCATGACCTTTTCTTTTTCAGACTATTTATACAGACTATTCTTTGGTCTCCGGTGTGTTGTGATGGATCCAGATGTACTTATTTGAGATGCCTACTAACTCAGCTATTTCGCGGCTTTGCAATACCGTATCATGGATTTTTTCAACCATTTTTGGTGTGGTGACTGCCTTTGTTGGCTGTTTTCAATGGGTTGGTTGTTTTCAATGGCTGTTCAAAACTGAAACTAAATGACAGATCTGGCAGAAAATTATAATTTAGTCTAGTGACAAATGGTATTGACACATGAAACCTGAGATTTGAGTTTGTGGCGCCGCCCTCTCTTGCAATTCCCGACTTCTCACTCCGCCCTCGTACATGCATACGAATACTGATATCGCTAAGACACAATATACCTTTCATAATGAACAATTTTATATTTATAACCAATATAGCTATATCTAAAGGTAGTTACAAAAAAAATGCTTATTACATGCATGAATGGATGAATGAATAAAATATTGTATGTATGTACCTAGCTATATACATTCCATAGAGTACCTCTATATAGTTTGTACGATTACATCGCGATACTTAATCGATCTCGTTAGTAAATAAGTTTTTCATTCATAAAAAAAAATATTGAATCTTGTTACTTACTTATATTGTTTCTTAAGTTTTGTGTGTGCACACTCCATCCGCGATAGTCGACGTACCCGTAATTGTGTTGCTCGACTGTTGTATATAGAAATTGTAATTGTTGTTACTCAATTTAATTATAAATTTAACACTTTGGCTGCCAATGTTGTAATGAGCATACACTCTAAATTCCACCCAACCACGCCAGTGTTTTTCGCAACATACATTCTTCAGTATGTGTTTCTATGCAAGTGTATAAACACTGGCGTAATAAAATAGAATTTGGAATGTATGTCTAGATTAACACTGGCTTAGTGTGGTGAAATTTGGGTTTGTATATCCATAACAACCCTGGCGTGATTGTGTGGAAATGCGAATGTATGACTATAACAACATTGACATGGTTGGATGGAATTTAGAGTGTATGCTCATTACAACATTGGCAGCCAAAGTGTTAACGAAACATTAACTTATGTTTGTTGTTTGATTTGCTGCAATTGCAATGTTATTGGAATAATAATGCAAGCCAATTTCATTGATTAAATTGTGTGTAGTACATGCATTTATACCATATAGTGGGAAAAATCGTTATGCGGTGGAAATGCAATGTTTCCATTCATTTTTCTTTTTTTGCACGTCGTGTTGAAACTGGAAATGTCATAGTATATAGAGACAGGAGATACAATCTCTTGCACTTCGATATTTATTTTTGTGCTAACGATATGATTGTGATCAGGTTTAGATCTATATTTTTGATTATAGTTTAATAAGCATATAGTTGAGGTTGGTCTGTTTGAAGGTTTTTAATCATTGTTTTTCGGTTTAATATACGACTGGTATAGAACGAACTAACTTATTTGTACACTGGACCGCAAAATTAACACAACACCCGGTTATATTTGAAACACACGGAATGATAATATATCGCTTTATTCAGCGGTAGCTGTATTTGGGGTTGCACTTTGACACGTTTCTAATTCCATCCCTTGATGGTGACGGTGTCTATCACTCCTTTGATGATGATTTTACTTTCGTCTCGTGTTTCGGAATAGATCTGGATTCAAGATGTTCGGTATGCTGTGCAACATATTATTATTTATTTGCTAGAATACTTCTGGCACTGATACCCATTCAAATGACATTCTCAAACAGGCGTATCCCTCTTAATATTTTTGTGATCTCTCTGACACTCTAATTTGTCAAAACCTTCTTTCCAAGAGTGCAAATAACTTCGATTTGTTTATCATGGACGACACTTCTTCTAGAGCGTTTAGCGATAAGGTTTTAGTTTCTTCTAGATCTCGGTTGGCGATTTCGCGGAGCTTTGATTCTACGATTACGAGGGAAAATTTTGACGAACGGTATATTCATGCTACAAAGGCCGTTTATAGAGTGTCTACATCAACTAATTTGATAGAGTACACTAGGAGAACTATCAAAACCATCGAAGACACCTTCCAGGATAGCACAATATAGACAAATTTTAGGTAAGCTTTTGGCCTAATCAACTTTCGTTAGGCAATCTCTCTCTCTCTCTATATATATATATATATATATATATATATATATATATATATATATATATATATATATATATATATATATATATATATATATATATATATATATATATATATAAATATTGTGGAATCAGCATGGGCGTAGCCACTCCGATGGAGGTTATGAGTGGTGTCCCCCAAGGCACGAATTTAGTGTTCTCAGAACTTCTTTCTCCGATGATTGTAACCTAGTGGTGTATGCGGATGACGTTCCACTTATTGTTTAGGCGAGATATGAACAATAACTTGTAGAGCCGTGGTGTAAGCTTTTGGCTCTGTACTCATCGATTGCAGTTGGCGCTGGAAAAGATTGAGGCCGTTGTAATGGCAGGTAGAATTATGATATCCTCAATGAATTTATAAGATAGGAGGAATAACAAACGTACCAACAGCAAAAATTAAATACTTTAGCGTATGGCTCGATGAAACGTTCAAGAACATATAATTTATTCAAATGGTGGTAAAGACGAATAGAACAACAACAGGCCTTGTTCGCTTAATGGCCAACACGAGAAAATTAAACCATAAAACAATTAAGAAAAAGTTGCTCTCCTCGAACATTTGACGGTGCAAAGACCCGTGATCAACTGGAGCACGTACAACAAACTATAACACTCCAGGTATGAAGCGCTTATAGGACAATTACAAACGAAGCAGCATAATATCTAGCATGCCACATATAACGTTAATAGCTCAACACAGCGTTGCAGTATTCAGCGGCATTCCTCAGAAAAGCGCCAAACACAAAATGATGGAACAATGGCAGGAACGATTGGAAAACGCAGACACGGTTGGCTGTTTTAACAGCTATTTATTTAAAATGCACATTAAACGGTGAATACCCGAAAAAAAATTGATAAGAATATGAAGGAACGGACGGTGAAGTTTTATTAGGTAAGACTCCGACATAGCACCCATGAGATTTCCCTTTTTACCCTGCAGTATATTCTCCCTTAAAGGTAGTTATGCCACCCAATTACAAACTTATATGTTAATAAACAATCGATGAGAACAAAAAATAAATCAATCTTGGGTATTGTGTAACAATCTTGAAAACAATTATATCGATCTACTTCACACGCGAAACAATGGAAAATAACGATTGTCACCCAAAAAAATTATGTGAGAAAAAACAAGCAGAGCTTTTTGTCGTCTGTGTGTACTTGTTCAATACATTGATAAAGAAAAACATTTTCATTCATATAATGCGGTAATCGCGACTATAAAAACTACACATATGGACGTTTATAGTAGTAACTGCTAAATATAGTGAGTAGTGATTGAAAAACATGAATGAATTTTCTATTTTATATATGGACTGAACGACAGTGGAAAATTGTGCAATGAATAAGAATCACATATGCAAAAATAGGGGGCACCCGGGTTTGAACCGGGGACCTCTCGATCTGCAGTCGAATGCTCTACCACTGAGCTATACCCCCACACTGTATAATGAATAAACGCGTGTCTTATATAGTTAGTACACATTGTATGAATGGTTTGTACGTCTATGACCCCGTCTTCTATATTAAAGTACAAATCTACATAAACATAAAATATGCAAAATTCACGTCAGGGTCATTGGGTCATTTTGGTTCGTATAAATCATTTCGACATTTTTGCTATACATAAACACATATTTATGTGTTTGTTGTTCTTTCGTTTATACATGTTTTAATTACTTATATGCTAAGTGAACCCACACACGTATACAGAGCCTTATTATGTACTCAAGAATTATATTTAGACACAAACTGTCCAATATAGGGTTATTTAAAATTGTTGACCTATAGGGAGGTTAACGTAACTCTATTTGGTTTATTGGAAAATGGTAAACCCGTAAACCCACTATATCATTGACAACAACAACCGATGGCAAAAAATGTATATTACACTTAAGAAAATAGTTTTATATTTCTTATATTGTATGTATAGATAAATAATTTAAATTCCAATCTTTAAATCCATAAGTAATTTATTTGATGTAGTTTTTGCGTTGGTTTCTTAAATTGTATGCGACTTGGTATTTCATTTGTGTTTAACACTTTGGAATGGTGTATATCGATATGTGCTTGAACAATATACGGTCGATAGCTTCAAGTTAAGCGCCAGTTTGGCCTATTTATAAACTTAGTTGATTTAACGTTTTCGGTACTGCCCGGACTTGGTTTGATACGACAACAGAATTAATCCAATTAATTCTCATGTACAAATGTCTTGTTACTCTGAGTTATTCCAAGTCATGTCCGATTCATGTATATATTATCGCTAAATGGTTTTAGAAGGAATGTCTTCCTGGAAAGGAGCTCTATCCTCTATATCTATGATATCACGCCTTAAAGAACCCGAGTCAGCCGATTTAACATCAACTTTTGGTAAATTTGGTTCATATGGTTATTTTTTCTCTCCAATTTCAGTCAATTGCCATTCCAGGCAATCGGAAAATGTGCGTTGGCAACAACCTGAAATGACACTCGCAATAGATACATCGATTGTTGAACAACTAAATAAACGGAAAGAATGGTTTGAGAACCAGTACATAAATGAACCGGATTACAAACTTCCAGATGGCAACTATAACAAACTATCCTCTTGAAGTTAGAACTCTCATTCAGAAGCTGAAAATAATAAGGCCGCTGGTATATATACCAGCTGCAAATTCAAAAGCGACACACAAATAACTACAGGAATTCTAACACGAATCGATTCCAGCAAGAAATGGAGAGCTACATCACTTCTCAACAGCACAGTAAAAGTATTAGGAAGGATAATCCTTGATCGAATTAGCAACAACTATAAGGATGAATAAGAAGGATATATGCCTGAAGGAACTGTACAGATCATATGAACACTATACGTACCATCACATAACAGCCAAACAATGGAACCTCGTCATTTTTCTTACTCTTTGTAGACTTCGAATGACTCATTTAGTTGAGACGCAATCTGGAAGGGACATGAAAGAGAACATCAATCAACGCATCAATAAAGATAGAAATACGTTCAACATGCTTCACAAGGGTTGGACTGATCCGTACTGTAAAGGAAAGCAAAGCTTCGTTTGTTCAATATGCGAGTGTAAAATCAGTATGGTTGTAAAACTTGGAAATACACACAGAAGATCACAAAGCTGTGTTTGTAAACCAATGCCTGAGATGAAGAATTAAATGCTTTTGGCCAGATAAGATCAAAAATGAAGAGTTTCTGCTACAAACAAACCAAACAGACATTGAAACCGAAATTAAAAAGCGCTAGTGGAGATGAATTGGCCCCACACTGAAATAGATCCCAAATGTTATAACAAGACTATCGTTGAAATCACGTGGAAGAGAATGGTGCTAGCCAGGTAGAGCTGAAAACCATAGCCTCAATAGAGATGGTCCATCTAGTTCACGAAATAAGTTCAGTTCTTTAAAGAAAATTAGCTTTATTAATCTGTTTGTTTGTTTTTTTCTTTCCAATCTGTTTTCGGGCTCAAGGCTCTCCCAACTCTTTCGCGCTTGGCTTATTTACGTCCTACCTTACGGCATTACAGCCAAATCGAAGACGTACGGCTATAGGTCCGATTTACGTAAAACCATCTGCACATTGCATAGTTCCATGCCAGCCTAAAAAACTGACATAGAAGATGGTCATTCGCACCACCGATCCGATTTGATTTTTACTAAAATCTGGATTGTTAGTTTAGCTACTAGCCGTTAGATGTCTCTAGTTAGCCACGTACAAATAAACGATAGCCTAACATGCTGATAAAATCGATTGTTTATTTGTTCAGTATTCAGCAAATGTCAAAAAACAATAAATTTCTTTACCGAAGCAGACGCAAAACACAAAGTTTTATCTTGCCTATAACCGTAAAGAAACAATTATATTTTGTATGAACATTTGATTTACGGCTACTTACAATTGTGATACGGTAACGTTAATTAATCGCCTATATAATAGGAACTAAGATAAATAGTCTTATTAAACAGTAAGTAATGTGATTTGCATGGTACATGCACGATAACCTTCAAGTCGTTCATTTTGTGTCTTTTCAGAGTCATAACTACTCTATAATAAAAATACACTCCAGCATGAGCGCTAAGAAAGAAATGATTGCTCCACCACCCAGCCAAAAGATCGAAGACGAATACTCTGTAGAAAAAGTATTAAATAGACGGGAACGCAATGGCAAGGTGGAATATTTCTTGAAATGGAAGGGCTACTCGTCGGACGAGAATACATGGGAGCCTGAAGAGAATTTAGACTGTCCCGATTTGATTGCAGCATTCGAAGAGCAGCGTAAAAAAAATGAAAAACTAAAAGGTATGTGATTGTGTGGGTGTATTATGGAAGATTGAACACACTTTGTTTGCGTTTATTTAAATAGAAACCAATAAAGAAGAAGAAATTGGTGCGAAACGAAAAACTTCCAGTCCAATACCGGACGATTTTATAACACGCAAAAAATCAAGTTCAACAAAGCAGGGTTTCGACAAGGGAATGGAACCGGAAAAAATTCTCGGAGCAACAGACACATCGGGTGAACTTATGTTCCTTATGAAATGGAAAGGCATTGACGAAGCGGATCTGGTGCCCGCCAAACAGGCGAACGATAAATGTCCCAAAATAGTTATACAATTCTATGAGGAACGGCTTACTTGGCACAGCACCGAGAAAACTGATAAGAATAAAGGTGATTAGAGAGACTACAGGAAAACAAAACTGGCAAATTGTGCCACCAGTGTTGAATTAAAAACTTCTTAATTTTTTCCTTTAAAACAAATTGATTTTATTATTTTTTTAATTTAATTCATAAATTTTCGTTTTTATTGTATTTTCGATACTCGAATAGTATTTCATTCGTATCAAAATAGTTTTACATTCGTTAAATTTTGTTTCTTGTAAATTTGTTTCGAATTTTGTAAATAATTCTTTCAGTGTTCGTTGAATTTCACTAAGAATTTTATTTAGTTCTGGTTTCGTTTGTGCCTCGGCCACCTGAAGTAAAAATAAAATATTTTATGTTAAAAGTGAATTTTACGCCATATCGATTTATGTATTATTGATTATTAATGTTTAAGATAAATAAATTTTTAAGATATAAAACCTCTTCGTTTTTATCCATCATCTCGATTAAAAATTCTGTGTCCATTGCGCTATTATCTTCGGAAATCACGATACCATGTTGTTTGAGAATGTATTCGGCCCGTTTTATTGGCACCGAAAGTGTTTTATATGCCTGATTTATTAACGAACTCCATTCCATTGAGTTGGTACGCTCTAAATCGCATCTGCAAAGGTACAAAACCGTTTAGACTAGATAACACGATTATCGTTACACAGCCCGATACTCACTTGCTACTAAATTTATCCGGATGAATAATATTCTGAATTTCACGAAACTTACTGGTTAATTCTGTTGCGGTCACATTGAAGTTAGTCTTGAGTCCGAGCAATTTAAAATAGTCCTGGAATTTGGGATAAAAACATGTTATAGTGCCATCGAATACTTGAATAATCGTTGACGTACCTGATTCTTTGTCACCTCCAGCAAACTACCACAATTTTCACAAAAAAATAAATTACCATGAATCGAATTATTACCTAGCGCTTGGCAATTCCAACAGGGATCTGATTTAATACAATAATTCCGGGACGGTACTTGCCAAACTTTTTCCACATCTGACAAACTGACATTTGCTGGATACGTGCGATGGCATGATGAAATCGTTCGAACGGCACTTCCATTATTGAAAAATGCAATTTGTACCAAGCGAGAACACTTATTGAGTTTACTTAAATATACACTCATTGTTATATCTTACTTATGTAATTAGAATGTAACAAACGTACGCAAACAAAAAATATATTTTGCTTGTCCAAACCGTAAAATTTGACGTTTCTGTTAATTGTAAAGGTATGCGGATTGCAGGCAATGTTGTCCTCATACTCAATACACTACACATCAATATAAATTTGTAGTGTAGGTTTTATTTCATTAAGTTTTCGTGTGACCCAATAGATGGCTCTACTGTTCCAAATAATAAATCAAATTAGAAATTTAAATCTAACCTAAAAATTGTATTCCAATTTTCGTGCTGTCTGTCAATGTTCATCACGCGTTTTGTAATTTAAATAATTGAAATAAATAAACAAAATAATTAGGTAATTGTGTAGCTGTTGTGAATTATATAACATATAAAGTATGTCGTGGTTATTTGGATACAAAAGTCAATCGCCGCCACAACCGCCTCCCGATGGTTCTTCAGGTGAAAGTGCTGCCGGAGGTGCAAATGTTTCGAGTGCCGATATGAATTTATCCCGGGCCGAGAAACGTGCCATGGAAGCCTATCGATTTGATTCGTCGGCATTGGAGCGGGCCGCCGAAGCAGCCAAAACATTAGAACGTTCAAGTAAGTGTTTATAGGTTATGTGTGACATCAGTCCGATTAAAGATTGCATAATACAAAGAAAAATATCTATATTACTTTAATCATTACAGAACATGCCAAAGAAGCACTGGAATTGTCCAAAACTCAGGAACAAACACGCCAGGCAGAACTAATGACGAAGGCCAAGGAATACGAAGCTCACATTGAACAGTCAAAAGTCGAACAGAAACGGGTCGATTACGATGAAAGAAAAAAACTATTGGCCGAGGAGACAAAACAGACCCAGGCTCGTGCCCAATATCAAGATCAGCTAGCCCGTAAACGTTATGAAGAGCAATTAGTCCAACAGCAACGTGTACAAGAAGACAATTTACGCAAACAAGAGGAGAGTGTGGCGAAACAGGAAGCAATGCGACGAGCCACTATCGAACACGAGATCGAAATGAAAGAGAAAAATAAATTAAAACTTTTGGAGGCTGAACTTCGTGCAAAAGCAAAAGTGGATCGAGACAATCGCGACTTAACACTCGAACAGATTCGGCTAAAAGCGCAAGAAAATCGTGTCACCGTTCTCGAAAGTATAAAAACAGCAGGAACTGTGCTCGGAGCCGGAGCCCAAGCCTTATTAACCGATTGGGAAAAAGTGCTTGCAGCCGCTGGAGGTTTATCACTACTTGCCCTCGGTATATACTCGGCTAAAGGAGCTACCAGTGTTTCGGCACGATATATCGAAGCCCGTATTGGCAAACCATCGTTAGTCAATGAAACTTCTCGTTTCTCGATCCTTGAAGCAGCTCGTCATCCCATTCAAATGTTAAAACGGTTTAAATCGAAACCTGCCGATGCACTACAAGGTGTCGTCCTAGCACCAAAACTAGAAGAACGTTTAAGAGATGTTGCGATCGCAACTAAAAACACTCGTGTCAATAATGGCATGTATCGCAATATCTTGATGCATGGTCCTCCCGGTACCGGTAAAACTATGTTTGCGAAAAAATTAGCAGAACATTCTGGTATGGATTACGCAATTATGACCGGTGGTGATGTTGGCCCCATGGGACGCGATGGTGTTACAGCGATACACAAAGTTTTCGATTGGGCAAACACAAGTGGCCGTGGCCTATTATTATTTGTTGATGAGGCCGATGCCTTTTTACGTAAAAGATCGTCAGAACGAATTTCAGAAGACTTGAGATCAGCACTTAACGCATTTTTATATCGGACTAGTGAACAAAATCCTAAATTTATGTTGGTATTGGCGAGTAATACACCTGAACAGTTTGATTATGCCATTAACGATAGATTGGATGAAATGGTTGAGTTCACATTACCTGGTCTAGAAGAACGAGAACGTTTAGTTCGATTATATTTTGATAAATTCGTGCTCCAACCAGCATCGGAGGGTAAGAAACGCTTTAAGCTGGAACAATTCGATTACGGTGAAATTTGTACACGAATGGCTAAACTATGCGAAGGTATGTCAGGTCGTGAAATATCAAAATTGGGTGTATCTTGGCAGGCGGCTGTTTATGCTTCCGAGGATGGCGTACTAACAGAAAAAATGGTATTAGAACGATGCTATTCAGCGGTTGAACAACACAAACAGAAAATGGCTTGGTTGTCGGAACAAGAGAAAGGTGATCATAAATCGATAACGGGGGGGAAACACGAATAATTTCATTAGGGTTAATAATTTCTTAGATTTACAATTCCTTTTAAATATATATTTTGTGGTACTGTGATGGGGATGTTTGTCCGAATTATTACTCGTACTCGTTATAGTAAATTAGACTGTATCTCGAATGACGAGCCCTGTAAATGATTGCGCATTCATTCACATTCGATCAATTCCTTTATTTAAATAGTCCTGCATACCACATCCCAATAATTCAAGAAATTTATATTAAACTTCTTTTGGGATGTGTGGAATATTTTTTTTTATATATTTTGTAAATTAGAAAACTGATACTGCATTTTTATTATTTAATGTAGAAAATATTTGTTATAATTTTTATTATTTATAATAAGTTTTCCAATTAGACAAGAAAATTATGCAGTTAATTTAATCAAAACGAGAATATTCACTATATTTGTATATAAAAACATGAAACAAAGAATATAAAGTAAAATATATTTGTTAAAAATTATGATAAATAGTCGTTTTCACTCTCTTGTCAGTTCTATCCAACAAATTTAAGTTCTGAACTTCCATTTTACACATATACAAGCCATCTTCCTAAAGCTGCGGCAATTGGAGCGGGAGATACCGGGTTCGAATCCCGATGAGGCAGGAAGCAAACGGGACTTTTCACCATCTGATTACGATCGGTGGTGTCAATGAACACATCTATGACCCTCTGTTGGAGTGTAGAACTCATGGGCCAATCCATCTTTCATTTCAATACTATAGGCTGGCATGGAGCTATGCAATGTGCAGATGGGTCTACGTGAATCGGACCTATAAAGTATGATGTAAATAAGCGAACCGCGAAAGAGTTAGGAGAGCGTTGAGCAGATTATAAAGACAGACAGAAGTTATATTCCATTTAAGTACGAACGAGTTCATCAATATAAGAATACTGTCATCGATCATGTATAAGGACGTTAGAATCTGAGGTCATTTCAATCTACTTCCTCTACTAATGACGTAAATACGAAAATTTTCACCATGCTAGGGTAAGTAACCTGAAGTACCACATATCACAATAAAAGACATAAACAATGCTCTGAAAACATTTGGGGATGATTGCGGCCTTGACCAAATTTCTTTTCTGAAAGATTACAACTGTTTGGAACTACCCTTGGCATACTATTCAATCGGTCGTTGAGATTGGGACATTTTCCTCAAAAATGGAAGATAACTAGAATAAACCTACTATTCAAAATTGGAGATAGGTATAACATCGATTTCATCTGGACGGGAGATATTTATGACCTGGAGACAATCTAGATTATGTACTTCGCCTTTGGAATATGCTGTTTGGTGTCCGTTTAATGGTACAAACATCAGTAAACTAGCAGATATTCAGAAAAAAATTATCAGTGACTTTACTTGAAAAGGCGGTTGGGAGTGTTATCACGAATTACAATACCATGAAAACCTGCAGCTTTTACTACCATATCTGGATAGCTGTAAAACAAACAACATTGCAACTCTGGAAAATAGCTCGTTTGTCGGTAACATTTGATTGGGTCAAATTAACGCACCGTCAATATTGGAAAATTTACAAATTAAAGTACTAAGTAGACAGTAAGAAAAAATTATTATTTTGTGTCTGACAGTATCCAGAGGTTATCGTAGGAGGCGACTTAATCTGGTTGGATTGCTGGGTTGACAAGCCGCATCCGTAAAAAACCACACATGTTCGAATCGAATACAGACTCAATTTATTATAATTTGGATAATCTGATGGGCTTTATACCTGGGCACGATAGATTGGTGACTTTAATGGCAGCTGCGTTACTGTCATTTTACACAGATATTCCATTTTTTTGGAATTCCTAAATACCTGGTGTACTTCACGAAATTTTTCGTACTACTTGGAAAGAATCATCCGTAGCGAGAAAACTTGATCAGTGGCTGCCCGATTTGGAAGGAATCATACTTGGTAGTCACTGATAATTTCCTCCACCGGTCCCGAATTGCAGTTGGCCGAGATCTTAATGTATGGTGCAATTCGGAGATTACTTTGAAAAAAACCACGCGAATTGCGCTCATTGCAGAGTTATTGTACTTTTAAGTCCTTAGCCTTCCACAATTCTTGCTTCTTCTGTCTACAAATTCGATTAGCTGTCCTCCTAGGAGACGTATTTATATTTTATTTAGTTGAGTTGAAAGATTTTCGGGTAACTGAATTAAACTCTATCACAAGTCAATCAGTTTTATTTTTTTATCTATACAATCTGTTTCGGGGCTCGAAGCACTTCCAGCTCTTTCGCGGTTCGCTTACTTACGTCCTTACCTTACGCCGTTACAGCCAAATCGAGGACGTACGGCTATAGATCTGATTTTACGTAGAACCATCTGAACATTACATAGCTCCATGATAGCCTATAGTAATGACATTGAAGATGAGTTGGCGAATGTATTCTGCACTCCAACAGGCGGTCATAGATGTGTTCATTCACACCATCGATCGTAATCGTATGGTGAAAAGCCCCTTTTCCATCCTGCCCCTATCGGGGAATTTGAATTCAAAATCATGAATTGTGCAACTATTAAACCGCACGTACAAGGTTGTATGTATGTGATTGAAATTATTGTGAGTAAAACAATATTTTCTGTTGTCCAACCTGGAATAATTAATACACATCTAGTTTTATAGTTAGTTGTAAATTTAAATAGGTGTTCGTTACAAGTTACATAATTTATTCGATTAGTTATAATTCCTTATCGATGGATGTTGATAGTTTTTAGTTGCTTATTTATCGCAAACTGTTGGTGATACATTAATCAAAGGTATGTGTATTCGGGTTTATTTAATTAATTTTACATACCTAATATGTGTTTGAGGTTATGTTTAACACATGGTGAATAATATGACAAGCTATTTTACCGGGCTTGAATCCCGATATGGACAGGATGACAGGGCATCTTAAATCGTACCTATAACCTTGCGTCCTCGACTTCGCCTCGATTAAGCGAGCCACGAAGGAGTTCGGAGAGCCTTGAGCCTCAAAACAGATTACAAAGAAAAAAACAGACAGAGCCTTCGTTTTGAAAAGTACAGAACTCATAAACCGATCAATTTTTCATGTCACTACATAGGTATAAGAAACAGTAAAACGTGAACATTAACTACGGAAATCGATTTAATAACCGATGTAAACGTGTTCACTGTAACAGTTGCACCAGGCTCATTTTCGAAAAAGTAAGTTCCAATCCAATCGCACGTAGCCAGACCAAAGCTCGACGAGGAATCGACATACCTGAGTTTTCTTCAACGCTACGAGCTACAGTAGCAATATTCACAATTGTTCTTGAGCAACGCAAACAGTTTCAATTTTTCACACCTTTAACTTTTCCTTACAGCTATTTTTTCACCAGTTTCACTATTGCCGACCGAGAAGGTGATTCACGATGACCAAAAAGTGATCTAGTATTGCGAACTAATTCCAATGCGTTATTGATGCATCTATATCGTAACATTTTTAGTAAAGGGGTAGTTTTTACTTGTCAAATTTCAAAATATGACGGCTTCAAAATTGATAGCTGCCCAAATAGATGGCTATTCAAAATAAAACCTCTTATTGGAAAAACCCTATAGATCATTCAGTGAGGCATTTGAAATCTAACACACATTGCTAAAAATACATCATGGTTCCACATTTCATAACTATTTTCAATGCTTACACTTAAGTCTGGTTGAGTCATTGTAAACATAAGTTTAACAGGTTTTTATGTAAATTACAAAAAGCTGTAACCGAACGATGTAACCGATGTAACCTATTATTCAATTAATGCCTAATGGTCAAGGATACTACGATGTTAGATTTTAATCAGCAGCAAAATTATAAAAATTACTCTCAAACCATAAGAGATTTGAGGTTTTGGCTAACAATAACCTCTTTTCCGCAAGCAAGTTTTGCCCAAATACTATTGTTCAATTTCTGTATATCTTTAATATGTGCGGTAGATTTTGTCCATAAGAAGATCGACTTTTGTTTCTTGAACGATTGTGTAGTTTGTAAGGTCTAGCTAGGTTTACTTGAACCACAAATTAAATAACTATACAGATTGAAATCTGCGAGTAAAATGTATTATGCATAAAAATTTGCGAGTCAACCCTCATTGTGTACATATTCTATGACGATATTTTACGAAAATAATCCGAGTAAGCTTTTTGCTTTACGTTTTTGCTTTGTGTGGGTTACCTCGCAAAACATTATAAAAAATGAATTTTATTCGTAGGTTTCTATCTGTATAGTTAATTTGTGCTTGAACACATAACGCATCTGAATTTGGATCTGTAAATCTTCAAAAATATACTTGTGCCGATGCGATCCTTAAATAACATTAAACCAGTTCGAAGATAAACTCGACACTTTTGGTGAAACTGCCGACATAAGTAAAATTGAGAAATTGGGCATTTATAAATCGTCATGTCAGAGAGTATACATTTGTATATTAAATTACGAAGAAAGGCCTTTACAGTGCCATCATTGATTAAATTTTTGAATGTCGCCATTCCATATATAAGATAAATGGATAGGATTTCTGTGAATCCAATCAAAATGCAACGTTAGAATTATTCAAACTATATAGTAACTTGCCATTAAATTAACATGAAAATCTTCTGATTCATTAGTCCTGTCGTATAGTACGATAAGTTCTCAACAAATTTACTTATATCATCATTATTCGTCGATTTATTTCTATTTTATAATCGGTTCTATTTCATAATTGGTAACTTCCAAGTCAACCTACGTATTGAATATTTGTCATGCCAGTCAGGTACCCACCTAAAAGTTTTCGGTTAACATTAAAATTGCACAACGATGAATTAATAAATAGCTCAAACCGACACTGTATACATTTTTCAATACCTTATTGTACACGTTAAAGGTAGAGTTTGCGTGCAAAAAATCAACAATATACAACAACAAATGTGTTTGTACCAAAATAATTTGCATACTGCACTTTTTATGCGCATGCCTGTTTGTTTTGTGTTTCTTGCGAAATCAACAGAGTATGTAGACCTTATAAAATTGTATAAATGTATATAATAAGAAAATTCAAGAGAATTAATAATCCAAGCATCCAAACCAATTTCTGTGTATTTGTAACCGGCTAATAATAGTTTTTAGTTGCAAATAATACATACATATATAAATAGTATGTAGTGGTTTAGACCTATTCATCGAAATTGATTTACCGAAAACTATTTCTTTGCGAAGCGGTACGATTTGCTTGTTTTTAAAAACAACGGTAAAAATTAGCTTATTTCCCAAAAGGATATACATGATTTTCGCTTTCCCTGTTACTTCTGGCCGCCTTGCAATAATTTGATCAGTTGGTATATAGTAACTCAATCGTTCCACTTGTACGTTTCAAATGATGCACATGTTCATTTTTTTGTGCGGGTACTGACATAAATATCTTTTGAGACTTTTGTTGGAGATGCGCACATGTACAACAAAACAACATGTATATCAAATTTAGCAAACTCCATGTATCCATGACCTTCTAATAATAAATGAGAGGGGAGAGAGAAGAGAATATATATATATATACTTTATATGAAAAATATAATATTTATTCTATCGTGCTTTTACCAGCATATTTAGAATAACAGTAGTAGTAGTGGGCTAGTTTGAGTACGTTTAGTTAGTCAATGTTCACTTTTTCAATGTTACGGATGACTGTTCCGTAGTGCTTTTTGTTGTAGTTGTTGTTATTGTTTAGTTTCTGTTTTTTCATATCAAATTAAAATTATTTATAAGTTTTTGATTTGTAATTTAAGACGCTATGTTTAATATTGCTCATGTTAAGACGACAATTTTTATTTTCTTAACAGCAAAAATATTTTTTTGTTGAGATAATAATAAATCGAGATAGAATTTTTTTTTTGTGAAAATTTATCTGTTTAAATATAGAAATAATGTCAAGTTATGTGTTGAATGTTTGGAAATTTATTTAGTTTATAATATATATTTATCCCGGTTGTGAAAAGTGAAAATTTCATGATGAAAATAAAAGTAAATAGTGTTTTTTGTATTATTCCTATTATGTGATAAATCGTTTAGACAAAAAAAATCTTCAAGCTTGCGTATTTACAAGCCCATATACCTTATTGATAACATAGCGTTACATTACAGGAACAAAAGATTATTAAACAGAACATCTTGTTAGAATCTTAAAATAATGAATTAATTTTCCTTCGCACAGTAACAGTGAGTTTGGGAATTATGAATCTTATATACAAATTGTTTGTGTTTTCTGATTTATTGGTTAAACTGGATTCGGCAATATACATTTTATATCCCTCCATCAACGCAAATTATTTACTATTCTTCTCACCATGTATTTTACCCCTTTTCTACTTGTCTACATTTAGAGATTTTACCGGATTTTGTATAATCTATGTTTTTATGATGAATACAAATATGTATTTAAGAACTTTTGGTCGGTGTATAGTTTTTAATCCCATTTAGTTTATTTAATCTGGATACTGATAAAAAAACGGTACAAACTGCTGTGGCCAGTGTAGCAAGCTACATTCAAGCCAAACTATATACTTGGTCACTTAATAAGTCCGTAGGATAAGTAAGAAAAAAAAAATAATTTTGACAAAACTCGATTTTATTATTCAACATAGTTGTCTTCGAGGGCGAACGAGTATAGCGATTTTCCAACTTTTCGATACCAATTTTATAGTACGTTTGATTTCTCTTTCTCATCAAAATAAGGGTCTACTACGAAATCCCGGTTTTCAAAATCCCGGATCCAAAATCCCGAAACCAAAATCCCGGTTTTCAAAATCCCGGTTTTTAAAATCCCGGTTTTTAAAATCCCGGTTTTCAAAATCCCGGTTTTCAAAATCCCGGTTTTCAAAATCCCGGTTTTCAAAATCCCGGTTTTCAAAATCCCGGTTTTCAAAATCCTGGTTTTCAAAATCTTGGTTTTGAAAGACATGTTTTTTTTAATTCGGGCCGCCCGAATTAAAAAAAACATGTCTTTCAAAACCAAGATTTTGAAAACCAGGATTAATTAAAATATTCTATACACTAGAAAATTTAAAACCTATTTCATTAATAGTAAAATCCAAAGTAGTAATAAAATGTAATTTTTGGTTAATTCTTGGACAATAAATTGGGGTTGGTCGTGAAACCTCACCAAACGAAATCGAAATCTCGAATCAATGAATAATCGAATTTCAAAAATTCTCGAAAATTGTATCTCGAATCGCAAATAACAAAATATTTTTGTAATATTATTGCCGACGTTGTACAAATTTTACTTAGAATTGTAGAGGTTAACGGCTTCGGTAACTCCGAAGTGCTTTAGATTTCAACTTCGAGGGACGTGGTTCTCTCACCGCAATATGCACCCAGTTTTTGGACAGTTTCCGACAACCCAATACTCGAGAACTTTCTAAGACCCCAAAACTTAGTTGAGGGTTGGCACCATCGGCTCAAATCACTTGGTGTAAAACCGCATATTGGACTTTACAAACTTATGTCCGAGTTTGGGAAAAAAGTGTAATAGTGTAAAACTAAATAAATAAAAAGCACGACTATGATGAAATTTCATATCTAAAAAATATTGCACATATTATTGCGTTAGTAAATAAATAGTAATTCCTATATATACTTTTTTAGCATAGGTTAGATTAGGTTAGGTTGTTGTGGCTGCTATCGCACACTTAGACCAGCGATTGGTTCGTTGTAATACTACTCTATGTATGGCTATAGGTCCGAGTTTTTTCGTAGTACCTTCTGCGCATTGCATAGCTCCATGTCAACCTATAGTACTGACATGGAAGATGGGTCGGCCCATGGATTCTAAACACGACAGGGGATCCAGATATATGTTCATTTTTCACACCGATCGCACCGCCCAAACGTACCTCCCGCTCCAACTGCCGCAGCTTTAATCACTGCGCCACTGCTGCCGGGTGGTTTTTAGCATAAATATTTTTAAAATATTTTAGTTTAATTTAAAAAAAAAGTTTTAGTTTTATTTTATAATTTTATAAACAAACCTATAAAATAAATCAAACAGTTTTTTTTTGTGCCGAAAATACAAGAAAAATCTAAACCGGGATTTTACAAAAACCGGGATTTAGATTTTGTGAAAACCGAGATTTTGTAAACCGGGATTTTGAGAACCGGGATTTTGAGAACCGGGATTTTGAAAACCAGGCTTTAGAAAACCGGGATTTTGAAAACCGGGATTTTAAAAACCGGGATTTTGAAAAACGGGATTTTCAATTCCGGGATTTATAAAAAAACCGGGATTTTGACTAACCGGGATTTTGAAAACCGGGATTTCGTTACACACCCTCAAAATAAGCCTTAGTTTCAGCCATTACTTCATCATTGTACTTAAATATCTTTCCAGCACGCATTCTCTTGAGATCTGGAAACAAGAAAAAGTCAATGGGGGCTTAATATGAAGAATATGGTGGGTGGGTAAGCAATTCAAAGCCCAATTCATTCAATTTTGCCATCGTTTTCATTGATCTGTGACACGGTGCATTGTCTTGGTGAAACAACACTTTTTTCTTTTAGAATTTTCTTTTGCTTTTTTCTTTGCGATTTCAGCCTTCAATCGATCAAAAAGTTACCAGTAATAGTCAATGGTGGTTCCTTTTTGGAGATAGTTGAAAAATATTATTCCGTTCGCATAATATTCGAAGAATATTATACGGTTCGTCGGCTGCTTTCCACTCAGCTGACTGTCCTTTGGTGTGTAATTTGTCATCCATTGTCACATATCGACGAAAGAATTTCATTGTATTGCGGTGTAACAGTGCCAAACACTCTGAAGCATCGATTCATTATTTTCACAGAGCTTTCGCATACCCAAATGTTCGTGTAAAATGGTAAAAACACTATACCATCTGATACCTTTACTATGTTAGCTAGCTCGTGCACTTTCAATTTGCGATCGTTCGTCATAACCAATTTGTAAATTTTTTTAATGTTTTCTGGAATAACAGCCTCATTTGGGGATCCACTGCGCTCTTCGTCATTTGTGCTGGTACGACCACATTTAAATTAAGCAATCCTCTGCCATTTGTCTCGATGGAGCAGAGCACGGATAATGATAACGGATAATCAAGCCATTGTTTGGTTTCTACTGTATCTTTTTCATCAAAAACCATTTTTAAAAAAACAAAAGTTGCTTCACACAAAAGGCTATAACTCATGAATCAATAGTCAGATTACTATCAAATTTATATACGTATCGTTTGAAGGTAAGGATAAGTTAGATTAGGTTGAGTGGCTGCTATAGCACACATGTACCGACGACGGTCCGTTGTGACAGCACAGAATTTTACTTCCCTATTTCTCTTATCAGTTTGAGATTCTTATGAAGCGTCATAAGTCTCGCACTTTACAGTTTTCAAGATCAGTTCATTAAAAACTTACCCAAATATTAATGACCTTTGCTGTGCCGTGTATGAGCATAGGACGTGTAATGTACCGTCTTTTCTCCTCCTCATCCATACAGCTTCTTTAAAAGTCATTTGCTTCTACTCCTAGCCTTCTTGCATTCGTTTGAAGGTTAGTACTAAATATAAATTACATGGAAAAAAGTTCTAGTAACGCCATCTATGTGTCATCCTACGGACTTATTGATGATGATAATGACTGTATGATACTATTGTATGTCGTATACAAACATAATAATGTTGCCTTATACAGATGGCTTGTAGTTAAAAAGAGTTTAACTGCGCCTCATTTTATTATTATTTTTTTTTTGAATGTATTAATAAACAATTTGATTACCTTATTAAGTCAAACTATTGTTACAAATCTAAATTTATAACTACTAGAGTATGCAGGCGTCAAAGTAAATCTTCATCAGTGATATTTTTATATAAACTCTAATCGTTGTCCGTTAAAGTTTGGTGATTCAGAGAGCTCCTCATTATTCTACGCAATTTCGAGTTCGTTTCTTCCTGTTGATTGATTAATTGATTGGAGTGCATTAAACAGGACAAGCATTAAACTGAATCTCCTGTTTGGGCAAATGCGTACTAGAGATATCATAGTTTATGATTTCAAGCTTCGGCTTTCTCCCCTATCATTGGATTTGCCCATATACTGTATATACTACAATCACTCGCGAGATAATCAACAGTTCAGTATGGTTCATATTGTACAAATTTATTTTAAGTATTTACCAGATGTCGAAAACTTAAGTATTTATTGTATATCAGTATATAAGAGTCTATCGAAACGGTCTTTCAATTAATAAGCGGAAATGTGTATTTATACCAGTTACGTTCTAGTTATGTGTGTATATAAGAGAAATTAAATGAACGTTATTTATAATCGTCATGATAAACACATATTGTGACTAATTAAAATGATTTAATACGTGCAAAATATAGCAATGCTGTATAATTTTCGCAGATATCAAATTCACATTCAAATTCAGTAGAATTTTGTTAAATATTAATCTCGAATTGAAATGTTGTATAATTAGAATCGACATGGGTACATTGAGAGAACCTTGTTAAGCAATCTGCTTCACAATCTCTTCCGTTGGTCACATATAATAATATAATAATACGAAGTTGTTTTGAAACAAATTCTATATACTCATGTAACATACTAAGTTAAATGGAGTCCAAATACTCTGATAACAAGTATAGTATAGCGCAGTATAGTTGTTAAATCTTAGTTTGATATATATTAAGTTAATTCAGTTACAATCCTTTGGAACAATTCACGAGCTTATTAAAGAATTAACCAAGAGATTTACGTAATGACATCGATGGAAGCCTTCGTATACCAATATTGAAACTGCATTTTCAACCTTATTTGATTGAATTCACCATTGGTAGAAAATGTCTATAATAAGGGATGAGTGAGTACTTCATCCAAAAAGGATAGTTCTACCATTAAAGATCTTGTGATGGTCACTAAATGAGTCCGAAAATGACTCGATCAATCGTGGGTTTGTAAAAAGGCAACAGAGACTGAATCTATGTTCAATTTATGTTAGAACAAAACAGTCGAATAGCCAAATTTATTCCTAGAAAATGAGTTTTAGAAATCGGACCTATTGCAGGGCGGTGGTATGTTATCATCCTGTAAGATAACTAATTAATTTTCTTTTACGTTGCAATATTTCAAATGCCACTTTGACAACCGGTTTAAAGTAGTGATATACTCTAGATACTATTACCATCTCTTTGAAAAGTGCTGAAAAGTTTGTTGTGTTTGTTGTGAACGGCTGACCAATTGTAAAATGACCAATTGTAAAAGGGCATTGATGTGTTTTCCGTATAAAAGTCTCGAGTTCAGTAATGCTTCAACTTAGGTCAACAGTGTATTAAGTGCCGTTTGTCAGCTTTGCAAAGATCGTTGAAGTGTTGTGATGCCGGTGACACGAAATGCCAGTTTGTATTATTGATCGCTGCCCAATTGACAGATGTTTCTTCTTTCGCCAATAAGCCTTAAAGGTATTTTAACTCGTTTGCAGCACCTATGAAATTTTTTCTATTATCGTTGTTTATGTCAGTACAAATTCCACGACGATTCTGAAATCGTTTGAATGGTGATTGAAACGTGTCGCTAGTCATATCGGATACTTGCTCGAAATGTACTGCTTTGGTTTGCATGCATGTGAAAACCACAAGGTGTAAGTGTGAGTGTTTTGTCCTTAAGTGTTTTTCAGAACGTATGGGCTAGCATAGTCGATGCTTGTTTTCAGGACCGCTCTTACAAGGTTGACTCTTTGCCGGAAGCATTTGATGCAATTATGAACTACAGTTCATACCAAACTCTTGCATCGTAGGATAGTGTACTTCTGCTTAATGCCCGTTGATTGCCCGCTGTTTCTGTTGATGCTTCTCTAGACAACAGAGTTACGGCTTCTTGCGTTCCCCCTTTTGTCCGAACTTACATATGACCATTGCTGAACATTCGTAGCATCCGGTATCTCAGTAACTCGATTTAGAACAAATACATTTCCCTTTCTGGGAGGGTTTGCCAACCAGTAGCGTTGCAAACTCCAACGGTTTTATGACCAAAGTAGGCATTTTTGTGAGAAGTAAAGCCGCGCATAGTCAAGCCGTGCAACTGTAACGTACTTTACTGGCAGTATTTTAAGCTGCTCTACTTATTTAAGCTTGCTCCTAAATGCTATCTATTGGATTTCGACCTCGATAGGTAGTTGGTAATTCCAGTCGAGTTTTCAAATCCACAGACCTGGAAATATCATTTTTATTCCAACTGTTAGAGGTGATAGCCATCCCATTGAATAAAAGGTCCGGGATGGCTCCGAGAGCATTATTATTTTCTTAGCTGTTGTTATGGTTGGAAGTGACACTTTAAACGAAAAGCAATCTATTTGTGGGTCAAATTTAATACCCAATATTGAAATCAGCTTAGTTCCTTCGGTTCGAAAATTCTCGTGCATATATAGTTCTGGTGCATATAGAAGTCTCTCATTAGCACTGTTGCTGCTATTGGACGCGTTTTGATATTTCGCTGTGCTAACTAATTGAGAATCATTGTTGGCCGATGTGGACCTGACCTAGTCAATAAGGAGATGTCAATTAAACAATACTGTATTTTTAGTTTTTAGATTCGTTTCCACGGTTATTTGCAAATAAACAATTTTGGTGAAGTCTTTGAATTATTTATACACTTACATATAATTTACGTTTCATAAAGTTCAACAGTATCACGGTATATATGTATAATATACTGTAAATCGATTTTAACCAACTCCCTTTGCGATTAGTTTATTTCTTAGTTTTTGCGAATCTTATTGATTATCAGCATACAGTCGATATTTTCCATTCTACTGTCATAACAATTTTTGTTCCAATTACAAATTTCGGTCAAGGTCACGTTCGCATACATTCGCTGATTAAGCGATTACAGTTCGGATGTGCGATTTTTTGGGATGCCAATTTATAGTTCTCTTACGTACTTCAATGCAAATTAACCATCTCTTTCAGAAATTAATAAGAAGGGGGTAGGTATATCGTCGTCCGAGAGAATGATTTTCGTAGTCCTGTATTGCTGAAAAAGGCTCGTACGGCAAGGGTTTTCGAATGGCTTGAGGGAAAACAGATTTCGGTTTTGTGCCTAGTGGATGCTGTAAAGGAAGTCTGATGCTGACCGATGTATCGAGGATATTATTTTGGATCACGTATAAGAGGAAGATTCGATTTTGATTTGTGACAATGCTCTACGCTATGCCCTTGAACAAGATGAATAGCGTCGGGTACCTTACAACCACTTTGCCTCCCTGCATCCAATTAAAGCTAAATAAAAAAAAAACACAATTATCATTTTTATTCTGAATAAACAGAAATCTCTTGACTTTGCCGCGATTCTCTAATTCGACTGTATCTAGGAAAATATGTGATCTTTTCGGAAAACTGATGCGATTATTCTCTTAGTAAATCAGTGACTAATTTTATTACTCTACTATTCGGTGGAAGGGCTTCATCCGATAAACAAATTCATAAGCCATTATAGATTTTCTCTTTCCGGAAGTGAATTCTAGTTAATGTTTTGTATTGTGTTAGCTTTCTAATTACGCCACCGTCATAGTATTAGGGCACACTGATCATAAGAGCATACTTCCCATAAAAAATTGTAATATAGATACAATTACAGTAAATTGTAAGATTCCATTATACTGACGAGAGCAGACTCATCTTGACTCGTCACGCAAGGCGCTTTCCATATATAAACGCTTCGTGAAATCATCGATCATATATAAACTTTTGTTGGAGTGTAAAATGCATTGATCCATTCAATTAATAGTACTGTCATGCAATATACCTTAATGCATTCCATAGAAATATACTTTTATAGATTGATAACCTTGAATGTGATTAGCTTAAGATTTATGTCAAAAATGTTTTTATTAGGCCGAGAACAAATTAAATTGTATAAAAACGTTGATAAGGAAAATATTGTTTACAGTAGATAAGTGTAAACTGTATAATTTAAAAATTACTGATTATTTATTTAATTGTTTGTCGTTCATAAGTAAGTTTAAGAAGTATGGCTTTTGATACCGTTATAATACGAGTATACGAACTTTCAAATCATAAAGGGTTAATACTTCAACGGAGTTTCTTCTTAAGCTCTTGAATATGGATCCATAATTGTAAACAGGTGGTGGGTCCTGTTCCATCTCACTACTAATAGGATTCGAACCCGGTATACCTACCCGGTTTATATACCCGGTATATAAATTTACTTAAGTGTTGTAAATTTAAATTTTACCAATCGTTAACAAAGACATGGTGTCATGCTTACGTTTAATAATTGTACTCCATTCCATGTCTAATGGATAATTCGAAACGATTTACTTACCTCGTGACAATTAACTAACAACAACCGATTACAAATCACACTTTTAAATTCAGTCTGATGATAGACATGTACAAATTGATTGTATTATTTTTGCTAGTCGCGTTTTCTATAGCTTATGGTGGCAAACGAAAGTGTAATAATGAACAAGTTGAGAAACGAATTGTTATGGGAGACTTTCTATCATCCCCCGATATTGTTCCGCATCAGGTTCTATTATATTTATCACTTGTAAATCATGTTCGTACTTTCTGCGGTGGTTCAATCATAACTCCTAAATTCGTATTAACAGCAGCACACTGTTTATACAACTGGTAAGCTATAAGAAATTTTTGGGAATATTTAATTATAAATTTCTAATCCGTCTTATCTGTATATTCGACTATGTGTAATGGTGTTAAATAAATAGTGTTAAAGTTAAAGTTGCAATTGGTGTAGAACACAAGGATCATTTTGAACAAAGTCGGGTGTTTATGGAAACATTACAATTCAAATCACACGAAAACTATGTTAAAGGACAATTTGGTTATAATGATATAGGACTTATCGAATTGCCGCAGTCGATTAAATTTGATAGCCATATAAAACCGGTAAAATTACCTTCGAAATCTAACACGGCTGATGATTATATCGGATCTCATGCAATGATTTCTGGTTGGGGTCAAACCGAAAATGATAGTTCAAGTGATATTTTAAAATTTTTAAAAGTTGTCGTCGTACCAAAAGAACAATGTGATGTTTATCAAGCTACTGACTCGAACTATATGATATGTGCGATGGGTATTAGTGGTAGTACATGCAAAGGTGATTCCGGTGGGCCACTGATTATACAAAACTCGGATAATACAGCAACACAGATTGGAATTGTTTCGTTTGGGCGGCATGGTTGTGGAGTAAATTATCCAACAGTTTATACAAGAGTTAGCAAATTTTTAGACTGGATTCAACAACATTCGGATTATAATTTTACAAATGTTGAGGCGTCTAGGCGTAAACGTACACGGAAAATGAAAAATAAAAGAAGAAATCAAATTTATTGAAACACAATAATATATTTTAAATGTTTAGAAATAAATAAAAAAATATTATTCCTATAGTTTGATTCGTGTTTCATATACAATTATGATTCTCGATTATCCCATTTAATGAAGATTACTCGCATCCCATTGAAAAAATATACTAATACATATCTTGGGTTGGTTTATAGATTCTGAGTCTGACCATATTAATTGGAGTACTTCATAAATAGGTTATTCTTCTATCTGTGTCGATTAAGAGGTGCAGTTGATAAGCTGCGACTAGTTGGAGCAAAATAATTTTACAGAAACTTTATAATTTAAGGTAAAAATATTTTCTGAAGTCATGCAAACGTCAAATGAAGCTACCTGTATTAGCTTCATATCGTTGGACTCATCAAATGATATAATTTAATTCTTTTCGGACATTGAAACAATGGTTGTTAATAGGTCTAGAGTTATACCCATTTTTTCATTAATTTCTTTATTTTTCGGTAGAATATTGTTTCTATAGCCTCTATAGTTCCTAGGATGATTCCCATTACAGTGCACGCACTTTACTTCTCTACAATTAGTACATTATACTACTTCACGCTTAAAATATGTCTTTTCAATGGCAAAATGATCTAAAACTAATTGGCTTAACAATAGCTGGGTTTCATTTTGTTGAGCATCCAATATAGTGCATCTTTAATGATACAGACGCAGGTAACATTTCTGAATTAGTAGAATAACACAAATATTTCGAATTTAAAAGCAACCCAAACGCAGAATTCATGGTAAATAATAAAAAAAGGAAGATGCTCTCTAGCAGTCGAATGAGTATAAATACGCGAACAGAAAGCGTATTCAATCAGATTGTATTTAAGTCGCGATAAGTTAAAATCGGGAAAAGATAAAGAAGTAAAATAATTAGTGGAAGTAGAAAGTAGTAGTGAAGTGAAAATGGTGAACTAGTGAATTGTTGTGATAATAATAAACTTTAGTGGAAAATAAGCAAAAAGTCCAGTGATCGAACCTTATTTTGGTTAGAATCCCTACTACACTCATTAACACAGATATGGCTGGCAATTTGGCATGCATGTGTTAAATAATTGTGCTTTATTCCATGTCTAATGGATAACTCGAAACGATTTACTTACCTCGTGACATTCTTTATTAACAACAATCGATTACAAATCACATGTTAAACTCATTTTTATGATAGACATGCACAAATTGATTATATTATTGTTGCTAGTCGTGTTCTCTGTAGCCCACGATGGCAAACCAAAGTGTAATCATGTTGAGAAACGAATTGTTATGGGAGATTTTATCACATCCCCCGATATTGTTCCGTATCAAGTTCTGTTATATATATCTGTTGCGAATAATGTTCATAAATATTGCGGTGGTTCAATCATAACCTCTAAATTCGTATTAACAGCAGCACACTGTTTATACAACTGGTAAGCTATAAGAAATGTTTGCGAATATTTAATTACAAATTTCTAATCCGTCTTATCTGTATATTCGACTATGTTATAGTGTTAAAATTCATGTTGCGATTGGTGTAAAACATCTAAGTAATTTCAATCAAAGTCGTGTTTTTTTGGAAACAACAAATTTCAAATCACACGAAAACTATGTAAAAGGACAGTTTGGTTACAATGATTTAGGACTGATCGAATTGCCGCAGTCGATTGAATTTAATAGCCATATAAAACCTGTTCAATTACCTTCGAAATCAAACGCGGCTGATTATATCGGATCTCATGCAATGATTACCGGTTGGGGTAGAACCGAAAATAATCATCCAAGTGATATTTTAAAATTTTTAAAAGTTGTCGTCGTACCAAAGGATGCTTGTGATTTTGATGAATCAAGTTATATGATATGTGCCATGGGTATTAGTGGTAGTACATGTAATGGTGATTCCGGTGGGCCACTGATTATACAAAACTCGGATAATACAGCAACACAGATTGGAATTGTTTCGTATGGGCAGCAAGGTTGCGGAGTAAACTATCCAACAGTTTATACAAGGGTTAGCCGATATTTAGACTGGATTGAGAAACATTCGGATTATAATTTTAAAAGTGTTGAGGCGTCTAGGCGTAAGCGTACTCGAAAAATGAAAATTAAAAGAAGAAAACGAATTAATGTTAATACAATCGTATATTAAGTAAATCCTAGTTTGATTCGAGTTTCATAAACCATTATGATTCTTGACTACCCCATTTAATGAATATTACTTGTATCCCGTTGAAAAAAGTTACTACACATACCTTATACACATACCTGATACAAAACTGTTTTAATACATGTCTAAGGATATTCTATAGAATCAATACATGGATCCAAATAATGTTGTTAATTTGTTGTACATTTTTTATCGACAAGTTGACTTTAATGAGTTATTTGAAATGATCTGATTTGAATGTGTATATATATATAGAAATTTATGTGATTGATAATTCGATTCAAATTATATAAATCACATATCAAGTATATACATAACCTATATATACCACCACCAATGCAATTGCCCCTATCGGTATTCGAACCCGATATACGTCCGGATCTAACTTCCGCAGCATTAATTACAGCCCCATTTTGTCTGTGATGCTGATATTCGTCATAAGTATTCTTGTATTTTGTTTCCTTGAACCACAATTACTTTAACTGTGGAAGTGTTTAAGCGTATTGAGTTTCCACTGTTTCTGTATATTCGTTATTTTTGTTCCAAACCATATTAATACTGGTGAATGGTCCGATGAAAATCAAGACGGCGTTGCTATGATATAATTACTTGTATAATTCCTTTGATAACGTAGAGATTTTTGAAATCTTTTTCATCTCTAGTTAGGTCATGACAAAATGATAGTTTAATGCTTTTTGGATATTAGGAAATTTTGAAACAATCACCGAGTTTTAATATTCGCGAATATTAAAACACGGCTTATGGCTGTGTTCTATTGTAAATGGATTCTTTTACTCTGTTGATTTCCAAGCAGTCAGCAACTTTTTCAATACATATACTGTAACCTCTTCAGGATAAATCCCATTACAGAGTAGAGGTTTTACTTCTCCACAAATTAGGCATCACTCTGCCTTATTTTCGTTATATAAATACCCCGTGACCCATGGAAATTAGCTCCTGTGTCACCTACTTTAGTACACTCCAACCATTGACACTCACAACATTGATTGCGTTGTTTTAAAAGCATATTCGTTACACATTATTGTCGCATATAATCGCTTTGTTACTTTACCGAACAAATATAACCCTTTGTTCGAGAGCAAAATGCATGAAACCATTCAATCTATAGTATACTGACATGGAGCAATGCATTGTGCATTTATGCATTCCACGCAAATCAATTTATATCATAAACGATTAAAATCCTTCACGGTAGCGTTCTAATCTTTATACCCTATACCCAACATCATTTCCATACACAAAGACTTCTCGGATTATCGGCGTAAAACAGTATTTCTAGAAATATCATTTTTCTAAGAGGAGAAATGATCTAAACTAATATACTAAATAATGTACCATTTTTTTTGTGGCTGGCATCTCTTAGTCGGTAGAATAACTAAATATTTCTTAATAAAAAGCAACATAACGCAGTATACATGGTCATAGCATCCTAAATAAAGAAGCCGCAATCATCGAAATTGAACTTAAAAAGTTTATACCCCATATCAGAGCCATCTTTATTAGAGCCGTAATAATATGACGTATTTTTTGTTGAGCTTTTTTTAGAGGAGGTACATTTTTCATTTTCCCATAAGAATCAATGTAAAAATCACATTTTTCGAAATAGTTTTTATCAATAAAAAATTATATATTTGATTTCTGTTTTTACAGTGTTAAGTACATAAAATGTTGAAGTTAATCATATCTGAAAATCAGTTACCTAAATATCTTAATAATTTAATAAAACATAAATTAAAATTCAATATGAATTTACAATATTGAATGCACAGTAAAATATGTATATGTGTATGTGGGCTCCTTGAATTAAAAAAGGCTGAATTTAAAAAAGCTGACTTAAAAAAAGTGTTTTTATATGAAAAAATGGGACTTTTTTTAATTCATTTTTTTAGTAAATTTTGTGAATTAAAAAAGGTATTTTACAAAAACAAATTTAATTTAAAAATGACATAAAAAAGGCATATTTTATGTCATTTTAGAAACACTAATCTTAATTCATTTTCAAAATGACATAAAAAATGCATTTTCTTTGTCATTTTATAAATAGATATTTTAAATCATTTCCAAAATGAATTAAAAAATGCATATTTTAATTCACAATAAACTGCAAATTTCTGGAACACTAATCTTATTTTAAAATTTTTTGTTTCTCTTAAATTAGAAGAGGTTAAAAAAAAATACACGTGTTTTCATTAATGAAAATTTGCAAAAGACAATTGCAAATTTTTAGAAAATTAAAGCCATTTGAAATTTTCAAGGAATGCTTTCATTAATGAATTTTGATTCATTTTCAATATGAAAAAGGAATATTTTGGTTCAGTTATAAATACATATCTTAATTCATATTCAAAATGTATTAAGAAATGCACATTTTATGTCAGTTTTAAACACAATTCTTAATTCAATTTCAAAATGACTTATGATATGCATTTATAAAGTCAGCTTTTTTTATTTCATTTTCATACAGATTTTATGTCATTTTTAAAATGAAATAAAAACACTCATTTTAAGTCCAAAAAAAACACTTTTTTTAAGTCAGCGTTTTTTAATTCGGGTCCCCGTGTATGTGATGTTGATTTTAAAGTTAAAGAAGATTTCAATAAGAGCAGTTCATTTTTGTAATCTAACCGCACACGTTTACTTTTATTTTGCAGCAAAATGTCCGTAGCTGTATTGAAATATATTAAGACATAAGAAATTATGTTTTTGCACATAAATAAAATTTAATAACTACAATAAACAATAATTTTAATTATATAATAAAAAAATGATTTTGCGCCTTTAGTGTTACCTACTAAAAACGAAACTAAAAAATAAAAAAAAAATTTTATGTCGATCTAAAAGAAAAAAAGGGTGTTCCATACGAACAGCACATTTTATTTTTATCTGACTGCATAATTTTCTTTTAATTAATAATTAATTTAATCAAAATAACCGTAACTTCTTTGAAATACATTTAAATTCTAGAAATTATAAAAATAAAACATAATTATTGTTAAAAAAATAATTTTAATTATAAAATAATAAATTGATGGAATGTTTATAGGTGTACCCTATACTATAAAAAACAAACCAGAAACATGACATGGCGGAAAAGCTTTACAAGAGACATCTGACATTCATAATAAAATTAATTTATTTGTTTCACATATCATAATAATTATTAATTATAATTATTATATTCAATATAGATAAAAGTAAATCTATTTAAATTTAATTTATTCAGGGTAAAATGTTAAGTTTTAGTACTTTCGTTTTAGTACTTACGATCTTTCAATAGATGTCAGCTGGGCGTAATTTTTTTATCCAAAAAGTCGTTAAATTTAAAAAAAAATTCTAATGGATTTGGTTTTACCAATTCAAGTTAACGGTTAAATTTTATATGTAAATATATATACATACATATATACATACATACATACTCGTATATATCTTTATAAAATCAAATTTTCCTCCAACTCGAAAAAAATGCTAACCTTAAAATTCTTACATATATAAGTTTCTTGACAAAACACACAATTTTATCAGCAAATACTCGATTTCATACGGATTTTAGAATATGTTAAAGTATTTTATCCTGTAAAATGTAATAACATTTATGATAAAATTTGATACAATATAATTCTACTGTACGATTCTAGTTTTAATTCCTATATAATTATAGTGGGATTCTAGTAGTTTGACCGTTTTTAGATAAACGTTTAAGTAAATGAGTATATATTTTAAATCTAAATTAAATTTATTTATTTATTTTACATTAGTTTGGATTAATTTCGAAATTTTGAATTTTGATAATCAAAAAGTTTTTTGTCAAAAACAAAGAGCTTTTTAGTAGTAGTTTTAATTTTTCCAGAGATGACTCTGTTTTCATTGATCGTACTCGATCGATATTTCATATTGCTCATGCGTATAAATGAGAATATTTTTTTTTCATATGATACGAGTATGTATGTATTTGTGCGTATACATATTAAAAGTTCTAATGCGATATTTGAATTTAATGATTGATTGATTTAATTATTTATATTATATTCAATTGATTTTATTCAAAAATATTTAAATGATATATTATATAAATAGTTTTTATACGATTTCAACATTAAAATGTTTATTTTGTCATACTTTTCATTGAAATATTTCATTTTAAAAAAATGTTTACTTTCCATATATTTTGTATGGGAATTTACGTTTTTTCCTCTATTTTACTTCCTCTAATTTAAGCTCAATTTTTAATATTTCGGCTCTGTAAAATTTAGATGGCTCTGCCCATATTTACTAACACATCAATAAGTTGTGACGTCATTAAAAAATAATAAAATCGCTCTACAGTTCATATTTATTACTAAAAAATTGAACAGCGTACAGCAAAGAAAAAGTAAAAAAAATATTTTTTATTTTTGTTTTTGCTGTCAAAAATTGTTCACAAAATATTTATAGGTTATACCCGTCCGTAGACAATAATAAATTATTTTTTATAATAAAACATATATATTATAATTAATAATTAATATTTTTGGCCTGTGGATAAATGTGAATGTGATTTGTGCAACTATATCTTTGGGTTTTAGAATTATTGTGGAAATATCACTACTCTTGAAGATTGTGAACGTCTTCGTTATCTACAAACATTGATGTAGATCATCGTCCACTGTGTTTAATTCCAAATAAAATCAAACTATTTTTAGTTCCGTGTGGATTGATGGGTCTAAAATAATTCTGCTGCGGTGATTTAGTTTGTTGGTGTTATGGTTTTGTATTTGTACTAATTCATGGAATTAGATTAGAATTTACTTGTTTGTTCCCAACATATTTATCGTTTTTGTTCTCTTTTAGTGTTTCACCAAATCGTTCAGCTTACCCATGCGATATACTGTGGTAAGACATTGCTAATATTCGTTCTCTTTGGCAACGATATAAATTACTAAAATATTGACTCTTGAATTTAGTCCCGTTGTCGGTTATACAAGTTTCTAGTTTACAATTATGTGAAGAATTTATTCATCTTCTCGATGTAAGTCGTTGACGTTAGACTTAGGGCAGAAGTGAACGTTGGAAACATTGAAAAGTAATACGACATACCACTTCCATTAGAAGTTCTCGAAAAAGGACATGAAACTAGCCAATAATATTGATGTTATTATCAATTTTTAGTTAGTATGACTCGACGGGCGATTTTAAAAATGTGTTTTGTGCATCTATGCAACTGCCGTAAAATAAGATTTCGGCATTGTGAGGGAATAATGTTCTTGTCACAAAATATAATACAACCACACAAAATGATAGTTCTTCGTCGGTTCTTCGATAGTTCGTCATTGTCTAGACGAATTCCATTAATAAATAATTAATATTTGGGTCGCATTTGAGTCGATGAGACATGATACGATACCGACTGTTTAAAATCATTTATTAGCTTGTATTATATTGCACTATGTCGAGGAAGTCATATGTTTTGAATTTCCACTGTTAAATTCAATATACGGTGTAATGGAAATTTCGTTTTTCGGCCAAAAATGCTGTGTTTGAATTTCTGTTTGATTACCAATGTAAATGTTCTTTCGTAGATGTCTTTTGATGGGCTTGGAGGTGGGACTTGAACAATTATTTTAATTTCAGCCAATGTGAAGTTATTATTTCTATATAAACATGGAAGATCTCTGAAGAATTTTTATTCTTCTGCAAATGATTTCTTCATATATGTTTTGGAATAAAAATAAGTTTTAAAATCCACTGTCTTCTTATTACTTTTTCGGCCAAAAAATCTGTCATACGTATACATGTGCACATGGCAATAGCTGTAAACAGAATTCCAATAGCTGCATCTGTTTAACGAAATCACATAAAATAATTCATATTCAACTGACGTTTAAATATACTCATGACAATGTCTTAAAACAGAATTTAGACAACACAATAAATAAATGTATATGTTGAAGAAAACCATACATGAATGCTTCATATCCAACTGAGGTGAATCGTCCTCATAGTCATGATAATTCATTTAATGAAACAAAATTGAAACCATTGAATACTAATTTGTGGACGAAGCTAAAGAGTTACCGTTTTGTTGTTAAATGCTGTTTGTGTCTAAATAAATGTATTTTATTAAAAAAAAACAATTCAAATACTTAAAATTATTTTAAAAAATCACACTGTCAAAAATCGTAACGACTTTTATGATGCCATCTTGTATCGAGTTTAACAACTGCTGTCTTTTATAATGCCATCTTGTATCGAGTATAACAATTGAATAGAAATCAAAAATATTTAAATAATTTTTGAAGTATTCACTTTCATTAACATGTATGGATATTTTAATTGTGCACTTCGTATTATCGCATTAACAATATGCTTTAAAATATCAATAAATACGATTTATATTATTAAAGTTATAAAGTGCCATCTCTTATTCAATATTTGAAGTATATGTTTCTTTTTCGTAGTTCATACGTCATTGATCTCGTTTTATATATTTTTATACGGCGTTTAGAACCAATTATAACATATACATGTATAAAAATTGAATAAATCAAACCGTTTTTATTTTTATCATAACTATTAAAATAATTCGTATTTTCATTTGATTTCCATATATGTTATATGAAAATGTTTGATTTAAATTTTGATATAAAAATAATTTTTGTTTTCAGTATTTTTCATTCATTAAAATAGTTCTTATGGAGTGTATGAAAATCTAGAGCCCATAAAAAAGCTCGATAAATTTAAAGGGTCAATCATTGCGGCTTCTTTATTTAGGATGCTATGACATGGTAAACAGCAAACAAAAGGAAGTTTTTACAATGATCTAGAAGCAGGCGAATGTAGTACGCGAATAGAAAACGTATTCAATCAGTTTGTATTTAAATTGTGACAACTGACAAGTAAAAATCGGGAAAAGAGATAAAGAAGTGAAATACTCAGTGAAAGTAGAAAGTAGTAGTGAAATAATAGTGATGAACTAGTAATTTGTTGTGATAATAATAAATTTTAGTTAAAAATAAGCAAAAAGTCATTGTTATTCACAATCCAGTGATCGAACCTTGTTTTGGTTAGAATCCTTGCTAGAGAACATCGTAACAATCGTTTACTACTCTCAGTATATTACGATTCGAACTCGATCTATATCTATACTGTTTCAAGTGTTGTAAATTTATATTTAACCACTCGTTAACAAAGACGTGATTGTCATGCTTGTGTTCAATAATTGTGATTCATTCCATGTCTAATGGTTTAACTCGAAATGATTTACTTACCTCGTGACATTCTCTATTAACAACAATCGATTACAAATCACACCTTAACTCAGTTTGATGATAGACATGTACAAATTGATTGTATTATTTTTGCTAGTCGCGTTGTATGTAGCCGACGATGGCAAACGAAAGTGTAATCATGTTGAGAAACGAATTGTTATGGGAGGCTTTGTTAAATCTCCCGATATTGTTCCGTATCAAGTTCTTTTATATTTATCTCTAGCTAATCATGTTCAAAAATATTGCGGTGGCTCAATCATAACTCCTAAATTCGTATTAACAGCAGCACACTGTTTATACAACTGGTAAGCTAAGTAATTTTTGGGAATATTAAATTACAAATTTCTAATCCGTCTTATCTGTATATTCGACTATGTGTGTGTTTAGTGTTAAAATTCAAGTTGCAATTGGTGTAGAACACAAGGATCATTTAAAACAAAGTCGTGTTTTTATGGAAACATCGCAATTCAAATCACACGAAAACTATGTTAAAGGAAAGATTGGTTACAATGATTTAGGACTTATCGAACTACCGGAGCCGATTGAATTTAATAGTCATATAAAACCTGTTCAATTGCCTCCGAAATCACACGCGGCTGATTATATCGGATCTCATGCAATGATTACCGGTTGGGGTAGAACCGAAAATAATCATTCAAGTGATGTTTTAAAATTTTTAAAAGTTGTCGTCGTACCAGAGGATGAATGTGGTTTTGATATTGACTCAAGTTATATGATATGTGCCGTTAGTAAAAGTGGTAGTACATGTAATGGTGATTCCGGTGGGCCACTCATTCTACAAAACTCGGATAATACACATATACAGATTGGACTTGTTTCATATGGGATGTCTCATTGCGGAGTAAATCATCCTACAGTTTATACAAGGATCACTCGACATTTAGACTGGATTGAAAAACATTCGGATTATAATTTTAAAAGTGTTGGGGCGTCTAGGCGTAAGCGTACTCGAAAAATGAAAAATAAAAGAATAAAACAAACTTATTGAAATACAATCGTATATTAAGTAAACATAAGTAATAACTAAATAATTATTTGTCCTAATTTGATTCGAGTTTCATAAAATGCTCGGGATGAAGGATCGAATTTGCTCGATATTCTGATCCTACGTTATAAAAGGTGATCACCTTAAGAATCAATCGAAATGGTATCGTTCTGCCCAATCTATATTTCGGGTAACTCTTGTATATAAATGCCATGATATGTTTCAGTGCGTTCAGAAGGTCATCATACGAAGCAATTCCAATTTGTACAAAACTAATATCCGAATGTCTTATTACCATTGGCGCCCTAATATGGATGACTATTAATTTCAATGGCTCATATTATGTATGGTCGAAATCAGTCATATCAAAACCAATACAATTTTTATTTGATAGAATTATAACATCTGCGATGCTTTTAAAATATTAATTTTTTCGGTGAATTTTCGGTTTTGCCATAAGCCTTCTTACAGTACATCCGACATAAGTACACTTTTGATTTCGAAGTTAATTCGATGGTTGCCACCTCACCATTCATTCAATTTTCTTTTAGTATTAATTTACTGTACATTCTCTTGATATACCTAAAACACGACTTTGTGATACGTTACGCATTGAGTACACACCAAGCCCAACTTCGACGTATGAACTATCTACAAGGTTGGATAGATATATAATCTTTATTCTTATAAGTGGAACGTATTTAATTGTTAAAAGTGAACCACCGTAACTACCACTTTTCCGTGATAACTATAAATTCTTTTGATATCTTTTGAGTTCTATTACATCTTTTTCATCTCCGTAGGTCATGTATTAGCTTCATTATGTTGAACTCACCAAATGATTTAGTGTATCTTTATACTATCAAGCGCTAGATAAAGATAGGAAGGTATGTTAGTAAAGAGAGAACAACCCAGTTACCGACACCTGGCAAATCGTTACTAAACTAATGATAGCAAACAATTACAAGACAATCAGTATTGTAAACTACTAATCTGCAATGGCCTATCAGTATTTTGAAGTAAATTTATACTTCTTAAAGTAAAATTCTAAAATAAATTTATTATTTATTATTTAGATAATTTATAAATTTAGAATCTGTAACAATTAATTTATCACCATAATCCTAGAATATGTTCATCAGAGAATCAAAATAGATATCTGAAAACTTATTATATTCCAAAATGACGCGGGCTCAGACCCTGCCTGCATCCTTATATATTTTAAGTATAATCATTTTCACATTGAGATTTGAGCTTGTTAGTTTTGTTACTATAACTGGAGTACTTTAAAAATATCTTTGGGTCATCTCATCATATGCTTTAATTAAAGATGTGTCCCTAAACTTTCCAATCCATCACTATCTAACACTATCCATCACTATCTAATATAAATTTTCGCGAAGCCCCGACAACATTTCATATACAACATGATGAGCTAATTCAATGTTAATTCGATACATTCAAAAAAATCAGCATACAAATTTTTTCACTTACACATACAAAAATTTGCAATGCGATTTGCAACGAAAAGAAGTCGTGCATAGTACTTTTTACTATGCAAATATTTCATTTTCAACAAAATCGAAAAATTTCTCTTATTTTGTTCAACCCTGCGTTAAACACTTTCAAAAAAATTTGTTTTCATTTTAAAAAAAATAGTCAAGCGGTAAATATCAGTTGAATATCTGGATTATTTACGCTGTGCACTTGTATTTAAGATGAAAAGTGCCAATTTTATTTCACGAAATAAGTGAATGAATTAATGAAAAATAAAACATAAATAAATGTCTAGTCTTTTATTTTTAAATATTAAACGCTATCCCACTGTTTTAGATTTGTCTTTGTCAATTTTGTTCGTCTTCAATACAGTAATGCAAACACGGTTGCTTGTACGTGTTTATCAATTTAATATTTATTTTAATTAATAAATCGCCAAATACACTTTTCAAAATAATCAGAATTCAAACACTAATAGATCGCTTAAGGATATGTCAAAATTATACACTCATGCAAAATCATTACATACTTATACAGTCACAGTAACTAACAAAAAAAATTCCTTTGCAAATATTTGCAATGCATGCCAAGTGGAAACCATGGGTTAATGTTATATTATTTCTCCAAACATTCTCTTATTTGTGTTGGTTAGTTTTTACATCAAAACCATATACATATATATGCTGTATAAAAATATCAACCTTTAGCGGGATTGCTGAATATTCTTCTAATCGTTCACGAGTCTCATTAGTCAAAAAAAAAATTGCATAACCAAATGCAATATTGTCATTTAGACACAATCGCTCTTTAGTAGAGATGGAAAAGACAATTAAAAATGCTCAAATTCTGTACATCTGTTTTTCGAAATAGACCTTAAGCAGTGTTAGTGAGAAACGAGTAATTTTGAATTTTTTTATATGGACTTTTTAGTTTACCAACACACTCAAAGGTTGATAATATCGTTTGATTATTCTAGTGCAAAAAATAAAGAGGCTTGTGTAAACACACACATTTGCGACGGCTTTGGTATATATATATATATATATATATATGTATATATATATATATATATATATATATATATATATATATATATATATATATATATATATATATATATATACTACCTCGTGTCTGGCAGGAACCTTTTAATGTATTTATATATAGGAGATTTTGGTGATGTACTCGTTTAAACAACAAACACATAATACACAATCAAACATATATAAAAAAAAGTACAGTACATATCTTAAATTTACAGTTTTAATATAATTATTAATTATTTATAAACACTTAATGTTTGTACTTTATTTTAATTATATTTATGAATTTAAAATAAGAAAAAACACAGAGCAGAAAAACACACGTCTGCTATGTGTGACGATCAAAACCATTACCCAGTCTAGAGTAATATCCATTTTGTTCATTAATGTCTTCATCTTTCGGTAGAATATTGTTACTACAACCTCTATAGTTCCTAGGATGATTCCCATTACAGTGCACGCACTTTAATTCTCTACAATTAGTACATTATACTACTTCACGCTTGAAATATGTCTTTTCAATGGCAAAATGATCTAAAACTAATAGGCTTAAAAATAGCTGGGTTTCATTTTGTTGAGCATCCAATATAGTGCATCTTTAATGATACAGAGTAAAACAAATATTTCGAATTTAAAAGCAACCCAAACGCAGAATTCATGGTAAATAATAAACAAAAGGAAAATGGTCTAGAAACAGTCGAATTAAGTATAAATACGCGAACAGAAAGCGTATTCAATCAGATTGTATTTAAATCGTGACAACTTAAAATCGAGAAAAGATATAAAGCAGTAATATAATCAATGAAAGAAGAAAGTAGTAGTGGAATAACAGTGGTGAACTAGTGAATTGTTGTGATAATATTAAACTTTAGTGGAAAATAAGCAAAAAAGCATTTTTATTCACAATCAAGTGATCGAACCTTATTTTTGTTAGAATCCCTGCTACACTTCGTTAACACAGATATGACTGTCATGCATATGTTAAATAATTTTAATTTGTTCCATGTCTAATGGATAACTCGAAACGATTTACTTACCTCGTGACTTTGTTTATTAACAACAATCGATTACAAATTACACCTTAAACTCAGTTTAATGATTGACATGTACAAATTGATTGTATTATTTTTGCTAGACATGTTCTCTGTAATCATGGAAAAGTTGAGAAACGAATTGTTATGGGAGGCTTTATATCATTCTCCGGTTTGGTTCCATATCAGGTTCTGTTATATTTATCTCTTATAAATGAAGTTCAACATTTTTGCGGTGGTTCAATAATAACTTCTAAATTCGTATTAACAGCAGCACACTGTTTATTCAACTAGTAAGCTAAGAAATTTTTGGGAATATTAAATTCTAAATTTTTAATCCGTATACAACTATGTGTGTGTATAGTTTTAAAGTTTATCTTGTGCTTGGTGTAACAAACACAACTGATTTAGAACAAAGTCTTATTTTGGCAATATCAAATTTCAAAATACACGAAAACTATGTTGACGGACAACTCGGTAACAATGATATAGGACTGATCGAATTGGCGCAGTCTATTGAATTGAATAGCTATATAAAACCTGTTCGATTACCTTCGAAATCAACCGCTGCTGATTACAATGGATCTCATGCAATGATTACCGGTTGGGGTACAACCGAAAATAATAGTTCAAGTGATCTTTTAAAATTTTTAAAAGTTGCCGTCGTGCCAGAAGGATGTAATATTTATCCCAGTTTTAATACAAGTTATATGATATGTGCCATGGGTATTAGTGGTTCTTTATGTAACGGTGATTCCGGTGGGCCACTGGTTCTTAAAAACTCGAATAATACAGAAACACAGATTGGAATTGTTTCATTTGGGTTGGCTAGTTGTGAACTAAATTATCCGACAGTTTATACAAGGGTTAGCAAATTTTTAGACTGGATTGAAAAACATTCGAATTATAATTTTACAAGTGTTGAGGCGTCTAGGTGTAAACGTATCCGAAAAAGGAAAGTTAAAAAAAGAAAACGAATTAATTGAAATACAATCGTGTACTACAAATATTTAGAAATAAATTAATAATTATTTGTTCTAGTTTGATTCGAGTTTTATAATCCATTAAGATTCTCGATTCCCCATTTAATGAAGCTTACTCGCATCCCATTGAAAAAAGAATAATATAAGATACAACACAAACGTTGTACCCTTATACAAAACTATTCTCATACAAGTCTAGGACTGTCCTACAGAGTCAGTGAATCGATCTACTCTTAAGTAATTTCTGAGTCTCACCTTATTAATTTAAATAGGTTATGCTTCTATCTTTAACGATTAAGAGACGCAGATGTTTAAGCTGCGACCAGTTGTAGCAAAGTATTTTTACAGCTTAAAAACGAAAACAACATCATTCGCAGTACTACACTGTACCGCATAAATATTTCGCGTTATAAGTTGGAAAGTGATTTTTTTCACCTTCACCCGAGCCAGTTAAAATGATTTTTAACGAAATTAACCTGTTAATATTTTAATCTAAATCAAAAAATTATTAAGACATTCAGTGTGTATTCGAAAAATCTACACAGATAATTATTTCAGATATTATTTCATTTCACAGATAATTATTGAGAGAATTTGTCTCAATAAAAGAGTAAGAAAATTTTTAACAGATGGTGTTTTAGTTACAATTAGATTTAATAAGAGATGGCGCGTCAGTTTTTTACATAAAATCATTTTCTACGTTGTTTACATATAGAATGTAAAAAAACCTTATGTAAATAAAATGTTTTTTACGTGTTAAAAGCCGTGTAAATTACATCATATAATTTACACACCAAACAATCTTTTCAATGGCAAAATGATCTAAAACTAATTTGATTAAATTATTTTTTTGATCAAGACATTGCATATAACACCATCGATTTCTAAGTCGGTACGCAGTATTTACAGTAAATAATAAACAAAAGGCAGTTGTTACGATGGTCTAGAAGCAGTCGAATGGAGTATAAATACGCGAACAGAAAGCGTTTTCAATCAGTTTGTATATAAATCGTGACAAGTTAAAATCGGGAAGAGATAAAGAAGTAAAATAATTAGTGAAAGTACAAAGAAGTAGTGAAATAAAACTGGTGAACTAATGAATTTTTGTGATAATAATAAACTTTAGTGGAAAATAAGACCAGTGATCGAACCTTATTTTGGTTAGAATCTCTGCTACGCTTCGTTAACACAGATATGGCAGTCATGCTCGCGTTAAATAATTGTGCTTCATTCCATGTCTAATGGATAACTCGAAATGATTTACTTACCTCGTGACATTCTTTATTAACAACAATCGATATACAAATCATACCTTAATTCAGTTTGATGACAAATATGTACAAATTGATTGTATTATTTTTGCTATTCGTGTTTTCTGTAGCAGTAGCCAACGGTGGCAAACCAAAGTGCAATCATGGAAAAGTTGAGAAACGAATTGTTATGGGAGACTTTATTACATCCCCCGATATGGTTCCGTATCAAGTTCTGTTATTTTTATCTTTTGAAATTAATATTCGTTATGGCGGTGGTTCAATAATAACCCCTAATTACGTATTAACAGCAGCACACTGTTTAGAGGGCTGGTAAGTTTAGAAATTTTTGGGAATATTAAATTAAAATTTCTAATCCGTCTAATTTTTATATTTGACTATGTACTATATAGTGTTAAAATTCTAGTTGCGCTTGGTGTAATTAATATAAATGATTTAGACAAAAGTCATGTTTTGGAAACATCAAATTTCAAATCACACGAAAACTATGTTAAAGGACAGGATGGTTACAATGATATAGGACTGATCAAATTGCCGCATTCAATTGAATTTAATAGCCATATAAAACCCGTAAGATTACCTTCGAAATCAAACGCGGCTAATTATATAGGATCTCATGCAATGATTACCGGTTGGGGTAGAAACGAACATAATCACCCAAGTGATATTTTAAAATTTTTAAAAGTTGTCGTCGTGCCAAAGGAATGTTTTATTTATCCCAGTTTTAATACAAGTTATATGATATGTGCCATGGGTATTAATGGTACTATATGTCACGGTGATTCAGGTGGGCCGCTGGTTCTACAAAACTCAGATAATACAATAACACAGATTGGAATTGTTTCGTATGGGCAGCAAGGTTGCGGAGTAAATTATCCAACAGTTTATACAAGGGTTAGCCGATATTTAGACTGGATTGAAAAATATTCTGATTATAATTTTAAAAGAAGAAAACATTTATTGAAACATAATTTATATTCATAAATAACTAATCATTATTTCTTTAATGACTTAGGAGCACAGATGTTAAAGCTTCAGTTGGAGCAAAGTATTTACTCGCCAAGTATAAAATGATTTGATTTAAGCGTACTTAATTTGGTTTTAATATTTTCCGATTCACTGCCCAAATTGATAAGAATACAAATAATGTTGTTAATTTATTATACATTTTTTATCGACAAGTTGACTTTAATGAGTAATGAACTGTTTTGCATGTGTATATATAGAAATTTATGTGAATTCGATCCAAATTATATACATCACGAATCAATTAGATATAACCTATGTATGTATATAGACTGTTCCATTTAAATCGATTGCGAATAAAAAACCGCGATATCCCATCTTTTTACAATTAAAGCGCATATAGGAGTACCTCTTCAGAGATTGGAGCAGTATTAGGTATTTAAATGTTGGGTATTATATTTGATTCCTCATATCAGTTCCAGTGTCATTTTAAAAGTATGCATTATTCTCTGGTAATAACCACTTTGCCTTTTGAAATTGCTTTATTTTGTATGTACTGCAATCCTTCATTCCATTCGTTATCGAAAGCTTTTGCTACATCCATGAATATAACAATATAATATTTTTTTCTCCTTTTACATTACGTGCTGTACTCTATGTTCTTGCTTCACTGTTGACTGTTCTGATCTAAATCCAAACTGATGGTGCGGTATGAGTTTATTCTCCTCATGTAGTTTGGTAGTTAAGTGAAGTGTCTGTATATGAGATGTAACTTCTTCTGGTATTATTTAATGGACCTTGCTCTGAATTTGAAAGTAACCGATTCTAAACATTAAATTGAATAATCAATTTATTGTTGTAAACTCTGGTAACACTTTTCCTCTTTTAAGGTTTTTTACTTATTGTGTGATTTGAAATATTGTGATTGTGAAATTCTAAATGGTTTTCTGACACGGATATGATTAAATGAAATACATTTTCAAAATGATCTCCAAACAAAAACACGGTTTTCCCCATTATGTACTGCTATAGATCCAATTTACAAAGAACCACATAGTTCAATGCCGGCCTGTAATACTGACGTGACAGATATGAATTCAATTGACTGTGATGCTGATATTCGTGATAAGTATTCTCGTATTGATTGATTTTACTGTATATTCGTTATCTTTGTTCCCAAAGATATTAATACGGGTGAATGGTCCGACAAGGTGTTGCTGTGATATAATAACTTGTAATTCTGTTTGTCATACAGAGATCTTTGACATCGTTTTCATCTACGTAGGTCATACCAAAATGATAGTTTAATCCTTTTAGACTATCATTGTTATTTTGTTGATCATCCTTTGCAAAGTGCCATCTGCTATAGTTTTACATATACGGACGACATCTCTAGGTCAGTAGAATAACTAAATATTTCTAATCGACAATTTTATTCACAGTTCAGTGATGGAACCTTATGTTGGCTAGAATCCCTGCTAAAGAATATAGTAGCAATCTTTTACAGTGTTTTCACTCCTATTACAATGCGAACTCGTCCATCATCTATACTGTTTCAAGTATTGTAAATTTATATTTAACCATTGATTAACAAAGACGTTGTTGTTATGCTTGTGTTAACTAATTGTGCTTCATTCATGTCTAATGGTTAACTCGAAATGATTTACTTACCTCGTGACATTCTTTATGAAGAAAAATCGATTACAAATCACACTTTAAACTCAGTTTGATGATAGACATGGACAAACTGCTTGTATTATTTTTGCTAGTCGTGTTTTCTGTAGTCCACGGTGGCAAACCAAATCGTAATCATGAACAAGTAAAAAAAACGAATTGTTATGGGAGATTTTATATCATCCCCCTATATGGTTCCGTATCAAGTTCTGTTACGTCGAAATAATATATCGTGTCCAAATAATAATTATAATCGTAAGTATTGCGGTGGTTCAATCATAACCAGTAAGTTCATATTAACAGCAGCACACTGTTTAAAAAATTGGTAAGTTAAAACATGTTTGGGACTGTTAAATTATAAATTTCTAGTCCGTATAATTTGTATATTCGACTATGTACTATATAGTTCTAAAATTGAAGTTTCCATTGGTGTAAAACATTTAAAAAATTTAAAACAAAGTCGCGTTTCATTTGAATCCTCAAATTTCAAATTACTCGATAAATTTGGTGGACCTGGTTGTAACTATGATTTCGCCCTAATCGAATCTAATATAGTATAGTATTGTCGATTGAATTTAATAACCATCTAAAACCTGTTCAATTACCTCCAAAATCAACCGTGGCTGATTATGTTGGATCTCATGCAACGATTACCGGTTGGGGTAAAACCGAAATCTGTAAAGCAACTAATATTTTAAAAATTTTTGAAGTTGACGTCTTACCAATGGAAAATGTGCTAGCTATCAAGATATTGAACCAAGTTATGTGATATGTGCCGCTGGTGATAGTGGTAGTATATGTGATGGTGATGCCGGTGGGCCAATCATTCTCCAAAACTCGGATAATACAGTTACACAGATTGGAGTTGTTTTGTGTGTGCACGTTCCATGCGAAGTAAATCATCCGCTAGTTTATGCAAGGATCACCAAATTTTTAGACTGGATTGAAAAACATTCTGACTATAATTTTACAAAGTATTGAGGTGTCTAGTCGCAAACAAACTAGAAAAATGAAATTAAAAAGAAGGAAACAAACTTATTAAACAGAATAATTACAAATATTTCGAAATAAATAAATAATTATTTCTAGTTTGATTCAAGTTAAAAACCATTGTGATTCTCGATAGCCACATTTAATAAAGATTACTCGCATCCCGTTGAAAAAAATAATACAAGATACAACACATAAGATATGTGTACTCTTATATGTACAAGCCGACTGTTCTACATAATCAACGAATGGATCTGTTTTAAATATTCATTGAAATAGTTTATAGAAAATTGTATCTATATCTTTAAGAACCAAGAGAAGCAGAGGTTTGAACTGCGATCAATTGGAGCAAAGTATTTTTTACAGGAATTATTTATTATTTGAAGGCGATCTCTAATATATTGGTGAATATATATCTACGACCCTCTGTGAGAAAACAGAATTTCATAATTCAACCCATCTTCTAAGTCAATAATATAAAGACCGAAGCAGTACAATACAATAGAATGTCATGTCCAAAGTTAGGACGGGTCGACGGAATTCCTTATTTGTTTATGGTAGGTATTATTATACATATGACTCAATTGTGAATTTTAATTATATTACGAACAACTTTTACACCATGGACAATTTATAGAACCAACATTTTCTGATTATAGGCGGATAATCAGAGGACAATTAGGCAGAAAATTTATAATAAGCTGAGTTTTAAAGCGTTACCAGTGTTAAACCGCTTGCTATAATGACACTGGTTGAGCTAACCATAGAAGCCGTGCATCTTCATCTGCTTGTCCTCTTGATTTGGGAATAAAAAAAACGCAAGCACGCTACTTCCTCTGCCACGCGAGCGACTTTTGGGAATAAGTGTGAAGTTAGAAAAATATTAAAGTCATGACTTTGGAAATAGGAAGCACTAAGTTCTTGTATATATATACAAAATCCCATATATAATCATTACAAAATATGTACATATGTACAGCATCGGCAAGTTTAAGTCTGATTACGTACATTTACCCACATTCGTATATTAATCCGTGTCTCGAAAATAAATGGCTTTATATAAGATGACAGAAATTGTAAATTGACGTGCAGAAGTTGGTCTAAAAACCAGATAAACCTTACTGGCTGATTTAGAAAAGTCGGTGTATGGAAAAGTAACAGTTTGGATGCTTTAATAGATTTATCGACATCTCTTGTTTCCCAAATCGGATGGTCATCATTTTGTAGAAGAAATATATGATTCATAGAATTGATGGTATGAACACCAGAGACAACTGTTTTATGTACTTATATACAGTTGTGCTTGACGCTGGCGTATAGGCAAATTACATTGCCACACGTGATCAGGTTAGCTTTCGTATTAAAGCTACACAGTCCAATTGTAGCTTTGTTAATATTTAGAACATCCTGATGGGGCTTGACTCAGAATTTATTATATATTTATTATCATTCCATATAAAGCGATCGACTTTTTTCGACTAAGTCTTGTTACGTTTTTAAGCATTATTGTTTTCAAAATTAAAACATAGATTCCAATATTCGTCTCTATTATTATATAGTTAATATTAAAAGCAATTGATACAGTGGAGCATAGTATAGTTTTGATCAAACTTGCCAAAATTGGTATCACATTTACAACTGGTTCCACAATTGAAGGCATTTAGCGAGCGACAACACGTTTCCTTCCCAATCTATCATCGTTAAATTCCAAATTCAATGAACCGAGCATCAAGATACTGTGGCGTACACATTAGACTGCAAGCAGTAATTTGCATAGCGTTAGTCATTAGCAGCCACTAGTCTCTTCAAGTATTATTCATAAATAAATGATGCACTAATCAATACTAATTAATCGTAGAATACCGGTGACTTTATTTTTTTTGTTGGGTTCACCAGTGGCAACCTGACATATAGCTACATCCAGCCACAACACTATATAGACGTTAACATGTTAAAAATATCGGATATTTAAGTCACTGTAATTCAAGAACCAACACCAAAATGCTTCTTCGTTGTGCTTATGAAGTAACCATATAACGAGTAGTTGTCTAAAAATGAAGACTAATGTCCTTCTGTTATATAGCTGATCAACAATAATACTTCCGATTTAAGTTAGCAAATTTAAAAAGAATTATATTTTCATATTTGATCTGGTCTGCTTACTCCTATAATCAGAATGTTGTTCAATCCAGTCTATATACGAGGCCACTTTTATAAAACTGTTCGTATATTTAGCCTTATAACAATAAAACATCGAAATAATGCCAATTTGTACTCGTTTGGCATTACTATTGCTATTTTCTATAACCAATGGACCACCTGAGTCACCTTTATAAAAACAGCCATTATTTTCTCCAACTCCGCAAAATTTTGTTGAATCATTTATATTTTTCTTTGATATGATCACATTTAAATATTTTAAGTGATCACTAAAATTGCATTTGCTTATCGTAGTTCTGCCAAAACCGCAACCTACCGCATGCAATCCATCATAATCCAGATTAATGTCTGATTTCATAGGTAATCTAATGGCTGCTACTATATCGGTAAATTCAACTTTTTTCGATAACTCTACAACTCCTATATCATTCTGGTTAGGTTGAATAAAACCTTCATGAACTGACAATTTGTTGGATTTTATAAGATAGGTGCTCAAGCTTAAATTATGAAATGATCGAACTCCAAGAGCTACTGTAGCTTGCGTTCTATGACCAAAATAATAAACAAGATGTATTAATATTTATATACGCCAACCTAACGTGTCGGTTACTTACGTTTTGTATAGACAATGGGCTGCAGTTAGTACAAACTTTGAGGTAATTAGAGAACCGGTACAACTGATGGTAAATCCATCATTTGTTTCTGTAGTTAATGCAGCTACATATGGAAATTCCTCAAGTTTTGCATAGTGGCCTTCAATAATTCGTTTTTGTATCGTGCCATTTAAATTTCGGCTCCTGCTTTGTGAGATAGTCAAACCAACGAGTAAATATAATATAAATGAACTCAAACTGTGCATTTCTACTATCGAAGTGATTACTAAATTACATTATTTATAATTATTTATAATTTAGTATTGAGAGGCAGAAAATAAGCATAACATTACACATTATAATGGATAATGCGAAATGATTTACCAACCTCGTGATTCCAATAAAATAAAACGTAAAAATTAGTAGGAGCTTGGTTTGCATTTAGTGAATAATATTTTGTAAGTGGCACTAGCGGTTCTTATGTGATGTAGTGTTTGAAATTAATCTGATTATCGCTGGAGTATTATGTATGTAGTCTGATCTTCGCTGGAGTATTATGTAATTTCTTTGTCAGCTCGTGTGAATGAATGCACTGTTAGTATTTTTTCAATAGAGATCTTTATCAATATGCATTTGAATATTTATATTGAAACCGTTGCAGAATATCTTGAAGGAGTAACTGGCTTTATCATTTTAGTAATATTTTAAATTTTGTCGTAGCTTATTGCATGTGAATTATGGATGAACAACTGCATATCGTATATTGATACGGATCAAAAAGACAACCAATACCTTCCATCTCGTTTATACTAGTCAAAATTTTATACTATTTGTCATATGTTAAAATTGTTTACAAAATGTAAAAATGTTATTACCACATATTCTACCACTTCATACTATTTGTGGAGACTAACTGATTCAAATAAGTAAACTGGCGAGGTAAATTATTTCTTGTCTCTTTCTTACGAAAAAATCTAATTGAAAAATAAAATATGTCAGTTGTCATAAATATGAATGGTAAAAAATATATTATAAATACAAAGTTTAATTTCTTAAGTAAACAAAAAACATAAACTAGCCGATGTAAGTTACATTCATTCCATATTTCCATATAATATATTTTTATGGTTTTGACAGTTGCCAGATAAACAGTTGAATCATTTCGGATTGAGTACTTAAAATCTACAATTTATGTGTAGTCCATAGTTCAATATTTGGCAGAAATAAATTGTAAAATGGATTTAGTAAAGTTAAAAACCGGTGATAATTCCGAAGTAACGGTTGAACGGTTTACTATAAGAAAATCCAAGACGAAAAATCAAAATCCAATTTTCCTGGGTTTCATATTTCGATGCTCAATATCGAATAATCGAACGACGTTATCGAACAATCGGTATTACGAACAACAAAGCAATCACACATAAAGAGAAAACGACTGAGAATATCCCTTATTCCCTTATTTGGAAGTTCGATTACGAGAGTCATTTCATCGGATTTATGCTCGTTGTTAGTTTTGTTAACGAATCCACAAAACTAATAAATATAAATGGAACCGATGCTTAATGACATATTTTATTTTATAGGCGCTATACATATATCCGCCCATAGAATGCAGGCAGCTCTTGCCACTACTCTTTGATTGGTGAACCCTGTTAGCCTACGCGTAACAGAACGGCTCTGAACTTATAGGAAATATAACTAACCGATTTAGCCACTCAAGCTAGGCGGCACTGCATTCGCTTATGTCTGCGTCGCTAAGATGATGCTTATCGTCATAGTATTTCTTTTATTGTTGAGTAGAAATATATTTTTGCGATTTTTACACACATATATTTCCAATCTAGCCTGTTCTTTTGGTCGCCTTTTCCATCTTTTACAGAATTTTTAAGTTTGTACCCATATTTGTGTTGTGAATCATTGATATGGAGAGCACATCTTGATTCAATTTTCATTTTACCGATATTCATTATATATATATATATATATATATATATATATATATATATATATATATATATATATATATATATATATATATATATACATATATATATATATATATATATCGTTAAATCTTAGTTTATAGGATCTACCGGTTTGTCCTATGTAAAATGATGGAACATTTCAAATATGAATTTCTTTCAAATATGCAGCCACATCAACTTAACTTTTTTTTTAATGATTGCGCATATCTTACGGTATCCACAACTTTCTAAATATAACAACATTGCGGTTTCAAATCGTAATAAAATTTCGAGCTAAAGTTAGAGATTGTGGACCAGAAGAAATTCGACGAATACACATCTCACATACTTATTCAAAATGGTGGCGAATAAATAAGTCTCCATAAATAAATTTCAAATATGTATTTCTAGACACTATATAGTCCTTCTTCTTTGGGTTTATGAAGTAACCATATTAGATAAATCAACTGTTAATCTAAACATTAACAAACTAATGTCAATCTGTTAGTTGACCGATAGTAATAATTCCAATTTAAGTTGACAAATTTACAATTATATTTTCATATTTTAACTGATATAATCACTCTTATAATCAGAATGTTGTTCAATCCAGTCTATATAAAACGCCAATTTTGTAAAAATGTTGGAATATTTCCCATAACGATTTTTATGATGTCTGGAAATAATACCAATTTGTACTCGTATTGCATTACCATTACTATTTTCTAGAATCAATGGACCACCTGAGTCACCTTTATAAAAACAACCATTATTTTCTCCAACTCCGTAGAATATAGTTGAATCATTTGTCAGTTTGCCTAATACAATCACATTTAAATATTTTAAGTGATCACTATTAGAACATTTACTGAACGTAGTTCTGCCAAAGCCGGAACCTACCGCATGCAATCTATCATAATCCAGATTAATGTCTGATTTCATAGGTAATCGAATGGCTGCCACTATATCGGTAAATTCAACTATTTTCGATAACTCTACCACGCCTATATCATTCTTTTTATATTTAATATAACCTTCATGAACTGACAATTTGTTGGATTTTATAAGATAGGTGCTCAAGCTTAAATTATGATATGATCGAACTCCAAGAGCCACTTCAACTTGCGTTCTATGAACAAAATAATTAACAAGATATATTTAATATTTATACGCCAACCCAACCTTCAGCTTACTTACTTTTGGTATAGACAATGGGCTGCAGTTAGTACAGATTTGGAGGTAATAAGAGAACCACAGCACCAGCTGAACAATCGTTCAGGTTTTTCCCTAAATAATGCAGCTACATATGGAAATTCCTCAAGTTTTGCATAGTGGCCTTCAACAACTCGTTTTTGTAAGTTCCCATTCAAATTAGGTTTCGATTTTTGTGAAATACACAAACCGACTAGTAAATATAATATAAATGAACTTAAACTGAGCATTTCTACTATCGAAGTGATTACTAAATTACATTATTTATAATTATTTATAATTTAGTATTGAGAAGCAGAAAATAAGCATAACATAACACATTATAATGGATAATGCGAAATTATTTACTAACCTCGTATTTCCAATAAAACGTTCAAATTAGTAGGAGTATGATTTTCTCTCGTCAGACAGCACTAGCTCTTGTTTGAAGCATCATTTGAAAGATGTTAAAATTTTGGTTAGAACAGTTTATGGGACACTCCCAGTTGCCTCTGGTCGATAATGACCATTTCACCCTGTAAAGTCGATTACTTATATTAGTACACCAGTCGCTCAATAAATTTCAGGATATTGCATTAAACCTGATTTGTAAGTTTTTGTCTTACTGTGCTGATTGGAGTTTTTTTATCAATTGATAAAATCTCACTTAAATAAATTACAATTATTCATTATTTTTAATTATATTTAATTAATTATGGGTAATAAAAAAATCCATGATGAATAATATCAATCACAAGAGACATGGTGCATTTACTGTGACTCGTATAAATTTATATTGAAATCATTGCAGAGTATTTGGCTACTAACTGACTGTATTTGGCGAGTAACTGACTGTACTCCACAGTTGTATAGCATTTTAATAATATTTTACTTAACTAATTGGTGGACGGTTTGTGCCTCTAATTTTTTTAAACCTTACATCATAAATTTCATAATTTTAATTAATTTCGCCATTTTTGCTTCACCATTTCTTCATCCATACTGCTCTCATGGTATTCTTATCTTCTACTACGTTTATCTTCCGCTAGACGATAACTTTATCCATTCCTGCCTTAATTTTTTCCTAATCTTTTTACTAAAGCCATTTAAACATATAACCTAGTTCTAAGTTATGGTGGAGACTCATTATTATTAGTTTGATGTTTGTATTTAATTCTGTGGTGCCCTCAAGGTTCAGTCCTAGAACCCTTATTATTCTTGATATATGATATGTATGCCCAACTTCAAAACTATACTATAAACTCAAGCTTTCAGTTAGTGGCGGATCCAAAAGAAAGAGCTTTGGCAATCCAAAATTAACTGTCAATTAATCATGATCATGACTATTCGTTCAATTTAAGCTCATACAAACTTTGAATGGGTTTAACTCATTCAACCTTTAGGCAAATCTCATTTTTCTATTCTTCCACAATTGTGTATCTTTCGAATTTCTAATCCATATACAGTTTTTCTATAAAATATTTCTCCAGTACTGAATAAAAATACTTCTCTTGATATATTTTGTCAGTACTGCTATAATTATTTTCTCAATAACCATAAAAATTTATTCAGTAATGAATAAATTTTTTATACTGGAAATATTTATTATTTCTCTCGCACTTTAAGAAAAATTATATCTTTTATCCCGCCTTGACTATTTTGTCAGTATTTTTTCATAATGGAAAGCTAAGCTTACTGCAAGTGAAACATGGATGAACGGCTTTATGTCATATATTGATACGGATCAAAAAGACAACAACATCTTCCATCTCGTTTTTACCAGTCAAAATTTTTACTATTTGCCATATATCATGTTAAAATTGTTCACAATATCATTATTTAAGTTGTTACATATTTACCATATTGTAAAAATGTTAACACGTCCTATTCTACCAAAAATAATTATCATTTTAAAATATGTTTAAAGTTATCATTTTAAAATATGTTTTTCTCCTTAAAATTCATTATTTCTCCTTCTAGTTTTATTGCACAGGGTTGTGCTTGTAGAATTAATATTTTTTATATCACGAAAAATGTCCAATCGTAATATAAAAGCATACTTTGATCAGCATAGCGATTTTGTTTAAAATTACAAATTTTAGCTAAATTGTTTTAGGTAAAATTCTATATACTAGACAATTTTATTTTTATAGAAACTGAATGCAACCAAAACGGCTATACATTATTTTCGTGTAAGTAACCAATAATCAAAAAGTTCGATAAAATATGAACATTTTTTGATGTACGTTGGAAGTTATGAATATAAAAATGTTAAAATAAAATATTTGAATTTCAATATGATGTTTTTTTATTTGCTGTTCATTTTGTTTCGTTGATTCCTATTTAGTGGTTGATAGTTTTTATCTAAAATTCATTATAAATCGCATTTGATGATATGATTGACTATATGATAAATGTTTAAATTGCTGTTCTTAAGTCTTTAATTTAAACATAATTGACACAAAATTACAGTTTATTTTCAAACGACTTGATTGATTAACAACAAATTGGTTTGTAATTTGTAAACAAAACACAGCTAAGTAAGAAACGATGTACGCTACTACATTAAAAAAATGTAGTTTAATCTATGACAAATGTTTTTCTAATAAAAAAATTAGCTAGTATATCGAAGTTTTGTTTAGTTAAAATTTATACATAATCGCTCTACAGGGGTTATTCATTAGTGGACTTGTGAGTTACTTATTGTAACCCTTACATCCTAAATTACAGCTTTGTTAGAGTCTTCATGCAAAAGAGTATATACTATATAGCCATCGCCAGATATACTACTCATAAAAACACAGTTATTCACAGTTACGGAAGTAAAATAATACACCGAGCATCAGGTGATATTATCCCAGTATGACACAGGGAATACAATACAGTTGGCCACTGGTCTCAATTCGAATTATTCTGCTTGGTATATTGGTAACCACGGGTCTCTGAAAAAATATTCAAGCATGTGTGATATCATAACTGGTGGAAATATTATAAAGGCTTGCAACATCGCTGTTCCAACGATCGATGACTGATTTTTTTTTGCGTGGTATGCCGGTAGCCTCTTATACAATTCTTTTACATGGTCTAGCGGTTCAGTCATAAAAAAATAGAACAAAATCCAATCACAACATTCTACAAGTTATTACGTTAAATAATCGGTTAAAATACTATAATATAGAAACGGTAATTATAGAAGCTTTACCTTAATGTTTCTTCGTTGTGCTTATGACGTAACTATATTAGTTATCTAAAAATGAAAACTAATAATTCCGATTTAAGTTGAGAAATTTAGAAAGAATTATATTTTCATATTTGATCTGATCTGCTTACTCCTATAATCAGAATGTTGTTCAATCCCTTCTATATATACGATGCCACTTTTGTAAAAATGTTGTAAAACGAATATGTCGCCTTACAAGTTTTAAATTTAGAAATAATGCCAATTTGTACTCGTTCAGCATTACCATTGACATTTTCTAGAATCAATGGACCACCTGAGTTACCTTCAAAAAAACAGCTATTATTTTCTCCAAATGCGTATAATAAAGTTGAATCATTTCTATTATTGTTTGATATGACCACATTTAAACATTTTAAACGATCATTTTTAGAACATTTACTGAACCCAGTTGCACCAACGCCACAACCTACCGCATTCATTCCATCATAATCCAGATTAATGTCTGATTTCATAGGTAATCTAATGGCCGGTACTATATCGGTAAATTCAACTATTATTGGTAACTCTATAATTCCTATATCATCCTCTTTTTATTTTTAATAAAACCGTCATGAACTGAGAATTTGTTGGATAATAGAACATAGGTGTTCAAGCTTAGGTTATGAAATGATCGAACTCCAAGACTTATTAAAGCTTGATTTATATTACAAAATAATAAAAATAATAAGATATATTTAATATTTATACGCCAACCCAATGTGCAGCTAACTTACTTTTGGTATAGACAATGGGCTGCAGTAAGTACAAACTTCGAGGTAAATAGAGAACCACCGCCCCTAACCATCTCCTTTCCATTTTTTGCGATTAATAATACAACTTCATATGGAAATTCCTCAAGTTTTGCATAGTCACCTCCAATAATTCGTTTTTGTAACAATCCGTGTAATTTTCGGTTCGATTTTTGTGAAATACATAAACCAATTAATAAATATAATATAAATCTATTTAAACTGTGCATTTCGATAGTAGTGATTACTAAATTACATTATTTATAATTATTTATAAATATTGAGTATTGAGAAGCAGAAAATAAGCATAACATTACATTTATAATGGATAATGAGAAATGATTTAGCAACCTCGTGATTCCATTAAAATTAGTAGGAGCTTCTTTTCTTTAGTGACTAATATTCTGTAAATAACCTAGTGGTTCTTATGATGAAATACTATATGAGACAGGTATATTTAAATTCTGGTTATGCAAAAGTATATGGCTCATAAGACTTCCAGTAGATTACCTTATATCGATACACCATTGGGTCCCAATAAATATCAGGGTATTACATTAAATGTCCACGATTTCTTAGTTTTTAAACTGTCTTGATTGGAGTATTTTTATCCATTGAGAACATACATAAATTGCTATAATACATTAATTATATTTAAAAAACATTAATATTTTTAAATATAAATACCAGACTCTTAATAACTGCGCATTTCTGTTATCGCAATATACCTTCGTGTCAAAGTTAGAGGTTGTGGACCAGAAGAAATTCGACGAATATTTGCTAAGTAATTGAATGCCGTTGCCAAAATAAGTAAGCTAACTCGTTTCGAATGGATTTAACATACTTATCCAAAATGGCAGCGAATAAGCCAATCTTCATAAATAAGTTTCAAATAAGTATATTTCGAAAAGGGCCTTTGATCATCTTTGACTTATTCATTTCTATTAATGGGCTTGCGCCTCTACTCATTAAAAACCTTACATCCTAAATTTAACTTTAATTACTTGGATCGTGGTATTATTATCCTAAACGACTTAAGTACAGCTTTGTTCGGGTCTCTATGCGAAAGAGTATTACATACCATGTTAATTGAAACCATGTTAGTCGATATATACCATGCTAATTGAATTGTATGTTTGGTCAGTGACTGTCGCTATACTTACTATAAAAATAAAATTATCGCCATTGGTAGTAAAATAATACACCGAGTATTAGGTGATGTTATCCCCGTAAAACACAGATAATACAATACAGTTGGCAGGCAACTGGTCTCAATTCGAATTATTCTGCTTGGTATATTGGTGACCACAGGACTCTGAAAAAAATATTCGAGCATGTGTGATATCCTAGCCGGTGGAAATATCATTAAGCCCGGAATACCGCTGATCAAGTGACCCATGGTCTTATACAATTCTTTACCATGACATATACAGCATTCTACAAGTTGTTACGTAAAAAATCGGTTAAATTGTAAGATATCTGGGTCGTATCACGGTAATTATGAAACTATACCGTAATGCTTCTTCGTTGTGCTTATAAGTAACTATATTAGTTATCTAAACATTAATGTCATTCTGTTAGTTGACCAAAAAAAAAATCCGATTCAAGTTGGCACATTTTGGGATATATTCATGAATGTACAGAATAACCTATATGAATATAGATATCTTGAGATTAATCGGAAGGTTGATTGAAGAATATGAAACAAAATGTTTGATTCGGATGAGTTCTTAGGAGTTCTAGAAGTTTGTTAATCTACTACTCCAGGAACTATAAGTTATAGATTGCTTCAGTTGTTGAGTACCGAAGCAAAGTAAAAATTTGCTAAAAGTACTCAATAAGGTGTGAATGTACTCGAAAATACCAAATGAATGCAAGGAGTGTAGAGTGGTCCCTATACCTAAACGGGTTAGAGATCCAAATGATGCAACGAATTATAAATTCGAATGGAATGTTGAAAGAGCGACTCGAAAGATTTATGAATGAGAATAATTCGTTGCCGACAGCAACATACGGTTTTGTAAAGGCCACTCTGCGATTGAATGTATTGAGAAGTTTGTATGGGAAGTAAGGGAAGATTATAAAAAAGTGGTAGCGGTATTTTTGGATGTTGAAAGAGCATATGATTATGTGGTGCTGTGGAAATTACATCAAATTCTAAGTAATTTGAAATTTCCACAAAAAAGTGTATGATTGGGTGAAAGAATTTATTTGGACTTCTACAAGGAAGCAAAATATCTCCTATTCTTTTCAACCTTTACACAGCAGCTGTTCACCGAGTTGACGCTACAGATAAGTTGTTTTGCAATTTGCAAATGATTTTATAGTAATTGGCAAGGATTGCTGCATTGAACAGGCAAAACAGAACGCACAATTAGGAGTAAATGAAATAATTGAGCAATTGAACAGTTTGAATCTTATAGTGAATTCGAGTAAGTGTGCTATTTTGAGTTTTAGAGTGAATAATAGAGAACTTGACATCAGAATAAATAACCGGTGAATTGAGCAAGTAAAGGTAATAAAAGAGCCGATATGCAAGCAAAAGAGGTACTTGAATGTGAAAGTATTGAAAGGTAGAAAAAGGATGCAAGAGATGTACTTTCTATGTTTCAAGAGAATGAGTGGAATAAATAGAGAAATGAATATGAGAGCTTGAGCAGAATAAAAGGAAATAAGTTCAATGAATTGTGTAGTACTCCCCGAAAAACGGTTTTATAAGGAGCTTCAAGGGAGTGTCAGAATGTTAAGGACTATTGAGAGAATCAGACTGAATCATGGTAATTAGAAGAAGTGTTTGTTTAAACGTCATTTGATTGAAAATAATGAATGAGCAGCGTAACTAAGGATATCGACCACATATTGCTAAACTGTACCAAATACAGCAGGAGTAGAGCAGATAACGATATCGTTTTACCTCCTTTTTGGCTAAATTCCTTCTTTTTTTTCAAAATATTTTAATTTTTAAAAATACTTATTATTAATATAATTAAGGATATTGACCACATATTGCTAAACTGTACCAAATACAGCAAGAGTAGAGCAGATAACGATATCGTTTTACCTCCTTTTTGGTTAAATTCCTTCTTGTTTTTCAAAATATTTTAATTTTTAAAAATACTTATTATTAATATAATTTTGTTAAGTAATTATTATTTGTTATTGATTTATTATAAATTTTAAAAACTTTGTATAATCATACTTTAACTAATATAATCACTCTTATAATCAGAATGTTGTTCAATCCAGTCTATATAAAAGGCCACTTTCGGAAAAATGTTGGAATATTTCCCGTAACAATCTCTATGATACCTCGAAATAATGCCAATTTGTACTCGTATTGCATTACCATTGCTATTTTCTAGAATCAATGGACCACCTGAGTCACCTTTATAAAAAAAGCCATTATTTTCTCCAATTCCGTATAATTTAGTTGAATCATTTTCATTTTTGGTAGATATGACCACATTTAAATATTTTAAGTGATCACTATTAGAACATTTACTTAACGTAGTTCTGCCAAAGCCAGAACCTACCGAATGCAATCCATCATAATCCAGATTAATGTCTGATTTCATAGGTAATCGAATGGTTGCTACTATATCGGTAAATTCAACTATTTTCGATAACTCTACAACTCCTATATCATCCTGTTTATGTTTAATATAACCTTCATGAACTGACAATTTGTTGGATTTTATAAGATAGGTGTTCAAGCTTATGTTGTGATATGATCGAACTCCAAGAGCTACTGTTACTTGCGTTCTACAACCAAAATAATAATCAAGATATACATATTTAATATTTATACGCCAACCCAACCTGCAGCCTACTTACTTTTTGTATAGACAATCGGCTGCAGTTAGTACATACTTGGAGGTAATTAGAGAACCAGAGCACCAGCTTAATAATCGTTTATTTTTTTCCTTAAATAATGCAGCTACATATGGAAATTCCTCAAGTTTTGCATATAGTGGCCTTCAACAACACGTTTTTGTAAGTTCCCATTTAAATTGCGGTTCGTGCTTTGTGAGATACCAAAGCCACAAAGTAAATACAATATAAATGTACTCAAACTGTGCATTTCTACTATCGAAGTGATTATAAACATTAATTTAGTAATGAGAACCAGAAAATAAGCATAACATTACACATTATAATGGATTATGCCGAATGATTTACGAACCTCGTGATTCGAATGTATCGTTAAAATTATAAATAAACTTGCAATTTAGTATACATACTCGTATTATGTAGATTCTAAGTCACTGGCATTTTGTACAGCATACATAGGTACTGTAGTTTTGCAGAATACTATTAACCTGTATAAGTATAAACATTCCACACAATATATGGATAGAAGCAAGCTCACCTAATTTGTCTACTTCAAACACTAAGTACCATAAGATTCATTTCTATTTGTGAAAATATCTTTTGAATAAGCTTTCATTCGTATTATTGAGGTCTTAAAGTTTTCCTATTCACATCCAACCCTTCTCAACCTGCTTGTCTCGTTCTCTGTACGTTTCCATTCGGTTACTCATTTTCTTATCTTTTGTAAGGATCAGTAGTGAAGTAAACCATCTAAATTTTATAATTTCTTATTTTGTATCCCAACTGATCGCATATAACGCCTTACAGAATGCAATGATGAGTCACTCGTGCGGTTGTGGTCGCTACAATCTTTTATGTTCCAAGCAAGTAGCCGATCTTAATGGGACACCCTTTATATAAACAAAATATACTTAAAGTGTGGTATTAGCTGAGCTTACGGTTATTAATGGAATCACAATAAATCTAACCTGTTTGATAATAATAATATTTCATCAATATTTGGATGATTGATCAAATAACAAATAATTAAACAAACAAATTCACCTATTAGACATTAACGAGTAATAATCACTTTATATCGATTTCGAATTCAATAATAAATAAGTTTGTAGTACATCATTCGTAAAATCGAATTCTATATTATTCATGTCGTTTAATTTAAAATACATAACAAATAATAGTTTTATCACTGTCAGTAGAATAATTTAAGGTAAATTTTATTGACACATATAGTAATTTGGCTTATTATAGTATATTTATTGGTATTGATTAGGAAAAATTCCAGATGTACATAATATGTAAATACGTTAACGGTTTATACACCAACCTTAATCAAATGGCCTATATTGATTGAAAATGAAACCAGTAGGAGGTCAAAGGTAACGGATTTGAATCCCGACTATGATCAGTAATGTTATAAGATAAACCTAGCTGTGTCTGGGTTGAAGTTCGGAACTCTTTATCTTCCATATCAATATACTATATATAGGCTGGTACGCAATGTAATCGGACCTTATAAATAAATTGTGTAGTGGGAAAATTAAACAAATCTTATTTCGTTTTATTTCCAGATAATGCTGTTAAAAAAAATCAAATTGTTTCGAAAATTAATCGTTTCAATTCCTGTTATTGGTTTTTTCTTTTTGGCATACTTCGTCATCTTGCCTTATATGGAAAACTACGATACCGTAAAAAAATTGTAAGTTCTAAAGATTCAAAAAATATTGTTTACAACATTTCATTTAATTTATTATTTTGTAGGAAATCGATTTATAACCGATTGAATGAGGCGACAAATCAAGAAACATGCCGAATACCAGATATACCGCCGTTTGCGCCGGAGATGATGAAGTTTGTTGAAAATTTGCCACCACTAGATTGTGGCAATGAAAATGATGATTGGGTGTCGTGTAAGGTATGTATTCCGTGGTCGTTACAACATTTCATGTTCAGCGAAAAACTATAAAACGAAGAGACCCCAGTAATCTGGTATCATCTTATATTAAAAACTTTAATAAGGTCAATAGGAAACCTCATGCGAAATGTTTAAGATGGAAGGGGCTGTAGTAAGTACTAATAAAATTGTTGAATTACAACAACCACTTACTCGTCGGTACGAAAAATACGAATGAAAAACCATTCAGTTTTCTTTCTCAAAGTCTAAATTTTAGCTCAAAATATAAGTACAACGTTCAAGTATACTGGCGTCTTTCAAATTGCACCTGTTTCACAACCATTCGCAATTTCTATTCTACGATATTTATATATAGTTTCCGTACTATACAACTACGCTACCACCAATCACATCTTAACATATTATTTCTACCCTACCGCAACATGAAAAGTATTGTGATATAACCCACCAATTATAACCAATATAAAGTAGCTTGACAAATAAAATTCGCGTGTCAGTAGACCAAACATGTGTTGTTTATTGACCATTACGAACACGATATCATAAATTTTCCACCTTTCGGTATGGTTCAAACGCTACATAGTTATTTTGATTTAACCTTAATAATCCAGATAATTACAATCAATTCCGCTATATGAGGTAAATGTGTGTGGTTAATGAAGTTAGTGCTGTCTATAATGCGGTTAGAATTGGTTTCGAATTATTAAAATCAATAAATAGATTCAAAACCATAAAAATATGCTAATTATGTGTGACATTAGTTGGTTTGTAAATAGTCACTATGGCATTAAAAACACTTACGGTTGCGTGCATTTAATTGAGACATATTTTACAGAAATCGAATACAAAAAAAATGTATGGTTTTGCATCAATTAATTCTAGGAATAAAAAACCTTAGTGAATCTAAATATCTTCCAATTTCGAATCGACGGAATCGAATATTTCATTGCCATGGTTGAAACAAAATTATCAAATCTATCGTTACGAATATCTAAAATTTCGTTATGTGATTTGCATATACTATCACAAGTTAGCTGTGTGGCTTCTTACATAAAAGTTAGCAGCACAACTTCCATGAAGGATTTCATTAAGGAGCCTTGAATGTATTATATATTCTGTTGGAATGATGAAAATTAACATTTTCTTTGTCACTGTATAGGCTTCGGTATGGGAGTGCAATAAACACTTGTTCATAAAATCCTAATACATACTTATGAATTCGTTGGTACAAACCAATTTTGATTTGGTGTTCATTTAAAGTTCTTGAACAATAAGCTACATAAACAGTAGCAGGAGGTCATTCAATACTATTTTCCATTACTAAATCGAATCCTTTGTATATTACAACTGAAATAAAAATTAAGAATAAGCCAAAAAAGTTTTCTAGGGTCAATTTTGGTGCACTTGTTCTTCATAAAGGTCACCCTGCGCTTTGATATTTTATAATGTGCACACCAGATGGACTAGCAAATCAAAGTACAAGTCTCTATAGATATAGTTGCTATCCAAATTTACGATGCAGAGGTCTCCTGACTAACGAAAGTGACGTACAGTGTAACAAAACAATTCGCGCTGAAAAACATTAATTGAACTATACAAAAACGAAATTTAAGAACGGCATAGTATTACTAGTTTTTCGTCTAACATGCTAAAAACTAAATCTCGAACCTATAACAACTTCTATAGAAACTGTAGTAAAGACTGTAATTTTTAATTACTCGGGACTAGTGCGTAGAAGATACGTCATAGACGTTATAAACATATTCCTATTCCGATACAGACAAATGGTGTACATATTAGCCCACGTAGACCTACTAAACACGTCACAATTTTAACAATAAATCAATTTAGTATCGAACGGAGTCCGTCTAGTGCTTGTATAATGAGCAGATATTCTATATAATCTGATTTATTCAAATTTATTTCCAGTCAAGTATGTGCTCAATAAAAGATTCTGTGATTGCAACCAAAGGCCAAATTTTATGTGATTTCTTTGAACTGGTCCGGCAAACTGAATATTCAAATAAGTACGAACAGACTTTCAAATCGAAGTTCCACGTGCTTAAAAACTCGGATTTTGCTAAAGTGTACTGTTGGTCAACGAATACGCACGAAAGTTGGTCTGGAATTGTATACGGTGTTCGTTCGAATTATACCATACTCGTGCCGCACAGTGCAACAATGCCGCAGAAAATGAACGTGGTCATGTATGGATTTGATTCGATGAGCAGGAATGCAGTAATAAGAAAACTACCAAAAAGTCTAAAGTATTTGACCGATGTGCTTGGCGGTGACGTTCTAAAAGGTTATAATATCGTTGGCGATGGTACACCGCAAGCTTTAATACCTATACTAACCGGATATTCAGAACTTGAGCTGCCCGAGACTCGAAAACGATATCCATTTTCAGAATTTGTTGATGTATATCCATTGATTTGGAAATTATATAAACAAAATGGGTAATTTAACTCAAGTGTTATATTAAACCTGATAATTTATATACTTTGTATAATATATAGGTACACAACTGCATGGAACGAGGATTTGCCAAATGTAGGGACGTTCACATATCGACTAAAAGGATTTAGTAAACAACCTACTGATCACTATCTTCGCACCTATTACATCGAGCAACAACAGTATTTATCGAATTACAAAAAATTTTGTTTAGGTCAGCAGCGGGCACACAATGTTATGTTCGACTATACTAAACAAATTTTAACCAATCAAAAAGAAATACCAAAGTTTATATTTAGTTTCCATGGAGAAATGTCGCATGATTCGATCAATCAAGTCGGATTAGTGGATGACGATCTAAAAGACTGGCTACAAGACTTGAATAATTTAGAAATACTTAATAATACAATATTGATTTTAATGTCTGACCACGGTAATCGTTTCGATGCGGTTCGAAACACCATACAAGGAAAATTAGAAGAACGACTGCCATTTTTTAGTTTTGTGTTTCCGAAATGGTTCAAAACAAAATTCGCTAGAGAGTACAAAAATTTTCAAACTAACATTAATCGTTTGACAACACCGTTCGATATACACGCAACTCTTCGTCACTTGCTTACACTACAAACGGGTGAAATATATGTTAATCGTTCGAATCGAGCTATTTCACTACTTACCGAAATAGATGATACACGCTCATGTAGCGATGCATTTATCGAGCCACATTGGTGCTCTTGTCTATTGTGGAAGGTAATCGAACCAATTGTTGCCCAAAATGCAGCCAAGTATTTGGTTAAATATCTTAATAATCTCACCGAATCAAATCGCGATCGATGTGAAAAACTTACATTGCACGAAATAAATTGGGCCGGCATTTTAAAACCACAAGACAGTATGATACGTTTCAAATCAAGTAAAGATCCGGATGGGTATATGCCAGATTTTGCGACCGCAACAAAATCGGATATACAACTGTATCAAATTAAAATTACTGTTGTGCCGGGTAATTCAATATTCGAGGCATCGATTACGCATTTTGTAAGCACGAAAACTTATTTAGTAGAACAATCGGATATATCGCGTATCAATGTGTATGGTAATCAGGCGCGCTGCATATACCATCGTAATCCAGAGCTGCGAAAATATTGCTATTGTAGGGATTAGGTCCAATGGCCAGTTTGTCTCATAAAAGCAATATGTTGTGATTGTAAATATATAATTTAGTAAAATGTTGAAAAGCAATATCAACTAATCTACTAATGAAGGTTGAAACCAAGTGTGTTAAATTACTTTATTGCAATTTTTTTAAGCTTCAGTTTACATAATATAAAAATTTACATATATAGATCAAGAAAGGTGAAACCTTATACCATAAAATTACCATTTATAGTTTATATTATAATTTATGATTTAAGTCAACCGAGAAACATATTTAATACCATCACGTGTTCAGTATAGGAACTCAAGATTCGAATAAATTGACTATATAAACATAACCTTACACATTTAATGGCGCCATAACCTCAATGTTCATAAAATATTAAGTATTAGAATCTTACTACTGGTTGCAAATAATTTTAAATTAATTGCGATTGACGATAAAATATTATCAAAATAAGTCATATACAAATTATAATTATGAATATCAATTATTGTATATTTGTTAAACTGAATTATCATACGTAAACAAAACAGCATATCCAAATAACTTGAATATCATCATATCTAGTCTTATGAATTTTTCAAAGGTGTTTGAAATAATTATTAATTTATGTAAATATAAATCATATCAAATAATTAATAATAATACTGTCTTTCTTTTTTAAGTAATAAAAATAAGTGTAAATTTGAAATTTAATAAAAACATTTTATATACTTAATTGAATTTTGAATTTCTGTTTGAAAAATTCATTTGAATCCAATGGTAATGTTTATTTATACTTTTTTTTATATCTTTATTTAATGGCCCTAGCTCCAAATAATAGGAGCCATTTGTTTATTTATAGATTGGAATGAGGAAATATTTAATATTTGTAAGTTTATTTTAATCTCATGTATATTTAATACACATAATATAACTGTCCCTTTGGCGCAGCGGATAGCGCGTTGGACTTCTAATCCAAAGGTCGTGGGTTCGATCCCCACAAGGGATGATGCTAAATATATTTTTAAATTTTTCATGTCATATCAAATATACTATCGGGATAATATCATACATATTGCAAATGAAAACCACTTTTTAATGTGACCTCATCCATAATGAATTTTTTATTTGTAAAATAAGCAGTACGAATACTTTTGCTGTCACTGTTAAAATAACATAATGATGGAGAAAACGAGAATGAAGTTTGGTATTTGGTTTTCTGTTTTGTTTTTGGAATGTGTTGAAAAAATTATTTCGAGACCGAAACAAGAGAAAGGCATGCTTACTCGTGTTATAAAATAAACAATAAAACTTGTCTAATTATTATTGACATTTAATGAAAAACTGTATTTTCTTTTCTCATACATATTAAATTCATATTTAGGTTCGAAGCATGAACCATTTGGAGTCGTGACTGGAACAACTGGAACTTTCCTTACCTTGATGAATATTCGTGCTGGACTTCATTGGAGAATGGTATCAACTTGATTCTTCCCAAACATGGTTGCAGATGTCATTTCTAAACTTTTTTTATATTTTCATCTATTGAATGAATATTCCCTCTCTCACTTAGTCCTCAATCCAAAATCCCTTACCGATAACGGCATTTATAAATTATAAGATGAATCAACCTTTGAGCTCTTATACAGATTGAAGGGAGTTGGTAAAATTTGCCTCTCTTCGGTCCAATCCCTTACAAGATCTGAAGCACTTCAAAACAAAGTTTTAGACATTTGGGTCATATGAAATGCTAAGTTAAGGAACATAAAATAAATGGCGGGATTTCGAATGAGGATTTCTAACAGTGTAAAACACGTGTTTGAAAACGGTATTTGTAAATTAACAATATATAAAAGAGAACAAATTTTAATCAAGCTACCAAGAGATCTGTAAATCTGCTTTATATAGAAAAATAAGATATTGGGCAGTTTCAAATTAGAGACACCTTAAATCTTTATTATTCACTTCATATCTTATACGAATTTAATCAATTACATCACAAATAATACTCGTAATATATAAAATATAAACATAATTACCAATAATTATTTAGAAAAAAAAACTGAAGACTTGTAACGAAAAAAAAATTGATCCACCAAACACTACAACACATCTCTAGATCTGATTTGGCGCGCTCTAAACGCTGGTTATTACTTTTGTTCTGATTCGTCATCATCTTCATCGTCCTCGTCATAATTTTCCTCATCCGCCTCCTCCTCCCCTCCACTTTCATCGTTATCTTCCGGTTCAACTTCAATATCGGGTACCAAAAAGTATTGGAGCGGAGTTGGCCATAAATCATCTTTAATCAATTCCCCAATTTCATCATTTACTGGATCATTATTATCTGTATACCAATCGAAAAACGATTTGTATTCCAAATACCGCTTTCGCTTATTGTTCGATGGCTTAAATTGAAGTTTTTTAAGGATGTCACATCCTTCCCGCCATTTTATTTGGGTACTAACGGATTTTGGCCCATCTATGTAAAAAAAAATTATAATAAAAAATGTTTGACGTACATACGAGTAAAAGTTTACATACTTTCACCACTTAAGTGATATTCTTTTGTAAGGATTCTATTTTCGAAATAGGGATTGTCTTCAAAGTAGAATCGGATCAAGTATCCAGATTTAATGTCGTCGAACTCTTCGACATCAATTTTTTCCAAAAAATTTAGACATTCTTCTTCCTCTTCTTCGAGTATTCCGGAAATTTGTGGATGATTAACAAACTACGCATCAAAAATAAAAATAGAAATTTTAAAAAATCGTATTTTTAATCAAATTATTAACTAACAACATCTTAATAAATTACTTACAGCTGTAACCCAGAAGTTGGGAATCCTCTTAATAATCGAATTCCGTTTATCGAACAAAGGTTTCCTTAGTATGTTAAATTTTTGTTCAATTTTCAATATTTCTTCGCTTGCCTTTTCGTTTAACACATCAATTTCATTCTGACATTTATCTATCAGCTCTAGGGCTTCTGTTTCGGCATCATTTAAACCGTCTTCCACAACATTTTTTGCTTTTTTAGCCGATGATGCCATTTTATGCTTGTGTGTGTAAGTATCGTGTGCGAAATTTTATTTCTTAATTTCTTTTACGATTATTCAACTTTATTAAGAATATGAATTAATTATAGAGAAAATGTAGTCTTATAAACTAAATACAATATATTTTTTAAATTAATTCACGTACGATTTTAATTTCTTAGCGGATTGATTAAAAAACACACCGGCAATTACAAAAAATATATACGCGGATAAATTTGACAGTTTGATGAGAAAGAGAGGTGTTTACACCGCGAGATGAACAATAAATTTGTAGGGTGATAATAAAATCGTATTGTTTAGTACATATTCACTGCTGAATATAAGCGATTAGTCCGTTACACATTAATATTACGATGAACCAACCAACGCGAAAATGTACTCTATAAACGTAAACCTTTTTATCAAATGGCAAATGTACTATAGCAGAGGTTCGATTAATCAAGTTTATCAACTTGATTAATCGAACCTCTTAGTGGTCTTGTTTAGCAAAAATGTATAACCTTACCCAACTCGGTTTGAAATCTATAAAGATAACAACAAAATTTGTTTGTCGCGTTTTGGGCGATATATCACACGTATGATTTTTTCTCTCGAATGTTAGAAGCTATTTTTCGTACTTATCCGTCAAAGTCCAACTCTCACATCCATATATGACAACGGGTCTGATCAACACTCTGAACAATTTCAACTTAGAGGATATAAAGCTCGATTGCCAGCGGCAATGCGAATTTTAATATCCACTACTGAAATCATTTGCGTCTTGGTGTCGAAGTAAGATATTTGGTTTTGGACTCATTGATTTGGAGACCAACTGAAGCTGAGCACTGTTCATGTGGATGAAGTATTCCTTTCATTCCGTTGCCGTTTAATTCAATCACACATATATATTATCTGCATATGCAGAAAATTGATTGTATTGTCGGAATAAGATATTGTCTTGAGGTGTTTCACTTCTACGAAGGATGTATCCCAACAGCATTTTGACTGTGTTGCTGTCATTTTACACAGATGTACATATTTTTTTGGTATTCCAAAATATTCAAGCGTATACCGTAGTCTCTCTTGATTGATCGAGATATAGGATTGCGTGAAATCTAGGAATCCCAGATGTACATCGCGAGATGTTTCGTAGTACTTGGAATGAATCGTTCGTATCGAGAAAACTTGATCAGTGACTGACCGATTTGGACGAAATCCTCTTTGGTACTCACCGAAAATTTCCTCCGCCAGACGAGTAATTCTTCCCAAAATAATGTATGACAGTAATTTGTACACTGTGCAAAGGAGATCTTGAATATAGGGCATAACGCGGCCACTTCTTCTTCTCAAGGCATACCTACATTTCGTCATACCAATCGCACAAAGACCCAAAGACAGTTCCACAAAGTTAGTTCTCCGAATATCAAGAACTTTGAATTAATGCAATCAACTTCTGGTGAACGAGTTTTCTTTAATCTCTGCATGACCATTATGAGTTTCTCATAGGATGGATCCTTAAAGGACATCTTTGCGGTCTGTATTTCAGGGTATTCAAATATATGTGGAATATAAAGTAAGTCAGAAAAATGTTTACGCCATGTATCGAGTATCGCATCGACGTTAACACAGAGGTTCCCATCTTGGTCCCGAATGGCAGTTGACTGAGATTTAAAGGTATTCGGTGATTCATTTTCGGGAGATGTTGTATTTTTAAGGCCGTATTAGTCTTCCACCATTCGCGCTTCTTCTGTCTACAATTCGTTTAATTGTCCTTCTAGCAAGAACTGTATTTGAACAAAGCGGTTATAGAGCACCTCATTTGCAGTGAAAGTATAATATGATTTAATGGCCAGTTAACCAACAAGTGTGGAATCAGAACGGGCATTTTCAGCCTACGGAAACCTAATTTCCAAATTGAGAAACAGACTTGACGATAAATCAGTTAACACATTATGTTTCTTAAAATCTTGTTTTTTAATAATTCATATATGTAATAAACTAATTCTCTTTATTCAGTTTCATAGGCAGACGATATCTTGTGTACATTGTACCCAGTGATATTTTGCAAGCGATCATGTGGCAAACTAGGTAGTGATTCAAACCGATTAAATCATAACTTTAATAAGCAGAACATTATAATTTGAATTAATAAACAGATGATGCATATTTGCTGAATATAAGTAACGATTACTAAAAAATACAGAATTCAGCAATCTAAGTATACCGCGCTGCGCGCTGTCATGTTGTGGTACCAACCAAACAATAATAAATAAAAATTAATAAGCGTTGTTGTTGTACTGCTGTGCGTTGATTCCAAGTGAATTGTAGATAGAAAGTAATTTACGATTTTTCTAGTATAATTATTGTGAATAAATTAATAAAAAATATAATAAAAGCATGTCTTCGAACGAAATCCAACCGCAGGGCAATTCGAATTTATCGAAACAAGATTTATCACAACTTGTACGTATTCACAAACAAACTATTTCCAAATCGTCCGGTCTGTCATGTCTGAAGAAATTATGCCCATTTCACGTGGCGTGCATATTTTTCATTTAAAATATATATGTTATAATTTGCAATTGATAGATCATCAAAATTTTATATGTTGATCTCATTTTGGTATGAAAAAACTGAACTAAAAAGTTTTACGACTGACCTGACCGGATTTGATTGTCCCTATCTGAGATAACATAACCTTAAATTAAATCTAAATTTTTTATTATTTTCTAGGATATCAGCAAATTGACGCCCCTTTCGCCAGAAGTTATATCACGACAGGCAACAATAAATATTGGAACTATTGGCCATGTAGCCCATGGTAAATCAACTGTTGTCAAAGCTATTTCTGGGGTACAAACTGTACGCTTCAAAAATGAATTGGAACGTAATATTACTATAAAATTGGGTAAGAGCTATTTTTATATTTATCCTTATACATATTCATTTATTTAAAATATATAAGTAATAAAATTCGGGATGATGTAATGAAACTGGTTTGGAAATGATGCGTTATGAGCAAACGAAGCTCTGTAAAAGGACATTCTTCACTGAAAAATTTCATCAAATATACCAAATTCTAGTTGTTTTATGTCTTATTCAACATTAAAATGAAATTAATTATTGAACTGAGAAAATTCAAATCAGGAATTATTTGCTAGAGATGGCAATGCCAAAATAAATAAAACCCAGGGAAGCGTACTGAAATGATTTGAATTATTTTGTCAGTACCTTTTCCCTTTATCAGAAAATACATTTTAAAATTTGGGAGTTTGATGATAGATAGGGACCTAGATTCTGGCAATTAGTCATTGTTGTTTGAGCAGTCTGCAATTTACCAGATTTTATGTAACAATAACTAATGCTATCGATTTATACATACCATGAAGATAAGCTTTATGAATGTATTCTTCATCAATTGTTGATCATTGATCTTGTTTAGAGCCCCGATATTACTTAAAATCAAAATAATTTCATTTTAATAAAAGATATAAAACAACTTTAATTTGTGTGTTCGCAGACCTTATGCCCATCGAAAAAATGACCGAACTTGTAAAATCACCGGGAAAATTACGTACATTTCTACGGAAAATGGATACCAAGGAGGACAAAGCCAGACACGGGACTAAACGTAAATTGGAATTAACACCGATCTCCAGTCGTTGTAGTAGTAGAAGTAATAGTAGTAGTTGGGCGCATCATACAACTACAAATGGACATGGATCGAGTACACCAAATGAGAATATAGTGGATTTAATCGATACGGTTCCAGTTACAAAATTGTATTTTTGCGAGGATGCCCTCCAACCGGATAGAAAACGACGTAAACTAAGCAATGGATCATTTTCATCAAATAAAAAAACACAGAAATCATCTTCTGTTGAATATGTGGTCGAGAAAATTATTGATATTGGCAACATAAACAATCGTCCATATTTTCTTGTAAAATGGAAAAATTTTGCATCGAAGTACAATACCTGGGAAGAAATAGGTCATGTTTTAGATTGTGCGGCACTCGATTCTTATATTAACGAGACTTTTGAGCGCGAAAAAAAAGCTATCAGCGAGCTTGTTAAGTCAATACTGGAACGAATTAAAAACGAAGTTAGCCCAGTTGTTGAGTTAAAAGTTATTATCGAAACGATTCATTCGTTCCGAGAGAAGGAAATTAAGGCCATGATGATGCTACTTTTGTTAGAAACAAAAGCTATAGATAAATTTAAAAACGATCATAAACTAATTAAGCCCGTTCTCGAATATTATCGGTTGCATCCGTTTATTAAGCAACGGATTGACCAAATTAAAGCTTTAAAGGAATGGGAAGATAGTATAAATAGTAAAAATATTACATATAGAGTGACGGTTGAAAATAACGTGGATTGGGATATTATGCCAACCAATTTTGTATACGTCACCGAATTAGTGATCAATCCGAATATAGAATTTCCAAATGATCCACCAATTGGATGTGAATGCGTTGATGGTTGTACATCGCATAGTAATTGTTGTGGTAAAATGTCGGGTGGTCGGTTTGCTTACTCGAAAGCAGGTAAATTGAAATTAGAGCCAGGCCATCCAATATTCGAGTGCAATCAAAAATGTAGATGTGGGCCAGATTGTCAAAATCGAGTAATGCAGCACGGTTCTAAAGTTTCGTTTTGTATTTTTAAAACCGATAACGGATGTGGTTGGGGTGTTAAAACATTGAAACCTATTCCACGAGGACAATTTATTTGTAATTATTTGGGTGAAGTAATAACACATGATATGGCCGAGAAGCGTGGTAAAGAATACGATAATGAAGGTCGCACATATCTATTTGATTTGGATTTCAATGAATCGGAAGACTCCGAAATTTACACGATCGATGCCAAAAACTACGGTGACGTTTCACACTTTTTTAATCATTCCTGCGATCCTAATTGTGGTGTATGGCCCGTATGGATAAATTGCTTGGATTTAAGTTTACCATATATTGCCATGTTTGCGCTCCGTAATATAAAACCCAATGAAGAATTAACATTTGATTATTTAAGTCAACGGGATCGTTCGACGGTTGATAGCGACATTGAACAGAGATTATTCAAAGATAAAGAGAATATGATTTGTCGATGTGAATCGTCTCAATGTAGAAAATATATTTTTTGATTTGAATTTTTTAGTTTTATGTTTAAGACTTATTGTTATGGATATACAGATTTGTTTTAAAATCCTAAATAAAATGTTTGTCGAATAGGAACACACACACAAATTTTTGTTGGTTACTTTCTTTGAATCTTTATTATTTGGTTACAGGTTATGCAAATGCTAAAATTTATAAATGTGATAATCCCAAGTGTCAGCGTCCCGTTTGCTACACATCGGGTGGTTCAAGTAAAGACGACAGTTTTCCTTGTTATCGGCCAAATTGTACCGGAAGGTTTCAATTAATTCGTCATGTTAGTTTTGTCGATTGCCCCGGTCACGACATTCTTATGGCTACTATGTTGAACGGTGCTGCTGTTATGGATGCTGCACTTTTGTTGATTGCAGGTAATATAACTTAACTCGTAAATATTCGATGAATTCACTAAAAAAATATATATTTTTTTCTCCACAGGCAACGAATCATGTCCCCAACCTCAAACTTCGGAACATTTGGCCGCCATTGAAATTATGAAATTGAAACACATATTGATACTACAAAATAAAATTGATCTCGTTAAAGAGGCGCAGGCCAAAGAGCAATACGATCAAATTGTTAAATTCATTCAAGGTACGGTAGCCGAAGGTGCACCAATTATTCCAATTTCGGCTCAGCTCAAGTACAACATTGAAGTATTGTGCGAATACATCACGAAGAAAATTCCAATACCACAACGAAATTTTACAGCCGCACCTCGGCTCATTGTAATTCGATCGTTTGATGTTAATAAGCCTGGCTGCGAGGTAAACGATTTAAAAGGTGGTGTTGCTGGTGGTTCAATTTTGCGTGGTGTGTTACGTGTTGGACAAGAAATTGAGGTGCGACCAGGTGTGGTGAGCAAAGATCGTGAAGGCAAATTAACATGTCGTCCAATTTTCTCGAAAATTATTTCACTATTTGCGGAACAAAATGAATTACAATTTGCGGTACCCGGTGGTCTCATCGGAGTGGGTACTAAAATTGAACCAACTCTATGTCGTGCTGATCGTTTGGTTGGCCAAGTACTTGGGGCCGTGGGTGCCCTTCCCGAAATATTTATTGAATTGGAAATTTCGTACTATCTATTAAAACGTTTGCTTGGCGTGCGGATCGAAGGTGATAAAAAGGCGCAAAAGGTACAGAAATTGTCGAAAAATGAGATTTTGCTCGTGAATATTGGCTCATTGAGTACTGGAGGACGAGTGGTTGCAACAAAGGCCGATTTAGCAAAAATTCAACTAACAAACCCGGTGTGCACGGAAATTGGTGAAAAAATCGCTTTAAGCCGTCGTGTCGAGAAGCATTGGCGTTTGATTGGATGGGGACAAATTCGTGGCGGTACAACTATCCAACCAGAGAACATAAAGTAAATTGACGATAGAAGCTTTCTGTTTCCACTTTAAATGAAAATTTTAATACATTTATTAATTAATAAAAGATATTCTTGTTTTTCATTTATTTTCCTGGATGTTATTTGAAATAAATATTTACACTACCATTTTACACAAACAGAATTGTTAGTTTTATGCTGGAACTTGGATGAGGGCTTCGTATTTCTTAACCTTGCTAGCAATACTCATATCAACATATTTATCTCCGATTGAGACAATAAGACCACCAATGATGGTTGGATCAACTTTGGCCGAAAGTTGGATGGTTTCACCTTGGGCGAGGAATTGCTGTAATAGTAAAAACAGAAAATATTCAATCGAATTTGAGGTTATGTCAATGTTAGAATGTCTACCTTAAGAGCTCCTTCCAATTGTGATTTTTGTCCGGCATCTAGTGGTTTTGCAGTTGTTACTTCGCACACTACTTCACCGCGATGGGCAGCCATTATGGTACGGAATGCTGTAATAACTGAATCCAATTTCTTCATACGACCATTTTCGGCCAATGTGACTAGTAAATTGGTTGCTGCATCACTCAATTTCATTTTGGTACCGGTCTCCTTAATGGCACTCATCATTATTTTGCGCTGAATAATTGGATTGATGATCAAATCACGGAAGTTAGCATCTTTTTTTAGAGAAGCCTGGATACTGATTAAATCTTTTTCGGCCGCATCGAGTTGCTTCAATTTAGTGGCGGCTGAATATAACGCTGTGGCATAACGACCTTCTAGTCCAAAAACTTGAATTGGTGCCTTAACCAATTGGCTGGCTGATGAAGAGGTGCTGAAACAGCGAGCCTAGAAAAATTTTTCCTTGTATTACATAACATAAATTGTAACTCATGTGAATGTATTTATACAACATAATAATTATGATACTGAATTGAAAATTGTGTCGATGATATGATATATAAACTAACTGTTAACACAATTTTAATTAAATAACTTACAAGTGTTCCCAATTTTAGTGCGTTGGCCATTTTTTCTTATCTTTTTTGCAATGCAAATGTAAAAATTTCGATCCGTCAAAAATCACACAACCTCAACAACTATTGGATGAAGTTAGGTATAATTTAATTTTCGAATTAATTTTTAGTTGCATTCAGTTCAATAATATTGAAAATCAAAATTGCTGTATAACTTGTAATCAACATTTAGAAAAGTTGTATTTTTGGGCATTTCTATGTCGTTAGAAAACTATCAAACGAAATTTGCTTCTATTAACATACTTAATGAAGGAATCTACAATATTTTACGTTTTCAAATGTTTTATTAACAATTTGCTACAAATAAAAGTTTATCAAAATAAATAACATAATATGTTACGCGCCCTCTCACACATAGTAATCCCAATATCCTGATTAATTATCTCGGCTTAACAAAAACATCCGTAACTATGCGAATACCATGACGTGTTGGCATTATTCGAGTTTTACTACGATATCTTTTATCATCTTTCACCTTTCTATTACCACTGTTTCGAAGTGGTGGCTTTTCAAATTTTTCAACAACTATTTCATGTTCTTCGGCTTCCTGGCTTTTGAGTACCGAATCGGATGGACAAAAATCGATATGCATTTCTTCGAGTGAGGGCGTCAATGATTTTTCACGCGACGAATTTGGTGTTTTTTTACCTTCCTCGTACATTTTAATCATGTCGCGCACACTAAACTTGGGACAAATAAAATCGCCCATTGAATCGACGGGCACATCGTTTTCCACTTGGCATTCACATTCGATGAGAGACATTTCGATACGATGTTTGAGTAGAGGTTTGTTGTGTGAAAATTTCAAATTCGTAATTTGGACAAGGAATTGTAGGATAAAATTTAAAAAATGTTCAACGAATACTTGCATATGCGACCGATATGCTGCTAACGAAATTTGTTTTTTTCGCCGAATTTGATTTGAACGGCGATGGTGACTGTGGTGATTGGTGGTATTTCACAAAGAAATTTATAAACGATTTCAAGTGGCTCACGGGAATATTTCACCGCTACCGCTTATAAAATGTGTATGCAGCAGATTAAACGATTAACGATGATGTAACCGCGGAATTTATCGTTTCAAAAAATTTATCACATCACGTTTTTTTCCACATATGATTGTTAGTTTTGACCAATTTCGATAATCAAAATTCGATTTGTGTGGTATATATAACCGAATTATACGTGCTCGAACAAATTATTCGGTTGCATTATAATGAAAGTGAAATCGAAATTGGATTTGATTAATTAGCTGAGAATTTGTAGTTGAGTGCATGAGCATCGATTTGTTGTGTGGATGCAGACCAAATTTATTGAATCGTGAGTTCAATAAAAAATGTATATATAAGTGTATCTATAAGATCAACATAATATATGTTTTAACTTCAAGATGTGTGTTATTCAACCATGAATTTAACATGAAATCATGGTGATCATAACACATCATCTATGAATCGATTTACATACTGGTACAACATATATAGGTATATAAACGCTACTGTTCAGCATTTGCAAAATTTCGTGACGGGGTTGTCACTTCTAGCATAAAAGTTGCCAATCATTTACAAGTTTCATAACCTCGAATAGTTACCGTGGTGGTATTTTATGGCTATATCATGTCGTTTGGTGATAGATACACAGATGTGTATTTATGATATCAATCATACAACATATAGTAAGCAAACTTGACACAAGATTTGTACAATCACAAAATTTATCTTTAAAATGGTTTTATACTGCTCACATCACAAATAACATCAGATACGAGTAAATTACAAGTCATGCATTGTAATTATGTAAAGCGTGATTTTTTAAGAGCTTGAGAACTTTTTTTAAAAAAAAAACGCATAAAATTTGCAAAATCTCATCGGTTCTTTATTTGAAACGTTAGATTGGTCCATGACATTTACTTTTTGAAGATAATTTCATTTAAATGTTGACCGCGGCTGCGTCTTAGGTGGTCCATTCGGAAAGTCCAATTTTGGGCAACTTTTTCGAGCATTTCGGCCGGAATAGCCCGAATTTCTTCGGAAATGTTGTCTTCCAAAACTGGAATAGTTGCTGGCTTATTTCTGTAGACTTTAGACTTGACGTAGCCCCACAAAAAATAGTCTAAAGGCGTCAAATCGCATGATCTTGGTGGCCAACTTACCGGGCCATTTCTTGAGATGAATTGTTCTCCGAAGTTTTCCCTCAAAATGGCCATAGAATCGCGAGCTGTGTGGCATGTAGCGCCATCTTGTTGAAACCACATGTCAACTAAGTTCAGTTCTTCCATTTTTGGCAACAAAAAGTTTGTTAGCATCGAACGATAGCGATCGCCATTCACCGTAACGTTGCGTCCAACAGCAATGATTCCACCAGCGTACAAACCACACCAAACAGTGCATTTTTCGGGAAGCATGGGTAGTTCTTGAACGGCTTCTGGTTGCTCTCCACTCCAAATGCGGCAATTTTGCTTATTTACGTAGCCATTCAACCAGAAATGAGCCTCATCGCTGAACAAAATTTGTCGATAAAAAAGCGGATTTTCTGCCAACTTTTCTAGGGCCCATTCACTGAAAATTCGACGTTGTGGCAGATCGTTCGGCTTCAGTTATGAAATGTCAAAGCATACTGAGCATCTTTCTCTTTGACACCTTGTCTGAAATCCCGCGTGATCTGTCAAATACTAATGCATGAAAATCCTAACCACAAAAAAATCACCCTATATTTACATTGATAAATGGTTGAAATTTGGATTTGAGTATCCAAATACATTTTATTGAATGTTCATACTCACTCATTCTTACATCACAGCTATTTTTGATATATGGTATAGCTATATGCAATTCAAATACATACCTTACTTACCTACTGGCCCGAATATTAACACCAGTTATCATCTAATAAATCTATAATAAATTTAGTCTGAGTAGACGCGAGAACCTATTTTACGAAATAATTTATGATCATCGTCTTTTAGTTTGTGATATACTCGCATGCGAATTGTCGATTGGTGGCAAAATTAAGTCGATGAAGGTTGAACCGATGGTCTAGTATTCCTTTTATAATATTGGATGCGCCCATTGACCAAACATGGGTGGCACGGTCAATTATAACTATATAATATAGCGAAGAAGCATTATTGCGTATAGCAGACTATATGGAGTGTCATCAAAATTAATTTAGAAAGGTAATGGCAATATGCAGCATCGTGATTGACATAATATGTGGTAACGGATGTAATTAAATATTTGAGAATCTGTGTTGTTATTGTTATTAAACGTGCATACTCACCATTCTTGTATAACGTATGTAGATTATGCCAATTAAGATTGTCGTGTGTGTCTTTTATATAGAAACTTTCAAATAAGTAATTTTCTTTATTACAAAAGTAAGATCGATACAAGAAATGTCCGAAATAAGTTATTTGGAAATTATGTCTGGTTCTGAATGTAATATTGGTTTTTCTGGTTTTTTTCAATAATTTGTAGAGCTGGCTCGTGAACGAGACCGATATAATTAGATTTGTGGCACGGCTATGTATCATATCAAATGCCTATCTTCCTTACAAGATGTCAGAGCAATAAGAGGAAAAGGCATAGCCGCAGCGACCACTAACTGGTAATGGCAACATATATTCAAAATCAAACCAGCCGTAGTGAAATGCACAGATTAATATAGGAAATTTCACAACAAAAGATTATTAAATACTAACATCAGACACAAAAAACGAAACGTTCCAATTCAATAAAACGTATCGTCGTCAACTAAAGTTACAGTTCTGCAGAAGCCATTGATCAAGATCTTATCATAGAAAACCAAAATAGAGCTCAATACAAGAAAAAAAGGTTTCTGGTCGAAAACCATCACCAATGGAATGAGCGGCAGACAAGAACAGCAATGGCATTATACGTCAGTAATGACCTGGAAAAGACGGTGTCAGCTGATATGAACGAGTCTAATAGATGCCATATGCCACTGGAATCGCGGAGATAGAGGATTAAAAATGTGTATACTTATAAAATTATTCATGTGTACATGAACTGTATGACTTAGAGCTTATAAGCCAACAAAAACATAATTCAACTGCACCAACTGACTCAACATCTTATGTGACCTCAGGTATTATTTTTAATCGGTTTATTGGCATTTATATTTCACTTAGTTCATTAATTCCTTAGAAATTTTGACCACACTAAGGTGATTGCAATGAGCAGATACGTCGCCATTTATTTTAACAATCACGATTTAATTAAATGAATTCGCGTATACGCAGATAAAATCACAAACCAAATTATTAGAATCTTATAAGATATTATATCGAAGACAGATCTATGAAAAGGAAAAATCTCAAGTATTTAACATTTTGTTCATTTCACGTCGATTGAGATGCAGATAACGAGCATCATACATAAGTAACTTTATGTAATGTGTTCGTTGTACGAGTATCTACACCAGACAACAGTTAGAAAGTTTAAGGGCAATTAATTTTTGGGAAAGAAAGTTCTGTTGTTGGTGTTCGCTCTCGCGATCTATCAATTTTATTAAAATCAATTTTACGATTTATTTTGAACGAATTATGACAGGAATTCAAACTATATATAATATGAACTTCAGAGATCATATATTTACTTGTCAATTATCCGAAGAAAAATGTTGATTGTTATAAGCATTTTTTAATGTTTTATAATGAAGTTTTTGCATTATGTTCACTTAGTCTTTGATTTTTATATACATATACTCGTATATGATTAATGAATTTACGGTTTACATCGATATACGGCGATGGATCGAGTTAACATGTATACATATGTTCACAAACCATAACAAAATAAGTGTTATGGTCTTTGATTTATTGCTGTCTTAATAACTATATATAGTTTACGTTTATAATAATCCACCAACACGGTTCATTGCAAAAACCCCAATTAATTATATAAGTGTAGTGTCACCCGCGTGTCGAATCAAATTATCGTTGAACCCACTATAGGAAGTTAGTTCCAGACAAATACTATACACGGCCTACATTCATTTGAGGGGCAAAAAGTTTATCGTTCATGTATACAACCGTAACACGATTTATTTAAAACGAAGTGTGTTGTAATTAAGGGTAAATGAAGATTTAATTGCTGTGGATTAACAAATGAGTAGTTCAACGATTGCAACACTTTATAAATTTTATGTTTTGGTAATAAAATATGATTAGTAAGGTTACAAGACGATCGACCGCATTGTGTGCGGTTTGATTAATTTATTAAAGGTTTTCTCATATGGTTCATGTTCACATATTATACAAGTATGTAAACAATAATTATATGAATCAGTGGTTTTTGGATATTGATACATGTTGCGTGGTGTGAGACACTAAACAGTATTCACATTAGTTATTTCAGTAGTTGTGCGGTTTTTGTAAAACATGTTTAACATTTCGTTATATAATTGTTTCATTGAACAATACTTAATCGCATTTAACCTAAATTACAAACTTAACTGATACATTTAGATTAGTAGGATGTAACTTGAAGCAACATTTAGATTAACATGATGTTGCACCAAACTTTCGCCTAAATTTATGCACTTAAGCAATGATTCGTAGTAAAATTATAGTTTGCGCCTAAATGTTCTTAACGATTCAGGCATACCTTACTTTATTTATACAATATATTCATCTTTCATATATTTCAAACTGTTATACCAATCACTTTAGTTTGTAAAATTGAACTTAATCTATTTAAAATTGTATATTCTGTTTTTAAGAGTAATATAGGCCGCTTTGCATGAATGTTAGATCTAAATTGTGTCCTTTGGTTTGCATGATAAATTAGTACTGATCAGATTCCCTTGTGGTGTTATTATAAGCAGCTAATATTGTTCAGCTTATTATTTAAATATTTACGTTCGGCTGGTTCACTATTAAGAGTACGAGTTCTATCTCTTAATCCGCAACGTATACTGTATACTGTGAAATCTATAGTGAAATTCGAAAATTACGAACTTTAACTTTTATTCACCATTTTTACGATGGTTTTCATTCATTTTAGTTTTTTGAAAATTCTCAAGTTATCTTATACCTTACGCAAATCTTTTCTATTTCTGTTCGAATAGTTTTAAAATTCTGTTTCAGAAGCAAGAGTTGGAATGATGATAGCTGCATCAAAACAAATTTCGACATTCGAAACAGTTTTTGTTTCTAAATTGAAGGTATCCTTTGTGAAACACATGCATTTCGAATAAGTTGACAGTGTTGGAAAATGTTAATTAAAAAGTTATTTGCAGCCATACAGGACTAATTTTATGTTATGGAAACTACATGGTATTTAGTAAATTGCTAATTAGTGACTAGTAGCTTACTTAGCGGTGTATGATCAATTTTGCTCTATTTTCTGAACTCGTTAAAATTGATTTGATAAAGTATGAATGGATCTGCAACGAAGATTACGAATTCCAAAATAATTCCGCTCAAACCTTCTACAGACTATACTGAGTATATAGACTTAGACGCTTAATCTTTATTTATGAATGGTATAGTTTCATATGTTATAATGGTATAGCCCTGTGGTTGGGGGCATTCGTGTTTCGTAAATATTACGAACGAAACATGAGACCCATAGAATACCACCACAGTATCCAGAGCTTGTCGTAGGAGGCGACTAAATCTGGTTGGATCGCTGGGGTGACGACCCGCATCCGTAAAAAAGTAAAAATGTTAAAAATGTCAACAAAAATAAAAAACTCGGATACCGCCAAAACAACAAAAAAAACGAACCCCCGCTTAAGTACCCGGACACGAGATTGAGGATCGGCACGTGGAACGTGCAGTCATTAAGAAAACCTGGCGCGTTGGACGGCCTTAATCACATGCATGAAAGAGTATCGGCTGGAACTCGTAGCTCTCCAAGAAACTCGATGGCCTAAAAGTGGAGACCATGTGTCTCAAGGCTATACGTTGCTACACAGTGGAGATGACCTCGGAAATCTTGGGGTTGGATTTCTCATTGGGCCACAGGTAAAAAAGGCTGTCTTGGACTTTCAAGCAGTCAATAATCGAATGTGTAAGCTTCGCTTGCACATGAGATTGGCCAACCTGTCAATTGTCTGTATACATGCGCCCACTGATGTAAGCCAATCCCAGGATAAAGACTCATTTTACAATAATCTAGATAATCTGATGGGTTCTATACCGGAGCACGATGTCAAATTGGTGATTGGTGACTTTAATGCTAGAGCTGGCAGAAATCAGACCGACTTATGTAACAACATAGGTCCGTACTCCCGACACGAAACTGCGACCGAGAATGGGGAAAGAATGATGTACTTTGCGATCGCTCATGATCTCAAAGTAGCAAGTACATTCTTTCCTCATAAAAACATCCACTTAGAAACATGGACACACCCACGTAAAACATCCCGAAGCCAAATTGACCATGTGTTGATTTCAAAAGGGTGGGCTCGGGTTGTCCAAGACGTGAGATCGTATCGGTCGTCAACCAAATTCGTAGGCAGTGACCATTTTATGGTTGCTGCAAAGCTACGATGGAGATTTTCGTACAAGTCAGAGAGGACAGGAGAATATACAACGCGATTCTCCTGTGAAGGTCTGATAAATGAAGAAACGCAACGAAAATATCAAGATCTTGTCAGCAATAGCATTATGCAATCCAATTACCAATCTGATGATGTGAACAGTGTCTGGGAAGTATTGAAAACCTCGGTTGTCGATGCTGCCCAGCACACTCTCGGTATAGTGAAAACTAAGCCCAAAAATGATTGGTTTGATGAGGAGTGTCATCTTGCTGTTGAGCAACGCAATATAGCCCACAATGAAGCGCAGACTCGGTTTACAATCGCAAGGAAAAACAAAGCAGTTCTTGCTAGGAGGACAGCTAAACGAATTTGTAGACTGAAGAAGCGAGAATGGTGGAAGGCTAAGGTCTTAAGAGTACAACAACTCAGCAATGAGCACAATTCGCGTGGTTTCTTTAAGGGAATCACTGAATTGCACCATACCTTAAGATCTCGGTCAACTGCCATTCGGGACCAGGATGGAAACCTCTGTGTTAACGTCGATGCGGTACTCGATACATGGCGTGAACATTTTTCTGATCTACTTAATGTTCCACATGTATCACAAGCTGTATTTCAATAACCTCAAATACATACCGCAGAGATGTTCATTGAGGATCCATCCTATGAGGAATTCACAATGGCTATTCAGAGATTAAAGAAAAATCGTTCACCAGGAGTTGATTGCATTAATTCAGAGCTCTTGATATTCGGAGGGCTAACTTTGTGGAACTGTCTTTTCGACCTTATTCGATTGGTATGGCGAAATGAAGTTATGCCTGACGAATGGAAAGTGGCCGCGTTATGCCCAATATTCAAAAAGGGTGATCGCATGAAATGCGAGAACTATCGTGGTATAGCTCTCCTTTGCACAGCATATAAGTTACTGTCTTACATAATCTTGGGAAGAATTACTCCGTTAGCGGAGGAAATTTTCGGTGACTACCAAGGAGGATTCTGTCCAAATCGGTCAGTATCAAGTTTTTTCGCTGTGGATGATTCTTTCCAAGTACTACGAAACATCTCGCGATGTACACCAGGTATTCCTAGATTTCAAGCAAGCCTATGACTCGATCAATCGAGAGAGACTATGGTATGCGCTTAAATATTTAGGAATACCGAAAAAATATGTACATCTCTGTAAAATGACAATAACGCAGTCACAATGCTGTGTCAAAGTTGAGAACAGGCTATCGAGAATTTTTGCAATTACTTCTGGTGTTCGACAAGGAGATGCGCTGTCCCCGATACTTTTTAATCTCATGTTGGAATACATCCTTCGTAAAAGTGAAACACCTCAGGACAATATAATAATCAACTTCTTGCTTATGTGCAGATGATATCTGTGTGATTGGATTAAATGGCAACGGAGTGAAAGAGATACTTGATCCACTGGAACAGTGTTCAGCTTCGGTTGGTCTCAAAATCAACGAGTCAAAAACAAATATCTAATCTCTGGTTTTCTAGACCAAGACGCAATTGATTTCAGTAGTGGTAACCACACGTTTGAAGGAGTGATGAGATTCAAGTATCTTGGATCTCTCATCACTCACGATAATAGTGTGGGCGAGGATATCAAGGTCCGCCTTGCCGCTGGCAATCGGGCTTTGTATCCTCTACGTCCACTGCTGAAATCAAAATATCTTGCAAATGCGAATAAGCTGAAACTGTACAGAGTGTTGATCAGACCCGTTGTCATGTATGGATGTGAGAGTTGGACTTTGACGGATGAGTACGAAAGATGGCTTCTTACATTCGAGAGAAGAATCATGCTTGTGATATATGGCCCAAAACGCGACGTCGATGGCACTTACCGAGTTCTTTTCAATCACGAGATCAGGAATTTAATGCAAATTCCTGATATCGTGCATGAAATTAAGGGATAGCGAGTGCGCTGGCTCGGACACGTTCTGCGTGCTGATCCGAACCGAATGATACAGCGAACCTTTAAGGGAGAACCGCCTCTCGGTAGGCGAAGAGGTCGCTGTCGGCGACGATGGCTCCACGGCGTAGAGAGCGATCTTGCATCTTCAAACTGCCTACAGCGGTTTGAAGAGCTGGCTCGTGATCGAAACCGATAGAGTCAGATTGTTGACATGGTACGGGCCAATAATGGCCTGTAAAAACCGCAAAAAAAAAAAAAAAAAAATAGTTTCATAAAACCTTAATTTCATTCTATATTCTCAAGAATCAATCAAAATATGAATAATGTTCAATCCAAATGTTACTTTTCTCCCTCCTATCGGTGAATACGCAAATCAATATATTGCACCCCTATTATGAATCTCGATTCGATTTAGATTTTCGATATGAATGTCGACATTCTTCCTTTTCTAAAGCTCATCCATCGAAAGTTTTTACCCTAAAAACTAAAGCTTTTCTATAGGTATGGTTTTAAGAATTAAAACTTTCGAAGACTGTGTTTTCTATTCGTTGTAGAAGTAGAGCCTACTATATTGCTGCAGCCACTAGCATGTGTCAATTAATTATGAGTACTCGAACATATTGGTGTTGAAAAGCTCAAACTACTTTAAAGATGCGTTGTATCAAAGCCCTCTTGATCAATCAAGAGGGCTTTGGTTATATGTACGATTTTTATAAAACATGTGGATTTACCATTTATAATGACGAATAAATACACACGCGGTTTTTACTTCAATTCGAAGTATTTTCAACTTTTCAACACCGATCATATGTAACAATTTCGGATGAACTTTTAAAAATTTACACTGCAAAATTATATTATATATCAATTAGTTATATAGCGTCAAGACCTGACTATAGTTTCCTTGAACCTCTTTGCGGCTATCTTGTTACTTCCTTGTCAATCTGAGTGTTTTATTATGATTGGGAGTTAGTTATAATGAAAATAAATTAAATGGATGAAAAACCCGTTATGCTGAAAAACGTCAACCATAACAGTCTTACCACACATTTTAATTCGTTTAAACTGAATTCCCATTGTATTGCCGGTTTTCTTATTGCTGCCGGTCATTATGGATGCCAGACAGAAGTTAACTCGTCTTGCCTAAATGTCAATCATGGCTCACTACAGATTATCAAGTTAGATGATCTCAAACGTAAGCAATATAACTCTTGATGTGGCTAGGCTTGGATACCAACCAGCTTACTCTCGAACAACAACTGTAACGTGAGATTCAATAATTTTCGAATATTTTGCCTGCCCAACAAAACTTGAGGTATAATGAACTGGATCGAATGCTTTCTCTCGGCATTATAGATCTTTTTGTCAAGGGATTACTAGGTCGATTAGATCAAATTAAATATATTATATCAATTGATATAAAAGATGCCTTTTGGCAAATACCTCTCGATCTAGAGTATTGCGACAAGATATCGTTTACGTTACCTGGAATGCGATAGTATCAGTTCACGATAATGCTTTTGGTTTATACTTACCTGTAGATAATCTGCTCATTACTTCTGCAACATTAGGAGTGAATAACGGCCATTTTATCGCTATCTACTTTCACCTAAATGTGTGCAAAATATTTTAATAGTCTCTTTCCAGTCGACCAACCAATAGTATTTCTAGTAGTTTGGTTCTTTTCTTTGCTAAATAAACCAAAGAATTTAGCATAGACCTGAACCGAACTACTAATTTAACTTAAGCGACTAATTATACTTAATTAACTTTCCGTTCGAGTATTCCGCAAATTTCGAAAGTTCAAAATTATTTTAAATAATGCATTTAAATAAATTTATTATAAAAAGTTTTTTATTTTTAATAAAATTACATTTTTGTTCTAAAAACTAAAAACTTGTAGTTTTATAAATGAAACAAATAAAAAAATGGCGAACAGTTTTTAAATAAATAATTTTTGCTTTTAATAAAATGTTTACTTTTTTCAATTAATTAATATTTTATTTATAAAAAATATATTATTTATTTATTGTTTAGATAGTCTAATATAATTAAATGAGTTGAATAAATGAGTATTAAATTTTTATTTTTAAAATTTACTATTTACAAAAAAACACTTATTTATATAATTAATTATTAAATTTAAATGAAATAAAATTAATTAAATCTGTAATTATTTAGTTTAACCTTTTCGAGCTTTTTCCTATAGATTATCGGAAATCTTATACAAACATCACAATTAAATGGAAATGGATAGCAGCAAAGTTTTGTTGGCCCTTTGCAGGAGTCCTGGACGATACCATCTTAGTTGTGAAAACTTTGAAATTTAATCGGAGATTCCAATGTTTAAATGACCAACTTCAAACTATTTAGAAAAATTATTCAACTTCCAAGTAATATACAGTGATGCTCAAATGTCAAAACCAAATCATATTATAACTTAACACTAAATAGCCATTTTGACAGGACTTTGTTCATTCTAAAATGCAATCGTATATATATATTTAAAATAATTAAAACTAAACCTCTCCTGCGCGGGGCTGCAATCCTTATCGTATTCGAATACACGGTTGACATGTGCCAGCGACCACAAACGCCGGATGACAATCCGGACATTTAGAATTTTCCCCATAGAATGGTCGCTCGTTCGACTTTTGTTTCTCCGGTATTTTCACCTGAAACGAATTGACCGATTCGCTTTGTTCGAAACTAGACGGCTCATCGTCGTTCTCCAGCGGAAATTCATAATCGGGTATCGCAAATTGTTGTTGTAATTTTTTATAATCATGTAACTGAACCGTTGTGCCTATTGGTCGGCCGGTAGCAGATGCTATTCGTTTTGTTGTTGTTTGTGCATCTGTTGATATGGAACGAGCAGTTGGTCCACGCGACTGTGGATGGTCAGCGGAATCTGTATTACCAAATGGATTTGTGGTTAGTTTTTGAAATGATTTACCGTTTTGTGAATTGTCGCTACGATGTACTGGTGTATCGCTGTTGTCGGCAGCCGGTGGTTCAAGATCGAGAGCGGGGACAGCCCATTTCCATTCGTAGTAAATTGGAGGACCTTGGGTGGTCGAATCGTCGTACGTTTTAAAATCGTTCAATGGCGGTAGCAAATCATTCGCCGGTTTTATAATTTCATTGTTTTTCGATGGTTTCGTTTCGATAATGTTATTCGTTGGCCGTGATAATATTCTCGATGTTGGCAACACTATTTTATCGGATTGTGGTTCGGTTCTAACAAATCCGCTTCCTTGATTTAAGGTGAATGGCTTACGATCGACCGATATAATTGGTTTGATTTTAGGCGCCTGAGTGGTTGTAAATGGACCAGGTGCTTGAAACGTAGTGGCTTGTTTTTGTGTCGTCAGTGATATTTTTAATGGGCTGTCCGTTGGATCAGTATTTAATGTATAGGCTGGATACTCAAATGGCGGTAATTCGTAATCAATTGATGGCTTCTGTATTATTAACAATGGTGGCTCAATATCAGAGCTCGGAACAGGAATGTTATTGACAGATTTTTGACTGGTTTGAGTTGGTTTAGTTTGAAAAGTTGTTGGTTTTTGAGTAGTAGTGGTAGTTGTTGTAAATCTAGTAGTAGAAGTTGGTACATTGGTAGTAGTGGTAGTAGCAGCAGTAGTAGAAGTAGTAGTAATAGAAGAAGTAGTAGGAGGAGCTGTGAATTTTGGGAAATTTTGCGGAAAGTTAGATCCACTAAATAGCGGAGGCTCAAAATAGATAGATGGTGTCTTAATATTACCCGAGTTAGAAATCGGTTGGTTCGTTTTTGCTTGGATTTGTGGACCAAGTTTCGTTTGAGTGTCGACAAATTCTTGTCTTAAATCCTGGTTGTTAATACCAAAGTTACCTTCATTTCTTATATTCCGACGATCGTTGACCTTTACACTAGACGATCGCTGTTGTAATGGTTGAGCAAATGGTTTTTGTGGTGATGGAACCTGTGTCGTACTTCCTTCAGCTAAATTCCTAATGAAATCTATACTATACTGACCGGGCACAGTGAATTTCGGTTCGATATTTTTTACTGTGGATGTATCGAGTGACTGTTGATCTTTTGCAACGAACTGTTTTGCTTTGTGCAACGGTTGTTTATGATAGTGAATCCCTGCAATCGCATTTTGTATGGCCGAATGCACCTAAATAAGAACAAATCGATTTAGTGTTTAGCTTAGCTATAAATACAATAGTTTACTTTAAAATTTTTAGAATTATATGCCGACGAGTAATGATGCTCCAATATATCGGGTCGTGGTGTTCTTATATCATATTCCCCATCTTCAACAAAATGCTTATCTTTTTGTCCGATAAGCAAATTTGCACCGTAATCATTTTCGGAGCGAGAACAATTCACCATATACCAGTGATCACAAATCAACATTCGTTGTTGGAATAATGTTGTATTTGGACACGAGTAGCTGAATTGTCGTCCCAGATCGTCGCACATATGATAGATTTGGCATCCGGTTTCCAAATCAGCATAGTATCCGGAGCCGCGATCTTTACACGAAAACGATGTTCGTGGTATTACATGAAACGTACCATCCGGTGACGGGACCTGAAATGAGACAAAATGCAAAATGTTATTTAAGTTTTGTGTACGGCCTTGCAATCATTTCGCGTGTTTAAAACATTTTAAATGTTTTTGAATTCTCATCGAAATTATTTAGAAATTGCTTGTACAATTATCGTGTTTATTTGCGACAATATCGTGGTAAAAGATAATTATTTTAAAGACTACCGTAATCACACGTTACCACCTATCTGCAAATCTTAGTTAATTATATCTATAAAGGCATATGGTATAAATCCTATCAAATTTCGATAGTGCATTCAAGTAGCTCAGGGTCCCGTACATCTATCGCATCAACACAATTTCATCATTGACTCTCTCAACTTAACACCATCGTCCGTTCTCTATAAATATGTAATAATAGGTAATTACAATTATGTAAATTATGCCAGAGTGATGAATGATGATGATGAGTTTATGTAACAGAGTTTATCGTTTAGGTCTCCAACATGTCTATTGTATTCTAATCTTAACTTTCTAGTACAATCTATAGACGGTAACCTAAATGGTATTAATGAGCTAGACATGTTATGATATTTGAAAGCATTCATAAGATTTCGATCCTACTGTTTGACCCAATCGGGTGTTATAAATTTTGATTTTGAAACGATGCTTGAATTGGTCTAACATCATTTGGAAAATATCTCGTTTTATCATCAATTAGTTTGATTAATACCTGAAGAGTAACTATGGTCGGTGAATATTGTGGTGATTGAGACACATGATACGTATAATAATCAGTTCAAAAACTGCAAGTAGGGGCTGACCCACACCATATGAAAATTCTAAAAGACGGGCAGTGACGTTAAGACAGTGAATTTAGCCAACATTTGGGCTGATATCTGTTCGATCGGTTAAGTTACCTTTGTTGTTATATCGACAGCTAACCGTCAAAGTAAATGTCGTCTACTATCTGTAGTGTCTAGCATAGTCGGAAGGTACTAGAATCATGACACTCAAAGTTTGCATCGACAGATTCTCGCTTGCCACCACTATTGCCATCTTCGAAAAGATTTAAAGTTTGTAGAAACCAACTTTAGATTGTAATCACTTTTGCATCACACTGTGAATCTGTATTAATCGTTTCAAGCATGATCAAAAACATTATCTCGCCATGGTAGAGAAATTGTTCTTTGCCAGTGTTTTTTCATTTGTTTTGGCTAACAGCCACGATGACAACCTGCTTTTACTTGTACTTAAAGACCTATTTAAGCATATTGATTGTCATCAATCCGAGTATCCGAGTATTTGGATTGAATTTGGATTATCCGAGTATTTGGATTGAAAATTCTTATCTCTAACAATTACTTGGTCCTCAATTATTGTTATCAGAGTTCATAAGATATTCTTACATACAGTTGGTTAAATTTATTTTAACAGAATGTCTGCCTCTCTGTAAGCATCACTAATGGGCGGAGGTTCTCCTACGCTTTATGATTCAATGAGTAGCTCTCTCAATACCTTTTGATGACCAACTAGATTTTTTAATCTTATGTTAAAAACATTTACTTCATCTACTATTCAAGGTGTCAACTCTTGGTTCCATGCAATATCTTGAACGATGGCTGGACCATATTCAATATCTCTTATGTTATATCTAGAAAAGTAAAGAATGGAGCATTAGTTCTTTAACTCAAACGATGAGCCGGCACCCGATATATACAGTCAGATGGTGTGTGATTGAACTTCTGATCCAGACAACTCTAACATCCAGTTATCGATAGAAATGTTTTATTCATAATGATATTTAGGCAAAGTTTAACATCACGTGGCAAATATTGCAAATTCAACACCTCGTTCCCATTACGTGTCGTATTATCTAGCATACAACTAATTTTTAACTCAATGGCTAATTCAACAATCATAATTGTCTAACTTGGGTAAGTTACTTACTTGGAGCACAAATATGAAGGAAAATAAGGCTAACAGAATATATGAGTTTTTAACCAACCTGCGCCATTTCCTCTGTTTAACACTCCCACAAGTATAAAATCTTGGCTCATTCAAACATTGGTAAAATTTAACAGCGACCTACATCTGCCAGAGTATAAAATACGAGTTAATCATTTTCAACATGCATTCTTCGCTATATCGCGTATCATCAACATCATCAAGAACAATAGCAACAATTACTTCATCATTTTTTAGAGTAATTATAATTACATTTACATAAACAGTTGTTCTGCATCTATATATGTCGAAACGATATGCATTCATATATCGCGAACATGTTATATGATTTATTTAGATAAAAATATGTGATTTATGATTCAGAAATTACTTATGTATAGTGAGTTGAGAATACAACATCTCGCTGGAAGGTATAATAAGTAATATAAGCTGTGATGAAGAAATTAGTGCACGCGGGGGTATCTGACCGGAAAATTAGTTATGTTTCTTGCAACCTAACCAAAGTCGAGGGCGTAATTATCCGCTTTAGAGCACAATACTGACACATAATTACTAGATGAGTCATCGAAAACCCCGATGACGTTTATAAAGGGCAGAGGGAGATCGCATAAATTCGTTACATAAATTGTTTCGATACAAAATTATCACTTTGTAATATCTGTCATCTCGTTCCAATTGCACAGAAATTAACATTCTACCCACCCATCATCGAGTAAAAGTCACATGCAACGTTACCTTGAACCAAAAAAAAAAAATAAAATCTTATTTCGATTCCTTCTTCTTTACTCGACATATCGTTTTACAACACAAATTAGCAATTTAACAACTTTTAAATATTTTAAATTAAGTACAATTATAAACTAAATAAATATTTATAATTCGTTTAAAACTCATCTAACGACGATATATAAGATAATTAACAAGAAACATATAATTAATCTTGTTTGTGAAGCTTTCGAGTATTTCGTACACACACACACACACAACAACAAAAAAGATCACGAAAAGTTCGAAAAATTTGTTCTTCTTGCTTGAGCAATTAGGATAATTTTGATGGAATTATAATTTCAAATTTTAATTAAAAATTCATTGAATTGTGACTTCGTTGTGTCCGCCATTATTAAAAATGGCCTTGTGTTAACACGCATGGAGCACAGCCTGAAAATATCCATGGACACGATCATCGTTAAATCGATAGTTGGAGCAGACTGTTGAACGAAAATCGTTTTGGTGAATTACTATTCGAGAGACTAACCGTTGATTTAGTATAAAGTGACAAGTAAGGCAACCCAACTGGTATGTGGTAACACAATAGATTCTTCTATAATATATTTCTGACACATCCATACCTATTTTTCACAGTACCAAGTTCGTGTATACACTCATTTCCTGTCATAGGACGTACTGATATGGAAGAAGACTCATCCCAATAGTTCTGGACTCCAACAGGCGGTCGTTGATCGGTTCATCACCGATCGTAATCAAAAAGCAAACTTACGCTGTTCAACATCTCTCGGCTTAAACTCATATAACAACCAATATCCTTGCTTCTGGGTCATTCCCATATCTTTTAGGCTTTTTTAAATTAGTTGTTGAGTCACTTCAAATGATCGTGCCAACTCTTCTTGTCTTTGACACGAGTCTTAATTAAGCAATGCCTCAAATTTTTCATCTTCACATACTCTTCCACCACTATGCCGGTCTTCGCCTCACCACAAAAGTCTGTAGACATTCTGTTAGCCTCAACCAAGCATCTATCATATTAATTAACGTGTCCCACTAATGACGAGAATTTGGCTCATAAAATGACATTTTGAACCCCAAACAATTTTATTATAGTTGTTTTCTAATCTAGCAACCGCTAGCACCCGCTAGTGAACCGCTTGTAGTTCGGTTCTTATCTTTACTAAATTTACTATGGCTTATTTAGCAAAGATCAGACCCGAACTAATAGCGGTTCACTAGCGGGTACTATGGGTTGGTCGATTGGAAAGCAATAACAGATGTAAGCACAAAACGACTACTGGTGCTATGAGGTTATGTTTGCAAGATAACAAAAGGTATGACAGTTGTATAAAAGTTAGCATAATTGTATAACAGTTGCATTTTTAGAGGCAAAGTGGTAACAGTCATTCAATACCATAATATTTGCTTTCCAATCGACCAACCGCTACTACACGCTTGTGAACCGCTAGTAGTTCGCTGCCTGTTTTTGCTAAATTTACTATGGTTTATTTAGCAAATATAAGAACCGAACTACTAGTGGGTACTAGCGGTTGGTCGATTGGAAATCAGGTAATAGTCACAGTTCACGCAATAAGTTCTTTCATCACATAAAGACGACACTATAGGCCGAAGCGTTTTTCCATTATTTTTCGCAGTTAATTCTTTTGTTTTAAATTCCTATACATTACCCCATAGCCCAGCTCCCTATTACATTGGCTTATGCCCAGCCTATAAGAGATTACAGGATTCGACAATTTTTTTTTTGCGGTTTTTACAGGCCATTATTGGCCCGTGTCAACAATCTTCCAACGATTTTGATCACGAGCCAGCTCTTCAAACCGTTGTAGACAGTTTGAAGATGCCAGATCGCTCTTTACGCCGTGGAGCCATCGTCGCCGACAGCGACCTCTTCGCCTACCGAAAGGCGTTTCTCCCTTAAGGTTCGCTGTATCATCGGATCAGCACGCAGAACGTATCCAAGCCAGTGTACTCGCTGTCCTTTGATTTCATGCACGATATCAGCAATTTGAATTAAATTCCTGATCTCGTGATTGAAAAGAACTCGGTAAGTGCCATCGACGTCGCGTTTTGGGCCATATATCACACGCATGATTCTTCGCTCGAATGTAAGAAGCCATCTTTCGTACTCATCCGTCAAAGTCCAACTCTCACATCCAGACATGGCAACGGTTCTGATCAACACTCTGTACAGTTTCAGCTTATCCGCATTTGCAAGATATTTTGATTTCAGCAGTGGACGTAGAGGATACAAAGCCCGATTGCCAGCGGCAAGGCGGACCTTGATATCCTCGCCCACACTATTATCGTGAGTGATGAGAGATCCAAGATACTTGAATCTCATCACTCCTTCAAACGTGTGGTTTCCACTACTGAAATCAATTGCGTCTTGGTCTCAAAAACCCGAGATTAGATATTTGGTTTTTGACTCGTTGATTTTGAGACCAACGGAAGCTGAACACTGTTCCAGTGGATCAAGTATCTCTTTCACTCCGTTGCCATTTAATCCAATCACACATATATCATCTGCGCATAAGCAAAAAGTTGATTGGATTGTCGGAATAAGATATTGTCCTGAGGTGTTTCAATTTTACGAAGGATGTATTCCAACATGAGAATAAAAAGTATCGGGGACAGCGCATCTCCTTGTCGAACACCGGAATTGATTGCAAAAGTTCTCGATAGCCTGTTCTCAACTTTAACACAGCATTGTGACTGCGTTACTTACATTTTACAGAGATGTACATATTTTTTCGGTATTCCTAAATATTCAAGCGCATACCATAGTCTCTCTCGATTGATCGAGTCATAGGCTTGCTTGAAATCTAGCAATACCTGGTGTACATTGCGAGATGTTTCGTAGTACTTGGAAAGAATCATCCACAGCGAAAAAACATGATCAGTGACTCACCGATTTAGACGGAATCGTCCTTGGTAGTCACCGACAATTTCCTCCGCTAGAGGAGTACTTCTTCCCAAGATAATGTATGACAGTAACTTATATGCTGTGCAAAGGAGAGCTATACCGCGATAATTCTCGCATTTCAAGCGATCACCCTTCTTGAAAATTGCGCATAACTCGGCCACTTTCCATTCTTCAGGCATAACTTCATTTCGCCATACCAATGGAATAAGGTCGAAAAGACAGTTTCACAAAGTTAGCCCTCCGAATATCAAGAGCTCTGAATTAATGCAATAAACTCCTGGTGAACGATTTTTCTTTAATTTCTGTATGGCCATTGTGAATTCCTCATAGAATGGATCCTCAATGAACATCTCCGCGGTCTGTATTTGAGGGTATTCAAACACAGCTTGTGATACATGTGGAACATTAAGTAAATCAGAAAAATGTTTACGCCATGTATCGAGTACCGCATCGACGTTAACACAGAGTTTTCCATCCTGGTCTCGAATGGCAGTTAACCGAGATCTTAAGGTATGGTGCAATTCGGTGATTCCTTTAAAGAATCCACGCGAATTGTGCTCATTGCTGAGTTGTTGTACTCTTAAGACCTTAGCCTTCCACCATTCTCGCTTCTTCAGTTCTCAAATGCGTTTAGCTGTCGTCCTAGCAAGAACTGCTTTATTTTTCCTTGCGATTGTAAACCGAGTCTGCGCTTCATTATAGGCTATATTTCGTTGCTCCGCAGCAAGACGACACTCCTCATCAAACCGATCATTTTTGGGCTTAGTTTTCACTATACCGAGAGTGTGCTAGGCAGCATCGACAACCGAGGTTTTTAATACTTCCCAGACGTTCACATCATCAGATTGGTAATTGGATTGCATAATGCTATTGCTGACAAGATCTTGATATTTTCGTTGCGTTTCTTCATTTATCAGACATCGACAGGATTTGACATGAATTGTAAGAAATATCCTCTAACCCGAAGAGCTGATAATGATAGGCTTGGAATATGAAACTCTCTATTGTAGTAGCCGACTACAATTTTCGTAGGTCTATAACTAATTATTTTCATAATAGTGTGTTGTCGATACTTTTCATACCAATTTGGGCTAATTTTGCGTAAAGGTCACACCGTTACAAGAACAATTTAACTCAAAAACTGAAGCCTATTAATCATCGCTTCACGGCTAAACGTACAAACCTAAGATATGTGTTCGTGAATTCCGGTAGCTCATATATGTATATATAGTTGGTATACGATATGGTCTTTATTACATCAATATATACGATCATCACCCAGTTCCCATACAATAATAAAATTATGTATGCCATATCCAACACCTAATTTCACATATTATACTCCACTATAATCAACTCCCGTGACTAAATGTTAAAACAAACATTTCATCACGTGTCATGTCTTTGTGAAATCTTATACACTATACAACCTTCACTTCTATATACATTTAGATTGATGTACCCAGATTCGGGGAGTATATAAGACAATACTAAAAAATCAATTTAAAGTATTTTCAAACCGCGACCAATTCACACTTAAGATTATGTATTGTGCAGTGATCACCGGAGCGCCACACGTCCCAGTATATATGTACGTGTACTCATGGATAATTAATTTTTCAATATTGTGAGAACTAAAATTTAATTAAACAAAAGATGCTCGTTAATTAAGTTATTTCAATTATAATCATAAATAATTTATGAGATTTATGATGTGATGTAATTACATCTCGTACGTATATATGTTTAGTAATTCGTAATAAGCATTCTGACATTCATATACGTTATACTCGCATATAAATAAGTACTTTGAAGTTTCTTTACTCTAAGCTCAGACCTAGGGAGGGAGGATAACTTACTTATGTGAAACCCAGATGTTTACCTAACACATTTATAGAACAAGATCATTGGGCCAAGGAGCCAGACTGCCGCAACATAATAAGGGACCTGGTGACTTTGCCATCGATAAAGATGTACCTGCCCTGAAATTAAATCAAGAGGATCTGTTAGCGGTAATACTTGTGAGTGACTATTCAACCAAATAACTAAAAACTAAAGCCTTAGTTTAAAGTTGCATATATAGAGTGTTTCCATCACTTTTCAAGCTCAAAATTCAAACCCGGATTTTTTGGTTACAAGCATAATTGTCAATGTCCTTAGCTGACTATATATTTCTCAGTGGAAGAATAACTGACGCAAGCTCTATAGAATATTAGTAGGCTTACTGCAATGGATATAGTAATGTGAGGTATGGTAAAAGTCATAAATGAGAATGATTCATCTCTTCGATCCTTTCACTGCAAAACTCATTTAGGGGTGCGATACTCTCGAAAGTTGTATCAGTTCGTCTCATGGTTCATGCATTTAGTGCGTATTAACGTCGTGACGTTCGCGACTTTAATACGCACGACAATTGGTGAAAACCTCCTTTTGCATCGTGCCCTATCGGGATAACCCGGTACCTTCCGCACCAACTTCCACAGCTTCAACCACTGCACCATTTGGTCATTGTTCTTATTGGTCCTGTATCCCATTATATTCCGCAGAATTTTAAACAGCTCACTTTCAAATAAACATCTGGGAGGGCAATAACATAATTAACACCATTTTACATATGAAGCAGATTGTAAATAGCCCAGTATAATTGCAAACGAAAGTCTTATTATGATCGTTATGCAATTTCGAAAATTCCGCACAATTAAGAACTGTATAGTTGATCTGTAATTTATGAAATTTGACCTCTTATCTAACACAATACTTAAAGATGTGAAATCTGTTACAATTAGTCTATTCACTTATAATGTTCAAAATACAAAATTTTGCCAATCATCGCAAAAATATCCGAGTTATTTACTTAAGTGTTTTTTATTTCGTTTATTTTGCCATTTTGTTCATTCATCTTTACTACATACAATACTCATCTTAATTACAATGATGATGTCTTCGTAATTACAAGTACTTCACAATTGCACATCTAAAATACTTTCGCGCTAATTTATTTGGTTTACGTTTAATAATAATTTGCATTGCTGTTGAATAATCATAATGTGAAGTGTGGTGGTGCCCGCGATGGAAATGTCAGTACCCTCCAAAAAAACTGTACTCGTATTGTTTATAGCCCGAATCAAGAAGCAAAATACATTTATATCTTCACATGATGCATATACGAAAATATGTACAAAAATCCGAAAAATGACGTAACCTCGAAACTTTGTTTACATTTTATAAAATATATTTAATTTCGCGATTCAATCTTGAACTTGGAATAAATTTTCGATTTTTTTTTTTACTTTTCTTATGTTCATTCTGCGCTTTTCTTATTTAAACGACTATGTTTAATTTTGATTATTATTGTTAAATAATAATTCACAATTTATTTTGTTATATAATTAATTCATTGATCAAAAGATGATCGAAAATTAAATATTGATCTGTGTGACTAATTTAATATTGAATAACAAGCTGATTGATTTTTTTTCTTAACGAATATGAGATGGCACACTTAGGCTGTGTGTGTATGTGTGCGCTTTCGTATTATACCCAAATCGATGGGTGGCACATAATGAAAAATTTCCTAATTTCATGTATAATGTCATTATCTATTTGATTTAATTGATTGGTAAATGGCACGAGACATTTATAGCATTTATAGAGTGCTGGATGGTGTGATGGCACAACATGAGTTGTTTGAGATAGATACCGATCATTAATTGAAGGCATTTCTAGTTTTCTTCTTTCTCTCCAATTCATGATACAGTCCTTAGAGTTGAACCTTTTTAATCTATTTAAGGCTATGACTTTACTTATTATTTACCGAGTCATAATACTGCAGCTAGCATTGGCCTATTCCATATCTTCCAGCTTCGCAATTATCTGTTGTATTGCAGTCCAATAACATCGTCTTGTGCAGCATGTGTGTGTTTGGTATTGTGTAACAATTCTTTTCTTTCTGTTGCTCCAAAATTTATGATTTTTACGTTTTCAATTTTTAATTATATTCATCTTATCAGATATTCATCTTAGTAGATCAAAAACTGAAGGAAAAAAACAGAATTTGTGGTGGCCTATTAAAATAATCTTTGGTAAAATTATTCTGCTAATATTCCTTACATAATTTATATGTGTCGTTATCGGAAAGTATCGAACTGATAACTAAATTTTCTTCCTTTCTTTAGTCCAGAAATTCCAGAATTGTTCTACAATATTGAGAGAAAGCCAAAGCAATCCATTCGTTTTTAAACATAACCAAATCTTCCACTATATAGTTATCAAAACGTTCTCACAAAGATCGAGATTTTGCCTTACTTCCTTACACTTCCTAATTGTGTTTCGGAAGAATTCGAAGCCTTAAGGTAATTATATCAATATAATTATTCTTTACATATCATCCCATTGACAATCTGAACGTGTTCTGCTCAGTTTATTTAAATCACTGTAGAGTATATAAAGGGTCCGCCAAATAACTTTTTTTTTTGAAAATGCTATAAAAAAAACTACTGAATATTTTCTCAAATTTCTTTTTTATTCAAAAGTACAATCCTTCCGGTTAATAATGGAAAATAATTTTATTCAAATGGCTGCCTCGGCTGGCCATGCAGTAACCAACACGATCGGTCCAATTTTTAAGCACATTATCGATTGTGTGCAGCTGTATTTCATTAATGGCTTCACGAATATTGTCCTTTAAAGCGTCAATTGTCTTTGGCTTGTCGGCGTAACACTTATCTTTGAGGGCACCCCACAAATAATAGTCCAACGGTGTCAAATCTCAGCTCCGAGGTGGCCAAACGACATCAGCTCTGCGGCTGATAATGCGATCTTCAAAAATAGGGCGCAAAACATCGAGTGTAGCTTCAGCTGTGTGGCGCGTAGCGCCGTCCCGTTGAAACAAAATGTTGCCAATATCCTCCTCTTCAATTTTTGTCAACAAAAATTCGTTCAACATGGCCCGATAACGATCGCCATTGACTGTAACGGGCACTCCTTGCTCATTTTCGAAGAAAAAAGGCCCAATTATGCCTCTGGACCAAAATCCGCACCAAACAGTGACTCGTTTTGGGTGTACCGGCTTTTCAATGTATGCGTGCGGGTTTTCCGTGCCCCAAATGCGACAATTTTGCTTGTTTACATACCCGCCAAGATCAAAATGAGCTTCATCCGAAAGGATGATTTTTTTGGCAAAATCGGCATCTTCTGTAAGTCGATCGCAGGCCCACTCAGCGAAGCGAAAACGCATTGGCTGGTCAGTTGGCCTCAATTCCTGAACCAATTGGACTTTGTATGGCGTCATACCAAGGTCTTTATGCAAAATTCGTCTTAATGATGTCTCCGAAATGTTCAATTGTTGAGAACGACGGTGAATTGATGTTGATGGCGCATCACGCACACTTTCTGCCACAATATCAATATTCTCGGGTGTACGCACTGTTTTTGGCTTTACACGCTTTGGTTTATCGATAAGGATGCCAGTTTCTTTCACTTTTTTCACAAGATAACAAACATACGGAGCTGACGGTGCTTTTCTTCTTCCAAAATCCGTACGCAATTTCACACGCAATGTCGCACACATTCTGCAACATTACCATGATTTTCAAAGTAATGTCGCAATATTTCCCAGCGTTGTTCAAGCGTATACACAACCATATTCGTTCAGCGGAAGGATACAACTAATTATCTGTCAAATCAGACATGAGCTAAGTGTTACCATTCACGAAATAAGCACTAGTTGAAAAAAAAACTTTAGATGGCGGACCCTTTAGCAAGTCAACTTGCTAACATTGTTCAGTTTATTCACAATTTGAGCATACGAAAATCCTTTCCTACTTAATATGACAATATATGTAGCTGCACAACACTTCATTCCATCTTCGAATCGTTTGCTTATTGTCTAGAACTTCCTACACTCTTCGTTCGAAATACAATACAAATAGTTAAACGTAAATATTAACGATCACAAATTTTCATTGTCCAGTATTTTTGTGATTCCCTGCAAAATAAATGTGATAAAGAAAACCAATTCGTTCAATAATGGGTTGCGTTACCTTTATTGAAACACAAAAAAAACTTTTCGACTTTCTCCATTATAATATATCAAACAATTCGGAAATAACAGTCATGAATAGCTTTACTATAATACCTATCATCGCACTGATAATTCATTACTTTCGAAATTCATGTACCACTACCTTTAGAATAAACGAAAAACTTCTGTCACTTTCAAAAAACAAAAATCCTATGTAGTTGGTGGATTCTGCTACTGCACTCCAAAGTAACAAATATGAAATAATTATTGTAGGTTTGATACGAGAGAACTAATATATATTTTTGTCCAAATAAATTTCCTTTTGAATTCTGTTGATAACCTTCTACGTTAAGTCATTAAATCGATTTTATGATTTTTATAGTTTTCTATTGCAATTATAAATCATGTAATTTGAAAAATGTTTTAATTTGATATTCAAAGAGTTTAAAAGTGCAAATATTAATATACCCAGCCATAACATACTGATGTATCTAATCATTCAAGTAAATGGCATTCCCTCATACATCATCTTGTTATTTCTAACAAATTTCTCTTGTCTATACTCGTATATGATGCAATTGTCTATAAGCATATTCATGTTGCAAATTCTATTCGAAACGAGATAATATATTGGTTAAAATTTACCATTCATCCACTTAATGTTTGTTGCTTTCATTCCTAATAAGTGTCTTGTATACATATATACGTTTAATATTATTCGTTGGATTATTCAAGTAAACACAATTCCTCAAGGCTTCTTTTTTTTCAAATCTAACAACATGTATACAAACAATACCATAAATAGAAACTTTAACTGAATTATAGTATTTGAAAATGAATTTATATGTACAACTGAAAAAGGGCAGTTGTTCATCACTAAATGTATATTGATTCAAATCAAACTCGATCAAATTTGTATATTATATAGTTGAAGGTTATTGATATCAAGTTTATGTAATTTTCTTGTCATATCATCGTACGAACACATCACAAAATTCAATATTGAAATGAAAGTGAAACTCCACATTTAAACGACCAATTATCACCGCAGTATAAAATAGTAAAGTAAATATAGTTGAGATGTTAAGCGCCGCGAAAGCGTAACCTTGATTTACTTTACTTATATATATGGTTATTTAATCGGTAAATATTTATACATCTAACCGTTGAATAATAAATTATAATCGGTTACAACTTTTCATCTTATAGTCTTGTAAATAATGGAGGCTGATAGTTTTTATATTACAACGTGCGCGATAAAATTTAATAACTTGTTATGAATATTAAGTGAGGTATCTTCAAGTTTTTTAAGATGACGACGCTTGAGTATAGTTCTAATGTACATAAGTGATTTGAGATACATTAGAGCTGTAAAGTAGAGTGTCAAAAGGTACATGTATCAGGCGGGGGATCATTTTTAAGTGTCTGATTCAGAGAAATATTTGGGACTGTAAAATTTATTACATTTATGCATGCTTAAGAACTTTATTGCTGCACTGCTTTTGAAACTCGTCGATGGGATCTGAGTAGTTAATTTCGTTTAGACACAGACAGATTATTTTTTCAATAAATATCATTTATGCCATACGGATGCGAATTCAATTATATATCCCAAATCGTCATCTACTTAAAATGTTCGTCTCAATTAGTCAATCAATCATATACATATCGAATATAAAAACGATTATTCTTGCCATATTCACCTTTTGCAAATTATATAATCGGAGATGTTTAGTAAGTCGTACATATCCGTCAATATATTGATTTTCGAAAGTTTCTTATATACTTCCTGGTTCGAATACGGTCTCATACATTTAAGAGGATTTATACAAACCAAATTATATTTAATATAGCGACATAATATTTCGACCTATGCCTGAATGATCATCACACACTTAATGAGCATTTAATTTAATCGATTTGATATTAAGTGTTGCTACTGGTTTGTATATACAACTCAATATCAATATCAAATTTCAATTATAATCCGATTAGTTTCACTTTCATTGACACAATATAGTATCATAACATTAATCTTTCAAAAGCGAATAAGTATATACCAATTTGTCTTGAATTGTGAGGTGTGGGGCCATCAAAAACATATTAACATCGATACTCAAAAATGGGTAATTGCGGTATCGAATTAAAAATCTGTGCACACCATAAACACTTATTGTATATTCTAGGTAGCTATAAAATACACTCTTGATATTTTAAAGATCTGTAATTGGCCGCCCACTTTTATTTATTTCAGTAAGATTTCGAAAGTGTCTTTTCTCTACAAAAGTGTTGATAAACGGTTATTTATAGTAGAGTGTAATTTAAGATATGATTATTTTGGTATTGATTGTACAATTCAAATAGGTCATACGGTGGTATCATTGGTATGTCTTCAAGTCGTAAAAATATATTTTTTTTAATAAGATGCTTTTGAGTCTGTACATGAAATATCAAATTTATGATTTGTGTGATGTTGTATTTTATTAAACGAAAAATGGTGTAATAATCGCTATGTACACAACCTTGAGCAGTGTAATAAACATTTTAATTGATGATGGTTTAATTATATATAAAGGTGGGTAAGTATAGTTGGTCTTTATAAAACGATTTATAGAACAAAGCAGTTTATTAAAATATCAAACGAATTAAAATATGTTGTCAGGTGCGATACTTAACCACTTGTTCTAGATTAGGACTATGATCTAAGTTAATATCTAATAATTCTGTTGATTTTGCACATGGTAGTTTAGAATATGAACAAAAATTAACGAACAAAATATTTTATAACAGTTTAACACTGTCATAAAGTTTTACTTGAATATAATACCAGAATCCGTCTTCTTTTGAAAGTTCTATTATTGACGTTTCGTATTTGTTAGACAATAGGTTAAAAATTAATCATTTAATTTAATTTTGTGATTATAAATATAAAATTATTAATTGTAATTATTAATTATAACGCACTTGAGTTTGTATTAACTTATAAACGATAATTAAAATAAGGGTGGTACAAGATTTGTACTATACTACAGTTGGAACCCTACAAATGCTATTTAAACCATGTTCAAATTTAGGTTCACATGATCTATGTGGCAACAATATAAAAGTTGTGGTTATAGTTAAAATTGCAGTGTACAAAAATGGAAGTTACTGGATTGTACCATATGTTATATATCAGTCAAGTTCAATTCGAAACCTGGAACTTTCATCAACTAGTAATAAATAATTGGAACTTCTATTATGAAACCCAATAAAGGGCGCAATAGCGCGCCAGGAAAGGCAAAACTGCAGGTATAAATACGACTACAGGTGTTGGATGCCAAATAATTAACAGGCGAAATATTTTATGGACAATAAACAGCCTCAAACCATTTTAGCTAACAAGTTCTGATCGTATATTCCAGGTATATCTTGGCTTCAAGGAAGCTTGTCACATTCGAAACGAGTGAAACGACAGATACAAGCATATAACTATAAGAGATTAGATTAAACAGTGTAAGCTATTCAAATCTCAGTACTTATTGTGTACTTATCGGTCGAATTCAGATATGTTTAGGTATAAGGAATATTCAATGATAACCATTTTAAATATAGAAGGTGCCTTAAAGAAAGTTAGACCTGAAGTTATCACCCAGCTACTTGATATAGACCAAATGTTAAGGGTGAATCATAACAGTTACTCCGAGTAGTTTTTCCGCCAGTCGAATTGCGCGTGAAACAACATCGCAAGGCTGGGTTTATTCCCATCTTTTCTGAAACTTGATCATTAATATTTGTTACTTTTTGGAGGGGCAAGTTTTTGGTTGATAGCTTAATACCGTTGACTGAACGCATGCACTGTGAGCTAAACACTCTCCAGTTGGACTAATAGTTGAGGATTTAATGTTAATTAGCATAAAACTGAGTTGATCTTATTCTCTAGAAAATATAATTTAGTCAGTACGACCTCCGTTCTAAAGAGTGTTAGCTTTTCAGACAAAACAAAATATTTGAGCTCTATGGACGACAAAAAAGGTACATGTTGAGATGTATTATTAAGCAGAACTAATTGTTACAATAGAAGCTATGGACTGGTTGATACATTATTACATTATAAAAATTAGTGCATTCTATTAATAGTATTAAAACGTGTTAATCATACGTTCTTACATCAAAGGTAGCCAAAAATATATACGAGATAACAGATCAGTACTACATCTATTTATTGTGAGTGCAGGGAATTTAGGCGGGTGAGACATTAAATGGCAGATGAAATTGCTTGTCATGGCACAACATATCGTCTGTTAAAGCAGGTTGAACATTGATGCCGCTTGCTCATGTAAGGTCTGTTTTTCAGGAGGAAGCAAACGATATAGCTATACTCGTGCGTGTATAACAAAACAAAACTCGAATAAATATGAATGCCATCCCGGGTGTCATCAAGGAAAATTCTGCATTTCATTCCTTTTTAAATTGGTCTAAAATTTTAAGAGAAGACTCTACAAAATAATCTGGAAATATTGGGAATGTTTATTGGGGCTGATACGGTAAGTTTTGATTATTTAAATTTGACCTTGACAATAAGTCTGAATCATGAGAAACTATATATCATTTACTTATTCAAGCATTAACTGTTACACCTTTATAATAATATTTGACCTCTGAACCGTCCATAGAGAAATGCCCATATACATATACTAATGATTTATGTAACGGACAATATATACACGTCAATGAAAACATAAAATCGATCATTTATGCGTGTCATTCACTCATCTCACAAAAATTAATCAAATCAAACAATATATAAACCATAATATGCAAAGTATATATTGTCCAAGCCCAGCTTAAATTAAATGCCGCGCGCATACGATTATATGATTATGAAACATTGCGTATTCATGAGCATGAACAAAACACAGCATGAGAAGACAAAACAAAAGTTTATAGATTCTAACAAAAAACCTAAATTTCATGATTGATTTGTTACTCCTATGTAGACAGACGAAAAAAAACGCGACTTCACACTCTCTAATCACACACAATATCGCGCGCTGTATATAAGAACTAATTTTACGTTTTACACACTTTAATGTTCAGTTTAATACTTTCTAATTTTTAATTATGAACACTAGAATTATGTAAAAGTGTTTAATATGATATGTACATACGAGTATGTATACACTCATCTTATGTACGTGTGACATGCATTTCGATAGTAATCGGTTGATGAATTGATTTGAACTTTTTAACATGCAGATGGATTGGGATCGACTCGACCAAATATTTTTCAAAACAATTGGGTAATGTTCGTTTGTTTATTTATTTATTTAAATTAAATATAATTAATTAACGTTATAAGTTCGACGCTTCTTGAATTTACATCACCCATGCACGTTTAAGGTTACATAAAATGTCAGGAAGAATGAAATTAAATCTTAACATTTCAATTATGTATACACATGCAACAGTAGTTACTTAAAGCTTTCTTTTCAAACAATTAATTGGGGTCTTATAAAAGTGTCTGTAATGGACGACCCATACCCCAAAATTAAGATATTATCATAATCATAAATGGAGTAGCGAGGAACAACTCTCCAACTGCTACCGGGAAGGGCAAAGTTAGGAAAAACCCATTAGTGTCTTGAGTGCCGACTGTGCTAAAAAAAGAGGCGGTAGCCTTAGCGAATAAAAAGTGGACGAACACCCTTTCATGTAGTGTAGCAAGGCAAGTCTGGCCAAAGCTGGACTTAAAACGCTCAGACACTGATTTCCCTACGAACACGTGAACTAAAAACGATCGTGGGATAGTTACAGAACACTGCCTACTTGGAGAACATGTGAGGAGGCTAGGTCTAGAAGCTAATGACTTTTTCAGAAGCTGTATGTACGAGGAGAAGGAAGAGATGGTAGTTCACCTCGTATACTCATGCCCGGCTTTGGCACACAAAAGTCATGAATATTTGGGTAAATTCTTAATAGACTGCCTCTCTGATCTCAAAAAATGTAAGGTGCGAGACTTATCACGCTACATATATGTTAAGTAGCTCAAACTGGTTCTCATAAGTTGAAAAGTGAAATCATATTCATTGATTATTAATATGATATTACTTTTCAACTTATCTTCAATTTGATTTGTGACAAAAAAAGGAGTAAATCAGAAGAAAGAAGTCAAAATTGGCACAAACCGTCGAAACAAACTTAAAGGTTCAGTAAAAAATGGTTTGATTCTACAAATACTGTCCATTTTTCGCTGGCTGTTTGTTTTAAATTTTGAATAAGTTGGATGCATAGTCGATTCAACTTTTTTCTTGGACTTGTACCTGTCAAGGTGAATGCTAGCGACTCCAATTTATGAAATTGAGCACTGATGTTGTAGGTGACAACATCTGATTACCACTTGTCCCGCGCAATTCGTCTGTCGTCTCACCATTTCACTTACTATTAAGACCTTATCTACGAGGAAGAGTCTATATACTGGCTGTAATGTGGAGTTCTAGCTATATGACGATAGAAATCATTTTGAATAATTAATCTGTAACCATAAATCTGATGCCTAAATACAACACTGTCATCATTTTGGCAGAACATATACTATTTGTATGCATCTGTAAAACACACAGAGTTCTGTATCCACTCAGCGATGGTGTAGGCTGAACACAAGAGGTTCATATTGGAACCTATGTTTCGATGTACTTCTTGTGTATTTAAAGCGATTTAAAGAGATTGATTAACACCAAATCCAAAGTGGATGTTCACCAAATGTAAAGTGGATGGTGAAACCAATCCTACCAATTTGGAAGGACTGTGATGGTTATATGTAGTGACATAAGATATCAGCCATTTCACATGAAGCGCTCTGTCTTTCCATAAGTCACAATCCTTTATAGCTGAGTAATTTTTAACGAAATGAATGCAATATCTCGTGAAGCAAGTGAAGATCTGCATCGTTAGTGCGTTAGGTCCTTAGAATATTTATTTTGCGAGTGCACTTGAATAATGCGTTTGAATAATCGAGATCGGTTTTAGGCATCTTGTATAGAGAGCATATTGAGTACTGTTCGGTGTTGCGGTATCTAATTTCAGCATGATTTTGTAGTCTTGTACTACATTAAAAACAGTATTGGGTAGAGTACACATTCTTATCGTAGTACTAAACTCCTCGAATCTTGTCAGCACTCTCGTTAGTTGCGTAGAGTCGAGTTTCAGTATATCTTTCGAAATTCAAACTTATCCGAGTCTAATTCCTAATCCATGGTTTTTGGTTGTAGTCAAGTCCTGATGGTCAAGCCCTGTCATTCAAAGGACCCGAGTCTTCTTGCCGACAGATTAAACCAAAAAGCCTAATAATTAAACTCTTTCGTAGCACAATAAAACAAGTGGAGTGAGAAACAGTACCAGTATCAAGGATAATAAGTTTGTAACGGGTCAAACTATACAATTTTGTTGAAATTAAGAAATAAATATTTTTGAAGATTTTTATAACTGGGATTTTATCTTTTCATTATAACTCACCTGAACCTGGACATATGACGTGGAAGTTTTCAGAGCATATTTTGTTGATTCCTGTATCAATATAAAGAAAGAGAATAATGGAAAATATTATGATTAATCCTTTTATTTGCGAGTTAGGATCATTAATTACCATACTCCATTGCGGACCGTGTGTGCGTGTGTTTGAGGAATTCGCTTGATCATAAAGCTATATAAAGTGCATGGATTTTAGGAGGCATCTAGGTATTGGTGTAAAGCAAACAAAGCAATCAATCTAATTACAATTTTTTTTATTTAAATTAATTTAAACCATAAAACCCTACAAGGTCTTGTATGTATAAGTAAACTAAACTAAAGATGGCGCGTATAAGGCGCAACAACAATTACAACAACCTTTTCGCAGCATTTCCGACCGTATTTCGCCAACAACTCTTCGATGGTTGATTTCAATTTTTTCTGATTTATCGACGTAGACAATTGACTTAACATATCCCGAAATCTGGGTGGCCAATTAATTGGACCATTACATGAAATTATTCTTTCATCAAAAGATTCTTTGAGTAAATAAATTGTAGCGCGCTGTGTGGCATGTGGCTCCGTCCTGTTTCAACAACATTTCACCAAGATTAATTCCAGCTAATCGAGTTACGAACAAATTTCTTATCATGTCTCTATCCTCAAATTCTGACCACCATAGTTTTTGAAGATATATGGACCAATGGCCCCGCGAGCTCATAAATCGCACCAAACAGTAATTTTCTGTGGATGTAATGGTGTTTCAACATAAGCTTGTAGATTATTGTCACTCGACAATTCTGCTTATTTACGTATCCACCCAAAAATGGGCTTCATCGGAGAACAAAATTTTGATTGGAAATCAAAAAACCAATATCAATTTGTGCTTCAGTTCATTCGCCCAATTGGATATATTACGCATACGATGGACGCTATACAAGTTGAATATTTAAAGTTTTTAAGTCAAGAGCCTTTCGTCAAATCTCACGACTTTTCGGCGTCTAATGGGATGCATATTATCATTAAGAGTAAACGTGACCCGAAAATGATCTTTTGTTATTCGAATTTGCCTCTCTGAAGGACGATTATGTACGCCATAAAGTGCACGATAAGTTTGACGAACAGAATCCTTATTTCGATAAAATAAATTCAACAATTTGTCAAACCAAACTAAAGAAAAAGCAACTATCAGCTGTTAAATGGGTTGGCAGTGTTGCCAACTCAGAGTAGTGAATCTCTAAACAAAATCACCTGCACGAGGTGCGATGTACTTACTACTCAACGTAACAAGCTTAATTGATCAATTAAAGTGTTTGTGACTGAATATTATTTATTATCGAAGTGCAATAGAGTTCATCTTGCAATTATTTAAATAAAATAATCGTGAGATGCAAATAGGTAAAATAACGTCTCTGTTGATAAAACGAATTCAAGGTGCAATGCACTGTTAACAGTCGTACCAATGAAAAGTTGCCATCATACTCTTATATACATTGTATAGTTGTTGTATTAAACAGTTAATCCAAGCACAATTATCTATGATTTCCGCACGACTCAAGAACATGGAGTTTAATTATGTCTGCGGATACGTTTCATCTTACAGTACACCGACTGACCATTTCAACTTATTTATACATTCTATAGGGCAATAATTTACATTTCTTATATTGTATCATTGTGACAGTATATTATGTTCTAACAAGCATCTCATGATTTCCTGGTTTGTTAAACTGTTTTGTTTGTATCTTAGTCCGTTTAAGCTTACCATCTATACTTGATTCAACAGGGTGTCCCGAAAATGACTGACACGAATGGTACGGTTAGATTCCTTGATAAAACGACTTTATGCTTACCATTTCGAACTGTGAAGCCACCCTATCAAGTTATATGGTAAACCCTATCAAGTAATCGAGGTACCGAGATTTTTCACTATTTTATTACGATCGGTGGTGTGAATGAACACATCTATACCCCTGTTGGAGTGCAGAACTCATGGGCCACATCTTTCATGTCTATAAAGGCTCGCATGGAGCTATGCAATGTGCAAATGGTTCTACGTAAATCGGACCTATAGCCGTACGTCATCGATTTGGCTGTAATGGCGTAAGGTGGGACGTAAATAACCGAACCGCGAAAGAGTTGGGATGCTGTAAGCAGTACAAATAAGTACTGGCATTACGTAATAATATTTCAAAAAATTTATAAAAAATGCTCAAAATGGTCACCATTAACTGTTACATATTTCAAACATCTCTTCATGAATGAAATGCGAACTCTTACGAAAATGTTTCTGTCTCGTTTCATAATTCGTTACAAGCTTCCAATATTTGCAAGAAGTATAAACTTAAGTGTTTACCTTACCGGTCAAAGTATTGGCCTACGCGTCCAATCCACTGACTTGAAAACAAATGATTTAAATGTGATTGAACGTTTCTTGCAAAATCTGAATGGGGCACCATAATGCACAAACCACATAAATTGCAGATTAATCAACAAAAGTTCTTCCAAGAGATCTTCGAATTGGTTTTGTAGAAAATTTAAGTAAAGTCGTTTTCACTTTGATCAAGGAACCCAACCGTACCATTCGTGTCAGTCACTTTCGGGACACCCTGTATAAATATAACATAACGATATTTAATGATTTCTTCGTTTCATCGTCTTACCATATAAGCTGAATGAAAGAAGAAAAAAAAACTGGTATACCATACAAACTGTTATCTCGTCATAACATACGGTGTACTTGTAATTGAATCTGTTCTCATGACTTAATCTAGTTTTTGTTTGTGTAATTTATAAACCGTGTAATTAAACTTATTTATTTTTTTTGCGGTGGATAAATTTTTTTGAACAAAATAATTAAAGAACTCGTTCGTAAGGAATGTCTATAAGAAAGTGATTCATTATATATGTACATACGCTAAATAGATTCAGGTTAATTATGGTATGCATATGTCTATCATATTTGTTGCCAAAATAATTGGTGTTGAGAATTTTTTTGTCATGTCATCGCTCTCGAACTCGACCTTGAGCGCGATATTCAAATGCCATAATCGTGTAAAGGTTAAGGTGCGTAAACGCACACGAATTAATCAACCGCCAACTTGTTCTATTTCAAGTGTGTATGAGTTATAACATCTCAGTTGGTTAATTAAATCACTCAAAAAACTACATTTTATGTATACAAACAAACCACTTTGCTCAATTATCTATTGTACGCGCATCAACTTCAATTATGTGCTCGTTGATCACTTCCTGATTTAAATTGTTGTACTCGTATACAAATATAAACCCAAATGCCAAAAAGATGTTTTTTGTTGTGTCTATAATTTGTATATAATGACATTCCACCTTGTTACTATTACCTGTCTATTAAGATTCGCGAAATACATTTAATTATAGGTTGTGCGCGATTTTGCGAATACCCCATAGTATGAAAGACGCGTGTCATGTATCTTTGATTGAGGTTCAATATTGTAAGCACTTTGCAAATTCCATCGTATCTAGCGCTGTATAATGTGTGAATGCGCTTTAAATAACATACATATACAACAAAAACACTAATAATTTGAAGGTCGAATCATTACTATATTATTACCACTATTAATTGAAATCATCTAAAAAAATTTAAGAAATAAAAAATGTTTCAATTTTAAATGTCATTTACTGTAGCGAGAGATCAGTTATTCTAAGCTGGGAGTCCGCGAGCGTTAATATAAGAAAACGTTGAGTTACATAATAATTTATGTTCGACCGGATCATTTGTTCGTTGTAGAACTGATGTCAACCCACAGTACTGACTTAGACGATAGTTTGACAGACTAATTCTGGCAACAATATGTGTAGGGAATGAATTACTAATGAGGTCGATGAATCGTTAATCGAGTTATCAAATTAAATGGTTTTATGGCTCTTCATCGTCTGTAGATGATTAAGAACGTGATTCTACTAGCATTACTTGGACATCGCCAATAGAAATTTCTGCGGGCTGTTCATTTAACAACTCACGAATGCCCTTACCGTTCACTCCTTCCATATCGACTTACCTTGCCGTTATAAGAATATCGCTGGTTATACTGCTAGTCTATATTGCATCAGGTATTGCGTATAATTTCATTTAAGTGAGGTTTTATATCAAAAATCTATATTCGTAAACCCGAGATTTTCTTAAGCGAGGGTTCGTAAAATGAGGTTTACCTATCCATGCCATACATACGAGTAGATGTTGCTGGCTTGTTATACCTTTCGCGGGAAAACGCTCTCATTACAGTCCAAAAGATATTGTATCCTTGAAATTTTAAGAGCCTTTGAATTTGTCAATATCTCAGATTATACAGGCAAGTGAGCTTTGCTCATAATTACCGCATACAAACTCTCTTTGATTAACTCTTGTTATGTATAGAAGAAGCCTCAACGATGCTATGTTAGAGGCGATTTGCAGGCATTTTCACACGTTGGGGTTTGAAAATCCTTGAGGAGATTGAAAACAGTCCATGAACAGTCAATTTGTCTACCTGTAAAGGTGTAAATATATTGAATCGGCTCATAATTACCTCATAGGAAAACTTTTTGATCACCTTTGGTTATAGAAGAAGCCTTTGAACAACGTCAGATTAGAATGAATTTCTCATTAATTTAGCGGTGGAAGGGTTTGACTTTGAATTTCATCAATTGAATTAGTTACTGGCTTAGTATGCTAATATACTTAAAACGCACTCTTTTTAGGAGCAAATACTACCCTTATTCTACCCATCTTTTCGTAATTGAATTGGATGGAAGGTTGTAGTTTATGTTTAGATATCATGTTCGACATCAAGCTAAGCTGAGAAATGCAAAATAAACTACCCATTAAAAACTAGATCCTCTAAACACTAGATCTATCTTGTCAACACACCATTAAAAACTAGATCCTCGTTGAATTTTCATTTCAACTTTCATAAAAGAGCCCTTTTTATAAAAGAGCCTCCTCTATGAAAGAGCCCCCTTTATAAAACAGCTTCCTTTATAAGAGAACCTCCTTTATAAAAGAGCCTCACATTGTTTATTATTGGTGCTCTAGAACTTACTGCCACCGAAATATACCGGTGTTTCAATAATTTGGAGCCCGCATCTATTGTAAAGCGTGTTGCTTTATGATTTCGAATAGTATTTGAAAGTGAGATATAATTCTAGTTGTTGCTTATGTTGTAATTCGCTAGGTCGGTTACGAAGAAAGTTAAATCCATCTCATCAGGAATATATATGTGCTACATGCCGTACCTCGTTGGGATGCCTGATTTCTCTCAATAAGGTGATTAGGCTTGTTGCAACATGAAACGAACCTGAACGCATCCTGTATTTTGTGGATGCCACATTCGTCCACCTTAGTCTTTGTTGCTTTAGCTTTGTGTATTGCCGCATGAAAGTAAGCAATTTTCTGGAAATATCTCAGCCTTGCCTTGAGAAGCACGCAACGGAATACCACCACATTTAAGACAAACAAATTCCATTGTGAGAAGTTAATTTTTTTTGCCGTGTTAGGTTATCGGAGTATGTAAGAAGAAATGTTTAGGAGTTGTGTTAAAAGATGTTTAGACGTGTATTGTTTCCTAAAACAGGGCCGTCAAGGTCACCAACGTAAAAGCGTGTAGCTTTTATGATTTTTGAATATATTAGAATCTAGTTGTATTTGAAGTAAGTTGTAATTCAAGATTGGTTGCTTGCATGTTGTATATCGTTAGGTCGTTTTCTATCTGATTATGACGTTATCGAACAACTGTGTCATGAAAAGATCAAATCCATCATCAGGCATATGCTAGGGAATGTTCATGTACTGTGCGGTTCGTATATGTATACGTTCAGTCGTGACGCTACAGTCCTAGCAAATTACAAGAACTTAACTAGAAATATCGATATTAATTGTGGCATGTTGGTGTAGTTGTATAAGCGAATTATTTGAGTAACTCTGAACGCCAACATTACTATCCCTCGCAAGTTTTTCTTAAAATCTTAACTACCGATATGCCGATAAGTGTGAGATGAATTTCGGATCTCTTTATATATTGCAACATGCTTTTCAGTTTCTTTTATAAAATCAAGCCCAATATGGGATTAAATAGGATATAAATCGTTTAATTTCCAAAAACTAAATGTTTTATCTTATACTGGCACTCAAGATAAAATTATTTATAACCATCACCAAAGTGACACAAATAATTTACGCAGAATTTGGAACCATCGATCATATTACAACCATTTGCGCTGCATGAAAAACAATCATTTTCACCATCACATTGCGAACCGGCCGATGATAAGCATCCACGTATAAGTAAATTCAATTCTCGCCGAATAAAACACCGATCATCACTAGCGAACAAAAATCATAATACTGGATTGGCTATAATTTCACGATCGCATGTCGTATTTAGATCACCTTCAAATTAGGTGATATAGAAGTCGTCCTAGTGGGTGTATCTACATTTATATGTACAAATATGTTTATCATATGAGTATATATGTTGGATATAAAACTTACTTGATTGTTGCAACCAACAAAACCATTATTATTCCATAAATTAACGCACTCATGACAGTATTCGTCGTTCGTACAATCGTAATCCTCATCGAGTGATGACATACAGCTACCTATCGTATATGCCCATTAATAATTGTACTGTAACAACGATTGTCACGACATTGTCGAGGTGCTAAGTTCTGGGGTTCAAATAAACACGAAGAATCGAATTGTGATGAACATTCAACACTAACGTTCAGATTTGTGTCGATCGCCAATCCACTAACTGACAGCACATTAATAACCAACAAATATTTCCAAATCATATTTTGTATATGCGTCTTACAAGAATATTGATACACAAGACCTTTAGTACTGTTGAAAATATAATTTTTGAATAATAATTTTTTGTTTTGATGTGAGTCTCGCAATTATCTTATCTATATACACGAAATAATCGATAAGTCAATCATATGTATAAATAGATGATGAAGTGTGTGATTCATACCCCCGTATACATAATTTTGTATTGATTTATTATTGCATTGTCATATACTTACCCATAATATACATATACAAAAGAGTCTATTGACCCAGAATTGATTTCGAATGCGCGAGAGATGGGATTACACAAAATCGTGATCAAATGATTAACCGACATAACAAATAATAATGGATTATATATAATCGAATTAAATATATACATTAAATAAAAAATTGTATCAATTGAATTTTAATGTACACACGGTTATGTAATTATGTATTGAAAGCATTGTGTATGTTGTCTTGCATAATTCAATTTTGTACGTATAAATAAGTCGCGTGGCCTTAACAATATATCCGATCCACAGCCCACTTGAACTTACCTGAAACGAAAAAAAAATTGTAATGTTAAATTAATTTATAGTCAAATTATTGTTGTGTTCAATATACGATAAAATACAAATTAAATTCAAACTGTCGGTTCATGTCTTACTCGGAGTATTAAGGGGGACACTAAGTGGCAGTTAGATTCTAGTTTTGAAATCGATATTAAGAAATATAATTGAATTCAAGGGCCTGATTTATCTTGCCATTGTTAGGCCAGTGTTTAAGTTGCTCCTAAAACACAGTTCCAAAGACGTTCTCAGCATGTATAGTCATCAAGTTTATTAAAACATGAAAGTAGAAACAGCGGTCATTCTATCGTATATACTCCATGATTATTAAGCGGGTAAATAAAAGAAGCATGGTTAGATTCTACTTCCGAACCGTAAAAACAGAAACTGTCGGGCATACAGACTCAACCGACCTTTGAAGATGATTTCTTAAAGCAATGTGACCCGTGTGAATAGTCTCGCTTGCATATTCTGAGTGCTAGAGATATTTGATTCTTTTGATGATCGAAGGTGATGAACCACTGTTTGAGACCTCGAATGTCTCACTAATATGTAGCCCATGTAAGCCACCCAGAACTTCGCCACCATACTATGCGATATCTTCCTCATCAGTTCTTGGTCGCCAAAATGGGTCTGATTTCAATTGCTAATTAGCATACCATAAAATTTCGATAGGCTCTAATAGATTTTTACTATAGACCCTTGTGATATATTCAAGCCAGTTTCACTAGTCCTAGATATTTGTCATTTTTAAAATAAGATTGTCATGTCATTCAAAAGGGATCAGCTTTGCCCTCCAAGTGAAATACATTATTTCTGTTTTATCAGGGTTAACGTTTAGTTCTGTCCATACAGTGTTTGTGGCCCTTTACCCCAATAGATTATAGCCAAATCAACTCCATAGCCTTGGAGATCAAAAACATGGTTACTTCTATTAAGAAGAAGTTCATCAAAAAACCAGAAACCACACTGAAGAAAATAAAACTCTCGTTGAGGACATAATGACATTATTTCATATACAAACCACATTATTGAGAATCATTCCCTAATCAAGTAAGGTTTGAATGAGTTGGGGTTAAATTTTTTCCCGACAAACGTTGTATCCTATAAATTTCATATTTCACCTCATTACACTGTAATCTGACTAGCTCAATGCAATTTGCAGTGAAGCTTCCATCCTCCTTTTGAAAGAGTCCTATTTCATCATTATGTTCCTTTGGAAAACGGTACCCTTTCTTAGGCTAGAAAATGCTTTTAATAGACTTCCTACATTTCACAGTCTTAATCGGAATATAAAGGCGACACTAAGTTGCAGTTAGAAATCGAAATTATGAAATGTAATTGGATACAATGACCTGATTCATCTTGTCATTAGTTTTAAGTTGATCCTGAAACACAGTTCCAAAGACGCTTTCAGCTTGTAATCACAAGTATATTAATATAGATTAGCTCGTTCTGGTGAAGGATGTACTCGAAAATGAATCTGATCTGGCATGAACTTACTGAAAATTAATCGGATTCGTACAAAATCGTACCACCCGCAATGTCCTAGTCTAGAGGTTTTAACGAATATTGAATGACCCATTCGCTCTAAGGACAATATTCAATGGAGGAGTTAGCTTGCAATAATATAATTCTACTGAGAATCCGAGTATAGCTTGTTTATAGGCAATCTCAATTCTTTTATGAGCATTTTAGGCTCAACCAGTTTATCAAACTCAACTTAGTTTATAAGTTAAGTTTGATGAACATTTTCGAGGGTATTTAAAAAACGTTCGTCATCCCGAAATCTGCTTCCTCTCTTCCGAATATATTCCAACATTACTAAACGGTTTAGCCAAAGAAGCTCAAAGCATTTACAATATAAGCGAGAAAATGTTCGGGGATCCAATTGAAGTATAGTGTCTTCAGAAATGGTTTATAAAATTGTATGATATTGAACGAACGGAGAGTTAAAGGTTGTGGATGTTTTAATCGGACAAGAAAAAATAATTTCGATGAACGATTAGTACAGTAAAAATATAGACCGTTGAGTTGCTTGGAAATGATTAGAAACTTAATCGAATTACAACTTTCAACATAATGGCACTGTTTAAACATAATCATCATACCATGGAACACTTGAATCAGATAGTTTTTCTGGGAGAATCGTCGCCAAAACAGAAATAGTTCGTTTCGTTGACTAACAAGCTACAAGCAAAAGTTCTTTATAATTTAGTTCCGCTATGTGATAGCCATCCAGTATATAGTTAAACTTTTAATGAAATAGCCATCATTTCAAGGAAGCATAAGTGACCATAGGTCTGAATGAATTCTCAATTACTACCATACAATTTTTGATAGGTCTTAAAAGCGCTTTGTTATATAAACAGTTGTTTTATATTGATTTCAACTCACTTTTTGATCTAAATATTTGGCATCTTTGGAAAATCGGATCGTTGTGCCATTCATAACGAGGCCCTAATCACCATCTTTACCCTCCTTTAGTGAATAGAACATTATCACTGTTTTATCAGGGTTGACGTTGTGGTGGCATCCATGGTAGTTGTCTAAATGGATTCTCATCAAAAAACTAGAAACTACAGTTAAGGAGATAAACGCCCCTTGAGGGTCTCGATCACGGCATTAATGGTGGCAAATTTATCTTCCTATTTAGATATTTTTACACTTGCGAATGGACCGAATCTATTTTATCGTAGCACGTGTCATCTCTTTCTCTTTTCGAAGGTTCACTCAATGTTAATTGCGTTAAACTGTCACGGTGAGTTACCCGCTTGGTAAGCAGACTCGTTCTTATGGAGTGGGCTCTTTGAAAGGATCTTAATCCTAATGTATTAACTATTTGGTCTATATATACCTATGATTTAGTATAGCGACGACGTATTTCGCCTTTAGGTATAAATGGTTACGGAAGTGATTTTTTCTCTTTAAAAAAAAAATCAAACTTAATTAATTTTGTTAGTTTTATTCAGCTTCAATATTTAAAAATGATAAGTGGCAGCCAATTTCAACATCAAAATGTGAAACCCCAAATTCAAACTGATCTAAACGATTTAGCTACACTATAATTTCCAGTCCTGCTAAAATAGTCAGCCACACTTCATGCATAACAAGTCTCCAGGCAAAAGAAATAGAAAGAGAACCAAAAGATGATTCATACTTACTTAAGGTACCAACTTAAAGATAACTTTTGAATGGATGATAAACAGCTGATAATTTTTAACCAAATCTAAATTTTTGTAAATTTTCGAAAATCGATAAACTGCACATGTTATTGCGACTCAGCCTATAAGCTCAACATAGTGTGTGTAGTTTGCAAAATTGTAAATAAATAAATAAATAAATTACGATAATCTTTTTCACGTACAAGAGATGTAATTAAAAATGTAGCTGCGTCTCTAAAGGTACGAACCACATCAGAAAGAATCTATTGCCTGATTTGAATGAGTAAACTGACCGACTGCATCTTATTATTAACTTCATATTTCACATTCTTAAACAGTTTACAGTAATCTAACTAGCTCAATGCAGTTCTTAGTAAAGCTTCCATCCTCCTTTTGAAGGGGGCCTATTCCATCATTACTTTGCTTTGCAATATAATTCCATTTGAAAGAAACTACCATGGAAGCTCTCTTATTATGTCCCTACTCCCGGAACATTTGGCCATTGAGGGAACCTTGCTGATATACTGACAAGGACAACCGTTTTCTAATAAGTATTACAGCAACATAACGTATTAAAATAAATACACATTTAACTGTCAAAATTCCATCAAGATGTATATTATTCATACAGGTTGAACCATTAATACGTTTTTCGTGTTACAATTTAACAGTGTACATTGTATAAATCATTAATATTCGTATTCAATCGATCGCAATAATACAATTAAAATCGAATCCTTATCCCTTGTGATAGTTATTTGACAAGTGGCAATACAGTGTGTCACATTGCACAGAGAAAGTTCTATCCAAAAACTTATCCATCACCGTGTCAAACGATTAGATCACATCTCTTTAAAACTGCCGACAATAATAAAAATATGATCTGTCCATCTTACTACACGACGAAATGCGTAACAATAAAAGTATAGTGCTCTACTTATGGACATTTGCATATTTTTATGCTTCATAAATTCAAGATGTTATAATTCACTGTCTTATCCAACCGCGCATAAAATATGCAGATTCTATAAGATACTTAATCGCGCGTTATGAAATTACAACATCTTTGCGCTCTCGATTACGACACCGCTATATCAAGAATATCATCTATTTGTGTATACCGGAAGATAATATCATCGTAGCACGATTATATAAATAAAAGCCATTGCGTAAATTGTGTCGCATAGTATATACTGTCGTGGGAATCCCGCGTGTACCGAAAACAAGCCAGCATTAAACTTAATATGGGTACGCGGTATGACGTTGAGAAAACCACTCAATCTATTGTCTTAAGGTATTCAACATGATTTTTATTTATATCCAGTGAAAGTCAATTTTGGATTTCAGATAGAGTATACAGGAAATGTGATGTATGATAACAAACAAGAGGCGGCCTTCAACCACATCATCCATGATATAAGCGCGACTAATTATATAACATACATTAATATCGCGATTTTGATTAACTCGATTGTTTATTAACTAGAATAGCCTGTTTAATGAGTTAGATTCGAATAATAGGTAAACGGCCCTCAGGTGCGTATATATAGGCACGTGAATAACTAGATTATCTTAAAATAAAATAAAAAATATTAATCGACCGTGACAGGACTCGAACCTGCAATCTTCGGATTCGAAGTCCGACGCCTTATCCATTAGGCCACACGGTCCCATACATAGTAATAAAATTAAAGAACTAAATTGTTGCTGGGTTCATTGAAACATGCGCATTGATTGCAATCATCTCATTATATTGGTACATAATGGATGACATTTCTCGTTCACATATTTTATGTGCTAGCCTTGTTCGTTGAGTATAGAAGATAAATAGATTTTCAATTCTATCTTAAATATGTTCGCCGTTATCGTGATGTGACAATAGTCAATAACCTTGCTTCGTTAAAGTGCCTTATTATGAACGAGAATTTACATTTCCAACTCTGCTTTGTACCAAACCCCATAAATTATCTATATCGATGATGATGATGAATTATGCATGCCGATTAATCTAATAAATCGACGAGCGCGAGTTTATATATTCTTAAATGGTTTTGTGTGGTCGATTTGACGTGGTAATGATATGGTTTTGAAGTTATGATTTTTTTTTTCTTAAATCGGATATACGAAAATAACAAGGTTGTTGTTAAATCGTATCTCGCATCGTTATGCGATATTTATATAATTGACATTTCTAGATACATTTGTGTCTCTGAGAATGAAATTTCCGAAAGACATATTTCAATTTGATTTTGTATCCATTAAAATGTTAATTTATTGCGACTGTGTGGCTCACCATGGTGTGTCAAAACTGCGTGTGTCCCGTCCCGTGTTCAACTATTTAAGTTTGCTCAATGATTTTCTCACAACATTTGGGACATTGCAACGATGGCATTGATTTAATCAGTTAACGATTTAATTTATTGAACGAATATAAGTGAGATGTTGAGTTCATTCTCGCGTGCCCGTCATAAAATTTATTGGATTCTGAATTATATTTAAATTGATTTATTGTTGTAAGTTATGAGACTTTCAGAAGCTGTTAAATAAAACGAGCCACACTAGATTTTAAGAATGGTTGACCCATTTTATGTTGTATAGATATGTTAGTGGCTTTAATTACTAAAGGAGTATTTCAAAAATATATTTAGTTAACTTGGAGTTAGTGGAAGATATATACTTGATTGACTGATGAATTAGTTCTCGTTTTGATGGTTTAACTCAAACTATATAGTTATACCAAGGTTCGGAGTTGCAAAATTCACTAATCACTTCCAATCTGGCCAAGAACTGCATTTTATAAATCATCTTTCCAACAATCGAGAAATGGGCATCATTATTATTCATATTGGCTGGAACCTTTTAAGGTTCCACACTCAATACCACAAAGGGCCCATGGTGCAAACCTTGGATTTCATCAAAGCGGAAAGGCGGGCTCTACGACCTGCAAGTCCCATGCGATGAAGATGGCTTTTGAAATGGTCATGGCCAGTAAGTAAAGAAACCAGTATAGAAACTCAACCTAGTTGGTCAGGTTCGAGTTAAGCCCCCTTACACAAAGTATTTCGCCATACGACAAGTAGGGGTGGATAACCACATCAGCTTTAGTTTTGATAGGGCAACGGTTTTAATTCTTTTTTTCACTGTCTAAAGAGGTAAAGGAGGAGCTGGTTCAGGGCCTACGAAAAGTAAGCGAGAACCAGTTTTAACCAAACTGTCTGCAACTTCGTTGCCGTCAATGTCACAATGGGTGAGAACCCAAATGACCGTTACCTTATTGTTAGAACCAAGGAGGTTCACCAATAACTTAAAATCCCCTACCAGTTTAGAGCTAGTTCGAGGACTGTTCAGTAAGTCAAGGACAGTTTTACTATCCGTACAAAATATAACCTCTTTGTCGTCGGCAACGAGATTAAAAGCTGAAATCACGCAGCGGATTCCGCTTGACAAGTAGTACATTGTCTCAAACTGCCAGTGATTCTCAAATCATGCGATGGACGGTATAGTAGCTAAAACCAGCACACTGTTCAAAGACAGAGCCATCCGAAAATAATACAAGCGATTCAGGTATCTTATTGAGCAAATCTGATGAGAACCATATATCCCTGGATGGATAAGATCACTTATTATTTGGCAAAAGTGGGTTCTCTTTATTATTAAATCTAACCTGAGGTCCTAGAAGTGGATTCAGTCTTTGGCCTTCCTGTAGCTTTAGAAGCAGCACAATTAGAATATAATCAGATTGTTCCAGGGCTCAGTGTGGTTTTGAGTGCGGTACCACTCTATGGTTTCAACCATCTATGATAATAGCTATGAGTGAACTATTTAAAAAAAAAACAACAACTGCATAAACGACTGGGTCACATCGCCGAAACTCCCAATTTAATTTGTGAAGATTAAATTATAGTTCTTCCTCTGAATATAATTTTATCAGAAGGTTGATGAGCATGCCGATTGGGATTATCCCCGTAAACTCAAAACAAAAATTAAATCAGATGATTGCTAGCAGAAGAAGAAGGCTATAGGTTCCCATTTAATTCCATTCCCATCCGAATGAAAACCCATGAAAACGCCTCCAAGACATCTAGATGGTTTATTTAAGATGCCTTGAATCCTGTCACTGATATAATAGTGCAGGCGTAAGTGATGATGGTCTGATTGGTTGAGTGCATGAACTTCAATCATTTATGATTGAGTCTTTGGTATTCTTGTATGAGTTGTGGTAAATCTCGTATCAATTTAAATAACGTTCAAACGGCGTTGCACTCTATATGCAGATAGTCTATAAGCAGTAGTCTTTGCCTTTAAAGATTACGGTTTATATAGGATGTTACCTTAAATATTGAAACAAAATCATAATCTGTTGAGATAGCATTTCAAGACTACGCGTGATTTAGTACCGTGCATGCTTAGGTTAAAAAGAATTTCTTCCGATTTAGGTAAAAGATTTACCTCAAGGTAGAGTTGTGACTAGGCTGTTTTGTATGGCCATTCTATACTGATTGTAAATACACGGATGTATTATGTGACCACAAGCAAATGACGATGAAAAGAGTGGCAACCTCGTGTCATGATTAGGGCCTAACAGTTAACTATTATGGACAACTGAATATTTGTATCACCAAGATTGTTGAAAATCAAGGATAATCCCATACTGCTGTGGTTTCAGATTCTAGTATATATAAGGAACTTGTTAGATTAGCGGGGACAATTTATTGAAAATGTAACTTTTATTTGGCAAATAATAGAGTTTGAAACGTATACGCTTGTCCTACTGTTAGACGTTTTGGTTATCAGACCTATCTTTTGCCTAACATTTATGGTGATCTAGAGCTACTATATAGGTTGGGTTGTAAAGAAGCCCTTGAAACTATTGTGACAGCATATATTGTGGTAAGTCTGGTTAAACCTTTATTTTGTTTATCGATTGACCAATGGTGACATTCTCTCCCTCCCATACATACTCTCTCAGTCATTAAATCTGTTTTTCTTCTAATGAAGTTCATAATATCTGGTATCCTCAAGGTCGTCAGTTGATCCTCAAATAGGAATTAAGATCCAGTGCATTCTATGGGAAGAGAATAAAAAGCAGAAGCACAAGAAGTGCTTTACAGTTCTTCTGCTGCTTCCCCACACTGTTTGTAGTTTGCGATTTTCCGAATTTTCATTCGAAACATATGATTATTCATGGAAATGAGGCGATCCAATCACTTTTGGTGCAGATCACCAAAGTGTTAGTCAATTTCTCGTTTCAGAGATAATGATAAAGGCATGTGAGCAGTTGTGTACCTCTCTCCATATTTGACAGTGTCCAGAAGGGCTAGAAAAATTGTATTTGCCTTGTCGGCGAGCGGAACTTTCGCCAATGACCAAATGACTGTTTACATTTGCAGTCAATATTGTATGCTTTGTTGCATTTTTCTTCTATATGGTTTTGCCAAGTAATTTTCCGATCTAACCAGATTCCCACAAACTAGACTTCGAAGAGAGTGGGATCGAAAACTTTATAGTCTATAAAGATTCCCAAAGTCATGCGTCTAGTCAAAAGAACTATCTCAGTTTTTATACCTGATAGACCCTGGTCACTACACCGGTTTAAAATCCGTATATTTCCTACCAGTATTATGGCGATATCATCAGCATAACCCTGGCAAAAAAATCCGTGGTCGTTTAGTTGGACTAGGAGTGAGTTGACCACAATGACACCACAAGAGCGGAAACAGAACCCCACCCGTCGTCGTATAACTATTCCTAAGTCACAGTAAATCCTAAGCGTGGCGCTAAACCACCGAACAAGTGTCGACTCCATACCATGCCTTTCAGCTTTAGGGATCATTTCACTGAAGGACGAGTTGTCAAACACGCCTTCGATACCCAGAAAGGCTTCCAAAACAAATTCCTTGCTGTCTAGTGATTTTTCAATCCGTCCAACAACTTCATGGAGTGCTGTTTCAACAGGTCTGCTTTCTGGTATGTGTGTTGTTGGGAAGGTATGGGATTTGTATGGGTTCATTATCTCGAAAGTACCTATCGCTCTAAGCATTACTGTAGAAAAGAAGACAGACTGATAGGTCGAATCCACTAGTTACATCAATACTTTTTTGGTTTATAAAACAGTACCCTCTATGGGATGAATATATAAACTGCATAGATTGACCTATCTCCATATTCCTGGAAAGCTCTTTGAGATTTGTTTGTGAAACCATAGTTATCCTAAATCGTCTTTACTGGTTATCCAGGGACATAGAACATCACAATTTCCTTCATGTCCTTTATGTGGATCATCTAATACACTCAATATATTAGTGTGTAACACTTTTTTTGTAAATCGTATTTTTATGTATAAGTCGAGTATGTAAACCAAAAAAAGTGTAAGAAAATAAATTTTGGTGCAAAACTCAAAATAAGTGTGTGACACTTTTTGACACTTTTTTGTAAATCATATTTCTATGTACAATTCGAGTGTGTAAATCGATATATTTCGTATAAATGTTGTGTAATGTAGAAGAAAAGCATCTGTGTTAGTTGAATATAGACACACGAAACACTTTTACTAAGAGGATGAACATCAAATGTTGGAGGTTACCTATATTTCACCATCCACCTTAAGCTTTGAAGTTCAGCTTTATGCTGATCACTATTTCATGAAATAAAAGAAAGTTGTTTTGTGGCCCCACCTTACCAATTGACCACCATATCGATAAAATTCCATGCCAATCACAATTTTCTCACACTAACCCCTATATACAACCAATTATGACGAGTATTTTTCATCTCGGTTAATTAAATCTCACCTTAATTAACACGCAATCGTGTAAAAAATTCAAGATTGCATTCTTTTTGCACATATATCGCGAATGTGTACTGGTTGTATGAGCATCAGAAAAAATTTATGTATAAAATGCAAACTCGTACACCATCATCATTAAAATAAGATTTTATTAAGTTGCTGTTACTTAAGTTATGTAATAATAACTAAATTAACTACTCTCGATACATGTTGTTGGTGTATTAACCTTGTTTCGTACAATAAGTGTTTATACTAAATTTGTAATTAATTTATAAGCCGAACACAGCAACAAGAAATTCGTAGTCAAAGAATGTGGTATATGCCGCGTGTGTCTTCATTTTTAAATGTTAACGAAATTTAAAGGGAATCTCGCGCATTAAACGTCGTGGGTGTGGTGTGACAGGTACTCGTACATAGTTAAAACTGTTTCAGTTATTTGTTCAACCTGATATCATTCCGTATTATATTGTACAGTGCTTTTATCTTAATTACATCAAGAAAAATGTCTTAAGTGTCTATGTATGTCACACCAGGTGTATAGCTTTGTTCAAAACATAGATTAATAGTTAAAATTAATAATCTGTCGTCATCTCAGCAATTAAATCCAGCGAAATCATTTTCTACGCGATCTTAAATTCATCTTCGAGTATAATTAAAGAAACGTGTTGGCAGTTACCACAAGTATATGATATAAAATATGTCAAGTGTATCGTTTGACATATAAAACCAAATCTAAATATATATTTATGTAAACAGACATTAAGTCGTCAAATTATCATTCAGTTATGGATTACCATAATTTTAACCCACACCGCGCAGCTGCGCTAATAATATATAAGCGATAAAACATCTTAAGTCATCATCGTTTGGGTGATTACATAATCGCGATGTTAAAGCCACAAGCACACAAGTTATTGATGACCAAAACAAAGCCGCGATTTCTAGAATGAAATTTCACGAAATTCTTGGTATTTGTATAACGTGTGTGTGTGTATTGTTTATAGTAACGAGTTTTTTCTCGCGAGCTGTTCCTTGTTATACAAAGACGAGTTTTTGAGTAAGTGCGGAAGATTAATGGGATTGATTGAATAAAATATATAAATCAATCGGGTTGGGACGCCATTGCTATTTTTGGATATTAGTCGTTCGCACATATTTTAGCGTTGAATAACCTTTTACAATTACGAATATATGTATGTATAGTATGTTCTACAATACTCCCTGCGCTAATAGATCTCAATTATTCTTATCACTTTGGGTGCCTACATATGATGAATTTCCAAATTCAAATCTACTTTTTAATTTATACACTCCACTACGTTTAATGTTATGTAAAAACGAACAAACTATTAATATGAATTTATGTTAAACTTGGCATTCACATTATGTTATGGCAAGTTGAGTTCATGGTACAGATTATATTCAATGGTAGGTTTTACATTTTGGTTATTGAAGTGACCGTAATCCGTTTTATATGTAGACAATTTTATACAGTTTCCAGCTGTATAATGTGCTGTGATAAACACAATACTGAACAGACTGAGTACACACCAATAAGATTAACTCCAAAATCGAACTTCTTGTAAGGATTAAAATGCATGGCTATAGAGTTCGGTTTGCAATATGTGAGATATTGGCTGAACTCTTCAAAATGCCAAATTAGAGTAAAGCATTTGGATTTACATGCTGAAAATCACTTTAAATATTGTAGGCACCCATCCGTGCCTATCTCAAAGCAATTTTAGCAGGCTTGGTTGGTTGGCTGATAGTTCGTGTTTCCACTTCCTCGACAATATTGGCTTTTCTGGATCTCACGCGAAGTCAATTTAAAATTGTTGTTTAAACCTTAGTTTGAAGAAGCATAAAAATTGTGGTGGATGGATTGAGATGGGATGTTTAAAGGTAGGTTTGTTTCGTTTGCCATTGATAGCTCCGAAACTAAAATCTGACCAAATTTTATACAAAAATGGTTCTATATGGTAGAACTAATAGTTTCGTATCTATGAGCTTCTGTTTATCACAACTATTGACAACAAGACCTCAACATCCACTTAGTTTTCTTTAGTTCAATCAATAAGGTGAAGCAAAATCTACCCACCGACGCTGCATAGAAAACCTATAAATCAAAACATCACCAAAATCTCTTACAACAACAGATATCGATAATAGAATCCAGAATCAACGTCATGAAGTATTATCACGAAGAAAAAATCAAAGGTTTCATATATAGATTTTATAGGATAATGAACGATCTTGTATTCCACGAAGAACATAATATGGACATGATCTTTCAGACCATGTTGAAAATGATGAAACTACGATCTTCCCAGTCAGCAGTAATCGAAAATATCATGAAAGTATACTTAATTCGCTAATCTTGGTACACAATGTAACAACCCTATCACCACAAGGAGATTGCTGCCTTATAAACATTCATTACTGTCAAAATCCTAAAGGTGGAAGAAACGATAAACTTCCAAGTGAAAATTCCGTTGGAGCATAGACCCAGATATATATTATATAATAGCATACCAGTGTCCAAATTACCATCAACAATATATTTACAGTCAATTGGCTTAAGAATATAGTACCTGCTGCCTCAATAGAGTGGGAAAAACAGAAACATCTATGGTTAATGTATTTTTCTTATTTCAGACCTTTTACTAAACAATCTATCTAACTCAACCCCGTTCCTCCTCCCAACCTAAAACTTTTTAATTTTTTCAAATAGGAACCAACAAGCAACTCTGCTAATTTTGAAATGGAGGAGAAGCCTACTAATCGCTTAAGATAGCAGAGCGTGGAACTGCTTGATCAGAGGAAGACAGAAACTTATGTCATAACAAGTTGGCATGCATAGCACTAGGATGATATCGTAGAGGCATTCATTTTCCTCTGCACTCAATTGTATAATGAATTTGAAAATCTATTGGTCACAAATGATTCTTTCTAGACATTTAAATGAAACTAATACCTGCTAACTGATATGTTTTGTCTTAGATAGCAATTGGAGCCTAAATTATTCTCGTTATGATAACTCGTTTCGTTAAACTCGGTTCTTGAATCCTCTCAGAGTGTTGTCTGAAGCATCTTTCTTATTAATACTGTCATAAATGGTATGATTTTTTATTCACTGAATAAAGATCAAAACCGTCGTTCTCGGTACATAAGTATGATGGAGATAGTAACACGGTTTTGGAGACACATAAGTGTACATATAAATAAAACAATGATGTCATGTACCACATACTTTATAAACAGCACATAAGTTATCTAATATATAATCAACAATCCAATCAGCTTCCTCTTTATCTAAATGTACAATTTAATGTCATGCTGTGCACCCGTAAAAAACCACCAAAACCATTTTTATACTTCACTGAAATATTTGCCACAAATGACCGCATATCTAAACGCAGACACCGCATGTAACAAATCTTAATTATATTGATTGTCATAACAATAATGCGCTGTGTCTAATTTTATATAAGATTTGTATGTCTAATTTTATATAAGATTTGTTTACATTTCTTTTCTGTGTAGATAATCATAAGAAACAGGTTAAACAGAAAATTGCAACAATAAATTCGAAAACAAACGTTGAAATTATCAACTATCCCACGATTCGTCATCAATTTCAAGATTTCTTGTAATGAAACTTATTTAATTTTATTTATAAATAAATAGACAAAATATTCAAATCAGTTTATTGTTTGGAATTTTATAGAGCTTTACTAATACTTCGGGATGAGTATTGTATCTTGTTACGTAGAGATGTAATTTTTATACATAAAAACCAAAAAAAGTGTTAAAAGTGTTGGAAATTAATTTTGGTGCAACACTCAATATTAGTGTGTAGCACTTTTTGACACGTTTTGGTAAATCATATTTCAAACCGTCTATGTTAACCGAAAAAGTGTTAAAAAGTGTCCAATTTTTGAAACTATTTTGTAAATCGTATTTCCATGTACCAGTTGAGTATGTAAACCAACAAAAGTGTTAAAAGTGTTGGGAATTAATTTTGGTGCAACACTCGATATTAGTGAGTTACACTTTTCAGTAAATCGTATTTCTATGTTCCAGCCGAGTATACGAGTATAAGCTGAAAAAAGTGTGAATAATTAAGTTTAGTGCGACACTCACTATTAGTGTGTAACAATTTTTGTGCACTTTTTTTGTAAATCGTATTAGTGAGTAACACTTTTCAGTAGATCGTATTTCTAAGTACCAGTCGAGTATGTAAACCAACAAAATTGTTAAAAAGTGTTAAAAATAAATTTCGGAACAATACTTAATACTAGTGTGCTACATGTTTTGTGCCCTTTTATTGTTAATCGTATTTATATGTACCAGTTGAGTATGTAAACAACAAAAGTATTAAAAAATGTTGAAAAATAATTTCGGTGCTACACTGAAAACTATTGTGTGCCACTTTTTGACATTTTTTCTACATCATATTTCTATGTTCCAGTCGAGTATACAAACAGAAAGAAGTGTTAAAAGTGTTAAAAGTGTTGATAAGTAACTTTAGTGCTATACTCAATATTAACACATTTTAACACTTTACTGTAAATCGTATTTTTATGTACCACTCGAAAATGTAAACCAACAAAAGTGTTAAAAGTATTGAACATAAATTTCGGTACAACACTAAATACTAGTGTGCAACACTTTATGACACTTTTTTTATAAATCGCATTTGTTACAGACGAGTAAGTAACCAGCAAAAGTGTTAAAAAGTATTGGAATGAATTTCAGTTCAACACTCAATATTAGTGTGTGACACTTTTTTGTAAATCGTATTACTATATTGAGTAATTGTTAAAAAGTGTTGAAAATAAATTTCGGTATAACACTAAATACTAATGTGTTACACTTTTTGTAAATCGTATTTGTATGTACCAGTCGAGTATGTAAACCTACAGAAGTGTCAAAAGTGATGAAAAAAAATTTCGGTACAACACTAAATACTAGTGTGTATCACTTTTTGACACTTTTTTATTAAATCGTATTTGTATATTTCAGTCGAGTACGTAAACCATAAAAGTGTCACAAAGTGTGGAAAAATAAATTTCGGTGCAACACTCAAAATTAGTATGTAACACTTTTTGACACTTTTTTGTAAATCATATTTCTATGTACAAGTCGAGTGTGTAAATCGATATATTTCGTATACATGTTGTGTAATGTAGATGAAAAGTATCTGTCAATTTATCTATACAGCCAAAACTGTTTTTCTCAACTAATTTTTGACTCATCACGCTGTCTCTTCTTCAACATATACGTGTATGTAAATCTTGATATTCGATATTAAAATGATATTTCAGTTTTTCACTTGGTTTTGGTGTTTGTATCATTGTGCTTCAAATTCGATTATTTAATTTTGTTTTTGTAATTATTTTTAAATGTCATTATTTAAATGTTTTCGTTTCGAATTCAATTTATTTATTTTATTTTTTTTTTATTTTATCTTCAAGATGATGATGAAGAAAATTATACTAATAAAATAAATAAATACGAGTTAAATAATAAGATACAAATACTTAACCTTTTTGTCTTGTTTATAGACTCCAGAGGTATGCTAAGTAAAATTGTAAGGTCTTGCATAGATTATTGGGCTGGGTATTGTTTTTATAGGCTGCGGATTTTCTTAATACGCTATACACTCGTAGGTATAATGTGGGGGTGTAAGTGCACACTGCAAACTACTATACTTAATTAATTAAGTGCTATTATATGCGTCTCAAAGTAGCTTATGACTTTGCTGTTAGTCAAAAAAAACGTTTATATCCAAATGTGTCATCAAACTTAATTAACAGTGTTTGTGTGTAGAATATAAACAGGTCTGAAGATTAATCAATATTTAAGTATAAATGCATTGGAAATTGTGTAAGAGATTTGACTTTAGTTTATTGTTTAGAAACCAGGAATTCAAACAGATTTAGCTATACATAAATACTTATGTCACATAGGAGACATTGTTAGTTTATGATTAATTATATACATTCTTATTCCCGCCTTTTTCGTTTAAAGAAGTGTGACTAATATCAGAGAGTGATTGCAAATTGGTGAATTTATTTTATAACCCCTTTTCAATTGCTTGTTCCATCATCTCATAGTCAACGCACTATGATTGTCTCCGTTCTAAGTTATCTATTCTTCAGTGATACTTGTATCGTATTTTCATTTTAATGGTTCTCTTGGTGATGAGTGTCTTTTCTGAATCTGCTAACCTTTGAGTAGTAGTTGAAACGTGTATTGTTGATGTCGAGAATCCAGTATGTTAGTACTGGAACACATTTGGAGATTCAGAAATGATATCTCTTAACAATTATAGCCGCTTTCAGGTTGAGATGTAGTGACAAGATGATGTAAGGATAATACTGCGTCGAGTGAATAAACACCATTTGGTTACAACTAGTGAGTCGAAACCAGTTCTTTACAATACACTACTACAATAAAACATTATAGAAGTATTCCGAGAAATGTAAAATATTTGGGCCTTGTCGTCGCAGAAAACGGAATCAACAATGATCTAGACAAGATTAAGGATGTCAAAGACTGGCCAATACTCAAGAACGTACACGAACTGCAAAGTTTTTAAGAATTATGCACGTGAGACCACTGGTTAATCAGATATTATGCAACGTACTCCTATTAGCGTAGTCCGGTCCGAAAAAGATAGTCATTATCGAAGATGATGAGAAAGTAGTTCGGTAAAGTTTCGAATTCGGTAAAGTTTTTTTTTTACAATTCGGTAAAGTTTTTTTTTTGTTTTTTTTATCTCTAATATGTTTTGGGGCTCAAAGCAGACCCTACTTGTTCGCGGTTCGCTTATTTTTAAGCCATTACAGCCAATTCGAGGACGTACGGCTATAGGTCCGATTTTCCTAACCAACTGCAGATTGCATAGCTCCAAACATGGGTCGGTCCATAAGTTCTGCGCTCCAATAGGGAGAGTTGTGTTCATTCACACCACCGATCGTAATCTCATGGTGAAAAATTCCTTTTGCATCTTGCCCCTATCGAGATTCGAACCCGATACCTCCTGCTCCAACTGCCGCAGTTTTAACCACTGCGCCACCTGGGCGGTTAATGCAGTAAAGTTCTGTCGAGTAAAAGAACTACGGGCTGCGTTACCAAGAGAGAATTATTAACTATTATTAATGCAGTAAAACCTCTTCCACAAATACATGTGCTGATAAGATCTAAATTAACGTCGATTTGATGGTTGCTCTTGTTCAGATACCTGGAAGGCCAAACGACATGGAAGATTGAAATGTAACAGAACCATCACCTCACAGTGGCGACAGGACGAACTCATGGCAATCTATGTAGATTATTTTGAACAGGATTGTGTACGGAGAACTATGCAATTCGTGCCTCAAAGTCATTCTATATAGAAACGTAGTAATGAGAAGGAAAATAATCCACGAAATGAAAGGCGTAGAAGGCGCAGTTGGTGCAACGGGGATGTATAAGTAAGAACTGTATTTTTGGAAGTTCAGGAGTTCACTCTAATGTTTATAAAGCACTGTGCTATCAGTGGTGTGATATCTGTGCCGCATAAATATAGAATGGATTTATTAGAATAAAGACCAGCGCAAACAGATGTTGAATTTTGTTGTCAACGACTCAACAACCATAATAAGTTAGATTCTGTTGGAATCAGAAGAAGTTGTAGCTCAGAGTATATATTAGGAGTGTCTGCTGAACTTTTTTGGTGAACAATGATCCTGGCTCGTTAAGTCCTTTAAGGTTGTGTATACTTATCATGTTTTGTTCAAAATATTCCGAGTTCTGTTTCACTCGTTATTAAGCGTTCTACTGCAAGATGAAAGAAAATCTTTATTATCAGATAGCAAACTATTCAAGTGACTCAGAGGAGGAATACACTATCCTTTGTTAAGGACATTAGGAAAAAGTTGTTAGATCTATAAGAAACTTCTTATAGAAAAATGCACTGGGACCTATTGAATATTCTTTTTAGATCTGAAATGCTGTTAGATAGGACTCCGAGGACTTGGAGCTGGAGTCTAATCAGCACATTTTCTTAAACGATCTAACGAATGACTTCCTGTATAAAGATGGAGAGGTGTCAGATGGGATCTGAAAATTATGTTCTGTCACTGCGCAGTTATTTTCTGTCTACGACTGCACCTTTTTAAAAGGGTCGGTATAGTAATTAGTATAACAAGAGTTCGGGGTCAGACAAATTGTTCAAACCTAAATATTACTTGATTGTATAGTGCTTGATGCCTCATGCTACACTCTGGTTTTTAATAAGAATACCGAGCTTAGGAAATACTATTTGCTAATGAAGGCAATGTGGCTGTCCATATTTTTTCAATTCTGAAGGTCGACTATCCAGAATTTTGTCTATAGATATTCGGTAAATGTTTACAGTATGTATGAGTTCTAAACAGGAGTACGAATTGATGTCAACCAAAGTAATGCATATCTTAACGACGTCACAGTCAATAATTTATATACCTACACAGAAGGAAAGTATTAAAAGCACACTTATTGCTGTAATTTATATACTTCATCTTGCAATAAAGACGATCTGCATATATTAGACAAAACCACCTTTTACTCAATAAATTAATAAAAGAATCTTGATAATGGGTTGAAGACGTCAAGCATCTTATATACATAAAATTCTATGAATTAATAATCGATTTATTACAAACAACAATCGTCTTGCGTCTATATACCATCTCTTTGTAAATATATGTATAAAGGGTTAGGTATTTTATTGGGTGTGTGCTCATACGAACCACCTCGTTTTAATTGTAAATTATTATGCTTAAAATGGATTGTGGCAACACAATTTGAGCAACACGATTTATGTAATACAAAATTCCTAATGAGGTTCACCACAGTCCCGAATTAAACGACGAGTATTATTAACATAAAAGAATGCGATATAATTCAAAAGAATTCTTTTATTGTGCTTAGACGATTAGAATGCATATCGTACAGTCGTATACGAGTACAAAAGAATCAAGGAAAAAAATTAAAAATTTTAATTATTTAAATCATTGTCATTATAATTCTCGGTATAGTAAGCAACTTGACATTTAGCTTAGTTCTTCGGTGTAGTATAATTAGTGTATAGTATCGCATCCATAAACAAAGCAGTATGATGATTATATACTGTACACACTTTGGCTTCATGAACATTATTGACTTGACCGAGAATACGATACTAATTAGAGTGCGTTCATTAATCAATCAAATCGCGCAGATGAGGCTACACAAAATAATTTAAATCGATTAGGTATAAACAATGTGTATATTGTTGTCAAAAATGACGGGTGATTTGGTAATTTGAATATACAACTTCTTTGCCATCGTCATGTCATTAAAAACTTTGGATATAGCTTCGATTATGTTAAGCGATGGTAATCGTCGGCAATGTAATTAGTTTGATATTTGCGTGCTTAACAATCGATTATAGATTTGTGGGGTACAGTGTGTATAAAGTACGTAAGCGTACCACAAATTCTCTTTATGCATAGCAGTGAATATCCGACAAAATCATAATCTTTAGAGCCATACTTAGTCAGGTGTGAAGTACAGCAAAACCTCTAATAATAATGATCTCCATTTTTTTTTTAAATTATATGTAATTGCTGATAAAACCTTATCAAGCTAAGTTATATGGTTCCTATACGGGTGGATTACCAAATCACTTGTTTGGTAGCAGAATGGTTAACTCGGAGCTGGGGAATACACCATCAGAAGGCGGGTGGCTAAGAGAATCCCGCAGGGAGGTGTCCTGTTTCCTCTTCTCTGGAACATAGCAATAAATAGGTTGGAGAGAGAGGGGATCGGAGTGATTGCTTTTGCACATGACGTAGCGATAGTTGTCTCTGGTAAATATTTAAGCACGGTGAAGGAGGTAATCCAAAATGCCCTCCAAATCATTACGAGGTTGGCCATCATAGGTGGACTGACAATTAGCTCGCTCAAAACTGAACTGGTACTATTTACTACGAAATATAAAATCCCGGTAGTAGATCCACCTCTCTTAAATGGCAGGAGACTAGCTTTTACTGACAAGGCAAGAGTTCTAGACGTAATCTTGGTCAGTTAGCTGAGTTGGAAGCCCAACATTTTGAAAAAGTGAACAAGGCTAATATTGTACTCGTGCAGGAACGCCATGAAAAGACATGGGGCCTGAAGCTGGAGCTGGTACACTTGCTATTCACAGCTCTTGATAATACGTACAAAAAAGGGACTGAGTACAAAAAAGGGAACTTAAACGGTCTCATGCTTTTAAGCGGATCGCTGAGGACAAGACCTACACGTGTCTTGGAGGTCATGTTTCACCTTCTCCCCGTCGATATATAAATAGTAAACAGATGGCACCTCCTATGCTCATGCCCGGCTTTGGCACACAAAAGACATGAAACTCTCTGATCTCGAAAACTGTAGGGTGCGAGACTATTCACGCTACATCAGTAGCTCAAACTGGTTCTCATAAGAGTAATAAGGGAGTAACCCTGTGGTATCACAACGGACCGTCGCCGGTCTAAATGTGCTGTAGCAGCCACTCAACCTAACCTCACCTAACCTTAGTTATATGGTCCGTTCTGTGTTATTATATGACAGTGTTTCTATGAGCGTCTTCCATATATGAAGCAGGAGGCATTTATATAACAAGCCTGGGGTGACATGTTCCAATTCACTTCGATTCGGGTTTTTGTTCAATACTAAATATTAAACGAGGGTAGAAAGAGAGATTTACATCGAATTTCTTTTAGCAAATACCACAGTCAACTTGCTTACTAATTTTCGAACCACCCGTAAAAAGCTTATAATTCCTGAATATTTTCTGGTCCCTTCTGAATTTCAATTAGAAATTTTACTTCAAGAGGTGGTTTGAATTGATTGTTTAGAGATCCCCTTGGTGTATCATCATGAATTAATACTTCTCACTTTATTCCTAGAACCAAATGTATATGACCTTCAATCTTTGTAGGGCAAGTATGCCATTCCAGCGTAGACCATTAAGATCCAATTGATATAAAAGAAGAACGGATAATGCAGACTATACGCAAGTTACTGGGCATTTAATGACGTAACTGTTCCAGACCATCTAGAACTTTACGTACAAACTTAGCGCCAGCTTAACACTCAGTATTTTCCAAAAAAATAATTTTACAGTTAATTATTTTACACAATAGAACGTCTATAGACGTCTAATAGACGAATAGAACGTCTATTTGTTAACAGATTAAACTTGAGTTAAAAGAAAATTTTAGAAGAGATGGCTCACCAGAACCACTTTCAAGTTTAATATTGGTTTACTTTGCAGTATACGTATACTTCCAAATTGGCTAACATTTATGGACCTCTAGATTGTTAAATTTGGTCTAATCATTTACTAGGAACATATCAGAGAATGAATAGTATGTACAGTAATCCTGCTAATGAAGTCTTCGGGTCTATCCATCTTATTTAGAATTGAACATTTAATTCGTCTTGATGCACGTTTACATTACTCATGCATTCAAATGATTTCGTTTGATGCCAGTGATTTTGAAAGTATCTTTTTATAAAGTTATTCGTCATGGTTCATTCAGAAATTAACACCCTAGAGTGTGCTCTGGTTATGACCAAACACTTATTTATGTATCTATTGTTTAATGAAATAACATTATTATTAAATGTTATTTTGTGTATCAGAAGTGAACTGTAACACGTTAAAAACCGGGCTGTTAACGGTCTATATTTTTGTTGAGTGTTAACAACAATAAGCTTTACAGAGTATATACCTTTAACATCCCGGTTTATAACGTGTTCACTGGGATAGTTCACTTCTATGATGTTGGTAATAGCAGCTTATTCACATATAAAAAGTTATCTTTCACTCTCTATTCTTAAATGCAACCATCTAATATAATTCCAGAATAATATCATACATAATTATTTTATATATGCTACGTTTGGGCGCTAATTATGACTTGTGAAGAATTAAACCCTCAAATTTCCATAATTCACGAGACGGTAAGCCTACAGTTTGGCAGCAAGTGTAGCTAACAATATTTGGCCAAAACTAGCCTTATGAGTAAAAATGTTATAATAGATCAAAGTACTATCGAGTACCTAAATAATCTATTGAAGTTACTATTTGAAGGTCGATGACTGGTGCGGTGTAGCAGGCATTGGTTTGAGGAACACTGTTTTCCTAGATGTTTTCATTTTTCGAGGGGATAATTATGCAACACATGTAGCGTAGTGCTGTTTTATTTTAATAAGAGTTGTTGTACTTGATGTTGTAATTAGCTTTGTCGGTTTCGATCTGATGATGACGTCATTCAATGATCGTTTGGTTGAAAAGATCATATTCCTGTCATTTTATGAACATAAGCTGTGCGATTCGTGTCTCAATCGTGCCAATGAATTATTATCATAACCACAATGATTTAAATTGGTGACCCCGATGGCCCTGTTTAGTCAACCCCTTCTGAGTGAATTTTTCAAATTTCATACCATCTCCTGTCTAACCTAACGGGGCAAAAACCAATGGTTTGTCTGTCTTTTCTCAGTTGTGGTCAACGGTTCTCTTCTCAAGACACAGGAAGCTTGGTTTGAAATACCCACTAATGACATAAACCATTTCCTCATATTTATGCATTTTAACAGAACATACACGGAAGTATAAAGATATATGATCTAACCGCCGAACAAAGATATATAATCGATTAATCGAATAATTATGTATCGCGCAATCCTCACATCGCGCGTCTCGTCTCAACAATGTCAAGACAAACACCTTGAATATATACATAAAACTATATTTATATGATTAAAAGCCAATCTTAAATACTTACACTGCCAAATTGCCCATAGACAAAGGTTGATGCTGTTAAAAAACTAATTAAAACGATGATGCTGTTCGTTACAAACATATTACTATTATTACTATTTTGACCACTATAAATTATAAACCACAATATGATTTGCACATATCCAGAAACTATATAAGGTATTTTGATAGACGTCACACACACACACAAAACACTATTTATTTATAATTATTTTTTTAAATAATTAAATAGTTCGTATTCGCGTACACCAACAATAAGTTAAATTCTATTGCACAATAGTCGTCATCAAAACTATTCAATCAATTCGATCTTATGTTATTAACACGGCGGTATATTGTACACATTTACATACATATGTATACCTTGTAAATCTTAAAGATGAGCGCGCGCAATTTGTCGCGTATATGCAAACGATTGTGATGATTCGAGTTTTGATGTTTAGCCGCGATTCGAGGTGGTGTGGCTGTAAATAAACATAGAAATGGAAATAATTAACATTTGCATTTGCTTATGAGTAAATTGTATTGTAAATGTTTGTTAATTGTAAATCTATTAATTAGGGTTTGTGTATATAGGAAGAAAAATAGTTGTTGTATAGACCAGGAGGAAGTATGCAGCTTTGATATAAACGGTTTTCTCGGTTTGCGCAACACAAAAGAATATTTAGAATTGGTTCAAAGAAGATTGAATCCAACGATCTTAATATATGGTCTGAGAGCACGAATCACAAAATGTTCCTTCTATTATTGTGGCCGTCAGAACAGCGGAGATATTTGGTTCATGCTACGATTAGAACTCAGACAAATTAGTTAAGTCTGATGTACTTTCATCCCTCACAAGTGAATTATCTAAGCAATATGCAGCTCTAATAGAAGAACAGAAAACTCTTCTATTATCACTGTCGGTTGACCATATAGAGCAGTCAACATTGATAGAGTTGAACTGGTTATAATTTTCAAGAACAAGACCATGCGCAAGACATCTTACTGTACTTAGTTCTCAAACCGCTGTTATTGAGTACCTAGACTCAAATAAACGTAATCCAGCAATAATAAATTTCAATAATTCCGTATTAACCTCCGAAGCGGAATCGGAGACGGTAAGTGTCGTCAATTGAACTGAATAAATCAGATTCCAGCCATCAAACAAAAAATTTTACACCGCGAATGTCATCAAAGACGGTAATCCTACTATTAGGATCATCGTAGTTTTGGTACGGTAATCCTACTTTCAAAATCTTTTAAAAATTTGGCTGAAATGTTTCTCCTATTCGAGCTATTGCTGTTAACTGTAAGATAATTACTGTGCCATATCTCACATCGTAGAGTTGAATTATTAGCTGCTGCTGCCATTGGTAAGTTGAAGAATAATAAATTCCCGGTCTGGAGTGGCAACTATACGATCTAAGAAGAACTACGAGACAATTGAAAAGTCTTTATCTGGCGCTCGATTATGTAATTATTAGCAAAACCGAAACAACAAATTGTATATTTGATTAATTAGGATTAAAACACTTGGCTAGAAAGCTGAACCTTGATCACCGTAGACTGTAGAATTCGTCCATTTATGATCAGATTTAAGTTGCTAAGAATCAGTTCCGAAGGAAACACGAAATCAAGCAACTCTTCGAAGATATTATTGATTTCACCAAATTCAACCAAAATAGATGGCTAGGTCACGCCGAAAGATCCCAGCAATAATAGAATGATAAGTCTTACAACAAGATTTGGCTCGAAACAAATTAACTCTAATCTGAAATAACATCGAACAAGATCTGCGTGACATTAGCTGTCGAAACTGAAAGCAATTTCACTGTCCAGTCAGACAAATAACATTTCAATATGCAAGGACCTCATTAGAGTTCGAAAGTTGGGCGTGTAAATTACACGATGTAATTTACACTTCGTTTTACATGTAAAGACGTGTAATCTACATAATGTTATTTTTTACATTATATGTATATATGTAAAAAACGTTAAATATAATTAAAATTTTATGTAAAAAAAACTGACCCACCATCTCTTATTAAATGGAATTGTCAATACGCATTTATCTAGTTTAAAACAGTTTTTGACATTTTAAAACAGGTGGCACTACGAATAGTATAAAACGTAAAGTCTTCGATCTTTACGTTTTATATTATTTACGCTGTTTCTACATAATCTACATAAAAAATATAAAAAAAATGTATATGTAAAAAACGTAATGTCTTACTACTTAGTTCTTAATCCGCTGCTAAGGAGCAATGATTAACTCTACATTAAGCATTAACCTTCGAAGGCCGAATTTTAGAATGGTATTACGGTTGGTCTCATCAAAGTACATTAAAACTTAAATTACATACATCAACAGAAGATATTCTTATCGTACGGTAATCCTACTTTCAACTTACGAGTTTCTCCTACGCATGTGAGGGGATTTTTGTCCCATATCTCACATAGTATAAGAAGCTAATGTTATACAGAATTCCTGTCGAATTTCTTGATTATCGAGTGGAAACATCGAATCTATACGATCGTTTTAATGTGAGACGAAGAAGAACTATGGTCAAATTTGAACCCAACCGAATTAGACGGTTACGTCGAAAAACCACACCAAATAAAACGATAAAAGTATTACAATATGATTCAGCTATAGAATTGCGAGTTGACTATAGTCTGAAATGGCGAAATCGAAGATCTCGTGACATAGGCTATTTAAACTGGAGGCAACAGGAAAACAAGAGAAACAAAGATCAAAATTAAAATAGAATCTCGTTTCACGTTTCCAAAAGATGTATAGAATCGGTCAGTTGTTGAATACTATCTGATTTACACAGTTGTGGTAATTAACCTTCCCCCAGTCACACGGTTCTCGTCCACTAGTGATTTTTAAGCAAATTTGGTTATATGCTAAAATGATCTGGTTTGACAAAAATATTCATAACTCCAGAATGTTATTCTCCTTACCAAGAGTATTTGAAACCATTTTCGTACAGTTTTGGGAGATTAGTTTCGTTTGAATATTGGTATCACGATCATAACCATGTCTATTCAAATAGAATCCGCATTCAAATGTCCTATTTTTCAAAACGAAGCAACGAAATGGGCAATCATATCAACCGCATCCAATCATCATTCTAGAGAGTCATCATTGGTGACTCTCTAGAATTCAAGTTTTGACACGAGTTTGTCGGTTGATAGAACTGCAAACCACTTGTACTCTCATTAACTTAAATCGCACTCAAGTTAATCTAAAACCCAGGATCTTACTCACCCAACCCGATTCAGTGTGACATTATCTTTAAAAGGCCGTTGGCTGAATCACACAGTTGTCAGGAGAATCACAGTGAGGTTATTACAGTCTGCCAAAACAAATTGTGCTCAACATAAGCAAACAAATTATTCAACTACGTTACGCTCATCTCAATTACTTCCAATTCCAACAAAGAAATTTTCCAATTCCAACAAAGAAATTTTTTCTTCCAAATTTAATTTGTGTGATTGAATTTTAATCGTTCAACAAAATTGTGAACATATACATTGTGTTTTGTTCGAAATGTTAACGATAGTTTAATAAGAGCCCGGAAATAAATAAATACTTATATATAGAGTTGAAATGTTAATCGATCAGTTGACCGGTGAGTTAAACAACCATAAAATTTAATTAATACTTATGCTTTATATATACGTATACCAGTAATCCGGGTCAAAGTGTTTAATTGTTTTGATCTTTGACATTTATTTGATATATTACCTATATTGTAAACTAGTAGATCTAGATTTGTTCTAACCGCTATTCTATATATTCATGACTAATTTTATAAGCAGCTGAGAACTGTACGCGGATAGAACGACTATTTATATAGTCTATATAGTATATATCGCTTTCTATTTTTAAATTAATTAAAAATCCGCGTTAATTTTTTTTTTCAAATCCGTGCCTAAATTAAACAAATAACAGCAACACAATATATATAAATTGGTATTCGCTGTGCTGCTGTTGATACAAAACACACTATCTAACAAGAATATTTTTCCTCCTACTGTTTTCAACATAATACATAATCTATTGGTATATAGCAGCATAAGAGTCGTGAAAATATATAAATATATAAGACACAAATGAAAGTGGATTAGTTAGTTTTTCGGTCGATTTGATTTCACCTTGTGACTAGGTGTGTGAACCAACTATTTTATTTGTATAACAGCAGCATGTTTATGAATTATGGCACATGTACATATTCAATTTTCTTCTCATATTATAAATATATGGCATCATCGCATCACCATCTTAATTAACGACCAAATATATGTATACATACTGAACCAATTTCAACATCCCGCCATGATGAAGATGACTTTATATATAAATGTTAATTGTAAACGAGATGATCACGACTTCAGAATATATATATTATGTATAAATAAATAGTAAATAGAGCTGTTTGAATTGTTTCAAAAAAATATTTCAAATGTCCAGTTTCTCATATAGCGCAGCAGATACCATCATACATGCGCAATACAATATGCGATTTCACTGTCAAATTTTCGTTGTTGTTTTGTTTGTCTAAATTGGATTTTTGTTTGATGTGGGTTTCATGTACCACATTTGGTGTATAATGCCATGAATAGTCTACATGTCTAAATTAACAATTTAATAGCCGTAAATTTGCCTAAATATGGCCACACGCATATGTAGATGCGATTAACAATTTGCACATTTTATAAGAATAAATGACACGTCGTAATCTTACTCGTCTATAAATAATTATACGTAGACATGAGACCTAAGATATTACGGAAATGGTGAAGGCCTAATTCTAAGTACATACTTTTGAAAGTGCAGATACTGTAGTGAAGCATTTTGGTCTGTTATATTACAACCCAAAGCACTAAAATGAAGATATTTGAATAACAACAACATCTAAATACTACTTTGAAACTATTTCATTAATAAATAATTACTTATTCCAAATTAAAAATAATAAATAATTAGCTATATTGATAATTCAATATAATTCAACCTTCAATAATTATTTCAGTCTTATCAACTAACGCAGTCATTTCTCCTAAATTGGTGCTTGATTTTTGAGTAAATTATGTGCATTAATCGAATTCAAACATCGTTCTTAAAAGCGGATTCAGAACTTGGTTCCGGGAAAAGCGGACTAAGAAAACTTGGTTTCAGGCCATCATACTAGTTCCAACGTGAAACCAAAGCTTTATGGACGGGTCACCTTGCAATTTTGTTTATTTCTCAACGATCGACATAAACGACTTAACCGTTTTATGATATTAAATGACTGGTTTGTACCAGAAGTGTTTAACAATACGTTTCGTGTATTAAACCACATTTGGTGTATAGTGCCATGAATAGTCTACATGTCGAAATTAACAATTTAACAGCCGTAAATTTGCCTAAATATGGCCACACTTTTACGTAGAGATGGGAGATATCTTAGCTTAAGGAATATTGAAAGACTAATTCTTAGTACTCTTGAATGTGTAGATAATGTAATGAAGCATTTTGGTCTGTTACATTACAACCCAAAGCTCTTAAGTGCAGATATTTGGATCGCATCCCAAGACTCCTTTGAAACCGTTAAATTAATAAATAATTACTAATTTAAATTAATAATAATAAATAATTACTTGTATTGATAATTTAATATAATTCAACCTATAATAATTATTTCAATCTTGTCACTAAAGCAAATAATTCCAATTAAAAAAAGGAAATAAATACTCATTGATAATTTAATATAATTCAACCTACAATAATTATTTCCTTCTTGTTAACTAAACTGTAATTTCCCCTGAATGTTTATTATACACACGATATCATTGGTAATGAACAAATAGATTTGCATGGGGTAAAAACCAAAAACGGGAAATCCCCATTTCTTTAACTGAAAATTTGTATTTATGTTATAAATACTAATAAAGACTTCAGACATCTAAATTGGTGACCCCGACGTGATATGCATAGTAGTGGACGAACGGTGGTTGCAATGATTGCTACACTTTTATCAACCGCAGATGGCACAATAATAAAACGTAAGGACCAAGTTGGTTATGTCGGTTTGAACTTAAATGAAAATTCAAGTACTCATTTGTATCAGTGAAATATCTGATCGTATTGGTTTCTTGAGTAAATTAGGTACGTTAGTCGAGTTCAAACATCGATCTTATGCTCAAACAGACTTTTTCAACGCGTGGTGGACTTCGGAATCTCAACGTGATGAATTATTTGCAAGATATAAACATTTTGTTAGCGGTCGAGAGGTCACTATTAACACCGATCAAAAGCCTTCCACAAGAGGCCTTAACTGAATGTGATACAACGAAAGCACTTAACATTGATATATAAATTAATTTATCACGTATACGTATTTCGACTGCAATACAATTATCTAAGCATAACAAGCGGACTCAGAGCTTGGTTGCGGGCGTCACACTAGTTCCAACATGAAACCAGAGTTTTTAAACTAGCTGGGTTGGAGATCAATAACCACTAATCCTCCATAGTTCTCAGTACTACGTTGCCATATAATATTTAACACATGTAAATTGTGGGTCAGTCAGACGGGTCACGTTGCAATCTTGTTTATCTGCCAACGATTAAAAGCCAAGAGACATAAACGACTAAATCTTTTTATGCTATTAAATAACTGCTTTGTGCCAGAAAGTGTTTAACAACTCATAAATCACTTTTATGATAGTTGATTCTGACATCTTCTTGTATATATTAGATTTCGATAGATAAAATACCTTCAAAACCATAAACAATTTAACGCGCGTATAACCTTGCCACACAATAGAAGCCATTTAAAATAAAAACAATAACCCTTAAAAAATTAAGATTTATCATTTGCGGCAAATTTATAAACAATTTACATAAATTTGTATAATCAGATCAAACGGGTGGTAGCACACAACATTTGAACATGTGCCTATATAGTTAGTTACAGTACGTTACTCGACTATGTATATACAATATTATGAAGTTATTAATCATTATTTTTTATCACGCGGACACATTGTCTAGCTATACATAAAATTATTAATGATCCGTGGTTAATACACGCGGAATGCGATAAAATTATGCGAATTACGACCATATACTTAATGGTATAATTTAATAAGATGCCGAACAAAAACTGTGCGACTTACTGTGAAATAAGTTTATTTTAAATTTTTGTTAAGACAATATATGTTAGATAAGTGGTGCACCTCCAGCGGTGAGTTGTTTAGTGACGGTGAAAGTCTTAATAATTTATTTCATTTATTATATAGCCACTTTATGGAACAATACGAATGATATAATACAAAAGTAAATTTGTGACAAACTAGAGTGCCAAAATTTGTATATTAAGTGTTCAGAGCCTTTATCTTCAAATTACAGTAACTATCTCGTTATACTACTAAAAGTAGTCTTCAAGTTCATGGCACTGCCACCACTCAATTTAAGTAGAATGTGATATAGTGTTAAGTTAGCCATTTCCAATGAAAGGTAAATTCACAACATGGAAAATACGGAAAAGTACATTTAAGGTTTTAAATATCAAACATGATAAAAAATTTTAGAAATTTTTTAGCAACATACCACACCACTAATGACTAATAATATACAACCCATTCACTCAATGGTCGATTAAGACTAATTTTTTACACAACCATACGTAAATGATATACGTTACCGCATAAATTACAATGTATCAATAATTTACCAACCAATGGTAAGATTTAAATTGAATAATTTTTATACACGAGTCTATTTTAAGCTGATATTGATATTGATTAAAGTATATATACGGATTATGTATTACTTAAGATACTTATATTAAGTTGTATACGCTTGAGAAGTTTCAATATTGTACAAAAAAAATATTGTTTCATGTACGGTCGAACACAATGTCCATATCGAATGATACATATGTGTATATAAACGTTTTAAGACACAATAAATCCCACCATGTATATATGGGTTCAGCCAATCCTATCATCAAATTACCTTACTAATGTCCGAAACCAAACATACGTTCCACAAATATTTATTTTTCATTGAACGTGTGACATAACATACATGTGTGCCTATATACATATACATGTTCCATAGGTCCACCCAAATCATACAATAACAGTTAGCTTCTCAAGTAAAACAATAACTAAACAAAATTTTATAAAACCTGTCAAAACTAATGCTTAAACACGTCTCACTAATGTCCTAACCTGAACATATGTCCCACAGATATATTATTACTTTAAGGTGTGATACTACATCCACGTGACAACTTCCAAATTATATAAGTTCCACTATACAGGTTCCAAGGAATATTGTGTATCCAAATTTATCCAGTAAGACTATCCTTTCTCAAGTAAATAAGTAATTCAATATTTGAACAAATCTTTCAAAAAAGGTACTAACTAATGTTAAAAACTGAACATGTGTCCCACATACATTTATTATTCATGAGTGTTGATTTATAGATGTAGCATACAGTACTTACGTACAAAGTATTGAAGTAGTAGTTCATTATAATCGGTTATGTTCTAAAACTGATAGGTTCCACTATATATATAAGGTCCAGAACTCATGTGCGAACACAATGTCCATATCTAATGATACATATGTGTATATTAACGTTTTAAGGCGTAATAGATTCCAATATGTATATAGGTCCATCCAAACTCATGAAATAAAATTTAGTTTCTCAAGTATATACCTAAAACTAAGTAACTGTATATAGAACCCACAAATCAAAATTGTATAAAATCTGTGAAAAAATAATTGTAAAATATGTCTAACTAATGTCCTAAACAGGACATATGTCCCACAAATATTTTATTATTACTTAAAGGTGTGATACAACATCCATGTGACATACATTCGTAAAAGTACAAATGGGTATAAATAAACAATTTCCAAGGAATATTAGTTCCACTTTACAGGTTCCATTCCACAAAACAATTTTTTAACAAATCCTTCAAAAAATAGCACTAACCAATGTAGAAAACTGAACATATGTACCACATATACCACATGTCCCATGCATGTTGTGTTAATTAATACACAACATTCATGGGACAAATACATTCTTAAGTATAATATCTACAATTTCCAAGAAATTTTACGTTCTACTATATACTCGTATCTAGGTGTAATCAATCTTAACTAGCAAAGATGATTATTTTTGGTTTTATTTGCGTCGAGTAAATAATTAAATCAACCAAACTGAATTTCTAAGAAACTGAATAAAACGAGTGTTGCTTTATACATGTAGCATACAGTACTTTCGTATTCAAGTAGTAGTACATTATAATGGGTTGTGTTCTAAAACTGATAGGTTCCACTATATATAAGGTTCAAAATTATAAGGATTTAGAGTAACTGTCTCAAGCTTATAATTAATTTAATATACGTTCCACAGAATAGAACTCATCAAATCTCTCAAAAACTATAATATCTGAAGCTGTACAAATGTCCCATAACTATTTATGTCTACATACATAGTATATGTTGCAGTATATATACATACATTCTAAGATCTTGAAGTAGTATAATAAATTGATTTTAATAAATAGTGTGTACAGGAAAAAAACGATTGGTCCAACTTTCATAACGCCTGCACAACTGACATTATTATGTATAAACTTGAAATTTTATAAAACAAAAAAACGTGTCTTAATTAAAAATCCACGATCATCTTGAATAAGAATAAATTTACATAAATTTTGAATAAATTTGTATTAACGCACTAAAAAACATTGAAAGTGAATCTGTTCTTACTAAATCTTACTTTTTTGATGTTGGCTGTGTTTTTATATATGCTCAGAGTTTTTTAAGATTCACTTTCAGCTGTTGATTCGGATATTTTAAATTAGTCATAAGTTGTGTTATATTATAATTTGCGGTAGGTGAAGATAAGAATGATGCACAACTGGTTTTTAAATTCAGATATGAGACCGTATTTGCACGTTATTGTCCTGTTATTTACTATAAAGTTGCTTTTTACTACAATTCTTGTTTAAAGTTGATTATAAATCGTTTCTATATGTATAGAAGAACAAGACGACTTTAAAGATTTATGAAAGATTGCTTTTATTACTGTTTTAATTAGAAAAAATGTTTAATGATTTGTGGAATTTAGTGAAATTTCATTCTAGAAAGAAAATTTCTTTATTCGCAATTATGTACCAATTAGCAAATGAATTAAACTAAGTGGCTTAAATTGCTTCATTTTATTGGGTTTTAGTGACTCAATGTGTTAACTTATACTAAACCGATCAAGTTTAAATTTAATGGGAGAGTTTAATTACCATTATAAATTAGTTAACATTTAGAAACCTATAAGACAGGGTCTTATTGAAAATAGATATTTTTTCTATATTTTAAATGCCTTTATGTTGCTAATAAACCAGTCAATAACATTTTATGTATTTATTAGCATTCATAGTTGTTATCTCAATAAATTTAAAATTTACATTTTTAAAAATATTGGCGCTATTTTACTACTGGCCCGAAATGTATAGGAATTGCTTAAATGCATAGTTTGGTTTATGAAGCAGCAGAGACATCTACGTACGATATCGTTTCATACTAAGGTGATACCTACAATATATTATTCAATTGTGAGCACACTGTTAAAGTTTATACACATAATTTGAATGTCAAAATGAACTATTCGTTTGTTTACGTTTGAAATTAATTTATAAGAAATATTAAAAGATTCATATTTAGAATTAAAAAGTTTTGATTGCATTGTTGTCGAACTAAAGAACAAACCATATTTGATTATATAAAACATAATGTTACATAAATTTGGAAAACAATCGATTTGTAACTTGTGCGTATTAAGATAAGTGTTTCAGGATAAAGCAGTCATTCTTACAGAAATCATATGAGTAAATTCATTTGGGTATACCATAGAGATGTACTCTTCCTTTAAATTGCCAAGGTAGAACTTCATCAATAAAATACGAATCATAATTCAACAATATTAAGCAAACCAGCCGTAGTCAATTTGTGGTTATTTATCAGAAAAAATAAAATAAGTCTACAAACACAACCCTGTGCAATAAATTTAAAAGAGGAAATAATTAATTTTAAGGAGAAATGAATATTTTAGAATGATAAATTGACGTTTCTACATAACCCCAAAAGTTATTATATCATTTATAATATTAAGTGGTTGAATAGGTAGTGATAAAATGTTTATATACATATGAACTCAACATAATTAATGAGATTGCAAACAGTCTTAGCATGAAATATGACAAACAGTATAAAAATTTGACTGGTAAAAGCGAGATGGAAGATATTACAATGGAGGACTGATAAAAGCGAGATGGTCTTTTTCATCCATTTCAATATGCAACGTGAAGTTGTTTATATATCTGTGGTGTAGATATAAAAGGGCATAAGTCGAGTTATTAAAAATTCAACTTTTTCACATAATCGGATTCCCTGTTAAAAACTGCACAAGTCAGCAATTGTTTATTGTTTTATAACCTTTAGAAAGGGAAATATTGCAATTCTTATGAAGGTTCATCAATAGATTTGTTAAGCGATTCAAAATTTAAATTTGTCGTCCTAAAAAAACAACAAAAACGAGTGATGACCTTTTATATCTATACCACAGATATGATTCAATGAGTGTGTTCACTGCAAAACAGCGATGTCGGTGTGATGTGATGTCGAAAATCTCCAACCGACCTCAACAACATTTTCAACCACTGAACAGATTGTTATTTTCTGTCAAATTGTTCTGTTTCTGTTGGTCAACAGGCGAACGGAATAATTTTTCCCTTTTTTACTTTAAAATTTGATTATGGTTATTTTAACAGATTTTGAAAATCATAAATTTTCACCAAAAAATAAATTCAACAAAGAAAAATCAAATTAGACATATAGTGACACCAGCTTACTACACTCTAGGCTGCAGTTAAAAAAAAGTTTATTTTTGACAACGACAACTTATGTAGTGAACATCAAGTTGTCGTCGTAAGTTGTCGCAATTTTTGGTTAAGTGAACGACAAGTTGTCGAAAAAAGTAACTGTTGGTTCTGCAGTGAACGCACCCTATGTGATAAAGCACCACAAAAGGACCACACAGTTTAATGTAAAATTTGAATTTAAAATCAATGAATTTCCAACAGAAACGAAAAGTGAGATATCGTAAAATGCCTACTATAATTTATAACCTATAATTTTATTAGAGGACCACAACTAAATGATAGTATATATATATATATATATATATATATATATATATATATATATATATATATATATATATATATATATATATATATATATATATATATATATATATATATATATATATATATTGTATATATAAATATATATATATATATATATATATATATATATATATATATATATATATATATATATATATATTTGTATATATATATATATATATATATATATATATATATATATATATATATATATATATATATATATATATATATATATTACGTACTATAAGAAGTGCCTGATAAACTACTGACACTTAACGTCTCAATATTGTATACTCGCTAACAGAATCAATCTGAAGTTTCAATATTGTAATCTTACTAGAATATAAATTAAGGATTAGATGGGCACATTGTGATATCGCCTCGCAGGCACCCTCTCACTCCCTAAATTAGTTTGTTCTTCGAATGAACCTCAAAATATTCTGTATCCTCAAGGTCGTAAGTTGTTCCTAAAATAGAAATCGTGATCCAAAGCAGTGCAGTCTATGGGGAGAATATGTATTTAAGCTGTAAAAGCACAAAAGGTGCTCAACAGTTTCTTCTTATCCTTTTCAACACTGTTCGAAGTTTGATTTGTACCGAATTTTCATTCGACGATTTGGTATACTTAGCATGTTTCGAACAGTTCCGAAAGATCATGACTTTAGATCCTTTTGATTTCGAATAGAACAATCGAATAACAAAACGTTACAAAATCTTAAAATGTGACTCAATCAAAAACAAATTAATTCCTTCAAATATTTGTAATCTTGTAACATATATTCCAGCTATCAATATATCAAATTATTCTAAAAAAGCTCAAATTACATACAAACAAACTATAATTATAAACAAGTTCTCTAAACTGATGTTGATTAGTCCATTAAAAACATATAAGATTATAATTTTTATATAAAGCTCAAAATAGAAGATTTCTAAAATTAAGAAACTCGCATTGGTCATATAAAAAAGACAATTTATCAAGCTTACACACTTTTTTGGCAGATGTGCGAAATACGATCGTCCAAATTAAAAATATATTGAATGTCATCGCTAACTCCAAACATCACTATATCGTATGTAACAAATAGTTTGCACTTTAAAGAGTGACATTTTTCTAGAATATAAAATATAAATTGAGGTAAAACTACATAAGATGAAAATGAAGATGAAGAAGATGCGAAGATATATACTTGTGGTTTTCCACATTATATCTAATTAATTTATGTATTTTTATTTTACTTTATATTAACTATTATTATACATACTTGTTTACAATTATATCTATGTTACAAACACAACAACACCAAGTAATTATATAAATCACAAATTTTCACGCACATACACGAAAATAATTTATAATTTCCACCAAAAAACTAAGAACACTTTTAATTAATAAACTTCAACGGTATATAAAACAAAAGGGTGCGTGGAACTTGTAAATAATTTAGACCGCGACAATGTACACGATAAGTCAAATAGAAATCTTAAGATGCGATTTGATCAAAGATCTAACATGCACTGAAACTATAATAAAAATCATTTATTTACAATTCACAAGTCGCGGTTTTTTTTATTTTAATTTCGTAATTCTTCTTTAAAATTTATTTCTTATTTCATTTTCCTTTTCTTATTTATACGTTTGTATGTATATATATATACTAAACATTTAAAGGTGAGATAATAACGTTTTCTTATGCGGTGTGTTCTATCTCGATATTTTCGTTGCTAGTAAGCAACCTCTAAGCACAGTGATTTTTAATGTTTTTGCGGCTGTGGTACATCGAAAACAACTAACGGTCATATTTTTTTAATTTGCACACATGTTGTGCCATAACAGGCAAGGATGGTCTAAATTTAGGGTTGTATCAAGAGAATGTTAATGTATAACTCAATCTGACCAAATGATGCAGTGGTTAAACCTGCAGCAATAGAACGGAGCGAGAAGTACCAGATTCGAATCCTTATATAGGATACTGGATGCAAAAAGTATAAAGGTTTCATCATTCATGTGAACCATGTCAGTGCGTCTTTGTTTTGGCTACGGCATAATGTAGAGCATTAAAAGGGACTACGAAAGAGTTGGGAGTGCCTTAGCCTCAAAACAGATAGTAAAGACGAACAAACAAAGGTTTAAGGGTTGAATGTTATGCATATACAGAATTACAATTGTTGGCTATAGATGTGAGGTAAATATGGAACACTTCGAGTGCCAAAACGTTTTGATAAATAATTGGATGCCAGACTAAGATCGGAAGAAGATTAAGACTCTCAACGTCATATTAATTGTGTTCCGCAGCTCATCGTTTGCGAACCACTGCTATATCGTTTAAAAGAAAAAACTCTGTATAGACATTTCTATATGATGAGTATATTGTTCAGTTTCTATACATTATACACTGAGAGTAGGTGGATTGTCTTTCTATTTTTAAGCGTTTTAGAGTCTTTAAAGGTTGTTTTATATATAAGCATCAATTTAGATACGTATAAATGGTATTTACAACGACTTAACAATATATAATGTATAGACGATAGAATTTTCCACCCACCTTTGGTTATACGCGATCGAAGAAATTGGACAAAAGATTATACACAAAAAATTGACCATTTATAGATGAAGACTAACCTGTTATAATATAAAAATTAGTAAAGCTGCTGTTAATGATGACAATTTCGATTTTTGATTTGAATGAGACGTGATTTAAGATCTAATTTAGATTTCGAAAAAATAAAATAATATGTTTATGAGTCTGTGGTTATATTTAAGATTGTAAAGTTCTTAATTTTAATGAGCGGTTATTTTTATGTTAATTTTGTTGTATTGAACTAGTAACCTAGTTCTGTGTTAGCATTATTCGGTTTGAGTATAAAAGAAGACATTTGATTAGTTTCGAAATAAAATCAATAAACCAATCGCTAGTCTCAAAGCATCGACGGACGTTGAAAGGGTTAACCACTGGCAAATACACCGATAGACAATATAACCCTATATGGAAACCTTGGCTATATGCTGAGAATTACATATAACTTCAAAAAAGCTCACACCAAGAATTATGAAGATATAGTGTTTGAAAACCAGTGAAAAAAGCAAACCTGCTTATACCACTCCGTTTAGCAACATGCTATATAGTAGGTGACCATAGTTCTGACCATCATATAGCTTCAAAGACAGAGTCAAACAATGGACCAAATTACCAAACTATAAACGACCATATTGATCGGAATGACAGAATACGAACAATTATCGACTACTTTAGACATAAGTGCTTTGAAAATGTTTTATAGTTGATAGTAGAAGATACTTAAGTAACATTGCAGTAACGACTTAAGTAACATTGCAGTAATGATATCTAAACTAAACTCTGTCGCCAATTTAAAATTTTGTCCAACGTCGTAAGGAATATAGAAGAAGTATTGTTTAATCCTTCATCCAAGATAACAACAGGTCGTTAAACGACATCATGATGCTCGGCTCAACATTATATAGGAAGATAAAGCTGACATTATTTCGATAGCCCAAACACATATACGTTGTGACAGCTGATACAGAAAAAATAAATCGGCAAGTCTGGATCAACAAGGAAGGTAGTAATTACTAATGCATCTATAAAAGTGGACAGATTGGATAATGTCAGATAAGGCTATGAATCTCCCTTCTCTAAATTCAGTCCTAAATATATGGTGAAACGTAACTGACATTAGTACACTTAAGTAATAAATATTTGATACATAATGGTAAGTGCACTGTGCGTCCTGTAATTCAGAAATAACTGATGTGATTTCGCCACAAACAACTTATCTCGGAGCAAAAAATTCAATATGTGTATTATGATAACAGATGATATTTTATCGGAGCAAACTCTTAATTCGGTGACTTATGGACATCTGGTATTAAGTCTGTTAAAATTTACCTATAGAGAGCGTTTTAAACGAATCACACACACACACACACACACACATTTCAAGAACTGCACCGTGTCAACTGAATTGAAGATATGCTCATATAAAGGACAAACATCTGTAGATTTAGCAGATTTGTATCTAAAGACAAGGTGGCTGGTCGTAGAGGAAATACTACAATGTTTTTGGGAAAGACTGGTACATATGCGGGAAATAGCGGTCTTATTTTCCTCGCATCGGTTAAGTGTCAAGAAGCTGCCTATAGTAAAATTGTGTAAAGTTGAATATTCGTCAGAACCAAACCCAATTGCAGCACCCATCTGAGTTGAACTGCAACGTAATATTGAATCAATTACCGTGGTATTTAACAATGAGTCTCTTAATGACAAGCAATAAGAAACGGTGACCCAATTGAAACACAAAGAGTATGGTATTTGTAAACGAATAAGGCATGAAATATTACTAGATGAATACTAAATACACGAAGTGAGAGTTTGTTCGGTCTAAATGAGCATGATATTTTTTTACGGTTATTATAGGCCATTGTTGGTCAGTGTCAACAATCTGACTCAATGTGCTTCGTTTGCGAGCCAGCTCTTCATAGTTTTGTAACCAATCAGAAGATGCCAGATCGATCTCTACTCCGTGAAACCATGAGTCAGACCTCTTCGTCTATCATTCCGTTCGAATCAGCACGCAGAACGTGACAGAACGAGCGTAAATTCCTGATCTCGTGATTCTGATCAACACTCTTTAAAATTTCAGCTTGTTCGCATTTGTATGATATACAATAGGCATTTCCATCAAAGCATGATGTTCAATCATCGGGAACATTTCCAATTCTTATCAATGAAAAAGCTTAAAATACGAACTTACTCGATGTTTATATACTTAACATTACAATAGGGAGGTTGTAACGAAAAACGTAACTTTATGGGACATATGGTATAGCAACAAGTTCAATAAACCGTTTCAACTACACGCCCCAAACCATTGGCTAATTACTGTATGCCTAACAACAGTTGATGTGTTTTTTGGTTCTAATTTAAACTCATATAAGTTTCAAGAATCCAGAATAGTCACCACAAGTTCGGGATGCGTATTGAGAATCGGTGTTGTCACTCACTGTATCCAACAATATTAACAAATCGTTTCACGAGTCAGGACACCTAGCTAGCAATCTACGAAGCCGCAGACACAACCTGCTTAATGAAGAATTACATCATGGCCATTCTATATAGTCTCCCGACTAGTGGCTAGTGCTAAAAACCGCAGAAGAGTGTTCTTCGGGAATGTTTTGTTTTGGTAACTCATCTCGATCATAAATACCAACCAAATGCGGACGATTATTTTCTACAAAATTTTATTCAAATAATCGTGCGATATATAAAACGAAAACGAATTTAAGCTGAATCATTTTGACAGCCATGACCAATTTATACAAAAGCAAATTAAAAGATGACGAATATTGCGCAAAATTTAAGAATCTAGAGATGTTATAAGATGTATTATACAAATATAAAAATGAATTCTTGTTCCGCAGCTGCGTGGTTTACACGATCATTAATCACTTTCGCGTGTATATACATATTTTGGCGCCGTTACATAAAAATGAAATTTTTCGCGACTTTTATCGCGAATTTTGTTTTGGTTTGTATCTCGTACAATTGTGTAATTCGCCCAAGAATGGTAAACATTTTTAGCATATCATTGTTTTTGTTGTATCTTATAAGTATATCAATTGATTTTATAAGAAACCGTGCACATTCAATACCTAATTAATTTAATTTAGAACAGACTTTTGTTTTTATAATTAACCGAATTAGTATACAGAATGGAGTAGAAATCTGTTTAGAAAGCATATCCGACTATATACAAGAGGATATAAAAGTTTGGAAGTATATTGGATACGTTTTGAGATTTGATTGCAACAATGTGTCTTAATACCTAGCCAAGGACACCTTCTGATACACGGTTAATTGAAAGTAATTTCTCAAAACAATTAAATAAATTTACGCGTACCGCACACCAGTATCGATAATAAACTAAAAATAGTTTTATTTAAATAAACAATGAGCTCACCTTGAGCGGCATATATTTGTTTGTCTTCCAAAAATTTGAGATTGTTGAAAACTATTATTATTTACACAGTGTACCATCCTTCCATATACGGTAAGATTATCATTCCTCTAACGAGGGCGGTGTGAGACGTCTGGTAAAATTGCAACAGAGGGTGGCGCCAAAATCCCAAATCAGAGATGTCATGTGTCAAAACCATCTGTCAGTTGACCAAATTATAATTTTCAGACAGATCTGTATGAAAACAGAACCCATTGTTTTTTTTGCAAACATGGAACCATTTCACAAACCAAAACAAAGCTTGATTAATGGGTGCTCTTCACCATCGATTAAAATGATTCACAAGTGGTTTACTGATTTTCGTTTTGGTCATATACAAGCACAACTGATGTCGAACGTTTAGGACTGCCAAAATCATCACACCAAAAATACGATCGACCCAAACCGAACATGTGTGACAAGTTCAGAGGCAGGTTTGGCGATATTCAAGCGAAATAAAAGACGTTTTTGTGTCGTTACACAACTGTGGATGAAACAGGGATCCATCACTATATACACCGGAGACCAACGAACATTCTTAACTGGCGGATCTATGTCAAAAAGATGCTTTTACCGGCCAACAGGTAGTGATTTTTGGGAAGCTCGCGGCATAATCCACTTTGATTCCCTTCAAAAGAGGAGAATAGCCAACGGTTTATTTAACTGCAATTCATTGGGCCGTTTCAACGACGTTTTGAAAGAAAAACGACCGCATTTGACGAAGAGCTGTGTATTCTCCTTCTAGATATAATCTGAAGAACTACTTGAATATCCTACAACATTTCAATAGTATTTTAATGCAAAGCATGTTGACTTTGGCTCTAGGCTTACTTCAACCAAAAGTATCAAACTTAAAAATGCAATAGTATAGATATGGAATGAGACGTAAATTCCGCTGGAAGCCAACATATTAGCCTACGGGTGCATGTAAAACTCCTGATCTATTGAACTAAAAACGGCTCAGGAACTAGAAAAAGAGGTACTAAAGTTCACTGATATCATTCAGATAGCCGCTTGGAATAATACTAAAGAAACAATATCCAAAATCATTGCTAAAAGCTACCCAAGAGAAATTCGGAATCTCGTCTTAGAAAAACGGAAACCTAGGAGAACAGGGCAACAAACAAAGAGTCCATCCGACAAGACGAATCTTAATAACAAAGCTAAATGAAAAGTCGGTTTCTTTGTATCTTGGAAAATTGGCCACTGTGAATTCAACAAAAAGTATAAAAACCCCAATTATGCAGACCTCTCCTATTAAGCAAAGTGATGGTCGTGGGCTAGGTATAACAAATCAAAAGCTGAAAAATTTGCTAACCATCTGTCTGATATTTTTAAACCGTATGAGACTGAATCGGATATTGTAATCGAAAATGGAAGCAACAATTATGGGGGTCAAATTCATCTAATAATTCAATCTAAAGTCAGCAAAGGCCTCTGGTTATGACCTTTTAACGGAGAAATTCTAAAGCAACTATACCAAAGAACGGATGTTCCTTCTGTCTGGAAAGTTGCAGAGGTTGTTATGTTACCGAAACCAGGTAAACAGCCCACTGAAACCAATTCGTACCGTCCGATGTCCCTGCTCCCTATAATTTCAAAGCTAATGAAGAGACTATACTCTAGAGTAGAATTAAGCCAATAATAGAAAGTAGAGACCTAATAGCATAAATCAAGGCAATGCACCAGTGCCTGTTCGATGGTAGATATAGCTGCTCACATACTAACAAGCTCAAAGGATTGGATTCTTTTTAGTCTCCTAACCAAATGTTCCGGCTTCTGCATTGACATGTTCCATTAGACTTGATTCATGCTTCGTTGCAAATCTTTCAACATCATCTTGCAATCCATCAACAGTATAACCAGTATAGGTTAGTTTTTAAGAATTTAGATGTAAATGATGGTTAGGTGGATATACGTCGCCAAAATCCATAAATTATGCATCGAATAGCTTCCATATTCGTCATATTCTCCAGACATAGGCCCCTGCGACTATTTCCTGTTTCTGAACTTGAATAAATGGCTTGGCGGAAAGAAATTGGGTTCTAATGGGAAGATCATCGATACCTATTGTGAAGGGACGGAGAAATCGTATTATTCAGAAGGGATTGAAAAATTGGGAATACGTTGGACAAAGTGTGGCGACTACGAAAATGTTATTTCTCGTTCACTTTTACCATACTTCTCACTCCACCCTCGTATTATATCTGTAACGTATACATAATACTACACATTAGTATATTGATAGTTTTGTATGTGCTGGTCATGAACTTGGTGTGGAAAAGTGAATGGATCTCTAAACCGCACATATAAACATACATACAAAAACACGGTTAAGATCAATTAGCTAAGATTTTATAAGATTATTTCTTGTAAACGTTTTTGTGTGATCCACTAAGGAATTGGAAAGATAATGTTCTCTCGAACAGCAACATAAACAAATAGTTGTTCAACTTGATTTAAATAGTCGAGATTAATCAGCGTAAATATTTTGATCATTTTTTGTTAGCTGTGGACCGGGGATCGTGTACATAATATTGAAGATTTCCTGTCTATGTAATGTCAAAATAATTAATTGAGCCATGCAGGAAATTTAAATTTTATTGCTGTCCATAGTATATATTTATACGAACTGGTTATGGATTAGCGTTTTTGCAAATTTGAGGTTAGATGAGATGCACACCCTTCACTGATGAGCAGACAGTCATTGGTTTCATTCGAATATTCGTGTTATTTGTAGTTGAAGATCAGGTAACTGCGGCAGTTTGTGTCTTCTTTCTGTAGATGTTGTTCTGATGTTTGATTTGTTTGGGAAGTTTGACTTGATTGTCCTCCACCACCTCCAGCTATAATATATCCAGGATGTAGAACTTCCGGAGAAGTCTGATTAGTTTGTAGGATGTCACTCGTTTGCCCACCACCTGCAACTTCAACATATCCTGATCGAGATTATTTAGAGCCTTGATGTTTTTGTGTTGATTCGATCGTTTGATTGATTGATTGATAGGACTGTAGGACCAAGCGCTAGGCAAGATTCCCGGATAACGCCGGGCCTATTCCTACAGCCGTTTACATAAAACGATAGGTAAGGATTGGAAGGTATGTTAGTTAGGAAAGAGCGACCCGGTTACAGACACCATGACAGTCGGTACTAAACTACTATTATCACAAGACAATCACAATTTTAATCTGCTAGTCTGCAATCGCCAATCAGCATTCTCCAGTCCGCAACGCCTATCCGCTCTTCTGTATTTTGAATAAAATTAAAACTAAATTAAAATTAAAATTAAAATTCTAAAATAAATTTATTAGTTCGCTCAGGAATCTGTAACTTAATTAATTAGTTTTATTATTTATTTGAACTCACATCCGCACAACAAACCTAATTAGAACATAAGTACAGAACTCTGAAAGAAATTTTTTTTAACTTATCGCTCAGGTATCTGAAACAATTTAATTAATTTAGTTTGATAGTTTAAGCCATCCATTACGATAATGTTACCATAATACTGTAACATGCTCATCAGAGAGTCAAACAGACTATAGGACGACAATCTTCAGCAGAACCATTTTCCTGTTACATAATTATTACAATAATATAATTTGTTAGTAAAATCTATATTATTTTCACATTATCATTGGTTATTATTTTTATTTGGATAGGAAGGACATTTCCAATTCCATCATATATATTGGTGTTACCTCAGCAGTTGAAACTGGAGTATTTAGGTTAATTATCCTAGGGTCTTCTCATCATATGCTGCATATAAATTTGCGTCCCTATATTTACAGATCCACCACCATCTAACGCGAGGGGTAATATTTATTTATTTTATGACTCGACAGCATTTCATATACATACATTCGTGTATAGGGTAAATTATTATACAAATAAATAATTGAGTAAGTTAGATATTACCTGCAACTTAGCTATAACGTATTAAAATTAAATCATTTAATAAATGTCTAAAAATAAATTTACTAGATAAGAATCTGTAACTTAATTATTATTAATTTTATTATTTATTTAAACTCCAGTCCGTACACCTATCAAAGTTAAAATAAAATTCAAAACTCTTAATTAATTAACTTACGGATCCTGAATCTGTAACCATAAATTAAATTAATATGGTTTGCTAGATTAAGTACCCGTCAACCATTACGCTGATATTGGATTGAAATATGTTTATCAGAAAATCCAAATAGTTCTCTTAAAACGTATTACATTCCAAAATTATGCAACATTTTATTAAAAATAAAATAAACTTTCCTTGTAAACCCTCTCCAACTATAATCATATTTACACTTATATAAGTAATTAAAACCAAACCTTTTCCATAAATTATTATTATTATTTTTATATTTCTGCAATACAATGTAATTGTAATGCAATGCCCGTATTATGGTCGTGATCAGGGATGTCACTTTACTACAAATGTAGTAGATCCGCTCCGACCTTCACCGTTCATAAATCAAAAAAGAACAATTGATATTGTCTTCAAAAAGCACCCTTAAATCCAAATACGAAACTTAATAAATTGAAATTACGCATGGATAACCCACAGGCACGTATGCACGACACACAGGCAATAAAGCAGGCAGGGACGCTACATAATGCAATGGAGCAGAAGCACCCCAAAAGTGAAGGAAATCGACACCCCTCGAAGCGAACCCTATTCAAGCAAACCAAACACGATCCAAACTCAACATTCAACCAAACATACATCTATTAGTAGCAAATAAACTCTAACACGAGAACCCAATCGTAAGCATCCAAAATACAAACTCTTTCAGAGCACCCTCAACAACGGAACACCAACCTTAAAAAAATAAAAATAGAAAATACAGACATATCTCAACTGACTTTCAACAAACCGAAATTCATCCAAACACCCCACATTCCGGCGAATCCTCCAGGCCCCAACAAATCCCACTCGCGTCCAAAATTCCACATGCCAACAGAGGCTCCCAACCGCCAACACAACTAGGTTAACCCTCATGCCCGTCTCAATCAAATCCAGCTTCGAAAACGCCCCCCCCCCCCCGCAAACCGCAGCAGTATCATGAGTCAAAGAATAAATCACCAACATACCTACAAAAACCGCTTCTTTCGAACCGCTTCCGACATCCTTCAAAAATCCAACCAAAACATCAAAACCTCCCACCACTCTGCAAAACTGAATGCCTCCAAACCACCACTGCAAAACAGCTACGATCCCGCTGACATCCAAATATTTAAATAATTCCAAATCCTCGCCACTAGATTCAAATACCCGCCCGACCCATCACAATCTTCCAGACTAAAACAACCCTCAACCGCAATCCCAAAATGTAACTCCGATAATGGAAGATACATACCCGTGTTCTGCATCAAATCTAAACACTCCTGTCCTACAAAATCCCTGAGGATGTGTACACCTTCTTTATTGACTATGTGTCACACACACGCACCCTTTCGAATTGGAATACAGAAAACAAATTTCCAGAAATTTAAATATTCCACCAACAACTGAAAGAACAATTTTTACGCAAAAAAAAAAATCGCTAAAGAATCTAAATCATGCTAAAGCGGGAACCTCAAAAAGTACGAAAATTTTTGCTAATTTTAGAATCGAGACAATGGAATTATTGTTGATAGATTGGATAAAAGGCTCAATCCAACATTGACACAGCTGCACCAAACTTCATTCTGCAAACAATTAAAAGCATCGTTGCAGATGGCAATTTAAGGCATCAACTATTTAACGACGAAATAGCTTCTTATTACTTGAAAATAACGCCCTCGCGAACATATTTGACCACAGCAGAAAAACATGCTTCCGGCTTTAAAGCAGCAAAAGACCGTTTGACGCTTCTGCTTGGTGGTAATGTCGTCGGCGACTTCAAGTTAAATCCTTTGCTGATTTACCATTCGGAGAACCCGAGAGCTTTAAAGGGTATCACAAAAACAAGTTTACTTGTTATTTGAAGAAGTTATAGAAAGGCTTGGGTTACTGCCAGTCTCTCTACACGAAACGACATGTTTTCAACATTAGCAAATCTTGGGATGAAGTCAGCGACACCACCAAGTCTGGATCGTGGAAAAAGCCTTGGTCGAATCAGTCCACCAGTTCTATTGAAGATGCAGCTGAAGTACAAACTCAAATCATCAACATGGCCAAAAAAAACTGGCTTCATAGATGCTGATCCGTCTGACGTAGAAAATTTATTAACCTAGCAGGATAAATGATGAAAGTATTTCATCATCTGATAAGATTACATTACATTAAAGTATTCAAATATACAATGAAAAAACATGCCGGCAACGTAAAAAGTACAATGTATTTAAATTACATTTAGAATTTAAATACATTGTACCCCGCACAGAACCAACATATTCCCTCATTACACATTTGAATACTTTTTCGACTTACGTCGTTTCAAGTAACGTTGAACTTTTCAGGAACGCATCCACGACGTAAGTCAAAGATCGCCTGTATATATGTATATGATAATCTACGACGTAAGTCAAGGATCACCTGTATATATGAATATATAACAACTGCATAAAATATATAAAATAAAAATAAACAAAAAATTCTCTAATAAACATAGGAAACAGAATTTTGATGGACGAAACGAAAATTCTGTTATATACATAATATGAATACCTAGGCATTTAAATGAGACAGTCGTGTGTAAATTTGCGTTTTCAACAATCAAATAATGATGTATATACAACACAAACACAATCCAAAAATGTATAAAAATAAAATGTAATTCGCCAATTACATTGAATATATTAAAATTTTCCTACACAAAGATCGCACAATGGCAGTGATCGTGTTAAAATTTAAATATACAAAATCCCTACTACTGTATGTTTGGAAAGATACATAAACCAAAATATAAAAAAAAACATCTAAAGGAAAGGGGAATAAGAGAATTGTATGAAGAGCGATGTGCTAGGCAAACGAAAGAAGACGAAACATACAAAGCATGCGATCGCTTTCAATGGAATACTGTGGTGTGCGTGTGATTTGAAAATTGATGTACATAAGACACAAAGACAAATCGTTATATATTACAAATTACAATATTAAACATATAACGGAGAAACAAGAACTGAATGTAACACAATAATACCAATACTTGTATAAAGCATTGCCTGTGAGATGTCAATGCGTAATAGCGTATGGAGATGTAATAGTATCGTACAAAATATAATTAAATACAACACAACACAATATAATATAATTTATAATGTAATTACAATAATAATAAAATATAATATAATAATATAATATCGATACTCATCTGTGATCCGATTTAAAACCACGCAAACACAACAAACGAATTTATTTTATTTTATTTAATAACACCGAGAGGAAAAAAACACGTCCACTCGGTGTGAAGATCAACACAACACTCCGTTTTTGTGTTGATTCGATCGTTTGTGAACTTTCTCCACCTGCAATTATAAAACCAAGTCGTGGATCTTGTAGATATAGAGTTCACTTTGACAAAAACAGTGGCTTCTATCTGTTCATTAACCTGGCATTTACTTGATTATGGCTTAGATATTATTTATATAATTATCGGCAAAATTCATTGAAATTAAGCGAAATAGGTGCCAATCGCCTATTTTAACATCCCAATAGAGGCCAATATATTTCAAGGCCATTAGTTGGTTCTCAAAAAATAATGACAGTCAAATGCATTCTGTGCAGTCAACAACTACTCTAGGTTTATAGTTTTCCGAATTTCCATTTCAAACATGTCTTGTATACCTCAACAGTGTCCTGTAAGAATGGCTAGCAAGACTCTTAAAGTATTTTCCCATTAACGATTGATCAGTGACATGAGACGTTGACTTCGTTCAGATAGCCAAGTCGATTTAAGGTAGTTATACTGTCTTCCAAGCCAGCTTTGAGGAAACAGTATTGGAATCTTTAAATCGATTTCGCCGTCAGAAAAGATACAATGAGAGTGCTGCTCACAAAATTGCAGCAATTACAGATTCCTGAAAGACAGTCGCAATTCACTTCAGGATTAAAACCTATACGGATTCATTCCTGATTCCTACATCAGACACCACATGCCATTAATTTCAGCTACGGAGATCGTTGCACTTCATGCAAAATTCTTACTGTCCAACAATTTTACATCCCTCCAAAGACTCTATGTGCTGTTTCAACAGATTTACCTCTCCCATATCCATGTTGTAAGATCTATCAACAACGATAGGAAGAGCAATTAAGTAGAAAGGAGGATTGGCATATTGTTGAACGCTTTTGGCCAGGTTGTGTCTTGGCTATCCAAAATGGCTTTAAATATATCTAAAAAATGGTCTTGAATGATTTCCAGTCCCTCCTTCGAGAAAATATTTTTTGTACTTCCTCCCAGATAATGTGTACAAGTCCAAATCTTCAATTTAACCAGTTTTTATGAGTTTGTTGAGAATTTTTCTTGTGTGTTTCCTTACTATGGCCATCTTCCTAGTCCCAGTTCTCTTGAGTGTGCTAAAAAGATAGCTCTTTCGATAGGAGCTTTGTAGTGGAAGTGCTCTAAATATATATTGCAGGAGGGAGAAGGCGCTTGAAGCCAAAGATATATATTCGGAAAGTCCCATGTGATGTGAGTTTGGATCGGATCCGGCAATGACTGGAAAATTATAGCAATTTGCGTACTCTATAAACTTTTATAAACTCTTGAGCAGGACGATGAAACTTCAAACCGTATACACATAACACTCTATTCTATAACACTTCAACAACTTCTGATGTGAATAATTAACATTATTACTAACAAATACCAGGATGAGGATTTTATTCCCGTCAATCCACGGTTCTTGAATCATAGAAGGTACAATAATGGAAAATAATTTCATTCGAATCCTCTCTAGTTAGATTTGTGCCACATGTATTGTGCCACTTCTTGAGGACACACAAAAAGGCTTGGTCTAGAATTACATGACTTTTAGATGAATTGTGAAGGCCAGGAGGAAGAGACAGTGTAGTTTACCTTATCTGTTTCTGTCCAGCACTGGCACACAGAAGGTACTTATAAATGGAAAGTTACATGATGGATCAGAAACTAAAGATTTGTCGGTATCTGTCAAAGTAACCAAAAGTTGGCTTCATGGTGGTGGCCTGCCATCTCTGCTTTTTCACTAGCTTCACATTATGATCTTATTCTAACAGCGCATGTAAACTTCTGGGGGGTTTCATCTGCATTAACACGACAAGCACGTTTTATTATTGAGACGGAAACTGCTTCCGTTCATTGTCATGTAGTCTATATTCTATGATTGGTTTAATCCTCTACCTTTACCCTCTTGGAATGAAGTCTATAACTATGTACCTCGCAGAATTTATTAGAGAGTAGTCTTCATCTTAAGTCTTTTTCGGATGGTAATCACCCTGAGAAAGCCAATGGTTAATGAACAGTTCAAATCAAAGTCTTAAATATACGTCGACCGATTTTATATAAAATCTCTAGTCTTCTGAAACACTTCAGAAGGAAAGATTCGTTGTTATTCTCAAAAAATTAATTATATATCGGCATTGAATTTTTCATATTTTATTAGCAACAAACATAAATTTAGACAACGCTATCCAAATTGTAAATCATAACGATTTCTATCCGTCATCCGAAGCCGTCGTTTAAATGGAGTTGGTTTCGCCCCATTCGGATTCCAATAACTTATCGGTTCCGTATCGTCTATCGGAAAATCGCTAGGCGGATGTTGCTTTTTTTCATAAACAATTTGGCCAAAACTATCTTTGTACTCGGTATCATCGTGAAACGTTTTATCAACCCGGTTTTTACAATTAAAATATTTTTTCGCAATCTCCGCCTGCAAATTATCTTCGAACAATTTTTTGCGGCTGACAATTACCGGCCGATTGTTTTCATAAATTTTGTATTGTGTTTGTATTTCGGTTTCGGGAATTTTCCAATTTGGATCCGATCCCAAAACTAATTTGTCACGTTTCCATGGTTGTATAATTTTTGCAACATCTTTGGCGGGACAATCTTCACGCCCCGGAATCGGTTTCATTATGTAATATTTTGTTTGTGTTGAGAATTTAGGGATCGTTGCACGATGCAATATTACGAAACAATATGCCCGATATGTCAGGAATTTAATTTAAATATTCCCAACCTTCTAGATTGACTTATTGTATGGCTCGTTCGACAGTAGAAACTAACAAGATGCAGTCGAAATCGAAGCTCGAGATAAGCTGGATTTTGTAACAAGAAAGCTACCTATTTGGTTAGCTTGCTAGAAACCGACTAGGTTGTTGAAGAATCGGCACCAGATAATATAAATGGACTAACCCAATGAATGTTGATGTTTGAGTCATTATTAATGGCTATTGCAAAGAGGTATAGGCTCTACTCGAATCTGAAATGCGTTTAGGTGCATCATTGAGTCACACGTTGTGAACTGGCCAGTGTATAACGATGGCAGTCAATCAAAGTATGATACAAATGGAATAAGCCTTCGGAAGCACCTTCGAAGTTCACTAAGAAGCCGGAAGGAAACTTTTATAATGTTTCTTGAGATTATGGTGACACTGTTATGACTACCTTTACATCAATAAAGATGCTGAAACAGACGATTGGTGAGGAATTAATATGTCACCCGACTGTATGCCGACCAAAATAGAACTCCACAAACATTTACATATGTGGTATTCCATGGTCGCAATGAGTGGCGTCAAAAGGGTCGCACCAAATATGGAGAAGCACCTATATGGATTAGTTTTGTGACTGTTTAAACTCGATAAAACAATTGGCAACTTTCTGCGTTAAAGATAAAGGTGCCGGCCATGCTGGAATTAAGGAAAAGGAGGCTGCTGATGGTCTGACTCATAACGGGCGGCACAGCTATTTATTAAACTGAAACCGTTTGGCGGGATCAAAAACGAACATCGTGGTGCACCGGATGGTTTTAAAACATTCAAGGTCTAACACAAAATCAAGATGGTTCTTTTGCTTGGACCATAGTAATCTATTTAATAACTTCCTCACGGGTTATATTCCGAACAATTTCATCATATTGTCCATGGGATCGTAGACCAAGTGCATTACTATACATCATACACTCTATTGTCACTCCGAAAAGATGTATAGAAATAGATTCGTACTGCCTGTATCATAAAAACTGTCGAGATAATCCAAGTGGTAAATAAAAACATTGATAAGATAATTGGATTTGTGGGAATGCAATCAACTTGCGTGAAACGAAATTATTTGCGCGGTTGGATACGATACAGATTTGTATCTCTAATTGAAAACCGTTTTACACTCGATCAAATCGTTTCGTTATAATAACAGATTATACAAGAATTCTTATATCACACGACCTAACCAATAAAAATATTTGCATAATCACACACCAATCACAATTACCACAATTGAACATTTCGACATTCGATTTAATTAAATTGACTCAAGTCAACAATTCACACAACATCGAATTTTTTTGATCGAAACACTTAAAAACATTTTAGCTTGAGAGATAATTATTGTAACGCTTTGGACTATTTAATTTCGATCGATAAATAAATATCAAATGGCGCGATATTGAAGTGATTGATTTGGCGTTTTTGATTTGTTTAATTGGAGTCGTTTTCCGTGTGTCATTGTTGCAAGGGATTGGGTAATTGTACTTCTTACATTTACTCTTTTATTCGAATTGTGTGCGACATAGTTTAAATTACATTCGCAATACTATGAGACAGCTGTTAGACATACCTTAAATAAGCAGATGACCTCAATCTCACACGAGACTTGTCTCATACCATCGGAAAATACTTCTCATACTTAACGCTGGTTGTTGACCCTTTGACATGTAATACATTCTATATATACTAAAAGAAACACAAGGTTGCTCTCTGACTGTTAATTTCGTTTATTTAAGACAGTCCTTGTGTCACCGATTGTAGCTTAGTGTGAGTCATCGCGCCACGGTTTCGAGTTGGACTAATAGTTCGTATAAGTTTTCAATTGTGACGCGGTTAGAGCCGTGTACAGTGTAAGTGTGAAACCTAAAGTACTTAGTAGCAGTAAAGCACGTTATGCACAATTGTTTAACTTCGTATAGGTCTGAAACAGGTTTGAGGGCCGATAAGGACACTATATGCACTTAAGGACACTGACACGTATCGCCAGCTGCTCATATTATGTTTCATTCTTATATAGAATGCTCTCTAGCACTCACGAACACTCATAATCGTGATCGTATACAAGTCTGTAAAATTTATGTTGGTCGCAATCCGCTAAGCGGGACGTGTCAGTATTTAAAAAATTCAAAGATGCCTTCTGTTTTCTGAATAATTCTCCATCTTCAACTCGTTTGAAATAAAATTCTATTTTGTTAGCTCACGCGGCTCTTGCATAGTTTACTACACTATGCAAAATTACGAGCAGCATTATTGGATAGGTTTAGCAGCCTTGAAAACGAAAGAGCAATGCGAAGAAACATTCGACATCGTATCCAAAATTCTAAAGAATCATTCAATTACTATATGTTGATATCGAATGTATTAATACTATAGATTGCAAAACCCCTGACAGAGTCTATGAATAATTAGATGTGGTTCTGGAAAGTATGAACCCGCCATTACGGATTGCAACTTGCAACGAACGATTTCGATCGGTTGAAGATCTGTGCAAGGTATGCTATAATAACGAAAAATTGTGGTCAACGTCAGGATTCGATCGTTGACGAATGATTGATTCACGGAGTAAACGCAATGAAACGTTCGTGGAAAAGGTATCAAAACCAACAATATTTCTCCAGTCCACCTTAAACGCGTCGAGTACCTATGATAGTATTCAGGACGAGACTGCGTAACTTCAGATGAATTTGATGTTGAAATTGACAGATCCAATCTAATAAAAGAAGTGGAAGCCTTACATACCAAGATGTTTGTGGTCTGTTGGAACTGCAAGGATTTAGGCCATCGATTCGTTAACTGTCCTATGAGCACCACTCATACCTATTGCAAAAGGTGTGGATTAGGAGGATTTACCGTTGACCCTTGCATCCGCGAAGTCAAAACAAAGAATTGGTAAATGTGCGCCCGAACTTAATCAAGCCGGGGGAAGCACGTTCGGAGAAGTCTCTGAACCTCACTTCACAACTATCGAAGATATTCCCGAAAACCTTTCCCAACCAAACTCAAAAAATTATTGCGTGAACGTAAAATTTTTTGTCGTGCTTATAATGTTTCCTCATAATAACCGAATTTCCAGATTATGATCATAGACCTTTCGTAATAACTAATATTAATGGAATACCCCAGGTTGGCCTTTTAGACAGCGGGCGGCTTTTAGTAAATTAGGAAAAATTGCCGAACAACTTTTGCATTCGATTAAAGTGAAAATCAAGCCCTTGTAATTATAGCGTCCAAACGGTGGATGTATTGGCAGTTAGTTACCTCAACAAAACGGATAATTTAAAATTCTATGCGATTTCGCTTTCTCGTCAAAATAGGCCTCAGTTCCAGTGATTACTTCATCATTGGACTTTAAATTCTTTCCATCAGCAAGCGTTCTCTTGAGATCTGAAAACAGAAAAAAGTCACTGGGGGCTAAATCTGGAGAATATGATGAGTGGGTGAGCCAATCGACACGGTGCATTGTCTTTGTGAAACAACACTTTTTTCTTTTGCATATATGTGGCCGTTTCTTTACAATTTCAGCCTTCAATCGATCCAAAAGTGCACAGTAACAGTCACTGGTGCTTCCTTTTTGGAGATAGTCGATGAATATTATTCCGCTCGCCTTGGATTCGGTTCGTCGACTGCTCTCCACTCATCTGAGTGACTTTTGGATTCTGGTGTGTAATTGGGAAACCATACCTTTTCCATTGTCACATATCGACGATAAAATTCAATTTTATTGCAGTTTAACAGCGCCAAACACCCCTCTGAAGCAACGATTCGTTGTTGTTTTTGGTGTGAGCTCACGCGGCACCCACTTTGGACAGATCATTTGCATAGCCAAATGTTTGTGTAAAATGGTGAAAATACTACCATCTGATATGTTTACAATGTCAGCTAGCCCGTGCACCTTCAATTTGTGATTGTTCATTACCAATTTGTGCATTTTTTTGATGTTTTCTAAAATAACAGCCTCATTTGAGCGTCCAATGCGCTCCGCATCATTTAAATTCAGCAATCTACTTCTATACCATTTGTCTTGATGGGGCAGAGTTCTGTTAATGTTTATTAAGCCATTGCTTCACGATTCACACCAAATGATATCACACGAATCAATAGTCAAATTGCTGTCACATTTATACACGTGTCGTACGAAGGTTAGTAGTAAATAAAACTCATATGAAAAAAATATAGTAATTATAATTATTATAATAATTAAATAAATATATAACGCCATCTATATGTCATACTACGGACTTATTGAATGACCGTGTATAACTTTTTCGGTCTAGCTGCGGCAACAGACATAATTCCCAAATCCGCTCTTTAACCTTAAAAATAACTCCATGCTTATCTAATATAAATTAAAAAATATTAAATCTGTTATTAAAATACATAAATAACTTTTTGCTGTATATAGTTATGTTCACAACTGCTGACGTATACATACTTTTTTCGGGTTCGTCGCCTATAGCAAAAATTTTCCCTACGACATAAATTGAAGTCTTTCGTTTTTTACACATAAAATAATTAATTTCGAATCGCTTAGTAAAATTATTATTGGAACTGAATTTACCTTTTAATTGTTTCAAAAATCGATTTTATGCTTATTTATTTATAGCATTTCTATTTTATAAACACGGAAACAGATTGCATATAGGTATACATAATTTGATACTTTAAATGCATTTGTACTTTCATATATCCCATATAACATTATACATTTGTGATAAAACTATTGTAATCCAATTATAAACAAAACTATTCCGCGATCAGTTACTTATACACGGGGAATATAGGTGAAATAAATTATTTTCAAATTTAATTTAATTAATTAAAGTGAAGGTGATTAGTCTTGCATACATAAATTAATCACACAGATGTATCGATATATCTTAAAGTTATATCTAAAGATTGATTATAGATTATTTAAAACCTAAATATCTTAATAATATGAAAGGGTGGCGAATAAACCGCCAATCAAAATACGATTCGGAATACGCGTGTATCTACGAATATATATTTTTTTACATAACAGTGACAAGCTCATCGAATATTTATCTTAACAACGAACAAATTTATAATTAAATTGTGTAGGCCAATTGAAAGTTAAACGTTTATTTTAATAATATTCTTCTCATTACGTGAGTATAATAAACTATTCGTTGTTTATTGCTAATTATATATGATAATAACTATTTATGGTTGTGATTGAATAGTCTCAACAACGGATCAGAATAAATTAAGAGGTGGCATAAACAATTACACTTGACTGAATTGTTATGACCTGGTTGAGTAAGGTTTAATCTGAAACCCGCGTGTATCTCAATTTGACCATGTATGTTGTCAGTAATTACCTATATGGGTGATAATCATATATAGAATGTGTAAATCATAGTCTAACTCAAGCTGGTCTGTATATAATTACGTCGGCTCGAGTTGGTCAAGAAGTAAGATATATCGGTTCCCACCTATGGACATTTACCAGTGAAGTTTTGATAAATTAGAGATCGTTAGAAAAATATCAAGATAGGGTCAGCAACAGAATTTTGCCATATGGCACATGTGTGAACTCTGTTTGGGAACCAATTAAAACTTAACTTATCAATGCTGCCTAATAGCATGCTCCTGGTATGATAAAGAGTATTATCTAAATGGTATCAAGTGGCGAATTGTTCTTAAAACTCAATTAAAGGAGTGTAATGGTTTCTTGGAAGAGTTACTGAGATACAGACCGCCCAGATGGCGCAGTGGTTAAAGCTGCGGCAGTTGGAGCGGGAGGTACCGGGTTCGAATCCCGATTCGGGGCAAGATTCAAATGGGTTTTTCACCTTCGATTGTTTGGGCGGTGCGATCGGTGTGAAAAATGAACACATATCTGGATCCCCTGTCGTGTTTAGAATCCATGGGCCAACCCATCTTCCATGTCAGTACTATAGTCTGACATGGAGCTATGCAATGCGCAGATGGTACTACGAAAAAAACTCGGACCTATAGCCGTACAAAGTGGTATCACAACGGACCGATCGCTGGTCTAAGTGTGCGATAGCAGCCACAACAACCTAACCTCACTTAATAACTATATAGAATACTATTCCCATTTTTTGTTTGTTATTTTTTTTTAAATCTCTATAACCTTTGAAAGACATATTGATCTTTGCGTGTGGGTTGCCCCTATTCAATTACATAGCTGCCACTGTAATGTGACTCGCCCAACATTTAATATACGAGAACGTTTTATTTCATGAAGTTTACACCCAAAATCAACGGCACCCATTGTTGGAATATCGTGACCAAACTGTCTTTTACCAATTAGTACCCGGATAACCACTTCTTTCTTTGTCTAGATGTCTGCACTTTCGCCGGTTCTTTTTTTCTAATTGAATGAATGTCATGATTCTCAAATCCATATTGCTTCTGTATACTTTGATTTCTACACCTAAACTCTTGTCAAAGTCTTGCTCCCTCGTTGAAAGTTTGTAATCTAGCAGGGACCTAAAAAAATTTTCAATTTCTTACTATATATCCTCCAAAAATCGCTCGGGATAAAGCCGTATTTGACACAGAACCAACTTTATATCCTGCTACAAGAATACCATTTGGTAACCATTTCGGTGTATTCAATAGCATGAGGAAGATCCACTTATCGCTCTACATCCGCTGTAGAGTTGGTCCAACTTTTTGGTATCCACCTTTAATTCCAATCAATTTAGCTCGTTTCTCAAGTTAAAGTTTAAAAATCAGAATGCAAGTGTCTCTTGAAATTGTTGGCTCATTTAACATTTTACTATGACATATTTAAAGTATTTTTAAATTAGAAACCGTTATTTCGTGGAACTTCTCAACTACTTCGTATTTCTAATTTCTGCTCCAGTATAGTTTGATTTGCCTTTATTACCAATCCCGCCGCTGTGACACACACGATTTTTCTTAGCTAGGATTCAAACCACTTAGTAGGATTCTTATTTTCCTTTACCGATTTTAACTTATATAGCTGTTCAGATTCAAACTGTTTGAATATACAATCTTTTCGCGTATTAAGACCCAATTTGTCTGTACAGGGCAGTTCAAAAATATAAAAACCCAATGCTCAACAACCATCGCCACCTCTACTTTAACAAACAAAAAAGCATAAGTATAACTATCATGCCTAAGGAAGGAACTGGCGAATCTAGACTACGTTACACCGACTTTGTCGGTTGCGGAAACGCGGGTCAGTTGCGGAAACGGAAGCATTTCAGTTCTGTGTGGATGGCTCCAAGCTACACGGTAAAGTATGAGCTGGTCGAGTCTTCTGTAATAAATTGGAAGAATATATATCAGTTTGTCTCTCTGATCACTGCTGCGTGTACCAGACAGAGATGATAGCGATTGAGAAGGTCCTGAATTGGTTGAGACATAATGGGGTATCCTCGACTGATATCGCAATTTATATGGACAGTCAGGCGGTAATCAAGTCGATGAATGCTGTTTCTCTGACGTATAGAGTGGCGATGGGTTGCCACTTATCTCTGAATGAAATGAGTGAGCATTTCAACATTCAGATAGTCTGGGTCCCCGGCCACTCGGACGTCATGGGGAACTGCAGGGTTGTCAAACTAGCGAGGCCTGGGGCAAGTCTCAAACTGCTACTGGAATGGGCAAAGTTGGGGAGGCCCATTAAGGTACTCAAGACTGTGCTTAAAAAGGAGGCGGTAGCCTCAGCGAAGAAAGGTGGACGAACACCCTCTTATGTAGTGTAGCAAGGCAAGTCTGGCCAAAGCTGGTCTTGAAACGCTCAAAAAAAAACTTACTAAAAACGATCTTGGGGATACTTACAGAACACTACCTACTTGGAGAACATGTGAGGAAGTCAGGCTGCTAACGCACACTTAGACCGTTGCCGGTCCGTTGTGATAGCACAGGATCTTAGTCCCCTAATACTCCTAACACTCTATTGTAACCATCCTGAGCTACTAATGTAGCGTAAAATGTCCCGCACCTTACTATCTGCAAGATCTGAAAGGTTGTGCATTACATACCTACCCAAGTGTAAAACTCTTCTTAGTGCCAGTGCAGGACAAGAGCACAGGAAGTGATGAAGCGTCTCTTCCTCCTCCTCGTCCATGCAGCTTCTACAGAAGTCATTTGTTTCTAGACCCAGGCTTCTCGCATGTTCCCCGAAAAGGCTGTGTCCCGTTAATATTCCTACTATTCTTCTTAGATCTCTCCTCTCTAGAAAGATTAAGGTCCTGAAGCGATTCAGATCCAACCTTGGCCACATTTGTCTCGCTCTCTCGCATGTGAGGGTGTTACACCACCTCTCCTGTGCTGAAGCTTCCGCCCTTTTCCTCAGAGCCAGTCTAAGCTCCGCTGTAGGCCTCCCCACATTGGCCCTTTCAGGCTTCAGCTGAAGAGTTGTACCTTGCCTAACTAGTTCGTCTGCCCTGCAGTTACCCTTGACGTCAGAGTGGCCGGGGACCCAGATAATCTGAATATTGAAATGCTCACTCATCTCGTTAAGAGACGAGTGGCAACCCAATGCCACCCTAGACTTCAACAGCACTGCTTCCAGTGACTTGATAGCCGCCTGACTGTCCACATAAATCTTGATATCTCTCTTGGATATCACGTTATGCCTGAACCAGTTCAAGGCTTCCTCAATCGCTATTATCTCCGCCTGGTACACGCTGCAGTGGTCAGGGAGACGAACGGAATTACTTATATTTAATGCTCCCCAGAACAGCCCAACTTCGAGCCGTCCGTGTAGAATTGTATAGCTTCGGTTTCCAGTGCTAGTTTATTCCTCCAGAATTTTCTTGAAGAGATAAAGGTTTGAAAACCTTTTTCGAAGCATAATATCGGCGTAATATAGACAAGGTTCAACATTTCCTTCTTTAGCGAACCAATTTTTGTTGAGTGACCTGCCTGAAGGTGTTTCCACTGAGACACGGCCGTTAGTCTAGTGGCTATGTTAGACGCCATCTGTTTACCATATATATCTACTGGAAGAAGGTGTTACATGACCTCTAAGGCCTTAGTAGGTGTTGTTCTCAGTGCCCCGCTTATCAGCAAACAGGCCATCCTTTCCACCTTCTCTAGCTTCTTCCTATAGGTTACTCTATCCAGTTCTGGCCACCAAACACTCACTCCATACATAAGAACGGGTCTTACTACGGCCGTGTAGAGCCAGTGTACCAGCTCCGGTCTGAGACCCCAACGTCCGCCTATTGCATTCCTACACGAATACATCGCCGTCGTAGCTTTGCTGATTCTCTCCAAGATGTTCGGCTTCCAGCTTAGTTTACTGTCTAAGATTACACCCAGAAATCTCCCTTTATCAGTAAAGGCCAGTTTAGTGCCATTTACAGTAGGTGGGTCAACTACTGGAATTTTATATTTCTTCGTGAAGAGTACCAACTCTGTCTTAGATGGATTAACTTCCAATCCACATTTACTGGCCCATCTCGTAATAATAAAAAGCGCGTTGTGCGTTACCTCCTTAATAGTCGGTAAGAATTTACCTGATACCATGATCGCCACGTCATCAGCGTAGGCGACCACTCCTATACCCTCCCTCTCTAGCTCCAGAAGTAGGCCATTAATCACAATGTTCCAGAGAAGATTAGACAGGACTCCCCCTTGTGGGGTTCCCCTAACCACTCGCCTTCTTATAGTTGACTCCCCTAACTCTGAATTTACAGTCCTGCTTCCCAGCATATGACTGATCAACTTGATTATGGAGGTTTCTACTTCCATAAACGATAATCCTTTCAGGATTGCATCTGTCTGAACGTTATTGAAGGCGCCCTCAATATCAAGAAAAGCTACCAAACAATACTCCTTTGAGTGAAATGATCTCACATGTAGGGCCGTATCTACCGACTTACGCTTACAGTACGCATGTTGAGAGGCTGATCATTTCTCCTGCTTTAAGTTCATACTGATATGTGTTTCTACCAGCCTTTCCAGGGTTTTCAACAGAAAGGATGATAATGTTATAGGTCTTAGGTCCTTTGGATAGCCATGCGATCCTTTTCCCCAATCACGATACATAAGTGGCTCAAACTATATCTCATTAGGGTGATAAGAAAGTAAGATCTGGTGGTGTCACAACAGACCGTCGCCTGATTGAATGAGCATATCTACAAACATTTGTTGTAACGGGTGATTTTTTAAGAGCTTGAGAACTTTTTTTTAAAAAAAAACGCATAAAATTTGCAAAATCTCATCGGTTCTTTATTTGAAACGTTAGATTGGTCCATGACATTTACTTTTTGAAGATAATTTCATTTAAATGTTGACCGCGGCTGCGTCTTAGGTGGTCCATTCGGAAAGTCCAATTTCGGGCAACTTATATTTGGGCAACTTATAGCAACTTTTTGTTGCCAAAAATGGAAGAACTGAACTTAGTTGACATGTGGTTTCAACAAGATGGCGCTACATGCCACACAGCTCGCGATTCTATGGCCATTTTGAGGGAAAACTTCGGAGAACAATTCATCTCAAGAAATGGCCCGGTAAGTTGGCCACCAAGATCATGCGATTTGACGCCTTTAGACTATTTTTTGTGGGGCTACGTCAAGTCTAAAGTCTACAGAAATAAGCCAGCAACTATTCCAGTTTTGGAAGACAACATTTCCGAAGAAATTCGGGCTATTCCGGCCGAAATGCTCGAAAAAGTTGCCCAAAATTGGACTTTCCGAATGGACCACCTAAGACGCAGCCACGGTCAACATTTAAATGAAATTATCTTCAAAAAGTAAATGTCATGGACCAATCTAACGTTTCAAATAAAGAACCGATGAGATTTTGCAAATTTTATGCGTTTTTTTTTAAAAAAAAGTTCTCAAGCTCTTAAAAAATCACCCTTTAGAAAGAGTTAGGGGTGTTTCGGGACCAGAAACAGATAGTAGGGACAAAACTCGTTGAACAGAAACCAAACGAATTGGTTCAATCTGGAAATTTTACCTCCTCTCTGTCTCTTTATAGCAAAACGGATTTTTACGACGAAATTACCTAACAGTTCAAATTCAGCCACTGTTAACATGGGTTCAAGTCCCACCCTACCCAGAATTCCGCATACATTTCATACCGCAAAAATGTACGAAATGACCTAAAAAAATTCAAGTATAATCTGATTTAGAAACAATTCGCTTTCAAAACCACACACACGCCAAACAACACCAACAGTACAAAAAATATAGTTCAAATTTCGTCAGTTTTGATATAATTAATGAACTTTGACAAAACTTGGCGATTAGATATTTTTGCCAAAAAGTAAAAGTGCTTTGTCTTCGGGTACAAAGTAAATATATCATTCGGTGTTGAAAGAAGTGTCAAGCACTAAATCTAGAGTAACCGTTATCGATTATATTATACAACAAAGCGATAATTGTGACTGAATTTACTCGTATCGTTTAATTGCTTCTCCGAACAGTACAATGAGTAAACATTCCATACAGACAACAGTGAGATTTTTGGTAAGCGATAAGAACATTTCGATTATCATTCCCAAATTATTCATAATTTTAAATAATGGTCGGCTGTTCTTTTATATATATATATATATGTACACATGTATATACTGTTTTCTTAAGAAGTGTTATATAACGACGCGCTCATATTCTCATACCAAATAACTAAACTAATTTATATTTCATCAGAAGACCAAAATACCAATGCCATGCTACGAATATGTATATGTAAATCATTTACTTCCCTCGGGGTGCAACAATATATCTTAAAGACGCACATATACACACTTCAAGTAGCGAAAAAGAAAGGTCAAGACCAATCCAATATTTTGTGTTTGTTTCGCTTTAAAACCTTTAAGTGTTGTGTTTACGTATATGTGCGCTGTCTATTGTAAACCCCAAAATAAAATTCAATTACATAAATTAAATAAGACGAGATATAAACAACCGCAGTGAGTAATTAAGTTATGTGTTGAATGATTTATTATCATAATAAAACATGAGCTGTACACTGGGAACGACATTTACATATATAATCGAGTCGGGTACGATCAGATACATCTAGAATTTCAAAATGTATATACTTATACCGAGTATACTTAACACTAATAACCTTTCCGGATTATAGCTTTTTGTGTATAATATCACAAAGACATGAAACCTTGCGCTAACCTATTTCAATAACAAAAAAAACGAAAACTTAAGTAATTAATAAATCGTCTTGAAATTTGAATATCAATTTTAATCATCGCTCATCTTTGATTGGTAACCTTTTTGTGTCATAATTTATTTGTTTTTATATATATGAAGGGCTGTGTGATTTATCCCCAATCGATATAGTATATGAAAACGATGATGAATATATCTTTGATCGCCTTAATCATGAATATTTTCGGTTCGAGTACAATTCATGAATCGACCTATCCAACTCCAATGTCCTTACTATGGCTGACATGAAGCAACGTAACTATGTACGTTAATCTCGATGAGGCTAGCAACTCTGTGTTAGTTAGAATTCCGTTTCACTGTTTTGCTTATTTGTAGGACGACAGAAAAGTGAAGGGTCTCATCTATACGCGATTTACATTTAAACATTGCAAGATCTTGATATTTTCGTTGCGTTCATTTATCAGACCTTCACAGGAGAACCGCGTAGTATATTCTCCTATCTTCCCGGACTTTTTCCATCGTTGCGGATAATTTCCATCGTAGCTTTGCAATGACAAAATGGTCACTATCTACGAATTTTGTTGACAACCGATAAGATCTCATGTCTTTGACAACTCGCGCCCGCCTTTTAGAAATCAACAAATGGTCATTTGGTTTCGGGTTATTTTCGTAGATGTGTCCACGATAAGATTTATTATTAGCTCATTGGTCTTTATCACCAGTTCCTTAGGAGTATAAGAATTATTCCCCTTTGACCTTGTACATTATTTTTCTAAAGAGTCTTTAAATGTGCATTAAGGGTTCTTATGACAATCTGCGGACGGATCTGGATTTCAAACTCAATATAGAGATGAGAAGTAAATAATATTTAATCGGCAATATATGAATGGACCAATGAATAGACGGGTCAAGTAAATCAAACGCATAAGTTGTAACTCCTCGATTTGAACGGTGCCAAATAAAAAACAGTGCCAAATGGTTTAGCGATTGTTCCAACTCCAAAACAAGTATTGCTAAGGAGCAAAAACCAGGTACGTCTACTCAACCAAGTAGATTTAACCAGCCATGGAATATCAGATGGTTTGTACACGATAAGTTCATGAAAGGATTTTAATTCTATCGAAATTGCTTTATCAATCGAACTACGGCGTCGCTATAAATTGTCATCTTGCAGTTCATAGGTATCGTCAAGTGTATTTATTCCAGTAATGCCATTAACACCAATAATGGCCAGTAAAGAAACCATACCACTATGATTCTGCCAAACTCTTCCATTCGACTCAATGTGAAGATTAAATATGAACGTACTTTATCCGATTCGTATCCATCAATTTTGCATTGAATTTTAAAAATTTAGGGAAGACTGATAACTTGATCTTACCATGGAGAGTATTGATTTGGGTTGTGCCTATTTAGTCACAATATTTATGTAAAATATATTAAGGGAAGTTGTTTCGATTGGCTCTTTCGATATGGTAAAAAAGTTTATGGCATTTGAAAACTGGTATGGTGAACATCTGTCTGTCTGTTTCTATCTTTGGAAACTGTTTTGTGGCTCGCTCTAATAACTCTTTCGCAGTTCGCTTATTTACATTCTATTTTACGCCATTCCATTACATAGCCAAATCGAGATTTGCCTCCAGATCCAAAAAGAAAAGGAAAGACTGTATATCCGACAATAGCACAACAGTATCCATGGCCTGTCTTATAACTTCTATGTCTGCACTTAAGATGATCAAACTTTGAACGAACAAGCTGCAGAGTATATGGAATAGGGTGATTCCAGCGATATAAAAAAAGGTTTAACCACTGCGCAAACTTTAAGACGCTTTATGTCTTATATATTTGTCATTATTGTACCAAACATTCAAAATCTGTCTTTCCTATAGAGCATAAAGCAGCAAAATTTTTCAAACTCAATCAAAACAAAACAAAATAACTTATCTTAACATCAACAACAACAAAATTATTGTTAAAAAGAAACATAACATCTTTTGCAATAATTATAATTTCATGGACATATCTCATATTATATTTAAGCCTCTTTGGTTCATGCACTCATATTTTAAGAGCTTTGATTAATTACATCGATTAAGCCCGACATACATATATGTATGTACTCGTACCACTTTAAATATAAATTAATTAAAACTATTAAAAACACACAAACAGAACGTATAAAACCTCACTACTAACGGTTACCTTACTACTACAGTGGATTTTGTAACAAGACGCGTTTTTTTACATCAGCTGTTCGCGTCTCATATTTATATGAGAGTTCTAAGATCATTAAATCAATTGTTTATGTTATAACAACCGCAATGACGATATTTTATGGGAATATATAAGCAAAGTGTTGCTCGTTGCGGTTTAATTGTTAACAAGCTGAACAACAAATTTGTCAATTGTTGAAATATTACAAATTTATATGAAAGAATTATGCTGATCTTAATCTTGAAATAGCGGATTTAATGTATATTAAGTAAATTAATATAAGATATTTTAATGAATGAAAGTACAACATATGGATTTTTCCGAGCAAACAATAGAACTCACCTAGTTTATAGATGGTCCATGTGCAACGTGGGCCTTCTAAAACCCATACCAACACTAGCGGTGTTATGACGATGGTGATCAAGACTCATATATCAATCGATTCTGAAATTGGTCAGGATTTACTCGACTAGCAGAATATTCCCCAGACTAGAATAAAAATTTCAGAAAGCAAGACTACCTTATGAGTATATAGGCAATATCCTGGAGTTCCAAATGTAATGGTTGCATTCCTGGAGATTTGAAAGAAATCCCTTAACAATAATTGATTGTAATGTTGTAACTCATTTCCTATAACTAGGCACAACTTCTCTCTAATGACACAACAGGATACTGTTTCATTAGGGTAAGCAGGCAAACAGACTTGTCGTTTTACTATAGATGTAAATACAACCAGGAGAAAGAAATTATATTCCTTTCGTAGTTGCACCTATATTAGTCTAATTCAAAATAGATAAAAGATTGTAATTCTTCCTGTGTGACCAAACTAGACGAAGGCAGCAATCCGTTCACTACACTCACCCCATTCAGAAATATAGTTTGAAGTGTGCATTGATAACGAAAATGCTTTATTGGATTAATAAAACTCAGTTTAAATCTTACAGCCATAAATTATTGTAAAACACTTCCATTCTTATTGCATGTCAATTCAACAAATGTGTTCATAAATAAAGTAAACATTTAGGCGATGTATCATGCAACAAATGCTGCAATGAAAGAATATAAAATTTGACAAAACATAACATCTTATCACCAAACATAACAAATAAATAAAAGAATGTTGTTAAGTATTGTAAACATGAATCAGTGAAATGGAATACTTTATGCAACCAAGCTGAAATTGATGTAATGTCTGTATCCATGCAACATTGATGCTTCAATTCTACCAAAATCATATGTAAGAAACTTAGATAGTTCAGACTCTTTTTGAAGTTAAACTGACAAACAATTCTCGTATGAATATCAAATATTCCGATGTGATGCTGTGATATGCTTAATTTCGATCATAATATCAAACAAGAGCAGGAAGAATATCTTATTCACATTCTGATGCTTGCCGACCATCTCAAACTCAAATAAACGTAGATCAGAGGGCATAAATCATGCTTCATCTAACCAAATTGTGTATATCTATACATCCACAAACTCATTCGGGTCAAACAAATTTATGTAAATATTGGTTCCTACATAATCTAGCTGAAATCAAAAAGGTATATTTTGACGCCCAACGTGGGGCTATTGATTTTTGTTAAATTTATAACAAAACATGAGTCGAAATATTTTAGAAGTCTAAATCTTAACTAAATTATATAAGAAAACGTTAGTCGAACTATATTTGTACTAGATATTAGTTTATCAGTAACATAATTGTTTTTTCGGTTACTGTTCTGTAGGTTGATTTTTTGAAAGTTTGTACTGTTAAAAATCGAAAGTATAAATTCACGAAGCTATATATTTACACATTATGAAATTTTCACTGATATATTGACATTCATGTAAACAGATAAACGTCTAAATTAGCCCCAATTAGTACGAGTACATAGATAGTATACACTCATTTGCACGCAATTCATCGTCCATAACAAACAAAAAATATTTAATATTTGAATGAACTTAGATACGTCTTGAAGAATTAAGATTATGAACATCCGTTTAAATAATTTAAATAAAATTAACCGACATCGTAAAGCGTGAAATTTTGTAAAATGTTTCGTAACCCGGCACCAGTATAATTATTATTAAAGATGTTCCCAAAAAAAATTAAATTAAATAATAGTTTGCTGTATTCTATTTCATAATCGCACTATAAATCAACAAACTATTAAAATTTAGCAAAATTAGTTTGTTACACAAACCACCGTTAAATCTCCCACATGCACGATTGAATGACTTTACACAAAAAAAATTATGTTAAGACGTTTATATGTATATAGGTACTCCCAGTGAATTTGAAGAGTTTTTTAACCTTAGCAGAATATTTTGAATATTTCTATTACAATTCTAAGACTCCCACCGCAAAATAATCATGTACCGTTTGAAATCAATCAAATCAAATTCATGTCAATTAGACAGTTATGCATATTATTTAAGACGAATCGAAGTGATTGCTCTTGAGGTTATTTACATTAAAACGTGGATTTTTTGTTAATATATACGTGGATTGTGCAAAAGGCTCGTTGTACAGTTTGTGAGGTGTCAGTATTGAGTACATATATAACACTTCAACATTCATATATAATGTTGGCCTTCGTTCACTCGGACTTGGGAAACAATAGGGTGGATATAACGCTTATAATATGCAATATATAGCATACCTAGTTTGGTCTAGACTACACTTATGCATATATAACATTTAACTTAATCGATTTCGATTAGACAGATTTTGGAATGATACCATATAGATGCTCCTAATCGATACGCCTAATGGTTGAAGAATTCCAATTCACATTTGCTTTCACTAGATTTAACTACTTGACTAAATTACAAAAACTATTCAAACGACGACCAGTATGGGCCAATATCTACTGCATTCAAATAGGAACATAATCTAGGCGTCTGATCACAAGGCAATGATTTTATTCCCAAATAAGTTATTTTGACTGTTCCGGATTCGTTTTTGACAATCAATAGAATAATTAAATTTAATTGGACATTCCACATGCTATGATAAAATACATGGGCCACTGTTAGCGTGCAGTCATACATCTTCTGTATATTCCGAATATTTCATTTAGTACTAAAAATGCAAACAACTGCATCAATTTCCTGTAATTAAGAAAAGGTCGCTTAAACAAATCAGTCAATAAATTAAAACTTTTATTAGCTCAACCGTCTTCAATTATAATATATAAGCTGTTTAATTAACACTCAATACCTGTATAATAACTTTAAGTTTAATATCTAATAAATTACAGAAATATGTAAGACGTCACGCATTCCACAGTGATAAGAAGTTTGCATATAATTGACTCTAGGCTATATCGTGATGTAGAATAACTATATAGTACGAGTAGCTAACTATATAGTAAATTTCATTCACCCATGTACTACATAAATCATCTATCTTATGTACATAAATTGTAAAGATTAATTTTAATTTAATTTCAAGGTCATTGATTGAATTAATTAAAATATTGAAAACACAAAATCTTCATTCAAATCGTGTATGCATCATCATAATTTACTTTATAAAATGTGGAATATATAGAAATTGAATAAAGTTTTCTTATGATTTCCTCTCGGCACTCAATCATTTCGTTATGATAGAGCATGGCCATTTGAATAATCGTAAATTTCAGGTGGGCAGGATAATGCTCATAAATAAAATATAAATTGACCGTTCAACAATAAACGATTGGGACTAATCATTACTATATATAAAATTGTAATGAATCATATATAACCGCAGAGTGCGCAGATATGTGATGATTAGGCACGTTGTGTCGTCTATATATAGTCCATATATGGTCGAAATCGTTAATATAAATACAAAATGAGTGGGGGCTCATGTGGTTTGGTTTATAAATAATTTTAAGCCTACGTTAGATACAGTGGTCGTGTAGTTGGAAAATTGCGTCTTTTGGGGGTTCAACTTAGATTTATACTTACGTTTATACACAAATCGATTCTTGTGAAAGTAACAATCATTTATATATAATTAATTATAGTAATGTTTAACTGACATTAGCATTAGATTATACCTTTGAACACGATCTTTAAAAAAAAGTATATATTTTGTGGGCGTGTAACTTTTACGATGCTGTGCTATACAATACCTCAAGGTATAGAAGTTGCGTATACCACAATCATCTTTCGCGAAATTTTGCAGTATCTTCCGATCATAGTTGAAGGTTTATACGTTGTTAATTATTAATTATAAGATTATTAATTATTTTAGAACCGCTTCCATCAACCAGTATCTATATATGGATATACATACACCAACATATACAACCATTAGTATGTGTAACAATCCTTTTAGTCACTGCACATCGTTTAAAACACCCACATGAGTGTTTATAATACTTTTAACAAAACAAATATATTAAATTTATTAATCCATTAAATTAAAATAAATAACAAAATCACTTTTGGTTTTTAATTATATGTCTTACTTATGTATTAAAAAGAATGTTTTTGGAGACAGCTCGCAATAAAGACAATAAGTTTATAGGCATGTGCACCTACACATGTGACATGAATTATGTGCTGTTCTATCAAGATCCCGAAAGTATGATGATGAATTTTTAATTTAACACAACCTGTGGGATTTTATGTGTTATGAATTACTTTAGAATTATACAAGAGTGTATGTCACATATTATTTTCAGAATAGATTTGCAGATTTTGAAGTTCAACTTTCAATCTGTTTTTTATGATTCTGTCAGGCTTTATCTTTATTATCGTCGTAACCTACAGTATCGTGAAAGTTTAAATACTTGAAATACTCATCCGTAGTTTCGTTGTTCTGATTCATTTAAACTATACCTTCGTTAAATAGTAGTCGAATGTTGAATCTATGCAACGCGTTTAAAAATATTTGGCCGTAAAGCACTAGTGAGCCTCATTTAATGTTTTAAACCAAGTTTAACGATGACCATATATCTGTAATAAATCCAAGAATATTCTAAACCGTTTATATTATAAACCGTTGTAAAATATGTTCGAATAAAGTACTAGTATTTATTGATGACAATTATTGATATAATATCATCATTTTGGCGTCAATCAATTCAAAACATTTCGTATGCAATAAACTCATATAACCCTACAAGCAAAATAATGGTAACACATTTACTCGTAGTATTTACTAGTTATATAAGATTGTAGTATTCTACCAACTTAGGGAATGAATCCATTCACTTGAACTAATTGGAATATAATAAAATCAAAATTTGTATTTATACTGTACGCAAATTTATTTTTTTTCTTTTTAATTTAACTTAGCTAGCAGCACCAAATGTTAGACACGTGTCATTAAAAGACAAATAATATGGTTGATTGTAGGAAGACTAGAATAAATCAAACTACAATTTTATCATAAAAATGCAATAGTTCTGTCTGAAAAATGTGTTACTTTCTAGTGCACAGTTAAATTTGTTACTTTATTAATGTAAATTCTGTGGAAAGGTGTATCCGGTTTTCCTTAACACGTTTTCCCCCAAAAAACATAATAAATGGTTCACATGATATGTACCGAAATATTTAGTTTGAAAAAATTATGTTTGATGTTGTGACTATTAATATTTGATGTTTGAGGTAGAAAAAATGTTTCGCCATTTCATGCGTGTCGTCAAATAATGTATTCCCTGTCTACCATAGTTCGTAAACATATCGCATAAACATCTTACGTCACATCGTCACAATATTTTGACAACTCGCTTGAGAAGTTGAGTCGCTAACGACAACAGAATAAAGAAATTGCCCGTTTTTCTGATTATTTCTTTAATAACACAAACTCCGTAACTTGTAGTAAATTTAAAATTGATATACAGTTTTTTTTGTTACTGTTTCAAATTTATATATTTACTAAACTATACATGTTAAGAGAAAGACATTAGCAAAATGGATAACACGGAAAGTAGTGGTGCAGTCCTAAAATTGGATTTAATATGTCGAACTTGCTTAAATGAATCGAATAAAATGAAATCGATATTTATTGATGATGGAGGTTTTATAGTTAAAATGTTACTGACGTGTTCTGGATTAGATGTTAGTATAATTATATATATTTCTTAGTTGGTCACGATTATTGATGTTTGTAATCCTGTTTCGCAGATTGATAAACTGGATGGTTTCCCAACCAATATATGTTCAGTATGCTTAGATAAATTATATATTGCGTATGAATTTCACCAGCAATGTAAAATATCCCACAATGCTTTAGTAAATTTTATGGGAATTGATTTAAATAGAAAATTTGATGAAGATCGATTCGAAACGGAGGCAAATGACCGGTTGAATAATTTTGATCTTAAAATAGAAAATGTACAGGAAGAACTCCCCTTTCTAGAGCCCGAGATATCTATACTAAATGTATTCGATAAAAACGTTGAGATGCAAGACTACATTGATTATAATAGTTGGAATATGAACGACATTGAGAATGGTAACGAAGAGAAATATGTGGTATCCAGCGGTTCGGACATATTCATTATAAATTTTAAAAAAGATGATAACATTGTTGATGAATATGATGGTAACAATTTTACTGATAAAATAATTAACTGTCATACGAAAAAGTACTCGTGTTCTCAATGTGATAAACAGTTCGATAAACTTAAAAGCCTACAACATCATCGAAAAACACATTTGAACTTCAAAACATTTACGTGTGAGCTATGCAATCAATCGTTTTATCATATGGCCCATAAGTCACGTCATATGAAGCAACATTTAAAACGATTCAAATGTGACGAATGCAATGCAACCTTTACACGTTCGGACAATTTACGAACACATCGCAAAAACAAACATGAATCAAAAAAGCAGCCCAAGGCAGAAATATGTAAAATATGTCAAAAATCATTTCCATCCCAAGAAGCTCTCAACTATCATATGATATTCCATCAAGAATGGTTTTGCAGCTATTGTGATCAAAAATTTGATAGTAAAGACAACCTAAACAATCATTTAACGCAAGCACATATCGGTAAGAAAGCTTTTAAATGCGAGCATTGCAATAGACGCTTCGCAAGTCTAGAACTAAAAATAAGTCATATGAGACAACATTCAAAAGTGAGGCCTTATACATGTGATGAATGCGGTCGGGGGTTTACACGGCGGGATAATTTGCGTCGACATCGAGAAAATCGACATGGTGTACATAAATCACTTTAGAATTAAAAATTATGATCTATAAAATTTATGATGTATATGAAAATGAAACAATTCCATATGAGGATTGAGGAGTACCAAGGCGTTATGAATTGGATAGGTAAATTCTATTGAAGGATTCAGTTCAGGTTTTAAATCAGGTTTTGCTCATTTCTATGAGAAACTCTAAACAGTGTTAACTTCATATCTTAAACATAATGCTATATAAATATATGTATAGATAAAATCATATTATGGAAATTCATTTTAAATTATGATAAAATCATGTTTTCGGTTTTGGCGCCAAATATTTGTACGAGAATTTATATTAACGAGTACTTTAAACTTCATAAGACTAAAATTGACCCTAAATTAATGTGTGTAAACATCTCGCATATCATCAACAATATTTATAATGAAATTTTACTATAAAATATAATTAAAATTATTTAAAAATTAAACAAAATTGATTTAATAAATCAAATACTTAAAAGTTTTAAAGTATTAAAAAAATGCGACAGTAGCGCCATGCTGCAGAATATTAGTTAATAACCCCTGCATCACCCTATATACCATATACAAATCATTTATCATTCACAACAACGCTTTGACAGTCCGTAGTTTGGTTTTGCAAAGTATTTTTAAAATAAAACAAAACCAACGTATTTATTAATAAAATTTAATTAAAAATATCAAAAACATGTCTCCAGCTAAGAAAACCATCAAAAAAAGGCAAATGGATTCGTTGTGTCGTACTTGCTTACAAAAATCTGAATATATGAAGTCCATATTTGCGGATAATGATGAAGTTTGTAAAATGATAAAGTTATGTTCCGGAATAAGTGTAATTGGTTTGCATTACCTAATTATTATGTTATTGTAATATCCTTGTATATTTGTCTAGATTAATGTACAGGATGGATTATCTACCAACATCTGCTCGGACTGTTTGACAAAAGTATATGCAGCATATGAATTTCAAAAGCAATGTAAGATGTCGCACAAAATATTATTAAAATTTAAGAAGAATAAAATAAAATATGATTCCCTAAACGAATCGCACACGCAGGTTAAATCTACAGTAAAAGAATATAGAGGTTTTTACCCAGGCAAATTATGTGAAACAAAATTGACAGATCAGTCTATGATCAAAGTATCGGAAGACGATAACACTGATCTCAAACCTCCAGTAAATGTATCGATTAAACAGGAACCAAATGATGACATTTTTAGTGAAGATGATAACGCTCCGCTTAGCGTATATTCAAATAATATATCGTTAGTAGTTCCTAAAATAGAAATTGATGCAAATAATTTTGGTAATCATGAAATATTCGGATGTTACAATAAAGAAAAACATCAGTGCCGACAGTGTGAAAAATCATTTTCTAAATACAAAGATCTGCGACGTCATCGTGCCACCCATACACGGGCAAAACAAATAAATTGTGATCAGTGCGATAAAACTTTTTGTAGCTTAGAACGCAAAAAGAGTCACATGCTGATACACTTGGGTATCAAACCTTTCCAATGTGACATATGTCTTTTATTTTTTAGACGGAAAGATATTTTAAGGAGCCATGTAAAAAAACATCATAATGAAGAATAAAACCACTAAGTGTACCAAGAAGTCTAATAACAACAAGCTATCATAAAACTGTTCAAACTCAACTTTTCTGGTTGAATTGTTTGTTTTTATTTTCGAACACGTTATATTTTTATTGTTACTTGTGAAAACAAACAAATTTTTTTAATAAAATATTTTTTCTAATAAATTTAACTATATATCAACTCAATTCCTCTACGTTTGACTTATCATAAAATAATTTAACGAAAACTTGATACCGTTAGTACGTGAGAATCTTAGGGTTGTAAATAGAATAAATAGTTGCTTTCCAATCGACCAACCGCTAGTACCCGCTAGTATAAATATAATTAGGAAGCAAAATGTGAATAATCAACAAATGAAGGAGAATAGGATTCGGGCGTGTTAACCGCAAAAATTTAAGTCGGGTAGCTGTCAATCCAACAAGAAATTCGACGAAGAACAATGACTGCTTAAGCTGCATATTGTATTCATTACCATGGAAAAACTTAAACTTACATTAAGAAAAACATTAAAAAATGTTACATATCTTAAACATACATAAAACTTAAGTTGCAATATAATAATAAAAAAAATATATTGATAAAATTTTGGTTTTGGCGCAAAATATTTGTACTAGTATTTATATTGACGAGTATTCCTTTAGAACTTCATGCGACAAAGTCAAGGATTAATAAAAATGCGCCACAGAATATTATGCGATATTCTTTGGAAAAAAAAAAAGTTGCTCTGACAGCTAAAAAGTGCTCTTTTTGCTCGAAACACGTGCGTTTTTGACATAACACATTCTTTGCAAATGATCTCGAGCACTTTTTTTTTTGATCTCGAGCACTTTTCAAAAATCGAGATTTTTTCACAGATTTACCCACACATATAAATTTTTAAATGCCAAAACAATATAAACAAAAACAAAACGCCATTTTTAATTTCTTTTGTGAACTATATTTTGTCGAGAATGTGTGAAATTATCAAAATTAAATAAAAAGTTAATAACAATAATAATAAAGGATTATAATAAAATAAATCTATATGTTTTAAACGACCATACTATGAAATTTATGTTTGTGTAAATTGTGTAGCATCATAATTTGTATTTTATTTTCACCAATACATCGGCAAAAAGAGCAATTTTTTTTTTCGTATTCTTTGATAAAAAAAAAGTGCTCTTTTCTCTCATTTTGCAAAGAATATCACATTAGTTAACAACCCTTGAATCACATGATGATACACTTGGGTATCAAACCTTTCCAATGTGACATATGTCTTGTATTTTTTAGGCGGAAGGATAATTTAACGACCCATATAATAAAATTTCATAAAAATAAAAACCCTAAGTGTAGCAAAAAGTCTAATAACAAGCTATCATAAAACTGTTCAAACTCAACTTTTCTGGTCGAATTGTTTGGTTTTATTTTTAAACATCCTTTTTTATTGTTACTTGTGAAAAACAAACAAATTTTTTTAATAAAATATTTATAAACTTAAATAACGTATTTATTTTTCGAATAAATCGTGTAATTAACTATATATGACTTGAAAACGCATTCATCTAATTCTAGCCATTTTTAATTTCAACTCAATTTCTCTACGTTTGAATTTTTGGAGTAAATAAATGTAATTAGGAAGTCAAATATGAATAATCAAAAAAACAGGACATTAGATACAGGAATATTGGCTTCGAGCGTGTTAAACCGCCAAAATTTAAGTAGGGTCAATCCGTAATTATTGTGTAATACGTATTTGACATTTTATTGACAACATATCTTATTTTGTCATATTATATTTAATTGACAACATATCTTATAAAAATAATTTAAACCATAGAATATTTGTTAATTTAGCTATTTTTAGTTAATTTAGTTATTACATAATAATCAAAATGGATCTAATAGCAAATCAAGATGTTAAAAAAGAGTTGGTATGTCGAACATGTTTGAATGAATCAAATAATTTGAAACCATTTTTTATGGATGATGGCAATGAGATATTTAAAATGTTACAGTGCTGTTCCGACTTAAACGTTAGTATTCCGAGTTTATATATACGGAATATAGTTAAATAACTCTTTTATCGGTGACTTCTAGATACTTTCAATGGTTGGATTCTCGAATTATATATGTTCAGTTTGTTTGAATAAGGCGCAGATTTCTTATGACTTTCAACAACAGTGCGAAATTTCGCATAATACGTTCATCAATTTTATGAGAGATCATCCAGACGAGACATACGAAGCAAAGATGAAAAACTCAAACCGGGTTCATATAATTAATGGCGGAAGTGCGTGTAAAGGCCTGATGAATACGGTATGTCGCACGTGCTTAAATGAGTCGATTAATATGAAACCACTATTTGTAGATAACGAAAACAATATTTATGAAATGTTGCAGTTTTGCTGTGGATTGAAGGTACAGAAACCAATGTTTTTTTTTAGTTATGTAATGGTAACTGTTTGATTTTAGATTCATGCTATGGATGGATCACCGACCAATATCTGTTCAGATTGTTTGAATAAACTGAATATTTTCTATGAATTTCGAAAGCAATGCGAAATTTTTGTAAATTTAAATCAATCCAAAATTTGTGGAGAGTTGAATTGGAATATTAAAAAATGTACATCCAGTTTTGAAATTTATGATTGTGGTATGTGTCCTAATCGGTACTCTACGTTATCCCAGCTTCAGGAGCATTTTAAGAACGATCATCAATCGAATGAATGTGAAATAAAGTTAGAGTTGTCGGATAATTTGATCTCGGATGCAGTCGACCTTGTAATGGATTGTGTCGAGGAAAAATACAAAATTTCAGAAGCTGGTGAATATGATCATAACGACCCAAACGATGGCCACCAAAGTGATAAAGATGAGAAAATATCTTTACATCATAAAATCAAATCTAATGATAGTGATGTACAAAATGTGCCTTCGATCATATTGAATGATAAAAAAAGTAACATCAGGCGGCGACTAAATCTCACAGTACCCAAACCAGAAAGTTGTAAAATTTGTAGAAAATCATTCTCAACGCCAAGAAATCTACTACTTCATATAAAACTTGGGCATCCTACTGATGTAATTAGGCAGCTCGGAAATGTTAATATTCCAGAGGGAGTTAAGGTCGAAGACACACCTGTACCTCTGACTTGTACGGTTTGTAATCTAACGTTCGACATTAAATACATTTATTACCAACACATGCAATCAGAGCACAAAAATATTAAATTGTTCCAATGTAACCAGTGCAATTCAAAATTTGCCCAAATGAATCAACTGCGTCGACATGAAAAGACACACGTGAACATCAAATCGTTTTCTTGCGAACAATGCGGTTTGTGCTTTTCTCAAGAATACAATAAACGTCGTCATATGCGAACACATTTAAACATTACACCTTACAAATGTGAGCAATGTGATAAGACGTATACACGAGCAGATAAATTACGAATGCACCTTCAGAATCAACACAACGTTGAAGTGATTAAAATGCATCAGTGCAATCAATGTGATCGCAATTTTTTTCATCTTAAACAACTAGAACGACACCTAAAAAGTCATTTAGATATGGGAAGTAATCCATGCGAAGAGTGCGGCATGGTCTTCGTTACCAAGTTTAACAAAATTCGACATATGCAAACACATTCAAATATCGATCCATACCGTTGTGACGAGTGTGATATGGGCTTTAAAAGAAAGGATGGTTTACATATGCATAAAGTAAATCGTCACGGTGAAAAGAGTGACACAAAATCGATGCCAATCAAACCAGAAATCTGTGAGATTTGTGAAAAGGCGTTCACAACACCAGGATATTTGAAGGCCCACATGCAACTTGGGCATCTAGCGGTTAAGACAGGATCGTTTTTATGCTCCGAATGTGGATTGCTATTTTCTCACCACAGCAAATTAATTTATCATATGCGACAACATAGTGGAGAGAAACCATATAAATGTACAGTTTGTAACAAAAGATTCGCCCGAACTGGTGATCTAAACAAGCACGTTCGATGCCATACGAAAGATAGGAAATATTTATGCACACTGTGTAATAGAGGATTCTATTGTGCCAACCATTTACGAGTCCATACCAAGAGATTACATTCTCGAGAACGACCTTATAAATGTCCACATTGTGATAAAAGTTATATCCAACGATATGAACTCGCTAACCACATTCAGCGACACGCAGGTAAACTATTGAAATGCAACATATGCGGTGATTTTGTCGACGAGTCTCTCATAACTCAACATAAATATGAAAATCACCAAACTATTGAGAAAACCGATGTTATCGATAAGTTCATCAGTTGGTTTGTACGATTAATTACTAATAAGCATGAAGAGCATTTAAATAAAAAATATAATTGCACGATATGTGGAAAAGGATTCCCTCGTGCATATAGTCTTAAGCGGCATAGTAAATGCCATACTGGAGAACGACCTCATAATTGTACGCAGTGTGATAAAAGTTTTCCTGAAAGATATGATTTAAGGAAACATATGAAGCGAGTTCATACACAAAATGAAATATAAATAAAATTCTTTTTTAATTATTTATAATCTGCATTTAATTTTGTAAGGAGTTTGGCTTAATTCTGTTTATAGGGTGAAAGTACTACCTAGAGTGGAAAGTAACTATTTGCATAGAAGATGGATTGTCATCTTTAGATATGCTTATGTGATGCTTAAATGACGTTTCGTAAACATTACGTTTTTACAACGCTCAAATTGAATTGTAACTTTCTTCTTGATACTTTCTGTCAATATATGTAGCTCCGATCTCGGAATCTGCAAAACTTCAGAATATGGATTTGATCTGTCGAACCTGTTTAAATAAATCGGATAATATGAAACCGATATTTTTAGTCGATGAAAATGGGAAGTGTATATCTAAAATATTTGAGTCATGTTTCGGATTAAATGTAAGTACCTTAATAATAGAAGTATGTGTATTATTGGTTCATGGAATATCTGTCATTATCTTTGGCTAGATTCAACAACTGGCCGGATTTCCAACCAGCATATGTTCAGGCTGCTTAAAGAAAGTAAATAGTTCGTATCAGTTTCGACAACAATGTGAAATATCTTATAATGTGTTGTTGGATAGTATGGACGCTAATATGAAATGTAGACTCTGTTCAAAACAGTATACATTGCTGACGCATCTTCAGGAGCATTACACGTGTGATCACCCAGATGAGATATATGAAATCCGACTGGTTGATACCAATTTATTAAACACTAACGAAAATGTAAATAAATTACCCAAGGTAGAAAAATCAATAATGAGTGAAATTAAAATGGAATATTTCGAGGAAAAATTCACCATCAGTGAGCCAGAATCATTAGACGATGAAAATAATTTGTTTAATGTTGGAACAAAATACGAAACTGAACGAGAAAGTGGCCCGCTAGAGGATCCGATTCGGGATGCAACCGACCTTCGAACAAATTTATTAAATGACACTGATAAGCAAGATGAACCCTTTAGTTGTACTCTTTGTACATTAACGTTCGAACAGGAAATTGACTATCATCAACATATAGAATCAAAGCACAATAATATAAAAGTACATCAATGTGATCTGTGTGACAAAAAATTTTCCCGGCCTAAACTTCTACAAATCCACCAAGCTACTCATTTAGATGTGAAATATTATCCATGTGAAAAATGTGATAAACGATTCTACTGTTTAGAGAACAAAACCCGTCATATGCAACAACATACAAACAACAAACCATATAAATGTACCGAATGTGATACTGGATTCACAAGAGCGGATAATCTACGAAGGCATCGAGAAAATCGACACACTAAACGAAATAATAAGCCTGCACCACCGAAAACCGAAATCTGCGATATTTGTCAAAAAGCGTTTACAACTCCAAAAAACCTCCTCTTTCACATGAAAGCACATCGAACCGTTATTGATTGGACATGTAAATTCTGTCAGCTAAAGTTTAACACGAAGCAAGAGCACAATGATCATCAAAAAATACATATTAAAGAGCGACCGTTTCTTTGTTCTGAGTGCGGTTTGCGATTTAGTCGTAACGATTATCTGATTGTCCATATGCGACGTCACAAAGGCGAGAAACCATTTAAATGTAAATTCTGTAATAAAGGATTTCCTCGATCGAGTGATGTAACCATGCACGAACATTATCATACAGGAGAAAAAAAACATTTGTGTACAACATGCGGTAAAGGATTTCAACGTGCCTATAATTTATTGGTGCACACACGAGTGCACACTGGTGAACGGCCTTATAAATGTTTACATTGTGATAAAAGTTTTACCCAAGGTAATGATCTTAAGGCACACGTTCGGCGTCACACAGGCGAATTATTCAAATGTGATATATGTACGGAAGGCTTTGTCCATCTCTATCATTTAACACAACACCAACGTAAACAGCACGGAATCGATAACAAATCGCGTATAGGACGAGTTGAGAAATTTATAAAGCCTACAACTACAGCCACAAATCTTGTTAATGAGAAATAAATTATAAATATATTATAAATGTATTTTATTATAAGAACTATTTAATGTACTGTTAATCGATATAATGCTACGGAGTTTCTAAGGTATCGAATTCAAATTCTAATATATCATTTACCACTGATATTTCATTAGTTGCTTTCCAACCGCTAGTAGTTCGCTGCGTGTCTGCTAAATTTAATATGGTTCATTCAGCAAAGATAAGAACCAAACTATTAGCGGTTGGGCGATTGGATAGCAACTATTTTAAACCTAGTAATTCGTTAACAGATTATATATTTAGTTTTAAATTTTACTAACCATTTTCGATAAAACTAATGCTTCAAAACATTCAGTCTAGAAACTGTAACCTTTTGAACCGTTCTGGTCTTACAAAGAAGTCTGTATGTCTGTTTCTATCTTTGCAATCTGTTTTGGGGTTCAAGGCTCTATCCTAACTCTTACGCGATTCGCTTATTTACGTCCTACTTTACGCCATTACATAGGCAAATCAAAGACGCACGGCTATAAGTCTGATTTACGTGGAGTCATTGCATAGTTCCATATCAGCCGATAGTACTGATATGGAAAGAATGAGTTGTCTCATGAATTTTATGCTCCAACTATGGGGTCATAGATGTGTTCATTAACACCATCGATCGTAATCAGATGGAAAAAATCCCTTTTGCATCCTGCCTCTGTCGGGATTCGAACCAGTTACCTCCCGCTCCAATTGCCGTAGCTATTTTTTAACCACTGCACCATTTGGAACTGTCGGTAACACTTATTGAAAATGGAACATTTTCAGTGATATTATTATATAAAAAGAGGTTGTATTGTTCTGAACCTGATTAGGTTGAAAAACTTACTGAGTGTTCTATTGAACCGGGAATTCATCTTTCAGATTAGCTTCCATCTGATTGAGGGTACGTAATAATATATCTGTAGAAAACTAATTGAGTTTAAGATGAATAATCGGGTTTACAAGCCGTTGGTGGCCCGTACCGTGTCAATATTACATACTCCATACTTTTGACAGATCGCTTTCTGCTACGTGGAGCAATCGTCGCAGACAGCGATTGTTTTCTCCTGCCACAAGGAGAAATAGCTGTATCATACGCTTTACAACAACACGCAGACCGTGACTGACCCATCGTATTTACTGTTCTTTAATTGAATGAACAATATCTACAAATAGATAATCACGCGCATGATTCTTCACTAGAATACTAAAAAGCATATCCGTTTCAAAGTACCTACTAAGGGTGTATACTCACCAATATTTTAGGGATGATTTTCCCAAAAATTATATACAACAGTAATTCTATGCTGTTCAAAGAAGGGATATAAAAATCATCTTTGACGAGAGCGACCCTAATAAAAATTGGGTATAACGCGCCTTCTGTGCTTTGAGCATAAGTTTACCCCTCTGATTATCAAGACTTTTGAATTAATGTAATCAATTCCAGGCGAACGACATTTTTTAATTTCAGGATGGTTTCTCAATAAACATACCTATTTATTCAATTACAGTTTCCACAACACGCGTGGAACATTAAAATGGCCAGAAAATATCAATTGAAAATATAAAATTCGTTTAGTTGTTCTTCTTGCAAGAACAGCACGGTAAAGGACATGCGATTGTAAACCAACTTTACCCTTGATTATAGGCTATACTTAGTTGCTCAACGACTTTACTCTTCAAACAATTCTGTTTAGGGGCTAATATATATACCCAGCCTGCTGAGTGGCATGGACAATGAAGCTTTTCCATTCATCATTCATCAGACTGGTAATTAGGTTACCTTACATCAGTGAGCTTATACACATAAAATTAATAGGTTGACTAATCTTATACGCAAGCAGACTTACACATTCAACTATCGACCACTGGAAGTTTAACACAGTCTTTTTACTTATAATTCACAGTCTTTTTACTTATAGTCGCCGGATGTAGCTTAATGGTTAAGAGAGTTTCTCATCATGCCGCGGTCTCGAGTTCGATTCCCGCCGTTGACCAAAAATTAACATGCAACCGGATGACATAAAAATGCGAGTGTGTAAAAAACATTCGTTGGGCTAACCACCTACAATGTGCACCATTCGTTAAAATGGTTAGTAAGGTCTCAGTTGAGACGCGGTAAGGGCCGTTTACGGCCTTATAAGCCATAGATAAATTTTACTTATAATCCAATGATATAAAACCAACTCTAAGATATCTAAGCTCTACTGTGTATACAACGTATAGCGTTGGAACACATGGTCTCCACTTTTAAACCTTAATTTTAGTCGAAAGATCAGCGCAGAGTTTAATACAGTTTAAAATGAAGTTTTTGGCACACTTTTAGACATTTTTGTACCGCTTCACATCATCTTGGTGTATCCTAAATTCGACATTTGGGCTCTTAGTGTTTCTTCAGAGGTTCGAATGGTTCCATCGAAAACAGAAGCAAGATATATTCTGTATAACTGAAGCAATGCACTAATATGTTGCACTATTGACCTTGTATTGCATAAGTGTATAGTTGCGCTCATATCTCTGTTTATAAAATAACAATATCGAGTAATAACAGAGTTGTGAGGTTTATTACTTTCCATGTCAATACAGTTTAGTATAATATATGTAAATAGGCGGTTAGATTAGATGAACAAACACTAATTTTCAGATCAGTTATCGTTTTAATCTTAGTACTTAAATATTTTGTTGTTACTATAACTATAATTCTAAGTCGTGGTTTACTTTCGGTATTGACTTTCTTGATCGTCTACTTGTCTATATAGTCGCATTTAATTGGACAATCTTTAATGTTCATGCTGATTAAGGGTATTTGGTTTGTACACAAAAACTATATTTTATCGATTTTACTAGGTACCTTTTGTCTCATTTGTAATTTAACTCTCCCTTATCAGGCGGTTTTTTGTTATTTTGTATTCATTGCACTAATTTAATTATTTTGTTTTGTTTAATGCAGACTGCTACTTATCGTTAATTATTCGCTATATGCAATCTTTAAATTAAAATTTTGTCACAGAACTTGTAACGTGATGCAAAACTAACATATGAACAAGAATGTTATGTAATAGATTTTAAATAAGTAAGTGGCCAATATGGATTCGTATAAAGGAAGCTTCTCAATCATTCTAAACTTTGATTTGATATGCCGTACGTGTTTAAAAAAATCAAATGATATGAAATCGATTTTTATGGATGATGGGAATCAAGAACTTCATAAAATGTTACAGTCATGTACCGACATAAATGTAAGTACATTCATGTTTTATGTTCATATATAATATATCATGGTTTGGGTTTAATATTGTGTTGTGTTTGTCTAGATTCTAGATAAACTGGATCGTTTGCCACCTAATATGTGTTCAGAATGTTTAAATAAAATGCGCATCTCGTATGAATTTCGTCAGCAATGTGGAATTTCAATGAATGCATTGGTCAATATGATTGAGACATTGGAGAACGAGAAAATTGACTTTGGCGCCAAAAACGGGTCCTCTTCACAAGAAATAGATATACAAGTGGTGAATGATTATAAACTATATAACAGTTTAAGTAAAGTAGTTGAAGAAGGAAATCATTTGAATTCTGTTGACCACTTGAGAATCGAACAAGTACATGAGAATTACATGGTTCCTGAATTAAATTTTAAAGACGATGAAGAATATGATCACAAAGATGAAATAAGTGTTGGCAATGAAAATGTGAATTACGGAGTAAGTAGTGATTTCATCAGCAACTATAAATATAATAATCCAAAAGTGCAACCAACTTCACCAATTGCTAATTCTTATAACGTGGTCGAAAAAGATCAATTAGATTCGAATCTAATCGATCTTACAATGGACTGCTTTGAAGAGAAATACTTGATTACCGAAACTAGTGCATTTAACGAATATCATCAAAACCGGGAATGTAGCGATGAAATTGTTTCTTTTTGTGAAACAAAATCGTTGGACAATGGTGGAACGCCACGAAACTCGGCCAATAGTCGGGGCATCATTGTTTCACCTTCAAGCACCGATATTTGTTGTATATGTCAAGAGGCGTTTGTCACACCTAAACTTCTTCTAATCCATATGAATAAATTTCACAAAGATGATTTAAAACAGATGTCAAATCACGAGTTCGATAAAAATTTTGAAAAAGCCGTTGAAATATACCAATGCGATCGATGTTCAAACAAATATAAAATGTCAATCGAGTTAAACGAGCATATTATGCAGGAGCACCCACATCAGTCATGCGAAACAATATTGGATGATATGAATTTGAGCATATCTAACGAGAATTATAATAAAGTATCCATTACAGAAATGTGCTCAAGTGTAATTGACCTTACAATGGAATGTGTTGACGACGTGATTTCCGAATGCAACGTATCGTGTAACTATAATCATGCCAATTATGAATATCATCAGAACGATAAAACTTTTGACGATGAGCTAAGCTGCGATTTATTTTGTGAACCGAAAAATGATCAAATAGCAGAGAATTCATTCAATAGCCAGTACATACATTTAGCACCATCAACTGGAATCAATTGTCCAATATGTCAAAAGACGTTTACGACACAAAAACAATATTTATTCCACATGAGAATATGCCATAAGCCACTTAAGAAATGGATGGCTGTTTGTAAGTTATGTAACCGAACGTTTCATGAACAATTCAATTACTTTCAGCACATGAAATTAAAGCACAATAACGATAAGATGTTAGAATGTAATAAATGTGATGCTAAATTCTCGTTGTTTCGTGATCTACAACGGCATTATAATTTACATTTGGATATGCCATTTTATAATCAGGAGATCTGGGATAAGGACTATAACTTTCACAAGGATATACATCGGAACATAAAACAATTCAAAGACCTTGATCTACGGAGACAATGTGAGTTTCTATGTTTAATTTGTGAAAACCGTGCTGGAAGTGTTCTTAAGTGTAATGATCGCAGTCACAAACTATTCAAGTGTAATATAAGTGGTGGCCGTTTTCGGAACTTAATAAACCATAGATGTATTAAGCACGATCGGAAAAGATTCAGAAAGTGTAATAATTGCGGTGATATTTTTTTCTTTATTACAAAACACAAAGTTAATATGCGCGGAAAGAAGTTGCCTAAAAGATGTGATATATGTGGTAAAAACTTCCTGTATTTACAACGGCACAAACGTATCGTTCACGGTTTCGATAAGAATAAATCGATTGATAAATTCATAGTTTGGTTTATGGACAAGCTCAAAGATATCAATTAATATTTGAAGATTCATCATAAACTGTGTGGTATGATATTATTATGGGATTTTGTAAATACAATTTATTTAATATAATATTAGAGTATTTTACAATAAAGTTTTAGTAGAATCTTGTACAAAGTTTTGCAGCCGAACCAATCTCAACTCTTCAACAATTTGGTTTTAATGAAGCAAAAAAAAAAAATGGTGTTCAATGTAAAGAGGGATGCTGATACAAGAATCAATGAACCTAAAGTTAATAATTTAGCGTCTGTTTTTCGAAATAGACATAAGTAGTGTTAGTTAGGAACGAGTAATTATGAATTCGTTTTATATGAACTTTTTCGTTTACCAACACACAGCATAATCAAACGAAGGTTGATAATTTCGTTTGATTTTGCTGGTGCATAAAAAATATAGGCTTGTGTAAACACTTCGGTTTTGTATCCAAGAGTACAACTAGCGCCAAAGATAAATTACAATTTTTGCTACTTGGTTAATTTCTGATCAGAATGTGTTTAGGGTAAGCTGACCCCTGTATACCTGTCGCCAGTAATTAGTATAGCTAATGACATTTCGTTTATACCATTGCGAGATTTACAATAAAATTTGTTTACAAAAAATATAATTTATTTTTCTGCTACAAAACATCAATAATTTTGTTTATTAAAAGTATATAAGAAAATCAGTTTAGTTTATAATTTGAAGTCAATAATAAAGGGAATAGTATTAGAATTTCAATTCGAGGCGTTCCACCGTTTAATGTAATCAAAATGAAGACGAATACCACAGCCACTCTGAGAATGGATTTAGTTTGTCGCACATGTTTGAATAAATCTAATAATATGAAACCAATATTTACTGATAATGGAGTTTGTATTGATAAAATGTTACAGTTTTGTTTTGATTTAAATGTAATTTTGTAATATTTGACTATATGCCAGTGGGTAATGTTAACATTTTCATATCTGTTTTATCTAGATGCACCCTGAGGATGGTTTCCCATCCAATATATGTTCGGATTGTGTACATAAAGTTTACATTTCTTATAAATTTCGTCGACAGTGTGAACTTTCTTACAATACATTGGTAAATTTAATTGGAACTCCAACAAATACTGTTGAATTAGACTATGAAACATCACACGAATCTACTACAGACCCAAATGTTCAATTGGTGAACGATTCAGAACTGTACCAATGTAGCCTGTGTCCCAATCAATATGCAAAACAGTCCCGGTTGCACGAACATTTAATGAGTGACCATCCAGTAGATTCGAACGAAACGGTAAAACCAAATACGACTATATGCATAACGAATAACAATGTTTACGAAGTGCAACAGGAAAGTAGTTACTTAAGTGAGACAGATCTTATAATGGACTGTATTGAAGAAAAATATCATGTTCCCGATATAAATCTAACCGTCATAAATACGACAGAGAATCATTACAATGGGAATGATTACCATCAATTTCATAATGAATGTGAAGCAGAGTTTGATAATGAACAGTACATTAATAATTCTGAAATACCAAATCCGATAATCAACGATGGTTTGCTGGTCAAACGTGGATCTAATTCTTTGGAAGATAGTGATAATAGAATTTTCAATTCGCGGACAAATACTAACCCGGTTAAAAAAAATATTCGTGAATCAAATAATTCTCTGGTGTGTAATTTATGCAATCTTACGTTCAAGAAAAAGTCCAAATATTTTCAGCACCTTAAGAATCAACATAGCGAGTGGTCTTTTAAGTCTTTGAAAAAGAAAAAAGTTAGACAAAATCGTCCAACTGAGCTATTCGAATGTGACAAATGTGATAAGGTTTTTAGACAGAATATTAGTTTGATAAATCACCAAGAGAAAAAACATAGTGATTGGGGCATAAAGTATTCGCTGGTGAATAATTTTTTAACCTCACGACATCACACTATTCATAAGAATGCTGAAGGGAGAAAGTATGTTTGCACTATATGCGGTAAATCATATGATTATGTTTTTGAACTTAAGTTGCATGTTCGGCGACATACAGGCGAAAGATTAAAATGCGATATATGTGGCGATAGTTTCTTTCATCTTAAGCAACACAAACGCAATAAACATGGACAAAAGCCACGGCACAAGTGTGATATATGCGGTGACAGTTTTCTATACTTGGCAAAACACAAACGTAATCTGCATCAGGACAAAAAAAAGTTGCAATGCAATATATGCGGTAATAATTTTCTATGCCTATCACAACATAAACGGAAGGCGCATGGCATTGATGAGAAAGCGGTCAAGAAATTTATCACTTGGTTTATAGCCAAGGTTAAGATTTTAAATAATTGAGTAATTTTATCGGTTAATATCATCTACATTTTATTTATGATTATTGTTCTGAGTCACTGTACTCTAGTTTGTTTTATAACTATCTTTTAGAAGTTGTGAGACTTACAATTTTAATAAAATATCCTTTTCGAAAAAAATGTGGAACATTTTAGTACATCTTAAAGAGGAACACTTAGAACTATTGTTTAACTACATATAAAGTCACTTTACAATTATGCAAAATCGCTGGTAATTTAAATTTTTGATCAAACTATTTTCTTTGTCATTTATGTTACAGCACAGTGCTTACTTGTGTTGTTACTTGTGTCGTTTAAACTGGCATTTGAAAACGTGTCGTTTTGTTCGATCGTTGTTTCCAAACATGTCGTTTCAATTTTCATCGGTGGTACTAGTTGTTGCTCTATTTTATAGTCCATGATATTTCTCATCTTGCCTACTGTATTGTTCAAAAGTGTTTAATTGTTTTATACTTATCAGCTTTGTTGTCAGTTAATTCGATTACGGATGTCCAAATGTTTAATTTACGTAGCCAATATGCACATTTAGGAGCACCATACCACCTTACAGTATAGTTATGTATGTCATAAGGAAAATTGTGCACTTAATCTATTGCACTTTTAACGGCTGGGCCATTTATGGCCTTTAGTCGTAATGCAGGATAATTAAGTTTAAATTAACAAATTGTTCGTTTTTCTTTTAACAAACCAGCCTGCCATCTCTTGTGATTTATTATAACCCTGCATACCCAACCTCGCAAACATTTCACATAAATAGTTGACTTCATGTTGGTATCGAATTATGACATTTTGATCATATAAAAAGATTTGTATGGTGGCTGAGACGTACAAAGTGTTTACAAAAATATCAAAAACGAAAAATTTATTAGAAATCTGAATTCCTCAAATACAATATTGAATTCAAAAACACAACAAAAAACAATGCATTTTAGCTAACGTATCCGTGTATAAAGTTTAAAGTTTATTTGTATAATAATTTGAACACAAGAACGAAGACTGCTGCCAAAATGGATCCGATCACGGGAAATGCTATAGTTCTGAAAATGGATTTGGTATGTCGAACGTGCCTCAATGAATCAACAAATATGAAATCGATATTTATGAATGATATTTGTAAAATGTTACAGTCGTGTTCTGGATTGAATGTAAGTATTTTGTGTATCACAAACATTTTCTTTGGTTATGTTAACTGTTTTCCTATTTCTGGCCCAAGATTCATGCAATGGATGGTTTTCCTACCAACATATGCACCGAGTGTTTAAACAAAGTACACATCTCGTACGAATTTCGACAGCAGTGTCAACTATCGCATAATGCGCTAGTAAATTTTATCGGGGCTAAAATGAATGGCGATCTAGACTCTGAACTAGAAAATAGATTACAAAATGAAAATACACAATCGGATACAAAGATGGTGAATGATTTTGAAATATTTAAGTGTAGTATATGTCCGAATCAGTATACAACGCTGGCACAGTTGCAAGAACATTTTGGGGGCGATCACCCAGACGAGGCACAGGAAGAAAAGTTGGAAGATGCTAATTTGGTCATTATTAATGGGAGTGCTGATGAAATATCGGAGGCAGATAACACTTCGAGTCCGTTTGACGATAAAACCGACTGTGGGGAAGACAAATTTATGATTTTAACGGATCCAGAACTTTCAGCCTTAAATTTTAAAGAGGATAATGATGAACAGGATCATGATCCGGATGAAGACGACGAATACCACCAGAGCGATGAAGAAACTGGTGATGAAAGCGACGATAGTCTTGCTAATGGCATGCTCATCTATGACGATGATGATGATATGAACAAAGATAAATCAGTCACAAGGCGCAACACTAAATCGTCGGATGAAGGTGGTCAGCAAGAAGAGCCTTCGAACTGTACCCTATGTAACATAACGTTCGAAAAGAAGTCTAAATATTACCAGCACATGGAATCACAACACAAGGAGATTAAACTGCATCAGTGCGATCAGTGTGATAAAAAATTTTCCCGTCTCACCCACTTGCGACGTCATCAAGTGACCCATTTAGACGTAAAACCATATCCTTGCGATCAATGCGATAAACGTTTTTCTCGTCTCGATCACAGAAATATACATATGAGGGCACATTCATATATTAAGCCATACAAATGTGAAGAGTGCGATAAAGCGTTTACACGACCGGCGCATTTGCGAAGACATCGGGAAAATCGGCACAATATGCCGGTTGAAAAGCCTACACCGTCCAAAACCGAAATTTGTGAAATTTGTCAAAAAGGGTTCACAACACCGAAATATCTTCAAATTCATATGAAAGTACATCGGGCGGTTAAGGAATGGACATGTAAATTTTGCCAACTGAAATTTAGTTCGAAACAAGACCACAACGATCATCAGAAGGTGCATGTGAATGAGCGACCTTTCTTGTGTTCAGAATGTGGATTACGATTTGTTCGTAATGATTATTTAGTAATTCATATGCGGCGCCATAAAGGTGAAAAACCTTACAAATGCAAATTTTGTGGAAAAGGATTTCCACGGGCGACCGATTTAACAGTACACGAAAGATACCATACGGGAGAAAAAACCCATTTGTGTACGATATGCGGTAAAGGTTTTCAACGTGCCTACAATCTATTGGTTCATACTCGTGTGCATACTGGTGAACGGCCATATAAATGTCCTCATTGCGATAAAAGTTTTGCCCAGGGTAATGATTTGAAGGCTCATGTTCGACGGCACACAGGCGAACGATTTAAGTGTGATATATGCGGCGATGGTTTTATCCAAGGATACCATCTAACGCAGCATAAACGCAATCAGCACGGAATCGATATGAAATCACATATAAGACGAGTTGAGAAGTTTATCACACCAATGGCCCAGCAGCAGCGAGTACTAGAACAACAAAAAATGGCACATGAGCAAAAAACAAACCCGAATGTGCCAACTGTACCAGTAAAACATTCGCAAACGATCGAGGACCTGCAAGACAACAAGTCAAATATTCCAAAATTAACCATTATTCCAGAGTTTGAATTGCGGCATCGAGAAATTGCTGCGTTAACATCTTCATCGCCACAGCTACAGCAGCAACAAGTTGTGTACACGACACAATCACAGGGACAGCAATTACCGACCACTATGCATAATATGATGAACGAAACGATTGTCAAAATGGAGCAGATCGATGAAATTAACCAGATCACGATAATGAACTATCAAAACTAAGCGAATGGGAGTGGGGAAAAGCTGATTTATCGAATTCATATTTTGGCAAAATAATCAAAACAGACCAGTTCATGTGTGATTAATTAAATTCATAGCCCAGTATTCAACTAAGCGTACATCGTCGTAAAGACAGGTGGAAGCCGCGCTGCTAAATACCAAATTTCTTGTATGTATAAATAAATTTCCTCCCATTTATATATTTTTCTAATGTAGGTGTTTTATGATTATATCTAATTTACGAAATTAACACATTTTTATTTGTATTTTTTAATAAAAATTATATATATACATACATTTTACAAATAAGCAAATTTTTACATCATAATCATTAATAGAATTAAATAATTAAACAAATGTAATTGTATTTATAATTTATATTTTATTTGTGAATAATAAAAGTTATTTTTAATTTACGAATTAGCCTTAAAATTCTAGTGTTTTTCGTCACCTATATCCTATCCAGCGCTTCCACCATTACGATACTGTTGCCGCGGATAACCTACAAAAAGTTCAAACGTTTTATCAAAAACCAGATTTATAACTATTTTATTTTGAATACTTACAACCATACCGACATTATTTTTGGTACCATCTCGACACTCTTCAATTGTATCATCAATAACGACATTCATAAAGGGATCAAAGCCGCGAAGAATACCAGTGACCGTACGTCCAGCATTTAGCTTCAGTTTTAGTGATTTGTCCATGAACCTAAACAATACAGCTATATTATATGAATTTATATATTAAATATATATTATACATTACTTTTTTAATTCTGGAGGATGTGCTTTCGACATTTTTATCTAATCAAATTAAATTATAACAATTCAGCGATAAACAAAAACGTTTAGTAAGGTTAGGATGATGCCTGTTTTGACGTTCATATGTTGTTGATAAAGGTTATCTCACACGATGTTTTTTTTTGCATATGTTGAGCAATATTAGAGCGGCGAACCTTAACTTTTTGAGCAACTGTTGTGGTTAATAGTTTTATTGTATTCATCTGTTTGGAATTCAATACATATATTACTACTCAGTGGTACTCTCAACCAATGAGTATATGATATTCAAGATATAGATTATGTTATCTCTAGCTCTCTAACATTTAACGATTTTATATTGAATTGTTTTGTTCCTATTTATCTTACTCTAAACCGAGTTGAGTTAGGTTCTAGAGGTTCTAGTTAACTCAATTCTATGTAAGAGCTAACATTACAAAAATGGACTACCGTATATTATAAAGAAAAAGTATTAAATTTAAGAGGGGAAGACCCATCCTTTAAGATGCATCAAATGCCGGGCTAAATTATTCATATTTATGCAATTTTCTTGACAGTTAATTATTTTTGAATTCATTTTTGGTTGAATTGAAGAGTTCCACAAGAATCCTAGTTTTTATTGGTACGTATATATGTCAGCTGAGAGCTCATTGTATATAGCCGATCTATGGAAGACATTTACCAATTAACTAAAACCTTGCGTTAACTAAATATGGGTTGTTTTACCGGGTTTTGATTTGATGACCCATCATAAACCTATGATTAACATACCATTCATTCCAACCCATATTAGAATATCATAAATTATTTTTGAATAATTTTATCAAAAAGAATGATAGTGCGGGGGTTGTAAATATTGCTACATTATTTCTTATCAATATTTTAATATAACTAATTGACTGTTTAAAAGTTGACTATAGTTTAGTCTTAAACTATGTTTAAAAGTATATCAATTGTACTTTGCTTAAAACTATTTGCTTTGTTCAGCTCGTAAGCTAGGCTACGGTTCACTAATAATTCTTAAGCAACAAGGCACATGACGATCCAGCTATATACAATCGGGTATCTTACTATCAATTCGGAAAGGATTATAAAATCTACACCATCCAAAGTTGTCCAAAAGTATTTGAGTTACCGTGCTATATTGTGTAGAACTGATAAAAATAAAGTTGATTGATAATGTATAGCATTATTTTATAAGTGATAAGGTGTTGGGATTATATACATTTTTCCGTTTATATTTATATAAAGTGACACGCATTGGTCATTAAGTGGTAGTATCGATTGTTATTTATAAAAATTATGTTTCCAACATTTTTAATTTTCGTGCTGGTCGTATCGGTCGTTAATGCAGCTTCACAAAATTTTATTATAAATGGAATTCAAGCTGACGCAGCACCTTCATTCGCACTTATAATCCATTCGGAGATTGTTAGCGGTGGCCATATTATAACCAATCGGCATATACTTACAGCTGGTCATGTAGTTCATGAGTATGCTTGTCTATTTACATAATATACATAATACATATGAGTTTTTTTTTATATATTTGCAATAGTTCGAATTTTTGGATTGTCGGTATTGGCGGTACCGAAGTAGGAAGTCTTAATTTACGGATGGTATCTGGGGGAATTCTCCATCCCGGATATAAATCAAATCCACGAGAAAATGATATTGGAATACTAATTCTGTTTCAAACGATCGTGTTCAACGAATTTATTCAACCAGCCACGTTACCCGATCCCGGAATAACGTTGCCGCTTACAAATGAACAAGGTCAAGTTTTGGGTTTTGGATGGACATCAGAATCAAATAATTTTAACAACGTATTAAAAGCCACTTTTCAACGTGTTCTTAATCCAGTTTTGTGTCCCGTACATTTTACTATAAATCCGGCATCACAATTTTGTGCCGCCGATTTAATCGGTTTAACGAATATTTGTTTCGGTGATTTGGGCGGTGGTTTTCTAACATTCAAACGAGATGTTTCTATTTTAGTTGGTATTGCTTCGATGACCGTTGATTTGTGTTCGACATCGTATCCAGCAGTGTATACGCGCGTTTCTCATTATAGATCGTGGATTGAGGAAATCGCAGAAGTTTAATTAATAAAGTATGTTAGCTAACAATAAATAACTTGGTTTTTATTTCGAAAACGCAGTTAACTTATCAATATGATGGATTGTGTAGTTATCAAGGCCCGCATTCACAATTATTAAATTAAATCTAGAATAATCCTTTTAATCTATACGGTTGCAATATCCGTCAAATGCAACAAAATCACATATAATACTACCGACTGACTTATTTGAATTATAAATTTAATTTGTCAGCGTTCATAAGCTTTCATATCTAAATCCTTTCAGGTGAATTACCGAGCTTATTGTTTTGCAAACAAATGTTACAACAACAATGAAGTGAACCCTTTGCAATTTCAATAGCTTGGAACTTATATAAATATCCAAAACGAATCAATGCAATCAGAATGTATTATACAACCTTATATGTATTATATACTTTTGGTTAGACATGCTGGATGGGTTCCAATGTCTGTTTCTTCAGGTTAGGCTACGGTGTATTGGTCAATCTGGTCATCGATTATCAAATGATAGGATATGAGTCGGTGTCCTAACCGGACCCCAGAAACCGCTTAAGTACCCGAGCATGAGATTATAAAGATCGGCACGTGGATCTTATAAACGAGAATATTATCGTCACCTCACTTGGACTGTTCGAATTTAACTTCTACACACACGCTACATAAATAATATTCCCAATTTTTTTCTTTGCAAAAATAATATTTATTTATTCATTTAAACTCCAGTTACCTGTCGGATCCATGCCCGATAGTTTGATACGCGAACATAACGCGCCGGTGTAATGGTGTTGCATTGATCTATTGTAAATGTGGCAATACCAACCAAAACATCAACACCACGATATGGTATAATAAAACCGCCACCTAGATCACCAGCGCATATGTTCGATTGCCGTACTAAATCTTGTGTACAGAATTGTTGTGCTTGTACAGCGGATGGATGTGCGGCCAAACATGCTGCATGAGTTGTTACGCGTTGATAGCTCAGTTGTAGAAATTGTTGCTGTTGACCACCAACTATGGTTGCGAAGCCAAACCCATAAATTCGACCTTGTTCAAATTCGAATGGTAAAACTTGATCGAGTTGTGGCAATGCAATTGGTTGAATCGTTGGACTCAGTGTCAAAGCGATTGGTAATGTGATAATGCCAATATCATTAACACGATTTGCTGCAGCAAAATTTGGATGGGCCAATGCAACGGTCGATGTTGATCGAGTCATTGTCAATACATTGCTGCTGCCGAAACCTACATTCCATGATACAAAGCTGTGTGGTGTGAGTGCCAAAAATAAATTTAATTTTAAAACGTATGTTATTGAAATTTATTAAATCATCGAATATTACCCAACGATGATATGAGCCGCTGTCAAAATGTGTGTCAATGAAATAATTTCGCCACCTCCAAAGAAACCTAAATTTTGTGCATTCACATATTGTACATGTACATATGATGGTGATCCCGTTGCCGTTGTGCCATTTATGATAAATGGGTTCAATTTTATCTCCCCGGCCTAATTGAAAAAAAAAAAAAATAAAAGTATAATAATAATAAATATTTTTATTTATTTAAGGCGAACGTACCTTTGTCCCAACGACCAAAAGTATGCACAGAAACACAATTTGTTGCTTCATTTTTATGAACTTGATTAAGTTTTGATAGTCAGGTCTCACCAAATTTATACACTTGTTTGGGCAAATGTAATCCTTTTATCTATGATGAAGTTTTTTTTACTTAAGACCTAACCCGAATTGATAAAACAGTGTAGTAATCGATTATGTGATCGCCGGTCATAAAATCATACATTTTATATGTAGTTAAGTGGACTAATCCTCGGCGGTCATGATAACGACAATAGACAAATAAAATTAGCTTTTGAATTAATTTGTCGCGGATTTGTTTTATTTAATAAATCATATTTATGGGAGTAGAGATTAAATACTGGATTTTACATCAAAAAATATACTTCGCGATAAGGATCGAAGAGGTGTGAATCACGCTCATGGAATTTAGAAATAATTTGGGTTTCATAATATATATTATACCGCCTTATCGCAAGCGATCCATTTAACGGAAATGTGCTACAATAAGACTAATAAATCAAGCGCGGATGAGGTTCGGTAAGCCGCTACTTGTCTGCAACATAAGAAAGTTTATAGACGGAGTTCATCACTCGGAGGTATAGTTCTAGGTAACGCCCGGGACATTGACACTTGCTAACGCAATCTTATGATTTCAATCTGTTTTTGACACAACCCTATATGCCAGTCAAATACCTGTGAACACATTTGGAAACAAAACTTAGTTTTAGAGAAAAGATTAGAGGTTTAGGAGTAAAGTTATTACAAGTAATCTTTGCCAATGAGCAAACTGATAGCAAGTATCGGAGGTCTAAAGCTTGTGAAAACCAGTGGTCGTTGCCACTTGTCTTCACAAGTAACATCAGATTGAGTTATAGTTTCTCAATTTTTATGAAACTGTACAAGTAAAACTGTACAAGTCGCTGGTTGTAGCTTAATGGTTAAGAGAGTTTCTCATCACGCCGCGGTCTCGAGTTCGATTCCCGCCGTTGACCAAAAATTAACATGCAATCGGATGACATAAAAACACGTTTGTGTGTAAAAACATTCGTTGGGATGACCACCTACAATGTGCACCAATCGTTAAAATGGGTTCGCGAGGTCTCAGTTGAGACGCGGTAAGGGCCGTTTACGGCCTCTAAGCCATAGATTATTTTACAAGTAAAAGTTCGAAAGTGATAAACAAAGCTATAACGTGTCTGGTTTGGGCTATAAACAGCGTTTAGTCTAATCGTTTATAGTATTTTCTACATAGATGTGCTGTTTCTTTTTCTGTATTAAGCACGTTAGAAATCCAGAGACAGGCTTATGAGCTTCCAAACAATTTTTTCAGGTAAACTACATGCAACTAATATCTAATTCGAGTTTAATGTTATTCCGGAATATCTGATTATGTGTAAAAAAACCAAAAAAGCCTAAACAAGAAGAAACACATCATTCAAAAGTAACTTTCGAAATTTTCGTCCATACTTAGCTGGCTCGTACAAGATTATATATTTTAAGATTGTAGTTGATTTCAGACAAAAAATCCAGCTACAATGTCACCAAGCTTAAGCAACAGAAGGGAAGAGCTAGTGAAAGGTAGAAGAAATCGAGGAAACATCGTTAACTGTCAGTCCATTAACATTGGGAGTAATTCTTTTATTGTCCTTTTAGTATCCGTACGTGAACTTCTATTTAAAGCCTAGATATATGGGAAGGTAATATTAATCCTTATAAAAGCTTCTTAGAAACCGCCTCGTGTCTAACTTATAAAATCTGAAGTAAACTGCATTTTCGGCGGTCCGATAATTTTAAGTTGCAATTGAATCTATCATTATAACTCAGACTATCTATTAGAAGTTCGTCAACAGAATAACACGGTCGAAAATCCAACACCAGTGGCCCTATTCTGGTTTTCCCAGGGAATTGGGAATTGGGAATTTTTGACGTTTTTATAACAGTTGGGAATTATTTTTTCCAAAAGTGTATTCTGGCTATTGGGAAAAATATTTTGTTTGGAAAAAATAATTCCCAATTATAACAGTTTTGACGTTTATTTTTCCCTATTAAAATTGTTGGGAATTCATATTTCTTATGGTAAAATACTCATAATCATAATACTAGAGTATAAATTTAATTTTTTTTATTATTTCTTATAAGCAAAAACACATATTTTTTTAAATTTGGTCTTATCTGCCCTAAAATATAAAAAAAATTAGCTCATTCTTAAATACTAATAATCATAATAAATAATGAATGTAGAAAATAATTCCGAACCTAAAAAATTTTTAATTGTTTTTCAAAAGCGAAAACACTTATTTTTTTTTAATTTGTTATTCATCCGTCAATATTTAAATCATATTCAAATTAACATAGCGCACCATGAAAAAAACCATTAAAAAGGTACTCTAGTGGCGAACATTTAAAACTATTTGTTGCACAGAGGGGAAATAATTCCCAGCACGCCAGAATACACTTTTGGGAATTGGGGAATAAAATATTGGGAATTATTATAGTTGGGAATTGGGAATAATTTTTTCCCAATTCCCAATTCCCAGCGAAAACCAGAATAGGGCCACAGTATCGATAGCTGGCTAAACTCAGTGATGGTGTGACATAACTATATATGTAAATGTAGGGGACGACCCACACCCCGAGAAGGTGTCTCTCAAGCCGAGTCATTTATGATTATTCAGCCGGTTAGATACGATGTATCGATAGCTGGCTCAACTCAGTGATGGTGTGAAATAACTATATGTTAATGTTGGGGATGACTCGCACCCCGTTTCATTAAACTCAGTAATGGAGTGACATAACTATATGTTAATTTAGGGGATGACTCACACCCCGAGAAGGCGTCTCTCAAGCCGGGCAATTTATGATAATTATATCGGTTAGATACGATGTATCGATAGCCGGCTGAACTTAGTGATGGTTTGACATAACTATATATGTTAATGTAGGGGACGACTGACACCCCAAGAAGGTGTCTCTCAAGCCGGGCCATTTATGATAATTCAACCGGTTAGATACGATATATCGATAGCTGGCTAAACTTAGTGATGTTGTGTCATAACTATATATTTTAATGAAGGGCGATTCACACTCCGAGAACGAGTCTCTCAAGCCGGGCCATTTATGATAATTCAACCGGATAGATACGATGTAATCTGAAGATAGAAAGCGGGAAGACTTAAGATCGCAATTTTTGCAGTAAACTGTGTACCATTCAGTTCGATCACCGAGTAGTTAGGCATCATTTAGTTCGGAAATAAACCCAATGAGGTGTCATAAAAAGTAAGCTCAAAAGCTTCGGTATTGAGTAGGCAACCTAGAATTTTTTTTCGATAACAAACTATTACATAAGACTTTACAATTTGCGATAGCGTTAATGCCATTCTTACTTTTTGAAGTTACATGTTTTATTGACATGGATCAATGTGCTTATCGAAATTAAAGCGAAATAATATTTAATTCTGTTATAATGTAGTCGCGTGCAACTTTGTAATAAAGTTGTGGTCATATACGTGTTTTGCATACAAAAACTATAATCACGTACTCATATAGATTCCATGACAATGTCGTTTCCTTTACCTGAAAACAAATAATTTTCGGTGTGTGTCAACAAAAATTCAGAAGCATTTGCAGATTTTGTAAATAAAACCAAAAGTGTTATTTTAAAACCATTTAATTTATTTTAATTAAGTTTCAGAATAAAATGTAGCTCAGTTCTAAACCTGAGCAATTTGTTGAATCCATGCTCGGCCAGCTGAAACACGAGCATACGCTGTTGGATGTACATTGCTACAGTCGCCATTAACCATCGATGCAATACCCATTACTGTATCAACACCAAAGAATTGTACATAGAGACCACCACCTAAATCACCAAAGCACAAATTCGAAAAGTGTGTATTGTCTCGGGCACAAAATTGACTCGCTTCGGTGGCAACAAAGGATTGGGCACAAATCAAGTGTGTTGTAACACGTTGGAATGTCGTTTGCAATACATTTGATTGTACTCCCTGTGGTGCTGTCCATCCAAATCCAAATACGCGACCCTCTTCATTCGGATTGGGCATTGTCGATAATAGTGGCGGTAATGCGGCTGGTCGTACATTAGCCGAAATGGTTAATGCTTGTGGCAATGTTATAATACCAAGATCGAAGGCACGTGTCGTGGCCACATATTGAGGATGGGCAACTGCTACTGCGCTAACAAAACGATTTAGTTGATTGTAATTATTGCTTCCAACGCCAACATTCCATGAATTAAAATTAACAATCATATGAGCTGCTGTTAATATATGGGTTGCAGTTATAATGACGCCACCACCAAAGAAGCCGGCATTTTGGGCATTCAAATAAACGATATGCGCATGGTGTGGATTGACGTTTGAATTTGTTCCATTTAATATAAATGATTGTGGAAATGCCTTGAAGTGATAAGAAGGTATATGTAATAAACTGTTTTTATCTGATATATTGCGAAAATTTGTGTAATTAACATACCTGAATTCCGCTGACTAAGGCCAAGGCACCTATTAATATAAGACTAGACTTCATCGTCTATTGCTTTGGTCGAATACAAAAATATAATTGAAATTAATTATTTTTATCAAACGATTTTTATACATTTTTCGTAAATCTTCTTATCAATTATCGGCCATTTTTTGTAGTCAGCACTAGATGGACAGAGTATAACAGAGACGGACTATAAGTTAATTACTCATTTTTTTTTATATATATTTAGAGGAATTAAATAAGACTAGCTATCACTTAAATATTTCTTATCAAATTTTTTTTAATAGATTTATACATAACAGAAAATAATAACAGTTATCAACTTAATCTAGATATGGATCGATCCAGTTGCGATACTCCGTTATTCGAATAAAAGCTGCAGGTGTTGATTCCGGTGAGTTACAATTTCCGTCTCGAATAAATGATGCAATTCCAAACTAAACATAAACAACATTTTTCAATTAACGACCAGTCACTGAGTCTATTTCATAATATATCGGACTTACCATCATATTAAATTGTGGATTAAATATTGCACCACCTTGATCGCCAGCACAAATATTCGCATTATCGATTGGATCGATAGCACAAAAATAATTGTCTAAATGATTTTCGAGTACTAAATGATTGTATGCGATGCCACACTCGGACTGTGATAAAACACGAAACGTTGCCCTTTGTAAAATTTCTGGTTGCTGATCGATTTGTCCAAATCCAAAACCAAAAAATGTACCGGTCGTCTGTGGCAATGGAAATAGTCCACCTGGTGGTGCCATCGGTATATATCTAATATTAGATGTTAGTGTAATCGGTTGGCTAAATATCAACAATGCAATATTATTAATTAATGTATTGCTATTGTAATCGGGATGGGCAATAGCTCTTTCGACTAGATGCCAGTTTAGCTCGCTTATACGATTTGCACCAAGTCCGACACGCCACCGAATAAATCCCTCCACATTTTGTGCCACAGTTATTGAAACTTTAGAACTTATTAGCGCTGATCCTCCAAAATAGACGGTGGTGGAGCGAAAAATTTCCAAATATCCATAAAATGGTGCGCTTCCAGTTTCATTTTGCCCATTTGTTATGAAAGTTGAAGCCCCATTGTCTTGTATTACCTATATATCCAAGTTTAGTCTTCGTTAATCATATAAATCCACAAAATAAAAGATAAACTACTTACCGCAGATTGGGCACTAAGTGCTAATAGAGCGTAAACTATAGATACCGCAAATATTTTCATTGTTAAATCTACGCGGATTGCTTGAGCACTAATATATCTCATCGTTATTGTTTAATTTTCATTGAAAGATATTTTATACCTTAAGCATTTCAAATATCGATGTTTCTTGTCTTATCTGACGATATAGATAACCGAATAAAGACAAAAAACATGGGAATCTATTTGCCGTGATTTCTTTGCAATGTACATGTATACAGTAGCGTGTTCAACTACAATACTTCAACGGGTTGTATTAGGAAAAGGCATTGCTTATTTATGGCGATAAGAATCTTTAAGAAGGTGCAATTATAATCTATTTATACAATTTGTTCGACGTAGTTTAAAATAATAGCTTATCTATATGTAGGTGGAATATTAATTAAGTCATGCGTTCGAGAATCTGTTTTTCGATAAACAAAGTTTTAACGGCTTAAATATTACTCGATAATAATATTTGCTAATAAATCATTTATAAATAGGTTACTCCCAAATATAGTGACATATTTCTAAAATTATATTTTACTTGTATCAAGGTAAATTAATTAGAATACTGCAAGCGGTTAGATACGATAATGCATCAAAACAACCATTCTTCCAAATTTTTGTCCAAAATAAAATCGGTATACAGATCCGAAATTGACGTCGACATCAATGTTGCTCAGTCAATGTCACAAAAGGTTTCATTTTGCTAACAGAAGATTATATCGCAGGTGTAAAGGGAATGTGGACAGCTGCAAACGAAGTGTTCATCCTCTGCATCCTGAAATAGATCAAATACCCTCATTTGACCATTTTTTTAAAAAATTTGTATACTTTGATAAATTCAATAATTAACTGTTTTGTCTTATAGCAGATAGAGGTAGATATGGTTTATTATGTGAATCAAATTTTAAAACATAAATGGAGGCTTTTATGAAATAATCCGATATCGAAAAATCCGATCCGCCATGTTTTCCAATTGTCATATTATGAAATTGTTTGGTTGAATTTTTTAAGCAAGAAATAAGAGCTGATTTCCATTAAGTCTGACTTTGACAGATGCTTGTAACATAACCAACCAATTTCATTTTTTTTTGTTAGCAAAAAAAAGACAATAAACACAAAAGGCTTCCATTATAAAAAATATATGATTTCCATTATAAAAAATATACTGACAAAATAGTCAAAGCAGGATAAAAATATAATTTTTCTTAAAGTGCGAGTGAAATAAAAAATATTTCCAGTACAAAAAATTTATGCAGTACCAAATAAATTTTTATGGTTACTGAGAAAATAATTATAGCATTAATGACAAAATATATAAAGAGAAGTATTTTTATTACTGGAGAAATATTTTATAGGAAAAATTAAGATGGATGATTTTTTATGGTCAATGAATAATTTTAATATTTCGTTTTATCTCATTCATCTTAATTCATTGGGAAAATAATTGAAATAATGAATAATTATGTTAAGTTTATTTTTTTTAAATTTATTGTTGTAGATTCAAAGATTTTTTTGTCTTTTTTTTCAATAACAAAAAAAATTTGAAATTTATTGGTTATGTTATAAGCACCTGTCAAAATATATCCACTATAAAATAAAAGAAAAAAGTAAAAAGTGATCTCTGTCACTCTAATGGTATTTTTGATTTTTATCTCGCTTTGGTTTTTTCAGTAAAAAATACTGCCAGTATTTTTTTCATAGTGGAAATCAAACTTTTTCAATTGAATCTTAAACTTGCTAAAATTGTGAATTTTAAACTTTTATTTTGAATTTTAACATCAAATTTTCGGAAAATCCAATTTTTTCAGTATTTTTTCAATAATTCCAGTGTTTTTAGTTTTATAATAACAAAATCCGCTTTCGGATCCGATATCGAATTTTTCATAATAGCCACCCAGATGTAAATCAGACATGTATAGTTGTATTAACGTATTAGTCGTTATAGGGGCTATTATGAAAAATTCGATATCGGATCCAAAAGCGGTTAATAAAATTCGATATCGGAAAATCCGATATTATGAAAACGAATTTTGCGAAAATCGTCAAAATCCAATTGCTATGCAGTAGACGAATTTCATTTTGTGTTATCGAAACTTAGCAATTTCAAGTGAATTGCAAAAATCATGCTTACTTTTAGCTGACATTTGATAAATGCGACCCAATAATTTGCATCGGATCGGATTTTTCGATAACGAAAAAACTTCGAAATCGGATTATTTCATAAGCCTGATTTCCATTATGAAAAAATACTGACAAAATAGTCAAGGCGGGATAAAAAATTAATTTTTTCTTAAAGTGCGAGTGAAATAAAAAATATTTCCAGTACAAAAAATTTAGTCAGTACTGAATAAATTTTTATGGTTACTGAGAAAATAATTATAGCAGTACTGACAAAATATATCAAGAGAAGTATTTTTATTCAGTACTGGAGAAATATCTTATAGGAAAAATAAAGATGGCTGATTTTTTGTGGTCAATGAATAATTTTAACATCTCGTTTTGTGTCATTCATCTTAATTCATTGAGAAAATAATTGAAATAATGAATACTTATGTTTAGTTTATTTTTTTTAAATTTATTGTTGTAGATTTAAAGAGTATTTTGTTCTTTTTTTTGAAAAACAAAAAAAAATTTGAAATTTATTGGTTATGTTACACGCATCTGTCAAAATAAAAAAAAGAAAAAAGGAAAAAACGATCTCAGTCACTCTAATGGCATTTTTAATTTTTTTCTCGCTTTTGCTTTTTCATTAAAAAATACTGACAAAATTTTTTTCATAATGGAAATCAGCCTTAACCCTCCTGTTTATCGATTATATTAACCGAATGAAGATAGGTAACCCAACCTGTCCATCGTCTTTTAAGCACGTTTCTATTATCTTGATATGATTCGGTCTATAAACCATACTTCTGACATGGTTTCTAGTTGATTCGCTACTCGAAGTCAGACAAGAACAGTCAATATATTGGGCGTAACTGGAACGAGTTATATTTTAGACAGAATCTTTATCTTCATTTTATTACAATATCTGCAATTTGGTTTTGTGTTACGTTTCGATTCTTACGTATATTCCTGTTATGTGTAGTTCTATTAAGTATCATTTAGTATCATTATTGATGATGTGCCAAGTTTATATATGCTATCTTTCAGGCCCAAAGAAATATATGTTTTAGTATTAAAAATATACTTGCTATACAAGATGCAGAAGGATATACAAGATGTATAAAATTAACAACACTTTACCAACAGCGCCATTTTATCGGTGCACTCGGTATATTTCGCTTGTTATCTGCATTTAAAAACTCAATACATTAAGATAAATGGATAAAAATTTGATAAAATTATACAGCCGCTATCACTTCATACATATATAGATTGAGTATTTAAAAGCTAATTTTTTTGCAAATTGAAATTAGTTTTCTTATATTAGTCGTCTAAAATAAAACCAATGAAGATTTCTGTTGTTGTGATTTTGGCATTAATCGGCTATTTATCGAATGTCCAGGCAAAGTCGTATATAATAAATGGTGAAGATGTTGTTACAAATCGACCATTTTTTGCGTATCTCGAAATGTTTCGTCTACCTGAATTTTGGGGCAATGCCTATTTTGGTGGTGGTAGTTTGATTAGTACGCGTGCAATATTAACTGTGGCACACAATGTTGAAGGGTATGTCGATTATGCATTTCATATTTAATATATATTTATATGTGTATCCGATTTGAATAGTTTTCAGTCATGGCGCGTTGGACTAGGTGGTTTACGTATAGCCGAATTACAGTTTTTTATTGTACAAACCAGTCATATTCATCCGGCTTATGATGCTTCAACTTTGGCAAATAATATTGCTGTGCTTCGTCTTGCTACTGATGTTCCACTTTCAAGTACAATATTTCCTATTGCCAGATTACCATTTGGTTCTGCATTTCCACAGGCGGATGTACCTGGTTATGCATTTGGATTTGGTTTTGGGGCAGTAAATATTCAGCCTAGTACTATGCAACAAGCACGATTGACTGTTTTAAGTCAGGAAATTTGTGGTTTTGCCTATCCCCATTTAACTGAAACGAAACAGCTGGAAAATCATTTTTGTGCTCAGAATAGAACAGCTGGATCAAATGTATGCGCTGGCGATCAAGGTGGTCCATTCTTTAGTGCTGAATTAAATATGCTCGTGGGTGTTCAGTCGTTTAATCGGAACGCTGATTGTAGTTCACCCGAAGCCCAACCAGCCGCTTTCGTTCGTGTAGCACCTTATGGCGAATTTATCAACGGATTATTATAAATGTTTATTTAATAAAATAAAAGAAATATAAATAAAATCGATGTTTAATAATTAGAATTTTAATTTAATCTTTAGGTTTTTCTATAATTTCGGTTTTTTATTTACCTTAAGTATACCCATACCGTCAAATTTTATACGCGACGTTGGAATTAACTATACTCGTCGGTTATATGATAAGAAATCAAAATGATTGATATTTCGATTTAAACTGTCTTCACATATATGTATAAAACCACTTGACTATAGTTTATCATATTTAATTGTATTCAGTTATCGTCTTCAACACAATATTTGAGTGAAAATGAAATTATTAATCGTAACAGTGTTGTGTTTTCTCGTCGGTGTCAACGTAATAAAATTTAGTGTACATAATAGTGGTATTGAGTATTAAATTGTTGGTTTACTTCTAGGCCCAATCATCGCGAATTATAAATGGGGAAAATGTTTCAGGAGTCATACCTTTCTATGCGTACGTCGAACTTCGTAGATTGCCTGGCGTAGATGGTCCGTATTTCGGAGGTGGTACAATTGTTAGCCAAAATGCCATTTTAACAGTTGCCCAAAATGTGAGAAAGTACGTATACCTCTTATTTATTGTTTAAGCTTTGTTAGAAAATTTCGTGTTTTGTAGTTTCCAGTCGTGGCGAGTAGGTGTAGGTGCTGTACAAGTAAGTCAATTGCAATGGTTTAATGTTTTAACAACTCACGAACATCCGGAATTTCATAGCGAGACGCTGGCACATAACATTGCTATACTACGATTAGTTAGTCCTATTCCAGTTACTCCCAACACGTTTGCAATAAGTAGATTACCCCCGAGTTCAACATTTCCCACGGGAGGGCAAATTAATATAATTGTAGGATTTGGTTTTGGTGCTACTCACGAACAGCCGACCATATTACAGCAAGCACCACTAACGGCTTTGACCGCAGCTGAGTGTGGCACTTTTTATCCTCATTTAATTTCTAATAATCAATTGGATAATCATTTTTGTGCTCAAAATACAGTAACTGGGGCAAATATTTGTGCTGGTGATCAGGGCGGCCCCATTTTCAACGTGGAATTAAATTTATTAGTAAGTAAATATATAATATAATGTTGGGATAGGAAATAATTATATTTTTCATATTTTCCAGATTGGGATCCAATCGTTTAATCGTGTTGCCGATTGTTCCTCAGTTCATGCTCAGCCTGCTGCCTTTTTACGTGTTGCGCGGTATAGTGATTTCATCAATTCACATTTATAAACTTATATTAAAGTCTTTAAATTTAGTACTTGAACTAAAGATAAATAAATTATTTTTAATTTAAATTTTGAATATAACTGAATATGTCTGGCCAGCTTTTATAAAGGCATAGTTCTAAGTCAAAAAGCTGAGAGCACTTTAATTTCAATTCAGCTTGTGTCGTGACTCAGTCCAGGTATTAAATTATTTAACGTGATTTTGTAATAATATCGGTATTTTGGTTCGTAATCTAGATTTATTTGTACCGATAACTATTAAGTCTTACTTATGATAACAGGATTACAATCAATCAAAAATAAAAATAATATTAATTATTAATCACCAAATATTGGTATTTAATATATAAAAGTGACGGTAATAAAGCGAAAACCTTAAGTTCGTCTTAAGAATTTGTGTTAGTTAGACGTGTTCCAAAATGAAAGTTATAATAGCTGTTACAGTTTTATGTGCCCTAGCCAGTGCTAATGTAAATACTATTATTTATATGTGATTATGTAAAGTAACTTTAGTAATTTTCTTTTCATTCTATAACATTAGGCGTTTAAATTAGACAATCCGTCATCTTATATAATAAATGGTGATAATGTGTCAGCGGTTGTGCCATACTACGCATATTTAGAAATTTATCAATTACCAAATTTTGATGGAAATATCTTTTTCGGTGGTGCTGTACTGATTACTTCAAATGCTGTTGTAACTGTTGCGCAAAATGCGGCCACGTATGAACATTATTTTATATATATATATATATATATATATATATATATATATATATATATATATATATATAAACGGTTGATAACAAATTTTATTTTTTTTGTCACTAGTTTCCAATCATGGCGTGTCGGTCTTGGTGGGTATCGTATTCAAGATTTGGAATGGTTTATTGTGGCAACATCGCATGTTCATATGAATTATGATCCAAATACGTTGGCAAACAATATTGCAGTATTACGGCTTGCTTCGGCAGTTACACTCTCTGAAAGAATAATGCCAATATCTCGGTTACCTGATGTTTTGCCACTTCCGAATGACGGTGATGTAACTGATATAGTTGGTTTTGGTTTTGGGGAAAATCCAAATCAACCAAATATTTTACAAGAAGCACAACTAACTGTTTTAAGTCAAGAAGAATGTGGTAATGCTTATCCTCATTTGGTAGCTAGTGGCCAGTTGGACAATCATTTCTGTGCTAGTAATGCAACTACTCGATCAAATATTTGTGCTGGTGACCAAGGAGGTCCAATAGTTGGTCGAATATTATCTTCTTTATTGGTATGTCTAATTTACTAATTTTATTTATTTTAAATATAATTTTAAATTTTTGTTTTGTATTTTTAGCTTGGTATTCAATCGTTTAATCGTCAAGCAGAATGCGGTCTTCCCGAATCACAGCCAGCTGCATTTATAAGAATAAATAGGTATCAAGATTTTATCAACAATGCTCTTCTTAATTGAATAATTTAAATTAAATATATAATCTTGGTTTATGCATTTTTCAAAAGTCTATATGTTTTATTATCAATTCTAAGTCGAGTGTCTATTTATTCTCCAAGACCATTCTCAATCAAATCACATTTTTAATCTCAGATTAAACGTGTAATATCTGAAATAGTGATAATAGAATAATTAATAATGTGTCGCCATCTATGATTTTATGATTGATACATAAGAATGGATTTACCTATAATAATCAATCAACCATGTTTTGATGTACCGAGATAAATAAGGTTTAGCTTTCGTTGAGTTTAAACACGGTGACATTTAATCTAATTTCAAACGTTAAATCCAAATTAACTCAACGAAGCTAGTGTAGTTTGATTGTATACATTAGACATTTTGTTTAGCTAAAACTCAACGAGGTTTTTATTCTGAATATATGTATACCTAACCAGTGATTCAGTAATAAAACTTAACTCAAAACTTTAAATAAATTCACGATAATTATTGAGTGTATTCAGCCTATGTTTGCTAGTTTTTATCCGAAATTTATTCGCACCCAAGACACGAACTAATTTTAAATATAGATAGAAAAATTATGATATTTGAAATACATATTTTAAAGGCCCTTCAGGGGCGAATAACACCCATTTTGATCCACTTTTCTTTTTGATTTTAATATGAATTTGGGTTAAATTTCGGTTCAATAAGTCGAAAGCCCAATTATAGAGCACACTACGTTGTTTATGGTTGATGTCTACGAACAGATGTCGCCTTGTTTTTTTCTTAAATTTTTTATTGAATCGTTGATTAGGCTTTAGACAAGAGGTCATTTGTAACACTCATAGTCCACAGCATACGAAGGAGAAAACCTTCGTATGCTGTGGACAATAAAATGAATTTGTTAGGTAAAAGATCTGTTAAAAAATCTGTTCCAAATCCTTCCGTTTTCTTAAGTGTCATCACTATCGTGCGATATAACCGAGTACTTATTTTTAGATCATCAATTCGTAGAAAGATATTGTAAAAATATTGTACAAATACACTTTATTTTCCAACGTTGACGCGATTTGAGATGCCTGGTAATAATGCGAAACAAGTGCGAATTCCCAAAAATCGATAATGTAAACGTATGAGTAGTCTAACAACTTACACTTAAAAGTTGACAAGCGCTTCTCTTCAACTTCCGAAACCTAAACAAAACTACTTCCGAAATTTACGAATCATTCCACAATTTCTATCATCCCAGTAACCGAGCTACACCCAAGCAGATCAGTACAAAATTCGTTAGTCCAGCGATGAACCAAGAAACATTCTTGGGATTTGTACGGATATAATCAGATCTGTATAACTATCTGAAGTTAATTTGCACTGCTTAACCAGTTGGTTAGTCACATCAATTCCAAATATGGTCGAAAGCAAATGCGTTAATAAAAACGTAGATTTGATGTACCATCAATCATTGTGACAGATAGACGCGTGCAATTCGCGCCAACTTTCCAAAAAAACATATCTTAAAGTGCAGCACGCAATGGTCTGTTAATGGAAAACCAATGGACAAAGTCTTTACCGCTATAATACTGCTTCGGTAGAGCTACTTTTCAGAACGACTGTCAAAGCACGTTGGCCAAACTCACTTACGGACGATTTTGTCACACAGTTGTATAATTACAGTTTTATAATATAAAAACATTCAATTTTCTCGATATTCAAGTGCATACATTTTAGTGTGTTACGATTTAAATTTATAAAACTATTCGAATTTACAGTTGATTAATGTATCCAGATCAAAACTGAACGCTGTTCTATAACAAGCACACAGCAACAAATCAATTCCAAAGAGAATAACATTTGAAAGAAAATTTTCTTTCGTTCAGATTGTTCACTTGCGGTAGGATAGTGTAGTGGCATCGTTAATGACGCTATTTTGTCATTTTGATTTCAAATTTTACGCAGTGTAAGGGTGGCGCTATTTATGTAATATAATTGTCACGAATCACAGATGTCACCTGTGATAATTAAAAAGAAAATTATAATAGTAGGGATTACCCTGTAACCAAATGTTTACATAAACGAACAAAATAAAAAGAAATAATGAAATAGGCGGAGCGAACAAAATACGAGAAGAACATTCGCGAAGTGTAGAGAAAAAAATAATAGAATATTCTACAAGTATTTGTGTCGTATAAATACGTGTAGACATTTGAGTTACGAAACAGTTCAATTTTGAATTTCGAAGTGTTAATATCGGGAAGTGATAAAAAGTGAAGTGTTAAAATAATAGTAGTGATAAATATTGTGTAAAATAATAGTGAAAATAAATATTAGTGAATTATTTGTGAAATAGTTGTGTAATATTTGTGGGAAATAAATTTAATTGAAATTTAATCTTTGCGAGTTTAATATTCACAATCCAGTGATCGAACCGGAAAAATTATTAGAATAACCACTCGGCGAAATCGTAACAATTGGTGACAGCGGTGGGATTGTGAATATCCAAGATGAAATTATTGGACTTAAAAGTGGCAGATTTGAAGAAGGAGTTGGGGCTACGGAATCTACCAACTGCGGGCAACCGAAATGAGTTGCAGTTGAGACTCCGTACAGCTTTGTTGGATGTAAATGTTGACCCAGATCAACATGAATTTAATTTTGGGGCACCGGATTCAACCGAGGTGCAAGCGGTTGAAGTGACAACAGAGTCAACGACCAGAGCGGAAAACCAGAATGTTGTCGTTAAAGAAACTACTCAAACAACATCTGGAGGTTTCGACATGGGGCAACTAATGGCTGTTATGCAACAAATGATAGCCAAGCAAGAACAAATGATCGGCGGCCTCGAAGTAAAAATGATAACCGAGCAAAGGGCATTGCGTGCTGAACAGGAGCAAATGATCGGTGGCCTTGAAGGAAAAATAACAAGCGGCCAAGAAAGATTGTTGGCGGAACAGGAGGTCATGAGAACCGGTCAAGAAAACATAATCGAACGGTTGGAGCAGCAGGAAAAATGTGTCAACGAGAAATTTCGAGAGCTTTCCGTTACGCTGAACACAAAAGTTGACACAGTGAAAATAGAAATGGAGCGTAAACTGGAGGAGTTTGAATCTCGCAGTCTTCAGCAATCTGAGGTGGCAGATCAGAGAATCATGAAGATTGAGAAAGAACTGATGGATTTAAAAATCAACGGCAGTGCTCAAGTTACTCGACCAACCAGCTCGATTAAATTGAAGCCACCAACGTTCGATGGAACCACACCATTCAACATCTTCAAACTCCAGTTTGAAATGGCGGCTACCACGAACGGTTGGTGTGAAAAGGATCGGGTAGCAGCATTAATTGTGGCGCTAAAGGGAAGTGCTGCGGAGCTCCTACAAATCGTGCCGGAATACGAACGAGAGGATTACGGCAAAATAATGTTGGCTCTGGAGCGCAAATACGGAGGTGACCATCGACGGGAGCTACATCGTATGGAGTTGAAAGGACGCTGTCAGCGGGTTGGAGAGACGCTCCAGGAGTATGCGGCTGATATAGAGCGACTAGTGCACCTCGCCCACTACAACATGGCAGGTGAATACACAGAGCGTATTAAGATCGACGCCTTTACAGATGGAATACGGGATCCGGTTACGAGACGTGCTGTTGTGTTGTCTCCAAAAGCAACGTTTGCGGAAACCATCGCGTGTGCCCTAACCAACGAGACTGCAAACAACATCATCAAACCAGCAGTCAAGGTACGTCGTGTGGAAGTGGAACCAGCAATCAGTCACAAACAGGGCAATAACATCAAACCAACAGATAACTGGCGGACAACGAGATTCCGGGATGGAACTAGTAAAATCAGATGTTGGGTTTGTGACAAAATAGGACACATCTCGAGGGAATGCTGGGAGATAAGGCGCAAACGGGCGAGAACACCATCGCCGATGTACCGAAGGCCACCGGAGGAAAGAAAAGCAGCAGCCGTGGAGGAACGCCAAACAACAACGAAGGCGTTAAACGAGTAAGAGTCAGCTTTGAGGAGCAAAAGCTGACTCCCACAACCAAATGCTCCATAACCTTCATCCCCATTTCCAGATTGGCAAAAGGTGGTGATAGCTTGATGGTGAAAGGCGAAGTAGAGGGACGATCCAGTATAATAACTTTGGACACGGGAGCAACGAGAACGATTGTGCGGCCAGATTTCATCACGAATGGAGTTCGGACGATGAAAGGGTTCAAGTTACAAACGGCGACAGGCGACAGTGCGACTATCAAAGGAAAGAAGGAGGTTACAATACGAATCGGGAGCAACAGTTTTCGACATGAAGTTCTGGTTGCGGATATTGTGGATGAGGTCATCCTGGGAATGGACTTCATGAAGCGAAATGGATTCGTATTGGATGTCGGACGGGGAACATTGAGCTACGGTAATGTCGAACTGCCTTTGCAACTGAACAACGGGAAGGAGCCAGTCGTAAGGAGGATAACATTGGATCATCGGACGAAGCTACCACCACACACGGAAACGGTTGTTTGGGGAAAATTGGATGGAGGTCCTGGAACACAAGGGTTGTGGGTTGTGGAAGCCAACAGTGACGAGCTACAAACCAAAGAAATTATCATCGGAAAAGCTTTGGTTAAACCGGATTGTGACTTTAGAGTTCCGATAAGGGCTCTTAATTTATCGGATGTGACAAAAACAATCAAAAAGGGAACTATCATCGGCCGAGGTGAGGAAGTATCCACGATTATAAAATGCGAGGAGACGAATCCGTGTGTAAAAGCCAAGGATCAAAGGCAACGAAAAATAGCGGAGGAACTAACACAGAAATGGACGGAACAATTAACATCTGAAGAAAAGCAAGCAGCAAAGAAGTTGCTCCAGAAATACATGTCCATTTTCTGTGGGGCACCAGAAGATAATGGCAGAACCAATATGGTTAAACACCGGATCGACACAGGAATATCAACACCTATTCGACAAGCGCCGAGAAGGTTGCCATTGGCTAAACAAGCAGAAGTGGATAAGATGGTAACTGATATGCAAACATCGGGAGTAATTGAGCAGTCAACGAGTCCATGGAGTTCACCAGTAGTATTGGTGGAGAAAAAGGATGGAAGCATGCGATTCTGCGTTGATTATCGGAAGCTCAACACAGTTACCAAGAAGGATAGTTACCCATTACCAAGGATCGACGACACACTAGATACATTGGCAGGAGCACGGATGTTTTCAACATTAGATCTGCAGAGCGGTTATTGGCAAGTAGAGGTCGCAGACGAAGATAAGGAAAAGACAGCGTTCAGTGTGGGCAATGGATTATGGCAATTCAATGTCATGCCATTTGGACTTTGTAACGCCCCTGCGACTTTCGAACGGCTAATGGAACGCGTTCTAAAAGGACTCCACTGGAAAACATGCCTGGTATATTTGGACGACATCATCGTTATGGGAAAGGACTTCAACGAGCACCTACGTAATCTAGAGGAAGTATTCGAAAGAATCCAAGCAGCTGGATTGAAGTTAAGTCCGAAGAAATGTGTATTGTTCCGGGATGAAGTCAAATATTTGGGACACAAAATAACAACTAGCGGCATTCATACAGATGAAGACAAGATCTCCGCCGTAAAGGATTGGCCAAGACCGCAGAATTTGCATGAACTAAGGAGTTTCATCGGACTATGCACATATTATCGTCGATTTGTGCCAGGATTTGCCAACATCGCAAGGAGTTTACACGAGCTGACACAGAAGAACAAGCCGTTCCAATGGAGTGATGAACACGAGGAAGCGTTCAATGAACTGAAACAGCGATTATGTACAGCACCATTGCTTTCGTATCCGGTTCCGAATAAACGTTTTATTTTGGATACGGATGCAAGCAATTATGGCTTGGGAGGAGTGTTGTCACAGGAAATCGATGGGCAAGAACGTGTCATCGCATATTATTCAAAGATCTTATCGAAGCCAGAACGGAACTACTGTGTAACAAGAAGAGAATTGTTGGCCATAGTGAAATGTGTGGAACATTTCAGGAAATACCTTTATGGTCAATCATTTCTATTAAGAACGGATCATGGCGCCTTGACATGGCTACTTCAGTTTAAAAATCCCGAAGGACAAGTAGCACGGTGGATTGAGCGATTGGGGAGTTTTGTTTACGAAATTCAACATCGGAAAGGAAGCGCTCATGGAAATGCGGATGCATTGTCAAGACGGCCATGTCGAGTGGATTGTAAACACTGCGGACGGGTAGAAAACAAGGAAAACATCGTCGATATCAGACTAATGAAAGTGTTGCCAGCTGATGAATGGACCAACGATGTTATCTCCAAAGAGCAACAGGAGGACCCAGATTTGGCAGTGATTATCAAATTCATGGAGGAAGAACGTCGTCCCACATGGAGCGATATTGCAGATAAAGGCCCAGCTATCAAGGCTTACTGGGCCCAATGGGATAGTTTAACCATGGAAGACGGATGCTTAAAACGAACATGGGAAAGCTCCGATGGCAAAACAAAGCAATCGCTAGTGGTGGTACCGAAGATCAGGATGGCGGAAATATTGGAGGAATACCACGGAGGAACAAGCGGAGGTCACCTAGGAATCAACAAAACGTTAGCTAAGGTACGTGAAAGATTCTACTGGGCAGGATGTAGACAGGCAGTGGCTGAATGGTGTCAAAAGTGTGACCAATGTATGGCCGTGAAAGGACCGGCAAAGAAGAGCCGTGGAGCGATGCAACAATATAATGTGGGAGCACCATTTGAGAGGATTGCCATAGATGTTGCAGGACCATTTCCAACCAGCGATAGTGGCAACAAATATGTTTTGGTAGTAATGGACTACTTCAGTAAGTGGCCAGAGGTATACCCGATTCCAAATCAGGAAACAACCACAATCGCCAATGCAGTGGTATACAATTGGATAAGCCGTTATGGGGTACCAATGGAACTGCATTCCGACCAAGGGCGGAATTTCGAATCGGTTGTCTTCCAGGAGATGTGCCAGTTACTGGGAATTAATAAAACGCGAACAACACCTTTCCACCCACAATCTGATGGCATGGTGGAGCGTTTCAATGCCACATTGGAGGAGTTTATAGCCAAAACAGTGGATAAAAACCAGCGGAATTGGGATCAAGGTATTCCATTGTTCTTAATGGCTTATCGATCGGCGGTGCATAACACAACAGGAGTAACACCAGCGACAATACTTTTTGGCAACAATTTAAGACTACCAGGCGATCTCAAATTCGGAGCGGTTCCATCATCAGCCAAATGTGGACAAGCATATGTGGACAACTTGAAAGAGGAGATCAACAACATACACGGATTTGTCAGAGAGAAAATCAAATTGTCAAGTGATAAAACAAAGGCTCGGTATGATGTACGAGCGAACAATAAAGGATTTGACGAGGGTCAATTGGTATGGCTTCACAACCCACAACGAAAGAAAGGGTTATCGCAGAAATTACAACCTGGATGGGAGGGACCGTACAAGGTCATAACAAGAATAAATGATGTGATCTATAGGATCCAAAGAGGAGTACGAGGAAAACCCAAGGTTGTACACCTGGAACGACTGGCGTTCTATAGAGGAAGAGATCTAGATCCTGTTCGGGACGAACAGGTTTGGGCGGAGGGTAGTGTCACGAATCACAGATGTCACCTGTGATAATTAAAAAGAAAATTATAATAGTAGGGATTACCCTGTAACCAAATGTTTACATAAACGAACAAAATAAAAAGAAATAATGAAATAGGCGGAGCGAACAAAATACGAGAAGAACATTCGCGAAGTGTAGAGAAAAAAATAATAGAATATTCTACAAGTATTTGTGTCGTATAAATACGTGTAGACATTTGAGTTACGAAACAGTTCAATTTTGAATTTCGAAGTGTTAATATCGGGAAGTGATAAAAAGTGAAGTGTTAAAATAATAGTAGTGATAAATATTGTGTAAAATAATAGTGAAAATAAATATTAGTGAATTATTTGTGAAATAGTTGTGTAATATTTGTGGGAAATAAATTTAATTGAAATTTAATCTTTGCGAGTTTAATATTCACAATCCAGTGATCGAACCGGAAAAATTATTAGAATAACCACTCGGCGAAATCGTAACATAATGTTACGATTTCGCCGAGTGGTTATTCTAATAATTTATCCGGTTCGATCACTGGATTGTGAATATTAAACTCGCAAAGATTAAATTTCAATTAAATTTATTTTCCACAAAAATTACACAAATATTTCACAAATAATTCACTAATATTTATTTTCACTTTTATTTTACACAATATTTATCACTACTATTATTTTAACACTTCACTTTCACTATTATTTTCACTTCCCGATATTAACACTTCAAAATTCAAAATTGAACTGTTCCGTAACTCAAATGTCTACACGTATTTATACGACACAAAGGCTTGTAGAACATTCTATTATTTTTCTTCTCTACACTTCTCGAAATTTCGTTGCGTCGTATTTGGTTCGCTCCGCCTATTTCAGTATTTCTTTTTACTTTGTTCGTATTTGTAAACATTTGGTTACAGGGTAATCCCTACTGTTATAATTTTCTTTTTAATTATCACAGGTGACATCTGTGATTCGTGACACTACCCTCCGCCCAAACCTGTTCGTCCCGAACAGGATCCAGATCTCTTCCTCTGTAGAACGCCAGTCGCTCCAGGTGTACAACCTTGGGTTTTCCTCGTACTCCTCTTTGGATCCTATAGATCACATCATTTATTCTTGTTATGACCTTGTACGGTCCCTCCCATCCAGGTTGTAATTTCTGCGATAACCCTTTCTTACGTTGTGGGTTGTGAAGCCATACCAATTGTCCCTCGTCAAATCCTTTATTGTTCGCTCGTACATCATACCGAGCCTTTGTTTTATCACTTGACAATCTGATCTTCTCTCTGACAAATCCGTGTATGTTGTTGATCTCCTCTTTCAAGTTGTCCACATATGCTTGTCCACATTTTGCTGATGATGGGACCGCTCCGAATTTGAGATCGCTTGGTAGTCTTAAATTGTTGCCAAAAAGTATTGTCGCTGGTGTTACTCCTGTTGTATTATGCACCGCCGATCGATAAGCCATTAAGAACAATGGAATACCTTGATCCCAATTCCGCTGGTTTTTATCCACTGTTTTGGCTATAAACTCCTCCAATGTGGCATTGAAACGCTCCACCATGCCATCAGACTGTGGGTGGAAAGGCGTTGTCCGCGTTTTATTAATTCCCAGTAACTGGCACATCTCCTGGAAGACAACCGATTCAAAATTCCGTCCTTGGTCGGAATGCAGTTCCATTGGTACCCCATAACGGCTTATCCAATTGTATACCACTGCATTGGCGATTGTGGTTGTTTCCTGATTTGGAATCGGGTATACCTCTGGCCACTTACTGAAGTAGTCCATTATAACCAATACATATTTGTTGCCACTATCGCTGGTTGGAAATGGTCCTGCAACATCTATGGCAATCCTCTCAAATGGTGCTCCCACATTATATTGTTGCATCGCTCCACGGCTCTTCTTTGCCGGTCCTTTCACTGCCATACATTGGTCACACTTTTGACACCATTCAGCCACTGCCTGTCTACATCCTGCCCAGTAGAATCTTTCACGTATCTTGGCTAACGTTTTGTTGATTCCTAGGTGACCTCCGCTTGTTCCTCCGTGGTATTCCTCCAATATTTCCGCCATCCTGATCTTCGCTACCACCACTAGCGACTGCTTTGTCTTGCCATCGGAGCTTTCCCATGTTCGTTTTAAGCATCCGTTTTCCATGGTTAAACTATCCCATTGGGCCCAGTAAGCCTTGATAGCTGGGCCTTTATCTGCAATATCGCTCCATGTGGGACGACGTTCTTCCTCCATGAATTTGATAATCACTGCCAAATCTGGGTCCTCCTGTTGCTCTTTGGAGATAACATCGTTGGTCCATTCATCAGCTGGCAACACTTTCATTAGTCTGATATCGACGATGTTTTCCTTGTTTTCCACCCGTCCGCAATGTTTACAATCCACTCGACATGGCCGTCTTGACAATGCATCCGCATTTCCATGAGCGCTTCCCTTCCGATGTTGAATTTCGTAGACAAAACTCCCCAATCGCTCAATCCACCGTGCTACTTGTCCTTCGGGATTTTTAAACTGAAGTAGCCATGTCAAGGCGCCATGATCCGTTCTTAATAGAAATGATTGGCCATAAAGGTATTTCCTGAAATGTTCCACACATTTCACTATGGCCAACAATTCTCTTCTTGTTACACAGTAGTTCCGTTCTGGCTTCGATAAGATCTTTGAATAATATGCGATGACACGTTCCTGCCCATCGATTTCCTGTGACAACACTCCTCCCAAGCCATAATTGCTTGCATCCGTATCCAAAATAAAACGTTTATTCGGAACCGGATACGAAAGCAATGGTGCTGTACATAATCGCTGCTTCAGTTCATTGAACGCTTCCTCGTGTTCATCACTCCATTGGAACGGCTTGTTCTTCTGTGTCAGCTCGTGTAAATTCCTTGCGATGTTGGCAAATCCTGGCACAAATCGTCGATAATATGTGCATAGTCCGATGAAACTCCTTAGTTCATGTAAATTCTGCGGTCTTGGCCAATCCTTTACGGCGGAGATCTTGTCTTCATCTGTATGAATGCCGCTTGTTGTTATTTTGTGTCCCAAATATTTGACTTCATCCCGGAACAATACACATTTCTTCGGACTTAACTTCAATCCAGCTGCTTGGATTCTTTCGAATACTTCCTCTAGATTACGTAGGTGCTCGTTAAAGTCCTTCCCCATAACGATGATGTCGTCCAAATAAACCAGGCATGTTTTCCAGTGGAGTCCTTTTAGTACGCGTTCCATTAGCCGTTCGAAAGTCGCAGGGGCGTTACAAAGTCCAAATGGCATGACATTGAATTGCCATAATCCATTGCCCACACTGAACGCTGTCTTTTCCTTATCTTCGTCTGCGACCTCTACTTGCCAATAACCGCTCTGCAGATCTAATGTTGAAAACATCCGTGCTCCTGCCAATGTATCCAGTGTGTCGTCGATCCTTGGTAACGGGTAACTATCCTTTTTGGTAACTGTGTTGAGCTTCCGATAATCAACGCAGAATCTCATGCTTCCATCCTTCTTTTCCACCAATACTACGGGTGAACTCCATGGACTCGTTGACTGCTCAATTACTCCCGATGTTTGCATATCAGTTACCATCTTATCCACTTCTGCTTGTTTAGCCAATGGCAATCTTCTTGGCGCTTGTCGAATAGGTGTTGATGTTCCTGTGTCGATCCGGTGTTTAACCATATTTGTTCTGCCATTATCTTCCGGTGCACCACAGAAAATGGACATATATTTTTGAAGCAACCCCTTTGCTGCTTGTTTTTCTTTTGGAGTTAATTGTTCCGTCCATTTCTGTGTTAGTTCCTCCGTTATTTTCCGTTGTCGTTGGTCCTTGGCCTTTACACACGGATTCGCCTCCTCACATTTTATAATCGTGGATACTTCCTCACCTCGGCCGATGATAGTTCCCTTTTTGATTGTTTTTGTCACATCCGATAAATTAAGAGCCCTTATCGGAACTCTAAAGTCACAATCCGGTTTAACCAAAGCTTTTCCGATGATAATTTCTTTGGTTTGTAGCTCGTCACTGTTGGCTTCCACAACCCACAACCCTTGTGTTCCAGGACCTCCATCCAATTTCCCCCAAACAACCGTTTCCGAATGTGGTGGTAGCTTCGTCCGATGATCCAATGTTATCCTCCTTACGACTGGCTCCTTCCCGTTGTTCAGTTGCAAAGGCAGTTCGACATTACCGTAGCTCAATGTTCCTCGTCCGACATCCAATACGAATCCATTTTGCTTCATGAAGTCCATTCCCAGGATGATCTCATCCACAATATCCGCAACCAGAACTTCATGTCGAAAACTGTTGTTCCCGATTCGTATTGTAACCTCCTTCTTTCCTTTGATAGCCGCACTGTCGCCTGTCGCCGTTTGTAACTTGAACCCTTTCATTGTCTGAACTCCATTCATGATGAAATCTGGCCGCACAATCGTTCTCGTTGCTCCGGTGTCCAACGTTATTATACTGGATCGTCCCTCTACTTCGCCTCGCACCATCAAGCTATCACCACCTTTTGCCAATCTGGAAATGGGGATGAAGGTTATGGAGCATTTGGTTGTGGGAGTCAGCTTTTGCTCCTCAAAGCTGACGCGTTCATTTAACGCCTTCGTTGTTGTTTGGCGTTCCTCCTCGGCTGGTATTTTTCGTTCCTCCGGTGGCCTTCGGTACATCGGCGACGGTGTTCTCGCCCGTTTGTGCCTTATCTCCCAGCATTCCCTTGAGATGTGTCCTATTTTGTCACAAACCCAACATCTGATTTTACTAGTTCCATCCCGGAATCTCGTTGTCCGCAAGTTATCTGCTGGTCTGATGTTATTTCCCTGTTTGTGACTGAAGGCTGGTTCCACTTTCACACGTCGTACCTTGACTGCTGGTTTGATGATATTGTTTGCAGTCTCGTTGGTTAATGCACACGCGATGGTTTCCGCAAACGTTGCTTTTGGAGACAACACAACAGCACGTCTCGTATCGGGGTCTCGTATTCCATCTGTGAAAGCGTCGATCTTAATACGCTCGGTGTATTCTCCTGCCATGTTGTAGTGGGCGAGGTGCACTAACCGCTCTATATCAGCCGCATACTCCTGGAGCGTCTCTCCAACCCGCTGACATCGTCCCTTCAACTCCATACGATGTAGCTCCCGTCGATGGTCACCACCGTATTTGCGCTCCAGAGCCAACATGATTTTGCCGTAATCCTCTCGTTCGTATTCCGGCACGATTTGTAGTAGTTCCGCAGCACTTCCCTTTAGCGCCACAATTAATGCTGCCACCCGTTCCTCTTCACACCAACCATTCCTTGTGGCCGCCATTTCAAACTGGAGTTTGAAGATGTTGAATGGTGTGGTTGCGTCAAATGTTGGTGGCTTCAATTTAATCGAGCTGGTTGGTCGAGCAATTTGAGCGCTGCCGTTGGTTTTGAGATCCATTAGCTCCTTTTCAAGTTTCTGGAATCGTTGATCGGTCACCTCGATTTGTTGATCTATCTTTCGAGAATTTCTGGATTCATACTCTTCCAATTTATTTTCCATATCAATTTTGACCGTATCAACTTTTGCGTTCAACGTAACGGAAAGCTCTCGAAACTTCTCGTTGACACATTTTTCTTGCTGCTCCAACCGTTCGATGATGCTCTCTTGTCCAGTTCTCATGCTTTCTTGGCCGCTTGTTATTTTTCCCTCGAGGCCACTGATCATTTGTTCCTGTTCAGCACGCAATGCCCTTTGCTCGGTAATCATTTTGACTTCGAGGCCGCCGATCATTTGCTCTTGCTTGGCTATCATTTGTTGCGTCTGAAGTTGCATTTGTTGCATAGCCGCCAACAATTGTCCCATATCGAAACCTCCAGATGTTGTTGGAGTAGTTTCTTTAACGACGACATTCTCATCTTCCGCTCTCGTCGTTGATTCTGTTGTCACTTCAACTGCTTGCACCTCGGTTGAATCCGGTGCCCCCAAATTAAACTCATGTTGATCTGGGTCAACATTATCTTCTAACAAAGCTGTACGGAGTCTTAACTGCAACTCATTTCGGTTGCCCACAGTTGGTAGATTCCGTAGCCCCAACTCCTTCTTCAAATCTGCCACTTTTAAGTCTATTAATTTCATTTTGGATATTCACAATCCCACCGCTGTCACCAATTGTTACGATTTCGCCGAGTGGTTATTCTAATAATTTATCCGGTTCGATCACTGGATTGTGAATATTAAACTCGCAAAGATTAAATTTCAATTAAATTTATTTTCCACAAAAATTACACAAATATTTCACAAATAATTCACTAATATTTATTTTCACTTTTATTTTACACAATATTTATCACTACTATTATTTTAACACTTCACTTTCACTATTATTTTCACTTCCCGATATTAACACTTCAAAATTCAAAATTGAACTGTTCCGTAACTCAAATGTCTACACGTATTTATACGACACAAAGGCTTGTAGAACATTCTATTATTTTTCTTCTCTACACTTCTCGAAATTTCGTTGCGTCGTATTTGGTTCGCTCCGCCTATTTCAGTATTTCTTTTTACTTTGTTCGTATTTGTAAACATTTGGTTACAGGGTAATCCCTACTGTTATAATTTTCTTTTTAATTATCACAGGTGACATCTGTGATTCGTGACAATAAATTGAAATTGAATGCAGCCAAGAAACAAAAGAATTCTAGATTCTATTCATATATAATAAATAAGCGATTATTTCCAATAACTCCCTTTCAACAAAAAGGTGTGGTTTAGAAACTAAACTCGTGCGCCCACATTTAACATACAAATATAGTGGCACCCCTACACTTTAATCAATTCAAAAATATTTTTCGATATAGAAATAAATGTTTTATCAGTGGTGTGAAGCGATGATCAGGAAGCTTACATTTAACAAATAAAATGAGTTAAGCGAGTAATGCATACTCGTGTATGGGCCGTGGAAAATTTTGTTAATATGATATTCCTAAGAAACCAATCGTTTGTATAGCAAAAATGTGACCCCATCGAATCAAATCCCCTCCTGTCCCATTAAACAATGTATAAGGCGTCGTAAATCATTAAATTTGAACATTAATGTCATCTTATAATCTTCGTATATACAGTTTAACTTATGCGAAATTCACGTTACGAATATTCTTATCTATTTATTCGATTTATCGTAAACACATTTAATATTTAATTACAATTTTGAATTTAGTTTGAGTCAGTTAGGTCGTAAATAATTATTAGATACAACATGAAACTGATAGTGCTTGTGGTGATTTTATCTTTATGTAGTGGCGCTCGTGTAAGTATATATTGCTTATAAGTATCTCCGATGGCAGAAGTCCTGTATATTCTTAATTTTTTTTTTACAATTTTTTTTGGTTATTATATAGTCGAACCGAGATACATTTATGGTGAACGGTTTCGATGTGCATGAAGCTGTACCATTTTATGCTTATCTTGAAATCTTTAGATATCCCGATTACGCGGGCGATACATATTTCGGCGGTGGCACATTAATCAGCGAGTCAAATATTTTGACAGTTGCTCAAAATGTATTCGGTTTTAAATCGTGGCGCGCTGGCCTAGGCAGTTATACGATCGATGGATTAGAATGGTATTCAATACGATCGGCTATTATTCATCCCGATTATAATTCATCGGATCTCGCTAATAATATAGCGATTTTAATTTTAAACAAACCAATATCATCGTTAGCCGAAAATATACATCCAATTTTACTTGTTCCGGGCGGATCGCATTTTCCTCACGATGGCGTAGTTGGTCACATAGTTGGCTTTGGTTTTGGAGTGGAGAATAGGCAACCCGATCAATTACAATATGCTCGGATGACTGTAATGAGCCAAGAAGATTGTGGTGTCGCATATCCACACTTAATTCAAAATGGACAGTTGGAAAATCATTTTTGTGCTAGAAATTTGACGACCGGAACTAATATTTGTGGCGGTGATCAAGGTGGACCAATATACAGTCCGGAAAGGCATTTGATGGTAATTTTGTATCTAAATAAACGTTATATAAAAGTTGTCATATATTCTTTAATTTTAGATTGGCGTTCAATCATTTAATCGAGTAAAAAATTGTTCGCTGCCGGAATCTGGGCCCGCTGCCTTTATTATGATATCACGATATGTGGCATGGATAAACGAATATTCTGGACAAAATAATTAATATTATAAAAGAGTTTTAAATAAAAGTATAATGTTTATATAGCATGACCGATTTATTTGTTTTTAGGATTAATCCTTGAGCAAGGTTGAAGAACTTAATCCATCTTACTGATAATTTTTTAACCGATAATGTTTTAAAAATTTTATTTTAATCTAAATGCGATTTCGTAAAATATCGTAATGACGAATTAATCCACTTCTAGTATCTATTTGAATGCAGCAAAATTTCTAATTAACTTATCCATCACAATTATATTCTAATGTTGATATTTAACACCTTAATTTAGAAGGTGTAGCCGTGATTGTAAATCTATATGGTCTGTTGAGTTGTATTGATTGATTACTGTTGCTTTGTAGTTGGGGTATAGCACTCTTTTTTTTGAACGGCCGGCCATATATAGGGTGTATATAAGAACAATGTAGTTCTCTTAGTTGATACGGATAGAAACCGATTTATAATACAGTATGCAAGTTAGCTATAGTGGTCTTTAAATTTATTTTGATTTTTTGCTAAAGTTTATATTACATTTATCTACTTGGCTTAAACCAAATATGTGAAGGTCGTTAGCTATCTATTTGTGATTCATTTTGGAATTATTTATCAAAAAAATTATCAATTATATGTAAATTTATATATCCGTTCCAGAGTAAATTTAGTAATTCATAGTCGGGTTTATGCATGTCCTTATACAGATATACGTCACATGTTGGTCCGATCGGCCTTTGCACCAAATCTGATTTCACTTAGGTGTGAACCAGAAGATGTTAAAATGGCTTGACGCTCGTAAAATGTTATTGTTCACAAAATCTTGTACATTTATCAGTCCTGCACACGTTCGTCTATTCTTCTATATATATATATATATATATATATATATATATATATATATATATATATATATATATATATATATATATATATATATATATATATATATATATATATATATATATATATATATATATATATATATATATATATTATATATATATATATATATATATATATATATATATATATATATATATATATATATATATATATATATATATATATATATATTTATATATATATAAAGGGTCCACCAAATAACTTTATTTTTTTTGAAAATGCTATAAAAAAAACTACTGAATATTTTCTCAAATTTCTTTTTTATTTAAAAGTACAATCCTTCCGGTTAATAATGGAAAATAATTTCATTCAAATGGCTGCCTCGGCTGGCCATGCAGTAGCCTATACGACCGGTCCAATTTTTAAGCACATTATCGATTGTGTGCAGCTGTATTTCATCAATGGCTTCACGAATATTGTCCTTTAAAGCGTCAATTGTCTCTGGCTTTGAGGGCACCCCACAAATAATAGTCCAACGGTGTCAAATCGCAGCTCCGAGGTGGCCAAACGACATCAGCTCTGCGGCTGATAATGCGATCTTCAAAAACAGGGCGCAAAACATCGAGTGTAGCTTCAGCTGTGTGGCACGTAGCGCCGTCCTGTTGAAACCAAATGTTGCCAATATCCTCCTCTTCAATTTTTGTGAACAAAAATTCGTTCAACATGGCCCGATAACGATCACCATTGACAGTAACGGCCACTCCTTGCTCATTTTCGAAGAAAAATGGCCCATTTATGCCTATTGGCCAAAATCCGCACCAAACAGTGACTCGTTTTGGGTGTATCGCTTTTCAATGTATGCGTGCGGGTTGTGAACCAGTGATTTTTTAACATTAAAATTGTCACTATGATTTGTGTAGCAACATTGAGCTTCTGGCAGAGCAACAAGTACCGGCCGAGACTCTTTCATACATATCAAAGAGCTGTTCTAGGTTCTAGATGACGATAAGACGAGAGTATAAGGTATTGAGGAAAAGCTGGAAAAGCCAAGAGTTACATTTTTTATCAAATATCAAACTTGCAGCCTGGTCGCCAGGATGTTGTATACAGCAATAAAAGCTTCCATTTGCTACAGGAAAATATAGAACTGTGGTGAAATCTTGGGCTGATCAATTGGAAATTGGATAGATCCTATCACCAGACACTTCGATCTTCAGCATAAATTCAATAAGAAAGTGCAGAGGAATAAAACGCAAGAGTGTTAGTATACACTATGGTGAACTAGGGAGCTGGCTGTACCGGTTGAGGGAATGGAGGAATTTTTAACAAACTCATGAATCCTGGCAGGCTATTTCATATTAAAACCTATTATAGGGCTCAATCTAATCTTTTGGTCAGTGAATTTCTCAATTTATCTTGTTCTCGAAAGCCAACAGATTAACGTCGTGTTACTAAGTTCATGTACAATTCGTAGGAAGTAATTTTGTGATTTTGAAAATGTGTGAATTCAATTCAAGCGAAACGATTGGCGTAGGAATTAGTGTAAACCTATCGATTTATCTACATACAAAACGGGTTCTTTTTGTCTCTTAATCAGTAAATCCTAATTGGTTTGTTATCAAAATTTTGGAATTTTAATTTTAGATAATATCGAAACATTCAGTTGAAGACGATTTTGTTATAAAAACGATATGATTTTTGAAAATTGTATCAGTATCGTAAAAATAGTGAAGTGAATTCATTCAAATATAAAAGTGTCGGTTGTATATATAGTGAAGTGAAAATATTAATCTAAAATGAAACTTTTCGTCTTTACGATTTTGTGCATTGCAGCTGTGACAGCACATGTAATTATTTTTTTCTAATTTTGTGACTAATTGATTTAGACATTTTACTTATGTATATATAGGTACAAAGCACGAGAAACAATCCAGAATCATTCATTATAAATGGACAAAACTCAGAAAATGTGCCATTCTTTGCATACATTGAAATTTTCGAACAAAATAATTTCCAAGGACCGATGTTTTTTGGCGGTGGTTCCCTCATAAGCTCCAAACTTGTTTTAACAGTAGCTCAAAATGCTTTCGGGTATGTCTTCAAAGATGATTATAAATTTTAAAGATTTAGAATATAATTTTGGTTTTTTTTTGCATAGATTTCAATCGTGGAAGGTTGGACTAGGTGCCAATCGTATTAAAAATATGACATGGTTCAATTCAAACTATGCAACAATTCATGAAGACTACGATAACAATACGTTATCTAATAACGTTGCGATCATACGACTTTCTACAGAAGCACCAAATAATGAACTAATTGGACCTATTCCTATACTTAATGCACAGGCTACATTTCCACTTCCTAATACTGCTCTTACGGTATATGGTTTTGGGTTTGGTGTAGAAAATTACCAACCCTTATTCTTACAACAGCTCGATATAACTGTCACAAGCCAAGAGGTATGTCAAACTTATTACCCACATTTATGGCACAATAACCAAATTGGCAATCATTTCTGCGGCCGACCTACTTCCACCCCACAAGGTAATATTTGTGCGGGCGATCAAGGTGGACCAGCTTTCTTTGAATCGATCAATACATTGGTAATCATTGTCAAAAATTTTGTTTAAATTAAATAATTTTATATAACGGTTATTTAACTGCATTTCAGGTTGGCATTCAATCTTTCTATCGTGTAGCTGATTGTAGTCTCCCAGAAGCACAACCCAGTGCCTATGTAAGAATTCCACCATATGCCAACTGGATCGATAACGTTTTTCGAGTTACACACGGTTTAGACTCTACTCACAGTTTACAAGTATAATCAAATGAAACTAATCTTCACTTTAATTAATAAACAACAAAATATTAATTAATATTATATTTATATTTGTGGAACAGATTAAAAGATTATAAATTATTTAAACTAAAATAACAAAAATTTAATATCTTTTGGAATTTGTGTTTGCCGCTCGTCGAGTATTTTTAGATAATTAATATAAAATCCTTCCGCCAAAATGATAAAACTTGGGGTTTGTATCGTCCGCTGATAAGATAGTGTTCGTGCGTATATCTGTAAATCGAAATATGGAGTGATGATAACGGGCAATCTCGATATAAAATGAAAGTCAAGTAGATCGAGAATGTGTTCATCTATCACCCAAATGCCGAAAAGTGCTTCAACTTATTTTAACTAGTTTAGGACCTTTCAAGCAAATACACTCTTTCCTATTTGCAAACAGTTATTTAACGGGTTTTCCATAGGTCATTGTTGGCTCCTTCCGTATTAACAATCCGACTCCATAGTATTGTAAACAATTAGAGGTTGCCAGATCGCTATACACGCCCTATAGCGACCTCTTCGTCCGCAGAACATGACCGAGCTAACAATCTCGTGATTTAAAAGAACTCGGTATGTGGCATCAACGTCGCGCTTCGAGCCAAATATCACGCGCATGATTACTTATCTAGAGTGTAAGAAGACATCTCTCGTACATATATCAAGGTCTAACTTTCACATTTGTACATAATTTTGGACTCGTTGATTTTGAGTCCAACGGAAGCTGAATACTGTTCTAGTGGATCAAGCATTTCTTTCACTCCACTGCCATTTAATACAATGACACAGATATCATCTGGATATGACAAAAGTTAATTGGATTTAGATGTGTAAAACTACCGTGGACAGCGTAGCTAGTTCTTAACTTTTACACAGCATTGTCACTAAGTTACTGCCATGTATCGAGTATCACATTGATGTTAAGACAGACCATCCTGGTCCCGAATAGCAGTTGGCGAGAACTTACTCTGAGTGTTATTCTTTAAAGACCCAACCCTGGAACTATTCACACTTTATCTGTTAACAAATTCGGTTAGCTGTTCATTTTAGCACTTTATTTCTCCTTGCGATAGTAAACTCTTTTTGCTCTTCAATATGGGCTATATTTTGTTGCTCAATAAAGCAAGACGCATGTCCCCATCAAACCAATCATTTTTGGGCTTAATTTTCACTGTATCCAGAGTTTGCTGGGCGGAATCGAAAAACGAGGTTTCCAATACTTCTTAGACGACATCATCGTTATGGGAAAAAATTTCAATGAACATCTACAAAACTTGGTGAAAGTATTGGAAATAACCCAATCACCAGGATTTAAGTTAAGTCCAAAGAATTGTGTATTGTCGCGGGATGAAGTATATATTTCGGACACAGGGCAATAACAACTAGCAGATAAGATGTGCAAGAAGATAAGATTTCAGCCATTAAGAATTTGTGCCAAGACCGTAAAACTTTCATGCACTAAGAAGTTTTAGGATTTGTGCCATGGATTTGCTAACATCGCAAGTAGTTTCTAAAACAGAACTAAAACAGAAGAACCGTTACAAAGTGTTCCAATGGAGTGAAGAACACGAGGAACGAACTCAACGGACGAATATGTGCACCACAGTTCGTTCCTTATAAACGTTTAGTTTTGAGCAAAAATTATTGGCCGAATGGAATCAAAACGGATGTATAAACGGACATGAAAGACCTCCGATGACAGGACAAAACAATCGCTAGTGGTAATACCGAATATTACCATTGGAGGTTTTTGGGTGAATACCGAATCACTCGGAAGAACGAGAGGAGGCCATCTAGGTATCAACAAAACATTAGCTAAGGTACGTGAAAGGTTCTACTGGACAGGATGTAGACAATGACATAATGGTGTCGAAAGTGTGGCATTAACTAGCGAAAGTGGCAAAAAATATGCACTAGTGGTAATGAACTTTTCAGTAAATGGTCGGAGGGCGGCATTTTAAATCGGTTCTTTTCCAGGAGATGTGCCAATTGTTTTACTGCATCTGATGAGCGTTACAATTCCAATGTGTTTTGGCATTGGAATTTTAACGCTCATCAGATGCAGTAAAACAATTGGCAAATCTCCTGGAAAAGAACTGGTTTAAAATGCCGCCCTCCAACCATTTACTGAAAAGTTCATTACCACTAGTGCATATTTTTTGTCTCTTTCGCTAGTTAGGAGTAATACCAGGAGTAAACCCAATCAAGTTGTCAAGTGATCAAACAAAGGCTCGATACGATGTACGAGCGAATAACAAACGATTTAATAAAGGTCAGTTGGTATGTCTTATTGGCTTCACAACCGATAACGGAACTAAGAATTATCACAGATGTTTGGAGTGGGGTCGGAGGAGCCATATAAGGTACGAGCAAAACTTGTATACATCTAGAGTGACTAGCGTTCGGGACAAACATGTAGGGGCGGAAAGTGGTCTGACGAATCACAGTGACACCTGTGAGAATAACAGAAAAGTTCATTTGATTCATGAAGCAACACACTATAACCAAACGTTCACAAAAATGAATAAAGAATAAACATTGGAGTCATATTGGGCGGAGCGAAGAATGAAGAATAGTGGAAAGTTCGCGAAGTATAAATATGTAATCGGTTGATTGAAATTTCTACAAGGATTGACAGTGTAATTATAAATCATAAACAATATAAATTTGTCTGATTACTGATTGAAATCACCACTCTATCAATGACATCAGTAAGCGCCCGGAAAGGAGTTTACGATGGTATTACATTACAAGCCACATTTTAAGAGGAGGGCCTTAAATACTGCTGATTAAAATTGAAATGGTGGGTCGTCTAAATTAATAATTGCAAGCAGAATTTGGATCGTAATGAAATTAGTAAGTCAATCACCAAAGAGACTAGCGGTTTCCGATCCATTTATGTAAAATGACAGCCACAATGATATGTCAAAATTGAAAACATGCTATCGAGAATTTTTGCAATTAGTTCTGGTGTTCGACAATGAGATGTGTTCATTCGCACCACCGATCGCACCGTCCAAACGATCGATGGTGAAAAATCCCTTTTGCATTCTGCCTCTATCAGGAATATAAGCCGGTACCTCCCGCTCGGCAAATGGTGCTTTAACCACAGCGCCACCTGGGTGAATCTTGCTTTACTCACGACAATAGTGTGGGAGCGGATATCAAGGTTCGTCTTCCCACTGGCACTCATGCTTTATATCCTATACCTCCAATTTTGAAATCAGAATATCTTGCAAATGCGAATAATCTGAAATTGTACAGAGTTTTATCAGACCCGTTGTCATGTATGGATGTGAGAGTTGAACCTATAGACGGATGAGTACAAAAGATGGTTACTAAAATTCGAGAGAAGAATTATGTGTGTGATATATGGCCTAAAACGAGATGTTGATGGCACATACAGTCTTGTTTGTAATCACGAGATCTAGAATCTAATGCGAATTCCTGATATCGTGAATAAAATCAAAGGATGCAGCGAGAACGCTGACTCCGTCCGTCTGGCGAGCTGATCTGCACCGAATGATACAGAGTTCGTTAAACGGAGACGGGCCTTTCCAAAAACGAAGAAGTTGTTGTCGGTGACGGTGGCTTCACATTTTAGAGAGCGATCTGGCATCTTTTATTTGTTAACAACAGTATGAAGAGCTGGCTCGTGATCGAAACCGATGGAGTCAGATCAACATATTAGAAATGCTCACTATGGTTGTCACATATTAACTGGAGTCGACAACATCAACGAGATGTATAGTTTTGAGCTGGAATCATTTTCGAGATGAAGAGGTGAAAAGACACAAAGCTCATATTGAAGCGTTCGAAAGGACTTTTGAAGCTTTTTTAAGACAAAATGTGAAATTAATGGGTTTTCTGCATATGACATTCAATGGAAGGAAATAATCATTGCATGTCATATCCAACATGTTCGCTGAGCTTTTCAATCTGTCTCGTCTTTAAACCAAAAGACATTGATTAATACGAAAACTCAAACCACGCTAGGGACGTAACCGCAGTCCATTGATGTTCCACATATCACAATAGAAGACATAAACAAGGCTCTGAAAACATTCGCCGATGGTTGCGGCCCGGACCAAATAGCTGCTTCTTTTTAGAAAGATCTTGTAATATACAATTCCTTCAAATAAGGAATGTGTCCACTGTCTTTACCAAGGCGTTTGTCTCAAATAACACTGTTGCATGGTTTAAATCTTACTTAAGCAACCGCATCCAATACATCGATATCAACATCGGTTTTTCCAAAAGGTTCTCAAGGTTGGCCTTTATGGACTTTGAAGTTTGCTGACAACCTAAAAATACAGAACTATAGAACTTAAACAAGCTCCGTAAGAGAGTCCAGTACATCGTTTACGTATACGGTCACAATTGAATGATGCGGTTACCATATGGTGTCCGGTTTATGATACAACCATCTGTAAACTAGAAAGTATCTAGCAAAAGTTTATCCGTAATTTAAAACACTTTCTTCGATAGAGATCTCTGGGTATACGGATGTGGAACATTTAGATAAAGACTAGTCATCCGCGGTTAAGTTGACACGACGGCAAAATAGTTTCGTTTCATGCTCAAGTGCCAGCTAAATTGGGAAATTACCTCCTTTATATCACCTTACTATAATATGGTCTATGTTGATAGACGGGTTCATAACTTAACTATGCACAGCTATTATTTGAACCGAAACCTTTCTGCGAAACCACTAAAGAGAACGCCACAAATAGATGATGGAATGTTGGAATGCGACCACAGAAGAAGCGGATGACACAATTTAAGTTGAATTCTACGAGCAGCTACAAGCCGCCATATCAAGTGCACACCGAAATGACATCAAAAGTATCCAAGGTGATTTCAATGCAAAAATTGGAATTGACAACACCGGAATGACGCACTAGACTCTGCAAGAAACAACAACGCAGAAAGATTCATCGACTATTGTGTCACAAATCAACTATTCATAGGAAGCAGCAAATTCCCACACAAGAACATATATAAACACACCTGATCATCGACAGATGGCAGAACAAGAAATCAAACTGATCATGCGCTGGTACATAAGAAGTTTATATCCTCCATACAAGTGTGCTTGGCTACCAAGACACTAGGAAATACACAGAAGACATTCTCATGACTGCCGAGTCAGCGGCAGCAAATAAAAATATGTTCACATTACACCAATGTGTAAGAAAAGTCACCGGAAAATTTACAAATGCACCATCGATGAAGGATTCACATGGACAAGTCCTTACTACATACGACCAACAACTAAATAGATAAGGAGTTCTTCGAGAACAATGACATAGATAGCGAACCAATTGAGGAGCTTCCAGATGGAAACTATAACGAAACCATAAAAAATACCCATCCACCAACGGAGCGGGAAGTTACAACTGCATTAATGAAGCTGAAAAATAACAAAGCCGCTTTGCCAACAACATATACCAGCTGAACTACTCAATGGAGCAGCACTAACACCACTATTAATAGAAGTGTGAAATACTGGGAGAATTCCGGAAAAAATGGAAGGAGGGCTTAACCATAACGATCCCAAAGAAAGGTGACTTAAGAGAATGCAAACACTGGCGAGGCATCTCCCTGCTCAACAGTACAATGAAAGTATTAGCAATGGTCATCCTAGAACGAACCTCACCAACTGTGAACCAATACATAAGAAACGAACAAGGTGGTTTCAGACCAGGCAAAAGCTGTACAGACCACATCAACACAGTTCGAATCATCGTCGAACAAACCAACGAATGGAACTCACCACTATATCTACTCTTCGTGGACTTCGAACGCGCATTCGTCTCCATCAATAGAAGCGCAATCTGGAAAGCACTCTGTGATATAGGCATCCCAAGGAAAATAACCGAACTCATCCGAGAAATGTACCGGGACGCTGGAAATAAAGTGCAACACAAAGGTAAGTATAATGGCACATACTACAATACACGAAGAGTTAAACAAGGATGTGTACAATCTCCACTACTGTTCCTCATAGTACTGGATAATGTCATGCGCAATTAGAAAACTCAATGATCTCGACTTTGCAGATGATGTATGCCTGCTAATACACAAATACACAGACATGTAGCAAAAGCTATACAAAAGTTATCAGAAATAGCACAGATGTCGGTCTTAAGATAAATATAAGAAAGACAAAGGCCCTGAGACTGAACACAAGCATTAGTACACCGCTTCGCATTAACCAAGACACCATAGAAGATGTCGAGAAATTCTTATACCTTGGCTGTACCATATCAAGAACAGGGGGAACGGAATAAGACGTTAACTAACGCATCAGCAAAGCGAGAAACACTTTCAACATGCTCCAGAAGATCTGGAATGCATCCGTCCTGTCAAGAAACACTAAGATTCGAATGTTCAATGTCTGCATAAAATCAGTACTGCTGTATGGATGTGAAACGTGGAAACATACGCAGAAAATCACAAGAAGACTCCAAGTATTTGTGAATAAATGCCTTAGGCGATTGATCAAATGCTTTTGGCCAAATAAGATCACAAATGAAGAATTACTGCGACAAACAAACCAAGTAGACATTGAGACGGAGATCAGGAAGCGGAAATGGAGATTGATAGGACACTCGATGAGAAAGACTCCAAATGACATAACCAGGATGTCGCTGGAATGGAATCCGCAACGAAAAAGGAAAGTTGGGAGGCCAGCAGTGACTTGGAAAAGAAAGGTGCTCACTGAAGCAAAACATCTTGGAAAAACATTGAAGGGAACTAAAAAGAACAGCCCCAAATGGAGTTCGATCGTCCAGTCTAGTAGACGCCCTATGCTCCTAAAAATGGAGATTATGGAAAAAAAAATGTTGGAATAGTTATGGTTCGTATGATACAGTAGAGAAGGTGATCTTGGGTTAGATAGAAACGAAATGGGAAACCGTTATAAGGATAAATCTTCTTAGCAACGGTCAATAACAACTTCAATCTGATAAAGTTCACGATCACAAATCATGGTTCACCAACTTCGAGATGTTGAATAATTTTCAGCTGGAACCAGTCTTGTGATCAAGAGCTGAAAATATCCGAAGCTGACATTGAGTTGTATGTGGAATAGAGAGGAGTTTTATACCATATGGAGTTAAACCAATATAGGCTTCGAATTCATATTAAATATTTGGGGAGTTAGTCGAAGCTACTGTTCAACCCCTGTATATGATTATTAATGGTGTTAGAACCGAATAGAACGAGTTTGGTCCAACAAATATAAAATTTGCCACAGTAGGAATTAGTCAGATTTCAAGAGGCGGTATCACGACCTTATGAAACGAATATAAGGTAATTTGGTTGCACATCATTGGAAATCGTTTAATCTGTTACAATAATTTTAATTTATTATTAATTAATATTTTATTGTTTATTATTAATTCAAGTGCAGATTAGGTGCATTTGATTATACTTGTAAACTGTGAGTAGCGTCTAAACCGTTTGTAACTCGAAAAACGTTATCGATCCAGTTGGCGTATGGTGGAATTCTTATATAGGCACCGGGTTGTGCTTCTGGGAGGTTGCAATCAGCTACACCATAGAAAGATTGAATACCAACCTGAAATGCAGTTTAAAACGTTGAAGTTAAATAGTTAAAATCAAGACGTTGAAATAATTACCAATGTATTGATACGTGAAAAAAAAACTGGTCCACCTTGATCACCCGCACAAATATTACCTTGTGGCGTGGACATATCTCGGCCGCAGAAATGATTGCCAATTTGGTTATTGCGCCATAAATGTGGGTAGTAATTTTGACATACGCTTTGGCTCGTGACAGTTATATTGAGCTGTTGTAATATTACGGGTTGTACATTTTCATAACCAAACCCAAAACCATATACCGAAAGAACAATATCAGGAAGTGGAAATGTAGCCTGTGCATTAAGTATAGGAACTGGTCCAATTAGGATAGTATTTGGTGTTGGTTGAGAAAGTCGTATGATCGCAACGTTATTAGATAACGTATTGTTATCGTAGTCTTCATGAATTATTGCATTGCTTGAATTGAACCATGACATGTCTTTAATACGATTGGCACCTAGTCCAACCGTCCACGATTGAAATCTATGCAAAAGAGAATCCGAAATTATTATAAATCTTTAAAACCTCCAATCATTATTGTAGACATACCCAAAAGCATTTTGAGCTACTGTTAATACAAGAGTGGAGCTTATGAGGGAACCACCGCCAAAAAACATCGGTCCTTGGAAATTATCTTGTTTGAAAATCTCAATGTATGCATAGAATGGCACAACGTTTGCGTCCTGTCCATTTACGATAAACGATTCTGGATTGCCTCTCGTACTCCTCGCCTACGTATATTTTAATCAAACACAGATCAATAAATAATTTCCAGATTCCAAAAACCCAAAATAAGTTCATACATAACCAGTTGCAGCTGCAACACACAAAATGGTGGCGACTAATAATTTCATTTTTTAATTGAAATTTTTCACTTCACTATTTCACTTCACTATATTGTAATCGAACTGATCAATTTTCGTAAATAAATTGGCGCTTTTATATTGATCAACGAGCCGAATGTATTTCGAAGTTATCAGTAAGTCAATCAATCAGCCGGATATGTATGTACTCGAACGTGCATAAAGGCTGAAGCTAATCCCTGGTATGACTGATTGCGGTTTTGCATTTCAATAATTTATTGTGATTTATAGTGATTGAATTCGAGTGACATATTTATATATGATTGAACGTGATCAATTCAACGGTTATACGATTCACATTCTTATACCGTCAATTTGTAACACTGAACTTATATTCAAGTGCCAAAGAAGTGGAGACGTTGTGTTGTAATTGGAGAGGTTGTCTGAAATAATGAGTGTAAATGAGCTTGTTACAAGGATTTTTAATGCACTTCTGTTAGATAACGTTTACTTCTGGCTTAAAGTTGTCTAGATTGTTGGGATGTAACCCACTGGTTAGTCCCATAATTAATTAAACCTTTTAACTAATTTTAATTTGGTAAGTTCACTAGGTCAAGTGGCCTCGTTCTTTGGAGTCTTCTTTCAACAATAGGGTTATCTATCATATGACGAATATAGGGGTTTCCATGTTGCTGGAGCCTTATTTCATGTTTTGTGGCATGCTTTTTTATTTCATCTTTGATGTATTCCATCCAAAGGTCCCTGTGAAGGTCTTCATTTCGTATGTACCACGGAGCATTGACGATGCTACGAAGAACCTTGTTTTGAAACGTCTGTATCATTTTGGCGTTTGTTTGCTTGGTACATCTCCAGAGTTGTATACCGTAGGTCCATATCGGTTTCAGAATTTGCCGATATAGCAGCAGCTTATTATGAATTGTAAGCTCAGAGCCTCTACCTATGAGCCAATACATTTTTCTGAACTTTATGTTAAGTTCTTCTTTTTTCTTTTTGACATGCTCTCAGGCAGAGATTTTCCTTAGCTCAGAGTATTCATTCCTCATATTTCACTCGAAAATGTCTATTGGATAAATAAGATCTTAGAATGGCGTAGAATTGCCTCGGCAGATCTCTATGCAGTTTGTATATTCCAGACCACTGTGCCAAACTTTATCGAATGCTTGCGCGACGTCCAGGAATATGCTTGAGCATACTTTTTTATGTTCTAACGTTCTTTCAATTATATTTGTTATATCGAATGCTTGCGCGACGTCCAGGAATATGCTTGAGCATACTTTTTTATGTTCTAACGTTCTTTCAATTATATTTGTTATTATGCACCTGTTCAATTGTAGAATGCTTTTGTCTGAATCCAAATTGATGTGGAGGAATTAGTTGTCGGTCCTCAATTATTGGTTTAAGTCTCTTTAGTAATAATTTTTCAAAAAGTTGTGACATAATTGGCAGCAGAGAAATTGGCCTGTATGATTTTTTATCGTTAGGTGGTTTATCAGGTTTCGGTATCATGATTACTTCTGCTACTTTCCATTGATGCTGAACATATTTTAACCGAAAGGTTGCATTGATTATGTGTAATAGCTTACGAAATCCTTTGTCTGGTAGAGCTTTGATAATTTGGCAAGTAATCCGGTCATACCCTGGGGCTTTCTTAATATTCATGTTACTTTTCACTTCTTCTTTTAGTTCTTTGAGAGTTACTGGTTGTATATCAAACTCATCCAGCTTGTGAATTGGCATTATATTTTCATTGGCAGTTTGTCTTGGTAGCGGTTGGAAGGTTTCCTGGAGATACTCCGCAAACAAATCAGCCTTCTCTTTGTGACCTATTGCCCAGGTCCCATCATCCTTTTTAAGTGGAGGTACTTGCATTTTTGGTCTTTTAAGTCCCTTCGTCGCCTTCCACAGTGAATAATAAGAATTTTTTTCATCAGTTAGGCTAACTAAATATCTGTTGATTGTTTCATTTTTAACTTCCTTAAGAAGGGATTTAAGACTGTTACATAGATTGTTAAGAATTGTTTTATTCTCCGGTGTTCGATTAATTTGCCAGGTTTTACGAGCCCGTCGCTTTTCTCTGACCAACTCTCTAACTTCCATTAGGTAGGATACGTTTAGCGTCTTCTTATTTTGTAAAGTGGGGGTACTTTCCAACGCAGCATAGTGAATTACTTCATTGAGTTGTTTCAATTCGTTTTCCAACTGTCAACTGATTTCTTATCGGTACCTGGAGATTGATTTTCTCCTCCATTAATTTACGAAAGAGATCCCAGTTTGTTTTTGAATTTGTTAATCTGGGTGCACTTTCCCTTTGAATTACCGTTTCACTGACTGTCATGATAACCGGTGAGTCATCCGATACTAGAGAGTTGCTGTTTTCAATATGAATGTAGTTCTGAGATATACCTCTTGCTACGTAAAAGTCTATTAGTTCCGGTAACTTAGCTTCGTCACTTGGCCAGTATGTTGGGGAACCACCAGAGTAAAATTCACATTTTGATGTCTGACCTGCTTGAAGCAATTCTTTACCCTTTGACGTCGTAAGTCTAGATCCCCAATAGGTGTTTTTCGCATTAAAGTCACCTCCAATAATAAAATCACGTCCTAGGGATTTAAATAGTTTAATGTAGTCCTCCATTTCAAGTTATACCGGGGAGGACAGTATATTGCAGAGACAGTAAGCTGTCTGTATTTAATGTGAATCCTTACAGTAGTGACTTGCATTGATTCTTCTTCGATTTTTGTTTCTACATAGTGTTTTATATTTTCTTTTATTAGTAATGCCGAGCCACCTCTTGCTCTTTCCGCTGGATGAATGGAATGATATAAGATTTAACCCCGGATTTTAACAAATGAAGATTTAACAAAATGGCTTTCGGATATTAGGAAAATGTCGATTTTCCAGATTACTTTGGTCAGATTACTTTGGTCATCTAGTCGCTTTGTAATAGCTTCAATGCTGATCATAATGTTTTCTATAATTCGGTTATTTTCAGAGCCCATATATTTGATTGAACCTGAGCCTTTCACTACCTGAGCAAATGTTTTTCTTTGCCCTGCGTTGCTTGGTTGTGGATTTTGATCCATCTGATTTGAGGTTTGAATCCTTCGAATTTCATGATTTTGTGGTAGTTTTCGTGATGTATCTCTTAATTTTTGTAGTTGTTTAGCAACCTCACAGCCTCGATAATTGGCCGGATGTTGACCCTTACAATTTATACACTTAGCTGGCACATCTCTCCCTATAGTACATGCCTGGGTAATATGTTTGCCTGAGCATTTTACACATCTCGGATCCCGGCTGCAATATCTTTGGGTGTGATTAAATCCCTGACATTTCTTGCATTGGGATATGCGTGTATTGGTTCTCCTCATTGGTTCAATTTTGACCTTCATGTGAAGAATTGATTTTATACCATAAATGTTTTGAACATTCTCTTTGTTAGCAAATACCAGCATAAAAAGAGGGAGTCCCCTTTTTCTGAGAGTTGAGATTCCTTCCTGGTTTTCTGTTCTCTCTTTTTTAACAATATTCACAGCATCTAGTATTTGAAGGCCTTTATTCTGTAAGTCTTCCATTATTTCTTGAGTTGAGCAAGTGTGATGCAAACCTCTTGCCATAACTTTTATAGGTCGAGCCTGTTTGTCCTCATATGTAAACCACTGATACTTTTCAGCATTCAGTTTCATAGATAATGTTCTATAGGATTCTGAGTCGAGAGTATTAATTTTCCAAACGTCATTGTTTAGCGCTGTTACTTTATACTCTTTGTCAGTAACTGATTTCATTATAGACTGAATTTTTGGGTAACAGTTCACGCCCACAATATTTATTGGCGGGGGTGGTTTTTCTCTCAGTTGCGCCATTTTTGTTGCAATGTTATTGGTAGATATACTACCTTCTGGTTGGTTGACCTTGGGTTGGACAACTTTCGGTTCGGTACTTGAAGTTCCACTACCATTTAGTTGCTCAACTTTAGGTGAGGATTCAGCTATTCTTTTCTTACTCTTCCTGGACTGTTTTTTCTTCTTTAGGATCCAGTCTGTTTCCCTTTCTAATTCATCCTCATCAGTGAAATAGTTGACTTTCTCTGGTTCAATACTCTCTGGTTCACTATATTCTTTAGCATCCCGATTCATTCTTAGAAGTTCATTCTCTCGCTTAAGATACTCAATTTCTTCGCTTAGCTTGGCAAATGATTGCTCCATTTTCTGTAGTTCTGAAGTTGTCTAGATGTCTGCAGAAATAACGTTATCTAGACCTGTTGAATTCAAACCTTTACAATTCTTATATAAAACCTGTTTTTTTTGGTGATTGAGGCAGGACATCTCAACTGCCACTTATTCGGCTAGAACTAGGTTCTCATCGCGTTTCTGCTTGTTTCGATACGTCTCAACACTTTCCCAATCTTAGATGAAGAGCCGCTCAAAATATTCTATCAGCCTTCTGAATCTAGATGATGACCAGGTACACCAATATTTTTTTCGTCTTGTTAACACGTAAATACTCAAAGGACATGTGTTCCGTGGTTTCTATTGTTTCTGTGCACAATGCGGGTAGTCGGGCGACTCTTTGAGCTTGAGCTAGTAACAGTATGCTCTAACGAGCCATGTTTCGATCAATGGGATCAGGCAATTAGAATATCGGCCTTTGTTCGAACTATCCTCATCGTTCCATTATGTTCCAGAGTGTACGACCGAGAATGAATCCCTGTTGATCTTCACGAATTAACATACATTTTTTTGTCTCAACACTGGTTATATTCAAAACTCTTTGGCTGAAGTAGCTTGCAACTGTGCGTTAAATGTACAATAATGGAGACATTATTCTTGCTACGACACAACGATCTTGAAACAAATTCAACGATATCTTCGGGAGTATGTTTGGACCTGGACCTTTGTCCCCATTTTGGAACATGCTTTTAGGACCTCTTCTTTTGGGAGGAGGATCACTTGTGTCCTGATACTTTTAGCAAATATTCAGGTTGTTGCGAGAATAGATGGTTCACTATATTACACAACATCATCGGGTCAGTTGGAGCAGTAGCATACCTAGACTACTTCCAAATTTCTTCAAAACTGATTTGTATGGTCTACTCCACTTACTTAGTTTGATTGCACTCTTCAGTTCCAATCTATCGAGCACATTTTCAAATGAGCTCGTTGGTATTTTATTCTAGGCTTTAAGACACTCATTTCGTAACTTCGAAATCGTTCCACCATTCTTCTAGGCATTGCTGCATCACATGTTCTCGCAACACGAGTATGTATCCCACCTGAAATGTTTACCAGTGTAGCCAGTACTGTATGATGTCATATCCTTGCAATTTTTAATGCGGCTCAAGGCACACTCATTACAGCTCCAATTACAGCCAAATCGAGGATGTTTTTACAATTTACGTAGAATTACCTTCACATTGCATAGCTTCATGTCAGCCTATAGCACAGAAATGGGAGATAGGTCGGAGCATGAATTCACACCTTTTCCCCCTTTGGCCTATTATGACATCCCTTCCCTTTTAAGGGGTACACTCTCAGTCCCGGAATCTATTTGTTCTTCTAATGAAATCCAAGATATACGGTATCCTCAAGGTCGTAAATTGGTCCTCAAATAGGAATTATGAGCCGAAACAGTGCAATCTATGGGAAGATTATGAAGAATAGGAGCACAAAAAGTGCTTAACAGTTTCTTCCTCCCGGTCCCACACTGATCGCAGTATGAGGTGTTTCGAATTTTCATTCGAAACATTTGATTATTCAGAGAGCACTGCCCCGTGAGAATGCCCATCAGCAGGATCCTTAAAGTGCGTCTATCATAATTTAAGAAAGACTGGGATCTTTCATGAGATGAGACTATCCCATCTCTTTTGGTGCCGATCTCCAAAGTGATAATCAATTACTTTTTAAAAGTTAGTGACGTCACTCCTAAAGCGGTCTCAGGTCCCACAAAGGTGGATGTCGCACCCAATCGGGGAAGTCTAACTTTATTCAGCCTGCCTAGTCGATTTAACGCACATATCGTTTCCAAAACAAGTTTCGATGAAACAGTATTGTGACCAACCGCCTTTAGAGCAGCCTGGTTGCCAGAAAGCATGCAAAAACGACGATCTCTGCAGTTTATCTCCTTTTCAGAGAGTACTCCTCTCAAAATTGCAGCAATTTTCGCCTGAAAGAGAGTAGTGTATCTACCAAGGAGGCTAGATAATTTGACCTCAGGATTTAGTATGTATAACCCGGCACCACCTAGATTACGGCAAACTAATCCGTCAGTAAAGATTAACATATCGTTGTCGGAGGGGTAGGATGGGCTGATATAGTCCCATATGTGATTTCCAGTAATAGTTACATGAAATAATTTCCCGAAGACTTGCTTCGTCACCATAATGTCTGAGGGCATGTGGGCAGTAGTGTGCCGGCTCACTTCCCTCAGCAGACCCGCAGCCATCTCAAGAGCTGCACTAGGAGTGGTGGGTATAGTTCGCACAATACCCGCAGACAAACAAGTCTTTGAAGGCGGTGTAGAGGTTTCCCTGCAATCTCGTTCATTGTTCTAAGCCACCAAATGAATGCGGCAAACGAGACCATGTGTCTGATCACTGAAACGTATAGCCAGAACAATGGCTGTACATTTATCTTCTATATGTTTTTCCAAGTAATTTTCCGATCAAACCAGACCCCCAGATACTTGCTCTAGTTGTATAGTGGCAGTTAAGGTGGTTCAACCTCCAAGAATTATTTGGTGTACCGTACAGGGTTGCGAACAGCTTTTCGTCTAGTTCTGTGGTGAGAAACCTTGTCTGCAAATCGAACAAATTTTGACTTCGACTTTTATTACTCGATTTGTTATCGTCAAATCAATAAATCATCCGGAAAAGCGATTATAAAAAATGAACACGTACTGCAGTTCACTTCATTATTTACCATCAGTCCAAGTGTAAACATGAAATTCGCAACGGTGATCATATTTTTGTGGGTGGTCGGAAGTGTTTTGGTAAATAAAAATAATTTTGTGTCATATACGATTATCATAATGTTTCTCTTCTTATATAGGCGAGACAGACGAAACCGGCACCGTTTCTAATTAACGGCTATAATACGACCAACGTACCATGCTATGCATATCTCGAAATCTTTCGGCAATCTAATTTTCGTGGCCCGACCATGTATTTCGGTGGTGGTACACTAATTAATTCCCATCATATTTTGACAGTTGCCCAAAATGTTGATGGATTCAAATCGTGGCGTATCGGTATGGGATCAAATCGAATTACCGAAATGGATTGGTTTTATACAATCGAGGGTGTAACACATCCCGACTATAATCGAACAGATTTAGCTAATAATATAGCAGTGCTACGATTGATGGAACCGATTACTATAAATAATCGTATTCGGCCAGTTATTATATTCCCAATGGGACTAAGTTTTCCCGCCGAAGGGAGTGCAAGTGATATGGTTGGTTTTGGATTTGGGGGAATCGATGAGCAGCCGAGTGTTTTGCAGCACACCCTACTAACGGTTACTAGTGAGGACGAGTGTAGTGACGCATATCCCCATTTAAGGGATAACGGACAGTTAGCAAATCATTTTTGCGCCGTCAATCGACAATCGCATTCGAATATTTGTGCTGGCGATCAGGGTGGTCCATTTTATGATCCGATGCTGAATTTACTGGTATTTATTGATTGAGATTAATTATTTGATTTGTGACTTTATTGTGATTTTACGTTACAGTTGGGGATCGGATCGTTTTATCGTTTGAATAATTGTGATCTGCCGGGAGCTCAACCACCAGCGTTCATACGCGTTACAGCGTACATTGGATGGATTAACAGTGTACAATTTAGTTAGATGGTTAAGCCAACTATATAGGTGCATCAAAATAAATTACTCAATAAATTGTTGAATGATAAGTTTGGTATTTTAATGGCGGCCAATAAATATATTTTATTTAATCCCTGTTAATTGATCGAACATCAATATTCGTGTGTGCCATTGCGAATTTTAATTGATAACATTGCGGTGATATATGATGCAAGCTTATGCAATAAGTACATGTTTAGCTGTCAGCACACGACTGATTGTTCCATAAATCTCCCCGATCGGTTAAGCCAGATTCGTTTGTCGTTTTTCAACACTGCGTTTGTCTTATGTGAATGAAAACCGTTTCACTTATATTCACCATCTGATTGCGATCGGTGGTGTGAATGAATACATCATGGGTCAACTCATCTTCCATGTCAGTACCTATAGCCTAACGTCTTCGATTTGGCTATGTAATGGCGTAAAGTAGGACGTAAATAACCGAACCGCGAAAGAGTTGGGAGTGCCTTGGTGTGTGGTATACTGGGTGATTCGTGCCTGTTGATGTTTCACAGTAGATCTAAACGTAATCCGATGAGAAAATTCTCAGGGCCTTCCACCATTCGATATGATCTACTGTGTCTATTCGATGCATAAGTGGCCATACTAAATCTTTCGTTTGTTCAGCGTTATGTGAGCCAAAAAACTTTTGTTGAGCTGTCCTGTGAAAGTGGATTGGGGTGAATGTTTCAGAAGGATTTGGCGTGATTCGGTGGTAATAGTTCACTTTATAGATGACTTGGTAAATGGTCTTGAATGACAATGTCAACTCTGACAACGACGACTGGAGTATGATTCCGAAAGCTCTATATACTGTATAGTTGCTCGTGTTGACAGGAGAGTACATGCTGAGTTAAAAAGTTCCATCTACAAATTCACAGTGGGGTCACCAATTTTTTTATTATTTTCATCATTCGGCCGTCTCTGCATAACCACTGCAGTAAAAAGTAGACACTACAGGCCACTGTTCTATTTCTGAGGTTGCACAATCTCCGATTAAAGTGTGTGGGATTGAAATGTCCATGTCTTTGGTATAATTTACTCTTGGTGTATATTGAAACTTGTTAAACTTCATCTTGGTCTCACCGGTACTAATCCTCTATTTATATATTTTCTTAATCCTTTTGTGCATACGTGAAAGCTCGAGAGGCACGATCTCCTGATTTGTTTCAAAATCGGATACAGACCTATACAGACCAGATGCTTCAACTACCACTACCAAGTAGCTACGGTGACAGTTAATTCGATCTAGAGGCATCGATGATCGGGAACTATAGCATCAACAACACATTATGAATGACAAGTTCGGAATTGTAAGGAAACCCCCAGCGAAACAGCGTTACCTAGAGTAGTTCACAGTTGAAACGATTCTCAGCTTATTAGGTTCTTGGAAGGCTAGTAATCAGATTTTCATCATCTGATTTTGCATCCCGTCCCTAATCGTATTTGAACCTGATCTTTCCACTCCAAACAGAACAGTTTCAATCACTTGCCAATTTAATCTATTGACAATCTTATGAGTGAAGGGGATCCAGCTTGTGCTGACCAGTGTCAAGGTTACCTCAATATAGGTGAAGTAAGTGGGTTATGGCCAAACATCGAGAAATATCAAACAGGTTAAAATTACGGGTCCACTTTTTTGTTGAGCCTTAAGTCAAGCAGTACTTTTCATATAAAGAGGAAAGTTAAGACACCATCGTTCAATTGTACTAGCTATACTGAGTCGCATCGTATCGCTGACCTCTGGATCCCGGTGGAAAGTTGCACTTATACAGCAATGATTTATGAAAGCCTCAAATAAATTAAACGCTGACATAATTTATAGCCATATCCACGCCCAAATATTTGCCGTCCATTTAAGCGATGAAGGATCATTAATATGTCATAACCAAAATTAACCAAAATTAATCAATCAAATGTTGATATCAGATCAATCAATTTACCTTCGAAACTGCGCTTTCATTTATCGAATAGCGCACATATAAATTAGTCAATTGCCTACCGAACGACTTGATTCAGTTTTAATCTAAGTGTTAAAGTTAGTGTATCAGTTCCCGAACCGATCAACATGAAATTCATTACGATTGTATTGTTTGCGTTCATTGCCACTGCTACGGTGGATGCAGATCTTCTTGAAACGTTTATACTAAATGGAGATGATTCGGCTAATGTATCATGCTATGCTTATCTGGAAATATTCCGCGAACCAGATTTCGGTGGAATAAATAAATATTTTGGTGGTGGTACCCTAATCAGTCTATCGCATATATTAACGGTGGCGCAAAATATTTTCGGGTACGTATTTCGAATGTCGACCATAATTATTAAACTCATGCTTTATATATGTACAGATTCCAATCATGGCGCGTTGGTTTGGGTGCCTCACGCATTGCCGACATGGAATGGTATAATTCGAGCGAAGCATTTATTCATCCCGCGTACAATAGTTCCAGTTTAGCGAATAATATTGGCGTACTTCGGCTGAGTCAAGCCGCACCGCTTACCCCATCGATCACACCGATTGCTATGGTCCCGGCTGGGACAACATTTCCCACTACTTGGACAAATGTTCATATAGCCGGATTTGGATTTGGTTCGACCGATCGGCAACCGGTTATTTTACAAAAAGCTCAACTATTTGTGATCGGACAAAATCAGTGTGCAGCTGCATATCCACATTTGATACAAATTGGGCAGGTTGCGACTCATTTTTGTGCTATCAATCCGAATACCGAGTCGAATATTTGTGGAGGTGATCAGGGTGGGCCGGTTTATGTCGAAGCCGTTAACAGTCTGGTAAATTGTTTAACGTTACGTTATAAAAGTGAGTTCGTTTTGATCAATTGTGCTTTCTAATTTAGGTTGGTATTCAGTCGTTCATTCGGGTCTCACCTTGCGGACATACAGAAGCTCAACCACCAGCTTTTATCCGAGTGGCACCATATGTTTCGTGGATCAATAGTGTTATATAATCAATGTCAGCCATATATAAATATATTAAATTTATAATTGACATATCGTGTAGTTTAATAACGGAAATGATGTGTAAAAGCGTTTGTTCAGTGACAGTTGGGACTGATGGTGATAAATGTCTGTTTTATCAACGTCTAAAGTTTTTAATAAAATTATCGGTTTTGTTCGATCTCTGGGTTCTAATTAATTCCTAATTGCGCCTCGACGAATCGTAATTTTCGTCTGTTACTCGATGATGGATAAATAATTTGACAGGTGAACCTTCTAACTGACCTAGCTTAATAGATTTGATTTTATATGGCTGACACTAACCTGTGCAAATTTTAGTTGAGCACTGGGAACTACAGATACAGCCTTCCTGTATAAGCCTCAATGATTTTCTGATAGCTAGAATCATAATTCATCCGATATAAAGTTTGTAGAAAATCGATTGGAGCCGAAGACCTTCAACATTTCTGGAGGTTTTGGCTTATTTTGAAAATTTGAGCTTTCGAACTGTTTATATATGGTCAAAGCTCTCCTGTATATGCCACTATGATTTTCTGATAACCAAGCTGACATTTCATCCGATATAAAGTTTGTGGATAATCAATTGGGGCTGAAGACCTACAACATTTTTGGAGGTTTTGTCATATTTTGAAAATTTGAGCTTTCGTACTGTGAAATATGGATAAAGCTCTCCTGTATATGCCATTGTGAATCTCTGGTCGCTAGGATCACATTTCATCCGATAAAACGTTTGTGGAAAATCGATTGGGCCTGAAGACCTTCAACATTTCCGGAGATTGAGGACAATTTCCGTTATCTTATACTTTATATTCTTTGATGGACTTTTAAGAACAGCATCCACCAAATAAAATGTAACTCTTTCATTATTCATTCATTTATTTACTAATGTTGGCCTAATCGTTACCTTTTAAACGCTATATAATATATAAAAAACTTGTCCATACTGAACAGCAAGATAAAACAATATTATTGCTCTTAACGAGCAACAGCGCTATAAAGTTCAAATAGCGACGAGTAGCAGTACTAAAATACCCAACTTTTGGTTCATATCTTAACTAAATTTAGTGCATAATTGAATCGCAGACGAGTTTGTACGATAAGAGTTCGACCATTTGATATTGTCACGAATCACAGATGTCACCTGTGATAGTTAAAAAGAAAATTATAATAGTAGGGATTACCCTGTAACCAAATGTTTACATAAACGAACAAAATAAAAAGAAATAATGAAATAGGCGGAGCGAACAAAATACGAGAACATTCGCGAAGTGTAGAGAAAAAAATAATAGAATATTCTACAAGTATTTGTGTCGTATAAATACGTGTAGACATTTGAGTTACAAAACAGTTCAATTTTGAATTTTGAAGTGTTAATATCGGGAAGTGAAAATAATAGTGAAAGTGAAGTGTTAAAATAAAAGTAGTGATAAATATTGTGGAAAATAATAGTGAAAATAAATATTAGTGAATTATTTGTGAAATAGTTGTGTAATTTTTGTGGGAAATAAATTTAATTGAAATTTAATCTTTGCGAGTTAAATATTCACAATCCAGTGATCGAACCGGATAAAATTATTAGAATAACCACTCGGCGAAATCGTAACAATTGGTGACAGCGGTGGGATTGTGAATATCCAAAATGAAATTATTGGACTTAAAAGTGGCAGATTTGAAGAAGGAGTTGGGGCTACGGAATCTACCAACTACGGGTAACCGAAATGAATTGCAGTTGAGACTCCGTACTGCTTTGTTAGATGATAATGTTGACCCAGATCAACATGAATTTAATTTTGGGGCACCGGATTCAACCGAGGTGCAAGCGATTGAAGTAACTACAGAGTCAACGACCAGAGCGGAAGACCAGAATGTCGTCGTTAAAGAAACTACTCCAACAACATCTGGAGGTTTCGATATGGGACAATTGTTGGCGACTATGCAACAAATGCAACTTCAGACGCAACAAATGATTACCGAGCAAAGGACATTGCGTGCTGAACAAGAGCAGATGATCGGTGGGCTCAAAACCGATATTACAAGCGGACAAGAAAGATTGTTGGCGGAACAGGAGGTCATGAGAACTGGACAAGAAAACATCATCGAACGGTTGGAGCAGCAAGAAAAATGTGTCAACGAGAAGTTTCGAGAGCTTTCCGTTACATTTAACACAAAAGTCGATACCATCAAAATGGAAATGGATCACAAATTAGATCAACAAATCGAGGTGACCGATCAACGATTCCAGAAACTTGAAAAGGAGCTGATGGATCTAAAAACCAACGGCAGCGCTCAAATTGCTCGACCAACCAGCTCGATTAAATTGAAGCCACCAACGTTCGATGGGACCACACCATTCAACATCTTCAAACTCCAGTTTGAAATGGCGGCCACAAGGAATGGTTGGTGCGAGCAAGATCAAGTGGCAGCATTAATTGTGGCGTTAAAAGGAAGTGCTGCGGATCTTTTGCAAATCGTGCCGGAATACGATAGAGAGGATTACGGAAAAATCATGTTGGCTCTGGAGCGCAAATACGGTGGTGACCATCGACGGGAGTTACATCGTATGGAGTTGAAGGGACGATGTCAGCGGGTTGGAGAGACGCTCCAGGAGTATGCGGCTGATATAGAGCGACTAGTGCACCTCGCCCACTACAACATGGCAGGAGAATACACCGAGCGTATCAAGATCGACGCTTTCACCGATGGTATACGGGATCCGGATACGAGACGTGCAGTTGTATTGTCTCCAAAAGCAACGTTTGCGGAAACCATCGCGTGTGCACTAACCAATGAGACTGCAAACAACATCATCAAACCAGCAGTCAAGGTACGTCGTGTGGAAGTGGAACCAGCAATCAGTCACAAACAGGGAAACAATATCAAACCAGCAGACAACTGGCGGACAACGAGATTCCGGGATGGAACTAGTAAAATCAGATGTTGGGTTTGTGACAAAATAGGGCACATCTCAAGGGAATGCTGGGAGATAAGGCGCAAACGGGCAAGAACACCATCGCCGATGTACCGACGGCCACCGGAGGGAAGAAAAGCAGCAGCCGTGGAGGAACGCCAAACAACAACGAAGGCGTTAAACGAGTAAGAGTCAGCTTTGAGGAGCAAAAGCTGACTCCCACAACCAAATGCTCCATAACCTTCATCCCCATTTCCAGATTGGTAAAAGGTGGTGAGAGCTTGATGGTGAGAGGCGAAGTAGAAGGACGATCCAGTTTAATAACGTTGGACACCGGAGCAACGAGAACGATTGTGCGGCCGGATTTTATCACGGATGGAGTTGAGCCTATGGAAGGGTTCAAGTTGCAAACGGCGACAGGCGACAGTGCAGCTATTAAAGGAAAGAAGGAGGTTACAATACGAATCGGGAACAATGGTTTTCGACATGAAGTTCTGGTTGCGGATATTGTGGATGAGGTCATCCTGGGAATGGACATCATGAAACGAAATGGATTCGTATTGGATTTTGGACGGGGAACATTGGGCTACGGTAATGTCGAACTGCCTTTGGAACTGAACAACGGGGAGGAGCCAATCGTAAGGAGGATAATATTGGATCATCGGACGAAGCGACCACCACACTCGGAAACGGTTGTTTGTGGGAAATTGGATGGAGGAACTGGAACACGACGAAGTAACGGATTATCAAAGAAGATAGAAACTAGATGGGAGGGACCGTACAAGGTCAGAACTAACGACGTGATCTATAGAATCCAAAGAGGAGTACGAGGAAAACCCAAGGTTATACACCTGGATAGACTGGCGTTCTATAGAGGAAGAGATCTAGATCCTGTTCGGGACGAACAGGTTTGGGCGGAGGGTAGTGTCACGAATCACAGATGTCACCTGTGATAGTTAAAAAGAAAATTATAATAGTAGGGATTACCCTGTAACCAAATGTTTACATAAACGAACAAAATAAAAAGAAATAATGAAATAGGCGGAGCGAACAAAATACGAGAACATTCGCGAAGTGTAGAGAAAAAAATAATAGAATATTCTACAAGTATTTGTGTCGTATAAATACGTGTAGACATTTGAGTTACAAAACAGTTCAATTTTGAATTTTGAAGTGTTAATATCGGGAAGTGAAAATAATAGTGAAAGTGAAGTGTTAAAATAAAAGTAGTGATAAATATTGTGGAAAATAATAGTGAAAATAAATATTAGTGAATTATTTGTGAAATAGTTGTGTAATTTTTGTGGGAAATAAATTTAATTGAAATTTAATCTTTGCGAGTTAAATATTCACAATCCAGTGATCGAACCGGATAAAATTATTAGAATAACCACTCGGCGAAATCGTAACAATATCAAGTAAGTTACACATTCGCGCCACTGTACATACCTGTATAGCGGTGGTCGTGAACGTATGAATGGTTATTTATTATCCTACCTGGATTTTTTCGACCAGGTGTCTTGATTTTATTTACACTGTATCGACTGTTTATACGAGTTTGTATAAGGCCTTTGATGTCCAACCAGTATCGCGTATCGGATTACCGTTCTTGGCTGTTATCCGATTAATTGGTGTATAACCGATGTAATAGATAATTCGTCTGCTGACTCTTGTGTACGTACATTATGTACAATTTATCGTGTTTGACCTTCTCAAAAACTTTAAATACTTATGGACGATTAGATCCACTCACTGTGTTATCGCGCGACCAGTGGCTTAACTGTAATTAAAAGTTTTAATAATAATCGAACACACATATGCGCGATATGTATAGAAATCATATAAGATTACGAAAAGGAATTATCAGTTGTGTTTGCTTATGAATTTGTGCCGTTTTGCTATAATGTTGCGGAATAGGTTAATGAATGGCTTATATGTTTATCTAATATGACGTTGAAGAAAATTATAATCGAAGCACGTGATAAAATGTTAGCTAAGCTCAACAGTTTGTTAGTCAAGACTCGAACCGTATGTTTACTATATCATTCATCATTGTAATGTTATCGATTCAATTTCATGCCCATTTAACACGATTATCGCGGTTATTAATCAATTATATTGTAGTTGTTCGTATTGTTACCGTAATTGTTGCATTAATATGTTGATGCATGCTGATTAGTAATGATGCTAATGCACTATGTGATTTAATCACGACATTACACTTGAACTTATTGGCGAATCGATTAGTACAGAAGACAGTATAACAATGTTATAGGCAATTGAAGTAAGCCAATAAATGCCAGATGATTGAAACGTGCCTGTTAATTTCACACGAGGGTGTATCGGCTTTTGTATGAGGTTAAGTATAATCTGAATTGAACGCGTTAGTAGTTAAGACAGCTTCTCTACCATGCTCCGGATGACAAAAAAGCGATTATAAGTGTGTCAAAGCATTCGTTAGGCTTGACCACCTACATTGTGCACCAATACGTATCAATGGTTCGCAAAGTCTTAGTTGAGACGCGGTTAGGACTATTTAAGGTCTTTAAGCCACACATTTTTATATACATGTTCCTACTGTTGTTAGCCACTCCAAAGAGAAAGCCTCGTCTTATAAATTTTGTTATTTTGAATAAGCTGATAATAATCATGATTGGTGTGGACTATAGATCTGGCAGTAATTGAACATTCAATGATACCAAGCACGCTTTCTTGACAAGAACATGTTTCTTAGGACAATTAGACCTATAGGATAAATGACGGGTACAGGCTTAGATGTGAGCTTTGATCGGTTCTTAATAAAATATAAAGGCTACGGCTATTGCCATGTTTTTGATCTTTAGAAGCAATTTAAGGACGAGACTCTCATCTTGTTTGATGGTTGTTCATTTCAGGTTGTATACGCCCTTTAATCTAAAAAATCTATAGTCACTATATCGCAGTTTGGTTATGATTCTAGCATGATGTTCATCTATTTTATCGGGCGTTAAACTGACAAAATTTCCCTTTCTAGTTGAGTATACCGCTCCTGATGCTTTTTTTGTTACTGATACCTGAATTTTGTTTCAAAGTACTTCCTATAAAAATGAATAATAACAAAGAGAATATCTCGGCAATTCAATCAAGTTGCATGTAGATAACATCTGTGACCTGGAACACATTTAGATCAACATGTATGACGTAGTCATTTGACTTTCCAGGGTTGTTAATAAACCGGGGACTATCTTTCGGCAGTGCAAGGTCAGAAGAGACTACGGAACCAAGCATCCTCGCGGCAAATTGGTATTATCACAGAACAAGACAAGGCTAAACTAAAATGTGTTGGTGGTGGAAAGAGAGAGAGAGAGAGAAATACAGAGAGTGAGAGAGAGAGAAAGAAAGAAAAAAAGAAATAAAGAAAGGTTCCTTGTAATGATCCTGATGCCATGCATAAACTCAATTTTTCAAAATTACTTCAAATGAGCCAAGATCAACTCTATTTGGAACCTGACGAGAATATATTGGACAAGCACAATACCTCCTCCACATTGGTTTCGATTTGTGTGTTATTTAGTACGTGTATTATATTTGAATTAAATATTTATTTTGAAAATTAGCACACTCGCCTTAACATAACCGCAAGCACTTTAATTCTATTGTCGTTTGTCGTTTAAGCTATCTCTGCGACCAAATTGTATTGTAATATGATATAATCGAAAATCGTTGACATTACGAATTAGTTGAGATCAATTGTATATATACAGAAGATAAACAAAAGCATTTTGGATGACATCGATGACGCAAGATGGTGATTTCTTTTGGCAATCTTGTTTCATTGAGCATATAGGGAGGAGGGTATAGCTCGATTAAGAGCCAAATGATGCTCAAATCTCAATCTAAGCAAGGTACGGTCCAACCCACGAATAAATGTTTGGGTAAAGAGAAGCCAGGATTCAAACACTAATCCGATTGTACGCATAACGTACACTGTATAGTCGTTTGATAAAGCACAACACACGCAAGCAGATGGTGAATAATGCTAACGTAATCTAGTATTTGGTGCGGAAAGCGAAATTGGTGCTGGATTGTTGATCTTGAATACCCTTTGCATTTTATTCTCAGCTTACTATTCCTCAAACTAATCGAACAAAAAGTTGCGCGTCTTCTTATTTCTGTTGGTGGTCGGTCTGATGATCCGATTATGTCAATTTTATTGAGATCATGATTAGATTTATATAGTCCAACACCAGCTAGATTCCAGTGTTAGTTTCTCTGTCAGAGAGTTTTTTGCCTTTTTACCCTATCTCGAGTGCTGTGGGAGTGGTATGCAAAATCAGAACACGTTTCTAAAATTCAAGCCTCATGTTTTGCCGAATAACTTTTTACATTTCCAGATTCTCAATTTTTTTAAGGCTACAGTTTCCTAGAGTCCTATCATCCACTGTAAGCTATAGTATATAAGAGACCACAAAAGAGGAGACAATACTCATCTTTGGCGCAAGTATGGCATTAAACCATCATAATCATGCGGCCTTAATGCCATGTCCTTGATCGGTAGAATGTATCACTGATGGTCTTAAAGACGAAATGGAATTTAAAGACGACCTATCAAATGTCATGCCGACTAACTGTAATGGGAATTTAATGTGGTATTTCCTGGTGGAAATAAATGGTGTCGAGGAGAGTCTTCATAAGAACAGCGTTATGGTATAAAATGCGGATGGGTCAGTTATGGATGAACAGATTTTTGAAGCTAAACGCCACCATATTTCAAGTAGAAATGTATGCGATCAAACAGACAGGCTACTTTAAAGGCATTCCGATCAAACATCTGTATATAGATAAAAGCTGGTTTGGAACAATTTACACTCGATGAAACAACTAACAAACATGAATAAGATAGCTCTTATGTGGGTGTCGGAGAGTGATGGAATTGATTAACATAAAACCGCTGATGGCCTGGTGAGTTGAGGCTATTCATTGGCAAGTTGTTGAGCCCTGCAAAGTTTCGCAATCAATGTCACAAAGAGCCCATGGTGCAAATTAAGGATTTCAACAAAATGCAGACAGTCGCGTTCTACATCCTTAGCAAACTGGATTAGTTTGGGCCAGTGCAGTGGATTATGAACACAGAAATTGAGCACAACGAGAGTCGGACAGTATAGTTGTTGAAGAGTAATCTATCATCAGGCACTCGTTACAAACGGTTTGACTGATGAAGATGATTTTTGATCGGCCATAATAAGTAAGTGTAGAAACCAATATTCTCAACTTGCCATTTTTCATTGAAATAGCTTAATTGATTTGCTTCGTGTTAAGTCCTCTGACAAAGTCTGTCAACTTTATAGGTTCAATGTGGCAACGTCATTTATTGTTTTCATAACCTTGTGAAGAGGCGAAGGAGAAGCTGGTTCAGGTCCTATGAGACATAAGCTAAAACCATAGTTTTATCCAGTTTGCAATTTTGTTGCTATCAATGACTTAGCGAGCAGGCATCCAAATGACCAGTTGTTGCGGCCGTGAAGATTTAAAAAATTCTTACAATGCTAACACGTAAGACCTGTTTCGAGGGTTGTTTAAGGAATTAAGGACAAATTTATAATTTAATTTATTCGGCAACGACAAGCTGTAACCACGCTGAGGGTAACCGCAATTAATTCCGCTCGGTGAATAGTACAGTATTTCTCCGATCTGCCATAGGTTCTTAGATTATGCGATGGACAGTAAATGCCATATAGATAACAACATATTCAGAGAGAGAGAGAGAGAAGGGAAGCCACCTGAAAAGAGTATAGCCGATTCGACTATCTGAATCTGATTGAGCAAGTCTAGTGAGAACCACAAATTCCTGGATGGTTAAACCACCTCCGATGGTTTGTGGAAATTAAAAACAGGCAGATTAACAATGTTGATTTCTGGCTATAGCTCATGTGAATGCAGCCAAATAAGCTGTACCGAGAGTTAAGCACTGTAACTGGGGTAAGAAGAGAATGAGTTCCATGGCTAGGAGAGGAGTCCATTGCCTGAGTCCAGTTACAGTCCAACACGCGATATTTTCTTAATAGTTAAGTTTTTCAATTGATGATGTAACTTAAATCAACGTCCACTGGTGATGCGCCAGTGATTTGTAAATAGAAGAATTTTGGAAGACAACCCGCAAGAATTATCAAAAGCTCTTCGGCATTGCCAATAAAGATGATACTTTCAAGAAAGTTGTTTTATCCAGAATAACTCCAAGATGTTGGACATAGGCTGAGCTATTAATGTTACATCCAAAACGAGATGGAAGAGACAAGTTGCAGTTAGTCGTTTTCGAGATTGGAAGGCACCATTTTGGAGTCTTTTATCGTTTTCAGTTATATATACGTCCAATCCAATCCTATATATAACAATGTATATCAATTTAATATGGCAATAAAATGTCACTATCATTGTAATGAATCACTTATCAGTCAAGACATTGAATTGACTCGCGTAAGAATTCAAAAAAAAAAAACAAAAACAAAAAATCGCAAAGTGTTAATTTTGATATCGTACACGATGTCTAATCACTTGCTGGCTGTGATAAAGAATACCAATACTTCAAACGGTCGACCATGTATATAGAGAGATACATGCACACAATCGAATATTGTTTTAATTATTTCTGTTTATTTAATTTAATTTTTTTAAATTAATTATTAAAAACAGCCAACAAACATAATGAAAACAGAACTTAATTGTCTTAAGTCGAATACATACAAATTTAAGTCAGTTTTCTTTAAGACGTCGAACGTTACGGTTTGTTGTATATTTAATATGTGAAAACAAAATTGTTACACAAATTGGTTAAAGTTGATTAAAGTGAATTAAATTATAATAGTTTTTTTTATTGCGACGGCTGGTTTTTTAACAAATTTATATAATCGAACCAGGTTGGATGTGTATATAAACAAACGTTAAAAATAGTTTTTGATAATTACTTAAGCAAATATAGTACAAAATTGATTAGAGATTAGGAAATTGATTAGAAATTATTTTTATTAAACCCATCCTCGTGACATTATATTATTACTTAACACCATAATCAGTTTCTGTTTGAAGTTTGATAAAATTTATTTGTTTTATTGAGAAACGAAATCGTTCTTTGCATCTTAATTGTCTGCAATTAGTTTGGTGTTCGTGTTGTTGTTCAGTTATACATAGTGTTTAAGTGTTACGCGAGGATTAAGGCGATCGCACGTTTTTAACATATGCAGGTAATTCATTATTTATATAGATTGTGGCCAATGTTTGTGATACACATTCGAATTATAAATTCGGCACAAATAGCCGGTAGTGTGAAATAATTTAAAATTTAAAACCATACAACAGCGGCTACGTTAAGAGTGAAAAAATCGGACGAGGTTCTGCAATGAATTATACGACGATGAAAAACTGACCATACAGCCAAGTGCAGCCTGGCCAAGCCACGCGCCATCGAACGGAACAATGGATAATCGACTTGGACGATGGGAGTGCGAGACCATGGAGCGTTGTCGTGCTGCAATATATAACTCGTAGATTTGGCCATTGATGCCTTTCTGGTCCCACTAAACGCAGAGCATTGATTTCTTTCTGAATTAATTAGGCCGTGCTGTTGATGTCGATACTTTGTCAGGTGTAAAGTAAAGATATTTTATGTTTGGGATCTTAAAAAAGAATCACTCGAAACAATTAGATGAACAATATTCACCAATCGGAGTTATTGCCGACAATAAAGAGATTATAAAAATATGAAGGAAGAATTTTTTTCATGAAAGCAAAATATGTGAAGTGGCTCTTCGATTTACCATCTGTCTTTCCCTTTGAATTTTCCTCATGGTATGTTAACGTTTAGAAATACCTTCATGCCTGCAAACTGATCATGCCCTCAAACTGATCTTGAGTTTGGGTATCATCTTCATCCAATAACGCTTACAGCTCGATGCCTTCATATGTATTTGGTGTTCTGGAGCGTTTCTTATCCTCAATGCTTAAAATCTCCACTTTTAAAGCGTTTAAACCAATCTTCACAGGTAGCTTTCCATGGTATCTTCAGCTACTGTTTGACTGGCACAAAACTCGAGATTTTTGTGCCAACTGAATTGATGTTTAAATTACATGTGTCGCTAGCACCATCTATGTGTGAACCCCGGAAAATTAGCTGCGCAGAAGTCGTTGGTTCCTTGAAAGTTTCATTCCAAAACTGTGTCGGTCAAACTCCATACCATTTTTATCGCAACATAAAACGGTGGTTGAGGGACTCTCGTCTGCCATGATGTTATTTTGTATAGGAGGGATGGTTTCCTAAAAATACCAAACAATATCACATTATATTACACTGTAATTTTAGGTTTAAAAGTTGCCATTTCGGAACTATAACATAACTCTCAGTTATGATAGACGCACTTTGAGGATCTTGCTTGGCTATTCTCACGGAAAATTGTTTCCTGAATAATCACATGTTGCGAAATTCGAAACAACGTAAACTCTGAATAGTGTAAACTCTGTCCTTCATAATCTCCCCATAGAAAGCACTGCTTTGGACGACTTTGATACAAACAGAAGAACAAACAGATTTCGGGACTAAGAATAGAGCCTGAGGAATCGGGTAGGGCGGAAAGTTTGTACATTTCTTCGCTTTGCGTTCAACAACTGCAGGCAACAATCTGTAACAAACGAATCCTGTGACCTTAAACCTCGTCAAGATCAAAATTGAATAAAAATCGACATTAATATTCTTCTTTGTTGGTTTATGATCTAGGAATGCTGTATAATCGTGAATATCGATTTATGTTGGTGCATAATTTTATACAGTTGGCACACAGTATAAGCACTACAATGAAGGAAATAGTGGCTATAGGCTAAGATTGAAGCTGCATCTCAAAATATTCTCAACGATCATTTCTATATACAATTCAAGGTTACAGCGTCTGGTAATATATATCTTTACGACATTTCCTATATTTCATATATGCAAATTGTATTTATTCTACATAACTATAACGCCTTCGCTAATCGAGCTCGCGTATACTCGTGTGTACGTGTATATAGTTTGTTACAATAAAACAATATACGTTTTACTGGTTAATCGTAAACAACAACCACAACAACGACATTTGTCTTAACTATAATTAACAAAACTATTCAATTTCATAAACTTATGTCAACATCGTAAACATAACAATAAAGACGATCAAAACGTGATCACAATTTGTGACGTATATCCACCTAATTTACGATTTTCCTAAATACCGCATTAGTCGCGTATACATACTCGTATAAGATATGTCTTAAGGTACTGCTACTGTGACATCATTTCAAAACGTAAACAAACCGTTTTGTACTGTCAATTAACATTGAGCCGTCACACTATTTGCTTATATACGTAAATCGTTGTTAATTTCGCCCGCGTCCCGTAATGAATATCAATTATTGGTTGAATAATTGCACAAGATCGCGCATAACGCATGACTAAGGTGCTTATTGTTATTCTGTGCGAGGAGACCATAATATGGTATATGATTATGTCTTATGGCGAAATATCAATTAGCATAACCAGCATCGTGATTTGTTTATCGAAAGCAAAATGATCTCGATAGGTCTCAAAGTTGTTCTCGCAGTAAATTTACAATATAATTGATTGCTGGGACCAAATATGCCTCTGAGGGTGCAAAAATTATCGTGACGTAGGTTTTCATACCACCTTAACCTTTCTGTGTTGTTCGTCTGCTAGGTATTACTTCACGAGGCAGTCTCAGCCATAAGCTGCCTCCTATTTCGCTAGAACAAGGTTCTAATCACCTGCTTCTTTCTGCTTAAAACATGGACACCCAGAGAACTCGTGTTTTGCGGTTGCAAATGTTTCCGTGTACTACGAGCAGTCGGCGACTCTTCGTGCTTGAAGTAGGAATAGGTATGCTCTAAGGTATCCATGACCAGTTATAGGAACTAGTTTAAATAGTAATCCACTTCGGCATGTTACCTGTTAAGACATGTCTTGATCAATGGGATCAGGTGATAAGCATATGGTCGAGTCATCACATCGTTTCTGTCATGGTCTCATTCTATCCTATGTCCCGTAACCGCAAATCTCAGATATATAAGTTGACGGCAAGAACACAGGCAGCGTCATCCGATACAGTACGGAATTTATAAAATGATTGATTAAGTTTATTTAATGGATATCCAACCATAAAAATAATTTCACCTGGTGGTGGAGATGTGTCTGGTGATGTTAAACGAGCCGGATCTCCGATAAACTCATTGTCTGGTAGAGAATGATACAGTTTTATAACAGCGATATTATCAGCCAAAGTTACTTTATTATATCCTGGATGTATAATAGATCTGGTCGAATTAAACCACTGCATGTGAGCTAACCGATTGGCTCCCATACCGATTCGCCATGAATTAAATCTAGATAATCACCTAGTTTAGTACATTTATATCGTGTTTTGGGAATGCTATACATACCCATCTACATTTTGGGCCACAGTTAAAATTGTTCTAAAATGTATATAGGTACCACCACCAAAATACATCGTTGGACCTCCAAAATCAGACTGTCTGAAAATCTCAAGATATGCGTAGAACGGGACATTAGGCGTCTATTCTCCATTTATTATGTACGACTCCAATTTAGCCGCTTCCACCTGCTGTTCAAATAAATTTCAGTCATAAATCAAATTTAAACTTTTATATTATCCACTTACCTTAACACAGATGACAACAGCCAGTAGAACGAAAATGGTTGTAAGCTGCATGTTACTCGATACACAAAACAAACCAAAACGTTAGTGGTTATGTTTTGGAAATGTTCGCTTTTATATAGATTGTTTTCAAGATACAAGTCGGAGCTGAAAGAAGATTTATAGCCATTACTAGCCAACAAATATATTTGATTAACTTTTTAACTATGAATGTCAACAAAATGCAATTTCGAAATCGATCAATTGTAAATGTAACGAATAATATTTGAGATTAACATGTGTCCAAATATCATCAGCCCAAATATTCAATGAACGTGTTCTCAGTTTATTGAGGTTTTCGCGATAGTTGGTTTGTTTATACAGTATTATAAAATTCCTGAAACAATGAATGTAGGGAACCCAAACATTTAAAAATTCCAAAAATAACGCCACGAAATATTGTCATGACATAGAACACTATCATGACACTATCATGACATAACACATTCTATTTTTCGTTCTGATTCTACTCCGGTTTTCCAAGCCTATTATGTTCCGGTTACAATTCATTTTCAAAACCGGTTTAAAATCGGTTTGAAAATGAAACAAATTCGTATGGATATTTAAATAAAAACAATTTTATATTAGATTAAAATAATAAGAAACACTTACTTTCATAAAGATTTAATTTATTTAAGATTATTTTTAATTGTAGCACCACTATTAAAGTAACAAACACGTGTATTTCTAACGGAAGAATTATAGATTTTATATTCGGCTTTACGGATATGGATGTATAGGTATTTGACATTTCTAGAAAATACCCATTAAACATTTCAAATAGAAACGAATTGGAAGAATAATGTTCAGTACATAATACCAAATTGAAATATCACTCCGATTTTAGTTACGATTTAATTATTTTAATTTGTTTTGTTTCTGTTCCTATTTTCGGTTCATAAATTATAACGTTTATTTTCGGTTTTTGAATTCGGCTGTTATTTTCTATCTCGTTCTTACAAAAAATTCTAAATTGATTGTCAAACTTTATGTATAAAATATTTTTTGATCTAGTCGTATTTGCAACTGTAGCCAATCTAAAGTAATAAATATAGAGAACGTAAAAAAATTATAAACGTAACGTTAACGTAAGAAAAATAAAGAATAATTAATGTCTTCCTGTATCAGCGCATGGAGAACTTAACGTAACATAAAAAATTGAACGAAATTTCGTTCATTTGTTATCTGTCAACGTAAAAACGTATCGATGCGATTTTTTATGTGTAAACGAAAAAAATTAAAAAGAAATGAAATAAAAAATCAAAGAAGACATGTTAAATTTATTGTTATTAAATATGAACACCAAAAATAGCCATCATCTGTAACAATCTTACAAAAATTATGATTGAAACATAAAAAAAAGAAAATAATTAGATTCGCTGAAAAATCTTAACTCATGATTTATAAAATGATTGATTAAATTTATTAAATGGATTACTTTATGTACATTTCAAATTCCAATAATTAAGTTTGAAAACCGTTAGACTTGGTGTATTACATCATTGATCCAACTGCTATATCTTGTAAGCCTAACAAATGCCGGTGGCTGAGCATTTGGCAATGAACAATCCCTATTGCGATTAAACGACACGATCCCCAACTAGAAAAAAATAATTCGTGTTTAATAAGTTGTCTACTTGCATATGTTTCATAATAAATACCAAAGTTGGGTTATTGAAACGGAAACGATACACTGGACCACCTTGGTCGCCAGGACACACTTTACTTTGAATTGTTTCGTTTTGAGCACAGAAGTGATTCAAAATTTGTTCATTACCAATCAAATGTGGAGAGTTTGATGAACAGTCCGTGTTACTTGTCACTGTTAGTTGTGAGATTTGAAGTGTTTGTGGCTTGTTATCGGTGCGGCCAAACCCAAATCCAACAATAAAGATAATTTCACCTGGTACTGGAGCTGTGTCTGGTGAAGTTAAACGAGCCGGACTTCTGATAAATTGATTGGTTGGTAGAGAATGATCCAGTTTTATAACAGCGAGGTTATTATCCAAAGTTTGTTTATTATATCCCGGATGTATAATTGATCTGGTCGAATTAAACCACTGCATGTCAGATAAACGATTGGCTCCCATACCGATTCGCCATGACCTAAATCTAGATAATTACCAGCGTTAATACATTATTAAATCGTGATTTGTGAATGCCATACATACCCATCTACATTTTGGGCCACAGTTAAAATTGTTCTAAAATGTATAAGGGTACCACCACCGAAATTGCCCGTTGGACCATTAAAGTTTGGCGATCTAAAAATCTCGAGATATGCGTAGAACGGAACATTCGGCGACTCCTCTCCATTTATTATGTACGACTCCAATTTAGCCGCATCCACCTGCTGTTCAAATAAATTCCAAATTTTTGAATCAACTTTAAATTTTTATAATATCTAATTACCTTTACACAGATGAAACCAGCCAATAGAACGAAAATTGTTAAAAGCTTCATGTTACACGGTTCACAATCAAAACTTTATTGAATATAATTTTCAAATGTTCGCTTTTATATAGATTGTAACCAAGATCCGTTTCTAGATTATTGCTAGTCATTGATTAACGTTTTCACTATGTCTATATCAACAAAAACACTATCGAAATCGATCAATTACAAGTGTGACATTATTATTTGTCTGTGATTAGCGTAGTAGGTACTGTATACGTTAACAGTGACTCTATGTTATAATCAATGTTGTCATTTCCACTCCAGATTAATACATTTTTTATCGTAACGGAATTGAACTATTGGCCATAGAGTATATGTATCTAAACATTCTGGTCCCCTTACAGCAAATTTTGTGTCCACGAAAAATTGTGCATTTTAGCAACTGAATCTTAGAGATAAACTCTGACATAGGACTTAACCGTTTTTCAGCCTAAAACCGAGCTTTTCCTATTAAAGAACAAATTTTCTTATGAACAATGAAAGAACTGAGCGAAATCGAACCGTAAAGTAGAATCTAAGAAACGAAAACATGCTTTGGTATAACCATTGCTACAGAGCTCCGTTGAAATATGAATAGGTTATTAATGATATGCTTTCTTAATTTATTTAACATGAAAAATCGTTTACATTATGGGTCGATTAGAATTCATAGATTGTAAAGCTTAAATCGTCAGACTGATTGTTTATTATGTTGGTTTGATTTGATTGGTTTCGAGCGGAAAAGTGGTTGTCATTGGCAATCAAATGCGGATAGTTTGATGCACAGTCTGTTTCATTTGTTACTGTTAGTTGTGAGATTTAAAGTGTTTGTGGCTGATTATCAGTATGGCCAAATCCAAAACGAACTATATATACAACTTGACTCATTAGTGGAAATGTAGATGGTGGAACTATACGAGATGGAATACTTATAAACTCATTGTTCATCGACCTCCAAAATCTAGCTGTCTAAAAATCTCGAGATATGCGTATAAAGGAACATTAGTCGAATCCTCTCCATTTATTATGTATACGACTCCAATTTAGCTGCATTCACCTGCTGTTTAATTGAATATGACTCGGAAAGGTGCAGTTTTATATAGATTGTTATCAAGATATAATTGAAAGCTTGAAGAAGATTTATAGCCATTGCTAGCTGCCAAAAATGTTTCATTGATTTCCTAATGCTGACATCTGAGAATCTCTACCATGTGGGGGACATTTTTTGTATACGATTTTCCTTTGTTATATTACAAAATTTGTTTCCAAGTAGTTTGTGATGCATTAGTCCAAATGCTCCATGAATGTATATTACCAGTATTTTAGGTGGCCACTGACTTATGCAAACATGTAAAGGCAATCTGATTGTTCCTCTATTTGCAATAATAGCTTCGTGGGCGTTTGCCAATAATACACTTGTTATTCGGTCAACTGGATTTTGAGAAAATGTATTTAGCATCTGATTTTCTTTCTGTTCGATAGATGAAATTGACTTGATTCCGGCATTGTCAGGGTGGTCATTTTGTGGTGCTTTATCATATTTTTATGAACAAAGCCTCACATTTATAAGCAGACTTGGTAAAGAAATTATTCGAACGTGGTGCGGGACTGTTATATATCACAACTTGGGGCAAGTTACACACCATAAAAAGTAAAAATTGAAAGATTACGGAGCGATTGGCGGCTATTAAATAAATCTCAACGGCCTAAAGTGTTCCTAACTTATTGTAATTATATTGTATTTTACGAGAGCTCTGTTGAAATGCCGACAGATAATTAATAAAAACAGATGATGGTTTCAAATTTATTTAATGGATTACTTTCGACTATACATTTCAAATTCCAATAATTAAATTTGGAAATCGTTAGGCAAGTCTTTTTAAATTGCTATCTCTTGTAATCCTGACAAATGCCGGTGGTTGTGAATCTGGCAATGAACAATTATCAATGCGATTAAATGATACGATTCCTACCTAAAAAACGAAACGTGTTTAATAAGCCGTCCACTTCATATGCATATGTTTTATAATAAATACCAAAGCTGGGTCATGGGTAAGGAGAAGGTACGCTGGACCCCCTTGGTCGCCAGGACAAACATTACTATGATTTGATTCGTTTCGACCACGAAAGTGATTCAAAATTTGGTTATTGGCAACTATATGTGGATAGTTTAATGCACAGTCCGTGTTATCTGTCACTGTTAGTTGTGAGATTTGAAGTGTTTGTGGCTGGTTATCAATGCGGCCAAATTCAAATCCAACCATAAAAATAATTTCACTAATAATAATAATTTTAATAATAATAAGTATCCTTGTGAGGGGACTTATTTCTATCTCTTTCTAGCAAAAATTCTAAATTGACTGTCAAAATTTAATATATTTTAATCTAGTTGTATTTGCAACTGTAATGATTGTAGTCATAATTTTTTGACATTTATATTTGTTATAATGAGTTTTCTCAAAATAAATGAAATCATTTCGGACTTATTTAAGATGGCGGCAAATAAGTAAATACGAGTCGATATAAATACAGTTGTGTTACAGCACATTTGTTAAATATGCCATCCACACAACTGTGTCAATGTACAAATGTTGATGTGGATTTGTCGAGTGAGAATCATCTATAAGATTGACAAATGAATAACCGTATCGACAACACGTCGAAACGGTATAGATCATGTTGAACTGTCAAGTTTATCCCACGTTCACTTTCGTAAAACATGATAAATAGGTTCAATTTAAAATATGTTGTAAAAGATGGCAGCACTTAACATGGGTGAATTACAAATCGATGGCGTTTTGTGAATAGGGCGTAAGACGCATTAAGCAAACTTTACAGGAGAGTGAAAAAACTTAATTTTGACGTTAGCAATCCTGATGTTACGACTTTTAAAAAAAGTGGCGAAACTACGATTTCCGATTGAAAATCGATTCTTTTGTTTTATTGTACGTATGTAAACCAACCAGAGGCACCACAATAAGCAAAAAACTAGTTTTAAACAAAATTGATGTTACGCCCTATTCACAATTTGCCATCGAAATGTTAATCAAATATCTAACATGGTTGTTGAGACATATTTGCTTTGGAATAATTTAATTACTTGGAGTGTTTTATAATTAAATACAACAGTATTTGTTACTGAATATATCTTACAACAGTATTTGTTACTAAATATATTAATTTATTAAATTAAAATCGTTAAAATTATCCACAAATTTGGAAAACAGCCTTAACAAATTTATAAAATTTTCAATAGTAGCAAACGTCAGCAATAATTAAAATAAATTCGAATATGGCACAGATATATATATATATGTATATATATATTTATATATATATATATATATATATATATATATAAATATATATATATATACCTATATATATATATATAAATATATATATATATATATATATATATATATATATATATATATATATATATACCTATATATATAAATATATATATATATATATATATATATATATATATATATATATATATATATATATATATATATATATATATATATATATATATATATGGGTATTCTCTAAACTGCAAGTCAAATACTGCAAGTGCACGGCTTATCCTCCCATTGTATTTATTGATTTTGCTGTGGTTTGTATGATGGTGCCGATCACCATCGAAATGTAAACGATTGAATTTGATAGTAATTTCATATTTAATGTGACAAATTGAATTACAGATAATTTAAAGTTAAAATGAAGGTTGTTTTCAGCATTCTCTGCGAAACGACTCTAATTTCTTTTATCATTATCATCGATGGTATTGCATTTTGAAAAACGTGCTGTGTCATTCGTGGAACACCTGTATCAATTTAACTTACCAACTGGTAATAAACAAGTTTTATAGTTTTTTGAAATTGTAGTTGAGAATTTTAGTATAAATTTCCCACTTGCATTAAAAGTGAATGGATGTACTGACAGCATATACATGAGAAATGACTGGTACATATAATTTGCAGATATCTGTATGTAGATGTGTCGGAATAACTGTAGAATGAATTCCGAAGTTGAAGTTCATCTATCTCATCATTTCCTACAGATTATGCTAATAGTAAAGGGTTCTGAAGCTGAACCAGTTTGGTTCTAGTACTTAATAAATAAGTTTAAACTAAAGATGATTCAAGAGAATCTTCAAATAAAGAAAAATTTACTGGCAGGTGGTTACATTATCATTTCGCATGGTGGAACTTGATATCCTTCCCCGCACATTATTACCATGAGTAATGGCAGAACAAAATTATTTGAATCCTACCACTCCCTAAAACAGGTGCACAGTTTCATACTATTGAAATTCATTGCATTTCGGTCTTTAGAAGCAGAGATCAGATATTAAGCTGGATGTATTCCTCGTCTTATTTTGCTCATGTAAATTGGGCACATGTAGGCATTCGATCTAGTAGACGAGAAATGCTTGGAATTCTATCATCAAACTAGATGCACTATACCATAAAACGGAACAAAGCCACACATGTATTTGCTGACTTGGTAAAGAAATAATTTGAACTTGGTGCGGGACTGTTTTATTCCAACAGTCATAATGATAGAAGTTCTATAATTTGGCGCAAATTAATTACACACCATAAAATATAAAAATTGAAAGATTACGGAGTGATTTGCTGCCATTAAATAAATCTCAACCGCATAATATCTCTTATATTGTTATTATGTATATTGTATTTGTATGAGCTCTGTTGAAATGCTGACAGATTATTAATAAAATGATTGTTTCAAATTTATTTAATGGATTACTTTCGACTATATATTTCAAATTCCAAAAATTAAGTTTAACGACCGTTATCCAGCTACATCATCGATCCAACTACTATATCTTGTAATCCTGACAAATACCGGTGGCTGTGAATCTGGCAATGAACAATCATCAATGCGATTAAACGACGCGATTCCTACCTAAAAAAAAATAAACGTGTTTTTAAAAAGTTGTCCACTTCATATGCATATGTTTCATAATAAATACCAAAGTTGGGTTACTGAAATCGGCACGATACACTGGACCTCCTTGGTCACCAGGACACAGATTACTTTGATTTGATTCGTTTCGAGCACAAAAGTGATTCAAAATTTGGTTATTAGCAATCATATGTGGATAGTTTGATACACAGTCCGTGTTATTTGTCACTGTTAGTTGTGAGATTTGGAGTGTTTGTGGCTGGTTATCAGTGCGGCCAAATCCAAATCCAACCATAAAAATAATATCACCTGGTGGTGGAGCTGTGTCTGGTGCAACTAAACGATTCGGAACTCTGATAAACTCATTACTTGGTACAGAATGATCCAGTTGTATAACAGCGATGTTATCATCCAAAGTTACTTTATTATATCCCGGATGTATAATTGATCTGGTCGAATTAAACCATTGCATGTTAGATATACGATTGGCTCCCATACCGATTCGCCATGACCTAAATCTAGATAATTACCCACGTAAAGTATATTAAAGTAAATGTATTTTGGGAATACCATACATACCCATCTACATTTTGAGCCACAGTTAAAATTGTTCTAACTTGTATAAGGGAACCGCCACCGAAATACATCGTTGGACCTCCAAAATCCGGCTGTCTAAAAATCTCGAGATATGCGTATAAAGGAACATTCGGCGAATCCTCTCCATTTATTATGTACGACTCCAATTTAGCCGCATCCACCTGCTGTTCAAATAAATTCCAGATTCATGAATCAACTATAACCTTTTATACTATCCACTTACCTTAACACAGATGACAACAGCAAGTAGAACGAAAATTGTTAAAAGCTGCATTTTACTCGACCGACTCACAAGCAAACCAAAACGTTATTAAATATGACTTGTTAGGGTACGCTTTTATATAGATTGTTATCAAGATCCAAATCGGAGCCGAAAGAAGATTTATAGCCAGCAATTATATTTGATTAACATTTTAACAGCACCTGTCAACTCAAAACGTTATCTTTACGGATCAATTAAAATGTAATATGTGTGATTAACTACCTTTGACATGCTCGTTGTATTAGTCCAAATATTCCAAGATCGTATCCTCAGTTTATTAAGATAATGTTCACTTCCATTAAAGAGCATTGATACCAATCAGAGCTTCTTCTAGTGTAGATGTCCTAGTAAAGGTTATCAAATCTTGCCTGGATCCATTATTTTCCATTACATCGTGAAATACAACTAAAACTAGATGAGTGCGCGGTTTCAAACTAAGATATGTTTATTATTTAAGATTATATAAGTGAAATTGTTAAACAATCGCATTATTTTTACCAGATTCCCTTTCTGGCAACGTTGATCCAATTATCGTACACTCTACCTCTGATAAATACCGGTGACTGTGATTCTCGATAAGAGAAACTGTCCATCCGATCAAACAATACGATTCCATTCTAAAAATAAATTAAATATAAAGCTTAAACGTATATGCCGTCCAAATAATTCAGATAAATAACCATAAATTGCAGTCCATCAATAGACCGAAAATGATATACCTGTCCTCCTTGATCACCCACACATATGTATATTACTTTGACTTTGATCAACATTTCGAGCACAGTAATGATTTACCAGTTGACCATTTGCATTTATATGTGGATAATTGAATTCACACTCTGCATGACTTGTTACTTGTAATTCGCTGACTTGTAAAACGTCTGGTTGCTTATCAGTATATGGCCAAACCCAAAACCAACCATAAATACAATTTACAACGTAACAAGGGTCTAATAAACTCGTTCGTATAATAGATCTTGTTGCATAAAACCAATGCATGTCAGATATACGATTGGCGCCCAAACCGATTCGCCATGATTTAAATCTGTATATAAATGGACAATTCTTCGTAATTCCCAATTATGTCTTAGAAATATTGCACACACCCTTCAACATTTTATGAGCAACGGTTAAAATAAGACTGGTATGTATATAAGTTCCTCCTCCAAAATACATTATAAGACCACTAAAATTCGATTGCCGAAATATCTCCAGGTACGCGTCGAAAGGACTGTGTGGCGCATCCTCTCCATTTACTATAAATGATTCGATATAGGCAATAACCTCTAGTGGATAGTTATCAATAAATCGGAACAGAATAAGGAAAGAACGATATAAAAGGTCATACATACTCGTATACCAATATCCCAAGAAATGAAACCGGCATTCAGTCAATGTAGACTTTTATTCTTTCAACTTTTATTTTTTCGTTTTTGATAAGATTGAACCAAGATCGGTTCCATACCCTAGCACAACTACTGACTATAATGTCTAGATGTGAATATTCTACTGATTGCGGTTTGCTGAAATAACTATCTCGTAAAAATATGATTTTAACTGCAAAAAAAAAACGATTGACAAAAAAAATTTTTTTCATGTTCTTATTTTATATGGTTAAATTTTTTTCACGTACAAACATTTTTATGGTTTGTTTGGTTTTCACATAAAGCAAAAATAATTTTTAGTTACAGATATATTAATTAATTCACTAAAAATTTATTACGTAAAAAAATTTATGTGAAATAAATTTTACGTGAAAAAAATTTTGTATAAAAAATTTTTTATTCTAAATTTGTATAAAAATTTTTGAAATATAGAAAACAGAACTGGTCTGACAGTGTGAAGATTAAAACCTTAAGATTATTTATCATCTATATTATCTAACTTTTTAAACTGGTTCAATCTGTCCATCTGGAGGTGCCATGGACAAATTGAACCAGCTTAAAGGATCGTATAGATGATTAACAAATGTTAAGCATTTAATGATTTATTTATTTCAAAAATGTTTCAAATTTTTTCAAAATATGTTTGAATAAAAATTTAGGATAAAAAATTTTTCATAGAAAATTTTTTTCACGTAAAATTTATTTCACATAAAATATGTTAAAAGATAGTGTATCGATTGTAATCAAGCTATGAAAACCCTGATTTTCATACCAAATCTATTGATAATCGAACTGACGAAGCTTTACCCCTTCCACCCTTTGGTTGGTTAGCCAATGGCTAACTATACAGTAAACAACGAATCGGGCAAATCAATCATAATTCATCATATAGGTTATCGTTTCGCTTATTTATAACCCGTTTATTCACTCAAATTTGCAACGTAGCTACACAAAATTATTCTATAATACTGATTGATTGATGAGCTAAATGTTTTTTTGTTGTATTCGACAGATGAAATAAAATTGCATAGAGTGCGAGATGACGTCACGAGAGGAAAATCATCAAAATGGAAAAACGAATCTAAAAAATTTGATCAGCGATCAAAGTCTAGTCACCATTCCATTTGCCGACGACGAAACTGAACCAGCTACCGAATCTGAACGTCTATTAAATGGCAGCAGCTACACACCCAATGGTTCAATCGCGACCAGTTTGGACGAGGATGAAGGCATTGTGTTTGGCAAAAAGGCATCGTCACTAAGTGAACGAAAAAATTTACAAAATCTAAAAATAGTTATACCAACCAAAGACGAGGAAACAAAACAGCCGCATGAAGTTAGTGTTGAAATGTAAGTAAATACATAAATACTTTATTGATCTGCTTTATATAACCGATTGTATCGATTTTTTAGAATGAGCTCGCCCGAAATTCACGAGGATAATGAACATCCGGGCCCGCTAGTCGACATACCACAGGGACAACGAACGCTTCGGCGTAATTCTATTTCACTACCAGCTGGTCTGGATGCAATGGAAGTGTTGGCGCTACAAAAAGCACAACAGATGGAGGCAAATGCGCAAAACAACGATACGGTTTCTATTTATGTAAGTGTTGTTGTTGTTTTTTTTGCATATAGCCGTCTTATCATTGTGATAAGGTTATCGATGCCGAAATTTGTTATATATTCGTTTGCAATGCATATATATACGTAATACGATCGATGGAACGAGTACGATACGAGTGTGGATCGTAGAGATGTGACGCCACGATTATAATGAGGTTAACTATATAGATCCAAAGTGCGATTGAGTGGTATACCTATTATGCTTTCGGAATCGTATCTCTTATGTCTATATCTTTATATAAGTTTATAAGACGCATACATACAAATGTTATTGTTAATCCTTATGTGATAAGAATGTGATTTATGGTATTCATTCGAATTCTTATCATTCGACACCGCATGCATACCTCGACCATAAACATTATATGCTACCGATCTGGCTTTAATACATAAACAAATTTTATTTCATCTGTAGTTCTGACTGATGGGTGCATCATGAGAGCAATCCTAAATTTTTATAAGAATAACGACTTGTGTCGATTCGGCATTGTCAACTCATATTTATTCAATATGATTGTAACCTTATTGGCTTCTCCAAATTGTTCGTCCAAACTTTGGTTTGGACTAGCAATTTGAATGTGTCTTAGCCAACCTAAATCTAAAATCTAATCTTATCTATTTAGTCGCTACCTCAGCACTCATTCGTTTGACCTTCCAAATCCGACCTGTAATTTGTGATCAATAAAACAATCCAATTACTTCAGAAAGGGTTTTACGATCAGCACGTGATCCTTAACTTCGTTTTACCATCACCGATCTATTACATCACTGAATCAATCGTAATAACAGCGATCGCGATCATAACAAAACACCTGTGTTGCATACGATCGAGTATAAATACGATCATGTTGCCGAATAATATTGTCTAACCAATTATCATAATCCCAGAGACAATATTGAAATAACGATCTTCTGAAGGAACAATATAATTACCGAAGTAAATATGCGATCACTAATTAGTTTGTTCATCGATCGATTTGCGTAATATACGATCGTCGAGTTAAGTCACACATTCTTTGCGAGATTGTGTAAATAGTACAATAAAATTTAATTACCGCTTGTATATATGTACTCGTTTACCACAGGTACTTATATTTATTTAACGAGATAACTAAATTTGGTAATATAGTTACGAGTGTATAGTACAGGTTAGAAACTAAAATGAACTATAACGTATAAATGCGCGTACACCATATATGACCAAGTGAAACGCGTGTATATGTCATTCTGTGAGTGTGTTTTATGATCAACAATCGATTGTTTACTTCTTATCTAATACTCTATAAACAATTGCGAGGAACATGATCTCGTAACCTACCTATATAACATATATAGTTTTTGAGATTATCTAATATTAGCAATCGCGCAAATATTATTCTTTATTAATTAACACAGTGTTTATTGAAATAAGTTAGCATCTCCGAAACTGGGTGTCTCGTCTCACGGTGTTCAGTCATCCACATATCGGAATGACACCAAGTAAAATAATTCTATTTCTTTTATGTATAGTAAGCACGCAAACGGTCATTTAAATGCGAAATCATGACCAGTCATTTTAGCCTTTAATTAGCTGCACGATCATGATCATCCTATGCCATGTTAGTACGTTCGGTAGGCGCGCATTACTTATACTCTGTCTTGTGTTATCAGTCGCCCTACAACCGCATAAGCCGTATAATTGCATGTCATATCTATATGTTCCAGTTTTATAATTCACATGTTGCAATTATATTGTATATATAGTTGACGCGGGCTGATGATTACCCGATGAATGCACTAAATAGAAACTATATTATAATGTTAATTGTAATGTGTCGACCGAACAGATAACGATATAATTTATTTAGCGAAACTGTTCTTAATTATTTATATACAATATAGTCTTATTATTATAATTAGTTGTAAGTGTCGGGCAGTAAATATGGTAAGAAGGCCATTTGGTGTATTCAATGTATTGGTCGAAATGTTGCGTTCAATATATTTGGGGTTTGTTATTAGAATCCACCGTTTTGAGTAGCCGATCATGTCCGCCACTTTTCAAATGCTGAAATATGCTTTTTAATTCGAGATCATAAAGTTTTGTGTCATATGTACAGATCTCGTAAGCCATTTCTAAGTAATCATCTTATATAAACAGGATATATTCCAGACTTCATAATAATTAAGTTGCAGGTAATTTTCCTATAGATTATCAACAACAGTATGTGCTTATCACAGTTGATTGAACTGATTCTTTTTGAAAATATAAGTATTTCCCCTTAATGTTTGTTACTAGAACTACATTATAAATCATCATATACTTTATCACGGTATTTTCATCATTTTAATCCGAAATGTGGATAAAAATTTCCCTGAACTAGATAAATGTAGAACTTGCGCCTGAAAGACGGCAAATTAATAAAAGTTAAATCATGTTAGCATGAAGTCATTGTGATGGTTTTATCCTATTTACCAGACTTGATCGAATATGAGGAATTTAAGTCAGTTATAACATCATGGTTGTGTAACGATTACATTAAGCTTAGTTCCACACCAAAATTTACTAATTAGGAATTAGTTTCTTACAGCAACAAGCTTAACGAGCTACAAGCCACTAATGGTGAAGAGATTATTAGAATTATTTTACGATTAGTACACATTCATGGACGATTAAGCAGTATTGAACAATTGTTTGAATCTAAAACTGGAATTGATAAAATTCTCGAAATATCTATTTTAAAGATTCAAACCACATTATCTTTTCAGACTGGTAAAAAAACACTATCTAAATCATTAGTAGACCTACCATCCCTTCAAGTTAATGCCACAGAAGCCTGGAATCTTACCGCACAATTATTGGAAAACGAAACTGAGAACAATGATATCAATTGTGTAACTTCTACTCCGAAAAATATTCAGGCAGATCTTAGGGACGATAGATGAAATATTCCAACAGCATTCTCTCAATTTCTATTATCATTTCCAATTGTTCACAATTCACTAACTACAAATTAACAACAAATTTCCCAACTAATAATCCTTTCTTACCTTATTATCGAAATTATTCTAATCCTAGTTTACCACCAACCATATCTAATACTAAATCTTAGAGTGTTGTACCTTCAACAAGTACCCCAGACCCACAAATTGTTAATATAAAACCATCGAACACAACTGATTTTGACGAAGACTTTCAAGAGCTCATTTGTTTAATCGTGGCACTCCAATTCATAAATGGAATGTTAAATAATGGCTCGCAATCTGGATGTCTGTTGAAAAGTTTTTATTTCGAATTGAATACCAAGCCCAGTCCAATATTATGTGTCACTTCATCAACTTATTAATAATATTAGTACTTTACTGGACGGTTATCTGGCTTATACTAGAGCAAAACCCTTCCTTATCATGGAATAATTTTCGTACTCAAATGCTTCACCGATTCCAAGAAAGGAGATCTGATTCTGAACTAACTGTATTCTTCATTCTCGTAAGCAAAAATTCAAGAAATCATTAATTAATTTTTATTACGACCATTTTTATTAGCAGGCCAGAGATTACCTTTTAAACCATGCGGTTGCAGCTATTATACTTTTCCAAAATATAACAAATTGTTTCTGTTTTCCGTCTTAGATATTCCAATCATCCTGTGACGTTTAAAAATAAACCACTCGAGTGCGCTTTATCCAAGTACAACACATAAATAGATTATATGCTCTATATTAGCTCACTTGACAAAATAATATTAAAAACAAAAACTCTCCGTATAGTATCATTCAGGCGTTTGATTGATTATTCGTCCATATCGTAGTATATCGTCATTTAGGCGCGCTAGGCGATATTGAGCGGCAAGACATACGACATAAATAAAACTGCTTGGAGCTGGTCAAATTTAACCGTGCATCAATATACATTTTAAGAACCTCCCTGTGCCTTAATTAAACATCACATTCGCTATCTTTTAATATAAAAGACAAACAAGCATCGTGCGATTCGTGCATGTTCACTTACTCGTACATCCAACACAATTTAACCAAACATTTAGTCAGTTTATATCTGTCGCAGTTCTACTTATTAAAATTAATTTTTTTTAGTTTATTTAATTTTGTTTTTCATAATTAATTAATTAACGATTAAGAATACTAATTCATAGCAAATATTTGATGTTTAGTTAAAATTTAATTATAATCCGCGCACCGATTTGTGTACATATACGCGGATTAGATTTTATGTTTGTGCAAATATTAATCGAAAACCCACGTATTAATAATTAATTTAAATAATTGCTTATTAATTATGGCTAATTATTACAAAATCGACGATCGTCAATTAAATAGTAGTTGCGTAAATATTGGCCAAACCAATAATAATCGCGGTAACGAAGCTATCGATACGAATACACACAATCATGATAATGACGGTGATGATTCCAGCCGTTGTGCTAGTATAAGTGACGACGACGACGATGATGGTGATGATCACATTGATTTTGTACGATCGAATGATGAACATTTTAATAATTATTTAGAATTAAGACGGCAATCAATTGAGAACAACAACGATGATATAATTCATAAAGTGTTCGGAACTATCAAAGTAAATAGCGATTTGATTTGTATATACGCAGGCTAATCGTGCTACTAATCGCCTTAATTTTAATATAAAGTTTTTCTTTTTATTTTATTTTTAGACACAACACGACGACGGAGAATCGATGATTTGCAGCATTGGGGATCGAGAAAGTTTACATCCCGATATGGAGGAGGAACGCCACCAGAGACCTACTTTAAAGTGAGTATTCATAGTGAAAAAGTGACTTTGTTTTAATGATAGTGACTGGTTAGGTTATCCTTGAACATAATAGAATATGGAAGTGTTGGTTGTTTATTTTCGACATAAGGTTTTAGTGAGTAATTGATTATATAGAATTATGGAAGATAGACTGTAAATTCCTATTTAGTCACTTATGTTACATTATTATGTGACATTGCTCTTTACAATAAGCTGAACGAATTGGGATGGATTACTTTTTGGAAATTGTGATCGAGAAAATCGTGTTTCTACTATCAAACAACTTTCTACTATCAACTAACAGCAGCCCGTTCTGGGTATATAATTGTATCACTGTCCTTCTGTTCGGTCTATAAATGTGTCTTTATCTTCGGTATATAATTATCTCCTGGAGGTACGCCATCACTAACATAACCAACCATCCATTCTACATGATCCGTCAACGCAATGTCCAATTTACCATGATTCGGTTTATATGCCAAAGACAACAGTTAGTCTTTTGTAAAATTATGAGACCCGTTGAGAGCAATGTTGCCAACATCGACTGTTGGTAATGTTCAAAGAAACCTTTGACTTGTTATTTATAGGTCGATTCTAAATGTCAAACGTTGTCATGTTGTCATATTAAGGACAACAGGTATGTGCAGAAACATATTCAATGCTACAGCATAAACTAAAACAACCCCATTGAAAACACTCGATCACTTGTCGAGAGTCCATAAGTCAAACCATTTTGGCCAAACTTGTCATGCTATACAGAACGTCACTCGACTTCTCACCTTTGCGGTAGGAGTTGAACTATTACTGACTAATCCATCTGACCTGAAGTTCACAATTTGGCCGAGTAGCCGAGGATATCTAACTCGTTCAGATATAAGTGGCCACTGAACGGCACCTTAAACGTAAGATAAAATGTGACATCATACTGTGATATCTACAGTGGATACCCCCCACAAAACCAGTTTTCAGTCACCCTCCGCTCAGTCTGATACAGTCTGCAGTAATTAACGCGAGATGGAAGGACGGGTAGACATTCTCACCTCAAGAACATCATAGAAGTAGGAGGTGGGACGGAATTTCCAAAACTCTAGTAGGATACAGACTGCACTTTGCATCTTCGACAGTATTTTCCTGTATGTTACTTTATCAAGAGTTGGTCATCCCACGCAAGCTTCTTACATGAGTAGGCTATAGCAGCATACAACCAATGCACCAGCTTCAGTTTTAAAATCCATTTCTTCCCAACGATGCTGCTACCCGAGTACATGACTATCATGGCCCTCTTCATTGTTTTCAAAGTTTCTGATTTGCAGCTAAGTGTAGTATCCAACTACATCATCTTCATAAGTGATTACTCATATCTTTCTAGTTCCGACAGCAATCGATTGAATATTATATTCTAGAGTGTAGGCAATAGCACACCACCTGGCAGTGTTTCTCTAACTTCAGTACTTCGTCTATGATTGACGGTTCCCTAAATGTCAAGGAATGTCACCAATATATTTTCCCACTTCCACGCAATCAATTTTTAATTTATAAAATAAAATTTTTATTCCTTTCCTAATTGATTACCACATTTTATTCTCTTTAATGTTTTAAGTGGCATCTAATTAATATTTGATCGTTAGTCAAGACTCAAATAATAAGAACGAAACTTGTTTTAACGAAATTTTATACTGCCATCTATTATTGTGTATTTGTACTATATACAAATTAGTGTATCGACTATCCACAGTTGTTAAACTAATTTCGTTTGTACACATTTAACATTGAGAACAATTAGATAGGAAATAATGATAGTGTGTTTGTACGACGTACTTGAAATGCACTTACACCTATAAAATAATAACATATTCATTTATCGTTTCATATACTGTTCATTTATCATCAATAAATAAGTAATTCCATACTGTGTGCTCAAGCAATTATCAGTAATATTTTGATCACTTTGAAAGAGAGAAGAGCGATCGAGTAATTTTGTTAGTACATTTATTGGTTTATCATATACTTTGTTCACTGTACGAAATTATTTAGTAGATCGTTATATCTACTAACATTAGCTATATACTAAGAAAAAGATTCAGTTTGTTTATCAATCACGCATATGAGTAATAACCCAAATGAGAAATGTATGCATAAGTAGAGATCGAGGAGTCGTTACTCGTTAGTTGATAATTTAATTTAGTATCGTGCAGATAGTAAATTTTGTGTACTAATCGACAGTTTTTTGTTTCTATCAAATTTACAGAGTGCCAAAATCATTCCGATCCAAAAGACGATTATCGGTTGCACCACTACCCTCGCTACGATTAAACGATAAAGAGATGATCGCAAATGAGTTCGACAGCCAAAGTGTTATTAGTAATCAAAATTCGATTACGAGTGTTAGTTCGTTGGCGAGTCTGCTGAAGGAGAAAATGCAGGTAAGATGTGTTTGTGTGTGTGTGGCCTAAAATCGATTGTCACGCGGAATGGCATCGAATTGTTTTTGTGTCTAATAATATATAATTGGGATTATCTTGTGCAAATCTCTTTGTCGGTTGTGACATTTATTTATGGATAAACTCGAGTCACGTCCATTTTTTTGTTGTTTTATTAACGCTAATTGAGTTTAATTTACAAAATGTTTACATAACGCGAGTGCAACGAATCGCCGAGATAATATATAAGTTTCGTTGAGAGCTCAAGTGCGATGCCGGAAAAACTAGATGTAATGTAGTCTTTATTTATTTGGTCTGTTACCTGTTTGCTATTATCGAATAGGAATTATGTTATCATTGTAGATCGTCAGAGACGGAGAGACGATTTGGATTTTGTAACCTTGATCGTAAAGAATGTCTCAATATGAGATTTATTGTTTATTGATGTGAGTTACACCGATCGGGGCATGCTCTATTCTTCGATTGTAGACATGTCTTTGCATATTTAAACTCGGATTTGGATCGAATCAAATACTTAAATTAATCAAAATTTTGTTGGTGTACAATCAAATCGACTTGTGCACTTTGGTTTTATTTTAGGCAGTTAAACTTTTAATTCAATTAATTAGTCATTTCATTGTTCCTAAATTAACAATCTATTTTGAAATTTTTAATTCATGAGCTTACCACCAGATGGTCTATTTTTTACAATGCAATTACATGAAGTCAGACTGTATCGAACTTTGACCTATACTAGGTTCTACTCTGGTTTGAAATGCTAGGGATAAGTCGGTCACCCTTAAGGCTCTGAAGGGGTTGACTGCAACGAATGCATTATTACCCTTCACTGTGACTGATCAGATAAAACCATCAATATATAGTGCAATTTCACTTACAGGAGCGACTGAGGTAGGTAGGATAAGATAAGCTCTCCTGAATGACCTGCTTCGATACATTTTGGTCCGTAACGATACACGTTAGAGTATTTAGAAGGGGTGCTACTAGATATTAATATATTATTTGATGCCGTCTAAGCGATGTCAATTATCCATTCGAACCGATCTAGTTTTTACGAGAGTTGTGAAGTTATTATACTAACGAGTTGCTATTGCTCCAACTATCATTCTCTTCATGAAGCTTAGTAAGAGATGGCGTGTCGTATCATACCGAGTTGGTTCACCGATCTTTGGGACTTCCCACCACATTAAAGTGTCCTGTTCACATATTTGAACCATCCGTAATGAACTTTATAACCTCAGGTCATGCCTATTAGTCGTTTCATCTTCGAGTCGATCGAGAGTGTGTCCACACTCATATACATCATTTCGAGAGGGTTTCAGGCCGCCAACATTATAGGTAGATTATTCTCATTTGTTATTTGGTGTCTTCGCTTCGTGCTTATTGTAAACCTTTAGTGTTCACCACCTCGGTGGTGAAGTCAAAATCAAAACAGTTCTCGCTAACACCAAAATAATCCAGAACACCAGTAAGTGTTATCAACTTAACGTCATTTCAAATGTTAATGTCATTCATGTATAGGGAAGAGATGGCGATTAGAACTGCTTCAGGTTCAGTGGGAAGGCACCAGGTTCGAATACTGCTAGGTGAAATCATTCAAAAGTCACCATCAAATTTATTTTAGTCAAATTTCAAATCTCTTCCGTTTTCTATTTTCAGTTCTTGCCTTCGATGATGAAGAAGAAGAAGAAAACCACAACGGATTTTAAGATCAAAGCCTTCGTAGCCATACTATTCCTAATCATAGTATTTCTAGTCGGCTACGCCTATATCGCCTATCATCAACAAATATTGGCCCGTTCGTATTTCGACCGGGTCAAATTAAACAAAGACGAACGCACTTTACAAATATTCGACGATAAGGGCCAATTAATGATAATGGGCACATTTGGTACGACAATCGCCGGTGGTACACCGTTCAGTTGTTTGCACGACGTAGCCAAGCATGATGGTAGTGTTTGCTTGGAATGGACTGACAGGGCTCGCGTCTATTTACATTTCGAAGATATTGCGCCCGAGATTCGATGCTATAAAGTGAAATGGGAATCGTTGAACGACGTTTTATTGCCGACCGATTGTTTTGACGTTTCCGAAGATTTGGGATATTGGTATGGCGGTGGTATGACCAAAAATGCTGAATGGCCACTCGAAAAATCATCATTCGATTTTGCACCATTCATCACCGGCGATACGAATGTCCATCAATGGGGTAACGTACTCAAACGATACTTTATTAATTCGAAGGGCGTTGCGATAACGATCGATGACAAAGTACCGCTATACATTAGTATGAATTACAATAATTCGGGAAAATTTTGTTTGCGAGCACAGAACGATAAATTTGCGTTTGTAAATCGTTTGACGGCGCGTCCTGAATTGGAGTACAAGATTTGTATCGGGAACGATATGAGAAATTTACATCAAAAAATGACACAACAAAGTCTATGGGATGGCATCAAGGAGGCGGATGTTAATATTGTTCGATCGCTGCTCGATGAGCCGATCTGGCAGATTCCGGCTGCCAATAACGACGAGCTGAGTGAAACCGCGATTTATAACTACACCGAAAAGGTGATCGAGATGAGCTTTTTAAAATTGGGACACGTACTTGTGAACGAATTTTGGCAAGAGAATATCGGCGATTATAGTATGGACACGGATAGATTCCAAACACTTCAGTCGACTATTACTATGCTCCATCGTCGCGGTTTTCGTATATCGCTGTCGATACAACCATTCATTAGTACCGACAGCAAAAATTTTGGCGAGGCAGTAGCCAATAAATTATTAATTTACGAACGACTTTCGGAACGCAGTATCCCAGCTTTAACGCGGTACAAAAGTACAAAGAGTGCTGGTGTACTGGACGTAACAAACAATGCATCGATTCCGTGGCTAATTAAGAAAGTCGAAAAGGTGGCAAAGGAATACGAAATTGATTCGTTTTTCTTAGATATCGGGACGGCATATAATATTCCACACTACTACCAATGCAGTAAAAGTCTGGACAATCCGGACCAGTATAAAAAAATATTTTTCGCCCAAATCGAAGAGAATTTAAATATGATCGGTGTATCGAGTGCGGTGACAGTTCCTAGACCCCCGGCGTTTATTAGTCTTCCGCCCGTAAATTCATCTTGGGAGGGCCTCCAGAGCATTATCACAACGGTACTATCGTATGGAGTGATCGGATATCCGTTCATTTTACCCGGACCAGTGGGTGGCGATTATCTCCTCGCCGACAACAAAACTAAAATGACATCGTTCTATGCCCTAGAAACGCCACCACTACCAGATCAAGAACTATATATTCGTTGGTTCCAATTGTCAACATTTTTACCTGTGCTACGTTTTACTCACCTGCCATCGGAATACGATTCGGAATTGGTTAACGAGGTGTCAAAAGAATTGGCCATGATACGGCAAAAAACCGTTTCGCCAGTTTTAAAAAATTCAACGAACGCTGCTATGAACGATGCAGTCCCATTAATACGGCCTCTTTGGATGCTTGATCCAACCGATCAAGCGTGTCTCACAATCAGCGATGAATTTTCAGTTGGTGACGAAATCATTGTTGCACCAATTCTGCGTAAAGGTGAAACGCAACGAGAAGTCTATCTACCTCAAGGTGTATGGAAAGATGGTATCGATGGATCGCTGCGTAAGGGTAGTCGATGGATACATAACTATCGGGTGGCCGAGAATAAAGTGGCCTATTTTATGAAGATGCCGGATAATACACGGTTCTAGAGCTTTATTGTTGTGATTTGTGTTGTTAATAATTTATCAGTGTTACTATGTAAAATTATAGTAATAAAAATGTATTATAATAGTCGAGTGAGATTTAGAAAATAAATTTATATTTTTAAATATTTGGATTTCAGTTTTAAATACGTCCAAAGCTTCTTCATGTCCGTTTCTAATGTTCAACGCATTAACAAGGAAAATGGCGCTAAAATCAATAAAACTCATAAAATTATTGGTAAATTTTAAAATTTGTTCATTCAATATATAGTTTTTTGGTTTATTTCAATGATTTGACAGTCAAAAATTTTATAAAATTAAATTAAATTAATTTTTTTGTGTTTAATAGCTCAACATTCATATATGCACGATACAGTACAAAATATTAACAATACGATAAAAAAAATTAATTACAGCGCTGCGAACAGTATGAGTTGGTTTGTTTCCTAGATATAACGTGTATAGCGATTGAGGAGTATAAATATGGTTTTTTATATGTTAATATAACATTTAAATTTTGTTTTTATGAATTAAAAAATAAAATAAAAGATGCATAATAATTAATAAAAAAAATAATAATAATTTATAAATAATTAAAAATTAATAAGTAAATAATAAATCGTGTAATCGTTACTAGATGTCATGGCTTGGATGGAAAGAGAAATTATTTTATTTTATAATTTTGTTTTATAAAATGGTTTTTGTATTAGTTTAAGTGGAGACACGACATGTAATGCATTAATTTACGGATAGCGACATCTAACAACGATCACACACAACTAAATTATAATGTATTATTATCACTTATTTCTTCCATTGAATCACAATATGGTAATATGGTGCCACACGGCTCGGTGTCATGCGGTTTCTTCGCCGGGTTACAATGTGAATCTGGTAAAGCTAATTCGTTATGGTCGACACACATAATTGAACGTCGTTTCACTGGATTTGGATTCGATTTTGTTTTGCATGTGATTGGACACAATTGCCACGGCCCAATCCACCAGTGTGCCGGACACGGATCCTCGTTACAAACGCGATTGATTTCGGCCGGTCGTTTTTCCCCCGTATTCGACCAACAATGCTCGTCATCGACGGTACCATGATTCTCCTCGTAGCACAACGGTTGACGATGTTGTACACCGCCGCCGCATGTTTTCGAGCATGCTGTCCAATCGCCCAGCTTCCAATGATATACTAGTGCGGCCTTAGCATTTGATGTTTGTGTATATTCATATTTCACCAAATAGGGTTTTTGTTTATTCCGAACCAAAATCTGAAGTGTGATTTCTTCTAGAATTGGACCCGGAATTTTTAAGATTTCAAGTTCATTTTCACGCGAATACAGAGCTGTTGCTCCGGCTAATTGATATTCGCCAGACATAAAAATTTTACGATTTCCGTTTAGTACGAATTTGTCGGACTTTCCAATCGATATGGCTAAGAAGTTTTTCGAATTATTCACCTCCTGGATCGAAATTTGACGGGAAGTGTTCGGGAATGTAAACACAACGTAATAACCATCGTTGGGGAATAACTTTTTGCTATATTCTCCTTTCTTCGTGATACAGGTTAATCCTTGGCCACCACATACGCCACACTGATCCTCGGTTTTATTTGAATCGACGATCCAGTCACAACCAACTTTACGACAAATTCCCGATATGCACATATCGTTCGTTCCAATATTGCATGGAGTACCGTCGATCACATGGTTTCCCCACGGTACAATAACCGTATCGTCTGTATCGGTGCAATACAATTCACACGGTTCGTCTGAAAATATATTTTCAAAATTAATACTTGTTATCATATATCAAACTCTACTTTGTACTTACGAGAATCGAAAAATGGTAACCACGTATATTTTCGTTCTCGAAACGTTTCGTTATTGAAACTCGAGCATTGAACAGATCGAAATCCTGGCTCCTTTTCGGGACACGGATCGGTATTGCAAATTTTATAGCGGGACCGTTCACCAACACAAAACGATCCACCATGAGCTGGTGGTGGATTATCGCATTGTCGCGTCTGAACCGACACCCCAGCTCCACACGATCGCGAGCACATACTGTAGTCACTCCAATTTCCCCATCCCCCATCAACCGGTGTCGGTAAATCTTCGATTGGAACACATTCCTTATTTTGACACCATTTATGTTTGCCGCAATGCGTTCCCGGTGCTGCAGGTCGTAATAACGTTACACATTTATTGTCGACCGAGCACCAGAGTTGCGAACAAATTTCATTCATGTGTGAGCACACCTCAATTGTTTCGTCGGTTGAATTAAACTGTAGACGACATTGAAGATCGGCATTGTATATAGCGCCCGGTGGTAGTTCAGGATATGTAAACTCGTGTTGAATTGGTGGATCGTCTAGACACTTGCCGAGTCCTTGATCCAGAAATTGTGTTATGTCTCGGCGACTACATTTCGACCATATCACTTGTAGTGTATCCGCCTCAAAACTCGGCGTCATCACGTGCAGCACTTTTCCCGAACGACCTTCACAACCAATTTTATCGGTGTCATGATACATGCCAAAACTATAAAGACAATCAATAAAAATCAATCAGATGTGACCGCACATTATATTATATTTATATAGCGACCATTACATCACAATTTTATAATCGGTGATCACAAAATCGCGCACCTGATTTTCTTCCGGCTATTTTCGTTTGAGTTGTTGTCATTTTATTACCCCGCACTATAATTTATTGTGATATAATCGTTTGTGCTATAAAAACTATCAACTATACTTACTTATGACCTAATTCATGTGCGATCGTATGAGCTAATGTGATGCCATTATCCTCATTAACACTGCATGATTGATCGAGGCGACACATGCCGCCCACATTAGCAACACCAAGTGTTTGACATCCGGTTCTCGAGCATATATCATTTCGGGTAATTAAGATCGCAACATCATGATGATGCGGATCGTTCTCGTCACGTGGATTTTGTTTTCGTTGCCAACTATATACATACATGAAGAAAAAAAAACAAAAGATTTAAGTTACAATCAGTCGATTAGACGACGAACCTGATCATTAGACTCACCGACAAAAATTCGATAAATTCAATTCGGCTAAATGTGTGACATTTAAATTTGTCTCCGACTCATCCTCTTCGAGTAGAATCACTTTAACCACGACAATGTGTATTAGATTTCCAATCGTTGGATCTTTATACAGTGACGACACCATATTCATGATCGCGAGTAAATATGTTTCAACATCACCATCCTGATGGAATGTTATCATCGAGCTATCCGCCACTAGGAGTGTTTCGACATGACGCGGCCGACTTATCGATCGTTTGCGTATCGAATGCTTAGCTCGATCTTTATGATTTCGGGCACGTCGGCCACCCTGCACGATCACTTTGCCCTGGTTTTGCCATTCGATTCGGGTCTCGATCGCTCGTTTTGGTTCTTTGGTGCCACAATTGCTCTTCGACCGCTTCTTTTGGCGCCGTTTTTTTTGTTTGTTATTGTGATTGATATTGTTGTTGTTCTTGTGTTGTGCAGGTGCACCATCCTGGGGTACTTGTTGTTTGCCCTTTTGGACATCTGACTTTTTGAATATGACATGAGGATGAGGTTGGCCATGGCCGTGACCACGATGGTGATGTTTCTTCATTTCATTTGAATGAATATGATTGTGTTTTGATGGTTCGACCCAGTAGTCGCCCTTATTGGTGCGAATGTAACCGGCCTATAAACAAAAAACCATATAGAGTATATGATGTCTAGATAGAGAGAGATTTCAGTTAGGTTTTTGCACTCGACGCAAAATATGCCCAAATTTGGTGATCATTTTAATTTGTGTGTGAGTCCTACACATATATCAATGCGACTGAAATATTTTGGATCTAATGGCGCCTGCGATTTCTCAATAAATTAAAAGATCATAATCGTGATGGAGCAACAGATATAGAGATTGATCACATCACTCAACATATCCACATACCACGCGATCTAATCGATTTAATTTAAACGATTGCGCGCTGATATATGGTAGGCGACTCTAACAAGGTGAGTAGATTTCTAATCTGCCGATCGTATATGTTAATTTGTCAAGTCGAGAACAACGAGTATAGATCAACGATCGCGATATTTTTTATTTCAAGAACTCATCTCAAAACATATATACATATACATGGCATCCACGTAGAGCGATCATCAAAACGATCAAATCGAATAAATTAAATCTAAGTCACGATTTATATCTATAAATTACTAATAATTTACAATAATAAATTGCATTTTAGTAATGTAGAGTCGCGCCTGAACATGGCGTCTCAATATAAAATATTGTGTCCGTCGTCTAACTAATTCGCGAGACAGGCGATACACAATAAATTGTGTACACAAATCAAATCTGTCGTATCGATCGTAATGTCTCAACACACTAAACACGAGTATTACAAATATAAACTTACGAGTCCATTGCAGGCGGATAGGGCGACTTTTGAATTATCGTGGCCGCGCACTCTACCCTGATAGTGGCAATTTTGTTGTGTCGGTTTTTTTCTCGTATGAATATCACGCCGTCGTCTTTCCACCACCAACATTGGGGACATAAATGATTTTGCTGGTCTGTAAGAATAAATCGATTAGGTACATATAATTGGATCTACGGCACTGTTCTCGATCTTACCTTAATTCAATATGAATTGTTTCATTATCAATTGGAATATGATAATGTAATTGTTTTTCATTTGTGTAGTTATGAAAATGTGTTAAATTATGTGATATATGATCGCCATTTGCGTCAACCTTACGCGGTATTATTAAATTACTATTTACGATTTCATTTGTATAAATACCTGTAATTATATAGATAAAATAAAACGAATAAATATTAAATAATTATATATAAAAAGCGTGATCGTACGGGAGATTATGGGTGTTCCTCGATAGATGGCATTGACACTAGTGACATTATTTCTTTATTTATAACAACATAGTTGGAATTAATTAAAGAACCAGTAGTTAAAGAACCCGCAGTTAGAGCTTCCTATAGTGGCAGGACTCAAAAGGGATTTTTAACCATCTCATTACGATCGGTGGTTGGAATGAGTACATCTATGACCCCTTGTTGGAGTGTAGAATTCATGAGTCGGCACATTTTCGATGGCAGTATTATGGTCAGTTTTTCTAGTCTAGCCAAAGTGAGTTTAATTGAGAAGATAAAAGTCGTAGCTCGGCAAATTTTAGACAGAATCTGCAATAGGGAACTCAACAACAACAAGAATAGTATGGGCTATGCTATATGGATCCATGTTTTACTCTTCTTGGGTAAGATTACTAGCAATGCTGATACAACTGATATAAATCTATTCAACGTCAGAGTTAGCGATCAGACGCCCCTAAATGCCAGTTAAAGAGATTATTCCTTTTTATGAAGAACAGCTACTTTTAACCAATTTTCAGTTGGTTGAGATGTATAAAATAGATAAATCGCCTAAATGTCAAAATGATCCTTTATTGAAAGCTACAAAAGACATTTTCTCGCTTGTCACTTAAGCTCGACTGACCCGTTGTGACATCCACTGCCAGACGTATACACTTTCAGTGTCAAAATCTGTTTGTTCTTCGAATGAAGCCCAAGATAGCCGAACTCGTCAAGGTCGTCAGTTGATCTTCAAATAGGAATCGTTCCAAAGAAGATTTTGGATAGGCGACCAGAAATGAGGTTGTCCCATCTTTTCTGATACAGACTATACCAAAGTAATAGTTTATATCTATCTTAGGAAATATAACGTCACGCCTAGAGCGGGCCATGTCCCACAAAACTGTAAGCTGCACTAACGGGCCAATTTATCAGTTATTTCCTTTGATACCCCTGTGACAATGATGGATACCGATGTCAAGTATTAACTTCGATTCAAGGCATATACTGTCTCCAAAAAGGCCTAATTGACTTTCTCTGCTTTGTAGGCGATCGGTTGCTTCCACTGCATGAGTCTTTGAAGGAGGTTGAGAGGTTCCGACCAACTCCATCTACAATGTTTTAGGCCACTAAATAAGTGCGACACGAGATTATGGGTTTGATAACCGGAACGGATAGTCAGTTCACACTTCTGGGTTTCGTTTAATGATGATTTACCAAACGACCGTTTGCGTTTCTAGTAATTGCAGTTCTCTTCAATGTATTTTTGCCACAATATTTTCCAATCTAACCAGATCCCCAAATAGTTAACGCGAGTTGTTATATGAGTCTTCCGTTGAGCATTTATCAGTAAGTACCGTATAGTAAGCTATCAAATGTTGACTCCAAAAACTTCAAGTTTCGGAAGAGGAAATAATCCATATGTGTAAACTGGTCAAAGGAGCAGCACACCTTCACTGTGCAACCTCGTTTTATTGTATGCACAAAAAAGCATACTATATAGTTTTAGTGGCATTATGGTTGGACTGAGACCGTTGAAATGAGTGTTCACTATTGATGGCTGCCAAACAAATACCAAATCAGGCCGGGCGTTTCGGACGCGTGCGTTGTTGTCACTGCTTGTTCTCGATTGAACCGGGACACAAACGCTTAAACGACACAAACACATGTGTTCCCTGTAGTTAATGAGTTTGTACTATATAAACTTTGATTGACACTTAAATTGTTTATATAAAACAAAAACAAAAAACAAAAAACAAAAACAAGAGAATTTTGTTAATTTTTCACCGAATGCTGAGATTTTATGATAATTTATTATTTCACATGACTGGCTGTGGCACACCATACAGAATTGTTGTTGTCATCGTTTTGCTCATTTTAAATGCGTTTGTGATTTATTACAACCGGACGAATAAGACGACAACCGCGAAGACGACCAGAAAGAAGATGGGACGATAAAAAATTTTGATATTTTGTATATAATGACAATTAATACGATTAATTATAGTTTTGTGTGAAACGAATATTAATGGATAGTTTGTGCGCCAACTATAAATGGGTATTGACTGAATTTTTCCGCTTTGAACCATACATTATAATGATTGACGATGGTCAAATTGGACTGGGATTATGAGATATTATGCGTAGACGCGCACTTTTTACCCATAATGGTAGGTGCGAGATAAACCGAACATTTAACACTCATGGAAGCCCTGAGGTCGAGGAGGAAGAGAGTGGAGGGGGTTAGATTGTTGGAGTGACGAGTGGCTGAAAACCTTGTGTTATATGAACAACAAAAATAAAATCGACTATACCTCCAACCTAATCCCGAACCCACACTTAATTACCTGTATATGAAAGAATTGCGCCCTCTATGCCACGTTTTTTTACCCAGTCACTCCCAAACGTACGTAGTCAAGTTCAAGATATTTGGTATCCGCAAGGTCGTCGGTTGTTCCTTAAATAGAAATTGTGATCCATAGCAATGCAGTTTATGGGAAGAGTATAAAGAACAGGACCACAAGAAGTGCTCAACAGTATTTTCTTATAGGGAGTATAACGCCACTAATTGCCATAGAATACATTTTGCCCACATTATACAGCCTACTTAATTAATTATCCGGAAACAGGTAATATATACATTGTGGGACCTCCAAATAATCGATAATATGTATGAGGTTAGTCAACCAGCCAATATAAATGGGGCTATGAAAGCTGTATAGGAGAAAAGGCGCTTCTACTTGCCACAAGTGTCCTTCTTTTGATAGAGTTCGGTTACACGTATTTAATCCATCATCAATATGGATTCCGATCATCTTGCATCGGTCTCATTGCATAGACTGCTAAAATTTGTCAGTGCTGTGACTTGCCAACGCGAATTGTGATAGAAATATGGTTTGAACTGGAGGCTTAGTATTGTGGCAGTGAATGAGGTACGTCTTAAGGTTGGAACTAGTTGTATTCTAATAATGTCGATGTAAGTAACATTGCACTTTTCTATTTCATTCGAGGTCGAGCCTACTCCTTCAGAGTTAAACGGTAAACGGCTGAAAGTTGTCACTTTGTTTAATTCCGATTTGAGTATAATATTTGAGCGGGGAGTTAAAAATCAGGTCAAATTTAACGAGAAAAAACACAAATATGCACGTTCTCGCGTAAAACGAGTCATACCGAACACCCTTTTGTGGTAAAAGCAAATAACTTATAATAACTATGAGATATCGCGTCGATATTATGGGCCAACATGATATAACTCCAGAGGAGATTAAAAGATGGCACTAGTAGTAGTTGAACGAAAGGTTTACATTTTTTAATTGCAGTTTTTTATATTCAACGAATTATTAACGAAACCAAAATTTAAAATTTAAAAAAAAAAATTATTTTATGATCGAAATTGGAAATTTTTGAAGTAAATGGGCTTATAGATATTTATAAATAATAATAAATAAATAAAACAATTTGGTTTTCTTTATATTATGTCATTTCAATCAAAAATTACTTCGCTTGGTATGCCATCTAGAAATCTTCTCCGAAACTTATATTTAACGAAATCATGCTGTCATTGGCATTTAATATGAAAATTGACACGATTTCCCTTATAGTATTATAAGTTATTTGGGTAAAAGGCCACATTGTCGTAGGTTGTGACTCCATTCGTCTGCTTGTGTTCAGATTAACGACAATTTAAAATGACAGACAGTTTGTTTAGATCGCTTCAGGTTCTCCAGATATATAAAACCTTTATTAGACCTTGCAGAGATGTTGTAGAACTCTGCGTGTTTTATATAGATTAATAAATGGTAAATGTTCTGCAGAATAAAAGGAGAAAATACCATCATTTGTTGCACCAGGACGGGTATCACGATGAACGGTTAATGCGCATAGGTTTACGGTGAAACTGCCGAAACCTCGAATTTATTTATCGAAAATCTAAGAAGTGAAATTCATTGTCCTGTTTTCTGTTTCCGTTGCAGTATAAAATACACAAGATAAAGGCAGCTATCAAAATTTGCTTTAGGTGCGAACGCGCATTGGGTGCAGGAGTTCTGACAGTTACAGGGAGCTAGGAAAGTCTTAAAGTCCAATTTCGTTATTGGGAAACAGGCAATGTGTGTCAGCAATGCATTTTGCGATCTAGTTACCAGTCTGATAAAGTGAATGGCGTCCAGCAAACACTTGGGACACAAAACCAAACACAAATCTGATTGATCGCTTAACTCAAAATCAAATGTGCGAGTTCAACCGGAAGCTGTGCATTCTTGTTTTACATACGTCCGATTTGACATTTAACACTCACCACAATAAATGATTCACACCAAACAATGTGGTAGATAAATTGGTTTTCACACCGTCTTTTGGTTGCTATGTACGACATCGAGTATGTATATATGTATAGTTTAAACCGTGTGTCCAATTTTAACCACAAAAATTTCCCATTAAAATTGTTTTCATCTACCTTTTTCAAAAGAATTACCATTTTTAGTTTTTTTCTTCTTGTAACACGTATAATCTACCAACAACGCTTTTGTTTTTATATAAAATTCCAAAAACGAATTTAATTGATTGAAATTTATAGTAAGGCGCTCACAAAAGATCATATATCCCATATGGTCAACTAGATAGAGATCTGTTAAAAGTGAGAGGTAATAATAATTCACAGAATTTGTAATTTGTATAAATGTTTCGCGTACCGTATAGACCACTTAATTGACTTTACATACAAATAATTAACCGCGATCGTGTACACACACACGATCGATAATTTGTCCAACGAATCGATATTTAATTTTTCCCGATAGCCATATATAAAAAATTATATATATTAATTGGTATTCAATCAAAGCTACGATACGTGATCGAAATGATCAAAACTGTACAAAAAAAAATTATGATCAAAAACTGTCACATAAATCATTTTATCAGACATGTGATAAATTATATACTATGCGCGATGCAGATAGGATATGATCAATTTACGCGATCACCATGTTATGATATGCAAACTATATATAATGCATAATTTGCGAGAGCACACGATATACAAACACAGCATATGTGTGTACATAAGAAAAATCAATTGATCAATCGATCGCGACATCATATATATGTACACATATGTACACAAAATAAAAAATTTAATTAACATGTAATAACAGTATAAATTACATCACAAATAATTTGTAACCAATTATGGAATGGATAATAATTTTGTTTGTTAGCGCAGCGCGATCAAGCGATCATTTCTTGTTTTTTTTTGTTTTGTTTTTAATTCTCTGGTTAATGATCGTACATATCGTTACTTACAGAGTTACAGAAGAGACGATTGATCGTTTAAAAAAGATTACACGCAGAAAAGAAAAATAAGAAATGCACGATCGTACGATCTTGATCATAAAAGGGAATTGAGTTTCTTTATATATGTATATATATATGTGATCGCGATCATATGCGTCGCTTCTTTTGATCATATATTTTCTTTCGTTGAATCGGATTTTTTTTTTGTTTTCAATCAGCTTATCAACATTGATGATCATGTTGTCGGTTTTTCATTTGGTTTGATTTAAAAAACATAAAGAAAGTGAAAATATTTGGTTTTATTTAGGTCGATCGTATATATATGTGCGTCACTATAGTTGCATATATTGAGGAGTTGCTCAAAATGTATTTGTTGTACTTGGAACTATAGTTGGAAATATAACTTGCTACTAGATTCTAGTTATATGGGCGAGAAGAACGAATTTTATGACGTTCACTCCATTCTATGATGTCATGCTCACTATGACGACACTCCATCTGAATTTGTGATCTTTTCGTCTCACTCCTTTTTGTCTCCTTTCTGGTTTTATGACATCTAAATACTAGTTCTTTAATTCCATCGGATGTGCTTGGTCATAAACATTTTTTGAAGGTACTGGCATGTGTAAAAACGATGATGCCTCCCTTGTCACAGCGAAGCACCCTCACAATGATATCTTTATACTAGTTCACCACTACAAAGCTTAGATTCGTTCTTTCTGGCAGTATAAGGCCAAACTGCACACATCGATAGAATGACTGCTTTGGAAGCAGACCATGCTCTCCCACCCCGTTTTTACTATCTCACGAATAGCCAGGGCTCTTATTATCTATTGTTATTGAGTTCCAGTGATATTTTGAACATCATCTTCTTTATCGTGATTCTGATCACCATGTGGAAAATATCTTATTCCGACTTGATGTTCTTGATTCTCAATCTACATTAGGTTTCCTCCTTTTAAGTTCACCCATTTTTCTATCTCTTTACAGAGTAAGTACTCATTGGTACTATATGGCCTTGGTGAAGTAGTCATTTGTCGTGGTTGTGTCAAGAGATTTGACAAGTTTACTCAGTGGTAAGAAGGTAATTTACGTTATCATTTCATCTTGGTTCACAGCCTCCTTATCTGATAGAGGGAGCACAATTATCCGCTCCCCATTGCTGATACGTTGTGTTTACTGAATTTCGATGGCTGGGATTCGACCTTCCATATTAATGCACGTATCTGAACATCGACTTGAGAGTGGTGGAGTGTAATAGTACCGAGCATCTTCCATATATATGTTTGATTTGGTCAAACACGTGACCTTATTCATATAGCACACTAAGTAGTTAGTGATCTGAAAACCGTTCTGCTCTCTTATGACTGTTGTTGAAGTGCAGATATACACCATCTTATATTAGAGTTTATTATGCATGCTGATTGCTAACTGGCCCAGCTCGTCTTTTCAAACAACTAGAGGGATGTCATGAAAGAGTTAATATTTGACTGTTGAAGGGAACCAAATGGACCTTGAAAATAGAGTAAAATGTGAATTCCACAATTTTTAATGTACTCTAACTGGAACAGTAAAATTAATAATTGTCCGTATCGCGAATAATAAACTAATTAAACGAATAATTAAAATAATTTTTATTTAATTTTATCGTAAAATCTTTTCTGTGCGCCGCATATAAAAGCCTGAAAGCTCATATAATTTTTCATCAGTTGCAGCAATATTGTATACGATACAGAATATACATTTCCAAATCTTAAATCGTGATGAAATTTTTACCAATTTTCTGTTTTACTTTCGGTTTGGTTGTGGTAAGTATTTGATAACGAAAAGTAAATGTAAATTTTCACGTTAAATTTTTCCATATATAGGCCACCCTTGCAACACCAGCAGATCATTTGGATAGTCGTGACAAGCGTTCGCCGCAATTCACCGATATGATCAAAAATGCACTAAGCCAGGGATTAGAGATAGCAAGTGGTGTGGGCAAACAAATGGAAGGTATGGTTAAGGATGGTATGTCGAGAATGGGCAATGCTATGAATGTTGTGGGTCAGAAACAACAGAAACGTGAAGTTGATTATAACCAAATGAAATAATCCGATTCGACTATGTACTTGCTATGTATAATTATGTATGTAATGTGTTTAAATATATAGAATTCAAAGATTAGCTATGGGTTTTGTTGTAATCAGTGTAAATAAATTACATCTGATCTGGTACGAGTATATTATCATGATTCTCAAGAATGGTTTAACGTTTTAACATATGATGAACGTCCAAAATTATTTTTTCTCGATTTTATGGTTGATATATGATTAATATATCCGTAATAAACATATTATAGTACCATTGAGAACATTTCAATCGATGTCGTTCGTGAAATATTGACAGTTAAAGTGTGAAGTCAAACCGATACCTCAAGTCTGTACCGGATTTCATTCAAATCGGAGATTAAACATTTTTATGGCAAAACAGGTAGACCACTGTCTTTTTTTTCAAAAACGTCCAAAATTTTTTTCTCGATTTTATGGCAGAACCATAACTTTTTATACGGATGTAATGTTATGGTTCTTCCTTCAATTTACTGACCAACAGATTTACTGATCAAGTGTGAGTAAATATGAGTTTTAAATTTACAAAATTTATGCAATTAAATCAATCTGATCTCATCGCTAAATAAGACAATCTCTTGATCGATCTCTCCGAAACGAGTATTTTCTAGGTACAGCTGATTGTAAGATCGCAACTATAATTATAATACAATTAGCATATGCAAAATTTACACTTACCATAATTACTATTAACATTATCATTATTACTATAATAACAATTAATTTGATTAATAAAATAAAAAATTAACACAATTTTTAAAATTAGCATATTCTTTTGATTCATTTTGATTTCTTTGCTATATAACTTTGCTAAGTACTTCACATACAGTTCGATATATTGTTTTTGTCGCTAGGGCACTTTATTTGTTTATATATAGTTTTTGTTTTATTTTTAACAATAATTAAATAAATATCACTCATAGACACTATTCGATTTTTGATTAAGTTTTTTCTTTTGTTAATTTATCCATTATCGATGATTTTCTTCATTTTATTCGTTTCACACCATATCGATGCTAAATCGATTAACGTTTGCTGGTAACCAACTTTACCAAATGTTACTTGCTGACGGTAAAATCTAAAAGTAAATAAAAATAAAAAAATTGGTTAATCGAAGTAGGCATTGAAATCGCGAGGAAATATTTATCGCTTTCCAGGCGACAAACATCTATAATAATGGTTCATGTCTTTGCTAAATTTACTACTGCTTTCACAGTTACGCATACTGTCACCACTACGAGGCTTCGCTTTGGAAAGCAAAAAATAGTCGCTTTCCAATAGTCCAACCGCTAGTATCGGCTAGTAAACCGCGAGTTTCGGTTCTTATCTTGGCTAAATTGACTATGCTTTATTTAGCAGAGACTAGAACCGAACTAGTAGCGGGTACTATCAGTTGGTCGATTGGAAAGCAACTAATATAGGTTATGTTTTACTCATGTCATTCCGTGTGTTTACACTTTATATCATGATATCGATGTATTTTTCGTTCCTCTCCGGTGGAAATACTTTTTGGCATGATTTCTTTTTTCGACGACAACTTTTTGTGATTCTTTGATATCACACACAAATACAAACAAAATAAAATTTCAAGGACACATTATTGTTTTGTAAGTTTATGGTTTGCTTTGGTTTTGAATTTTGAAGAGAAATAAATAAAAATAAGATACTTACACACACACAGATACAATTATTTTGATATCGATATCATGATGCGTAGTCTAAACGATAGTTGATTTCTGGATATCACAGAAATCGATTTCTTGATATCAAGTGTGAACACACTGAATCAGTTTAAGTGGTTTGGACAGGAATTTATGTTTCCTTTTGAAATTACTCAAAAGTAGGCCGTGGGTTGGTGGCATTTGTTTGATGAATTAAGTTTAGTTTATCAGTAATCGTTGTGCAGTAATCGTGGCGCTTTAAGCTTGGCGGATAGTAACAAGATGTTATTTAGGCATCGTGAGAATCCATCTAATTTTGTATATAATCCGTGCTAAAGTATTTCAAATAAATTCACGACTGCAAGACCCCACCAGTGGCAAATCACTAATCTTATACAATTTATTTTAAGTTTGTCTTAACTTTGCGTTTTAGTCTTCAATGATCCGGATACAAACAGAGGACAGTCGTAACAATATACTCAATCATCAAACATCTGCAATAAGGAATGGAAACTAAGTAATATTTGCCCCGTAAAACATGCCATAAAACTATAGTGTGTTGTATGTGTTGAGGAACATGTCCTTACAAATCCACTAATATTTTAATTTATATTTAACGGGTGTAAATGAACTTAAACATTTTTTATGAACTTTTTATAAATTTATGTATTTAAATTATAATAATATAATTATGGAATTTAATTAATTTAAAATGTATAATATTAGATGTTTTTAGGTAAAAAGAGATTTACCCTAACTCTTCTGGATCTACGTGTATATTGAAAAATTTGAATATACATAAAACTACCAATTAAAATGTGTTGAAATTGTTTTTTCTTCCGCCGACTGTGTTGCTCAAACTACCCGTAATTCATTTTTAAGCTACGCTCACGCATCGCTACAAAACCACAGTTGTAAATTATACGATCTAATTTCTCTCATACTTGATGATTGTAGACTGAGACAGATAATCAATGGATAAAGCTACAATATTAAGTGATGTTACAGAGCACTCAAGTACAAATTACTACAAAAGCTGCTTAGTAAAGTTTTTCTCAGGTAGCCCTTAAATTTATTAATAGAAAAAAATAACCTCAAACTCAAGCAGCACCTGGCACCAAATCATATAACTCAGTATACCTTGTGAATTTATTATCTTAACGTCCACTTTTATTTGGAATCGTTCTTGAAAAGGATTGGTTATTTTATCTTCTGGGTATATTTTACCATGGGCGACCCCATGTCTTTTTATAAGAACGAGAATCCCAGAAATTTTCGTTAAGATCTTATCAATGAATTTAAATGTTATGTCTTGAAAATAGGCAAGACATTTCCTCCTAATTCATTTCAATCAAAAACAAAGCGCCATCTAAGAAAATTCCGTTCGACTGGAATGTTAATTGAAAATACATGTTACACACGAGCACATCCATTCGCAACGTTTTCAAAACTTGAATATCAGCGATAGGAATTTCAATCGGTTCAAGAATTAAGGTTAGGTAACCATCTAATGCGTTTTCGTTTCGCCGAATGAACCGGTTATCGGTTAAAAGAAGATGCCTAAATCATATTCATATTAGTGGCTATGTGAACAAGCCAATTAGCCGTATTTTGGACTCAGAAAAATCAAACGTGACAATTGAGACGCCAAAACATCTAAAACAAGTGAGTGTTTGCCGTGGATATGTGGTCAAAAGCCATCAACAGGAGCACTTTTCTTTGAAAACAAGCCAGAAGCTCAATTAACAATTAAACATAAATTCTGTTCCTACCAAACAATTGTGTTCACACGATTAATCTTTTATTACGTAGTTTGAGTAAATTTCGATAAATTCCACTCAAACTACATAATAAAAAATATTTTTTAGCTATAACAGCTAAAAATAAGTGCTGTTCCTACCAAACAATTGTGTTCACACGATTAATCTTTTATTACGTAGTTTGAGTGAATTTTGATAAATTCCACTCAAACTACATAATAAAAAATATTTTTTAGCTATGACCTTATAAAATTGCTTATACTGTTTTTGTCTATGATTTTATTCAGTTTTAGAGTAAGTAAGCGTATGCTTGTTATAGCCGGTTCAATCTAAATGTCTTCAACTATCGTTACATGTCTTTGCTCTGCCACATCATAGTACTCATACTTGGTTGTTGAGATTATGAAATAGTTTCCTTCACTTAATTATTTGTCGGTTTATATTATTTCTATCTGGCGGCGTGACTCTTAAGTATACTTTAACCAACAAGTTGTGCTAAATATAAACTCCAGAATCGACTAAAATGCGTGCCATATTGATCCCACTAAACTATATATATAAAATGTATATTAACGACAAAACACTTGTCCGAACATATCATTGCCACACGCAATCGTCTAATAAATCGCGCGTCAATATATAGCATATATCCGCGTTTATTAACATCGCGCCAAGACAGGTGCCTCGATTTCCTTCACACACAGTACGATCGCGCGGTAAATCATATATAAATAAACGTTACATATAGATGTTAAATTTTGTTTTTCCATTTCACCCAGAATTCGCGCCAATCGATGAGTTTATTTTCATTTCAATTTTGGCTGTCTATATGAGATTTTTCAATTCAAATTAATGAACCAAATGAATGGAAATAAATTAATTTTTCCAACTTGGCTGTGTGGGTAAATAAATATATATATATATGTGTGTGTATAGTGGCGCTGTTGAGTGAAATATTGATGAGTTTTTATTTGTTTATATGGTATGTGGTGGAAATTCGAAACACACACAGACATAAAATACATTTTTTTCGCGAGCATACCGTCATACTGTTTTATTGCTCATTATGGTGTGTTCATTATTTATTTACTCAAAGCTACTGATAACAAACTCAAACAACAACAACAAAAAAAATCATTTCCGGGCATTTGTCCGCTCGAACTAAATAAATTTCCAGTTAACGATATATTCGACCGAGTCGAGTGTGTTAATAACAAAATAAACAAAATTTCCAAATTATATTCCGAGTACTCGAGTGTGGTGTGATTCAGTGTTACCGGTATCAAAGTTGATTTGGTTTTTTTTTATGCTTGGCTGCGGTGGATTATGTTTACATATGTGTACATACATTATGAATAGTCGATATATCCTCTCTAGAAACGAAAACTTGATTGAAGTGTACATATTGAGTGAAATTAGCATATTTGTAGTGGGGTAGAGTTGTGCGGTAAAAAATTGTTTTTTATCTGTTTATTCTACGAATAAAATATTTCAAGTGGTGATGATGAGTGTGATTCACTTTATATAAAAGTAATCGATATGTTTAGATTTTGCTCATATATTCCTCTTAGTTACAAATCTTTATCATATGTATAGCACGATTGATATATATTATGTTTGACTAATTATGGGATAAATCACTTATTTCGGCATAAAATTGATGATCTCAAATTGAGGTGTAATATCTACTATCTTCAAGTACCTTTTCACCTGACGTCGCTTTTTACTCATTATTGTTTCACTATTTCACATGCATACAACTGGATTCAGTCTGATTATCCTGAATCTCAATATATATATATATATATATATATATATATATATATATATATATATATATATATATATATATATATATATATATATATATATATATATAATGTAAAGCGTATAACCGAAAATAATTTACATATTTACATTATAATGGCACATATCGAGTTCTTTCGAGGAATTTCGATGGCTCCATGGCGTACAAATAATCTAACCTAGTCGCTCTTTATATGCTGTTTGAACGTTGGTGAGATTTGTGGTTTCACATCGCACCATCATTCGTTTCCGCGTTACAATTGATTGTCTGTTAGACTCCACTTGGTGCCGGTCAGGATGCGATATCTAATTATCTCATGATACTATCTAATACTACTATATAGAAACAGATTGTCTAGTATTGGTCCGTAACGCTGATGGCACATACTGTATTGTTCGCCTCAGTTATATGTTTGGTGTGCTGATCCGAAACAAAGGACGAGGCCCTTGTAGGCAACGGCGTAGAGATAATCTAACCCATTCGAATCTTATATGCTTTTTTATTGTTGGAGGTTGAAGCCTTTCTGTTATATATCATTAGCTGATTTTCTCAACATGTTATAACTGATCCTTATTTCGGTAAGATCATGTGTTTTTAGGAGGCATATGCTTTCTGCGTAATCTAGACAGTTGGGTTTTTCTATTAATCACCACTGGATGCCGTTGGATGATGCACTATATAATTATTTAATTACACTGTCTAAAACTACAAGAGAACCAGATGTGATGACATTATCTTGTTTTGTCTTATTGACCACGGTTTCTCCGAATTCTTTCCATCTCTTCGATTAATCTGCACCTGTTACAAAGACTTAACCAGATGTGTTGCTTGCTAGTGGAATGTTGGTGAATTATCAGTTAGACCCATCCTATTTATTGACTACATGGCATGTTCCTACTTCCTAGTGGCTTATGATCACTTCTTCCGTCTACGTTCTACATTTTCCTTCCATGTATATTATTATTGACCCTTCATGGTTTGAGTCTTGGCTACCGAGTATGTTGCTAGCTGTTTAAATATGGGTTTCCCACAGTTGCTCTTAATAATGTCTCTTTCTATCACTGTGATGGTATGTACCTATCAGTACCCTGACAGCTTGGTCTGACGTGAGGAATGATTTGTTCATCAATACGAGATCTCTTTGGTTCCTTGTTCTGTCGTCAGAATAAATAGTTTTGGACTCAAAATTTGACGATTATTTCACCATTGTTATTATACCCACAGAATATAACGATTGAAGGATGGTTATCTGTTCCAATTTTATGTGATCTTGCTTCATTTCTTTCACTAATTGTGCTATGCTTAAGGTGTCTCTAATAGAGTTGCGATGTTCCAACTCATCTCCTTGTACGATGCTCGAAAGTTGATATTTGCTGGTGTTTGTCGGTTTAGATTACTTCTTCTGGTATCCGTTTATATAGTAAGAGATGTGAGATAAGGTTTACTGGTATGCTGTGAGGAGGTTTTATGACGTTCTAATGCAGTTACCCAAAATTAATACTAGTTGTTGTCTTATCTATCTCTAGAAGTTATTAGGGAAATAAAATTAAATCTAAGGCCAGCAAAGGCTCCTGGATATGGGAGAGATTCTAAACCAACTACCAAAGAATGCTATCGTTAAACTAACTCATTTGCTCAATGCTGTTATTAGATTACGGCATGTTCCTTCTGCCTGGAAAGTTGCGGAAGTTATTGTGTACCGAAACCAGGTTAACCTCCCAGTGAAGCTATAGATCGTATCGTCCGATATCTCAAAGCTAATAGAGAGGCTACTCCTGAGAAGAATGAAGCCAATAATAGATAGTAGAGACCTAATACTGGTTCACCAATTTGGAATCAGATGCGAACATTCAACAATTGATCAGGTACAAAGAATTACAGATATTATAGACAAGGCGTGAAAGAGGCGACGAATAAACTTCAATGTGCAAGTAATGAAATTCGCCAGTGGACCAAGCGATGGAAAATCAAAATTATTGAATTAACATCTGTCCATTTCAACTTTAGGAACAAATTGGTTATTCCGCCGCCAATCAGCTTCAACGGCGTACGAGACCTCTTCTGAATACTTGGGTATGACACTAGATCTTAAGCTTAAATGAAAAAGGATGTACCTACTGGCTAATTGGACGTAGGTCAAAATTAAGAATATGCAACAAAATACTGATTTACAATCAGGTTCTAAAGCCGATCTGGCTATATGGCATTCAGTTTTAGGGTTGTACTAAGAATGCTAACGTTTTACTTATAAAAATCTATCAGAATAAGGTACTCCGGAATGTTATATATACGCTCGTGCCTGAACCCGATCGAGTCGAATTAGTGACATACAGTACAGGCCACCAATGGCCTGTAAAAGCCGTTTATTATTTTAACTTATAATCTGCATTAAACGAACTGAACGACATGTTGTCCACAATATTCGACGAGTAACTACATACCTTTGGATATGAACAATTTGGGTTTTGTACCGAGCTCATCGTGATGCAGCACAAAACTATTCTAAACTGTTGTGTAATACAAGTTAAATTTTGTACGATGACATGATGCATATGGTTATTTACAGTCGATGATCACATCAAAACTATATAGTAAAGACTTTCGAGCCGACCCAATTATATTATTGTATAGTTCGATAGAAAAAAGGATTTTCTAATCGAGCGGCAGGTATGAGTGTTTTATAGAGATAATCAATTAAGATTGTAATGTATTCGAAAAAAAAAACATGTAATTAATTTGCATATTTAATTAAAATTAATTAACTTGATAATTATAATATTTGTAATTGATTTTAATTGTAGTAATCGACGATATACGAGTAGTCAGCGCTCACGAGAGTTATCGTTATAAAGGTCAAGCAAATGAGGTTGATTGGTTGCCTGTATATACAACAAGCTCTGTCCAAGCTAGCTGACCATTATGCAATTGTATATTGGCACCCCGATCGCCATATACCAACCAGCTTAAGTCAACAAAGGTGCATTGACCAAAAACGATATATCATCGAGATGTCATAATAAATCTCGTCTATACGTATATATACATATCCACAAATCTTGTAACTAAACCAAGACATATCTCGTATATATATAAGATATGATCTGACTTTTACTATATATAAATCGAGACACAGATATACATGTCGAACATATATATATAGCAAAATGTGCAGTGATGTGGAAAAGGCCAAATGCATATAAACGAAATCGCCAATTAATCAAAGCTCGATATATGTTCAAAGGTATAAAACTGCACAAATTACATTTTTAATAACAGCAATAAACTATCCAGTAGTTCGAGTCGAGCTGTATGCCAATATAATGTACTGACATGCGCCGCGCCACACACTCAAATCAACAACATATTTCAATCTAACACACAGCGGAGTGCGCACACCCAACAATCAACAACCATGTTACATATATACGCGAGTGTGTTATTCGCGGCTTAAACGAAATAATATATATAATTAAGATATATGTAAGACTGTATATATATATTTGTGGCAAATCGACGATGTTGACGGGTTTGGTGATGATTAATGGGTTTCTCGGTTTTTTTTCATGTACGATACGAGTACATACACAAAATTATTAGGAGTTTAGACAGCGTTACAAAGTGGTGACAAAATTTATTTGTTTGCAATTTATTAAACCGATTCAGTTAATGAAGTCATGATCGTTTGAATTGCAGTGTTGATTAATTCCGAGATGATGTTTTAATTTGATGCGAGCACGTTCGACAGGCTATTAATCTCAATCAATTCCAAAACTTATGTTATCTCTGAAGCTGTCTGAATGTCGTGTATCACAATTCGATGTTGACCAAATGGGTTTTCCAATATGAAGTATCTGTTACGTGATTGGACTATATAAAAAGCTTCACAGTGGTTACGTGATAATATTGCGAACCAATGAATTCCAGACCAATGCCAGCGCCTCATTCTTCAAGCATGCAACTCATTTCAATATATAAGCTTAGGAATAGCACGTTTCAGGTCATGATCTCTTGTCTCAGCTTGCCGTTGCTGATTGAAATACTCGTCCTGCCCCATAGTAATACCGTGCTGATGTTTAACCCGTAAGGACGAACGATTCCGCTTGGTCTCACTTTATCTTGACCGATAGATCTTCCTATCTCCAGAAATTCTAACTGTTTTATCGTTTTTCCTTAGTTCCCTCATCACATTAATTGTGAGGCAATCTCTCCACATTTTTCTACAGTCTTTTCTACAGTGAATCAGTAGATATGGACGGCCATTGGAGCTACATATGGACCAAATATCGAATCCCAACTAATCACTGAGCTGTGCACGACACTCACCATTAGGAAGTCTCAGACAACTACGATGAATTAAAAGCAAGTCTAGAACCTGCTCTAATATCCTTGAAGACAAAATTCAAGAGTTTTAATGGCGTAAGTGGTAGAATGACAGAGACCGTCGAATATAATGTGAACCGTGAATGCAAAACCGAAGAGCTTCGAGGAACCTAGGAAGATCGATGACGTCGCTGTTTAAGGTTTAAAAGAGTGGAAGTATTCACCAGAAGGAACATAAAGTATTCGGTTGTTTTGCTGAGTCAATGGAAGGGGTTTGGTGGAAGCGATTCATAACGAGGTCAAAATGAAACAACATGGAAATCCCGCTTGGAGTTCAATACACCAAAGGTTCAACGTTCACGATGTTAAGTGCTACTGGGCGCAGTGGGAATCGGTATACTTTGTTAACGATATTTATTCCAAAAGAAGAAATCGGAGCCCATTGACGATTAGACAGAAATGAGTAAACGAATTGGGGCTACTGAGCACCTGACTACCTGAACACTTGGAGTTAAGTAGGTCACCTGGGACACTTGGTCAAGTAAGGCTAAGGTTTTAATAGGTGAAATATCGAAACGGCAAAGAGCAATTGTATAGGTGCTGTGATATTTTCACAGTATGTAAGGTACCGAGGATTAGAACCCAAGCTCTGTCAGTTAAATCTGATGACTAAGTCAACCCTAAACTAAGCTTGCTAAACTCACTCTTTCCTGAAATATCTAGGAATGTATTTGCTCAGATCGGACAATTATCTATGGTCGAAATATATTGAAGATAAATACGATTCAGTTATCAGATCCATAATCTGCGTTGTAGCATAGACCTGCAAACACCATTCCCACTGCATCACTCGATGGGTCTGTTGCCGCTCTTTGGGTCAGAAGATGTGCTAAGAAGCGCTCGTCATATAGTCGAACGTTTCAGTAATGTTGGACATTCTCAAGTACGGAAAAAGGGTGGATGATGACGTAACTCCAATCCACATGGTCTAATACACTACGGAGTTCACACAACGTTTGAGGACATTATTTTGTGTAATTCTCTGACCGTAGTTCCGCTTTGCTACCAATAGTATCGTAATCAGATATGTCATGCCATTATCTTACAGAGAATAGAAAGCAATGGAATTGGACTATATATAATGGCTATGATTTTGCCACTTGTATTGCAAAGGGCTGAATAGTGTCGTTTCTTAAACCGATGCGGGTTTTCCACTGAATTAGCATTGAATTTGAGAACCATTCCAGCGCCCCCTCGTCCAAAAATAGATCCAAGACACTATATGACTAAAGGTTTAAGTGGGATTTGCCATTCCATCCGTGCGAGAAACCATTGCACTGTCAAATCACTATAATACCCTTGAAATATCATCTTTCAGGTTTTGATCTCTCGTCTCAGCTTAGCATCGCTGACTGTATGCAAGCTGGAAAACTTCATTCATATAGTTGTGTGGCATTTTTTTGTCAGTTTCAAGGCTTTGTTCAAAAGCTCCGCCTTATCTTGACAAGTGGTCTTGTCGCTGAATGTTCTGACTCCTGAGATTCTTACTGTTCCATCGCTTCCTCTTTAATTCATTTGTGAGACTACCTCACTTCTGCTGCAAACTGATATGAAATTAATAATAAAAATCAAGCGACCTAGGATGATTCTGAGTAAGTCACAATAAGGAATTAGCCATGCTTAAGAGTGATTTCGAAGAAATATGTTCTCGAGATAGAGTCTAGTTTTGGGTCTTAAATGGCCCTGTAAATTAGCACTAATTAGACAACTAGGCTTCCAAATGTGAAAGTCACTCTTTTCTGAAGGATTTAGGGGTGTATCTAGATCGGACGATTACTTATGTCAAAACAAATTGAAGATAAATACAAAAAAGCATGCGTTTCGGATTTAAAACCCATAATCTTTGCTGTCGCATAGACCTACAAAAACTTCTTTATTTGGGATTGTCTTTGGGCCAGAAGATATGCCTCACGTATAGCAGCTCGCCTCCAGGACAGACAATAATTTCAGTTATGTTGGGCACTTCCAAATATAGAGAAAGCTGATAACATAACTGCTAACATGGTCTGGAACGCTAAAGAGTCCAAACGCCTGTTGGAGAAGTTAGTATAATTCCCATCTTACCCTTCTGACAGAAATATAGTAATCTTTCCCGAAGAATCAGGTTATATACCTACGTGCTAAATTCTAAGGTAAAATTATCTATCCCATTTGTTAGCTACGCCACTGTCGTATTTGGATCTTCTCTGTTTTATCAAAACTTGGTTGGAAGACAATAACTACCTTGAATCTGTTTGGCCTTCTAAATAAAGTCAGACTTTACTAGATTTACAGTAACATGAGTATCAAAGGAAACGTGTTGGCCAAAAACTTGACTTGCGTGATGGTGGAAAAAAATGTTCGTCAGTATATCTTTGAACACAAGCAAGAAAACTGCCCTCCTTTTACATGTAATTACCAGTTAATTGAAGTAAACTCTTGGATTATGATGTACCACCACTTAAGATGACCCTAGAAGCCGATTGAACACTATTAGTGATAACAACGCGATGAATTTATAACGAAGTCGGGCCACTATCTTATGGGTTACAGAAATAACACCAATCGCCAATGATGTTAGATTCTAGTATAGAAATCATAATAATAAGTAGTAGTAGTTTAAGCTCCTACGGAACGAGATGATATGCTAATGTGAAATTCGATTTTATTACTAGGCAGTTCCAGCCTAGAATCGATCATATGACGATCGATTCTAGCTTTATAAATGGACCACAACTATAGTGGTTGTCTAAATAATTATACGAACCTGCTACCAATGCTATCATTACTTAAGTGGTTTCTGGAATTGCTGATGACAGTCAAAACCACTTGGAGTGCTTACATTTACAGTGTCCAAATACTGTCAAATTTTGGAACTAGCTCTAACGTTGGTTGAATACGTTAGAGTGAACTAATTTAGCGTTAAATTCGAGAGAGTATAAGCGAGAGCTGCACATGCTTTCTCTGAAGCATCGGCAAATCCATGAAACCTGTTAGTTTTGAATCCATTATTCCATCTCGGTATGTTGATGTCTTTAATTGCGGATTAGCTGTGTCGTAATTTTTTCTCCATATATGAATATTGGACATAACACGCCCACTTTCCAATCTTCAGGCACAGAACTTCATTTCACCATGCCAATCGAACAAGACCGAAAAAACTGTTCCACAAAGTTTGCCCTCCGAATATCAAGAGCTCTGAATTAATGCAATCAACTCATGGTGAACGATTTTTCTTTAATCTCTGCATGGCCGTTGTGAAGTTTTATAGGATGGATCTTCAATGAATATCTCTGCGGTCTGTATTTCAGGGTATTCAAATACAGCTTGTGAAGTTTGAGCAATGGTGTTAGCCCCGCTATTTTATATTCTTATCCATGATCTCTATACTAACGCCATCTATAGTATAGCACTAAGAGATCACTAGTTAAAAAGGAGTTCGTGACTCAACGATTTAAACAACGCATATACAGAATCAGTATTTCGTACAGATTTTGCCAAGTCGCGCAGCATCATAATATTATGCAAAAACGACATCTTAATCGACACACACATAGTGAACATAAAATCAAAGTGCTAAACATTGTCGTGATCTCGATGAAAACAATAATTTAATTACTGTTGTTGTTTCATTTTATATTTCTGTTGTTGTATTGAACTTTCTGATCGTTTCGTCTATACACATATATCGACGCAAGTATAAGAAAAGACGCGGCGACGAAGGCGCCAATGATTTTGTATTATCATCTCGAACAATACAATCATCATCATGATCATTATTAATATTTTATATGCATGATCAATTACTATATTATTATTATTATTGTTTGTTGTTGTATTTAAAGATGAGATTAAGAAATGAAGAAGAAATAAATTATTTATACAACAACAAAGTGTACGAAGGTAAGAAAATATATGTATATACAGTATAGAGATTGGAAAAATGAAATGAAAGAATTGTCTTTGGCGCCATTCCATATATACCTCATAAAGATGGATCTTAAAGATATCGACGAATTTATTTTTGTTTTTTTTTCTCAGTAGAAACAGAACCAAACATCGAACAGACGACTCGCAACAAAACGGACGACGCTAGGTCACGGGTTACACTTAGATATGTATGTTTATACATATATGTTGATATTAAACCATCTTAAAGGTATATAAATGTACATGCATGCACGTATCGAGAAGTACACAGTGTATATGATCTAAGTAGTTTTTCGTTTCGTTATTTAGGCGCCAGATGACCTGCATTTAAAATGCAATAATAATTCTGTGTTTATATATACGAGTATATATACACGACAATGACTAAAACATTCTTATATATATTTCTTATTTCTTAAATGTTTATATATTTGTTAATTTATTGTTGTTTAGAAAATTAAATAATCTACGATCGTATTTTAAATGTTTATAATACACAGAAATATGTCAAACTCATTCGTTGTAAAATATACACGCGGCGACGTCAGATATACTGTGATTTGTAAAATTGTTATTGTTTATGAACATCTCATTTTCTTGGAGAGACACGGCTTGTGGTTGAGTGTAGGTGGACGAATATATGTGAAGAGATACTAACAATTTCGTAGCTCTTTGATTTAGTTCGATGTTTAGCCACTATAGAGTGGTCTAGCCGCTCTATAAACATATTGTTGGAGAGACACGTCGAGAGAAACACTTCTCAATATATGAAAGATCACGCTTTACCCATGAATTTGACAGGTAGCTAGGACGTCATACTGATAATACGTATCGAGAATTTTACTATGTGCTACAACGTGCATTTTGAATTAAAGGCGACAAAGTCTTCTACCTATGCTCAGCTCATGGTTGCTATTTTAACTCTATGCAGCTTGTATAGAAATCAATAATGTTATAACAACTGTTTGATATATGATATAAGTTTACTGCGGATTTATTGATTATGGGGTGTTACTTGGTACGTGCAGACGAATACCTCATAGCTACTGTTAGTGATTTTAGTTTTGTGAAATTCTCTGGAATGATCTTACTTCGTCGCCCTAGAATTTTTTAATGTTATGCCAAGAATGTCGGACACCCGCAACTCCTCTCTACAATCAACAACTATTACACAGCTTCTTACAGTTTCATGTCAGTCGCACAAACTACTGAAAGATATTTGAAAGAGTTGACCACTCGATCATTATCAACCGTTCGGCTTCATTGACAGTAGCTTTCGTCAGATGAGCCTTACGATTCTTTACATTGAGCTATTTAAAGCCCAACTGCTAGAAATTCTCTAACTCTATCACATTAAACTCGTTATGTGTAACCTCTGCTCTCTTTTTATAACCGCCACTTGAATTTTACTCCAATCTTACGATTGTGATTTTCTACATTATCTCAACGACTGCCAACTCTATCGCAATTCCGTTTTAACGACCAGACTTATGTCGAGGTTTTATCAAGTGTGTACAAGATAAGTCGTTCTACAAGTTCTGAACTCCGAGAAAGAGTCCCAAACAGTTAAACCAAAAACCAAAGAAATCATGTGCAGTCGATTTATCGATGCCACCAAATTTACAAATGTGCAGGCATATTTAGAGAAATCTGCAGAACCACAAGACCAGAACTATTAGCAATAAAACGTAAATCGATGTAAAAGAATGCAACAGAGTGAAACCCACAAGAAAAGTGCCTAGTAATAGCAACCGTGAACATGAAAGAGACACCAGCTGGAAGGAATAAACTTATTTATGCATACAGAACTGGTGCTAATCTATAAAGATAATTTAATTCGAGTCGAATATAAACAGTGTTGAGTGGAAAATAATTTGTCTTGAGTATAGAATTTAACTCATATTGAGTGGAATACGATTTGTCTTGATTGAAACATTAACGAGTGAAATGACCGGAGATAAATGTACAACAGATATAAAGAGTCTTGAGTGGAATATTATTTGACTTAAGTAGAATTAGATTCATATTGAGTGAAATACGATTTGTCTTGAGTGGGGCATAAACAAAAGGAATAATCGAAGATAAATGAAAAACAAATATTGACAGTCTTGAATGAAATGTTATTTGTCTTAAGAGGGGTTTGATTCATGTGAATGGTGACTTCTCGTGAATGAATGTCGGAGAAAAAGAGGTAAACATATATAACAGTCTTGAGTGGAATTTAATTTGTCTTGAGTGGGATTGGATTCATATTGAGTGAAATGATTTCTCTTGATTTAAACATTAATGAGATGGGTGACAAAAGATAAACAAATATAAAGAGACTTGAGTGGAATATAACATGTCTTGAGTGGAATTTGATTCATATCGAGTTGAATAAGTGAAATATAACCGAGATGAATAATCTCAGATATAAGCTAAACAGATATAGAGAAAACCGAGTGGAATATAATTTATCTTGAGTGGGATTTGATTCATATTGAGAGGGATGAGATTAATCTTGAGTAGGGCATTAACAAGACGAATGATCGGAGATAAATGTACAACAGATATAGACAGTCTTCAGTAAAATGTTTTGGTCTTGAGTAGGATTTGATACATATTGAGTGAAATACGATTTCTATTGAGTGAAAATACGGAGATAAATGATAAACCCATATAAATAGTCTTGTGTAAAATATAATTTGACATGAGTGAGATATAATCAGTCTTGAGTGGAATATAATTGGTCTTGATTCAAATTGAGTGAAATAAGATTTTTCTTGAGTGAAATACTAACGAGATAAATGATCGGAGATAAAAGATAACAGATATAAAAAGACTCGAGTGGAATATTTTGTCTTGATATAAACAGTCTTGAGTGGGATTTGATTCATATTGAGTCTAATAGGATTTCTCTGGAGTTAAATATTAACAAGATGATGATCGGTGATCAAAAAGAAGACTTATATAATTGATCATCTAAGGCCAGTACCAGCCGAACGCAAACTATTTATACATTACATAGCACGATACCAGTCTAACCATACACTCTCGAGATTTCAACTCTCGAGAACCTATCCCTTCTTTTAAATCATCGATCAAAGTGTTCCTATATATAATATATTGGTCCACGCGTAATCACATAATAAAATTGATTACTTTATTATCGCGATCAACTATAACAATGTACATTTAAGTATATTAATAACGGTAAACGATAAACTATACCCATTATGTGCATTAGAAAATTAATAATTAAGATATTACCCCCTTTACGTGATCATGTTTCGCCGTTTGGGTTTCGCAAACATATAAGAGCGAAAAAAAATAAATTTTCAAAACAAAATCGAAAAGCACAATCACAACCACGATCAACGATCATTTCTACATACTCATACTCGTATGTATGTATACATTCATTCAGAAACCAAATCTTACGTATTTCGTTGTCGTTTATTATATACTCGTATAATAATAATAATAATACATGTTGTGTGTGCTGTGCTGTTATATGGCGTCTGTCTGCTATCAGACGACATACTTTTCTTATTAGTTTTTCGGATTATAAGACACAGAATTTTTATATATTTTGTTGTTTGTTTATTTTGTTGGTTTGTTGTTATTTTTTGACAAAATCTCGTCTTGACTGTCATTTTATGGTCTGGTAAATTAGTTGACGAGAACAAAACATTTATACATTATATTTACTTCGTTCGCATTGATATAGTCAGGAAATTGCTACATATTTAACACATTGCCGCGTCTATCGCAATATTTGTCGCGAGTGTCAGTGTAAGCTGTTTCCTATCTATATCATTTCGATACTTGTTAGTCAATAGACAATTTACGAAGATAGTTGTTATCTATAAATTGTATGAATGAGATTTTTATTGTGAATTAATCAATGTGATATGTAAATTATCAATTTGATTTCAAACAAACAAAGACAACGTTTGTATCATAAATCAATAGCACAGCACCTAAATCATATACATGAAACAAGCAGCGAGAATGTTTTTAATTAAATATTTTATTCTATTTATTTATTAATAAAATATTCATAATATATAAATTTTTATTTAATTAATTAATTAGAAATAAAAGAAATGAATAAAAAACTTGATTGCGCACGCGCTCTACAAACAACTGAGTTTGTTGTGGTTAACAACAATATCATGTTGCGTGCAACATTTTGAAGTTGCACTGAATGTTGCATGGGGCTTTCTGGCCTTAAATATTATTTATCAAATGAGATTGAGAGTATTAGACTCCCATTCTTATACTGTATCTTTATAAAGTATTCACCATCTCGACCGACATTTTTACATTAAACCATCTTGGCGATCTGTCAACAGAGCCCTGCTGAGTGAGTTCGTCACGGTAATATTTACATTGCATGATTTCAATGAAAAAGGTTTATCACTAATCAGGACAATCGAGAACTAAACTTAACTATTGGAACTCATTCCACTTTAATGGCGAGCAAAGTTTTATCTTAGACAAATCGCATCACACTGCCGTGACGATAAAATAGAACAAAAATATGGCCATTAAATTTCATGAAAATCGTATTGTTCTACCTTTGAGAAGAATCTTTTACCAGCTTACCATTTGTGTATTACCTTAATTTGTAGTAAAGCCAAAAGAACTATACCATTGACAACTCAAACGCGGAGTTAAATTTCTCAGCTAAGCCAAACTTAGAACAATTTATTTCTCACAATAATTTCAATAAATTGTGAAAGATTGGCCGTTTCCCACAGGTGGAATTATGACACTAGTATTTAATATATTTAACCTCTTCATTGGGTAAAACAGTATTTCTATTCCAAGACTTTTATAAATCTTTCGTAGCTCTGCTCTGCAAGATTTTTCCGGCTGGCCCTGAATGTTTGGTACGATGCAGTTCCATCAAATGTTTTACTTGCTTTTAGAGCAATTTATTTACCTTCCCGGTTTTGATCCAGTTTTTGTACGGTGATTTCGACAGATCCGAGTTGTTGTTCGAGCATTTGAACATTCGAGCTTATTAAGATCGGAGATTGATAAGTCCTATTGTTCTGAAGGTCCATACGATTGCTTGTAATCTTGCTAAAATTTAGTTTTCGGCTTTGTCGAGCACTTAACCTGACAGAATATCTTCGGTACAAGTTCGTATAGAAATATCACAGTTTACCAGAATCGTAATGTGTGGTTTCTGAGATCCAACACAAACTGGTTCTGTTTCATAAAATCGAAACCGATTAGTCATTCGACTTCTGTTTGCGACCACAAACTGATCATTATCTCGTCTGAACAGTAATTGTTACACTTGTATAGCTATTCGAAGTGTAAATCGCCTCGATTTATCAATCTACTGTGTTACAATCAGGCCTGGCCGTATAATATAGACCTCGATGCACATCTTATCGCCAACTGCTACCGTTTTATCACGACTTAAACTGGGACACAAAATTCACCTTTGTCAGGCTTTGTAATTGACTCCTTTCAAATACGTTAGATGTGATATGAAGAATCGAACGATTGACTTATAATCTATAAGAAAGATAGGGATGCTCCAAAAAGGATTAATTTGGTTTCGATTCTAGCATTATTCTGTCAAAATGATTATACTCTGTCTCTATCGCACACAAGTAGAGTTATCGCTTTCTCGTTTCGGTTTGCCTTATTTTTTCGACGTTGTCTTAATGAAAAGCACGGACTACTGTGCAAATAACAATTTTCCATCTATTTTCTAGCCAGATTATTTCACTCTATTGCGATTCCCTTTTTATGTCACAGCTTGCTTCGAGACAATTGATAGGATGTAGAGCTACATCATACCAGTCATTAATATTTTATGTGACAACCAAACTACTCATCCTGCTTCTGTCAAAATTATATAGCTTCCTGTTTCTGTCAAAATGATATGGTCTATCTCTATCACACATAAGTAGAATTATTGCTTTTTGGTTTGCCGATCTAGAAAGGCGATTAACACCTTGGTTGGCGATTCACTTTTACTGTAGAGATCCATCTTATTAGTCAATAATATGATGAGTCAAAGTGCTCATGAGCATCCTAGATCGTTCACTCCTAAACACATTGCAATCGAAAAGCGACGCTCGATTATCGCCCCGTCACTGTACGTTTTAAAAACAAATTAATCTGTCATACAAAATAATCTATTGTTTTCAATTTTTTTTATTAATAATAACGCAGCGATTTTTAATAGACTTTTTTCACTACATTTATTATTATTTGTAATACTAATTTAAATTACACGGAATAATAAATTAAAATCAAATCACACACAAGACAACAACAATATTTTTGTTAAATTATAATTTATTGCTATAAATTTTAATTTATTTTTAATTTTCTTTTGCTTAATTCAATAACAACTTTTGCTCTCTTCGTCTTCGTCTCTATATGTGTGTAGTCACACGTAATTAAGAAGAAAATTTGCGCGCGATCACTTTTCCCTTTAGAAAATTTCGCGCGAAATTACTACACATGTATGTCGTTATCAGTCGCGCTTAGTTATTTTAATTGATTGCTTTACGTAATGCTTTGTTGATTGGTCGATGTGAGATTTTAAACGTGCACTTTCTTTTACTATCAATATATATATATATATATATATATATATATATATATATATATATATATATATATATATATATATATATATATATATATATAATTATATATATATATATATATATATATATATATATATATATATATATATATATATATATACTATATAAGTGATATTCGGTCACTTACTTGGCCAAAAATAATAGTGGCTAGAGGAAGTTTTGATTGCACGAGCTGTACAGGTTGACCCCTTACACGTTAACACCAATCAACATATAAAACCGAATCGGATTATTGGTACCTATGACTCTGATATGCAGTAAGCTTCAGGGAAAACCAAGTCACATGTCTATCTGGGGGGTCGACTTATAAAGCAATATATCAGCTACAATGATCCGGGCACCAGTTTCACAAGTACGACATTACTTGTATTATATATATATAAGTCTAGTTTATTAATTGTTGGAGTTAATAGTTTTATTAAAGAAAGATTAAATTTTAGTTATACTTTTTATCCAACTATTTTATTAATTTTATTAAATAATGTGTTTTTTTATTAAATAATTTAAATAACATAATATTTCGGTCCATAAGACCATTTTCAAATGTATAATTCGGAAACTAAAATTAAATTAAATAAGTTAAAATAAATAGGAAACACAGAACATGTACAACTAGAAACTTACTATTATAATTTATATTTTTTTGAGTAAACTTAATTTGAATTTTTAAGATCCATATTGGATTCTTATATATTTTTATTTTTATAAATTAATTAAAAAAAAAAAAAAAAAAAAAAAATAAATTAAATAAATAATTAAAATTTAGAAAATACAAGTCAATGTTAGGACAGACAAATAAATAATGAAATATAATAAAAATTTATGTTTACAAAAACCCTTTATTGGAATTTTCAATTATAAAATCTACAAATAATGTTCTCATCCAAATTTCAAATTCGTCAAAAATCAAACAAGAATGTTTGCATACAAAATTATAATGTAAACATATTAAAAACCAAAATGTCAAACAAAAATACATGTGAATACAATGTAACATTAATATTAATAACTGAAAAGCCCACTAAAAAAATCATAACAAAAAATGTCAACTCAATCAAGACATTTAGTGATACAAAAAAAAAAAAAAAATTATTATAACAAAATATAAATATTATTATCTTAATAAAATCAGATAATAATTTTATATTTATTTGTAATTTTTAATTAATCTTAAATGTTGATATGTTAATTATTTTGATTTGTTAAGTGTGTGTAAAATAAACTTATATGTTGAACTAATATTTTCTGTGTCTGTCTTAAAGTTAATGTTTTTGTTATTGTTCAGGATATGGAAACATTCCAAATATAATCGTTTTTTGTATGTTTTTTCTATGTTTAAAATATTAGTGTTTGAAAAATTTGGTATATGTTTAGTTAACTGTGTGTGTTGGGCCAAGGCTGTGGTAGTTTTATTAAGTCTTATGTCACTTTTATGTTTTTGTATCCTGCATTTAAGTGAGTTCGAAGTTTGACCAATGTATGTTTTATCGCATGAACAAGGTATAGAATATACGACATGAGTTTGTTCATCATAGGGAGTTTTATCTTTCAATTTTGAAAATTTTTCTTGTAGTTTATTTTTAATTTTGAAAGATACTCTATTGGCGCCTATTGACATAAGAAAATTTTTGAGTTTCAAAGAAAGAGATGGGACATATGTTAATGTTGCGTTAAATGGTTGAACTTGATTCAAATCATTGTTTATTGTACTGGTTAATGTAATCGGCTGTGATGGAGTATCTAATTTATAAATTTCATCTCGAATTAATTTTTTAACTAAATGTATTGGATAATTATTTTTCTTTAGGTATTGTTCAACTCTTGTAATATTATTATCTCTAAATGAATTATCACTTAAAGTTAAAACACGTTTAATGAAACTTCTAGCAACATTAACTTTCATATGTTTTGGATGCCATGAAAAATAATTAAGCATACGTTCAGATGAAGTTGGTTTAGCATACCAATTGGTAATAATATTGTTATTATTTTTAATTAAAGTTAGGTCTAGGTAATTTAATTTATTGTCTTTTTCTATTTCAACTGTAAATTTCAAATTATGGTTGAATGTCTCAAAAATAGTTTTAAATGTATAAATTTCAGATTCGGGAATTATTAATAATAAATCATCTACATATTTTATTATTAAGGTCGGTTGATAAGAGCTTAATGATAGTGTATAGTTAAATAAATTTACCATCACAATGTCAGCAAGTATAGGAGACAAAGGATTACCACTTAGACCAATCGTGTCAAATATAAATTCACTTACTTACCATATTTCCAAACATTTAGGTTCCATTTTAAATGTTCTTACTTTTGAAAGTAATTTTAATGTCAAAAATTCTTATGATGTTAAATCCAAAATTAAAGATATTATAATAAACGAAGATGATACTCTAGTTTCCTTCGATGTTGTTAGTTTATTTACTAACATACCAATTAATATAGTTTTAGATATAATTAATGAACGTTGGAGAGAAATAGAACCATGTACTCATATACATAAAAATGATTTTATTGATTTACTGAAAATAATTCTAACAAAACATAATTATTTTCTATTCAATAATGAATGTTACATCCAATTTTCAGGTTTAGCTATGGGTAATCCTTTGTCTCCTATACTTGCTGACATTGTGATGGTAAATTTATTTAACTATACACTATCATTAAGCTCTTATCAACCGACCTTAATAATAAAATATGTAGATGATTTATTATTAATAATTCCCGAATCTGAAATTTATACATTTAAAACTATTTTTGAGACATTCAACCATAATTTGAAATTTACAGTTGAAATAGAAAAAGACAATAAATTAAATTACCTAGACCTAACTTTAATTAAAAATAATAACAATATTATTACCAATTGGTATGCTAAACCAACTTCATCTGAACGTATGCTTAATTATTTTTCATGGCATCCAAAACATATGAAAGTTAATGTTGCTAGAAGTTTCATTAAACGTGTTTTAACTTTAAGTGATAATTCATTTAGAGATAATAATATTACAAGAGTTGAACAATACCTAAAGAAAAATAATTATCCAATACATTTAGTTAAAAAATTAATTCGAGATGAAATTTATAAATTAGATACTCCATCACAGCCGATTACATTAACCAGTACAATAAACAATGATTTGAATCAAGTTCAACCATTTAACGCAACATTAACATATGTCCCATCTCTTTCTTTGAAACTCAAAAATTTTCTTATGTCAATAGGCGCCAATAGAGTATCTTTCAAAATTAAAAATAAACTACAAGAAAAATTTTCAAAATTGAAAGATAAAACTCCCTATGATGAACAAACTCATGTCGTATATTCTATACCTTGTTCATGCGATAAAACATACATTGGTCAAACTTCGAACTCACTTAAATGCAGGATACAAAAACATAAAAGTGACATAAGACTTAATAAAACTACCACAGCCTTGGCCCAACACACACAGTTAACTAAACATATACCAAATTTTTCAAACACTAATATTTTAAACATAGAAAAAACATACAAAAAACGATTATATTTGGAATGTTTCCATATCCTGAACAATAACAAAAACATTAACTTTAAGACAGACACAGAAAATATTAGTTCAACATATAAGTTTATTTTACACACACTTAACAAATCAAAATAATTAACATATCAACATTTAAGATTAATTAAAAATTACAAATAAATATAAAATTATTATCTGATTTTATTAAGATAATAATATTTATATTTTGTTATAATAATTTTTTTTTTTTTTGTATCACTAAATGTCTTGATTGAGTTGACATTTTTTGTTATGATTTTTTTAGTGGGCTTTTCAGTTATTAATATTAATGTTACATTGTATTCACATGTATTTTTGTTTGACATTTTGGTTTTTAATATGTTTACATTATAATTTTGTATGCAAACATTCTTGTTTGATTTTTGACGAATTTGAAATTTGGATGAGAACATTATTTGTAGATTTTATAATTGAAAATTCCAATAAAGGGTTTTTGTAAACATAAATTTTTATTATATTTCATTATTTATTTGTCTGTCCTAACATTGACTTGTATTTTCTAAATTTTAATTATTTATTTAATTTATTTTTTTTTTTTTTTTAATTAATTTATAAAAATAAAAATATATAAGAATCCAATATGGATCTTAAAAATTCAAATTAAGTTTACTCAAAAAAATATAAATTATAATAGTAAGTTTCTAGTTGTACATGTTCTGTGTTTCCTATTTATTTTAACTTATTTAATTTAATTTTAGTTTCCGAATTATACATTTGAAAATGGTCTTATGGACCGAAATATTATGTTATTTAAATTATTTAATAAAAAAACACATTATTTAATAAAATTAATAAAATAGTTGGATAAAAAGTATAACTTATATATATATATATATATATATATATATATATATATATATATATATATAATGGCTAGTCTAGCGCGTAGTATTAAAAATAAGAACTTCTATTCAGATATAGTATAAAATATCTTCGATAGATAAGATGATAAATGTTTGGAATGACGACTTGGATGTTGAAACAGATTATACTGCCAATTATAATCCAAAACCAAGAATACGTCTAAGATGCCAACATAAATTACTCTGAGCCCGAGGAGAGCACCATTAGAGAGAACCAGTCAAATATCTTGGGCAAATATTATCATAGGCTTTTATTAGCTCGAAGTACTTGCAGTTACTGAAGCTGTTACGAACTTTCGCCCATATTTGTTGGGACTATCAGTTAAGATCAGTACAGAATGCAATGCCCTTATAACGGTTATAACAGTATGAATAAGAAATTGATCATCGAATTGGAGCTCAGAACCGTCGTGTAGTAACCTGTAATCCACCTGATCAAGAACATAATGTTGTAATTTGATAGGTTGTGATTCAATAAGAACGACAGTAATAAGAAAGAGATTCTGTATAACATAACGGTTTATGGTCCATTTTGGCCATTTTTCAAAACAAAAGATAGCTAATCTGAACAAAATCATAAACCAGTATGAAAGGAGGTAGCGCCATTCAGTACAAAGGTCACAAGTTTATCAATTTAGTAATTGCCGTAACTATACTTCATAAAGTGGAAGCTGACGCACTACAAAACCACGAGACAGTATAACAGTAGCAATGCACTTGGGTAAACGCTACCGTATCAAGGAAGAAACTTTAAGTCACAACTAAAAGTTGTGCAGGACACTCAACATTAAAATTGCTCGGATGACTTATATTATTCCGCAGTTGGATGGCAAAAGTGGTGCATTCCAATCAAAAAAACTGGGATGAATGACCTGCATTGATCTTGATGACGAATCGAAGTGCAAAACACGATACCATAATACAATAATGCAGAGTACGTGGACCAACTAAAGATTAAAATGAACGAGACCCAAAACAAAGTCCGGAGATCAACGACTTCATCTACCGAATTGTGAAAAGACCAAGAACGAAGATGAAAGTAGAGCATATTCAGAGGTGAGCACCGTACCACGAAGGGCAGCTTGGTGTTTGTAGAAGTGGTCGAAAGAAAACCTGGTTCGAATTCAATAGGAAACTCTCTTCAACGTCTTGATCAATAACGATAGTAGATTTCAGCTTGAGAAGTAGTTACGAGATGAGGAAAGAGATAACACTATATAACGAATAAATCAACATCATTAGAATAATGCAAGTGAATCGAAATTAGTTGCTGACACTACTATACAGTGATGGATGGAAGAATCTCGAAATAGTTGAAAGCAGAATCCATCTGATTTGTATATAAACAGTAATCATGGTATAAAACAAATCGTTTTTTTACCTGTAAAGTGTTAAATTGGTTGAAGAGTAGTGGAGACTAGTTTCATAGCGCCCACGAATGGCAATCGGGCTAGTCTAAGAGAACAAATCGCATTTGAACTAGTTAAGTGTTAAATTGGTAAGAGAGTAGTGAAGACTAGAAGCATAGCCCCCACCAGTCGCAAGCGACTAATCTTTTTTAACAAGCTGAACTCTGGTTTGAGGTTTCAATAGTCCGGATACGAACCGTAGAGAAGATATATATATATATATATATATATATATATATATATATATATATATATATATATATATATATATATAATATTTAGTCTACACAAGATTCTTAGTAACTAGTAAAATTTCGTCTTATCAATTTCGAAATGGTTCAATTGGTGAGTGCGAAACTATGTTATATAGATAAACCTATAAGTCCTTGGATAAGCTAAATTCTATTTATATTCAAGATGACTCAATCTGAATGTGATTCAAGTCACCAATCTCCAGCCATTAGGAAAGACTCGTCAACAACCTTTAAATCTTAATTCTATGCAACGGGAAATCGATAATGAAAATCGACATCTTATTCAACAGTATTTGGATAGTCAAAAACTATGTGGTACGTCAAACTATCAATTTTCAAACGAACGTATCGCCAAAAATATGTTCAGTGAAAGAAGTGCCTAGAATGTCACAAGACGTATATAAACCAATCATTTCGGGTCTATCAAAAATTGCACCAGCTTGTATAATCGAATGTCGTATGCTAACTACATACGCTAGCACCCAAATGCCTCTTCAAATGATTCCAGTACCTCAGCAGACAAATTCTCAAATATTCTGAAACGAGTGGCACGCCGCGAGAGTATTCTTTTCAGAGCGAAGTTAATGGCCAAAACGCAACGAACATCTGCATTGTTGTTGGAATCAGTTGCAAGACGGATTTTTGCACCGATTTCAGGACCGTCGAAATGGTTCCTTAGCCCAACGTATAAACAGAAGATAAAATAATCGTTCGTCCAAGGATAATCCCATTGCGTTGAATGGGTTAATTTCCTGATTTAACACTTGCTTAGACCATAATAGACGCCGTCGCTGATACATTATAAAACCGACAAAATATAATTGTTTTTTATTGAGTGCGCGCCATGTGATCAATTACACACGTCTATATTTGTTTTTGCACTAAAATCAAAATCTAATCAATACCTATATGTTTATATAGACATAGTCTAATGTTCTAATAAAATACAATAATTACAAAAAATTAATTACAAAAATTGAAGTCATAAAATACAAAATCTAACAGCTAATTATTACGATTATATAGTCGCGAGTTTAATTACTAAGCCGCGAATACTGGATATGTATGTATAAGAGTATCACTTAGTTGGACTGAGGTTGACAATATAATTATAAGTGTTTAACAAGACCGCGTAGTTATAATTAGTCGATCATTTGAATGACGCAAACTCTTAACGAATTGTGTATATGTGTGTTGGTTGTACCCCCAAAAAGATCATTGTCTTCATACAATCGACGATTATCACCGTGTAATCAGCGCGCGAACTGGTTTTCTTTTGGGATGATACATAATTTCCATACACAACACTCGACTATATCTTATATAGATGCGCGAAACGCAAAAGATACAAAAATCTGTATCTTTCGCGCGCACTATCTACATGTATATCTGTGGAATGAAGACGAGGCGACAATCGTCTCATTAATTTTCATGATTGTTAATCGGTTTTTTGTTAGGTTGCTGTTGGCATTTCTGGAATGTTTTATATATATACTTACTTACATAAATGTATACAAAAGGGTATGTATGTGAGCAATAAATTTGGGGAGAAGTAAAAAATGTTGACGTTGGGTAGAATTTATGATCGTCTTCAATTTGAATTAGCTTGGGCTTTTTTAATCCAAGACAAAATGATTCATAACCGAAATTAGATTATTTTTAGATTGCTCTCAACGGATTACAGAAGTTGACCATCAACCCAACTCGATACGGTGCTCAATAGACAAACTGGATCCGTTTATAAACCCGAGTAAGAGTTCCTCGTAAAATATGAGTGGTGGATGGCATCTGGAACGTTTGCTTCGAAGTAACACGCTCTGTTATGGCGGCATCTAATAAAACCATATAGAATACCGCCATAGTATTATATGAGTCTTTCTGGACCGCCTGGCTAATGACTCGCATACGTTACACATTCAGTACATTTGACAACCTTATCACATATATGAAAGAGTATCGGCTTAAACTTGTGGCCTCAAGAAACTCGATGGCCTAAGAGTGGAGATCGTAAGTCCCAAGGCTATACATTGCTATACGCAGTGGAGATAACCTCGAAAATTTAAGAGTTGGATTCTTCATTGAGCCACGGGTAAATAAGTCTGTGTTGGGATTAAGCAGTCGATACTCGAATGTGTAAGTTACGCTTGCCACTGATGTAAGCCAACCCAGGATGAAGACTCAATTTACAACAATTTGGATAATCTGATGGGCTCTAGATAAATGAGCACGATTTCAGTTTGATCGTTGGTGACTTTAATGCTATAGAACTGGCAGAAATTGGACCGACTTATGTATTAATATAGTATGATGTACTGTGTGATCGATCATTATCTTAAAGTGGCAAGTACATTCTTTCATCATAAATACATCCATTTGAAAATATGGAGACATCGAAGTAAAACATCGCAAAGACAAATCTTGATCATGTGTTGATTTCAAAAAGACGAGGGATCGTATCTGTTTTCAACAAAATTCGTAGACAGTGATCATTATCTGGTCATTGCAAAGCAACGATAGAAATTTTCGTACGAGCTAGGGAGGACCGAGGAATATACACTCCGATTCTCATGTGATAGTCCGAAGAATTGCGGTGAAAGGCTAAGGTCTTAAGAGTACAACAACTCAGCAATGATGGTAATTTGCGCAATTTCTTTAAAAGAATCACCGAATTGCACCATATCATACGATCCCGGACAACTTAATGTTCCATATCACAAGCTGCATTTGAATACTCTCAAATATAGACCGCAGAGATGTTCATTGAGGAACCACACTATGAGGAATTTACCATGGCCATGCAGAGATTAAAGAAAAATCGTGCACCAACTTTGGGGATCTGTCTTTTCGATCTTTAACTATTTGTATGGCGAAAAGAAGATATGCCCGAAGAATGGATAGTGGCTGTGTTATGCCCAATTTTAAAAAAGGTGATCGCTTAAAATTCGACTATACCAAGCAGGATTCCGTCCAAATCGATCAAGCACTCATCAAGTTTCTTCACTACGGATGATTCTTTCCAAGTACTATGTAAGCCCTAATGACTCTATCAATCAAGAGAGGATATGGCTTAAATATCTAGGAATACCGATTAAATACGTTAATATGTGTAAAATGACAGTAACTTAGTCACAATGTTGAGTTAAATTTGAGAACTGGTGATCGAAAGCTTTTGCAATTAGTTCTGGTCTTCGATGAGGAAATAAACTTTTGCCTAATTAGTGACATAGAAAACTTCTATCCCCATTTGCCACAGTACATGATTCAATCCTACTATTTGCATTCTGTAGAAAACCATAAAATTTTGATTGCGATACCTCATTACTAACATTCAACCTTGACAGTGTACTTAAACGCCGGGAAACGTTAGATCAATATTAGATAACGTTAATTACAACAATTCAATTTTATCAAGCAGAAAATTACAGTGATTAAAGGAAGTATGTGTACTAAATGTTATCATATAGTATTTAGTGAGATCATTAAGTGATCTCTAATCGTCTTTAATGGGATATAATTTAAATTTAGCTCGTACTGTACGATAATAGTCAGGGGAAAGAACCACCCCTAAGATTCTTTTTGTTTTTTGTGATCTATGTTCAACGCCCATTAAAGTATATACGATCGCACGGTCTCATCTTAACACTGTTAATAATGCAACCATCTAAGATAGACACACGTATTATCTGTCCAAAGAGATCACGATCTGCAGTTTGTAAAAATAATTTAATTCGCGATCACACAACTGATCTGTTTTTTATTTAGATTTTGTTTCACTTATACATATCTATATATACAAACACGCATACACACACAACATACGTTTCCATATAGTATGAATGTAAATCGTGGTTCTAATTTGCATTTTTGTCAAAAAAAATAAAATTCGGTTTAACAAAAAAAAAAACAAACGTATGTATACAAAACAAAAGAAGTATATAAGACAAGAATAAAATTACGTCAACTCATATACAAAAAAAAAAAAGATACGCGATCTTAAATATTAAAAGAAAAACAAATTTAAGATCACAATCACTTAAAATAAAAATAAAAAAATTATATCAATAATTACATTTTGCTGTTGTAGTTGCAAACCCAAGATCGATTGAATGGGGATGACGACCGATCGTGATTTGATCGTTTACGGCTGCTTTTGAGATGATCAAACGTATTTATCTAGATGGATTTTAATTAGAAATGATCACATTTTATTTTGCAAAATATTTTTTATTTTTTTATAATTTCACTCAAATAAAAAATAAATAAACAATCACATTTTCTATTTTTTTAAATAATTAATTTTCATCATTTTCCTATTTATTTTCACACTGATATTCCACTATAGAAAAATTATATGATCGAATGATCGTACTAAAAAATATTTTTTATATAAAAACTAGATCAAACTTTAATATATTATTATTTTGTTTTGTTTTTCTTTTTTGTTTTTGGAAAAACGGAAATTTGAAAATTTTATAAAAAAATATTAATTTAAAAGTCTTTTGATCTGATGATCGGTTTGGTTACATTTAGATCATAAAAAATATTTATATATGTGAAATGATCGATCGATATAAATATGATCGCGATTTTTTTGAATTTATCTTCAATTATTGATACAAAAATGTTTGATTTAATATTTAAGAAATATTAAATAAAAATATATATTTATTATAAATAAACGTTTTTGTTTTTCTTTAAGAAATTTATCTAATGTCTAACCACTTGCGAGAATAAACACTGACTGAAGATCGAAGAATTAAAAAAAAGAATATTTATTATAAATTTTTTTTTATTTTTGTTTTTTTTTGTAGTTTTGTTTTTTTTTATTTAGTGAATGAGAAAAAAAAAGTTGTGTTGTTTTATTTTCTTTTAGTTGTGAGTACGTTCCAAAGATTTAAAAAAATTCGTACTCAAGAAAATGCATACATTTGTTTGTGCAACATATACAACTTGTCATATAATTTGGAGCTTCATTCTCTGCAACTCTTTTCTTCACCTGGAGCAGATCCGATATAAATTCTCAAGGTATACCTATCTGCATGTGACCTAGTCATCTTGAATGCGGGCAATAGAAATACCTAAGGGAGAAAGTCTCATCTTAGATGGTCCTCTCTCTCACTCTCTGAATATCGGTAAAGTTCTTTCTCTCTATCCAATGAAATTCGGAGGAATTGAAAGGGCAACTGACAAGAAGCACTTATCAGCGAGTATGAGAAAAGCTTCCCTGTTGTAGTAAGCCTTAAGCTCTAGTGGAACTGGTTGGAAAGTAAGTTTCATCCTCCTTACCTATCTTTTTCATTTGAAGTACATCTAATATAAATCCTAGAGATATATACCTCCTGGAATACGTCTCTGCGTCTGACCTAGTCATCTTGAATGCAGGCAATAGACCTACTTTTTTGTAAGAAAGTGTCATATTGGATGATCATAAATGATATTACTATCTCTCTCTCTCTGTCTCCCTCTCTCTCTCTTTGTGCATCGTTAGATTTGCTTCTCTCTATCTGATTCAGTCCTTCTATCTTCAGGAATGAAAATCAGAAAGTGCGGAAACAGCAACTGGTGAACTTGAAGAAACACTTATCAGAGCCTTGACAAACTGGGACGCTTAGTTGGAGCAGAGATAAGCTTATCAACAAAGTCATTTTACACAGCATAATGGAAGATTGCGACCTGTACAAATCTTGACAAAGTACAAGAAATGTATATCCTAAGTGAAAAAACATCGAAATGGAGATCTCTCCGCGAGGAAGTGAGCAACCTAATGCGATTTTTTTTGTGGTGATATCATGGTTACGAAAGTGAGAATTCCATTAACTTTAGTAGATAGAAATCAATTTCCACACCAACAACTACTTTTAAAGATTGAAATTTAATTAGACTACAAAATATAGTATTCGACGAAGCATCGACGTAAGGTTCTAGTCATCTTTCATAGAGGTATTTCCCTCCTCTAACCAGGAACCTATCTGCGCCTCACCTAGTCACATCATTAACACAAGAAGTAATCGATATTCCTCGCGAAGTCTCACTACGATCGTGAGAATGTCTCATCTTGGATGGTCCTAGATTACATTACTGTCTTTGACCATCGCTACATCTCGTTCTCTCTAACCAGGAATAAACCTGAAACTAGCGAATTTAGAAGTCCAAGAAACATTGATTGGGAACTTTATAGATTGAAACTTTATAAATGGAAAGAGCAGCTGACGAGCTTAAAGAAGCACTAATCAGTGCATTAAAGTACTGGAACACCATTGTGGACTAGAGAACTACGGAAGCATGTAGAAGATTGCGATTTGTTCAAATCTTCACAAAGCAGTACAAGAAATGTACCTAAAGTGAAAAAAACATCGAAATGGAGATCTTTATGTAAGAAAGTGGATAAAATAACGTTAAACTCGAGAGAGTTCTCTGTGGTAATATAAAGGTCAATATCGAAACTCTAGAGAAACCCATTGACAACACATTTTCGCGGAAGAGAAAATTCTAATTTAGTTCCAATATCCTGGAGAAAAGTCAAGGCAGTGTTTATCTCGAAAAATTGAAAGCCTAGATGTGACCAGGCAAACCGTTTTCGACCTATAAGCCTGTCCTTTTTTCTACTTTAATATTTCGAGCGATTGGGTGTTAGATACTTTAGTGATAATGCACTTTAAGAAAATTTGATAGAAGATCTGATAAACGTTGTATTTTCTGCTGTATGAGTGAGCGCGTGCTGGCATATGCCAACTACATAGTCCAGATTATTGAGTTTACCAGTTAATTCCCAGTGAGATTCAGTAAAGGGTTTCTTTCACTTTTGTGTAATTCGGCCAGATCTTCACACCTATTGAATTTTTGTTGTTTTAGTGTTGCAAGCTGTAGTGTGGTCCAGAAACTCTTACTGTTCTTCAGCTTTTCAATGGATCAAGTGCCAGAGATTTGGTCTCAACTGATGACCAGTGATTTTCGGTTCTTTCCATCGATAGAAAGCTTCTGCGCTTCATCCGTATTTTATATAATATCATTCCAATGGTATGTCTGTAACTATGCCGATAACTTTCCATACGCATACTGGTGTAGTGCTAGCATATTTTGGAATACCGTTATTTGACGTGCTGTTTCTTCCTATCTGCGTTTCGCTTCTGCCTTATTCTGTTGGTGCATTTGTAGTTTAACGTGTCGGCATTCTTCAATATTTTACCAAGTATCACTAATCCAAGATTTCCGATTGTATTGTTGGTATCCAGGTCTTAATGTAGGCTTCTTCAGTTTGGTTCAATTTTTCCTAATTGGATATAAAAATATCCTAATTGGACTACCTCATATTCGAACTGTAAGAAATGCAACTTCTATTACATGAATGATTCTTTTTTTTTTCTTGGGTGTCTGCTACCGCACACTTAGACCGGCGATGGTCCGTTGTAATACCACTATATGTACGGCCAGATTTACGTAGAACCATCTGCACATTGCATAGCTCCATGTCAGCCTTTAGTACGGACATGGACAATGGGACGGCCCATGGATTCTAAACTCAACAGGGGATCCAGATGTGTTCATTCACACCACCGATCGCACCACCCAAACGATCGATGGTGAAACATCCCTTTTTACTTCTTGTTCAGTACCTCCCGCTCCAACTGCCGCAGCTTTAACCATTGCGCCATCTGGGACTGATTCTAGAATCTTTGTAAGTTCTGAAGGTAAACAATTAATACAAATTTTCAGCATTCAATGAATCCTTCTCCTTCTTAGACGGACACATGACATTGAAATCTTTCTGAACAAGTGGGCTTTTCACAGAAATGAAATCGAAGGATTCAATTCAAGGACGTCATGATCCGTTCTTGTAAATGATAGCTGCTGGAGATCTAGAGATGGTGTAGATAAAAAACCTGGTTTTCTTAAATGTAAACAGACAACCATCTATTGCCGTACTAACGACTACTAAGATTTCACGTTAGTTGTAGTCCATTCGGAGACTAATAGAGTTGATTGGTATTTTATATAAAAGCAACTAATCTAGTAACCAATTATCAACACTTCATGTGTTCACCGCAATAAAGCGCGCTATTCTACTCATAATTATTATCTATACATAGTTTACCTTTGTTTCTCACCAACACCAGTACGATGAACATTTGAATGAAAATCACGTACAACGATATTTATATTTCCTGCTTTTAAGACGAATGTAAATACTTAAAAAGCTCATCTTAATTATTAAGATTGTTTTCAATTGTTTAACGAGTTAAAAGTATGTTGATAGTTTAAAAGTGTCAATTATAATATCGCTAATGAGTAGCAGCTGGGCATATCTTGATCGCGGCATTTGCTAGTATAGCGACGGGCGAAACTTCCCCATTTGACATCTGTTATTCGCTAGCATTCCAACAAAGCTTTGGTTCAGCTGATACATTTCCCGTGTTCACCACAGTGACGCGCTACTAGCTATGCACGATCATATTTTTTTTGTCATTTCGTCTCGTTCACTTTATCGAAAATCACGTACGACAATTTTTATATTTTCCGGATTCCACATCAGATCGAGATATATAAAAAGCGTTGATTTACGATACTCCCAATTAAGTATATTTTGAATTGTTCAACGACATGAACGTGTTCGTTAAATTTATTATTGTGCTAACAGTTTCACATAGTTTGTGTGCATCCAATCAAACTGAAGTGGTCTCACTTGCCAATCTCGATGATCGTATCATAAAAGGTAAAAACGCGCGTCTTGGCCAACTTCCATGGCAAATCTCAATTAGGGCAAGGACAGATCGATCAAATCGCCGTCTTCTATGTGGCGGCTCCCTAATAACAGTTGCAAAAGCATTGACCGCGGCGTATTGTTGCTATGGGTATGATAAATTTGATTTGGGTATCGGTACGGTCGTTTTGGACAAAAAGAATGGGTTTTCTCGATCCACGCGAAACTGTACAATTCACAAGGGGTATAAACCGAAAACGTTTCAACACAATATAGCTATTGTAAATTTCGATGGATTTTTTTGGACACCGATTGCTAAACGGATTGATTTGCCCTTCGGACCAGAGAAATCGTATTTAAATGCGAACGCTGTCACATCGGGGTGGGGCCGACAGTTAAGTATGTTATATACACAGTTTATATGAAAATAATTAGTCGTGCTATCTAATCGTTATATTCTACATGCAGATAGAAACGAATCATCTATTCTTAAGTATATAAATGTACGCGTCATATCAAACTCGGCGTGTCAAAAAAGTTTAAGAAATGTATATTCGGAAACGATTTGTGCAAAAGGTTTAGGTATCCAAAGTACATGTGATGGTGATACGGGTGGACCTCTAGCAGTAAAACAGAATGGCCAATGGACTCTAATTGGTGTTATATCATTTGTATCCAGTTCAGGGTGCAATAAAGGCTTCCCGATGGGATATACTCGTGTCTCAAAGTATTTAAAATGGATCTATAAGAATTAATTCGAGAGCTCGATTTCAGCTCGAAACCCCGAATCAATAAACATTTTTATTACGTACAAAACTTGATATTTTAATTGATATTCTTGTCACGTTTGTGCATTCCACAGTATCGCAAATAGGCACGTATAATAGAAAGTGCCTCGCGCAGCTTTGACACATAACAAATTCAATCAAATTAACCTATCGAGATATAGTGGATTATCTCCTAAAGTTAACCGCCCACAGTAGGAAATGTTGCCAGGAAAAGCTCTGCTTATATAAGACAACAACAATTATAAATTTCAAGCTTTTCACCGACAAGCTTTTTGCTTAAATGTTGCGCGACATCATAATATCTCAGAGAGAGCTGATAGTAATGTGTACCACGTTGTGAGAACTGGTTCAGACTCAAATAGAATACTAAAGAAAGCAATCACGATGACCATTCTGGTTTAAGTTGAACCCTAGAATTACGTTGAATACTGGTGGTTTATTTTGGAAGCTTTAACCAATATTAAGAAATCAAACTTACTAAAAATTTTGGAATCTATCGAACGGGGTCCAACTCTAAACGAAGATTCACACTTTTTAAACCACCATGGCTAAAGTTTTTAGTGAAATTTGGGTTCTACTGGAGTATCCGTTGACTACAGGTTCTTAGCTATGAGTGATGTTCTGTAGTTCTCCAATTTGGGCAAAGACTAGGAAAAAATATTTAGGAGATGACTTAAATTACTGTAGGACTGTTTCGGATATAAGCACATGAGCATCCTAAGAGATAGCACTATATATATTAGATCTGATGATGACGTCATTGAAGGACTGTATGATCAAAAACATCAATGAAATCGATCTCATAAGGCATATGATACCGGACTTGACGTTCGTATACTGTGTGATTGGTATATGTAATGTTTAATCGTGTCGCAATACGTACGTTGAGTGATTTTAGGCTTGTTGCGGCATGAAACGAACCTGACTGGCTGAATTTGTGGGTGCACGCATTCTCCTAAATAGTTAAATTAAGCTGTATTGCAGCATGTGATGAATTACGGGAAAATATCTGTGTCTTGACCTTGAGAAGGCCATTGAAGAAGGCAGACATTGCGAAGTTTCCAGGTCGTTATCTTTTGGGAGACGTTAGGCCAATCTAGCGGTTTGTTTTTGGAAGACTTTACGAATTGTTACTCGAAGTTGTGCTTGTAATGTTGTTGTAATTCGCTAGGCCGGTTTCAATCAGATGATGACGTCATTGAATGACTGTTTGATCGAATAGATCAAATCTATCTCATAGGTATATGTTCCCGGTTCAGATTTTCTTATTGTGCCATTCGTATATATGGTGCTTAATCGTGTCGCAACAGTGCTAGCGAATTACAAGAACTTAAACTCGAAAATTTTCGATTTTGGTACTGACTGAACGCCACAAATAAACTGTATGTGATGTGTTCCTCCGTTTGTGGTTTATTGACTCCTGCCACTGCACTTTTAAGGTGTTTTTACAATATTTACAACATCAGGTATTCTTATCTGGAATATATACCGCCCCAAGCATACCTAGCTATTTCTTCATACAGATGGCGCTGTTGTATTAGCTGGTGACCCCTTATTGAGAATAACCAATTAACTTCAGATAGCTAAATTCGAGGTTCCTTATTGCTGGTATCAGTTTTTAGCTTATTCTCATCTAAGTGGCATCACGTTGAACTCCCATAACCCGTTCCCAATCGGAAACGTTGTACCAGTTAAGATATCGAAAAGGCCTCTTCTTGTATATAGTGGATACACAATCAAACCAATTAACTAGTAAAAGCACCAATCTTTGGTGTCACAAATATTTGAACAAACAATACAATCAACAACCGTAGAGTTGTCTTCTTCTTAATTATCTCAAATCTTTAAGATTTTTTTTATCAATGTGTATATAAGAGCTACAAACTTACTCCATAAAAACGAACCAAAACAAAAAATTGGTGGGATTTTCAATTAAACGAGTATTGCATCGTTGTATTTGCATATGGAAGTAAGAAACTATTAAACTATACAAGCGAGCTTAGTGGAAGTGTTTAAAACAAAATATTTACAAATCGCGCAAAGTAGAAAAAATAATGAAACAAAACAAACTATTGGATAAGTGTATGTATGCAGATAAGACATAAAACTTAAGATTAAGACTCTTCTTTCGGTTTCTTATACCTTGCTTACTTGTTTTCTTCGTTTTCATTCCACCTCCGCTCTACACAAAAAAGTTGTTTTCATCGTTGTGCTTTTTTATACACATGCAAACGTATATGGGTGTGTGTGTGTAAATCCATCCGATATTCGTACCTCTAATCACCTGTTGTTGAATGAAATTACACACACATTTTTTTCACGTTAGTTTTTTTTAATCAATGGATTAGTCATGTATGTATATAGTTATGATAGTTGTCGCGCGTTCTCTCTTGCCTTATACGAGTGTGTAGTATATACACTTATGTGTATGTATATAAAGTGTGCATATGAGCAGATTGAAGTGTATCGCACTCGAAAACCCAAATACATAATATAAAGTTACATCTAGATGATGTGGGTGGTTCGAAAGATTCACGAGGATGCGTAGGCCGATGTGTATTTAATCCGTAACATATGTGCATATAATTATAAATGTATAAACATATCGGAAGTTCATTCATAACCTCTCTCGTTGTAAAATTTATGTACATAAGTATATGTTTTCTCATTTGAAACCTGTTATTTGTTTGTGTATGCTGTGTAATTGAAACCTCCACTGTGCGCGATATTTTCTTAATGAAATAAAATAAAAATCGCTTGTTGTGGCATAAACGGTATTAGAACTCCATGAAGTTGTTCCTCCTCTATATTTAATAAGCAAACAAATTTGATCTCGCACCTTCCTACGCACTATTTTTATTTAGGTATACAGTCGATGAAATATGTGGTAGAACATCAGGATTGAACCATAATGAAACAATCAGAGACATGAGAAGTGCCCAATCGATAGATTCAGAAACTTTATTATAACCAGGAAGAATCTGTATAGATCTCATTAACACAATATACGAACCAAAGATATGTTGGGATTGTCAATAATTCGTACTAGAAACACCCAAGTGGGACATTCAGGATATTCAATAACGCGTACTAGTAGCACCAAAGTGGAATATTCTACAACTACAGTATATGGTCTGGATCTGTCTCTTATAAAGTGCGAAGCTGGTGACTAGCAACTTCTGTGACTAGCAACTAAAATGAAATTCACACAGCAAACGGACAAAATATGAGAAGATAAGCAATGACTTGGAAAAGGGCAGTGCTAATCGAAGCAAAATACTTTAATTTAAGTAAACCACTAAAGCAAGTTGGAATCACTCAAACAAAAATTCAAGGTGTTAAGGGAAAGAAAACAGTTTGCAGATATTGTGGATGAGGCCGTCATATAAACATCGACTTCATGAAAAAAAATGGTAATGGATTGGATTTTGGCTGAGTAACGACAACCTCTACAACCAATCAAAGGAAAACCAATCGTAAGAAGCATTGTTCTAAGTCATCGTTTGAAGTCAAGGTCAAACTAAGAATATGAATTTATTACTAATAGCAAAGATTGTAAAAACAATGTTAATAATAAAGAGGTACGACCATCATATTGAGGAAAATCGACATTACCAGCATTGTCAACATTACCTAAATTATGTTGGTAATGTCGATAGTGTTGATAATGTCGGTAATGTTGATAATACCAACACTATGTTACTGAGTTCATGCTACCGAATCCATGCTGGTAATGTTAATAATATCGCTCGCTACCTAATATATACGCTACGCTACCTAATCCCTACTGTCGACACTATGTTTCCGAATACAGTTTAGCAACTCTAGATTGTCGACATAATATTACCAACAATATCAATTATCTACAGTATTGGCATTATCATCATTACTGAAATTGACAAAATCATGTCTCCACATTTTTAACAAAATCGGGATTAATTTACCTTAACTATGTTATCGACATCATGTTGTCTAAGCTATGTTACCGATATTATGTTAAGGACATGACTTCATAAAGTATTGGATTTTGACTGAGGTTAGGCTTCGGTAAAATTGCAACCAGTACAATGAACCAAAGAAAAGCCAATTGTAAGAATAATTGTTCTGGATCATCATTTGAAGCTACAACGGTCAAAATAGTTAAAGCAAAGTTAAAAAAAAGAAAGACTATCATATGGAGGAAAATCGGCATCACCAACATTACCTAAAATATGTTGGTAATGTCGATATCATCGAAAATACCGACACTATAATCCCGAATTCATGTTACCGACAGTATGAAACTGAATCCATGCCGGTAATGTTGGTTATAACGATAATATGGTACCTAATCCATTTTGTCGACACTATGTTTCCGAATACATGTTGGTGAAACTTTATTGCCAATATTATATTACCAACAATATCAATTACCTACAGTACCGGCATTATTATCTTTACCGAAATTCACGAAATCATGCGCCTCTACATTTTTATCGGGACCAATTTCCCAAAACTATGTTATCCATACCATGTTGTCTCTAAGGACATGACTTCATAAAGTATTGGATTTTGACTGAAGTTAGACTACGGTAACATTGCAACCACTTTGTTACTAATAACGAAGTTTAAAAAAACTAGGCCCATCATAATCAAGAATGACTATCATATGGAGGAAGATCGACTTTATCAGTATTACCGAAATCATGTTAGTAATGTTTATAATACCGAAAGTAAGTCTCCGAATTCATGTTATCGATACTATGTTACCAAATTCATTTTAGCGACACTATGTTGCCGATATTGTATTACCAACAATATAATTTTCCTATAGTACCGACATCCTTACTAATATTATCGACATTACTGACATCATCTTAAATCACCACACTATGTTATCGACCCCATGTTGACTAAACTTTGTTACTGAAATCATGTTACCGAAATTATGAAAATTTTCCACATTTAGGACACTGCATTAACAACATTATACCGATTCTACTCGTACATTTCCGATAGCTACATTTTATCCACGAAATATTTACATTTATCGAAAATAAATATTCAGCAAGGTTCGAAGGATAATGAAAAGAACTCTACAAGAGGTAGATAAACCTTCGATCATGTTTGGACGGAGATTAATGTGACAAACCACAATGATATCTGTGAAATGAATATCAAGTTCGCAAAAGTATGTGTCACCCTATAAGCTTATAAATATAAACAAGAAGAATAAAAAATAAACTAACAAATTCAATTTGGGTGGAGCAACAAATATAACGAATCAAAAAACAAATGAAATGTCAAAGAAATAAACTGTTAACGAAATGTCTCGTAAGACCTAGAAGCAAGCAATCGTCGTATATAAAGGTGTAGTGAAAAAATTTATGTGAAATATAATTGCTATGATTCCTTCCATTCGCAATCCAGTGATCGAAACAAACTATTTGAGTATGAAACTCTCCAATATTATGATAAACGCCATTTATGAGATGTTCGTTAGATATACCCAACAAGCACAAACAGACCACAATCAAGGGTTTTCAGTATACTCACCAAATTAACATACTTCAACTGTTTTCAATTATAGCCACATTATTATTTAATTACGCGAATCTGATTTTATTATTTTATGATTGCCTGCGCTTGCCGTTTTTAATTTTTGAGGTTAATCCAATTTAAATTGAATGCAAAAATTTCGACAAAAAAAATGTAATTTGTGTGATAAAAAAACAAAACACCAATAAAATGTCTGTGATAAATAAAAACAAAAATCTGTATTTTAAATTGTATGTCGCCAAAATTAAATTAAATAATTTTTTTTTTCATTTTGATGATTTTAGTGGAGACGATTAATAAGTTGAGAAGACGCGACGACGACACGGCGACGATCTTACTTGCAATCAAAAATTCTTAATAAATTTGTTTTAATTCAATAACCGCACCGTATAGCCATTTCAAATAAATTTGGCAACACTGTCAGCGTGATAATCGATATAATGTATAGATTTGACGATCACGACTAACGTATTCGATCTTAATTGTCACCAAATATTATTTATATACATACATGCGATCATCACTCTCGTTATAATATAGCGAGGTGTATACATATTTATTCGTTCGATGAGTGTCAAACTCGTTAGCGATCGTCTAATCTGCTGAGCATATAATCTATATGATTAATCAATTAGATTTTATTGATAAAGCTGCTAAGGTGCAAAATAGTTTAGACAATTTACACTCCCAACAGCTAGCGATATGTATAAGCTATAATTAAAAATGGGTCGAATTGGAATGACGGGCGTGCATGATCGATTCGTAAAATTAATTAATTAATGAGATCGTTACGAATTTTCTACGAAATATAAAGTTTTTTTCTATGATAACCGGTAATTCTTGGGACTTGAAAAATTTTCTAAATTTAACAACTCAATTAGACAACAATAAAACAAGCAACGGAAAACACTGTGCCGCACCACGATCTCTATATACTATATATTGATGAATAATATGTATATCCAATTCGCAGGAAATTCAATTAATAATCCACTTGCTTAGGCGCCACCGATTTATAACACAAACAATTCGGAAACACATTGCACAATCAAATCAAAAATTCCAATAACATTTGTAATCTTGTTTGTGATCGCATCACAATCTCGAATCATATGCTGATCGTTACGTCGATCAAGTTCAATGGCCAATCGCGTACTGAACATAAAAAATCTATATAAGTGAGCCGCTTCAATGAGTTGAAAAATCTGCAACATAATCGGCAAATGACTCATTCATTCATTCATACATTCATTCCAACAAGGAAAAAAACAAGATCTTGTTGCGTGATCGTGATGATGAGTGGGGCGCGATTTGATATATTCTTACAATTTATTTTCCTCTTTAATGTTTCGTTTTTATTTATTTCATTGATGGGCTTTCTTCTTCTTGTTGTAACAAGAAGATATTTGTTAGTTTATAATTTTAATGTTGGTGTGTCTTATTAAAGTTCAAGATGATGAGGATGATCGTGCGATTAACATATTTTCTTTTTGTGCATATATTATACTCTTGGGGTCGGTCGTGTTAATGTTCTTTATATTATTATATATATACATAGAGTAAAACAAAGGAAATTCAATAAGATTGCTGGTATGCAAAAATGGGAACGGAAGTGATCGTTGATTCAGGTATAAACACATCCAATTAAAATCGGACTGCTTTTGTTTATATATAAGATCGAACGAAACAAATTTGTGATTTCAATTTTTCGACAACACGGGCACAAAAGTTTAGACGATTTAAATAACCGTACCTACAGATGTACATACATATATGCATAGCCTCGTAGGTAGTAAGACATATAGCGATAAGGTATGACATTTATAATCTTTTCTTCGTTTTCTTCTCCTTCAGTTGCTGCGCCAAAGTTTTAGTTTCTTATTTAAATTATTATTTCCTTCTTAAGAAAAGCAATAAATTGAAGATTTTGTTGGTCGTCTTAAGCTTTGGTGAGATTTAATGTCTTGTAATATAATAATTTATTGCAGTTTTAAATGGCGTTTTATACGTTTAATGGTTTTATTTACGTGTTTGTGTGCTTTCAGCATCAAATTTAGCTGTTTGGTTGCTGGATAAATCAGATCATTACTATACTTCCTTTTATTGTGGATTATATAAGAACATATATTTTGAGTCAATTATTTGATGCGGTCTTCTGTAATATAAGCGCAAATTTTTCATCGTGAAGCCTCTTCAGAACCTCAATATAAACTTGGAGTGAACTATATATATGGTAGACAATACTTGACCGATAGTACTATCACAACACAGTATAGGGTTCTTGATCGTTTGAATAATCTGCTCAATACCAACGAAAAAATGACAGCCCTAGTTTTAGAGAGTAAAATTTCCACGTTGTAATGTCACTATTATGTCATTAATCACATTTCTATGTACATCTCTAATGGCTGTCAAGTTGACAGGCTTTTATACTAAGCTCCGTCTAGATTACTCTTAGCAATCTCAATATTATCTTGCACAATTATATGAAAAGTGGGAACTTTAAAATTTTCACTTTTCTCCAAATGCTTTACAGTCCTGCCCTGCAGTACAGTTGCCTGAGAATGATATTCTAGCACAAATCCTTTGAATATATGTTGAACCTGTATGTTGAAGTATTCATATTTTGAATCTAATCCGGACTGAAATCGTTATAATGACTTTGTTGGAATGTCACTATTATGTCACTTATCACCTTATATTTACAAATACAGATCTTTTGGCTGTCAATTTGGCATGGTTTGTGTACTAAGCTCTATCTCGATAAGTCCTAGCACTCTCAATATTATCTCAATATTCTTATAGTCCTAGCACTCTCAATATTATCTTACATATTTATTCGGAAGGTCGGGGCTAGACACTTTTACCTTTCTCCAAATTGCTTTTCAGCCCTTCCATGCAGTCCTCTGGTTGCTTGAGAATGATACTCTTACACAAATCTTTTGGATAGATGGTTAACCTAAATTTTGAAGTAGTCATATTTCGAATCTAATCTGGAGCAGAATCGCTGGAATGACTTTGTTGGAATGTCACTATTATGTCACTAATCACCTTCTATATACAAATACAGATCTATTGGCTGTCAATTTGACATGGCTTGTGTACTTAGCTCTGGCTCGATGAGTCCTAGCAGTCTCAATATTATTCGGAAGGTAGGGCTTGACATTTCCACCTTTCCTCAAATTGCTTATCAACGTCATCCTGCAGTTCGGTTGTCAGAATATGATACTCTTACACAACAAATAGTGAACCTTTCTAGCTAGGTTTACCTAGCTGAGATTCTCCTTTCATTAAACCTTTAAATTTATTTATATTTATAGATCTTTACAATAGGTCTGGTGAGTACAGTAGAAAATATAAAAATGGAGGAATCTAACTCGAATGGAAGTAAACATAATTCTTTGAAGGTAGCAATCAATGCTAAACCAAAGAGAAGGATCGTTGCCTAAACCATAGAATGAAGAGCGGTTTGTTCTACTTTTCAAAGAAATTAAGTCAGCAAGGAACAGTCTGTTTAACACCTCATCTACATGTTAAAGACAACTAAGGTTGTGAAGCGGTCGTCGAAAATTTAACACAATATACCAATGTGTTCGAGTATAATGTTTGGTTACTTCTTAATAGAGTCCTGATATAGAAAATACTGGCATTGCAAGCAAATGATGGATGAAGTATGCCAAGGCTTAGTACTTATAGGTTCATTATTGTGGAAAGTAATAATAGTGTCGTAGAACAGAGACTATGGGCGCAAGCCAAATCGTAACAATAAGGGACTTGGAGTTTTCGTAGATGACTAGTTAAACAGAAACATGCTTTTTCGATCTCAAACACCCAGAAAGAGCTTGCGACGTCAAGCTAAATATCAATAAATTCAACCTCTCTATTTATTGACAAATCCATCTTGAATCCAATCACACATAAAAAAGCTTTAATACAACAGTTTTTTTTACTAACTTTAATCGCCTATTAATGTAGCTTACGGTGGTGACAATAAAAAAAGCTTTACAATTTTTTTGGTTGTCATTTTTATTGTCAACAGCTTAAGCAGCAAAAATATGTTCTTAATCTCTTTAAATTTGCGTATTATAAACATATATGATACGTATATTGATCGAGAAACACAATCGATCGATTTGATCGAGTGAATGCACACCACTTTGTGTGTTGTATGTGTATATACATACGTATATGTGAGTTGCCAACAAAAGCAACCAGTTAAGAAGATTTCATGTGTGTTACCACAGTAGAAAAGTTGATTTTTAATTATGATAAGCTTTTTGTTATTATTATTAGCCATGTATATGTATATGTATATTGTTGTTGTTGTCATTATATATTTATATACACACACATGCATAATAGGTTTAACCAGAAGTGAACATTTTAAGTAGATCAATTATATTTTAGTGAATATAGCAGCAGCAAAGTAGTTCTACTTAATGAGAAAGAAAAAATGGTTTGACGTCTTAATAACATTTAATTTGGACTTCACAATTATAATTGAGATGAAATATGCTAATCGATTTTATCACAACCACAACCGGATATCTAAATACACGTTGTAATTCGACACAATATTTTTTGAGATAACGAGAGTGTTTTAGATACGCGAATTTTATATATATATACATACAGATCTTGTCAATGGCTTAATTTATGTAGTTTACACGATTTAATCTGTCGACTCAATGTATATATATTATATATAGTTAATGTAGAATGGAACAATACAACGATTTAGATTTACCCAGAATTTTGGGTTGCGTCAAAGTTGTTTTGATACGGAAAATTTTTGAAGTGTACTCTATACAGTCGCCGTTCAATGCCATATACGCTTAAAAAACTATTACTCAACATATGTTGTTGTTATTATTTAAAGTTTCATATAGTGTGACTAGACAATATTCGGATTGAAATTAAATCTAAGGTTAACGCCTTGATTTCCATTTGGAGTCCTTAGGTTAAACCTATAGCAACATTAGATTACTCAGACGCGGAAAATTATAGTTACAAAACTTTCGCGAATCCGTGTTCAATGCCGCATATATGTATATATATAGTTTAAGCTTCAGGGTGACCTTTATATATATATATAAACTTAAATTAACAATTAAATGAATTTAGCGCCAAACGCACAAAAACAAAATAATTTTGGCGCCACACATTTACCACCAGCGAATACGAAATGACATGAGTTGCCCATAAAATTAATTCAAATCTGTGTTTAAATTTTTGAGTACATTACAATTCAATTCGAAAAATCAATAAACTGATCGTATATTGTGTACATACATATAGATGTATAGCCCTCTCTGCTACACATAGCTATATGTACATATATATTATATAAACAACCATTACCCTTGATATTTGTTGTTGTCGTACCGGCACTTTAAAAATCTACATAATACAAAAATTGTGTTGACAACAACAACAATACAGCAACATAAATCTTAATTTAACTAAATCAACAGGTCGTGATCACCATATAATAAGAACAAGAAAAAAGTGTCACGTACACTCCGATTTTAAAGGTGAATTCCCACCGATAAGATTAAGTTTACCCAAATTGTGTATAACTATATAGCGACAATATCATAACAATTTGTTTATGTTTTTTTTTTTCAGTTGAGTATTGTGCACACCATCTGTGTGTACACCAGATAGTGTGTACTCGTAACAAAATATTTAAAAGAAGAACAACAAAAAATTGTAAGATAATTTCAAAAAGTAAATGATTATCGAAGGTCATTAAATGGCGCCTACAACAAAATCACATAATCACACCGAAAATAATAAAAATAAATAAATAAATTAGATGAGCTATTTTAAGTAATTGTTGTTGGTTTTTAATCTCGGCGATTTAACGTTATAGTAATAATTTAAAAGCTTATAAAATGATTCTGTGTCTATTATATACAGTGGACGAAATATTTAGGTCATTATATATTGATTGTGGGCTGTATAATATGTATATTTGATGTTTAAACATTTTTTGTACCAAAACCGTATATAATATGCCATACAAATATTGAGCAAATTTGAACAATGTTGTCAATGATGTTAACCCAGATTTTTTGGACTATTATACACCTCAATTTGAACATATTTTTGCACCGAACACGTTTACAATGCAAATAAAATATTGAGCAATTTTGAGCAACTCGATAAAATAACGATTTATCGATTTCTTGAGCATTGCACTCTATTATTTTATGAGAATAAAGTATATCTGAGTCCAATATCTATCAATAAACTTTAAAACTGTGATCAGGTAAAAGATTAAATACAGTTTTGTTGTGATATCTAAAAGAGTAGTTTGAAACAATTGGAATTGCAAGAACAGACAATTTTCTCAAACTGAACAAATAAATCGCGAGTTAAGGGAAAAACGTGATTAAAACTATTTAAATTTAACGAACACCAACCATTTTCGATGGTCGAGTAATAATTTGAGTGATTTTTAACAATTAAAACCTGTAATGTCATGATTAATGTAACTCAAAAAGGAGCTGATGATTGTTCTGAATTAACATTGAGTCCAATCTACCGACAAAAACTTCTACTGTTTCACTTTGCGAGATGTAAGTTTGTACAGAACGACGATTTTCCAATCCGAAAATTACTTCATGAAGTCCTGCTTCATCTGATTAGCTTTTATTATACTATCTCTAATATCTATCTACTAATCATGATTAAGTATAAAGTGCCACCTCGGTCTAAGATCTACTTAAGTATATTTATTCACTTTAAGCTGCCCAATTCCTTGCAGAAAGAGCTCATTTTTACGGACCTGTACTAGTCCCAGTTTTCCATTTCGCCGGTTTTCATGGCTTTATAGAGAAGCTTCTTTTGTCTGCTACTCAGTATCCCCAGCAAAAATTTAGCAGCGTATAATAGATTCCACATATACTATCAGTTTTATTATAGGTACTTTCAAATCGCGTGAATTAACTGAATTAGAATTGAGTTACTATTTAGATAATTCAGTTGCTATTTAAATAATTGAGCTACTGAAGTGAATTGGGTGTTCGATTGGTACCATTCACTTCATATAATTAATGTCAAAACGAAAATCATTTTAAATTTATTTTTTATTAATTATAGTTCGAATTTAAATAAAATTCAAATTTAATGAAAACCAATTATATATTTGTTTATTATATTTATTTATTTATTTTGTTTTACAATATAAATAGAATTTTACATATTTCCAAAAAACCTTGATCGTTGTCGCAACGCAATCAAATCGTCATCAATAATATTAGTTTTAATAAATTACGGCGAGAAAATGTATTTATTAATAAAATTGCTTATTTAATTCCGATTTTTTTTAAGGAAAACAACAATTGAAACCAGTTTTAAATAAAATAAAATAAATGTCAAAAATTACAACAAAAATAAAATTACTGAATTAACTACACGAGCACAATTCCAATAACCCAGTTGCTCAATATATAACTGAAGTTAAGAGGTGCGAATCGAACACTTAATTCACGTCAGTTGACTCAGTTAATTCAGCTAATTCTATTAATTCATATCAATTGAAATAGTTAGTCACTTTTCGTATCATTCAATATTGATTGAAGGCTGCAATATGTAAATTTGATTTTTTAAACAAAATTTTATATCAAAATCTTATGCAATATGAAATAAAAAGTTTGAGCAAATTTGAGCAACACACTTAACTGATTATAAATCGGATGTTCAGACTATTCTACGTTGTAATTTAAATTTAGTTAGGTTTATTGGGCAAATATTATATTGAGCAATTTTGAGCAACACACTAAAATAATGTTTATTCGATGTTCAAATCACTGTAGAAAGTAATTTTATTTAAATACTAAATAATACCAACAACAATAAGTTACCTCAAACTTTGAAAAACATGGCATAACCCGTAAATCATTAAAATCTGTAGTTCTTTAGTACACCACAAAATCGGAGATGACTTTTTGGGCAATATTCTCACTCGTACTATTGCCTAAAACGGTAGTAATTCTCACTGACTTAAGCATCGCACATAGCTACTTAACAAGTGTAACTTCTTTGCCTTGAGATCATACCAATATTCTAAAAAAATTGTGTTATCTTCCTCAACCTACTATAGTTTCTCAGTTCTATTCGGCTTACTAATGGACACTTGCTGATGTTGAGCTACTATATACAGCATTGACTTCTACTTTAATATCGGTTTGAAGAAAATTGAGATCGCGCTGATATATTTATTGTTGCAACATTGTTGCAGTATAATTATATAATGTACTTATACGCAAAAACGAAAGAACGACCGAAGCATTGATTGAATAAGGCGCTAACCCCATTTATTTTTAATTCATTCCCATATGTGGAATACAAATTACACGCGATCTTCATATAACGAAAACATATAAATGCTTATATAAAACATGGATCACCTCCTTTTATTGATTTTCTTATAACGAGTAAATTAAATTAAATCCAATTTAATTCCGTTGTACTCGTATGTAAGTACAAGCAATCAACTGGAAATTAATTATTTTTTTTATGTAATCATGAATTGAAAATTGCAATTCGTTTCTTATAGTTTGCGCCACATACACATTAAATTCATTCATGTCGATCAAATCGCACTGCTCAAACGTAATGATCAATAAAATGGAAAAATAGGCGCCATATAATGTATCGATCGCAATATAATGTATAGGTACGCTTGTGTATGCTTTTGTTTATACACAGAGCAGAAAATTGCTGTTTGCGAGACATGTCGAATGGTATTTCAGTGCCACCTATACATAGTGCCTTAATAAATTCTTAATCATGATCGGATTACATTGTGCACTGTCACTTATAACTTGTCCATGTGCGATGTGGAAAATTTATTACTGTCGATCGCACAACAATTGACGTAAAACCATAGTAAATATTTCTATGGCTTTACATATATAATTTGCGATCGATCGCACCTTAAAATTCCCTGCGCCACCAATTCGAACACAAAAAAAAATGTGTAACACTATATCGTCGTTGTCGAGTTTGTCGCAATAAATATATGTTGAATGGCGTCTCAAGGAAGTGTGTATGATATATAAGTCGCCGTTAGAGGCTACTCAATGCGAGCGCTTAAGTAATTATTTGTACTTTTAAGAATCTATTTACACACCATCTTATATATAATGTGTACACCGCAATCGATCGGCGAGGTGTTAAGATTTAACGATATTTGTTATTTATTGACTTTTAATTATATTTTGATGATATATTAATTGGTTTGTCTATCTCAAGATGAAAAAAAAAAATCTGTGTACGTGTGTGTTTGTGTTTGTACAAACACAAATAGCGCGATCTTAGATAAATAAATAATAAATATTTTATTAAAGAATACAACAAATATGAGAAAGTTTAGATAAACCACCTTAGCAAAAGTAAACTGAGGTGTTTATGAAATATAATAATTAATAAAATCAATATTTAGATAAATTTATTAAGACGACGGACGAAGAAGCAGGTGTTGGAGGTATATTGGCGGTAATATATTATGTTTACCAAAATATCATGTACCAATGTTTGATTATGTACACCAACATGCGCTTAAATATTTCGATTATAGACTATTAGGGGACTGGCGCCTCAAATAATTGCACAATCGAATACTTCCTTATTAATAACTTTGATTAGTGAAAGTACAATAACAACTCTAAATTGTTAATCTATAGACTAGTGGGTCTATGAACCCTATTCGATGCAAAGTGTGAGTTGCACGAGGTTGAACCAGATTTAGATTAAGCCTTTACTGTTTTACTGTCAAAACTAGACTATGTATATTGTGAACTCGAAATGGCTCCTTTCATGGAACTGATGTTTTTGATATGTTTCTCCTAATCTGTGCTAGATTCTTCGCTAGTTTTATACATCTCAAAATCTATATATATATATATATATATATATATTTTTTTTTTTTTTTTTTTTTTTTTTTTTTTTTTGCGGTTTTTACAGGCCATTATTGGCCCGTACCGTGTCAACAATCTGACTCCAACGGTTTCGATCACGAGCCAGATCTTCATACTGTTGCAAGCAGTTGGAAGATGCCAGATCGCTCTCTACGCCGTGGAGCCATCGTCGCCGACAGCGACCTCTTCGCCTACCGAAAGGCGGTTCTCCCTTTAAAGATCGCTGTATCATTCGGTTCGGATCAGCACGCAGAACGTGACCGAGCCAGCGTATTCGCTGTCCTTTGATTTCATGCACGATATCAGGAATTTGCATTAAATTCCTGATCTCGTGATTGAAAAGAACTCGGTAAGTGCCATCGACGTCGCGTTTTGGACCATATATCACACGCATGATTCTTCTCTCGAATGTTAGAAGCCATCTTTCGTACTCATCCGTCAAGGTCCAACTCTCACATCCATACATGACAACGGGTCTGATCAACACTCTGTACAGTTTCAGCTTATTCGTATTTGCAAGATATTTTGATTTCAGCAGTGGACGTAGAGGATACAAAGCCCGATTGCCAGCGGCAAGGCGGACCTTGATATCCTCGCCCACACTATTATCGTGAGTGATGAGAGATCCAAGATACTTGAATCTCATCACTCCTTCAAACGTGTGGTTTCCACTACTGAAATCAATTGCGTCTTGGTCTCTAAAACCCGAGATTAGATATTTGGTTTTTGACTCGTTGATTTTGAGACCAACGGAAGCTGAACACTGTTCCAGTGGATCAAGTATCTCTTTCACTCCGTTGCCATTTAATCCAATCACACAGATATCATCTGCATAAGCAAGAAGTTGATTGGATTGTCGGAATAAGATATTGTCCTGAGGTGTTTCACTTTTACGAAGGATGTATTCCAACATGAGATTGAAAAGTATCGGGGACAGCGCATCTTCTTGTCGAACACCGGAATTGATTGCAAAAGTTCTCGATAGCCTGTTCTCAACTTTAACACAGCATTGTGACTGCGTTACTGTCATTTTACACAGATGTACATATTTTTTTGGTATTCCTAAATATTCAAGCGCATACCATAGCCTCTCTCGATTGATCGAGTCATAGGCTTGCTTGAAATCCAGGAATACCTGGTGTACATCGCGAGATGTTTCGTAGTACTTGGAAAGAATCATCCGTAGCGAAAAAACTTGATCAGTGACTGACCGATTTGGACGGAATCCTCCTTGGTAGTCACCGACAATTTCCTCCGCTAGAGGAGTAATTCTTCCCAAGATAATGTATGACAGTAACTTGTATGCTGTGCAAAGGAGAGCTATACCGCGATAGTTCTCGCATTTCATGCGATCACCCTTTTTGAATATTGGGCATAACGCGGCCACTTTCCATTCATCAGGCATAACTTCATTTCGCCATACCAATCGAACAAGGTCGAAAAGACAGTTCCACAAAGTTAGCCCTCCGAATATCAAGAGCTCTGAATTAATGCAATCAACCCCTGGTGAACGATTTTTCTTTAATCTCTGCATGGCCATTGTGAATTCCTCATAGGATGGATCCTCAATGAACATCTCCGCGGTCTGTATTTGAGAGTATTCAAATACAGCTTGTGATACATGTGGAACATTAAGTAGATCAGAAAAATGTTCACGCCATGTATCGAGTACCGCATCGACGTTAACACAGAGGTTTCCATCCTGGTCCCGAATGGCAGTTGACCGAGATCTTGGCCTTCCACCATTCGCGCTTCTTCTGTCTACAAATGCGTTTAGCTGTCCTCCTAGCAAGAACTGCCTTGTTTTTCCTTGCAATTGTAAACCGAGTCTGCGCTTCATTGTGGGCTATATTGCGTTGCTCAACAGCAAGACGACACTCCTCATCAAACCAATCATTTTTGGGCGTAGTTTTCACTATACCGAGAGTGTGCTGGGCAGCATCGACAACCGAGGTTTTCAATACTTCCCAGACCCTGTTCACATCATCAGATTGGTAGTTGGATCCTAAAATGCTATTGCTGACAAGATCTTGATATTTTCGTTGCGTTTCTTCATTTATCAGACCTTCACAGGAGAATCGCGTTTTATATTCTCCTGTCCTCCTTGACTTGTACGAAAATTTCCATCGTAGCTTTGCAGCAACCATAAAATGGTCACTGCCTACGAATTTGGTTGACGACCGATACGATCTCACGTCTTGAACAACCCGAGCCCGGTCTTTTGAAATCAACACATGGTCAATTTGGCTTCGGGATGTTTTACGTGGATGTGTCCAGGTTTCCAAATGGATGTTTTTGTGGGGAAAGAATGTACTTGCCACTTGGAGATCATGTGCGATCGCAAAGTACATCATTCTTTCCCCATTTTCGGTCGCAGTTTCGTGTCGGGAGTACGGACCTATGTTGTTACATAAGTCGGTCTGATTTCGGCCAGCTCTAGCATTAAAGTCACCAATCACCAATCTGATATCGTGCTCAGGTATAGAGCCCATCAGATTATCCAAATTATTGTAAAATGAGTCTTTATCTTGGGGTTGGCTTACATCAGTGGGCGCATGTACACATACAATTGACAGGTTGGCTAATCTCATGTGCAAGCGAAGCTTACACATTCGATTATCGACTGCTTGGAAGTCCAACACAGCCTTTTTTACCTGCGGCCCAATGAGAAAGCCAACTCCAAGATTTCCGAGGTCATCTCCACTGTGTAGCAACGTATAGCCTTGGGACACATGGACTCCACTTTTAGGCCATCGAGTTTCTTGGAGCGCTACGAGTTCCAGCCGATACTCCTTCATACATGTGATAAGGCCGTCCAACGCGCCAGGTTTTCTTAGTGACTGCACGTTCCACGTGCTGATCCTCAATCTCGTATCCGGGTACTTAAGCGGGGGGTCATTGTTATTTAGGCGGTATCCGATTTTTTTGTTTTTGTTGACATTTTTAACTGTTATTGTTTTTTACGGATGCGGGTCGTCAGCCCAGCGATCCAACCAGATTTAGTCGCCTCCTACGACAAGCTCCGGATACTGTGGTGGTATTCTATGGATCTCATGTTTCGTTCGAAATATTTACGAAACATGGTTGCCCCCACCCACAGGGCTATATATATATATATATATATATATATATATATATATATATATATATATATATATATATATATATATATATATATATATATATATATATATATATATATATATATATATTTATATATATATATATATATATATATATATTTATATTATATATATATATATATATATATATATATATATATATATATATATATATATATATTTATATATATATATAATCACCCAGGTGGCGCAGTAGTTAAAGCTGCCGCAGTTGGAGCGGTAGGTACCGGGTTCCAATCCGATTCGAGGCAGGATGCAAAAGGGGCTTTTCACCTTCGATCGTTTGGGCGGTGCGATCGGTAGAGAAAGATGAACATATCTGGATCTTCTGTCAGGTTTAGAATCCTTGGGCCGACCCATCTTCCATGTCAGTACTATAGGCCTGACATGGAGCTATGCAATGCGCCGATGGTTCTTCGAAAAGACTCGGACCTATAGCCGTATAGAGTGGTATCACAACGGATCAAAATAGGTTTAAGTGTGCGATAGCAGCCACAACAACTTAACTTATATAAATATATATATATATATATATATATATATATATATATATATATATATATATATATATATATATATATATATATATATATATAAATATATATTTTATATATATATATATATATATATATATATATATATATATATATATATATATATATATATATATATATATATATTATATATATATATATATCAGAATGTCATAGTTCTGCCATCACTACTATGTCACTTAATAGTGGTAAGTAGTAGCATTCACCAAACTAGAATTGACTCGCTTCTTGCCCACCAATATGAACAATTCTCTTCAGACTATAGTCATGCACCGAAGTGCACTCTGAGTCATACTAAAGGTTGTAATTTGGAATATCTTCTGCTCTTGGAATTGTTCTTCAAGAATTTCAACGAAATTCCTGAGGGTAATTTCTATGACCAATCAAATGGCACAGGTGGTAAAAGCTGAGGCACTGCTCTCCAGTTGCTGGATAGAGTTCAGCGGTGTGCCATACGAATAATACGAAACTCCAGACTTACGAAAGATCTAGACAGCCTACAGCACCGCAGAGATGTTGCAGAACTATGCGTGTTCTATAGATTAATAAATGGTAAATGTTCTACAGAATTAAAGGAGAAAATACCACCATTAGTTACGCCAGGACGGGTAACACGAAGAACGGTCAATGCGCATAGGTTTACGGTGAAGCTGCCGAAACCTCGAACTGAAGGTACAAAGCGCGAATTCATTCATCGAACATCCAGGAAGTGGAATTCGTTATCCGGTTTTCAGTTTCCGTTGGATTATAGAATGCACAAGTTTAAGGCAGCTATCAACCTTTACTTGAAGGACCGTGCGTTGGGTGCAGGAGCTCTGACAGTTACAAGGAGCTAGGACTGTCTAAAAGTCCGCCCTGCACCCAATTAAAGCTTAATATAAAAAAAAAAAAAAAAAAAAAAATTGAAGCGGGAGGTACCAGCTTCGAATTCCGATAGAGACAAGATGAAAAAGAAATTTTCCACCATCTGTTTACGATCGGTGGTGGGAATGAACATATTTATGATATTGGCCTCAGAGAGCTATGCAACGTGCAGATTTTCCTAAATTAGGCTTATAGCCGTACGTCCTTGATTTTGTTTTGTAATGTCGTAAAATAAGTCTTAAACTATTGCAATGATAGACACAAACAAAGAACTATATATGCGTTGATCCCTGGATTACTGGATCAGATGAACAGAAGCTCACCAATCGGTTCGATTAGATAAGTATCGGATCTTCGCTTGGCCAAAGACAATTTTAGCGTACCTACCGTTGTTCGTCTCAGGTTTAAAATCGATGTCTTGAAAATTAGACCGATCACCGAAACATAGATATACAATCAGAGTTGCCTCAGTACCAATCGATAAGAACAACTTAAGAATTTTATGGAATTAATCCCTAACTCAGAAATCTACAATCCCAAAACCACTTCATTAATTGCTTGAAAAAACTTGAATTGGAATTTGGAAGAAATATACCAGAAAACGTTCGAAAACGGCTCTTCCGGCCGCTTGGAAGTATATTACGACTGCCATTATCGATTATTTGTGATATATCATTGTGTATAGTATTGAACCGTATTCTGTCATTGTCTCAATAATAGAATCGAAGAATTCATATCGAAAGCAGTATGAGAGATATTTCAGTATCATCACAGATCATCGCCCGTTACAAAGTCCAATTTTGATGGCAGTCCAGATGTTCTGAATTTTCCTTAATGAGTACGACTGTAAAATTATTTATCGTTGCCGAGCCCTATACTGGACAAGAAACTATCCTTACTTACACCATCACATTCACCATTATATCACACTCACCATTACACCATTACATATGTATGATCCTCGGTATGAAGGTTGTTAACCATGACAGACACAAAATCGCCAGTTCAAATATGTTTGTATTTCTTTGTTGAAATATTATCCGATCGTTGATATAACTATCTATGATCCTCGGTATGGAGGTTGTTAACCCTGTTTCTTGTCATTTGTATACCTTCCAGATTTTCTAAATGCTTTTGGCCATAGAATGAGAATATCAATCAAAACGGCAAACGGATCGTTGGCAGAGTAAAAAAGATTGTAAGATTGACAAATACAATGTTTGTATTGCTCTGTCGAAATAAGATAAGATTTTACATGGTAATATGCAAAGCTGGCCAGTGAAAATGGCTAACCATACCAGTTACCTGCGGATGATACGCTTAGTGTTCTGATTCAGTGTGAGCTTGGGAGTTTCGTTAACGCTTTGAAAAGTTTGAACTCAATTAACGAGTAAGGCGTACTTTATATAGATTTTGTCAAAGCATATCATCTCATTACCATCACAACCTCATTTGGCCTATAAAATTTTCCCACATGCCATTTGGATAACGCAAGACCAAACAAATGTTTCAGTGTTTCATTATCAAAGTTGTTCGCGACTTAGACTTCGTATTCGTCTTCATTGACAAAAATTATGATACACATTAAACTAGAAAACTGAAAAAGACTCAACGTCTTGAGCAATGAATGCCACCTTGACATCCATACAATACAGCATTACAATTATAAAATTACAATACCGCATTACGCATTGGTGACCCCGCCTTGATTTTACCTCGTGGTGTTTTTCGAACGCCACCGTGAGGAATAAAATTAAGCGCATGTGCGAAAAATAATAATATTTTAGTTCAGCTATTAACCGAGTGATGGGTTAAGTAGGAATAAAAATGGCCTCCAGGTGATAACAGTCAACTCAACATTTTCTGTTGAAGAGGGTGATTAAACCATTTTGATGGATTCTGAGAGCTTATAAACAGCTTTTTCAAGTTATTAAAGCTTCAACTTTGACATTTGAAAATGAACAAGACATACGATCAGTAGAATTTGTAATCGTTGCTTGACACTGATTAAAACGCAGTAAAAATTTGATGATCAGTTAACATAACACCTGTAAAACACGTGTCCGCAATTTAATCATATCATATACATAAAAACTATATAAAACCAACAATAAGTCGCACAAAACTATCAAGGAAATCAAAATGTCGTTAAACAAACAAAAAACGTCTTCTATTCAGTTTATTGACGATGACTATTGTTATTCATATAATAAGATGGAACGAACGATGAAGATTGTCACCAATAAGTCTACCTAGAATTTTGAGTGTGCGCATAAAACAACATTTAAGAATCGCAAATAAAACAAACAAATGACCAAAAACAAGATAAGACAAGGTACCGTACGATAGTATACGTATACAACACGACATCTTGTTTTTTGCTCAATTTTGTTGTTATGCGTCGCCGAATAAAAAAAAAACTTTCAAATTTAATCGAAAATTTATGATTTTCTAAAAATATCCGCGAAACTTGAATTTGTTCTGCACAAAAAACCACGAACAACAAAACTTTTGTGAATCGTGGTAATTTAATAGATTTGACTTTTGATCACAAGTCACCACTTTACCAGGTGCATCGCTTTTTGTTTTGTGTGTTAATTGTCGGTTGACATTTTACATTATGTGTGTTGTCATGTTTGAACACGATCTGTCATGTTAACCCCTCGTTATAACACACACACAATCGGATTTGACAGATCAATCAAATAACAATCAAATTTACTACCTTACATTCGATCATAATTGTAATAAAAATCCGAGTTTTTATTAGGTCCGATCAAAGTAGGCGTTCGCCAGTTTGACACGTGACAAATGTCTAATCACATCACAAACACAACTTTTAGTTATTTTATTTATATTTTTGAGACGAGCTAGAAAAGTTTTAAGACCCATTTTTGTTAATTAATGTTGTTAATTATAAATAAATTAAATCATTTTTTATTATTTATATTTTTACTACCAATTTTTACGATGTGCAACGAACAAAAACGAAAATTTCGTGGTATGTATACGACGAATCGACCGCATTAACTATTTCATTCACTGTACTATTGTGTTTTTAGGACAGTTTACCGATAAGTTGGATGATAATTATCAGCTGCTGGTGCCACACAAAATCAATTATTTTGGTGAATTTATGTCGTTCTCATTGCCACACTTTTACGAGCATGATTTTAATATGAGACGACGAAAGAGGGATTACAGTTCTGATCCAGCTGTTCACTATAAACTATTTTTTAATGGGGATGATCATCATTTGGAGCTGTTTCCGAATTATGATTTTTTGGCACCCGAGGCGGTAAGTTGTTTGAGTTGAGTTGTTTGAGACTCTGAGACAGTAAATGTAGATTAGAACAAGAGGGCGCCAACAATAAGTAAATATTGTCCAACCCTTAGAGGAGAGTATTAGTGTCCATCTGTTTCACTCCTGACCCGTAGTTACGTTTCCCAGTTTTCTCTACACAGCAGGAAGAATCTGTTTATCGTTTGGGACTATAGATATGTGTTTTGATCCAGTATGAATACTAAAGCATTGGTTACCGCTGATTTTATTATGTTCCTTTTTTTTCATGGAATCAGAAATAACTTGTCACGTCATAATTCTTGTAACGATTCAAAACTATTTTGAGCTAGCATAAATGGGCGAAAGCAGTTGTTGATTAAAAAACCTATGACTGAAAGCTTTAAAATGATAACGTCCTGATAGATCCTGTCGGAGAGATTTGCTGATAATCCAAAACTATTCGAACCTCATTGTGAGGTATTGCATCACATTATAGCTTTCTAGGTTTAATGTTAGCACAAACTAAGCCCCATGTAGCTATTATTTTGTATACTCTTAGTTTGTAGCAGCTATTTCAATGATGATATTTAGGCACTTGTTGAAGTTGCAATAATTACAGACATGAAAATGTTTTTGTGCTTGCACACCTGCCTACACAACAACGTGACCACTATACTATAAGGGTTAGCTTGTAATTAAACTTTAATTATGTTGCCGATTGTAGCTCAGTGGTTAAGAGTGTTTGTGTTGGGCGTTTGTAGGGCATTTGTATTGGGTTGTGCCCACCTACAATATCCACCAAGACATTAATGGTTCATTAGGTCTCACTGACGAAATGTGACATAAAATTCGATTGTCATCTTCCAGTTGTTGTTTTAACATTATGAAGGGTCTTAATCTAAAGTCATAATCTGTCACTCCTAGAGCAACTAGACACCCACTTCAATAATACCAGTTTCGATACTACCATAATATTCTATATATAGAGCATATTCGAGGGCTAATCTTTACAGGGTACTGCAGTGAAGAATTTCTTTTACCGAGGTGAATATATGGCCTACACTAATGGCATCTCTTTGACGCCATTAGTTAACGATGTGGCATTTTTATTCACCAGCATAGTAAATGAGCATTATTGGTTAACATTACGCCGAAATCCAAACTGTGATTGGAATATTTTACGCAATGCGTTCATTCATAGATTCCAAGGCCGGAGAAATTATGTCGATATATGGTATTAAGATTGTTAGATTGTCGTAAACCGAAACCTAAAGAGTTATTTACAAACTTTTATTATGACGTATTAACACTTAAAAAAATATGCGGTTGTGCATGCATTTGGTCGGTCGCAATATTGATACGATTCCCGATTTCGTAAGCACATGTATCGCAACGGAAGATGTATGGAACAGGGTAGGTAACTGTCCGGAAGCTATATGTACTCTTATAAACCACCTTATGATCCCAGGATTCATGAAGTATCCACGGACATACTTAGTCATCCAGACCGTCATACGGTACCGAATGAATCAATTCCTCAAGTGTTACCCAAAACCAGAGATGGTTATGTTACCAGATGTACTGAAAACACACTGTAATTATTGCTCTTGGTTCTCGGGAAACCGAGCAATGACACTCAAGTAAAATTAACAAGAAAATAATGACAAATATAGGCATTCAACGTAGCATTATAGTGAAATAAAAAAGCAAATATAACCCAATATTCCCAAGGAAGGACCTGGATGAGTCAAAGGAAAATCTTGAATTTTTATGACTGTCAAATATATAGGAATGGAAGAGTCTCCTATTCAGTTCGAAACAATGATGGACTCCAAACTATATGCCTAGTACAACTAGTAATTTGATCCCAGATTATGTACATTTACACTTCGGAAACAAAACTACCTACAAATTAGCATAATCAAACTATATACCTCGAACCACCTTAAATCATAACCACTTTTATATTTCAGATAACCGAGCGACACTCTCCTGGTTCTGATATATCAGTTTCGGCACGCCAAATGAAAAGGCTCAATCCACTTCAATGTCATTACACTGGCAAAGTGCGTGGTAAACGATCATCGAGTGCTGCCGTATCATGTTGCAACGGTCTGGTAAGTTTTGTCATAACTATGCTAAACATAAGATCTTAAAATTTTGCGTAACCTTGAAAAACGATTTATTTTTTGCGCATCTTATTCGGTTTTTATCTTCACTGTTTATGTTCACTGCAAAATTTATGTCACACAAATTATGTACATTTTAAGAAACATCTGGTTCTTATAATTTAATCGCGATTATATACGAGTATATATAGTTATACGATCTTCAGAGGATTTGTTTATGCATCTTACTGTTCAGATACAGATATTCAAAACAAATAAATTATCTTGAATAAAGTAATCAGTGCTTCAATTTATCATGTCGGGTAATATAATACACGCATATATACGAGTATGGATACATGGATATAGAGTTGACTGAGATCATAAATCATTATACAAATCTACAATAAGTCTGTGTGTGACAGACACAAATCTTGAACTCTAATCTTTTAATGAAATATCTAAATATTCAATTAACAGTCGCACAAGAACTATATAGTTGATCGTTCGCGCTCGCACACACCAAACCAAAATCTTATATATACAAACCAAAAACTTATTAATAATAGATGTGTGTTGTGGAGACAGAATGTCTCTCTAAAAATCATCCACCCATATGTATATACGCGATATACATATTTGTGTATATATACAACACATACGATACAATAACGACGCGCGCGAATCACAGTATACGATTATGTCATCATTTTTATTGTCTGCGCGGAACGTATATTTGAAGATTTATAGCCAAGCTCTGAATAATTCTTATAATTATACGGAGCTTAGCCAAATATATATATATGGTCATGAACTTCATCATCGCCTTGATATGCGATGATAATCATCATCGCTCCATTCACCGCCGATCGATTCTTATAATTTTTAATTTATGTTCAATTAATAAAGTTGTCTCATCTATTTTGAATCTCTGTATAGGAGTATGTACGTGTGTGTGCGCACACTAGAAATATTGTCTTGAATTTCAACCACTCGAATCGATTTATTTTAAATTTCGATGATGATCCATCTTAAAGAATGTTGTTGTCTTCTATATATACATTTAAGGTTTGATGTACCTACTAAGCGACTAAGGTGGTATAGTTTAATTGAATTGTTTTGGTCGGCTAATTCGAAATTTATATATGGAGAGGCTTAAGATACGATTTCTTAATTTTGTTTTGTTTTGGTACATTTATATGGGCGGCACGTTGGACAATCAGATTTTGACCGTGAGCTTGTTTATATTGTTATCAAAATAATGTACGATTAATGATTAGATGATCACCGCGCCCTCTTTCACATAAGTATGTGGCTGATGAGTGGGACGCTGAGACGAGTTCTTGGTAAATATATATATTTTTTGTCTACAAACAAATGCGGAAGTAATTATGAAGGTTTTGTCCTTATTTGTTGTTTAAATCAACACAGATCTCAATTTTCAATAAGTGATTTAAGCATATATTAGCTTTAGACTCATAACCGATCAAAAATGTTGTCTCCACTTATCTCAGATAGAATAGACGAGATCGAAGGACTAGGTGGTTTTAGTTTGCGTGTGTATTGCTGTGTCAGTTCTACTCCTTAGTGTCCTCTTTATGATAACAGAAACAGTTCGTTAAACGTTGCTCAGTTTAACGGAAGCTCTCCACGTCTTCTTTAGATTTCAATTCAATCGAACTATTGTAATCTAGATGACACGGTAGTTTCAATACATATTTGTTAGTTTTATTTATACAGACGCTCTTTTCTCTTTAACTCGAGTAATAGATGTTATCCTGAATTCTGATGCAGCTAATCTAACTCAGTTGGGTATTTGTGCTTTTCTTCTTGGCATTGGAAATTATAGTTCAGCATTTTGGTTTCTAATGTGAGTCTTTATCTGCGAGCAAACAATGATGATCAACATTTATTTAACTGTGACCTTCGTACCTTCTAGTTCTTGTGTTATGGGAAGTTCGATTCTCTGCTAAAGTCTAAATATATATTCAATTCTCAAAAACAGTTTGTGGCCATACGTATGCAATTTCAATGCTGTGTATTGACGAGAGTTGCAACTGTTTTGTAACGTCACCAACTTCTCGACAGTCGTGATGTTGCTTTGAAATGAAAGATAAAAACACTCTGTGTACAGTGAAAGTATCGAAGAAGATGATGATTTACATGTAAACATAAAAAAGGGTCAACAATACCCGCATCTATTCAAGAATAGATGACGTGTGTATATCATAATGTAGCATTAGAATGATTTCATTCACTCGTTTAGTCGTCTCTCGTTTAGCCTACAAACCAATTATGGTTAAATTACTGGTCGCATAAATTACCTATTTGGTATAAAGTGTCCTTAAAATAGCGGAAAATACTGTACAGCTTAAAGGCAAACATTGTATTGCATAACAAAGGCATAGAATATCGAAACAACACCGCTAGACAGTTAGGACTGCATAGGCCCTAAACTTCATTTTACACAAATGATTATAAATTTACAACACATTTAGTTTAAAAAATATCAATAATATCGGTTAATATGAATTTTTATTTTAATTGATGATAAAACTAAACATATTCGTTAATATGAATTTTTCTTTAGTCCGAGTTTCAGGAAGTAGGAATTTTCTGACATTTTAGCAAGTCGGATGGTAAAAATAATTTTTGATCGTACTATCGAATATTTTCGACTTCTAACTTGCACATTTATAAAAAAATTAACTATAATTCATATTGAATGATTTCATTATATAATTTATAGTAGTGAATATTAATTTAATAAAATAAGTACACAACGAGTGCTAGTTAGTTTATCTCCTTGGAGTTTTGAAAACTCATTATTCATTATTATTCACTATACGTATTAAAAGAATATATTTATATTAAGAATAATTAATTTGAATACAACGTTTTCATTTATTAAGTATTTATTTGAAGTTGAACTGACAAACTATTCAATACAAATGTTTTCCAATTCTTACCAAAATTTTAGTTTAAATAAAAACTATTCGTTAATATGAATTTTTCATCAAGTAAAAAATTAACGATTTTCACCGACGAAAAAAATGTATGATTAAAAGAACATTTCACTAATTTAGCATATTTAAATTATTATATTCAGATATATCGGTTAATATGAATTTTTAGTTTATAAAAAAATAAATTTCGCCAAAATAACATAATTGGTGACAAACTATTTCATATAAATATGTAAATATATTATTTTTCGGTGAAATTAAATATTCGTTAGTACGCACTTTAAAAATGTTTGATAATATTAAACCATATATGTTTACATATTTCCTAAGCTGAACAAATAAGTTAAAATATTCGTTGATACGAATTTTTCTCTAGATTGAATTTCAGAGTTTCAGAATTTTACGATTGAATAGTTCTGCCTTCTAACTTACAGTTGCAGATATATAAAAAACAAAATAACAACTACAATTCATATTGTACTGGGTCATCCAAAAAACGCGCCTACATGTTTCTTTTAAATAAAACACAAACTATTTGCAATTTTTTCAAGCTGTTTTTTTTTATTAAAAGTATGATCCATTACAATTATACGTGGAATAGAATATCATTCAAGTGTCCACCACGACTGCGTCTGCAGGCATCAATCCGAATATCGAAATTTTCAATGACTTTCCGACATGTTGCTGGTGTTATTTCACGAATTGCAACTTGAATGTTGTTCTTTAGATCATTAATTGTTTGTGGCTTGTTAGCATACACTCGACTTTTCAAAAAATCCCACAAAAAAAAATCTAATGGTGTTAGATAACATGACCTTGGAGGCCAATTGAAATCTGAATTTCGTGAAATTACACGTTGAGGAAATTTTGATTGCAAAAACGTAATGTTTTGTCGAGTTGTGTGACATGTAGCACCGTCTTGCTGGAAATAGACGTCAGACACATCAATATGACTCAACTGTGTCCATAAAAAGTCTCTCAACATTGATTGGTATCGCTCAGCATTCACAGTAACAGCATTTCCAGCATCATTTTCGAAGAAGAATGGCCCAATGATTCCATTTGCCCAAAATGCACACCAAACAGTAACTTTTGGTGGGTGTAGAGATTTTTCATGAATAACACGAGGATTTTCATCACCCCAGTTACGACAATTTTGCTTATTGACGAATCCATCCATTGTGAAATGAACTTCATCACTAAACAAAATTTTGCTTGAAAACAATGGATCTGTCGTTCGTTGTTCAATAATCCAACTAGCGAAATTACGACGTTGTAAATGGTCTCTTTCTTTCAATTTCTGGGTTAATTGAATTTTGTAAGCGTGTAAATGCAAATCTTTATGCAAAATCCTCCATCAGGAGCCATAAGATATGCTCAATTCTTGCGAACGACGCGAAATTGATGTTGTCGGTTCATTTTCTACATTTTCACTAACAGCAGCAATATTTTCATTTGTGCATACAGTTTTTGGTTTTCCACTTTTTGGTTTATCAGTAACACAACCAGTTTCATCGAATTTTTTCACTAATCTTTGAATTGAAGATTGATTTGGCCGATTATTTACACCAAAAAAATCACGAATTTTGCGATGGGTATTTTTCAAAGAACGCCCATTTTCATAATGAGTTTTAATGATGTAAACGCGTTGTTGCAATGTGTACCTGTCCATGGTTAAAACTGTACTACCTTCTTATAAAACAAAATGGCTTATGTCATTTGAAAAGATGTCACGTGTAAAAATTATATACTGCTGACATCTAGGCGTCACATTTGGATGACCCTTTATGATTTTATTATATAATTCGCCGGTTGTAGCTTTATGATTAAGAAAGTTTTTCATCACGTCACGGTCGTTTCTCGCCGTTGACCAACAATTTAAATGCACCTACAATGTGCACCAATCGTTAAAATGGTTCGTAAAGTCTCAGTTGAGACGAGGTAAGGATCATAGATTATTTTATTATATAATTCATAGTAACGAATATTCAGTTAACGGTAGTAAAATAAGAACACTTCTTAATTTGTGTCACCTAGATTTATTTAAAGTTGAACTGAGCAACTTCGTTATACAATTCTTTTCCATTTTTTACTAAAATTTTAGTAAAAATTTTAATTAAAAATTATTCGTTAATATGAACTTTCCATCAAGTAAAAATATTAATTATTTTCATCATCATAAATCATCTTTTTGAACACGATCTAGGATCATAACAACTCATTTTCCGCGATTTCTGAAAGTGATTTGTTGTATATCCTCTTTTATAATACCAAATGGATCATTGTTAGAGGCTCTAGTAGCATTTTACAACGGCTCTCTCGATAGTATAAAATATAATAAAAGAGGAATGAAGCAATTCTGAATAAAGTGTAGGCCATTGACCATCAAGTCATAGGAGATAGTTTTGGATGACAGCCTGGGTGATGAAATCTATCATCCCTTCCTGAAAATTAAAATACCTCTTTGTTCGTTTCAAAATTCCAACAACAAAATTTCCACCAACCAAAAATCTCAAAACGAGAAGAAAACCATCTGAAGTATTAAAATTGACAATATTTGGTCGATTACCTTGAAACGATTGTATAAAGACAAAAAATCGCAAATATATACATAAACTTAAGAAATCAAAAAGACAATAAAAGCTCTCTCTAATACACTATAAAACGTATATTCAAATCTAAAGCAGCCAAAGCGACTGAAACAAAATTAGCATTAAATTTGAATTTGAACAGCAGACAACACAAAGGCAGATTTCGAGAATGAAAAACGATTAACCATTGTGTTGCTGGTTTTTAATATTTTTTGTTGCCGCACAATTGCCAATATTGACGATGAGCTGTGTGTGCGCTATAGTGCGTGACGCGTCATAAATTATAGATTATTGCGAGATGATCATTTCGAAGATGATTGTTCGAAAATTGTATTACAAGAGAGAGACAAAGGCGCATCTAATGTTTTATTTATAGTGTTTTATTAGAAAATGATTAGATGCTGCTCATATGATCGAAATTAACAATCGAATGCTAATTTTGTCAGGTTACGGCAACACAGATTATATATTGTCTTCGATGTGTATCGTCACCCAATTTAATTACTCTAAACTTTGATCTTGCCCCTATTGACGTTTTGCAAAGTGATTAAAAATTTGTTTTGCTTTTTCGCAATTTAATTGAATGCAATCTAATGTGTGTACAAGGTTTGGGTTTTTGTTTGAATTTGTATGTATAAGATGATTGTACAATAAATTTGCATAATATGACATTTGGCGTGGGCGAGCTCTGTGGTTGGCTAAAAACATTTTTTGCTTATATTCATTGCACCTTGTGCAACCAGCACACGTTATATAATTTATATGAACATTCGTTTATTATAGTAATTTATTAATGTTATTGTCAAATTAGAAATAATTTCAGGCGATTTATGGATATTTGGCGATTTATAGTTGAAATGATCTTGTTTTCAATGTTCGATTCGAAACGAGCGGTTTTGTAATTATTTGTTTGTTTTTCTCGCTATGCAATCTTTAATGTGATCAAAGAAGGAAAAGTCCCCCACACAATGCCACACTGGGTAACACGCTGTGCTGCTCAAGTAAACTGTAAGAGATTAACCCAAGCGAAATAGAGCAACTGGCGTACTCTAAGACATTCTTAGATTAAACAACTGAGATCGAGCAGTACTAAAGGTTAAACAACTGCAAACAACCATGCTCATTCATTACCCTTTCGAGATAGTTAAGTAATCTTGAACAAGTATCATTTGCAGTAAATGCATTTTGAAACGGCCTTCATATCCTCAAGAACAGGTCGTATTTAGTTTAACCTCAGATCAGATTGACTAATAAAGTACTCTCCGTCCCGACAAATAGAGGAACAGCAAGCACCATATAGGTCCTTTGCATTTTAATAGCTTTCTCAACAATATTCAATGTCAAGGCAGCCACTGGTTCAATGATAGCATTCTGCAAACTAGTTACCAATTTAATTAAGTGAAAAGAATTGAAAACCTGGGGTTTTCAAGTCAATTGGTGTGATTAGGAGTGTCGCGTGGCATAAAGATGAAGCGCAAACAACTCTCGAAAATACAACAACTCACAACTGTTTTCTGGGTCATGGTGGCAATAATATAATTTTCGTTAGATTGAAATAATTCACATAACATCCTATAATGCTGGTTTATACAGATGATATTTATTTTGATCACATTTGAACCTCTGGCTATGATTCAAATGATTCTTTTGCTCTGGAGTATTGGCTTATGTTCAAAACCGATAGAGTCAGAGTTTTGAAACTAGTTCTACTCGATATAAGGTCCAAAATACTATGTAATACTAAATAGATTAATTTATTCGTTATTACGCAGTTTTTAATAATATTAAGATCTAAAATCTACTATTAAAATCAAAAACATCGTGTAATGAAATATTTTTAAACAAATAAATTCATATTAACCAGTAAAAAGGACTAACACATATTGAATAATTATTGTATTGTTCAGTTATTGATTTTTGGTCAAATATTCGTATAGATATTTGACCAAAAATCAGTTCGAACATTAAAAGTAGTAAATATTTTACTTCGAGTCAATAACATCAAATTATTCGTTATTACGTAGTTTTTCAATGTATTAGGTTACTCCCCCAAATCGAGAATATAACTAAATCTTTTATTTGAATCGAAAGTATCATAACCGAATTAAATTTATTTTTAAACAAACTAACTTATATTAACCGATATAAAGTACTAAACCATATTAAATAATAAATTAATTGTTCAGTTATTGGTTCGATGGGAAAAATATATAAGGTTCTGAACATGTTAAATAGTAAAAAGTTTTAGTTCCAGTAAATTGTATCAAATTATTCGTTATTACGAAGTATTTTCTGAATTCCTTTTAACACATATGGCAACAACCACAAATTTAGGACATATCATAAACCAATTTTTAAAAATTAAGTGATATTAACCGATATAAAGAACTAAATCATATTAATTAATAAACGTACTGTTCAGTCATTGATTTTATGGTCAAACATATGATTCCGAACATTAAAAGTAGTAAACAGTTTCATAGAAATTGTATCAAAATATTCGTTATTACGTAGTTTTTCATTGTCTTGCGACTCATGAGGCAGCTACTACTACTCAAGGACCTAAGACTGTGGGAAATTTACTGTTAAAATATCTGTTAAAAAATGTACTGTAAAAATATCATAACTGAAATAAGTTTATTTTAAACCAAATTAATTCATATTAACCGATATAAAGTACTACATCATATTAAATAATAAATGTATTGTTCAGTCATTCATTGGATGGTAAAATATATGTTAAAAAGTGAAACGTTTTACTTTCACGAAATTATATCAAATTATTCGTTATTATGCAGTTTTTCAATATCTTATCTCATGTGACTGCTATCTCAAACCAAGGACTGTAAGAAATCTACTATTGAAATCAAAACTATCATAAACGTATTAAAGACATTTTTGAACTAATTAATTCATATTAACCGATATAAAGGATTAAATCATATTAAATAGTTAACGTCTTATTCAGTTAATTTGATGGTCAAATATATTAGATTTCGAACGAGTAAAGTAGTAAATAGTTTTATTTCCAGGAAATTGTATCGGCATATTCGTTATTACGTAGTATTTGAAATTTCATATACGCACCCCCAATCAATTAATAGTGCAATTGTAGTTAGTCAAATTCGATTTTCGATTATATCTTGAAATTATTCTACACCTCCCACTTTCAACTGTCAACCATATGTAAAGATTTAGAAATAATTTGACAAACAACAAATTCACGATTTGTTCACTCGCACCTTTATTCTAACATATAGATATATTCGTATCTAACGATTAAGAGATTTCTTTGTCTTCATTTAAGATATTCGAATAGCTATAGTCTACATATGGTATATGTATATATATAAGTTAAACTGATTATAAGATCATTTATTTTTATTATTATTTTGATTTTTGCGCTATACAAAAGAGACAGTCGACTAACTGGTTTGAATATAAAGATTTTGAAACGCGATCACAATCGCACGGTCAACTCGAAAAATTTTGCGTTGTGTCTTTATACCTTTTCTCGGTTTCATTCTTAAAATTTATTCATCAAAGCCCGATCTAACGACAGTTTAGAGTTTTTTTTTTGGTTTCTTGTCTTCGTCGTTGCTTTGATTTGTTTATTATTGCCATAATGTGGGAAACATTATTGCAGCAGCAGCAGCAAAATGTGACAGCTGTTTTTGTCAATCTCGCAATTGACATTTTGGAAAAAACCCAAATTGACCTGCACACCAATAAATTGTAATATACGATCCTCGATTTTTTTTTGATGCTGTACCCAAAGTGACGCTGTACACGTCGATCTTTGATGTTTCCTTTTCGATTTGATTGAATGACTCGATCTTCAATGCAGAAATTTGTCTATTTATAAATCACCTTGGCAATTTATATCGACTTTATATGTCTCGAGAGGGAAAGACAAGTTGGTGATGAAATATTCTTGTTCTAATCAATCGCTATAATCGCGATCGTAAAACCAAAAATAAAAAAACTTATATTATTTTTAGAACTTTTTGGTTTGTTTTTTTTTGTAAGATTTGCGTGGTGCTCATTTTAAATATCAATCATTTGGGGAGATGGTAGATAGGTTGCTCATAATAAAAAAAAACTGTATAATTGGCATATATGGGAAGATCTGTTTGTGTGGTAGTTCACCAGCGCGAGATGAACAGGTTTTTATGCAAATGCTCCGAGTGTATAGCGATTCGCAGATAGTTTTAGCGGTCAGTTATTAATCAGATTGAAAATTTATGACCGAAATTGGTAAAACGTAAACACTCAACGTGGTATACTGCGCGACATATCGAATCGCTAATATTTAATAGGTTGGATCTTATCGGATAATTTTTTTTTTATTATTTAAAGATTTTGTTTGTTTGATAATCTTAAAGATAAACGCGATAAAGAATCGAATATTAATTTCAAGGTTTATTATGTTTTAAAATAAAAAATATATATTAATGAATGTCAGATTTGTATAATAGCAGCAGATAGACACATATATATATATACAAATAGAAGCGTACAAAATATATAGCCTATACAGCGCATATTATCTATATCTCTCCTAAGAATGGCTAAAGTGCTGTCTTAAGCAATATATTCTAAACATGAATGTGGTGTGTTTGTCATTCAATAGATAACTGTAATCCGATATACCAAAATACTCATCCGATTAATGATGTACGAGTTTGTATCACTCATTTAAATATCAAAATATTTATAGATACATACTGGAATGATCCATCGAAAGTTTTAATTACCAATCACTTTGTTGACTTTCGGAATCCGTTTTAAAATGCTTAGATGGCACTTTGTACTTTTGAATTATCTGTGCATTAGAATGATTCTTCTAGTGTGTTTTCATCAGGTTTTAAATCGGGCAGTTGCCGAATAGTCCGGATTTCCTGGTAGGGTGACCTCAAGGTTCCATATGCTACTGGGTTAGTTTTATTGTTGAGGCCGTCATTGGTGTATAGGGATTTCATAACTTCGTCTAATGAAGTGTGCTACAATCAAGAATGATAACGCGTTTACTGGAATTAATACAATTCGCTTCTTCATGCTCTTGGTCTCTGGGGTTGTTTTTATGTCTGGATGATTGATGATCCTTTTTCCACCTCCATTCTGCTCTTGTTAAGTAATTAGCTTACTTCTGACTAGATGTTGCCTGTTTTCACAAATCCGTCGTTTTTGAATAGCCAGTTGGTTTTCTCGATGAGACTGATTTTAATGTTCTTGCAACAGGATGATGAGATATGGGTTATATTTTTCATTTTGATCGATGTATGCAGAGAACACTATTTGATAGTTACTCCAGCTTAAAGCTACAGCCTTTTAACTCGGATTTTCAACAATGAGACACAAGCAGACGAAATTTCATTCATAATGCTCCTATGCATCGGCGTCTATTTTTTCAACTATGATGCTTCAAATGATAATGAAAGAGTGATGGGAATAGCTCTTGCTTTCAACTCTGATTATATAGATAAACCAATGTGTGGATTCTACCAATGTGTACTGGTTATATAGTGGTGAAGGTTACTTTAGGAAGTTCGGTATCTATCTATATATATAAAAGAAAGTGATGTTAGTTACTACGCTTATAACTCGAGAACGCCTGGACCGATTTCGGTGATTAGCACCAATTCGGACAGGTCTCCGGCCAAATAAGAAGAATACACAAGAAAATTTTGGAAAATTTCCCAAAAAAAAAATTATGAAGAAAATTCATTTTCACATACATTTTTTTACAACGCTATCTTAACTCAAGAACCCATAAAAAAACATGATTGTAAATGCTATATTGCCAGTAGATGGCGTTGTATGCACACTTGGCAGATGCAATGACATATGTGACTGGAGTTTTAGTAACATAAATATTGGAATTTTCTTCAGCTTTTATCAGCTTTCGTTATTTATTTAAATTAAATTTGATTTAATACATTATTTTGAAACAATTTACTGTGAAAATTCCCAGCGAAAGGTGATTTCATAGAGGTGAGTTTAGCAAACTGTGCTAAATGATTATTGATATCTTCTATTTATCGGCTTAAGTGATACAATAATTATTGTATAATATCGTATTTGCCTTTTTCTTATCAATTATTTTCATTACATTTATGTTACAGTGGGTTTTATATAGTTATGAGATTAATCGGCCGATTCATTGTTCTGGTGTTGATAAAATCAATAAATATTATTCGAATGTGATTATTATGGGAAAATCAATGAGCTTTCGGACTTCAGTATCAATCTATATATATAAAATGGAATGTGTTGTTTATTTGTACCTTATAGGAGACCAAACCTCTGGACCGATCTTCCTTCACAGCATTTAACTGGGACTCTGGCATGATTAATAGGGTACTTTTTTTCGACCACACCCACTTTTACGCCCACATTTTTAAAATTATGTAATTGCTCACATATAGATTTTAACAGATTTACTTCAAATTGTATACACATTATGTACTCCAGGCGAGGTAGAAATAAACATTTCTTATGCCACGCCCCCTTTCACGCCCCTTTTCTCGACAAATTTTGTTTGAAAGTTTTAAATTTTTTGTTCTCTGTACAAATTTGTTCCTTCCAACGGATTTTTTTTATTTGGTAGTATATTGCTCTTAATACTGTTAACGTCGCCATATAACTATGAACCACGCCCTCTTTACCGCCAAACACCTGCTGAACAGCATATTCGTAGATTTAATGCACCTGTTCTTGATGATGTTGCTGGAATCATGGTCGGCGATCGTACAGCTACGCGGGAAATCGTGATTCGTAGAAGAAATATTAATCTACAGCTGATACACACCACTCATATGACGCTCTCCAATATCCGCTAATGTTCTGGAAAGGCCAAGGCGGGTATTGCGTAAATATTAAACAACGAGATTCTGCAGCAGGTGCTGAAATAATCAAGAATGTTAGTTCGAAGGATTATTATGCGTATTGGTTGATGATCAGACGTGATAAGGAGTCAGAACAACGTTATTCTACGATGCCGTGAGCTTTGTCAACAATTCATGGTCGACATGTATGTGAAGATAGAGAGCGAACGACTACGATACTTGCGATTTAATTAACAAAAGCTACGTGCGGAAGAGTACATTCACCTGCGAGACGCTATTGTCAACAACGCCGATGCCGTCCAAATTGGTAATTCTGTCATTCTACCATCATCGTACATAGACAGTCCACGTCATATGCAAGAATATATACAAGATGCCTTGACTAACGTGCGAGAATATGGGCGGCCGTGTTAATTTATCACCTTCACAAGTAATCCAAAATCGCCGGAGATCACATCCTTACTATTGCCTGGCCAAAGCGCAATACACTATCATGACATTACACATGTTTTCAGATAAAAATTGAAGTCTCTAATTGTTTTCATTACAAAGTTACATGTATTTCGTCCCACACGTTGCTGGATGTATACCGTTGAATGGCAATAGCGCGGGTTACCTCATACACACATTTTGGTATGGTTAATCGATAAAATACGTCCTGAAGAAATCGACAGTATAATTGCTGTTTATAGTATTGTTACTGCAAATATGATTCATGGCCCATGTGGCAATCTGAATGGCATACGGGAAATGTACTAAAAGCTTTCCAAAAAAATTCACTGACGATACGATCACAAATATTGATGGATATCCAATATATCGCCGAAGAAATTGTTTTCTTTCTAAACAATCCCTACAAATAATGTATATGGCAAAACGAAGTTTTTATTAAATGTCCCTGGAGGCCTCGCGCTGCGTAGCGGGCGTAGCCAGCTAGTTCAGCTATAAATTTGAAGAATTTCTTCCATTTATGTACCTATCTGCTACACAATTGTTAAACAACAATAAATATATGTATGTTATAACGAATCATTTAAATTATATTCTTAATTCTAAATGTACGTAATATCGAGTATTTTGAAGTTTCGTTTGAATTATTCAAATCATACGATACCACGTAGTTAAATCGACAAATATCGGTTAATACGAATTTTTGTTCATTTATCATTAAACATACGAATATTAACGAATAAAAATTCATAATAACGATTTTTTTTGCAATTTCAGTCCGGTTACGTTCAAATCGACGATCAAGTATACTTAATCGAACCAGCACACAATTATGGCGCCAATGAGGATGGCCATCATCTGCACATACTCCACACACTGTCAGCGGATCCGCGAACAAAACGTAATTGTGGTGCCACAAATTGGCGATCTGGATGGGAAGAGGCATTTCGCTATCGACAAAAACTAGAAACGCCTGAAAAACCCGCAAAAGAATCACAACCAACGATATACTATTTAGAAATTTTGGTTGTTGCCGACAAAAAATTTCTCGACTATCACAAGGACAAGGATTACGAGAGCTATATACTAACAATAATGAATATGGCATCGAATTTATTTCACGACAGTTCGACGGGTCAACTGATCGAGCTAAGTGTTGTCCGAATAATTTACATGGATCAATATTCATCGTCGATCGATTTAGAGGTGACGCACGAAGCGAGTAAATCGCTTGCATCGTTTTGTCGATGGCAAGAAACTGTCAATCCAAAAGAATTAGATCATCCGCAACATCATGACATCGCTGTGCTGTTGACGCGACAAGATATATGCGAGGGTGATGAATCGGATGCGTGTCAACTATTAGGCTTGGCATATTTTACCCAAGCCTGCAATCCAACAAAATCGTGTTCGATAAACGAAGACTCGGGTTTGGTGCTAGGGGTTGTGGTGGCACACGAAATTGGGCATATGTAAGCGATTAAATTATGGCGTGAGGTAAAATTACGGTACATTTTTTATAGTTTAGGAGCTGACCACGATACGGTAGAGGATTCGGGTTGTGTTGCTGAAGCGGATGAAAATACATTTCATATAATGGCGCCAATGGTGCGTATGTCGGCATACTCATGGTCGAAATGTACACGAAAATATTTTCGCGAACTATTCGAAAATGGTTTGGGCGATTGTTTAATGGACGAACCGGCTGAAACGGAATATAAATTTCCAGAAATGTTGCCCGGCAGTATTTACGATGCTGACTATCAGTGTCGATTTTTTTCCGCTAATTCGACCGTTTGCCCAATCAGTAATGATAAAATATGCGAGGTATACTTTTCAATTAGGCTTGGATGGCTAATAAATAATTTTTAACCAGTTTCTTCTCGGTTCGCATACAGAAATTATTTTGTAAGGCTGACAACAACAAGTGTCGCACGTTTGGTGATCCACCCGCGGATGGAACAAAATGTGGCCACGACAGTTGGTGCTATCGTAGAGAATGTGTACCGATTGGAAAACGACCAGAAGGTGTGGCCGGCGGTTGGAGCGAATGGGGTAATTGGAGTGCTTGTTCACGAACATGTGGTGGTGGTATACAATTTGCGGAACGTGAATGCAACAATCCATTTCCGAGAAATGGTGGACTATATTGTCAGGGCGAACACAAAAAATATCAAATTTGTAACACAAAATCGTGTGGTCTCCGTATTAAATCGTTTCGTGCGGTTCAATGTTCAGAATTCGATACGAAACCATTTGCTGGCCAATTTTACACGTGGTTGCCGTACACACCCGCAAAAGCGGTGTCCGAGAATACATGTGTTTTATATTGCCGAAAAGTTAATGGATCGTTTACTAAACTATCGCCACGCGCTGAAGACGGCACCCCATGTCGAAGAGGAACGAACGACATGTGTCTGACTGGAGCTTGTCACGTAAGTTAAAACTATATATATACATATATTACTCACCCTCCCACATCGTCATTTCAAAGACGTATGATTAAGACAATTTACAATCGTTAATCTTTTAACGAATTGTTGTTGTTTTATCTTCTTTAGCGTCTTTAAGAAACGATTTCAAATAAAATGAAATGTTACTATCTTTTCTCGATTTTAGAAAGTTGGGTGTGACTGGAAATTAGACTCGACTGCAATCGAAGATAATTGTGGTATTTGCAATGGGGACGGTAAAGATTGTCAACAAATAACTGGAGTGTTTTCTGAACGTGGATCGGGTGAGTGTTTTGACTCGATATATTAAATCGATTTTTATTGATTGGCGAACTATACACGAATATGATGGTCGTATAGCTGCGATGTCGAATGGGAAAATTAGAAAGTTGGCGAACGATTTAAATTTATAGAAATTATTGAATGGATGTGAAATTGGCTTTTGTTGTTGCGAATATTGTTCATTTTACGTAATCGGATATTGCATCGCACTGTTTGTTATGCGCAGACGAGAATTATGACTGGTATGGGGTGTCTCGAGGGATCAACTTTGTTCATCTATTTTCTGTCTTTTGACATGTGTATCGAACCAAATCTGAGGTGGTTTAAACAGTCTGTTTTTTTATTAATTTTCAACCCTAGCCAAGTACAAGATATGATCACATTATCTCCTTAATCTATTCAAATCTCGGAAGCAAACAATATTCGATTCGATAAAAGCTCAAAACTTTCACTGATCTTTAACTCTTTCCGAAATACTGAATCCCTCCCACTCCCAGCTTTACCATAGTTACACAATCTCAAAATTCTTTATCTGGCCAGCAATACTCAGATAAATCACGTTAAGGTTCAAAAAATAAACATGTAAATAGCTCAAGAATAAAATCAATCCCTCCTCCATCCAGTAAATGTTCTTATAAGAACACAAATGAAACACAGGAGATGCAAATTGTAACTGGATCAGTTTAACAGCAAAAATTTATTTTTTCCCATGAGCAGAGTTTTTTTTGTCTCTAATCTGTTTTGAGGCTCAAGGCACTCCCTACTGGTTCGCGGTTCGCTTATTTACGTCTTTCCTTTTACGCCATTACAGCCAATTTGAGGACGTACGGCTATAGGTCCGACATTGTATAGCTCCATGCCAGCCTATATTGCTGGCATGGAAAATGGGTCGACCTATGAGTTTTGCACTCCAACAGGGGGTCATCGTTGTGTTCATTCACACCACAGATCGTAATCATGTTGAAAAATTCCTTTTGCATCCTGCCCCTATCGGGATTCGAACCCGGTACCTCCCGCTCTAACTGCCGCAGCTTTAACCGCTGCGCCACCTGGGCGGTTATGAGCAGAGTTATGCACAGAGTCGGAATAAGATGTTCTCCTCTTTTACGAAGAATTTATACCAACAGGAAACAAAACTAATCGGGCGACAGTGTGTCTTATTGTCAAACACTAGAACTAAATGCAAACGTTCTTATCTGACTTATCTGACATCTAAGAATACTTATAGTGCATGTTTCATGTGCTAGGGCCGTCATAAAATCCCGAATGTTCCACGTGTCGGTTTTTAAGCATAGGTTCGATTTTTGGCATTTTTATTTGAACATTTTTACGGATACGAGACATCAGCTGAACGAGACATTTAGTTACCTCCTACATATAAGTTTTGTTGGTATCATATATAAGCAGTTGGATGATTTTTTTCTTATTTGGTCTTGTTTAATAAACTCGAATACACATTTTACCAGAATGGTTCCTCGGAAAAATGGCTGAATATTTGTTTATATAAATTTGTTTATATGAATATAACAATCACCATCGTAAAAACGATGGAGAAGTGGGCATTTCTTGAAACAATAAATTCTGGTCATGGACGATAATGGTGATGTGATATTTCTTTTGCTGTAACTTCCGCCCTGCCGTTAAAGCCAAATATCGTCTTACGTTCAATACTGTAGCCCACACCATTAGTCTATAAACTACCTCTAAAATTTATTCGATCGTTAAGGAAAAACAAAAAGTGTTCTAGTAAATGTGAGTTTGTTGACGTAAAAAGTGTGAACGATGGAATACTAATAGAACACTAAGAGCACAACCGGTAAATTCACGGTCAACTGCCACTTGGGAACTGGATTAAAATCTTTGTATCAATATCGATGTGGTGAAGGTGGTACATATATCGTTTGTTTTATTGGAGTATAAACCCATTCTGTCAACCCAATTTTTCAGAATATTTTCGGAGGGTCTTATTTTGCACTGTTTCTATGATTTTGACATTTGTCTTCTTGATACAACCCCAGAACTGAGGTTTTCCATACACGTTTTAGAATTTTTTTGCATTTTTTTTCCGGTTTTTACAGGCCATTATTGGCCCGTACCGTGTCAACAATCTGACTCCAACGAATTCGATCACGAGCCAGATCTTCATACTGTTGTAAGCAGTTGGAAGATGCCAGATCGCTTTCTACGGCGTGAAGCCATCGTCGCCGACAGCGACCTCTTCGCCTACCGAAAGGCGGTCTCTCTTCAAAGATCGCTGTATCGTTTCGGATCAGCACGCAGAACGTGACCGAGCCAGCGTATTCGCTGTCCTTTGATTTCAAGCACGATATCAGGAATTTGCATTAAATTCCTGATCTCGTGATTGAATAGAACTCGGTATGAGCCATCAACGTCGCACTTTGGGCCATATATCACACGCATGATTCTTCAATCGAATGTTAGAAGCCATCTTTCGTACTCATCCGTCAAGGTCCAACTCTCACATCCATACATGACAACGGGTCTGATCAACACTCTATACAGTTTCAACTTATCCGTATTTGCAAGGTATTTTGATTTCAGCAGTGGACGGAGAAGATACAAAGCCCGATTGCCAGCAGCAAGACGAACCTTGATATCCTCTCCCACACTATTATCGTGAGTAATGAGAAATCCAATACTTGAATCTCATCACTCCTTCAAACGTGTGGTTTCCACTATTTAAATCAATTGCGTCTTGGTCTCGAAAATCAGAGATCAGATATTTGGTTTTGGACTCATTGATTTTGAGACCAACGGAAGCTGAAAACTGTTCCAGTGGATCAAGTATCTCTTTCACTCCATTGCCATTTAATCCAATCACACAGATATCATCTGCATAAGCAAGAAGTTGATTGGATTGTCGGAATAAGATATTGTCCTGATTTTTTTGCATTACAGTAGTTTTTTTTTTGTTTTTATCTCTACAATCTGTTTGGGGGCTCGAGGCACTTCCAACTCTTTCGCGGTTCGCTTATTTACGTCCTTACCTAACGCCATTTCAGCCAAATCGAGGACGTACGGCTACAGGTCCGATTTACGTAGAACCATCTGCACATTGCATAGCTCCATGACAGCCTATAGTACTGACATGGAAGATGGATTGGCCCATAAATTCTGCACTCCAACAGGGGGTCATAGATGGGTTCATTCTTACCACCGATCGAAATCGTATGGTGAAAAATCCCTTTTGCATTCTGCCCCAATCGGAATTCGAACCCAGTCCAACTGCCGAAGCTTTAATCACTGGCCACCTGGGTGGTGTACAGCAGTTTGTTATGGATCGCTAGTTCAGATTGTCTCTCTAAGAGCCAATATATTTTCTGTAATTTACTAGAGAAGTGTTTGATGTTCAAGTATTGCCGTGTCATCGGTAAAAATCCATTGTTGCTTCTGTAATTGGTATATAACTCTAGTATGTACGAGATAAAGAATTGGTCCAAGAACACTCCCTTGTGGTACTCCTGCTGTTATTCTTTTTATTTGTAGAGTATTATTCTCATATATTACTCGTGCCTCTCTGATATGAATGATTTTAAAATTTGAAAAAATTGCTCCGGAAGGTCTAAAGTTTGAATTCTAGCCCCTGGTGCCATACTTTTTCAATAATGTTGGTCGCAAAAAAATTGGCCTATGTGAAGCTTTATCATTCAGAGGTTTGTTCGGCTTAAGTATCATAATCACTTTTGCAACTTTCCATTGTCTTGGTACATATCTTAGTCGAAATGCTGCATTAATTATATGCACTAGTTCCGTCAATGCTTTCTCTGGTAACGCTTTTATTATCTGACATGTTATAAGATCATACCTAACTCAAATTCTTGATATCGTGTATGAAATCAAAGGACAGCGAGTACACTACTCGGTCTGCGTGGTGATCCGAACCGAGTGATACAGAGATCTTTTAAGGGAGAACCTTCTTTCAGTGGCTCGTGATTGAAACCGATTGCGTCAGGTGGTTGACACGGTAAGGACCAATAATGGCCTGTAAAAACTATTTAAAAAGACTCATAAATTATCTTCTAGGCACATTATTTTTTTACTGGATTGTAAATTTCTTACAGGTAAAAGACTAACGGTAGTTGAGATTGTAAACGCTAGATGGATATGGCGTGAACATTGATTAAGCATAATGGACGTAATGCTCATGTGTATATCATTTATGCTGGTTTCATTGAGGCAGAACTCGGCCAACTTAACAGGTGTCGTGGAATCTCTACTTCCTTAAGGCCTAATTTATGTGTGCCCCACGTACGACATTTTTATTATATTTAAGTGTTAAACAACAATTTTGTCAACATCCCAAACGATTTTTATATGGTCTTGTTTATATATACGTTCGTTATCTATCCAGTTCGCCCGATAACTTTATGTATTATGCATATACATAAACTTAATATCAAAATAGTACCACTTGGTCAATCCAATTAAAAACTATCTACAACCATTAAAAAGCAAAAAAATCGCGAGAAACAAAAACAAAATCGCAATAAAAAAATCGTTAAAAACGTAAACACGTTTTTATTTGGCAATAAAATCACTGTCATGTAATCCAGCGAAAACACACTCAATTCCGTGAGATTTTTCTAAAAAAAAATTTCTCGAATTATATTTTTGTTTTTATCTTAAAGATTATCCGCATACATTATTTCTGTGTCTTAAACCTAAACTCGTATGTATACGTGTGTGTACACAGTTTCTTTTGAACACTCGTATACAAACCATTTTTTTTATTAATGAATTTAATTTATTTATTATTGCTATCGGTTATTTAGTTTTTTTTTGCGTTTTATAAGAAATAAAATTTATGTAAAAGAAATGAAATAAGAAAACGTACAACAACAACAACGAAAAAACTATATTTTCATTCATAAAAATGAAATTATTTATATTGTTGCGTGGGCACACAGTATGGGACGTTCAATTCATAACTCTGGATACGTATACAACTGTTGTATTATATTGGAGGTGCTATCGTTCAACGTTTGGGTTGTTGCACCACAAAATTCGAGTGTTAACGAGCTGGTCGGATCAATCAGGCAAATCAAGAATATGCAATGCCAAATTTACCCCTATGACGTGACTCCAAAAAATCTTCTTTACCGACATCTTCCCCTGACTCGTTTTGACTAATTTTCATAGTATTCAGATTAGGACTGACTATGAAATAACAACTTCCCATTGAATTCTAATTCTCCTCATATTATCCCTCATATCATCATCTCATATATCTAGATTTTCATATCCTGATTATTGACTAATCTCAGATGAAGATAAAAAATTAAACGAAGAAACACTTATAGTCTACGTTTAATCCACACAATTTACTTCATAAATTTATAAGATTTAATTCCTTGCCACTGATGGGAGAGGCTATGCCACTAACCCTCATACTGTTCTTAAAACAATACGTTTCCGATAAACCGATTTACCACTGGCACCAGTCTGTAAATACTGACATAGAAGATGGGATGGCACATGGATTCTAAACACAACAGGGGGTCTCAGATGTTTATTCACACCATCGATTGATAGTGAAAAATCCCTTTTGTATCCTGCCCCTATCGGGATTCGAACCCGGTACCTCCCCATTCCATTTTCTGCAGCTTTAACCACCTGGGCGTTTCATTCCAACTTACTCCAACAGCCAATCTATAGTGGTCCATTACTGTTGTCGTAGTAAGAATACTTTTATGTTTCACTGTAATAATGTGTTCGACTTGTTTAGAGTGAAATCACTGGTTATGTTCAAATAATGTTTATACATTCGCTCGTTGTAGTGCTATCATTATCGTTTGAGGTGTTGAAGAGATGACAACTCTCCTCTTTAGGTTTTAACCTGCTTCTCCCTTATCGGGTTTTAATGGGAGGAACTTAATTGAACTCTTTATTTTAGTCCCCGAACACTGTAGCGTCTTTCAGACTGAACTGATTCAAGTATCATCTATCTTGAATCTAATTACTTATACAAGTATCATCTGTAAGAAGAGTTTGTTATATTTGCATATATTATTTAGAGATCAAAGCACTCTCAACTCTTTCGAGATTCGCTTATTTATGTCCTAACTTACATCGTTACAGCGAAATCGAGAGAATATGGCTATAGGCCCAATTTACGTAGGACACGAAGATGAGGTCGTATCGAGATTCGAACCCAGTTCTATTCTTTGTTTGGCTATGGTACTACTGACTACGAGTTCTTGTTGATTCATGGCTTCCACATTATCTTCCTCATTTCCCACATTATCATTTCCCAAGGAGTGTTGTACTCGAAAAAATTATTTCATCTTTTATACGCTTGAGGTAGAGGTAACACTGAGTGTAGAGGTAACACTTCATTCTGACTATTCTGACAAGCCCAATTTCTCCAGTATGCATTTCAGTAACTATTGCTAGTGAGCGGGATGTAATTATTCACCTTAGAGAACTACCATCTCCTTCTAGGTTGTTTTAGAGCAAAGTTAGTGGCCTAGAATTATTTTTGAAACATGGTCTTAATTTCTTGAGGGTACAAACTGCTGTTTTGTTATTAATTTCAACTTTCCGTTATTTAGTATGCTTTTGAACCTGCTTATCTGCTCGAACGGAATTCCGATTTCTCTTAATTTCATATCCAATTCTCCGTTCTTAAGTATGATGTTGTTGTTTGATTTCCAGTAGGTGTGATCTCTGGACAATATTATCGGATGCTCATATGAGATATTGGCGTTTGTTTGTCTCCCTCTGACTATTTCCAGATCCTAACCGTCAAAAATGGAGTTAGTGTGATTACTCGGCTGTCTTTGGTAGTTTTTATTCGTTCTTAATTTATTTAGTTCCATTTTAAAGAGTTCTCGTTTTTCAAGTCAGGCTTAACTTATAAAAGTAATTCGAAGGTAGTCTGAAAGTATTTTCATCTCTTGGCGACTAGTTAAACTCCAGGAATTTCCTTGATTACATGGAGTATTAAAGCTATCAAATATCATGGGGGTTTATATATAGAAAGACCATTTGCCAACTTCTTTTCTGGATTCTGTCTTATTTGTATATGTCTTATGGAAGTATACTTCGCTTTTTTCACGTGATTGGTGTCTATGATGTAAACACGAAAGAGACTATAAACAATGAAACTTCTCGAATTAGTCTGCACTTATTATACGTCTGCATTTATAATCGAATTCCTTTGATATCCGCCTATATTATCCAAAATACTCGCGACCTGTAAATATATGCTGTTTCCCAACTTGAAAAAATGGCTCGGCGGATAGAGTTCGGTTCTAATGATGAGGTCATCGATGAGAGTTCGAAAATTGGAAAAACTTTGGACGAAGTGAATCGAACTAAAAGGCGACTCTTTGAAAAATAAATTATGTTTGGCCTAAAATATTATTTTTACCAGGCTTCAAACTCCGTCCTCGTATATAGTCTATCCTGCTTGAAGAATTTAGGAGGACACATCTTGCATGATGGGACAATGATACTCCGAATCGGAATTCCAACTGGCGTAAAATATATCAGTAGAGCCAGAAAATTTCGTATAAGTATTCACAAACATGTTCTCAAGAGGCTGCAATTCAATCAACACATTGTTGCATTGGTCAAGTCAGAATCAATGCAAAAGGCTTAATTATCTCAAATATATGAAAGTCTCATTCATTACTGAAAAGTTTGGAGGAGGGTTACTAGTATTAACCTATAGCTATTGCACTGAAATCAAGGCACGTGTGTTTTCAAAGTTATCAGAAGGACTGGCCAGCGCACATGACCACAGAACTGTTGCTGAACTTTGCTCTTATTTGTCGGGAAAAACCATTTATTTTGAACCAATGCGCCAACCAAGCTCCATTTTACCATAAACTCAAACAATTTAAGGAAACATCAACCTTCACTTGAAGGATTGTGCATTGGGTATAAAAACTCTGACAATGTTTGCAATTCAACTTACAACCTAGGATAGAGACTCATTTCAATCATTTGAGTCCATCAGAATAAGGACAGACCCTAAAATAAACCAGTTTATAGTTACACTAAACCGACTTCGAGATGTACATCTCGCAGCAAGACGACAGATGTTGGTGTACATATATTTAGCTGCTTAGTGTTCATGGATTAGCTCGGCGGTTCAAAAGCGATCCGTTCTGATTACGTTCGAAGACCTTGTATAACAATAGGCTGCGATGGAAATTTTACACCATTCTAGACGATTCAAATATCTGCTTAGATAGGTTATGATAATTTATTTGATTAAAAAGAGATTGTCTTGACGCATTTCGATAGTATGTAATACCAAACTCGTTCTCAAGGTAGAAATTTGAACAGATTTACTGTTTTGATCAAAGCTTACTTATTCGTATATCAATTAACAGATATCCACTCGATATTTTAAGGGTCGATCAAAGTGATTCCTATACTTTAATCGTATTTATCATCTTCAAAACTGATTAGAAAAACGAACACTGTATCGTTTTAACCTGTGAGATCACTATGTCTTTAAAAATAGTTTGCCTCTGCCTAATTCTATCTTTACAATCTATTTTGGGGCTCAAGGCTATCCCAACTCTTTCGCGATTTACCATCCTACTTTATGCCATTACATTCCCAAATCGAGATCGTACGGTTATAGGTCCGTTCATTCACATCACCGATCGTAATCAGATGGTGAAAAATCCTTTTTGGTTCCCTATCGGGATTCGAACCCGGTACCTCCCGCTCCAATTGCCGCAGATTTAACCATTTGGTCGGTCGCTTTATACTGGCCACACTGCTTCTATTATAGCCTTGATCTTATATAGTATGTTGATGAAAACATCCATCTAATAGAACTCTTCAGCAGACTGATTCCCAATAAAGTCGTGAAATAGTTATGAATGCATCACCCGACATTATTGACACTTTGCAATGTGATTGTTGCGCATATTCATCTTACAATTTTTGGCTATTTATACGACATATGTAGCTTCGTTTGGCGTATGTGACACCTCAATAATTAATCGGTTACGTGTGAAATAGCACAACTACTGTAAATTATTTAACTATCACAATAGTTCGGTATAAATATGTTTGTTCTGCCTTTGCGTCATACAAATATACTTCCAACACCATTGGAATAAGCAATTAGATTGATTTATTGTTTGGCGTACATACACTTAATATAACAAATTTAATTACTTTAGGTTTTACGTACGATCGTCTTATTTTCGAAGTTCAATTGTTTAAGCGAGCCGCTATTAATATTTGTCCAGACGTCATGTTGTCATCTATCCGCTATCGTCAGATTTAAGAAATACGTGCTGAAGAGATTTTCTGCGTTCATAAATAAATTTGCACGTTAAACTGAATGACTGGCTAAAACTGTGCCTTCGACCAATGTATTGTAATTATATAGAGCGTGACGGTGAGATACCATATACGATGTATAAGTGGTCTTGTACTTCAAGATATTGCATCATAATTTTTGGTGAGCGCATCAATATTATGCGTAAAGTTATTGGAGAGAGGACAAGAATTGTGACAGATGTAGTATAGTCGCAAGCTGTAGCTTAGCGGTTTAGAGAGTTTCTCATAATACCGCGGTCTCGAGTTCGAATCATGCTTGACTAACAGCTTAGCATGCTCTAGGGCTAATTCTCAATTTTGTTCAGTTGAAGTTCGCTGCCCTCTGGTATACATGAAAACTGTTGATTATTTTGTATATTAGTCCTTTTTCAAAAGCCTTGTGCAATATCGTAGAGGTCTGCACAATATCTTGACTTAAAACTTTATTTATTGGAAGGATAATGGATTTTAGAGCAGCAATAATCTTGCTGCATTCTCCAAAACATGAATTTAGATTTCAATTACCACCTCAATATCTACTGGTATTTTAGGTACATACCCAACGGCGGGATTTGTTCAACTTGGATCCCACTTGTTTCATTTGTTTTAATCAATTGTAATCACCAGTCGCAACAAATTTATTCTCAAAGTGGCTAACGTACTTCCAGCCCACTGCTCCAGGAAAATACTTCCTGTTTCTTTATCAAACGAGCTATGTCGCTGAGTACTTTGTGACCCAGATAATAGATGCTCCAGTATCGTTTCATCACAGATAAATTAGAAGATGAGTCAGTTCCCGTTGAAACCGTGAAGTCTTTCAGGAGGCGTTATCTCCTTTATCTCTTTTGGTCTTTGGTGATTGACTGACTCGGCAATTAGAGTGAGGAATCGTGTATTTGTTGCTCGGGATCTGTTGATATAAAAATAGGATTTAATGGAATCTTATCGGATAAAGAAGTGAAGGTAAATCGCACAACAGTTCTATTTTCCAGAGGTCTATAATATCTGTAGAAATGATCCAAGATCGGAAACTGACTTAATATTAATATCAAAGGTTACCAGATCTATGCCCCTATGGTATGGTGGCCAATGATTGAGGTAATAATTTTATTTTGATTTCCTTGAAAACTGAAAATAGGAAATCTATAGTAAATCATTTAAGAATCCTAATTGGATTCAAAGACCATACCTACCTACTGGTATGGCTTGATGCCTACTTAAATTCAATTCATACAAGCATTTAATGTTGTTTTCCCTTAACAAGATGGTGGAAATGAGACACCGCCCATTTGAACCTGCCGTTGGCAGGGTAGTTATAGTAGTCTTAGGACGCTAGTCTATCTCTACCCCACTCATAGTTTCAATGGCTTAGCGGCCTAAGGCTACTATTTTTTAGTAGAAATGCATGGTATAAACTGATGTGCGATTAACAAGTGGTTTAATTACTGGCCTTAATGAATCAAGAATAGATATTTTAGCGTGACTGGTTTAAAGGCACTCAGGTCACACACTCGTTGATTTTACATTGCTTGGGACCGTCTTAAGTCAAATAAACCAACCAGAATAAGCTAACTGTTGTGTAAGGAATATGAAGTCCGCCGATTACCTGGCTCATCATGGTATCATAATAGGCTACTAAGAGAAAGAATTGTCCGTCAAAAAGCGTTTATGTGCTTTGATGGGATTCAGTGCATTCGTCAGTTGTCTGAAATAATCTATGGAACAAATCCGTTGTGCTAGGTTCTCTAGTTTTAAACTAGTCATTTGCACTTTTGACGTATCTACGACAGCAAATGCATATATTAAGCCTCGGATGCTGCATTTCTATGTTTCTAAGGCTCTACATATACTGAATAGCTTCTATAACTTATCCGTTGTTTCCATTACAATAACAACAACAACATCTCACTGCAGCATCGGGTTTCGTTGCATTTCGATGCAGCATCGGTTTTTGATGCAGCATAGGTTTTGATGCATGTACCTCACAACAAATTATACAAATATCACTTTGGCAAGATAAAGAAGAACAAAGACCACGAGTTTTGATTCACCTTGTATGCTCTCCGAAGGTTGTTTGATTACAACCGTTTTGTGAGCCAAATTAATCGCGCACGCGCTTATCCGGTTACCTATATATTATGCGTTTCCTAGATACAAAAAAATAGTCGATCACACAAATCGCACGACTTTTCAATAGAAACTCTATACAAAAACTATGAATTGACGCCAACACACCAATTTTATATTAAAACTAAACAACTATCGTATACATCATACATACATATATGTACTCGGATTGTAGCGATTGGATGTTTTTACGTCAAAATGCGATCTCGATAGTAATGCGCGCGAAAAGTTTGATTGTAGGACGATAAACTATATCCGAAGAGTTATGTACAGTGTACGTACATATATAAGAAACAACATGTGGTGGTCTTCGCGAGGTACTTGTCGATGGAAATATGGAAATTTATAGAGCAGTGACCCCAGTAGACGTTGGTTATTTGCGCACGACCACCCACTCGATATATATACACATACATAATCTTATGAACTTATATATAAAATCCAAGAGGTGCTCATCTCATTAATGCCAACCTATGCAGTGCCGTTCCAGTTTGAGCACATTCACCTCTCTCTCTCTCTCTCTTTATATATACACATACATATACAACCTATTATCTGATAGTTTTTTATGAGATTTCTATTCTACGATGACTCAATAGACGCGAGTGTGTGTACCGATTGCATGAATGAATGAATTGTACATATGTATCGCACGAAGGTAATTCGCAGCGAAATGATGGAAATTAATTATAAAATTTTATCGAACGTGCTAATAGATTCCGTGGCTATATTCATTCATCATGATTATATACTCGTATATGTATGATGATAAAGGCGATATACGGCTTTATGTCGAATGGTCGTAAATCATGTACACACATATGTATATGTATGGTATACACACTCGTAGCTGGAAAAACATGCGTTGGCTGAGCTAACCGTATCCGTATCATATACATATATGTATGTACATATATGCAGTATTGATTAATTGTAACTGATTGTCGTGTGACATTTAGCTTAAGATGATTTACAATATGTGTATCTTAATGGCTGAACGTAAAATATTTTTTTTATCGTTTCATGAATGAGTATACGAGTGTGTGTTTTTGTGTGTGTATGTATGTATGTGGGTGGAACTATAATTTATATTAACTTTCACGGTGGTAAAACATGTGTGCGATTTGGCGACGTGAGGTGCGGTGTTGATAGTGGAATGATTTATTTGATAGCCAATTTGTTTATATAAAATTTCATCAGATGGTATATACACTGTCGAGCAATTGAATCGACTCAAACTTCCGCGCTACTAAGCTTCTCTATCAGTTTCATTCGATGTTTCCTCAATCATCAAAATCATCGATACTAGTCCAGTAAAATGTGCACAAGTTGTTGCTTTATTGCAAAACGGAAGCAGTTATGAGCCAATTTGCTGTCTCAAGAGTTTCCAGGAAATTTCAGAAACCTGGTATCTTTTATCGGAGACTTAATACCAGCCGGTACCGATGTCGATATTAGCTTCACTTCTAAGACAAGTTCAAGATGTAGTGGTTAGTCTATGTACAATAAGAACACACTTGACGGAATCCAACCAAACTCCAAAATGTCCCGCTAGATGGGACATTTTGGAGTTCGTTCTATTCACCAATGAGTGCAGCATCTATGATAGTGATATACGTGGTTGGATTTGCCTTTGTCTAGGAGAGTGATATGCTTGAGGAAAACCCCGATCTAGTTTTTGTACTTGGTGGGAGACATCCTATTGGATTCCATTGAAAGTAATAATTTGACTCATGACAATGCCGCGTATTACACAGTCAAACCAATAAGCAGTTCATGAATGAGGTTGGACTCGAGACACTGAAGAAGCATTTATGGACGAACTAAAACATACTATAGCGTCCTAACCAAAAATCCAGCGCCATCTTAGATCAGTGACCTCAAGATTGCGTTCGTTCAGAAGTGATTTGTGATGCCTAAATATAGTAATGAGAATTGCATTCTCACCGTTGTCGAAGCAAGAGAACAATACTAAATTTTAAAAGTAAATTCACCTTTCTGTTAGCGCTGAATGTTTGAGTCGATTTAGTTGCTCGAGAGTGTATTATAACGTTCCTTTCACTTTAATGGCATTTACAGTATCTGATATAAAGTAAGAGTTTATATTGGTCGTTACTATTGTCAGGACAGCTGGTAAGCCATCACCTACACACACACTATTTATGTGCATGTATGCAGCAATTTATGACTCGCATACAAACTATACTGTATTCTATTATCACTTAACTACTGGAGATAATGTATTACATCGGTGGCCAAATTAACTTGAGATCCACAACCGCTAAGGAGAAGATATCTACAAATAATATATACACTGTTCTACCTATTTTTCCATGACCCTTCTTACCGTAAAGGCGTAAACATATGATCATAAGTGGATCTATTTTTGAAGTTATATCACAATAATTGTGATTCTTCTGTATTTCTGTCTTCGGTATTTTTGTTAAGGTATCTGAACCGTTTCTACCCATCTCCTCTTGGTAAAATTTCGTGGTCCAAGATAAGTGCATTATGAACTTTCACAATACCTTTATAATTTCCTCTGTGGTTGGAGGCTCCTCAATTAGCCAGTAGTTGTTGTCTTTTATGAGTGGTGTCTGAGCTCTCCGTGATTTAGACAGTTTTTTCGAAAGTTTGCTAAGTTTTTCCTGCTACCGGGATTTGTCGTGAGTTGCCGCATTACACATGACACTTATACTTATTCACAACAATCTGAAGCTGTAAGCACTTTACAATAGACCTTTTCCCAGTCTTTTACCCAGTAAAGGCTGTGGGAAGTGTAAAAACAGAATCCTAAAGGTCAATATTTAACAACGGCAATGTTACAACTGTGACTAATTTTGCCATTTTATGAAACATTTTGTACAAGTAATTTGTGAAGAAAGGACATATTTGAATGAAAATGAACTGTGTATTTGCCTCTCAATCCTCGTCAGATCAAAATCTATAAACAAAAGCTGGAGAACATCAAAAAAACAACCAAATAGATGAATGGAGGAAAGTTAACCACAAGCGATGTATACGGAAATGTAAATGGTACTGTGTCCAATTGTGCCACACACAAACGGAAGTTTCAAAAGCGATGTTTTTGGTAAAAAATTAACAATTGGGCATCATGAACGTCAAGTTGCTCAGAGAACTATCTTCTCAACGATATAGAAGATAGTCCTCTGAAATTCAGACATGCCGGTCTCAAATGTCGTATCAACGTTAATAACTCATCTCTGCATTGCAAATGGAATCCCAACCAAACCCAACATAGTGTAAATCAATGTGAAATGGCACGAGATGTACTTGACTATGCTGTGCACGACATTTTAACGAATATCACCATTGTTCAAGACCAAATAGCCAGAAATCACACATTAAATGTTTGGATCAAACCCTCATAATTGAGGCAGGCATTTACTTAAAACTAGGTGTCGCAAATTATAACAAACGCCAGCCTGATGATTAGTAGATAGTCAACATAAATTAATCTGATGGTGCATATCTAAGGTCAAGCAAGTATCATGCTGACTCTGATCAAGTACTTAGAGAAAATGAGGATTGAGGTGTTTAATTGGAGCTAAAACCTAGCATAAGCTTAATACTTTAGACAGATTATTTTCACTCTCCTACTGGACCAATTATTATGCGCTATAAAATGATCGAGGTTCCAGTAAAGCTGGCAATAAGCAGACGTTTAAGCCTGACAACTCATTCTTGTGTCTTTTCATCATGTTGGTGGAAACTTCCATGGAACCATACATTCATTGGCCTAAGATTGGACCACCAAATAGACGTTACCAAAGTCGATCCAATCTTAGGATCGAAGCATGTCCTGTACTAATCTTAACTATGATGACTTTTTGAATCCGGCGATATTCAGTATACGAGTAATGTGACCCACAATAATATGTTTACTGGAACGGAATTTGGCTCGACGATTATTGGTTCGAAATATTGCAACAATCTCTTCTAATATTGAGTGTCTCTATAGGTTGTTAGTTTGCAGCAGTAGGAGAATTTTTTTCAGGGATGTATTGCTGGTTGAATGAAGTTTTCGCTATAAGTTCTCCTTGCCGCATTTAAGATGTTATTAAAATGTGTCAAACCCCTGCTTGAAGTCTATACAAATTATCTATTCGAAATATACAAGGACGTCCTTCTGATAACATTTCTTCATTAAGTTTCCCAATATCCTCACCCAATAAGTTACCCAATATGATCGGACCCAATTTCCTTGATTGATATCTGGTTGAATCATGGGTTAGTGGCCATCTGCTGTTATCTTAATTGTTTCGGATGGTGCGGCGACGTCAATGGAAGAAGTAAGTTGTGTCTTCCTCTTTACCTATATGAGCTTCGGATAATGAGTGCCTGTTGTTCAAGCGATTCTTAATTTAATATTTTACTCACGGCTAGCTAGTCGTAGTATGGTCAGTAAAGAAACTATTTTCCCTACAAAAATCTTGAAATCACAATGACGGTTCAGGGTACTCTATCACTCAATGCTGCGGTGTTCGATTGTTAACAGGCTTATAGAATTATCAGGTCGAGCTCAGGTTAATAAGGACTTTATATATAGCTTAAGCTGTTTAGCAAACACCAGTCCTCACACTTTAACCCATTCGTTTCATGTGGCCGTAAGCTCTCTTGCTTTCACAACCGAGTATAGAATAATGTTTTTTAATAATTGAATCGACAACCAGTTATATCGCTTGACGTCAACACAGATATTTCGCGATTACACTATACATGTACCACCTACGCGCGTTCCAAATCCCAAGTAAATCGCAAAATCAGCGCACAACACACAATAAACAAATCAATAATTTCCTTTTTTATTAAATAATCATAATTTGATTGCCAAAACAGCTCGCGTAGTCAAACACACAGACACATTGAGACACAAGTCAAATGTGTATGTACAAAAGCACCGAGAAATAGGTGTGTCTTTCATCAAAAAGAACCTCTTTTGTTGCTTAACAAATCCAACGACAACAACAACACCACCGCACCAACAACGTCTCCAATCATTGTGGTAATATCGACGACGACGATTGTGTGTGAATTAAAAGGTTAACTTCTTTTTATTCACACCATCAATTGTCTTTAAGATTTGTGATTTGGTTCGGCTATTCGGGTCGATATAGATCGCAAGATCGCGTTTTTATATATCAACATTAATCGTATATATACGCAGGTATAAGCTGCGGCCGAGTTTACGATATGGCCTCAACCATTTTCAAATTTTGTGACGGAACCGCAAATAATTATGATTGATGCGCACGATCGAAAGATTTTACGATCGATAAGCGATCAAAATATCAACCAGGTACAACAACCATTGCATATAGTAAAACGTGCGCAAATCACTACCAACAAAAACGACAACCGATAAAAAACACTTTGTATACGAGAGTATGTATATGTATATGAGAGATACCGAGGATCATAAAAATGAGATTAACCGCGGCGCGAAATTTATAATACGCGCGCGAATTATAACAAAAACGCGAAAATAAAAAATTAATTTTATGACGGATTAATTGATAATTATAAAGCGTTTTGTGGAGTTTCTTCTTCCTTGGCGCCATGGCATATACCTGATAGCATTTTTGTGGTCTTTTGTGCGATCATTTTGATTTGATATGCGCGATATATGCGCGCGAGTTTTAAATAAAAATTTTCAAAAATATTTTTCTTTGATTTGAAATTTTTACGATCGGTAATTAAAAATTTCGGACGGTTAAATAATACGAGATTAAAAAAAAAATGGCGAAACGATTGCTCTGTGGTATTCAGTTTGAGTCTTAATTTTTTATTGCTCTTCGCTGGTTTTATTGTTGGTCGAGACGACGACGACGACTTTTTAGTGAAAATTATTCGATTTTTTCATTTGATGTTTTTCAAAATACTGTCTAGCCTGTATATACCACCAATAACATATGTGTACATACGTGCGAATGCAACTGTGGACTAAATTATTATCTTTTTTATTGTTTGTTCGTGATTAAATATCGATCGCGCGCAACCTTGGTGTGATAAAGTTATTGTGAAATGGTCGACAAGTATATGATTCAATCAATGAAATGTCGAATATGGGCAAGCTTGATATACCCATTTAGCTTAGAGCTGAGCCATAACGAGCGTTCTGCTTGCTAAATCTGCTGTTACCTAGTTGAGTACAAGTTAACACTCAAGTGATCGGTACTCGAAACACGAACCTCCAACCAAATGATATCAAAGTGATAAGTACATTATTTTCTTACATTCTTTTCGGGTTGACGGAAGATCAAATCGGTCTCGCCATTGCAAAGCTAAAATAGAAATTTTCGTACAAGTCAGAGAGGACACATGGGATTGTCCTGGGAAGGTCGAAACGGAATGAAAATATCAAAATCATACCAGTAATACCATTCTGCGATCTAATTACCAGTCTGCTGAAGAGAACTCTGTTTGGGAAGTATTGGAAACGTCTGTAGTCGATGCCGCCCGGAAGACACTCGATATGTAGTGAAAATTAAGCCCAAAAATTATTGGTTTGATGAGGATTCTCGTCTTGTTCTTGAACAACGAAATATATTGCGCGTCATACCTAAGACCTCATGGTCTACTTCCATTTGAGACCAGGATGAGAAACACTATGTTAACATCGATTAGTACCATCTCGATACAAAGCATGAACAATTATCTGACCTACCTCAAGTTGCACACGTGCATACGTACTGCAAGCTGAAATTGAATAAAGATGACTATTAAGAATCTATTCTATGAGGAATTCGCTAAGGCATTGGAGGAGTAATATGGTATATGGTAGGTATATGGTGAAGATAACTTATGGTCGAATAATTGAAGGTGGCCGAGATAGGCCCAATCTTTAAAAAGAGTCTTCGCTTAAAATGCGAGAGCCTAGTATTCAGCTTCCATTTGCCTCTAACTCAACGAGAAAACCAAATATTTGATCTCCCGGATTAGAGACTAAGAAGGAGACACCTTTTGGCAGACGAAACAAGGTCGACGGCCATAAACTGGATTGTGATCGAAATCAATGGAGTTGAATTGTTGACACGATACGGGCGATACAGTCAATTTAGCCGTTTCAAACTGAATTTCTCAAGTCTACACAGTTGCTTGCTTTGACATTGTCTAACGTCGTACTGAATAGATTAAATAACATGCAACGTATCTCATCATTTTGGTGCTAAGTAAGGTGCTATATGCAAGATAAGATTTCTAGACGTAATCTTAGACAGAAACCATAGTTGGAAGCCCAACATTTTAGAAAGAGTAAACAAGGCTAATATAGCCATATACTCGTGCAGACACGCCATCGGAAAGAGATGGAACCTGAAGCCAGAGCTGGTACACTAGCTATTCACTACTTCCGTAGTAAGACCTGTACTTATGTATGGGGTGAGCATGTGGTCTCCAGGTCTTGATAAAGTAACTTACAAAAAGAAGATCGAGAAGGTGCAAAGAGCACCAACACGTGCTTTGGAGGTTATGTTTCACCTTCTCCCCGTAGATATTTATGGTAGGCAGATGGCGACACTTACGACCACCCGAATATTTGCCATATCTCAGTGAAAATGGCTTCAGACGGGAATGGATTGCTAAGGAAGGAACTGACGAATCTAGACAATCCGTTACACCGAATTTGTGCTTCGAGAAAAGATTCCGAACTTCCTGTCCTTTAAGGGAATCAGCACTGTAGTTCTTGACGAATTGGTACAAGCTACACGGTAAAGTACGAGCTCCAGTCTTCTGTTGGATTTCCACTTGTCTCTGAATGAGATGAGTGAGCATTTCAACATTCAGATAGTCTGGGACCACTCGGACGTCGTAGTGAAAAGCAGGGCGGAGGAACTAGCCAGGCATGGCACAACTCTCCAACTGCTACCGGAAAGGGCAAAATTGGGGAGGCCTATTAAGGCACTCAAGACTGAGCTTAAGAAGGAGGCAGTAGCCTCAGCGAATGAAAGATGGACGAACACCCTCTCATGTAGTGTAGTCTGCGAGACTTATCACGCTACATAAGTAGCTCAAACTATTTCTCATAAGGGTTATAGGGAAGTTGTATCCTATGGTATTACAACGGACTGCCGGTCTAAGTCTGCTGTAGCAGTCACTCAATCTAACCTCACCTAACCTAAGGTGCTAAACATTATTTGACTACCAAGTAGAATTATTTGGATACTCGTAGATCACGATTTAATTTATCTTTTAAGCCTTGATACGTCTCGTCTTTCAATGAGGTTCGACATTTTTATATTTCTGAGGGCCTGTATGTCAGTTTTCATCCAGAGTGAAAGTCGCAATATTCCGCATTACCGGTTGAAATGTATATACATTTTGTATATTTAATGTTCCTTGTAGATATACTCGTAGTCCATAAAACCAGAGAACTGTTGGTTCCAAATACCATCCTGATTCGAAATGAAACGTGCTGTACCAGCTTAAAGGTACAAGTAAACATTCAATAATCGAAATGATCGTAATAGGTGAGTCTGCAACACCATATTTACACGGTCCGGGACATAGCCTAAGGCATTCACTAACATAACTATATACGTTGAGTTGCTACACTAAAATGTGTGCGTGACAGTGATGGGAGCTATAGTCATGCGTAACTAAGGCATTTATTGAAACAACCAGCTGTTGAAGATGTAGAGCAGAATCTGTGTATTCTATAATCTTGTTAAGCCAATTTCGATCTGATGACGTCATTGAATAACTGAGTGATCAAAAAGTTCAATTCTTTTAACACTTTCGTATACCTCCTTTTAACTGAAAGTACCTAATGTCGAAGCTAAACCCTATAGACGTCTAAAGATCTGCGTAAACTATTATATATCTTACATTTCAATCCTTTGTGTTCATGCCTTCAGTCCAATTTTTATTCGATTATTTTCCGTAATAAATGCTGAAGGCATCCTTTTACGATTATTTTGTTCTAACGAGCCATCTCATTAAGAGGTGAGAGTCACTTCTACACGATTCAAGAAGTTAAATCAGCAACTATCTGATAAAGAATCTACATAGCTTAAGAGAAAGTTATTTTCATAACAGCACTAATGTTCAATTTGGCTGTTATCTATAGTCATTCAACAAAACGGTTTGATTATGCATTGCACTTAAGCTGGTTACCAGACGGTATAGGCCCAGAAATATGTCTACTGTTATAAAGAGCCGAAGGTTGGCTTCATTACTTCATATTTTTATAACTTGATTCGAAGCTTGAAGATTTAATCAGTATCAGAGATTCGGTCAACGCAGTCGAGACAACGCAGATTAGAGATAAAAGACTTTCGGAGTGGAAGACCTACAAGTTCTGTCCCTCTTTGTATATATTCTTTAGTATCAGATTGTGACAGAATCTTTCTTCAGAAAGTAATGGCACAGCCTGTAGTAAAGTTTCAAGGATGTCTAATCTCTGCCATGTCTGATCTTAGCCTTTTAGTTCGTGAATACCAAAGGGATACTGGTTTTTATATAGAAATCACCTTTGGTGACCAGAATCAGGTTACCAGAGATTATTACCAAATATCGTTTATTATGAAGTTTGAGTGAAATTTTGCTAAAGCTTGTGTGTCGATATTACAGGTTCCAAGTGATTTCATCGAATGATTTGAGTGTTTTGATTCGTTTATTATGAATATCGGTTATTACGTAGTTTGAGTGAAACTTTGAAATATCAATGTCCCATCTCTATACCTTAATTAATGTAGAATGGTATCAAAGCTGCACCGAGCACTTAAACATAAAATTGACATTTAAATAGTAGACTTGGGTCCATAGAAACGCGCACATGACCTTCGATCCCAATTATAGTCGCGTCGACAACATTTATACAAAATATACAATCAAAACGACGAAATTCATTCGGCGAATTACAAATTCGGAAACTAATCTTAATAAATTAAACGGTTTTATGATAAAAGTTAATTTGACATTTTCGATGTGCACCACGCGGTTGATTATTGACTTAACTGTATACATAATTTGCACTAATGAGACGATACAAGCGGCGTCGGCGACACACCGGTCAAATTTTGATTGCGTATTTGATCGACGGGGGTCCCAATCGTACATCTTAATTTGCATTGATTGGCTACAGTAATTTAGTATGTCGCGGGTCCGCAACATTGGGTTAAAACAAATAAATAAAAAGAAAATTTGTGTTGTTCGGCGCGGCGCGCTCAAGAATTTTTCCAAAAAATGTGTACATAAATTATATTGAAAAATCAAACGAAATTCCAATGAAAATCTATTTACTACGTGCGCACACACAACACATTATTATCGATCTGACGGCGAAAATCTTTAAAATAATTTTTTTAATTTTTTTTAGGTCGCCAACGATTTTAATGAGTCCCGTGCAAAAATAAATGTTAATGTTTTGTTCGATTTGTTTCTCGTTCGCAGAATATAAAATAGCCGTTAAAATTCCAAAAGGGGCACGTAAAATTGAAATTATCGAAATGGAGCCGTCGATCAATATCATCGCTGTACAAAATGAAGAGGAAGATTTTATATTGAACGGGGATCCAGAACACGAGGCATCTGATGGCGAAAAGGATTTGGATGCTAATTTGGCGCTGTACGAGCACACCGAACCGAAAAAAGAAATGTTATATATACCCGGGCCAACAGATCAGGAACTAACAATTTTGGTCTACTTCAATTGCGATGATAATGTCGGATACCAATACTCGTATTATGTGTACGTTAAGGTTGATAAAAGTGCCGCCGCAGACCAACAGGCGGAACAAGTCGATGTTGTCCATCCCGAATATCATTGGGAACATGTCGACTGGTCGGAGTGTAACGCACGATGTGATGGTGGCGAGGCTAAAAGTGAAGCAAAATGTATTAGTAATCAGGGTGGTGGTGAAGTAAACGACCAATTTTGTTTGAAATTAGTTCCGAAGCCGGAACCTTTGGTTCGAGTGTGCAATAAAGACGAATGCAAAATATTGTTAGACATTGAGATAATTTCGTTTGTATAATTTAAATTGTAACTGTTTTTGTTTTCTTGTATTTATTTTCAGTTGGCATACTGGAGACTGGGCGCCATGTTCTGGATGTAAACATCATCCGGGTGCACAATTTCGAAGTGTCTGGTGTGCGAAAGTGTCACCACGCTTCGAAGAAGCCGATATACTTGCCTCAGAACAAGAATGCCTGGATCGCGATGGACCAAAACCAACAAATAAACAACTTTGTGTGGATGAATGCAAAAAGGTGCAATGTCGTCGAAGTCGTTCATCTAGTTCGACCACGCATATGGATTTTGACGAGAAAGACATTTACAATTTTAAATTTTTCGAGAAACTATTCCGAAAAATTAACAAAGATATGAAAGAACCAAACGAGCAGATTATCGAGGTGGGTACTACCGACGATGAAACAGAACCACCAGCGGTCGAAACAGAACCACCTGAACCACCTGAACCACCCGAACCACCACCAACAGAACCGACACCTTCTATTTGCCATCCAACAACTGAGCCAGTCGAAACAGAAATCCAAATGAATGTCGTCCAAAATCCGGATAATTCCAAACCGATGACAATGGAACACGAAAAGTGTCCGGTCCGCAGCATACTCGATACATTGGGCGCCCACAGAATAGGCCATAAGAGAATGATGTATCTATTCCCAAGACGGCGCGTTTTTCGACGTAAACGAAAATATCCACGAACAACCGAATCCAAAACACAAACACCGCCCGTTATTGTGATCAAAGATAAAGTGCCCGAGGGTGCCGTGGTCGTCGAGGAGGCAGTCATAAAAGTTCCAAATACCGATTGGCTGTCCGATTATGCGTATCAAAAGATTGGCGATCGTGTGTCGGGCTCAATCGATTTAGATCATGAAAAGGTGTGGGTGGGCGAGAAGGCGATCGCCAAGATCGAAACCGAACGAAAAGAAGCGGAAACATGACCAAATTTTGTATTAATTTTATTTATTTTAATAAATATTTTAACGAAACGAGCGAATTTTTACACTACGCCTCGTCGAAATGACACAAACAATATGCAAGTATATTAAGTATTGTGTTTTGTATACATTAAGGCGTTATCGACTATAGCGATAGTTTCACGATAGAAATTATTTTGGTATTGTGGCTATTAACGAAACTGAGTAAATTACACTAATTGCTGACCGTTCCATTTATATTTAACTGCCGGGCAATTGCCTGGAAAAATTCACTAGCTTTCATCGCCAATTTATTCACTAGTTCACGTAAATTTTTCCATCTTTCATTGAATGACTCCATAATTTGTTGTTCCGGGCCGATTTGGTCGCCTGGTTTGAAACACAAAACTTCCTGAAAATTATACCCCGTGAAAAGACTACAAATTCCGAGTAGATTAGGCTTACCTGAGTTTCGGTTAGCACAATGAATAAAACGACTATACTGAATAATATTTTGATATTCATAATTTCGGATCGAATACTTTCATCCAACTGAATTTTTATATATCAAATCAGTTCATTATGTGAAAAACAAAATTGTTCGAATATCTAGATACAGATTTAATTATTCATCTCAAATTGATTAGAAGTTAAAATTATTAACATGTAATTATACTATTATTACATGAATCCGTTTCATATTCCGTTTTCACCATTCGTCTCACCATTATCATCGTTATTTTCCATATTCCCTATGGCCGCGTTAATACATTTTTCTATCATTTCAGCTTTCGTTTCCGCTACCTTTCTGATAGCGTCGACAATATTGCCTCTAATATTGTCTAGTGAACTGTTCCCGATTGAGAATCCACTGGCAGATGTTGCTAGAACAGCCTGTATATAACAATAGATTCCACATAGACTAAATGATTGTAATTAAATTTTAAACGGTTACCTACCACAAGCGCAAGCGCAATGCACATAATTGTAACAAATTTCATTTTCAAGTTGGAACTTAAGTACAGGTTAGTGAATGATATAATAATTATCTAGCTTGTAGACAAACAAATCGGAACTATTGTACAATTGGTCATACTAAGAGGTTTATATACAATATTCGATGATCTTGCTAAATACGATTAAATAGTTCAATTTATTTCCAATCACGTTTATAATAAACTAAATCATTATTGCGCTTTAATTGCCAATTTTTAGCAACTAATGAATATTCATGAGATGAGGTTCCATCTGTATGCTAATGTCAAAAGAAAGAGTTCGGTTTAACGAGTATGTCACTTCGTTATCGCTCAGGCCATATATGACTGCTTAATAGACCCTTGACTTTCCTAATTTAGGAATTTTCCAACTTCGCCACATCAAAACTGAACGCTAAGGTAGCGATTGCTTGGCTATATTTAAGTTTCTTGGAGTAAACCCTTGCGTTTTCAAGTAGAAGTGCACTAAGGAATGCACCATCGAATCTCTGGAGGTTTAAATCCGATCTAAACTTATTTGGAATTTTTCGAACTTTATACAAGCAATTGATAACCACGAATTAAGTATCACTTATGTGAGTCCTGGATCAAAAAGTAATCTAGGATATTATATTCTCCCTTGGTATCGATGGAACCCAACCGTTGATTGAGATATGTAAACTATCTGGAACACAGTAGATGTAGAGCATTTATTCTTGGATTTCAAAATTTTCAAAATTAACTGTGCAATTGAGTTGAGAAGAGTATTTGGTGGAACCCACAAGTAAATGTCATTGGCAGTAAGCCAACAGAGGTTGTGTTTTAGGATCTAAAATTTAATCTTCAAGGGTGATACTCAAATTTCCGGATCGACAACAGCCCGTAAAATATACTATCAAATGTTTAAAGTAATGTTCCTCAATCACCAACAGTCCAGCATCTAGTAAAACAGTTTTAGCAACTTCCTTGCAAAACATGCTTCCTTTTCTTCCTAACTACTTGTCTTATATTTCGAATTATTCGTTTAACAGTTGTTTTGCAATCTAGTACCCGCTAGTGAACCGCTAGTAGTTCGCTGCGTGTCTTTGCTAAATTTATTATAGTTTTTTAGCAAAGATAAGAACCGAACTGCTAGCGAGTACTAACGGTTGGTCGATTGGAAAGCACCTATCGCTTTCCAATCGACCAACCGCTAGTACTCGCTAGCGAACCACTAGTAGTTCGGTTGTTACCTTTGCTAAATTTACTATGGTTTATTTAGCAAAGATAAGAACCGAACTTCTAGTGGGTACTAGGAGTTGATCTATTGGAAGGCAACTAATATCTCTCAGTTATTTTACTATCTGTGCCACTGTGAACGATGTCGATGTTCGGCCACATCTCTTTCACGAACAATTTTGATGTTCCGGCCCATTTGTAGTTTCGAATGCCACGCTGCTGGAATATTAGTTGTTTCTAAGCAACCCAACCTGATCGTGATTACGATTAAATAATTCAACAATATTGTAGTCAGCACCGAACCTTTTAATGTACATATTCCCGATTAATTATTTACGCGTATTTAATTACCTTTTAAACGATAATCTCATATTAAATCGACACGATTCAGTCGACATACAACTGTATTACACATACAACCGCCGAACGCAGATACAAGACCATGGAAAAATTCTCACCGCTCAAAGAAATAGGCCGTATGCCCAAACGTAGTGTACTGGAAGTGATTTATCCATTTTTCTTGTCGTACAAGGCGCTCAACATTGCTCAATTCACGCTCACCAAGAATAAAGATGGTGATTTTTTAGTGAAAAAATATGTAACCGATTATCTTCACACGGTTTTTACTCTAAGCCTCGATATCTACTTGTTCTATTTGAGTTTGATAAATTGCTACAATTGTTCGACAACGAATAAAATCATAACGGAACGAAGTGTAACCAATTTGATGTATATCGGGATGCTGAACATCGGCAATCGAATGTTTATCTTTGCTTCGATATTCTTTTCGTTTTATATTCATATTGCGCTCACGTTCAACTATCAAGAGTATTGGAATATATTTTTGGCCGTCAATCAGATTGATATGGAACTTACCAAACTGAAATTCAAAATCGATAATAATTTTCATTACAAATTGTTAATGTTCGGGTTTATGATAGGAAATGCATACGCTTCGACGGTTATTTTTACGGTCACATCGATATTGAAGCTGACGTTTATTGAATCAATTTTTCAAATAGTGCCAAGCGGGACATACGGATTTGTGATGACATTTTATTTTTGTTACGTCATTGTATTGTACATCAGGATACGACAGATTAATCGAGTTATTAGGTGAGTATCAACCGAACAAACAATTATTTAGTTAATTTCGATCTAATCACACAGGTACTACTTCGTCGAGTTGCCAAGTAAAAATCACCAACTCTCAACATCACATTCGCGTAATCTGATCAAAAAACTCGGCCGCCTCACCATAAAACTTAACATTCAGGTCGTGCATATAAATCAACTTCTCGGCACACCGATCATATTATGTATGGCCGCCTATTTCGTGTACATGGTGTTCGGCTCATTTTCGGTATTCCTACTTATCAAGCGGTACGATAAAGGTATTGCTGCAGTTGCTCTCATCTACATAGCATTTATTGCTATTTATTCGGCCATGTATTTTATGGTAATTTCGGCGGGGACTTTGATTAAATATGAGGGTGAGGCAAGTGGACGGGTGATTCATAAGGCTTGTAATTTACCTGAGAATTTACCGATTGCCAAATATTTAGCCTATTTATCGTTTCAAGTGGCACAAATAAGGCCAACTGCATCGTTTGCGTACGTTCATTTCGATTTGTCGCTCGTGTATTCTGTAAGTACTTCGGGATAGCTTTGGTATAGTGTGGGGTATGTGACGTAAACTGTACCTATTTCTTTGCAGATGATGACTGCGTTGGTTACGTATCTAATTATATTAGTCCAGTTTGCGAGTCAAACGAATTAAACGATGGTATTTGGGCATACTAAAAACAACAGCCCGGCTTTTGAGACTACCAGCGGATGGGTCGTCCCCACTTTAGTGCAAATCGTTTGTATTTTAATAAATTACAAAACTAATATAAAATTAACAATAGTTTCTTGTTTATTATTTAAATTACAAATTTTATTTACAAACTAGTAATTTATTTACAATAAATTAAAATTAAGATGATGTGAAACTTACTTTTCGTTTATTTAAAACCAAATTTAAAATCGGAAACGACGTCCTCTATTTAGCGTGGCATGATTAAATCGTGTTTTGTAGTTAAAAATATAAATTATATTCGTTTAATCATTAAATAATTTATAATTTAAATAAAAAAAGAAATAAAACAATCCATATTTGTATCCCCCGCAGTCCGCCAACTCGTCATTCTGTCGATGCCTTCTCATATTTGCATATAATCGAAAATATATTGCCACCCAAACGATTCGCTAGCCATCGATTTTTGATCACCGCCAATTTGAGGGCATCACATTTAAATTTGGCATTTAAATTCGTGTGCAACGACCGGCCCATACCCTCGATCACAACTAAATCTGTATTATTTGCTAGAATCGCATCGCACACCGATTGTGGCACGCTCATTAAATCTAAACACGCGCCCGATTGTCCATTCGGATACAGTAACAATGTTTTATCGATGATATATGCTTTTTGTATCACCTCGCACATATGACAACACTCTTCGACGATTGCAATTAATTCGAGATATGTTACATCGTTCAGTGATGGTTCCGAATTGGCACATAATATAACTTTGGTATTTCGTAGCAAAAGTTCGCGGGCAAATGGCATTATGCCTAAAATAATATCGACGCCACTATTGTCAACAAATATTATGGCACATTTATGATTTTCACCTTTGATCCGTTCCAACCATGCGTCCATATCGTCGGTCAACCATGGACGGGTTTCGATGCATTGAAGGGCGTCGCTTAAACCAAATTCTTTATCGTTTTGAAGTATTTCTGTTACGGCCGATGCACCCCAATCGAATACGTTTCCTGTAAATAAGCAAATTGGATTCTAAATTTACAAAATACCGCATCTAAATTCTAAAAATTATTAATTAGTTGTCAAGGGAGATAATAGATTAATAATATCCATACCTGGATTATCTATCATTTCGATTTGTCTAGTTTACGGGAAATTAGTTCTTGATAGTGATAGTTCTGGCTGATAGTCACTAGGAATTACGTTAACTTGATTAGACGATTTGAGTATAACAAGACTGAGAAACTTCAAGCCGATTTAGGTATATATCTCTTAGGGTTTAGCTCTCTGATTAAGGGTTAAAGTAAGATAGCGACGACTGATTGAGCATGAACTCAGATTATTTCGAACTGCTCACGAATCTCTATCAGCGATTTGACCTTGTCGCCCAAATGCTGCCGTGGTTAAAGCTACAGCAATTGGAGTGGGAGGTATTGGGGAATCCAGATAGAGGCAGGACGCAAAAGCGATACGTCCGTACGTCCTCGATAATAGCATAAAGTAGGACGTAAATATGCGAACCGCGAAAGAGTTGGAAGAGACTTCAAAACAGATTGCAAATATAGAAACAGACAGTTAGACCGATACAAAGCTTCTCGTTTTGTGTCTTCTACAATTGCCAAGAAAGACGAACTCACCAGTCGAAAGCCTACTACTTACTTGACGGTGATAGTCTGTCTACCTAAACAAAACAGTTCTGTCCTACTTTGCCAGTACGATTCACTTACCAGCTAGTACACCACGAAACAACTCCAACCACCTTTCATCATCGTGTAGCTTATCGATTTCGTGTAACCGTTCTTTAAGTAACTTAATCGATGCATTGTTTTCGAATTTCTTTTGTTTCATCCACGGATCTTCAAACCCATAATGTTTCAGCCCCGTTTCGTTCATATCCAGCAGTGTTCGTATCGTCAGCCGATCAATGATTCTACAAAAACCAAATCGAATTAACACATTATGTGATTCATTCAATCAATATAAGTGTACTTACTCCTCGTTATTTTTTAATTTTTCGATTTTTTTTATGTAATCCTCGTAAAATTGATCGGCCCGGTCCTCGGCCGTTGGATCGTCCGTTTGGCTTTCGGCCGCCTTCAGCGAAAATTTCTTGATCAACTGTTTGAAACAATCGAACCAGTATTCGCGTGCCTCGTCATCCTGTTTCAGGTCCACTGTATCTGGATCGTATGTATCTGGATCCAGTAGAAGGGGAAATGGCGTACATTTTTCACTCATTTCTCGTTATGATTCACCGCAAATGTTTCACTAATTACGTTATGTTTCGCCTAATATCCAGATATGCACACACTATATTGATTTACTATTTTATCTATGAAAGATTAACTATAATTTTGATTTAAATCCGAAACAAAAAAATATTTGTTGAGTTGACACTAGACATCAAAAAAAAATATTTTTTATTTACTTTATACGGTTTTCTGTGTCACTGTCATGCCTGTCAATTTTTTTTTATTTTGGGAACACTGTACGCACAACACCCATACATACACGGAAAACAGATACGAAATATAATTTTGTGTACTATCAGATGTTCATTATAGAATTGACTTTAAATACTGTTGATTGAGTTCAACGGCCACACGGACCAAGGAAATACAACTGTTCGTTCACTAATCCAAACAAATATTTTGTTTTGAAAATGATCATAAATATCATATGATAACAGTTTACTAGTCCACTGTAAATCAATTTTATTCAACACTATGCTGAAAAAGTATTGGAGCCACTGGACTAGATTTAAAAAACAATTCCCCTCAGAGGTTCAAATCTGACAGGCCGAAGAAAATAAAACCAAATTTCATAAAATATCTAATTAAATTTATTTATCACCCAAATCAAAATTTGTTTTATTTTTAAGCAACATTTCGGCCAACTTATCCACCTTCTCATTATACGACCGCATTAGATCCATAAACTCTATGCGGAATTTTTCTCTTGCCTCGCGCCACAATCTCAATTCCTCGAACAGTTCATCTGCCCGTATACGTTTAATATCGGGCTGTCCATCCGAATAGTCGGAATCGGAATCATATTCATCTGAAACAGATAATGTGAGTAATGAAGACCACTACCCCTTAAAAATGACCATACCTGTTGTCTCCTCACTAAGTCGACGTTTTCTTTGGGCTATCATGTTCGCAATTTTGACTAGAATTGAATGGATTTGTAGTGACAAATTGTTTACCGCACTTTGACATTTGATTTAAAAATACGACCATTCGACTTGAATCGCAGCCAAATTATACCTATTGATTATACCACCCTGTACAAGTACTAGTAAAAGCACCACATACGGCAAATAGCCTAACTACTATGACAATCAGAAACAACAACAAATAGCTAGTTTCTGTCACTTTGTTTTCTTTTATTGTTTTGTTGCTTGTGAATGGTCGATGAGATAAGTTGGTGTAATCAGTTCGAGTTTATTGAAAAATAAATAAAACAAATTATGATAAGTATTATTTCATTTAATTACATTTTAATCGAATGACCTAAATGAATAACACACGATGGATGAATACGATGATGTTGAAATATTATATCCAGATTTGATGCATGTAAGTTGATCAATGCCGAATGGAAAATTTTTCGATTTCGATTTCATGTCTGTATTCCCATATCTAGATGATTTTCACTGAGAACAATGACCAAATAATAATTAACTGGGATGAACTCAAGCGAAACCTATATAATGATCCGTTTACTACGTGGGAATTGATAAAAAATTCATTCAACAAGAAAGTGTTTAGTGAACAAGACCGTAACGAGTGTGAAGTGGTTTGCCTGAACGTTTTAACAGATTTATCTCGAAACTCGAATAATTTCGATAAATTTTATTCACTTCTATCATCATGTAATGAAATACCCGATCACAGGTTTAAATTTAGTGAAATATTAAGCGAAAACAATCTTGAACATGAAGATTTTCTGTTAAACTTGTACATGGTCCTGTTGAGCTCGAAGCGGTTCAGTCTGATCGAACAGTTGGATGAGTACATAACTAAATATTATGCTGAATCGAAAAGTATACTAAATTTCGATGCGATTGTGGTGAACGCTATTCGGAGACACGAGCATTTCGTTGAAAAGTTTATTAAATCAGGGGTGGATGACTCATCGATCGATGGGTCAGAATTCTACAATAAACTATTGTTTTGCAAGTTAATCTATATACTGAATAATGAGGATACGTTTAGTCTTGATATACGAACTGTTTATAGTCGAATAAAAGCGATATTACCAAAAATTAATCCAGATTTACTTGTTGGCTCTATGAAATCGTATTTCTACGAAATTTCAAGACAAATGTATATTCTGAACAATATTATACTCAAATCGCCTAAAGTTTATGATACTCGAACAATACTCATCGAGTTGCTGAATGAATCGAATATAATCAAGCTGTTAGTCAACCTCGATATCAATATATTAGAAAATCGCGAGGTACCCGGACACATCGCCAAACATTATGAATACAAGCGGAGGGTGTCGAGTGAGCAGAACAATTCCGAGCTTCAGATTTACAATGAATTCGTAATCATATCAAACTATATCGAAATCATACAACTGGACGAGACCACAACAAACTATCCCACAATCGTAAACGATAAGCTCAATGTGATCAAGAAAAAATTTCGTCTCGTCGATAATTTTTTAAATTTCATCCAGCTCCTCGAAAATTGTTTTGTTTTGCTATTCATGCGAACCGAATACAATCGATTTATGTGCTCCAAAATACCAGTCGTTGAGAACATCCTCACCTCGCTCGACTATATCGTAACGCAGAACAAACATTTCGAGCGATATCGTAACGGCGATGCTATCCTAAACGACCGCTTCAATCGTATAATCGGATACATAAACGATGGATTGTGGCGATTGTCAATATTTGCGAATAAAACAAACAGCAATTTAAATTTGGCCAACGAGCCGAACATTGTTATTAAAACCAATAATATAAAATATATTCTTACTCCGTATAAAACAGCCGAACGGCCACGCGACAACAGTAGTGACGATGATGAAGAGGCACGCAATGAAAATAAAATGTTAAAATATCGCCGTGTAAAACCACGCAAACGTCGATCTCTTCAACGATCGGGTAGCGATAAAATTAACAATCCCAACAATAATACAACGTCGTCGAATGCCGATGCGATTTTGGTTGGTGAATCGGATTTAACGGAATACTGCTGCCAGGATCCACAACACGATGATAAGATGTCGAATAGTTCGAACAATGTTATTGTCAAAATGTTAAGTTCGGTTGAAACGTTGGCCGTTATCTGCATGAATCGGGGCGATTTTACAACGGTGCGGCAAATTATTAAGGTAAGTGGTATAGAACCTATATGTTATCGGTTATGTTACTGTTGAACAAATCGAATAAGTTGATTGTTTCCTCTGCATGGTATCGTATCTCTTGATCTTGAGGCCAAAATGGATACACAATTTTAACGAGCACAAATATTAAAACAGAAATAGCAAATATCATTTTATAGGTTAAGAATGGTGTATAATCGCTTGGAAAAAACAACTAATAATGATATTCCGTACTGTTTATCGATGTTGACTTGATTCATCAAAGTTTGATTGATGTACTTGCCTTGTTAATACAATCTATTCATTTTTCAACCCCATGCTTTTTTTCTTTAAATCTAAATTAAAACTTAGTTTCTTTAAAATTTTTATGCATAATCAACAAAACAGAATACAAAATTACATTTTTAAACTAGTTATTATCGTATTGAGTAGCAAACCCCAGAACAGCAAAATCTTTATATTGGCCCCACTTTGGGCGCCAATTGTTGTATATAGTTAAATATATTTGTTTTGTATAATTTTTCAGAGATTTAAAATGGAATCAACACTGCTCACAAATGAAATATATCTAAATGATCATTTTGTACAGACTAAATTAAAATTGGCAGAAGTATTTAAAAAATACGATGAGCAAGATTTGTCAAATTCTATAATCCAAACGAGTAGTAGTACAGCTCGAAGAATACAAGATCAGGCGGTTATGTTGAACAATAGTCCGCCAGGACAGTCTACAATACAAATAATTAAAAATGCTGCCGCAATCGGGCTCGAAGTGACAAAAATAACGAATATATTGGAGAATTTCATAAACTTGCATCGCATTTCACAGTCGTCGGATATAGTCGACTTATTCGCAAAACATTGTAATAGTTACTCGTTTTTACGCTACTATACCGGTGATCGATTGCAAATAACGTATATAATCGATATTATGCTTGGCCTGTCGACTAGCTACGATATTTGCTTAATACTCTACAATCTAATAAACAAGTACTACAATAGAAGTGTTTGTGATAACGATTCGAATGACAATAAAATTGGTCGATTTAACAATATCGGATACTATCCGTTTATTAAACGAATTATTGAAAATTTGAGTGTGTATAAAAAATATCGGCCAAACGATAATGTAACAGTTGAACAATTATTGCTTCGCGAGGTGTACTCATTTGATTTGGCAACGCTCGAAAATCAACTAGAGACTGAATGTTTTATTAGAGCGAATAATAATTGTGATAATAGTAATGTGCTGACATTAAATAGTAATTCGTATACTTTGTTGTCGAAAATAAGTTCGTTTTATAGTCATGCTATGAAATTAGTCCGTTGGTTTGGAGATGAGCGCCCATTAGATTTGGATGAATTATTGGCGATCGATTTTAATCGGAAAATTGGTGAGATTATATTTGTCCATAATGTTGAGGTGGAAAAAATTGAAGAGATTGTAAGTCTGATGAATTTTAATTTAATTTATGTGATCGCGATTAATTGTGTCGATCGCATCGAAATTAATATGCAAGAGGACGTCGATTTTGTCGATCTGACTAATCGCTTGTGTGAGGATCAGTTTTGTGAACGAAACATAGATGAGTTGTATGAGCTTAGCGATCCAAAAATTCTAAACTATATAAGCAATAAAAATATGCTAATCTCGTATTTATTGTCGAATATATTCGGCGTCGTTTCGAATGACGAGGTGATCGTACACAATTCGCATTTATTTGAAAATTTTACTCAATTAAAAACGATTTGCACACTATCGCGACTATTTCGCGGCGAAAACAAATATCTAACAGTATTAAATTGGGATAGTATTAGTTTTAAAAAGATTGTGTCGAAATTTTTACTCGATCCCACGATCGAGCTGCGTGTAAAATTAAAAGTTTTACAAAATTTAAAGCAATTCCGCGAACAAAACAATTTAATTGATATTATTGTGGCGAAATTGATCGAGCAAGATCCGCGCACAAATTTTCCACTCATCGAAAAAGTGACAAATCTTAATAATAAATGTGATATTCTTATAAAAAATATTTATCAAATCGAAGATATAAATTTAATTAATAATTGTGTGAATTTAATTCGATACGATCGACATCTGAAAGAATTAGATCAAGATTTGAAAACGAAAATGAATCAATTTTCGATTCGAATTAATATTTATAATAAAATAAGTGTCGGATTGAATATGAATTGGAAAACGGTGTCTGATTTGTCGGAGTCTCAACCCGAAACGATCATCGAGAAATTGCTGATCAAAAATAGTTTTGAGCTACTACTCGAATGGTGCACAATCCATATGTTAACCAACTATGCGCTAAAATTCAAAAAAATAATTGGTCTATTATCAGTGAAGCTTTTCGAGTATAACTACAATAACGATCATGATCTGCACAATGTGAACAATTTGTTGAAAATAATTGAGCACCTTCCAGCCGATATAATTCTCAAGTTCTATAAAAAGAATTTGCTCAAAATCAAAAACATTTACATTATAAACTATTTGCTTGAATACCTAAAAGTGAACGATCGTTACTTCAATGATTACGACTATAGCAATATAATCATTTCGCTCAATATTTTTGAAATGTTGCTCAATTTGAACTACAGCAATATAAATAATCTATTCTTGCTATTTAACTCGCCCCTGCTAATTATCGAACAATTTTTAATGAATTCAAAATTCGATCTGCTACAAAAAGTGATTGTCGCGGCTCGGCAAAAAATCCCGCCAACTGCGAAGTGTAAAATATGCGATTCGAATGTTAATAATTTCGGCTACGACATAATTCAATATTATCGCAAGAATATGACGAGCGGAAGTGTAGACGGATTGCACGAAAATATCGACTATATACACACAAACGTCCTTACCAACGAATGTATTGATCTGCTGTTGCGAATTTATGCTACAAAATCACTCGATTTTCGTATCACAATCGATAACAATAGTTCGCTAACCGATTTGCTCTCTAACTCGTTGTCACAATCGTTGCTGAGTATTGATTCAGTTTCCGGTGAGAGATTTGTTATGCCAAAAACTCCACCGCCGAAGGAGCAGTGGATCAGCGATAACGAAACATCATTATGTATGTGCTGTAAACGATCGATATTTACGTTGCTTACACGACGACACCACTGTCGGCGATGTGGACGCGTTGTTTGTCATTCGTGTTCGATAAGTCGTATGAAGATACCGAATATGTATGACAATATATTTGTTCGGTTTTGTGACGATTGCTATAGACAAACTGAGCTGGAAAATATTGCCGTCCTGGAAAATCCCGACATCTCATTTAAAGATGACAACACCGATGAAGATAATGGAAAATTGAATAAATTTCAATTTTGGGAATTGTATGGAAATTTAAAACACGACAACATTGTGCGAGAAGAGTTTAGTTATGAATTTGCACCGAGTGTGCCGCTCTGCTTGTCGATCCTTTCGAATCATATCAAGTCGAACGAATACTCACAATTTTTGTTGCATCATTGTCGCAAATTTGAATCACTATTGCGACCAATCCATAACGGATATACAAATCCCGAGATCGACTATATATTCGTAACGCGACTACTTCATTGTTTGGCCTTGGCGGCGAAAGTATATGGTAGTGAATCGTCAATCGAATGCAACGAAATGATCGACCATGTCGAGGTGCTTTTAACAATCGTTCAAAATGATTGCCAATATTTACTGCCCATGGAACCGTTGAACAGTACAAGCATTAGAAAGCTGTGCGATAATTTAGTGGTTGCGGAAAAATGGAATTTAGCGCTCGAATTATCGCTCAAGTGTGGACTTACCAACACAGGTGTGATGGCGGCATGGGGTATATCCTGTCTCCGATCCGGTTGTTATGAGACGGCTCGCGAAAAGTTTACACATTGCATGGTCCGCCTGGCCGTGGACGAGAACAACTCAAAAATCATAAATATTATTGATACGGAACCAGTCACCAACATTGCCAAACTCTTGGATAATTTGGACGAGCATATTACTATTGTAAAACGACCTCAAAAAAGCCCACCACTTCTATACGAGATCGTTAAAATCATGGAACAAAACTATCGATCATCGAATTTTATGTCAGCCACTACCCTCGAACGTGCCAAATCTACAATCAATTCGAATGCATCGCTTAAGTCACAACAACTCAATAAACGTGACTACAATATTTCAAGCTTCGAGCCCGCTATAAATATTATAAACACCATCGAAACGCTTAAACAAACGGCCCAAGGAAATTATGTGAGCACAGTCAAAATGTCGAAAGGCAAACCGATCCCGGAAAGTAGTGCAAATATCAGGCTATCACGCTTCTACGAAGAGGCCATGTATTATCTCACCACGTATGGATCGCACACTGATATCATAAAATTTTTGATCAAGCACAAACAGCTAAACTCGGCCCTAACCTATATACTCGTCCAAAAATGTGATCCTGAAATTTTCATCGCCACAATATTTGCGACCCATCTCAAATCTGGCCAGATGCCACGAATCATAAAACTAATGATCGAATACAGTGATACACTACTGATTTGGCGCGACTACATCATAAAAACGTGCCGCTATCTCGAATCAAAGGGCATGCTGAACTCGTTGTATCAAATCCAGATACTACTCAACGATCCCGTACGGGCGAGTATGACGTGTGTAAAATTCTTCTCGATGAATTGCCAAACGTTCAAAGATCTAAAAAATAATTTGCATCACTTGAATAATGCACAAAAGCATTTGCAAACCGAGTTGGAATTGTGCCAGTGGGTCGAAATCAAAACGAATACTGCGGGAGCGATGAGTACGAGTACAAGTATGTCGAGTAGCGCCAGTGGAAGTAAATCAGGTGGTGATGTTACGTTTATTATGAAGCTCGACTCGAAGACACTCAACAATCATATCAATACGATTTTACGACAGATCGAAATTACGAAATTTTTGTTCGGGTGTGAAAATGGTGGCATTAACATTATCAAGGTGCTGTCGACTATTTTCATGGATTATAATTATGGTGTGGCCGAGATACCAACCTTGTTCAATTCGGTACAGGATAAAATACAACTCTGTGTTCTGGCACTGGTGTGCGGGAAGAATATCGAGGAGGGGTTCGGACTTGTGTATCGGTGAGTAAATCTGTTTGAATCTCGTCAGTCTCTGATAACTTATAAATTTTTGTCCCATCTCTAGCATAATTCAAGATTTCAATTTGAATAGCAACAAAATATATGCCATCACAGCCCGTTATCTAGCTGGCAATAATCGCATCCTAGAAGTGGAAAAATTGATCGACTGCATGAAAAGCAACAACGGAACTGATACCCTAAACTGTGACGAAATCATTGCTCTCTCAATTCAAATTGCGGTCGATACGTACGGAATGCAAATTAAATCTTCGTTCGATAACCTGATGAAGCTTATTGTCGATAAATCTGTTAAAATCAATTGTCATATCGTGTGCGGCCAACTGAAAACAGCTTATCTGCTTGCGGTTCAATCCAATCGGTTGAACGATATTAAAAGAATTCGGAAACAGGCTGAACAAACAAACCAAAGTTATATCGTTAAACTATGCGAAAAGAAATTAAATAGTGTTAAAATGTGATTAATTTGTATATAATAAATGTATTTAAAAATAAAATTTATGTAATTTAAAAGTATGATTGACCCGGTTAAACCGGTTGCTTTTTAATGTCGTGTAATTTTAATATCGGACAATAGATGTCATACGAGTTGGTAAAAATTTGTTTTTTTTTTTGTCGATTAAAATGTCAAAGTGTCAGCCATCTTGCTTTATTTATAATCGTAAGGATAGGAAAGGCATTCGACCAAAAGTATTTCAACAGTTTTATAAAAGATTATAAATCAATTTAGGTAAATTACCAACGATTTGCTGTTCTTTGATATATAAGTAAATAACCGGTGCATAAAATTAATTCAATTCGTATACTTTTAGGAAGGTTTAATACGTTAGGATTATGTCGCCATCGGCCGACTCGGATAAGGATAAAAAGCGCGGTAGAGGACGCGAACGGGAGCGAAAGAAACGAGGAAGTCGATCAAGCAGCAGCGACAGTAGTGCTAGGTAATTATCTTAATTTTAGTTGCTTATATATACATAACCTATAAATGGTATTATCAGCTCTTCAGATTCCAGCTCATCGAGATCATCGTCTGAATCCCGATCCAGTTCAAGCAGCTCATCATCGTCCAGCTCCAGTTCATCGTCATCTTCATCAAGTGGTGATCGTCGCAATAAACGCAAATCCGTATCGCATTCAAAGAGTCCAATCAAAGATTCGTCAAGTATACGCGACAAAGAACGCAAAGATTCACGGGGTCGTTCCCGCGACAACAAATCGAGACGTAGTGTCGATCGTGAAAAGGAGAAAGATAATCGCAAATCATTGGATCGATCGCGAGATCGTGCCCGATCCAAATCTAGTTCACCACGACGCCGAAAGAAGGAACGTTCGGTTACACCACGGCCAACTCGCATTCACATTGGCCGACTAACTCGTAACGTAACTCGAGACCATGTCTATGAAATATTTAGCGTTTACGGTGAGGTGAAACATGTCGAATTTCCACTCGATCGTCTACATCCCAATGGCCGAGGATTTTCATATCTCGAGTATGCAAATCCGGACGATGCTGAAAATGCAATGAAACACATGGATGGAGGACAAATTGATGGACAAGAAATAACATGTGCCCCAGTTTTGTTACCAAAACAGAGGCCGCCAATGCGACGTTTGTCACCACCTCCAATGCGGATGAATAATCGGCCACCACCTCGTTGGAGGTCACCGCCACGATTCAGGCGCAGATCTCCACCACGTCGCAGTAGTCCGAGACGTCGTCAAAGGTCTCGCAGTCCTATTCGTCGTCGGAGACACAGCAATAGCTCGGACAGTTCACGATAAGTGTGTATTTTTTAATTTAATGTTTGAACGATGGTGTCGCTACAGTAAAGTAAAATATTTCCCGATCACACATTGTTGAGTGGAAATTCAAAAACTTAAAAAAATTATTTTCTTTTTGAATGTTTGCAAATCTTTCGCGAAATGACTATAAATCTATTCATTTCATTAATCATAATAAAAGCATTAAAATGAATAAAACAAATAAATTGGTATTTTTGATCGGGCCATGGTGTGATGGGCAAAAACCACTCAATTTTGAGTGAAATAAAAGGACTCAAATTTAGAGTGAATATTTCGTAAATTTTATTTTTTTTTATTACATTGATGAAAATACATTCATAATTGAAAGATAAAAGCATTAAAAAATCATAATAAAAAGACAGATTTTTGTTTCTTATTTACTGATGCTCAAAGACGACAGGGAGGAGAAAAGGGGTCCAAACACAAACCAACGAATAGTAGAAGATAAATTTGAGTGTAAATATATATGAGGGGGGCTTTGCATTTTTTTATTATGCCTTCTCGATTAGTCCCCGCGACTTGAGGGCAAATTCTCGTATTTGCGACTGGATCAATCGTTTGTTCACCTTTTCACGTATTATCGCCTTCATGAATGCCTGTTTCTCGTCCAGAGTCGTGTTGCCATTCGGAAAATTTGGTGTTTCTAATACTTTGAGCCATGCAATCAATTCGCTTGGATATTTTTTGTTGATCGCTAGAAAAATATCAGCGAATAGATCCACCTGTGATCGTGGCGTTATCTCGCTAATGCAGAGAATTGTCGTCCGGATCAAATTTTCACCATATTCGAGCACCGTGCTCGTCATATTCGGATAATTACGTGACTGGATAATAAAATGAGATATAAATGCGATTGCATACTTGACTGGCCCATTTTCGGGCAGCGTGATCGCAATCGAAGCATACATCATCAGCTTTTTACAATCGATATTCGTTTCTTGATAAATGTTTGGAAGTTTTTTTAAAATTTGAGCATGAAACGAGTAGAAGGATTCGACAACGTCCGAAATTTCGGAGAACTGTGTTTTGTCGGTTTGATCGAACCGTTTGAAAATCTCGTCGACAATACTGTAGAAAAGGTTTTGCATTGTTTGTTTGAATTGATCCTGCTTGTAGAAAACACGGATACAAATTCGGGCGATATCCATCGCCTTCGGAGGACACTTGGTCCGAAACATACTTAAAATTAGGTAGCAAATATCAGGTAACATGGGCGTAACATCATTCAGTAGATTCAACACAGCGTAACGAACAGCATTACAGAGTTCCTCGATAACTTTTTCGTCGTTAATAAAAATGTCACAGATTTTCTTGAAGATCGGCATCGTTTTCTCCATCACGATGAGAACGGGTTGAATTTGGTTGTTCGAGGAGTTAGATGAATTGGACGATGCCTGTTCGGGATTCTCCTCGTCCGTATTCGTATTGAGAGACGAGAACAGCGTTGAAATCATCTTCAGACAATACTGAATTCGTATACGAGACGATTCGGTTATGTTGCCAGCTTCGGCAATCATATACATTTCCTTGAAGCACGGCGAAACCATCGAATCCAAACATATCGCTATTTTATCGGCGGGCAGCATACTCATTAGTTTACCGACACTATACATCAGACGTATTGTTTCGGCCGATTTAAGCTGTCCACCGTTGAGCAATTGTTGGCATGCATCTAGCAACGGTTCAGCGTACTCCTTCATCTGTTTTTGGCACTCGCGAGTCAAATCTTTTAATCCCAGCGTAGCTTGAGATGCTTTTGACGAATTTAATCCTTTCACCAGCAATTCAATCGCCAGCCGAATATAACTCGGATTTTCCTTAAACCATTCGGAATAAGCTCCAATCACTTCGAGCGCTGTACCCAACACTTTCGAATTTAATTTCTTGTATGGAAGCTCAGCTAAAATCTCGATAAATTTTGGAAGATATTTCGACTCGGACGCGTCCAAGTGTTCGGCAATTGCATGAAATGAGAATATGCTTGCCTCCAGTTTTGGCCACTCGTTCATATCGTTTTGGATAAAGTGCAACGCCTCTTCGAACAGTAGCGAGAATATTCCTAAAATTTCATCACCCAGCACTTCGTAGCAGTAAATTAATGTGTCGGCTATATCTTGTCGATAGCAACGAAACGATTCCATATCATCGAGACTCCAACGTTCCAATTGTATTTCGTTCGGATGCTGCGATTTTCTAACTAAAATTTTTGTCAGGTGTGTATACAGCGGCTTGATTAGTATTAGATATTGTGTCCGTTGTTCAGCACTTCCCATCGATAGGATTTCGTCTTGTAGCATGTACCAAAATCCCATGGCCAATGTACTGCACGACTCTTCGACGGGATATATACCGGGCTTATCGGTACACTCGAGCACTATTTGAATTAATCGCATATACAGTGATTTATGATCTTCACTTTCTGTTGCCAAACCGGCCAACAATAGCCGAGAGTGACATTCAATCGACGATATAATCAAATTATAGATTCCAACCGCTATGTCTTCATTGAAATTATTCTCCTTCCATTCGGCCTGTGTGATCTGGGTGAGAGAATCGAGACACATTTTCATCAATTGCAGAGCGGAATTAGAATAACGATGGGCATCCGGTTGCACCATTATCGTGTGCAACGTTTCGAGACACACGTCCGATAGTTCATTAGCCTCTGCGGACATACAACCATCGCTCTCTATACTATGCCAATAGCATTTGTTTATTAATTTGAGTAGTGAATTGACTATAAATTGACACCCGTCGAGTGGGATTCCACAGTTTTTAATCCAGGCTGCAACACATTTAACCGCTTTAAGCACTGTGGTCATGTCATCGCCAGTTAAATTTAAATTCGTTTCGGCAATTATATACTCGTTTACGGTGTTTATAACAAATGGGGCTCGTGTATTTATCTCCATTTGCATATTGACTCGAGCCACCGATGTGAATATAGCATTGGCCTCTTCGGGAATACCGCACAGTATCTCCATCATAATCCACATTTGAGCATTTTCGTTTAGATTTGGAATTTGTTGATTTTTAAACGTATTCACTACATCTTCAATAGCTGTTGGCCATTCGGAAAGCATATGCACTATAAATGCGCTTAACTGTAACGAAATGTGGGTTAAAATTCATCTCGATAATCATCGATTGTGGGCACTCACCGAAATACATAAACGATCCAACACTAGTTTGGGACCATTACCAAAGTTTACAATAGTTTCTAGTAATTTCTGTTTTAATTCTTCGTGCGCTTCTTTTGGTATCTCATGCCAGAATTTCATCAATTTTGAGTGCAGCGTTGTTGCACCGAAGAACTGGACTTCACATGGCTGGAACGGAATGGAACATTAATTTACTTGTAAAATGTGGCGCAATATATATACAACATACCTTTCCCGGTTGCATTAGTTCCCATGCAAATCGCCACGCTTGTGGACTACACTGTGCCTGTGTCAACCATTCGTGGGCAGCTGCCTGCTGGGGCGCCTCCGATCGATAAAATAAAATCACAGACTCTTCTAAAGCACGTATATCAATATCCATTTTGTATTTATTTATATAAATATATATTTAAACTAAACTAACATTTTTATTACACAATTATTTAATAATATTTCCGCTTTTCTTCTATTTTCAAGGGAAAATTATTTAGTTTTTTCGGTTCTCTGAACTGCGCGACACTTTACAAATTGGTTTGGTAGTTTGACAGCCGACCATTAAATTACAACAAAAAATATAGGATTTTGACAGGTGAGGTGAATAAAAATATGTTTTTATACTTATTGGTGAATAAAAAAAACTAGTTTAACCCCTTAATTATACATTTTTTATTACAAATCTATACAATATTATTTAATTTCCTGTGCCAAACACTGTTCCGCCACACGTTCCAAATCGTCTAGGCTATATTGTTTTATTCTCGCTTCGAAATCGAGCATAAATTCTTTCGCCAATCGTTCCGACTGTACTTCGTCGTAGTACTTTTTGAAGTATTTGACCATTGTGTCGTGCAGCGATTCTGGCTTTTTAACGACCAGAATAAGTTTGGAACCATCTTTGACATTCGGATAGAAGCCGATTGTTTTGTTGTCGAGCAGTGTTCGCCCATTGTACACTAGTTTTTGGTGTGCAATCGGTATGTTCATCAGGATTTCAATGTTCTGCTTGACTCGGGCGATTGTTGTGGTGTCCTGAACCTACAAAACAAAAATAAACTGTATCGATATATTTTATAACGTTGGTCGTACGTACATCGATATGGCACTCATCACCTTTGAGCACTTTTATGGTTAATTTCATTTTGTTAAGGGTTTGAAGCACTACCGTTTGGATGAAAATGTTGACACTTCGTTTGACACTTTGACAGTGACGAAATGATCCAGTGCTTCTCAAACGTAATGGTGAATATATAAATTCACCAAAACAGTGCAACCAAAAACGCGAATTGTGTTCGCAACCAGTTTTCGACCATTCCCAGTACGTAATTGGTTTAAAAAATCAACCATCAAAAATCAAAAACAGTAGATTTTGAAGAAACAACTCGAGTGTGTGTATAAAAAAAAATAAAAAAAAAGTTTTTTTTATTTATTTTTTTATAATCCCTAGTTAAATAAATTAATAATTGGTTTGAAATTATTATTAAAATACTCGACTAAATGGTTAAAAGATAAATAAAATTATGTGTTTGTTTAGAATAAAAAATCGTTCAAATTGTTAAAAAATTGCTTTGGATGTGTATTTTATATAAGACGAGTACATAGCAGATAAAATAAATAGATGATAAAATAGCGGTGCGTATGTTTTCTGTTCGTTTCGCTATCCAAAAAAAAAATAATTTTCTCGTTGTATTAAATAAATTAAAAAAAAAAAAATTATGTTAATTTATTTGGTTCTGCCATGTCAGCTTTTCGCCGTATAACAAAAACATGTCAGAATGTCAACTATTTATAGTAGTTTTCAGTTTTAATATCAAGTGATTTGTTTTTCTTTTGTATATTTTTTTTTCTGGTTTAAAATTAAAATCAAATAAATTGTATATTTTTAATACATCTATATATATGAATTTATATAATTTTTATAGAGTGCTAGTGTAATATAATAATAAAAAAAAATATATAATCTGTGAACCCAACACACAATATAGAGCAACACACACTGTAATAGTACACACAACAATCATGGATAATACAGAGAATGGTGATAATACGAGTAATAACAGTGAGGTAAGTGCATTAACATTTTAATCATTACAATGTACATATTTATTATTATTATATATCGTGAAATTATTTATTATACACATTGATATATTGTGGCAGTGCGATTTTATTCGTCTGTTGCCGTCATGACATTATTTAATATGAGAGAGATCTTGCATTGCGTTATGTTTTGATGACGCAATTTGTAATGCCGGTTATATACTTTTTTTTTGTTTGTTTTCGGTTATTATCCAATTGGAATTTGTGGTTGGATAATTTCCCGGTTATAGTGTATATGTGTGTTTGTTTATATTATTGACATAGTGGTTGTGTTTAGTACATTATATATATTTGGGGGGACTTAAGTACACTTTTTTTATTAGAAACTATCTCGTTGAAGGTCATTCTATATGAAAACTTTTTCGACATGCTTTCTAGAAATTTTTTTCTTTTTTCATTTGAGCCGAAGCATTACCAACTCTTTACCACGTTTTCTTGTAATGACCTACCCTAACCGTATGCCAAAGATGAATCGTGCCACTAATTAGGTTTTGTGATGAGACATCAGCGAACTTTTCACTTTCCAACAGGTGGTTTTCCTTTATGAAATGGCTGCACCATTCTAAGCGTAATCGCTGTCCTTCGTTTGCATTTGTATTAAATGCCTTATCTTGTGTTTATAATCCCTGATCTAGTTCATCTCTTGTTTCATACATAAACCAATGCCAAAATAGGTCGTTCCACCACTTATCGGAAGTTACTCGTTTATCAATAATTGGCTTAATTGACTTTACGAAACATAAAGTGTTCAAGTAGGCCTCACGGAATATGATCTAGTAGAAAATGTTCTGTAAGGGGATCGATGAGCTACCTTTAGCAGCCAGACTCCGAAAGATCTGAAGGAGTACAGTAACAGAAACGAGAGGAATCTGTTACTGAACTCCTTGAGATCCTCGTTTCATGTTTTTCAGTGACATCGAGTTAGACGGACTACAGTGATCTATTTAATTAGGTGAATTTTGTATCTGATGGGCGATAAACTCATTCAAACTATTTAAATCTTCTTTTTAAACTGATTTGCCAGTTGCACCTTAAATTACTTCTCTTGTAAACATCTCTTGTAATAACTCGTCTCTAAGATTGAGAGATCAATCACGGAAAGGAAAAATGCTCTTTGTGTCTTTATTGACGTTGAGAGAGCTTTTCAGCAACAACGGATTGTCAATTCGACGAAACCCTATCAGATTGAAACCAAAGATTCCCTTGGTCACCTATGCCGTCATGGTATGATGGCCAAAGACTAATATGTTAACTGAGTGAAGTTTACTCTATAAAGCGCAGCAGCTTGTATTAGTATTATTGGATCAAACAGAACGCTGCTTTGACTTCAATGAAAATGAAATTTGATAGAAAATCAAGGAATCTTTTTAGTGGGTAATCTAAAAATTTCAAGACCGCCTATCCACTAGAATGCCTTCCAGCCAGTACAGAATTGCATAAATCTTTTAATGTTGTATTTCCTGATCGAAATGAGTCGAGTCGAGCAGGACCTTAATTCAAATACGGTCTTTACTTTAAAGATATTGATGATAGGGCATAGATAGATTGACTTTGGACCACAATCTGGTCCTATTCAAGCTCCTGGAGAGTCGATATACTCGATAAATAAAACGGGCTTTATAGACCATTGCAGTGTGCGGCTATTTTACAAAGCTAGGAGATATCAGATAGATCCGTACCCCGTAGAGTCAACGTCAAAGTTAATTTTTACCGCCCAACAGGTGGTTCTTCTTTAAGAAATGCACCATTCTCAGCGTAATCGTTTTCATCCACGATATAACGAATTTGCATTGCATGCCTACTCTCGTGACTTGTCTGATCTCGTTCATCTGTCGTTCAATTGTACAACTCCCTATAAATTAGATTTTTGGTGTTATTCTCAAGTTTGAGTGACTGCGTGCAACCTTTGACTCTCTAGATTGCATACGTTGACCGAAGTACTAAGATACACTCAGTCTCACATTACTTGTACTTTCACTCTGAAGTTCAATAATTTCATGAAGTCTCTTGTGTATTTGGTTTTTGTAAAGTTTACCCCAAATAGGTAACGTAAATTTCGGGCAGGTGCTTTTATGGCTCTAATTAATTCGTCCTTATTCTCGAACTACCTCCCATTATGTTCAAGTGCGGTGAATAAGGTGGCCAGGACAATAATACTACATTCTGAATGCACACTTTGATTATCCTTGCAGTATGAATAGGAGTGTTGTCCTTTTGAAAATTCAAGGCTGTTCATAATGAGTAAGCTAAATTTTCGCTCGTTCCCAAACGATCATGAAAATATAAGTTATATCCTGGCTAGTCTATTAATTATTATGTTTTCATCAAAAAAGACAACCTTATGCCCTTCTTGTCCCATTTAGCATGTTGCTTTGCAAAGTAAAAACGCTGAATTATGCCATAGACGGTTGATATGCTGTCCATATCACTGCTTTTAGCCCTTATTTAACTAACCGATAGAGTCGAATTTGAAACTTCTCTAGGAATGGCTTATCGGGCGTTGACTGTTGTAGCCATGCTTGTTTTTCTAATTTGGTGGATGCTATAACTCCTTTATACAGAAACAATACAAGAACTCATAGCAAGAACAGTTCTATTTTTATTGTATATTTCCCTCTCCTCTTAAACTTGTACAAAAATCGTACTAGTAACTTCGCCATGCTCGCAGCCAGTTGTCACTGTCTACGCAGTTGGTTCTGGCCGATAGAGTCCATCAAATTATTATAAAGTGATTGAAAGCCGGCATACACATTCGATTATCGACTGCTTGCCAGTCTCAACACAGGTTTTGCGTTTGACGTCCATTGAGATATCTAACTACAAGATTACCAAGGCCATCTTTAGCAAGCGCTCCATGTTACGTTGTTGGTATCCGATTTTATTTTTTACTGTTTCATTTTAACACGACGAACAACAAATTCTGGTCTGGGTTAAAACTATATATGGTATTACGAAAACTGCATGCCTCAAAAGTTTTTCGGTATTCAATCTGGTGTTCGAGAAGCTCTTCCAAACAAATCCGGTGAATAAGGCTGTGAATCTTTCTTATTACTATTTCGTTGACGACTGGCCATTATCACTCTGCCAAATTGAATGAGTTTACATAAACAAAATCCGTTGAAAACTATTGATACACCCTGCAGTATCATCGATTTTAATGTTTGCTGTAGTTCTAGGAAGAAATGTTGGGTATTTTGGTTTTCGGCGAAATTATATTGTTGGATTGTTTGTCTCCTCCTTAATGATTGTTTATATAATTTTTTTAATTATTTCAGTTATCCAATAAGTTTATAAATTTTATAATCCTATGGTTACGTAATATATTTTGTTCAAGATTTCTTAGTAGCGAGATGGGTAACTGTTTTAGAATTTTGTTTCCCATTTCATTGCTATCAAAAAGATTTTTTTGTTCTGCGATACAGCGTTTGACAAATGTAGTGTATAGGAAGGAGACGCACACGTCTGTTAATTAATTGTATAAGTAAATTAGAGCTTACCTCAATCAACGCTCAAGGCACTCTCAACCCGGTCCTAACATGAGTGTTCAATCCAGGATGTACGGCTATTGGTTGCAGACATAGTTCCATGCCAGCCTATAGAAGATAAATCAGCCATGAATAGTTATAACAATCAACTTGTGGCATACATAACTAATATTTTGATCAGTAAATACTTTTATCAACAGTTCTGTTCTGTATATTAATATTTTTCAATTGAAACAAAGTTTACATTTACACCCTTATCATCGGATTTACGATAACGCATGAATGTTTTAAGTAGAAATTACATTAAATATCTACGAATAGATCCAAACTCGAAATTTAGCATGAGGTGTGTTGATTGACTAGCTAGCTCTGTCTGTCTTTCGATTTCTATCTTTATTCTTTGTTTTGGCGCTCAAGACTCTTCCAATTTTTTCGCGGTTCGCTTATTTACGTCCTACTTTACGCCTTTAAGGACGTTCGGTTATAGGTCTGATTTATATAGAACCATATGTACATAGCTCCATGTCAGTGTTCAGTCACACCACCGATCGTAACCAGATGGTAAAAAAATCCCTTTTGTATCCTACCCCTATCTGGATTCGAAACCTGGTACCTCCCGCTCCAATTGCCGCAGCTGTAACTACTGTACCACTGTGTTGGTCGGTGAAGCTAACTCTTAAGCGTAAAAAATTAACTGTCAAACTGTTACCGAAAAATTGAAAATCACTTCTGAAATTGACTTCAGAGAATTGTGTGTTAAATAAAAAAAATTATTGGAATTACTATTCGTGACGAAGTGTTATGATTAAATGTAAAACAGAATGTCTAGACGAAAATCAATTTTTGTTTGAATCATTGTTTTTATCTAGTTGTTTACAAAACTAGAAGACGGGTTGCTGACCATTATGAATATAGAAAGCGTTTTTTCGATAACACTTTGATCCCTTCTAATAGAAAGATTGGTAAGCTACAGCTCTTGTTTTAAAGAATAGTTAAAGAAGGCCGAAAGTGTTCTGGGACTCAATGGCACTAGGTTGGCCCATTCTATTGAACCCACACTTCAACACAATACTTACACTTCAAAAACACCTAATCGTGATTCGGTCATCATCTCTTACTTTCCAAGTTGTGCAATTATCAACTCTATTTTTGACTGAGCTTTAATGTTCCTTTGTATTGTATAAATCGTGGTGAATTTCCTACTGAATTACAGCGTATGAGTTTCGACTCATTGGGCATCACTAACTCAAACTATTCTAATCATGTTTTGCTTTTGGCATAGATTGTCCTGCTGGACTTTCATCGTTCTTGAACAGAATCGTAGGATCAGTGGTAAGTATTTATCTGTTTTCCTACTAAGAAACATGCAACAAGCTTACAGAGTTACCAGATCTGGTAAAACTGCGCTTCATGACCTTGTTATAAGGATTAAATTATCCCATTTCAATAGGGAGTCATTGTGGGCACATTCATGCCTAAAGTTTTATATCTTTCTATTGAGGTATGCACGAATTTTATCATTGTCCAAACCATCGTTTCATGAGTTCAATCCAAGCTTCGGTTTCATATTGCTGTAGCCAAACTAGATGGTTTTTCAGTCTATGTTAAAGTTTCTAACGGTTGTGCTCAGGGAGGTACACCCTCATCTCTCTTGTGACTCTTCTGAGTTTGTTAATTTACCGATTGGCTTTCAATTCTATATGACACACCACTTGCACTACACATTTGAGCTATTAGATCTGATATATAAAAAAAACAATATACGCTGATCTGTTTGTTGCAAGTGGATGTAATTTTCGAAGGTTTCCATCTGTTAGAAAATAATCCTCTATATAAGTTATGACAAATTAAAGAATAGCTAACACGGATAAATAAATAGATTATTGTCATTTTTATAATAAAGCTAGAATTCCATCCGGATTGGATTCTTAATTTCTCTGATTCATTAGTTAAATTGATCATTGCCATAATTGAAATTTCTTTAGGATGCCGAGTCTTTTAAGTGCTTTGATGTTCAAATTTTGCTTTATTTTAGGAAAGCATCAACATTGACTGATATTCTTCTTAGGAACGATTGAATTCGTTTGCATTTATCTTTGATTGTTTCTGTCACTATCTGTTTTGGGACTAGCTAGTCTGACTAAAGTTCGATTTCATTGGATACCCAGTCACATGGGTATCAAAGAAAACACATTGGCTGACAAATTGTCCGTTCGGGTGCGGCTACCTCATTGTGGGATCTGAGCCAGTTTTAGGAGTGACGTTATTATCTCTTAAACGAGAAATTGACTATCACTTGGTGATCTGTACCAAAAGAGATGGGATAGCCTCATCTCCTGTCGACTTGGATAGTCTTATTTATATCAATAGACGCACTTTAAGGATCTTACTGGGCATTCTCACGAGGCATTACTCCCTGAATAATCATATGTTCTGAATGAAAATTCGGAATTTCGCAAACTGCGAACAGTGTGGAGAGGAGAAAAGGAAACTGTTAAGCACTTCTTGTGCTTCTGTTCTTCATATCCTTCCTATAGACTGCGCTGCTTCACATTTTCTGTTTGAGGATTAACAGACGACTTTGATGATACCGGATATTTAGAACTTCATTAGAAGAACAAACAAATTTCGGGACTGAGAGTGTACGTATGGGAAGGGATGTAATAATGAGACAACTGCTTTGGAGCTGAAGCACTCTTCATTGTTCTCTTAACGTCGTATTTTACAACGAACTTTTATATCTTTAAACCTTAAAGAAATTTAAATCGAAGAAGCAGTAATTAATATCCGGTTCAAATGGGTTACTGCCAACTCAATAACCACAACACTGATACAACATATAACATATAGTAAAAATAGTTAGCCATATCAGCTGTTCATTGTAATAAACATATATTTATCGAATTCATGTGATCTACATCGTCCACTATATACGAATTCAGTCATCATTTGTTGATGATTAATGCATCAGTTATTCAATTTCGTAACCAACTCTCCAAAGTAAAATATAATTTATTCAGCAACCACAATTAACAGTTTTAAGAACTTTTGAATCTTATTACACACATTACATTAGATTATACTTGATCTAATGTATCCACATAAGTTGATTATGTACTATATACGAGTGTGTATACAAATTGAAGAGTTCAAACTAGCGCTATTCATATGAGTTACGAGTACGAGTATATAGAAGTTGTTCTAACGCAAAAATGTGAGAATATATAACATCGTTGAGGCGAATATGTAAGCACAGCACACATAAACGAATATATTCGTTTAGAATCCGCAATCTATTTAGTTATTTTTATCGTGTGGTATACTATACTTGAGCACAAACAAAATTATAATACGCGGTAGTAATAAAAAATATATGTAATTGATAAAATTCGCGTACATCTACACAAATTTTTTTTATATACGAGTTATTGTATATAGAATTCTAATAATAAAGTACGAACAGTGTTTTTTGCTTTATTTTTAGGTTATATCTGTTTTTAATTATTTTCAACAACTATATAAAAAATATAAACACAATCAAATAAATGTAAATAATATGTCATATGTCTTAATTATTTTCTTGTTATTCAACGACGTTGCTATTCGATGAGGTGGTTATTTAATAATATCTATATAGTCAAGCCTTTGTAGGTCAGTTACGGATCCGAGACCATATAACGAATGAAATATCGTTTGTCTCTATCGCTGGTTTGGGGCCGAAGAACAAACCCAACTATTTTAGTTCTCTAGGCACTGCATTAAAGAAGGCGGAAATAATTCCAGAACTCAATGCCACTAGCGCCCATGGTTGAATACAGATTAACACCCAATCGTGATTGATGTTTGGTCATCACCCGTAAATCGAACCCAAAACTCCCGAATGATAGAGTTCTCTGTCACGAGAGCGACAGCTACATCAAGATGCAACGAACGATGAGTCGATGCAATGTAATGTTTATATAAAAAATTGTGACTTGTTGAAACAACCCATTAATAATAAACCAAATGCTCAATCAATTTGATCGTCTTGCTATAGTTGCTTAATTTGCATTTCAATGAGATACGTTATACATCAGTATATTTAAATTTAAAAATGATAATATTGTATAAAGCGATTTTATCCTTAAATCGCTGATCGATTGCAATAGAAATTCTTGAATTTTGCATTTAGTAATCGAATTGCGACATATTAGTGATTACAAGTTTATTTAAATCAATTCAAAGTATAATCAAGATATACGATAAATAGATAGAAATTCATAGACAAGTAAAGTCAAGGCTTCGGTTTATTGTATAGACGTAGTTCGAAATCGCTTCTAGAAAACTTAAAGGCTAAGAATCTTGACTAAACCCTTGTTTTTTAGACTTTAAGGGTGGAAACCTATTGTGTTAACGTCGATGCGGTACTCGATATATGGTGTGAATATATTTTGCCCTATTTAACGTTCCACATGTATCACAAGGTGTATTTGCAGAGATGTTCATTGAGGATACATCCTATGAAGAATTCACCATGGCCATGCAGAAATGAAAGAAAAATCGTTCTTTAGGAGTTGATTGCATTAAATCAGAGCTCTTGATATTCGGAGGGCTTACTTTGTGGAACCGCCTTTTCGACCTTGTTCGATTGTTATGACGAAATGAAGTTATACCTGAAGAATGGAAAGTGACCGCGTTATGCCTTTCATTCAAGAAGAGAGATCGCTTGAAATGCGAGAATTGACGCGGTATAGCTCTCCTTTGCACAACATACTAGTTACTATATCATACATTATCTTGCGAAGAATCACTCCACTGGCGGAGGAAATTATCGATGACTACCAAAGTTTCTGACTAAATCGATCGGTCTCTGATCAAGTATTTTCGCTACGGATGACGCCAAGCACTACGAAACATCTCGTGATGTACACCAGGTATTCCTCGATTTCAAGCAAGCCTACGACTCGATCAATCGAGAGAGACTATGGTTTACGGTTTAATATTAAGGAATGCCAAACAAATACGTACATCTGTGAAGAATAACAGTAACGTAGTCACAATGCTGTGTGAAAATTGAGAACAGGCTATCGAGAATTTTTGTAATTACTTCTGGTGTTCGCCAAAGAGATGTGTTGTCCCGATACTTTTTAAACTCATGTCGGAATACATCCTTCGTAGAAGTGAAACACCTCAAGACATTATCTTAGTCCAAAAATACTCCCATAAAATTAATTATTTTATCTTGTCTATAAAATCTAAGATACTGAAAAAGAATTGATAACTCTGAAGATTTGAACGGATATCAAGCAAAGACTTCTACTCAAAAGATCGTATAAGCTGAACCTCAGGTCTCAACATACATAGATTTGAACTATTTTATCTTTTTAACACTATTACATCTTACAACAATGGGAGGGTGAAGCTTTTACTATAACTCTGTGTGCAAATTAAAGACAACCTATGATTGTGTCACAAACTGTGCAAGCGGTAACTTCAATCAGATCTTAAATATTTCGTTCAATATAGCACCGCAATATGAAAGTTTTTTGTCTTTACACTGGATTACTCGTGACCCATTCGTATTTCTGAAATCTAATTATTTGGATAAACTGCCAGTAGAGTCTCTCCCCATTTTATTTGGATTCTGTCAAATCTTATAAAAAACCACCTTTATAAACCATACATCAAGCATTTCTGTATACTTACTTAATTATATTCGATTCCATACCAAAAATTATATCGACACATTCAGGTGATCGGGTCTGGAAATCGTGTTGAATCCTCTAGATACCATCACTAAGATACCCTAATTAACCATACGCTGGTAGTGTCCTTATTCGCTGCACCATTAAAGAAGGACTGGCTGATCTTAATCTGACAGTTTTTCTCTTTATATTAAAACGATATGATCAACTAATCCAGTTCTTTCAACTCAAACGATATTTATTGATCAGTATACGCTATAAAATTGGCCTGTCTAATTGTTAGTCCATACCATCATAAATCGGTTTCGATCGAAAGTCCCAGCTCTAAAACATAAATCCCATTAAATTTCTTATCCCGATTGGAATTAAACTAAGTAAGGGTCTATCTGTAGTATACATCCGTCAATGGATGTATGATCTAATATAAGATGAAAAGAATCGGATATGCAGCTATTCTTATAGAACAGTCAGTATTATATAGGTTGTGTTCAATCTGAAACTAAGCGAATTGTGCTTATACCCTTTCATATACTTTTCATGCGTTATGTGTTCCCCGAGACTTTTTTTATGGCTTTTATACTTGAATATCATTACTCCTTCAAACGTGTGGTAACCACTACTGAAATCAATTGTGTCTTGGTCTCGAAAACCAAAGATCAATTATTTGGTTTTGTTTATTGATCTTGAGACCAACGGAAGCTGAACACCGTTCCAGTAGATCAAATATCTCTTTCACTCCGTTTCCATTTAATCCAATCACGCACAGATATCATCTGCATATGCAAAAAGTTGATTGAACTGACATTATCATCCACAGTGCTTACTTTCAATATTATTTGTCGGCCTAGATATTGATTGTTTAACAGAATATTCATGAATATTCACTGACAGTAGAGATTAGTATTTGAGGTTTGCTGGTCTTTCCTGAGATTGTGCAATCTTTGTGCCAGATATATATAATTACGATTCTTTCAGTAACTCAAATCCACATATTAAATCAGATACAGGGTTAGAAAGATTTACTGGTATAGATGGCATGTGTGTTTCTAACACACATTTTTTTTTGTTTATTTCTATGCCATCTGTTTTGGGGCTCAAGGCACTCCCAACTCTTTTTCGGTTCGCTTATTTATGTCCTTACTGTTCCAGTAGCTGCAATGACCAAGATGATCGAAATTTAGTATAGAAGATAAAAAATAATAATAATTAGAATAACTCAATATTGTCATATAAATTTAACTTAGCTTGTATGTTTACATCTCCATTATCAAAATTCAGCTGTCAATATTTTGTTATTATAAATGAAATTAGTCACATACATTTATAACTTAACTGATATAATAATCACAGTACTTAATGTTGACTACATTATAATAATTGAATTTAGGCGAACTTATATCGATAAGATCATCGATATAGATGAAATAGAATATTTTATATTTGTCTCTTTCTTTTTGAAACACTGTAAAGTTTATAATTGTACAATTTTCATTATATTTTTGGAAGCCTTACCAAATAAACCTATTATTGTGAAGAATTCTTTAAGTATAAGTCAAGTATATCACAGTCGATTTATGCATCCGAGATTTGTGGGTGAACTTACCAGAGCCTACTGTAGTGAAACCAGCCTTATTGGGTACATTCACCTGCCTTCAAAACACTTACCGTACGCTTTGCAGCCAAATCGAGGTCTTACGGCTATAGGTCCGATTTACCCAACCATCTGCACATTGCATAGCTCCATGCCAGCCTATAGTACTGACATGGAAGATGGGTTGGCCCATGGATTCTGCACTCCAACAAGGGGTCATAGTTGTATTCATTCACATAACCACTGCGCCACCTGGGGACCGTAAATTTTTGATTATCAATTTTAGAGACTATTCTCTATGTCAAACAGAATAATTTTTAATGCAATTGCTTCAGGAAGGTTAAGGTTTTCTTTTTGTCAAGAAGCTGGCTGAGGGTTTATATGAATGGTTTACACAGTAAAAATGGCATGAATGACAATGGCAAGCGAATACGCTGGCTTACCAATCAAGTTAGTTAATTGTGGGGTTGTTGTCGTGTATTTTAGGGGTTTCAGTATAGCCGTGTATATACGATTTTTGGAAGCTTCCAAATTTAATAATTTTTTTGGGTTGACCAATTTATTCATTACATTAACTATTTTTTGACATTCTGTTGGAGTGCAAAATTCATTGGACGATCCATATTAAATGTTAGTATATATATTATATTTATTTGTCATACAATTAGGCATTCAAGGTACATTGTGGAAATAAGACGTTATTCGGCCACAGGTTAGATATTATGATATATACCTCCAGAATGGCCTAGTACCAAGACCATTAGAAAAATACAAATAAATTGAAACTATTTAAGTACTGTTTTATGTCTTGCATAATATAACTAATTTCTTAGATCAAGGAAGGCGATACATGGTATACATCTATGACATCAAAAAACAATATATTCTGTATTTTATGTTTAGCCATCGGTTGTATTCTTATGTATAAGAAATCGATTTACAATTTAAGTTTCTATACGTCCCTATGAGAATATTTACATAACATGTATATAGACAAAACATTTTTTAAAGAAAGATTGTAGGAAGCACAAATATTAAAAATCAAAACCACTTTCTACTTATTTTTAGTGTTTGAGTGTATGTGTGTGTGTGTGTGTTTGTTTCTGTTAAAGACCTTGAACCGAAACAATAAGATTACTTAATAAGACAAAGATATTAATTAATTTTGGTTTTCTTGAGTGGTTCTAAATTTTAATTTATTAATGTATAAACGAACTGCTTCACTGGTTTCTCATTTGTGTGTATATACAAAGATTCTAGAAAGCAACAACTGTCCTATTCTTACGTCAAAATTTCGTTTTAATAATTTCCGTTTCGCATAAAAGTAGGCCAAGACAAAACTCGTGCGAGATAATCTATAGTTGGTATATAATCAGTGAACACCTTGTAAGTATATAATTATAATGTCATCAAACTGCCGCGTCGACATTCCAGTATTTCACCCATCTTCATAATTATACAAGTTTGATTATTCACCTCACACAGTGTGTGTGTATATATACTTTCTTCATCTTATATAATATTTCTTTCGTTTCGTTGTTAAAAATATGACTTAATATTCAAATTCCAAAGATGCAGTTATCCATCTTAATCTTATAGGTTCATAGACGAATTCTACATCAGCCCAATATTGCTTCTCAGCGTTCTTAGTGTTTTCTTAATATTTAGTGTACATGGATAATACATACAATGAAATTTATTTTAGTGTATTATGTACTGGTACTGGTGTGGGGCGGTGGTATTCAGTCCGACCGCGCGAGAAACAACCAAACAAATAAAAAAAAAATACGCAAAGAAATCGTTTATTTACATAATTCGAAGGTCAAATATTAATTAAATAAGAAATTATATTTCTTTTCATATATATACATTGCTATTATATACTTTGTATATAACAATATATATGTAAAGATTGTGATAAAAGTGTTGTTATGGTTTTTTTTATCGCGATTCGAGATTCGCGAAATTATTATTTGAATGCTTTTGAGATTTATTGTTTCGGCAAATCGCATCCTTTTGTTGTGGCATAAATATTGGATTGAACTAACTACGAATTAGAGATGGATTCAATTATGGTTTAATATATTTTCTTTGTTTTGTTAAGCATTTTTTAAGTGACAGGGTGTGTAAACTGTTGAGGGTTGTTCAAAATATTAGTCGTAATTTGACCGAAGGATGTAGTTTGGGAATAGTTGGAACAGCTTTTTTATCGCTTTCTATGAGGAGATCTGGTGTATCGCTAGATGTAACAAAACATGAGGTAAAAACAATGTTTGTAGCCCTGATGATCTACCTAATAGGCGGGCTATGTGGTTTAATAGAGAAGTTGAAGAGTTGCTTCTCGATCTTCATTTGTCTGACATCATCCATCAGTTCTGGCAAAGCCAAAAAAGTATTAGTTCTTAAATTGATTACGCAAGACCTTATTAAAATTTTATTATATGTTCAGTATTCAATGCCACAAAGGTCCCATGGTGCAAATCTAATATTTTATTAAAACGTACAGACGCATTTTGCATCCTGAGCAAACTAGATCAGTTTCCTACAGGGCGGAGTAGATCATCAACATCCTCAAGGTATTTGCTTCGAAAGTGGGTACATGCTTATAGAGTGGGTAAATTATGTGTAACTATATGAACTTGTTACTAAGGTTGGAGAGGCAATGTTAACCAAGCTTGTCTTCGGCGTGGTGCTTTTTTCACATAGATAAATTAGTCGTTGCCTTAATCTCTTTAGACGTTGTGTTATTTTCGAAACCGTATAAAAAGTAGATGTTTCTTCCCTCCTCTTCACTCTAATGTATAATACCCATCCTATCTATCTCATAATCCAACATTTCCTTGTGACGGTATGAAGCCCCATATTGAAGGACGATTTAGGCTAAAATCAAAATTTTTCATCTCCAAGGAGGAAGTACTTCTATCTACTTTTTCCCTCTCTGGTATGGTCAAAACAATGTGACTTTCAGGAGGATCAATTGCTGTCAACAAGATCACTAAATGTACGTCCTTTCCTACGACAGCTAGATTTTCGTTTAACTTTGGACTTCACAGCCCATATAACAACCATTGTGTCAGTCTCAATCGCTTTCATTGTGATTGTTTTGTGCCCTGTTCTTATTTCCAAAAACTGTTTTTGCTAAACCAAAATAATCATAATGACTCAGTTCAAGTGATTTCAATCAGTTCAAGTGATTTCAATTCTTCCTCCGAATACCAAACACTCTGAATTAATTCAGTCAACTCCAGGTGAAGAACTTTTCTTTAATCTCTGCATGGTCTTGGTGAATTCCTCATAGGATTGATTAAGTAACGAGTCATTCATTTAGCGATACTTTTGTTAGTAGGGATTTTGTGATAGAAGACATGGTTCATTATTGTATCACATTTCATCGTCATAAGACTTAGTCCGATACAGTGCCTACAAATTATTTATTATTTAGCTGTATTACGAAAATCGGCGTTCTACGAAGAATGTGCTTTGTGCGCTTAGAGCTGATGGTCCACATAATTGACATACCGAACGCACAGTTCGCTATACCTTCGACAAATTTGTAACCCAATTTTCATTATTGGATAATATGCAATCAAATTGATCACACGTAGCACGTAGTGACGAAAATATAGCGGCCGTAGCATATTGTGTACGAGATGAGCGCAATGAATCGATTAGCGCCCATTTTTAACAGCTTGGTATGCTGTCTGAAATTGAAATTAATTTAAAAGTTTACATAGATAAGCCGGTTACGATTGGAGAATTAGAAACGAGCATTACTAGTGTCATTGGTCAAATACAACGAAATGCACGAATGCAACGTCGAAAATTTGGAACTTCAGAATGGACCATGAGTTTAGACCACAATAAATTTCAGCCAGGTCTCGAATGACAGTAAAACGAGGTTTAAGGTAAAAAAACAACGCGAATTTCACACGTTGAACACTTCTTGTTGCACTTCTTAGATGTTAGGGTTCCAAAATTAGGGTTCCCTTTTTTGCCTTATCAAAAATTGTTGATGCATTCTTTTAGATTTATTTATTCGCCATTTTTAACCAAGGGTTTTATACAGGCAAAGAGACACATTATAACAAATATGTGAATAATGTTTGAGAGTATGAACTTTAATTTCAATATTAGCCAGTTAAAAACAATTTATAGTGTTTGATCGTTGGAAGTGTCTACCTTGTAAGCCAAGCTTCGTCTTTTTCTCTTCGATGTGTCCTTTCTATTTCAACTTGTCGTCCTCAAAATTTTGTTGTGTCCTCATAAGCAATTCATGCCCTAGATAGAAACGAGGCATTAAGTATGGGACCCATTACGATTTGTGGTGCTTGTGGTACTCCTGCTGACATTTTCAGTTTGGGAAGGTTCCGTAAGCTTCTCCTTTCGTCTCTCGATCAAATAAATAACCACAGTTTTAATATCTAGTTTTCGTTCTATATTATATGTGTTTCTATATTATATAATGGTGGTGGCAAACAAGGTGGGCTTCATTCTGTTTAGATGCATTGTTTCAAATATCATCGAAGTATATGTTTGAGCTTATTACTCAAAACATAGTATTGATTATATGGAGAAGTTCGCGTATCGCTTTCTTTGTGGTTCGATATCGAATGTCCAATTTAGCTAGCGTCAGTCTAATTTTCAACACTTTCATCAGCCGTTTTGGGCCTGGAATTAGTTAATTGGTTGGAATTCAATTTCCTTCCTCATTTTTCCACCAATACATGTGAAGATTACGTTCCACTGGGCGATCTCTAATTTCTTTTTTCCACACCCAGAGGGCACTGTGGCCATTGTCGACAACCAGACTGTAGCTATTTCTATTAATTACATTAAATAACATATTTTGATTTAATTAATCCATATCTAATAATTATTTTTTTATTTTTCAGGTAAGTTTGAGACGTTCAGCACATAGTGGATTATTAAGTTTAAGCACTTTATTCAACTCGTCGTGTGTAAGAACTATTTATTTATATACGATATTTAAATATCTGTCATATATTAAATCAGATATCAAGTTGCCATTTATTTCAAGGATGCATATGCATGTCAATTATAATGTCTAATTAAATCAAATGTCTGAACTATACAACTTTAATAGTTTGTATATGTACATATACGAGGGCAGTGGCAAAAGTTCGCTTAGTTGGGCCAGAAGACCTTTTCTTATTTATTCCTAATCTTCGTTTATTTATCTTCTCTACATAATCCTCCATTGAATTCAATGCATTTCTTAAGCCTAGAGACCCAGCTTATCAAGTTCAGCACTAACCGTATCAATTATCTGCGTGTTACTGTTAAAAACCTTCCCCCTCAAATTTGTTCTAATTTTTGAAAATAACCAGAAATCAAAGGTGCTAGATCCTGGGAATATAATATACTGGTCGTATTTCGTCGATGCCAGAGTTTGCAATAAATTTACTTGTTATTTAACAGTGTGAGCTGAAGCGTTGTCATGATGTAAAAAGTAGAGCCAAAAGTCCTCTTTATTTGGTTTTCTAAAAAATTTTGAAAGCAGTCTTTGGTATACCATTTCGCAGTTATCATTTAACCCTTTCACAGAGGTATAGCAGCTACAATGTTTGATCGGATGAAGCAAACTTCATAACTGGACATCATTACTTTTGTTGCTTAGAGATTCGTCATCAGTAACGAGTTTACTTAAGTACCGATCGAGCAGATTTCTTCGTGTATCCCAGATGATTATTTAATATTCACGATACAGCCATGAAATTCAAGGCCAATTAATCAGCAATAATTTCTTGTGTCAATCGTGGTTCTTCGTCGACTTTAGCCACAGTAATGTCATCAGTGGAAGATTTTAGTTGACCTTTTCGGGAATTTTTGTTACCCCCCTCGTATGCGCGATTGATTGGATTCAATAAACAATTTGATTACTCTGTATGTCGTGTGAAATACAATACGAGTGTGTTCACTAAATATTTAATTGTGGTGTAGAAAATACTGGTCTTCATTTACGTCATACAATAATGTTATCGAATGATTTTCCTCCGCGCGCGGCTCTCTATGTATATATTATATTTTCATTTAATGTTTATTATAATTTTATTGAAAATCAATTTTCCAAAAACAAAATTTTATTTACTCATTTTGGTCGAGTATGTGTGTCGCTCGTTTATTTGTTGTATATCGTATAGTGTATAGACTATATTGACATTGACCTCCCTGCATTTAATAAGAAAAATATCTCAAGTATTTATCTCAGAAGTACATAATATTTATGTACTCCCCTACTACTTATTCCACTCGAATCGATATGTATTGAAGTTTTGTACAAGAAGTTGTAAAATATAAATCTTATATTGTTATAGGTCAAGATCATTATAGAAAAAAATTTGTATTAGAATGTGTATTATTCGTTCGTTTATTCTCTCCCTCGTATATAGTTTAAATATTGTATAAAAACTATTTTATTTATTTTTTAAACTAATGGTTAGTTTCGCTTGTCACGATTAATCAATTAAAGTTATTTTTATTTTTAATGTAGTTTTTATCAATGAATTTGGGTGGTTTACTTGTGTGTGTATATATCTTGTGTTGTTCGTTTTTATTAGATAATGGAACATGTATGTGTGTATTATACAGTCGGAACGATGTGAGTGGAATCATTTGGATTGAATTGGCCAAGTTATATATAATGATGGCGCAGCTTAGACCCAACCAGCATCGTAAGCAAAAACTTGACTGATTTGTGACTGTCTCACGGACTTCTGCATATATACATCCGTGGAGGTTTAACCTATGCTAACCGAAAATTGCGTTAATAGACTCTTTGTACAGTCGAACCCGGGTAAATAGATCATAGTGATAAATAGAAAATAATGCCAGGCTATAATGAATGTTTTAAGGTTTCGTATCCATTATTATCCTACAGTTCTCTTTAAATTTGACAGTTAAAAGAAATTGCTCGGCACTATAAAAAAGTAATTTGCGTCAGGTTTAGAATTATAAAGACTTGAGCAACTAAATTGACTCAAATGACATAAACTTTTTTAAAAGCCTGATATGTTTACTCTAAACTGAAACTACTTTCATGGCCGTTTATATCTACTACGGTTCGACTGTGAAAATTCCTTTATAAGATGTTGACCACGATTTGGAAAGTCGCAGCGCACTCTTCACCAAACACAATTTTGTGGTCACTGATATTTAATGGTACCAGATTTATTACTCGGACCCTCCGTTTAAGTAGGTCCCAGACGTGCCCAACTGTAATTAGTATGTAGACTGAGTAGATTCTTGCTGTGTGACACTGGACATTGTCTTGCATCAATATTAAATCGTCCCCTATATATCCTGCGTAGTGCACCACATAATCCAAGTGAATTATCTCAATGTTTACCAAGTACCAATACAAGATCTGCGCTTCTCTTAAGTGATATTGTAACCCACTCAACGTGGGTTACAATATCACTTAAGAGAAGCTCAACGTAAACACCTTAAGAATCTCAGCTAAACCGCGAACACAACGGATCTACATTATTCGATACTCCAATTGGTGTGTTCGTGCGAGCATATTCGAATCGCTACTTGCCTTTCTTCTTACTGTCAATTGACTAACAGCTATATCTCGAACACGTCTTAGCTCCTCCTGCACGATCGACTTTGGGGACTTAATGATAGTTTGATAACCCAAACCATTATCATCGGCGGCGCGTGGTTTTGAGTGACAATCCGTTGGTCCAAATTTTCAGTAGAACGTCCGGGCAAGTATATCCGGTCGCTTTGATCGTGCAAACGTAACGAGCTCTTTCCACTCTAATTTTTTTTAGCATCGGTGAGACCATAAGTTTTATAGAATTCCATCGCCTTTGGTCTTAGATTATCTTTCAATATGCGGTGCGTCCGTTCGAGCGAAATGTTCGTCTCACGAGCCATTTTTCTACCGCCAAGGAATGAGAATTTGTCACTTGGTCCAAATTTCATGTTTTCTTATATTTCGGGTAAATTTGCTCTTGTAATTTTGTTTCATAAATTTAATTGCTTATTAATAACAAATCATAACAAATTTCCTAACTATTTTCTAGTTCAATTTTTTTTTATGTTATTGTTAAACACATGTTCACATCAGTTGCTATATATACATTTTCACATACATAATGTTATAGTATTACAAACACATTGTTTTGTAATATACTAGTTGGGGACGGACGGCACATATATTACATTACATATTAAAATATCTTGTAAAACATCGATACAATATGTCAAGCAGATTGAAAGTTGTTCAATTACTTAGATGTTTCATATAAGTGTCGAAATACGTAAAATATTAGGTGTGACATGAAGCTTAACCCAATTACAAAGCGTATTGGTCATTGTTTGAAGTTTTCGCGTTACATTAACATTGTCTCAAATCGCTACACCAATTTGTTAAAATGACTCTGGTTGAATACTTCATCTGTACAGTAAATACCAGATTGGTTTAGCGACACTCCTCTACAGCTCAACGTAAAATGTTGTTTGGATGAATGGGGCCCCAAACAGAATGCACGTGAGATGTACCTGTTTTGGTTGAAAAATAATTGTTTACTATACCTAAACTGTGTCGACTATATCTAAAGTTATGCTACTAAGTGTAACCACAAATATTTAAAATTGCCATTAGAACCGCATACATTGTGGTTCGCTTCGAAAATGTCTGAAATAAAATCACGAACAACAGGGTACTCAATATTCCGGTGATCAGTCATCATCTAAGTGCTAGTACGAGTATTTGCACAAAAATATCGATTAAAACCACTCAATAGTCTCAGGTCCCCTTATTGTCAAAGATAATATGAAATCAAGGTGATAATTGGGTACTCGGGCCATATTTTTAACTGCGTATACGTCTAAACATGTTGACCATGCCTTGTTTAAGTCAAGTTAGTGGGAGTTTGATTGCAGACGATACATCTTCTTTTGTTACTGGTCTTTACATTTCTGATGGTGCCACGGTTGGACCATCGAATACAGTTTTTCTGTAAGCAATATACTACCTTACTTTGATAGAAGAAATGGGTGAATGGTTCTCATTTACAATAGTTTAGCTTACTAAACGGTAACTTAATTTTGATATCTCTATAGCAGAAAGCTACTAGACATGTTCATCTCTAAGAAAAGAGCTAACCCTTGAAAGTACTCCAAATGGTGGTCTTAACTTTAAGAGCGGTATTTTCATAATAATAATCGTCCCACTAGACAGACTGTGCCTGCTATAGTGGATAAATTCGGGTCAAAATATACACTGTTAGGTGTTCCTGTGCCAGTGAAACAATGCACCGATCGAAGTACCCAAAATACTGAGGCCGTAAGTTCTTCATTTCAAATACAGCAAAATCAGTCGTTTCAACACTGATCACAATATTTGTGCGTTTCTCAAACTACATTGTAGCCAATTTTGTGTAAAAATCATAGAGCTCACACTGTTACAAAAACAAATTAACTCAAGAACTGAAGTATTGAGTTTCTTTTTATAGAGCTACGTTAAGTCGTTGGTAAGAAATTGTCAATGGAAAATTCGCTCCAAAAATCAATCGCTAAAAGTATGCTCGCTCATTTCCTATACGCGAAGCAGTATTTTAGACCTAATACACAACCAAATTTCTAATACATTGTGGCTCGCTTCGAGTAGTTTAGTCTAATAAATGGCAACTAAATTTGGATATCTCTAGTGAGAAGCATACATATTAGAATATTATGTCTTGTACAAACACAAAATCAAAGGGCAAACATTTTAAGCTACCAGTAAGTTTCTAGGAAAGATTTCTTCCGCTTACTCCTATTTAATGCCGGTACTGTGATTGTGACTATATTTTTTCGTCGATGCTCATCAGTGATATCTCATTCCAACAGATGATGCCACATGCTGTACAGCTGGCCCAAAAATTGCTCTATTTACGGGGAATTCCGTTAACCGTGTAATCTGGAAAGATGGTTAGGCCATTTGACCACCTTGCTTATTCGATTTAACGTCATTGAGTTTATTTTTATGGAACTACGTTAAGTCGTTGGTAGAAAAAGGCCAACGTTCCGGCCGAAATGAGTGATAACAAATTCGTTCCAAAAAATCAATAGCTAGTAGTGTGCTCGCTCATCTCCTATAGACGAACCAGTATTTTAGAACTAATACACAACATAATTTGTCATATTATTTAAGCCATCGAAAATAAACAGATCTCATGTGAGATATACAATAACGTAAACCATATAATCGATTGCGTCAAATCGTTCTGCAATAAAATCTAAAATACTTCATCAAAATGAAAACTTGGATTGAATTCCCAAAACTGAAATGTTGTGAGAATATTTAATGAGTTTTAAAATCTGTATATAAACTACCTACATGTATATTGATTTAGTACATCATCATAAATATCCGCTCGTGATCTGATAAATCAATTTCAACGCCAACGTTTCGATGAAGAAATTTTGGAATACTCATTTTGTGTAATTGAACCAGCAGCAGCTATCTATCAGTTTTATTGGTTGATCATTTTTTTTTTATCGAACATAATTGATTTGATATTTAACCTTTATATAATAGTATGTAGCTATATTGTATATGATGTCAAACGGTGGTAGAAAGTCCATTAGTGAGTCTATATATGTGTATTCTGTTTGTCTATAGCGAGTGGAATAACGAAAAACATACCATCCATCGAAGCACAGCAACATCAATTAACCGGAAACTATTAATTGCTTGTGAAAATTACACTTTGCAAAAAGTGAACGAGCCCCTCAAACATTCGACTTGATATACGAGTGTGTACATCGACATATACTACTAATGTATGTTATTTTAACGACAATTTGATAAAATGTAGAATATTTAAAATCAAATTATAATGTATAGATGAGTATATAAGTGCTTATGTGTATATATAAAACAATTACAGTTATATACTAAGATTGTAATTATTTTCAATTTTCCTTCTCAAGGTTCATCTTATTATTTTAAATATTTATTTTTATATCGTGCGCGCATATCAACAACCAGCCATCAGCAAGTTTTTCTTTTCTTTTCTAAGTTTATTTTCTTTTTAAAATTTAACGGTAGAAGAATATAGATTTTTTCTTTATATATATATACACATTTATGTTATATACAGCACTATATACATAATGTTGTGCGGTTATTTTATTAGCGATAGTTTTTGTTGTATTCTGTTCCGGTTGAAAAGGTGGGCCTGATTTCATCCGCTATAAATAATATAAAATTGACTGGAATTTGGTGTCCGTGTGTTTTTATAAAATTAACATTACATCCGAGACCTTTGAACCAGGTTCCAACTATTTTAATTTCCGTCTTATTCAAGGTGATGTGGAGGTAGGATGAAAAATAATGAATACCACAAAACGTTTCCATGCTACACATATAGTAATAATTGAACGAGAGTTTTCGAAACTAAAATGTATATTGGTGGCTCAAAAGGTGATGCCGTTAAAGTCAGTCATTTCTTTATAATCTTGAAAGTTTACCTTAACTTGCTCCTACTGCACAGGGAATTCAAACATTGTACATAATACGAGGGCGGAGTGAACATGAAGCTACCTAAGTAGGAAAAGAAAATTTTGTTTTTGGCAAAAACCATTTATTTCTCAACATAGTCTCCTTTTACTTCGACACACTTAGTAAGACTATATTCCAACTTTTTTATACCATCTAAATAATACGATTTCGGGAACCCCTCAAAATACGCGTTAGTTTCGGTAATCACTTATTCGTTTGAGATGAATCTTTGTCCTGCGAGCCATTTTTTCAAGTTTGGAAACAGGAAAAAGTCACTAGGGGCTAAATCTGGACTGTAAGGTGGATGATCAACCAATTCGAAGTATATTTCACGTAATTTTAGCATCGTATCTAATGCTGTATGAACCGGTGCGTTGTCTTGAAGAAAGAGCACTTGTTTCTTCTTTAAATGTGGTCGTTTTTCTTTGATTGCATCGTGATTAATGCACGATAATACTTTCCTGTTATTGTTGTTCCTTTTTCAAGATAATCGATGAGCAATATTCCGTGTGCATCCCAAAATATAGTGGCCATAACCTTGCCAGCCGATTTCACTACCTTTGCCTTCTTCGGAGCACTTCCACCAGCTTCCACCCATTGTTTCGGTTGATTTTTGGTTTCAGGTGTCTAGTGGTGGACCCACGTTTCATCAACAGTAATTTATCGACGCCAAAAATCAACAGGATTACGCTTTATCATGTCCAAACACCACTGTGAAGTGGTCTGTCGAACTCGTTTTTGTTCGACACTGAACAAACACGGTACCCATCTTGCCGATAGCTTTTTCATATGCAAATGTTCATGCAAAATGTTGAACACACGTTCATATCATATGTTTACCATTTCAACAATCTCACGCAACTTGACTCGGCAATCATTCATAACAATATCGCTGATTTTCTTGATATTTTCTTCAGTAACCACCTCTTTTGGCCTTCCTGTTGATTCACCTTAATGTTTATCAAGCTTTTCTTTTGTTTGTGCTGCCATCTAGCGCTAGGTAGCTTCATTTTCAATCCGCCCTCGTACTTTGGTTCAATTGTATGTATATGTGAAGTTAGCCTAGTCTTTCATGCCAAAAAAAGTAAAAGAAGTTCATCGGGCCTAATTTATTATTTCTTTCATCCCAGCGCAGAGATCAATATCTAAATCGTTATGGCATTGCTACAACTCTCCTCGGTTCGTATCCGGATTATTGACACTTCAGACGCTGAACCACTTCACTAGTAAAACAAGGCTTTGTCCGGCGAAATAACACTTTGATTTTTCGATTGTGGTTCAAACAGTGTAGTGGTACCAAATTTACATGGAAATTAGATCTATTTCGAGATATTTCCATGAGTCATTGTATAGAAGTATCTCCTACTGGTATCGATACACTCGCTGTATTCTCATTATGTTGATTCGCTCATATTTTGCTCTTCTAAAATGAACTCAAATATAAAAATATTACATGGTCTTCGGTTAGGCTCAGAGCAGCATCGATTTTGACCACTACTATATATATATCGCATTTATTAGTAGGCATATTCGTTTAAGTATTAACAGATATAATGCCAAATTGAATGGCATATAGATCGTTCTCAGACCAGATCATGTTAGTAATTCCAGAATCAAATCGCTTTCATTTATATGAAAACTCGTTGTTTTACTGCTGGTTTGTTGGTTGATAATCAAATATTACTAAAAGCTGAGAAATCTCAAGCCATTGTATTCTGTGGAATGCTGGGACTTATCTTTAAGCGCTTGGTCAATAACACAGGAATGTAGTTCAATGCTTGATACCACTTAGTGATATTGTTAAAAATTGAGAATTGGCACTGGAACGACCTGCGGGAACTATATATGAGAAGGATAATTGTTGAGAATGTGCTAGATTATAAAGCCAAGAACCGAGAAAATATGAGGATTAGGAGTGGGATACCTAAATATCCGATAAGTTCATAAGGAAGGGTATGCAGCAATGTAAATAAATAAATTCCATTGCTAGGCTGGAAATTACAATACGTTTTGTAATGGTGGCATATTTTGATAGGATTAACTGGAATTAGGGTCGCTACGAACGTATGTATAAACGACTATGCTTCAATATTAGTGATGTTGGCCCAGCATGATCGTCATACCTGGATTATAAAGATTGGTTTCAAACTGAAAACGGCCATGCATTAATTTGATTCCCAGTAAGAATTTCTTATACATGCGCTTTACCGATATTGTTGAAAACAGTTGTATTGGTCGTATATTGACATTTTTGAAAGAAGTATCCCTCTTTACAACTTATAGTGGGCTTTCTGGTTTTAGCTCCAACAAAACATTTACTTAATTCCCTAAGCGTAAATTCTGATCATATCGCTGAGTATTCCATTCATCGATTATCTTAATTAATCTTGGCGTATTTTTTTTTTTTTTTTTTTTTTTTAATGGTTTTTACAGGCCATTATTGGCCCGTACCGTGTCAACAATTTGACTCCATCGGTTTCGATCACGAGCCAGCTCTTCAAACCGTTGTAGGCAGTTTGAAGATGCCAGATCGCTCTCTACGCCGTGGAGCCATCGTCGCCGACAGCGACCTCTTCGCCTACCGAAAGGCGGTTCTCCCTTAAAGGTTCGCTGTATCATTCGGTTCGGATCAGCACGCAGAACGTGTCCGAGCCAGCGTACTCGCTGTCCTTTAATTTCATGCACGATATCAGGAATTTGCATTAAATTCCTGATCTCGTGATTGAAAAGAACTCGGTAAGTGCCATCGACGTCGCGTTTTGGACCATATATCACACGCATGATTCTTCTCTCGAATGTAAGAAGCCATCTTTCGTACTCATCCGTCAAGGTCCAACTCTCACATCCATACATGACAACGGGTCTGATCAACACTCTGTACAGTTTCAGCTTATCCGTATTTGCAAGATATTTTGATTTCAGCAGTGGACGTAGAGGATACAAAGCCCGATTGCCAGCGGCAAGGCGGACCTTGATATCCTCTCCCACACTATTATCGTGAGTGATGAGAGATCCAAGATACTTGAATCTCATCACTCCTTCAAACGTGTGGTTACCACTACTGAAATCAATTGCGTCTTGGTCTCTAAAACCCGAGATTAGATATTTGGTTTTTGACTCGTTGATTTTGAGACCAACAGAAGCTGAACACTGTTCCAGTGGATCAAGTATCTCTTTCACTCCGTTGCCATTTAATCCAATCACACAGATATCATCTGCATAAGCAAGAAGTTGATTGGATTGTCGGAATAAGATATTGTCCTGAGGTGTTTCACTTTTACGAAGGATGTATTCCAACATGAGATTAAAAAGTATCGGGGACAGCGCATCTCCTTGTCGAACACCAGAAGTAATTGCAAAAATTCTCGATAGCCTGTTCTCAACTTTGACACAGCATTGTGACTGCGTTACTGTCATTTTACACAAATGTACATATTTTTGTGGTATTCCTAAATATTCAAGCGCATACCATAGCCTCTCTCGATTGATCGAGTCATAGGCTTGCTTGAAATCTAGGAATACCTGGTGTACATTGCGAGATGTTTCGTAGTACTTGGAAAGAATCATCCGTAGCGAAAAAACTTGATCAGTGACTGACCGATTTGGACGGAATCCTCCTTGGTAGTCACCGACAATTTCCTCCGCTAGAGGAGTAATTCTTCCCAAGATAATGTATGACAGTAACTTATATGCTGAGCAAAGGAGAGCTATACCGCGATAATTCTCACATTTCAAGCGATTACCTTTCTTGAAAATTGGACATAACGCGGCCACTTTCCATTCTTCGGGCATAACTTCATTTCGCCATACCAATCGAACAAGGTCGAAAAGACAGTTCCACAAAGTTAGCCCTCCGAATATCAAGAGCTCTGAATTAATGCAATCAACTCCTGGTGAACGATTTTTCTTTAATTTCTGCATGGCCATTGTGAATTCCTCATAGGATGGATCCTCAATGAACATCTCCGCGGTCTGTATTTGAGGGTATTCAAACACAGCTTGTGATACATGTGGAACATTAAGTAAATCAGAGAAATGTTCACGCCATGTATCGAGTACCGCATCGACGTTAACACAGAGGTTTCCATCCTGGTCCCGAATGGCAGTTGACCGAGATCTTAAGGTATGGTGCAATTCGGTGATTCCTTTAAAGAAACCACGCGAATTGTGCTCATTGCTGAGTTGTTGTACTCTTAAGACCTTAGCCTTCCACCATTCTCGCTTCTTCAGTCTACAAATGCGTTTAGCTGTCCTCCTAGCGAGAACTGCTTTGTTTTTCCTTGCGATTGTAAACCGAGTCTGCGCTTCATTATAGGCTATATTTCGTTGCTCAACAGCAAGACGACACTCCTCATCAAACCAATCATTTTTGGGCTTAGTTTTCACTATACCGAGAGTGTGCTGGGCAGCATCGACAACCGAGGTTTTCAATACTTCCCAGACACTGTTCACATCATCAGATTGGTAATTGGATTGTATAATGCTATTGCTGACAAGATCTTGATATTTTCGTTGCGTTTCTTCATTTATCAGACCTTCACAGGAGAATCGCGTTGTATATTCTCCTGTCCTCCCTGACTTGTACGAAAATTTCCATCGTAGCTTTGCAGCAACCATAAAATGGTCACTGCTTACGAATTTTGTTGACGACCGATACGATCTCACATCTTGGACAACCCGAGCCCGCCCTTTTGAAATCAACACATGGTCAATTTGGCTTCGGGATGTTTTACGTGGGTGTGTCCATGTTTCTAAGTGGATGTTTTTATGAGGAAAGAATGTACTTGCTACTTTGAGATCATGAGCGATCGCAAAGTACATCATTCTTTCCCCATTCTCGGTCGCAGTTTCGTGTCGGGAGTACGGACCTATATTGTTACATAAGTCGGTCTGATTTCTGCCAGCTCTAGCATTAAAGTCACCAATCACCAATTTGACATCGTGCTCCGGTATAGCACCCATCAGATTATCCAGATTATTGTAAAATGAGTCTTTATCCTGGGATTGGCTTACATCAGTGGGCGCATGTATACAGACAATTGACAGGTTGGCTAATCTCATGTGCAAGCGAAGCTTACACATTCGATTATCGACTGCTTGAAAGTCCAAGACAGCCTTTTTTACCTGTGGCCCAATGAGAAATCCAACCCCAAGATTTCCGAGGTCATCTCCACTGTGTAGCAACGTATAGCCTTGGGACACATGGTCTCCACTTTTAGGCCATCGAGTTTCTTGGAGAGCTACGAGTTCCAGCCGATACTCTTTCATGCATGTGATGAGGCCGTCCAACGCGCCAGGTTTTCTTAATGACTGCACGTTCCACGTGCCGATCTTCAATCTCGTGTCCGGGTACTTAAGCGGGGGTTCGTTTTTTTTGTTGTTTTGGCGGTATCCGATTTTTTTATTTTTGTTGACATTTCTAACATTTACACGGTTTTACGGATGCGGGTCGTCAGCCCAGCGATCCAACCAGATTTAGTCGCCTCCTACGACAAGCTCTGGATACTGCGGTGGTATTCTATGGGTCTCATGTTTCGTTCGTAATATTTACGAAACACGAATGCCCCCAACCACAGGGCACAATAATCTTGGCGTATTACAATCGGCTATGTTTTCTGGAGTCATTCAATGTTATCCATCATATCTTGGAACAAGATGAGATACACTTCCAAATGTGTCAGCTCCTCGATATACGAATTGTTAAATAATTGGATGAAACCGATACAAGATCACAACCACTATTATTTATTCATTGGACTTAGAGAATATTAACCCATTCTGTGGAATGTTTTTTCGGCTGAAGCATATTTTTCCTGTATCCAATTTTAAGAGCATAGGACGTCTACCAAACTGAATCATCTTATCCTGTTACACCTACAGATTTATCACTTCCCATGACTTACCAAGTTGCTTAAGCTGGCATTGTTCTCTTGCATGGCATCGATGGTATTCTTACTTTCCTTTATACTTGCCGATTCCAGTCCAATGACATCCTCGAAATTGCGTTCCATTTTACTTATTCGCCTTATTTGTTGTTTATTCGCTTTATTTGTCCTCTCTACTTGTGCTAGCCTTAAGGTTTCTGTTTGAGTTCTGATCTTCTTGTTCCCGATTCGTGTCCTGTACGATAGCCAAGTGTCAATATTTGATTTTACCAGTTTGTGTTATTATTGAGAACATAATTGGAAATTATGAAACTGCTGAAAATTTCCATGTTTTCCATTGCTGGTTTTCTATATTATTTTAGCTCACGCTAGTTTTTTTGGCACCTTCTGCAAACCAAAAGCATATATAATCGATCGTATGTAATAGTTCGTTAGGCTGATGCTTTATGTTTTTTGAGAAGGGCATAAATAAAATACACTCGAGTATCGAATTCAAACAAGCAATGGTTTAATTTAAACATGCTCGATTTTAGTGGTGCTGTATCAGTTGACTAAGTTGTGTAATAAGACAATTTCATTTAACCTCGATAAAAATGTAACCTTCTAACATATGATTCATTTAACATAACGCTATATCATATCGTTAATCTTATTTATTATTACTCCAATTAATTCTTATTTATTGTCGGCACTCTACAACAAGAATTACATGCGTCGACAATCCAGACTCAGTTATTCTTCTCACAATTAAAAATGTAATTTTCACGCGAGATCTCATATTTAACAGAATTTTCAATTGAAAATTCTTAAAAACAATTTCCATATTTTCCATTGTGTATCTTAAAGATGTGTACACTCGTAATGCAGATGTTTTGTTCTTAATTTTGTTGTGTGTTTGTTAGTCTTCAAATTTTATTTTTTTATTGTGAATTTGTGATACCAGGTGTAAAAAGGTAATCTTATATACGAAAAATGTAAAATGAAGAAATTTTCTTTAAATATAGAAAGAAATTAGCAAAACACTCAAAGGACTCGTAATTATTTTATCTTTGTTGTTGATGTGTTTGGAAATAATGAGAATATACGTCTTATCAGCTCGCTATAATCAGATAGCATTAAAAATTTATAACGCATGTTCGTTTGGTTACAGAGAGGGAGGATGCTATAATTGAGTCGTTTGAATATTTTAGCGGAAACTTTTAAATCTATTTATAGTGAAGGTACTTGATTTATTAACCTAAAATTGATCACACAAATCTATTGCATTTCTGGGTAACTCTAAAATATTTCTATTCATGCACAGTTGGTTTTAAAAAATATTTTGTCACTCGGAATGAGGATGGGTTAGTGGGCCGGATAAAAATTAAATATAAGTCCGATTGGTGTACTTCCTGCCATATCAAAACCTAACCAATTATTTGTTGTCCCACAAAACAATGGACCAACTGTCCCTCAGTTCTTCATATGAACAAAACTAACTGACCTCTATCTACACATTTTTGCCATCGATCTGGTAATTCATGAATACCCTTCATCAAATCTATTTTCCACTTCTTCGAAACTGGTGCAGTAGCAGATCCCAACTCAGTGGTTTAATGGCGTCCTCGACGATGATGGGGGTGCGATAGCATAGAGCGTTGTCCTACTGCAGTTCAACTCGTTTCCCATTCTGGTCGTATTTAGACCAATGCATTTTTCAGATTGATGAGTTGTTGCATTGTCCATTGTAGTTTCACCCTCAGTTTCAGCAGTTTATACACAACAGTTAGTACACAACTTCTTTCTGATCCCACCAATCGATGAGCATTGTCTCTTTTCCGAAGAATCGCAACTTCGGAAACGAAATTTTTTCAAGTTGAAGTAGAAAAGTAATCCTTCCCGCAAATGCTGTTTGTTAAGCACATAACTCGACATTTTAGAAAAAATATGTTTGCGTTGCGATATGAGCTGGTATTACAACTGGTTATCGTTAACAACCTCACACTATGAAGTAAACACAACTTCTGACTATGTTAAAGATGATCATGGTCATAAACCTCATCTTGTATTGTCTTGAAAAGTATAGTGAATCACTTTAAGAATATGATGAGGTCTAGGCACTTAAATCGTGTAGGCTATAATAAACTCCGATAACAAAATTCGGGTTTTGCAGGAAACGTAGATTTCACCATCAGGTTGCAGCTTAAGTTATCAAAAATCTCAGGACCTACCAAAATTTGTAATGAAATAAAACAGCCTCCGAAGTATTAGAACTACTTTAGAATAGAACTACTTGATACTGGTTTAAGGAAATGGTGGAGTGGCGTGATTAGTGATAAGATTTTGTAAACATTTTTAACAAAGCAAACTACTAGGGGTTTAGGCACATCCTTGGTGAACAAATGTGTTAAGGTGAAACCGGTCAAAACGTAACAGCTGAAGTTTACTCAATTAAGAACAATTCGGATTATCGGACTACGATAGGTTAGGAACGTTTAGTCAAAACTATTCTAAAATTGTGTTCGCCAGTTAACCCAAATCAATTCATTATTCAGTCCGTATTGCATAGTGGCATGGTAGCCAATAGGAAAGAAGGGTTTCTGTCTCGAGTCTAGAGTCTTGTAAAGTGGATCGAAAATATTTTTCAGTATGCTAGAACATTGTGACAGATGAAATCCATCTATGGTAATTTCCTGCCAGTGCAGTATTAATTGGTATTCTAATTTCAAGATTAATTCAGAAATCGTATAAAAAAAGGATTTTCTTTGATTAATTCTGATTTATTATTTCAATTTACATAATACAAAAGCATTCTGAATTACAAATATTTCATTCATCCAACCTCAACTTATTTATAAGTAGATAACACTCTCCTTCCACCGGTTATCTTTTCCTCAAGCTTAAATTTGGCATTTATCTTAAAACATATTTTAATTCATTCATAAATTTTTGTTTTTATTTAAAAATCTTGAATCGATAAGATATCGCGTAATATGTATATCTTAATGTATATATGTGCGGTCGATTCATCATATACGAAGGAATTACATTGCTCTTCAAAAATTCTGTAATCTAATGTTTCAAGTCACGTACTATATGCATATATGCATACAATGTCCATTCATTGCTAAAAATAAAAACCGCAGAACCATAGGCCAGACAGGATGTTTTGATGAACGATCTGCATTAAGCTACAAATAGAGATTGTGGTTGTGTTTGGTCGGTCAAAAGTAGTCGTGAATATGTTATAACGATGTTTAGTCCGTGGAAAGTACTAACATCCAACATGCTCATATATATATATATATAGCACCCAAATTTTTGGTCTCTGTTTTTTTTTTAAATATAATTGCGTTAAGATAAGATAAAATATAATTAAACCCAATTTAGTGTCTAAATACAGTAGAACTTATGTTACTCAGATGACGTCATTTTGAATGTAATGACATGTTCAATATGTCTTTCTTAGTTCGACGGTTCGTATCGTGCCAAAAACCACAATGATCTTCATTTTATCTGCCAAGGTTTTTTTTATTATAAAAGATTTAATAAAAAAACAACGGTTCCGTTTGACTTAGGACAAAGCCTAATTTAAATAAATCTTCAAGGCTGCATTATATGCAAAGAAACAAAATTTTGACAAATTATTCAAACGTGACTATCTTTCTTTTTACGCCGTGTGTATACACATAAGACTAGTTTGTTATTCACGTACTCGGTTAGTAAGAAGCAAGCAGTCTCTAATATAATCTAACCTTCGACTTTTAACCTGTAAAAGGTTCACTCAAGTGTTCCATCTTTATATGGTTGTGTAGTTCATATCGATGATGTATAAACATGTAATTATTATACAATACCAATGGAATGCAATTGAAATAACAGATCGTAATTATTCGCGATTATATATCAGATTATACAATATATTGTATAAGACGTTTTTTTAAGATGAATCGAATTACTAATAAAGCACACTATATAGAGATATAAAACTGTTTTTCTTGAGTATAAGTAATTTCAAATTAGAGCGGGATTTCCAAACATTAATTACAAAAATATTGTTTGTATAGCATCCATTCTTTATGTTAATAAGATACCAGATGTTTCTTTGATCTGACGTCATCAAGATTTAGTTCGAAAAAAAATTCGAACTTTACAATCTGGAACAGATGGAAGATTTCTTTGATCGTGATATGATCAATTGGAAGCATATCTGTCGCAATATTGCGTTCGAGCTCTCTGATATAAATTTGGCTTTTACTTGTTGGGTTGCAACAAGTAAAAGCCAACTTTATATCAGAGAGCTCGAACGCAATATTGCGACAAATATAGTTTAGCTTTATCGCAGAAAAAAAATTTAAACAACTCAAATACATGCTTTACTTCGTATGAAGTATGATCATAGCTAACCAGGACAGTCTTAAGTGATGTTCATCTGTCGTTAGAACTAATAAATATATTCGATACCCTGCAATCTTGAGTTTGATTCTAGCCGTTGACCAATTCATAACACATGTTCCGAATGATATAAAAAGCATTCGTTGGGCTATTCACTTACAATGTGCCACAATTCATCCTCAGCCGTGGTCTTAACTGCCAGATTCTAAGTTGAATCAATTTTAAATCGTTGTAGTAAAGCTCCTTTTGCACTTAGTTCCATCATCTTTTCAAATTGCAAAAGTGTGCACCGTTTTCTACTTATATATCAACATCGGAATTACTTTCTCAAAGAAGACATCCTTTTTGTGCTAACCATCTCTCCGACTATTTAGAAAGGTTCTAGGAAAAGTTTTTAAGTTTCCTGTACAGTAAAAAACTTGTCTCATACTTATTGTTAACGACAACCCATGTAACCGTTTGTATTATTAGAAAGAGTTTACATTGAGTTTGGAACCATAGCTGGCTTTACAGTAACCCATTTTGGCAACCCATTCATAAAAACATTTTCTATTGTATGGGTCATCAATATCTATCTCGTCAATGTCAACATGGATTTCATCTTTCAAGTTTTGCATAGTATCTGGATGGTAAGCGTAAGATTTAACCTTAGCGGCTCTCCACAGAAAAAAGTTTAACGGAGTCAAAATGGGCTTTGTCGGAAAAGTTAAATTTGCAAATTTTCCAAGCGTAGAACTCGAATGATATAAGCTGAATGCTGCCACACTACATAACCGGTAATTCAAGATTACATTCTTACAGAAAACTTTAACTGTCGAACGTTCTACATTCAAGTTTCATGCAATTTTGTACTTCACTTTTCGTAAGTGAAAGCTGAAATATTTTTAACAGCTTGCCGAACCTGTGTTGTATGTGGCAGCTATATATGAGATCGATTGGTCACTTTAATCTATAGAACAATCAGTTACCTCCTACATTTTAACGCAACATCTCGAGATTTAATACACTGTTTATGCATCACTATATACTACTAGTAGCAATCGGTTAATCTGTCATAATTTATAGAATTTATTGTGTAGAATCAATAAAGTTGTAAGTTTGACCAAACTACGGTCGTATACGTCTGAGGTTTCAATTATCTCGATAAGAACCGAGCGAATTCGTAACAACATTTTCACACGACCCTTGTTTGGTTTTAGAAAATCTCCCTATAATTGTAATCAAAGCTATCCCAAAAATATAATTTGGTGTAATATAATTCCGTGTAATATCCTGTCTAGGACTACCTGTTCTTGGCTATTAAACCAAGAATGAAAAAATGTAGCAATGGTTATGCAACATTTGGTCATAAACGTCTCTATAGTCCCCTTATGACTATAAACACCAGTCAATTTTCCATTTCTCTTAGGTTTTATGTGTATACACCACTTCCTTCAAATTATGCTTTATAGTTACTTAAGTTTCTTAATCTTTTTGAAAACAGGTAAACTCATTAAAAAAATAATGATTATAAATCGATTATTCCGCGATTCGATTACATACTTGATTACACATATTTATTGTGAAATTTTCGATTAATTGATTAATCGAGTTTGTAATCACTATATATGGTTATAGAACGATGTTTATTACAAAAAACAGTGGCAGTCGATATATCACGAGATGATACAGCCAGAATCTACATATGATCATTGTATAATTATTGGAAAACCTTTTAAACCGATTTTTTGGTATAGGTTTTTGCTTGATTTTTCTACCATAGGTTTCGAGTATCGTGTTACTAGTTCTATACTAACGAATATTTCAGTTCATCTGTGATTGCTACCGCTACTTCATTGATCATATCGCTCAGCCATACCATTTACATGTAGATGAAGTTTAACCTTAAACAGGCTGTCTTGATTCGCTGTTATTTCCATGGCGTTTCAAACCATCCACATGAAGGCTGTTTCGCAAATCAAAAGGGAAAACAATATTTGTTCCAATCTTCTAGTTAGTCCTATCTTACAACGTTGCCACTTAAATTGAGGAAGTATATGAGATGAGCCGGCCATTTTGTCCGCCATAACATTAATACATATAATAAAACAACAATAAACATTTTAAACTTATCTTATAGACTTATAGTCTAGAGGCATATCTAATCTATATCGTTACTAAATAGCCGAAACACTAATTAACCGCCGATTATCGTTGGTTAATTTTGATTGAATTATCAGGGTGTCAGCAAATAAAATGCAATTTTACTTTCAAGGTAAGACGTAGTATATATAATTGCAATTGATCAATCATTAAAGCTACGTCAGGTGGAGTGGAAGTTACAGATTGAAATCATTGTATAGTGGCAACAATGCATTTTAGGTTTTGAAGTTTATGTACCGGATTTTCTAAGGTTTGGATTTCAACACCAGCGATACGATATAATCCTTTTCTACCGTTTAATCAGCTGTTTACCCAATTTTGTTGTTTTTGTAATATTTGTAATTCTTTTAAGCGTTTGGCAGTTTTTGGGTGATCAACTCCTAGCGAGTCATATAAAATACCATATATTCAAATCGCTTTAATATCATTTTGTATAGCAAAAACTTACCTTAACTGCAGTTAAGTTTGCCCAGATAATTTTTGATAATTTGATCTTTCTGATCGAGTGCTTCGATCTTTCTGAGCCCTTTATTCCATATCGAAGACTTGCATTATATCCAAACGCTGAAAAGCAGTACTTTTTGTCCAAAGGAGTTCCTGATTTCGGATACGACTCTATATACTTGTTCCACAGTTCCGGTTATTTTCTAGATCAAAATTGATAGTGTGGAATGAGTTTGTTTGTAAAAATACCATTTCGAGAGTTTGGTAGTAAGCTTATAACGCGAAATAACAACTCTCTTGTTTCAGTTTTGCCAGGGTTTGGATCATTTTATTGTTCGAAATTTTCCAGATTTTGAGACTGTAGCCCCGATTTCTTTTTAGTATCTTAGTTATCCTTGATCATATATTTAACATTGTGCCACTTGTATTTGATTGGTAGCTTGTAGATGCTTTTGGTTTCTAATTTGAGTATTAGGTTTAAATACTGCACTAAGATATTTTGCATTAAATCTGCTTACTCTGCTTAATCATCATTTCTTGCCCAGATTCCACAAAAGTACCGTATCAGAGAAGTGTATAGATTGTTAAATCGTGCCTTTCTACAGTGAGAAATCTATTACATCAGTAACTATGAGTCCCTTTGACATATCCACTGTTTCAACCGTTCCACTGTTTTCGCATGGGACTTGCCAGTGATGCCGCATGCGTCTAATATTTTGAGAATGTTGGTGATAGCTTATACTTCATCAGCAGTTGTCCGGCTCCCTGTGCTCAACTCTAGGAAAATTCCTGTAAATCTACCTTCTTCTCTGTCCTGGTTCAAATAAACTGCTCCAGTTGGCTAAGGTTGCAGAACGCGTCTGTGCGCTTTCATGAAATTCTAGGTTTGCACCATAAGCCGTTTGTGACATTGAGTGCATTCTCTTATTGAATCTTAATGGATTCCAGCCAATGTTAATAATAATAATAGTCGTCTGTGACCCTATAACGCATCCACGGAGCCTAAAATTGCAATAACTTCAGTAATCTCACGCACATAAACTCTCTGATCATCCAAATTTCATATGCCAATGGATCGATTAAGACGCCATCTATTAAATTATTCTGATAATTTAGACGCCATCTATTATAATTATCTTAGACTTAACGAACGACAAAATTTGTTTGATGTATCATATCACCACATCACCGAATGCCATTGCCCTTCCTTATTAGTCATAAACCATAAATCATGCAAACTAGTACATAGTACATAAAAGCATATAATTTTTTGTCAAAATAATAATTAAATATCCTTTGTACAAAAAAAATTGTAATTGACTTTTTAAATATATACCAGAAAGTGTTAAGGCACCCACAAAAGACTAACATACATAAACATAATTATTGAGTATATAAAACATAAACACCCACTAGTTGTAGATCCCATTTCAAGAAAAGTTACAGCATTTTGGGTTTTTGGTATTTAGTACGAGTATATACTGTAGAGAGAGGCTTATATAGTATGTACAAACAACCAGTACACCTAAACTATTTCGCTTTTAATATTGTTGCTGTGTTCTCAACATTCAATTGTATGTATACGAATTTATGTATGTATAATATGTTTATGTATCTATACACATAAAATATCATATTTATAATAATAATTTTATATTCATTTTCGTAATTGACGTCTTGTATAGAGTTAGTGATGGTACTGAAAGATATCAACGGGTGAATGTATTATACCAAAATTATGATTGTCGCAACATTTCGCAATATTATTGTTGTTTAAGAATGTATATATAATGTTGATCGAATTAGACTTGTTGACGCGTTCTAGTTTTGGAATTTCGGATGTTTATAATTTTTTATACACACTATACACGATTACGATCAATGTGTACAAAGCTTGAGTCGTTTTTTGTCTAAAAGACACAGTCAACAAATATATAATTTTTTTGTTTATCAACAAATTTGCCTTGGACTCGTTTGTCGACATTGTTTTTTACTACGTTTGTTCTTTAACAGATGGTACAGCTTATTTGAATGTACATAAGCAATTTTGTGCTAAACGATTGTCATGTTTTTGGGAAGATTCAATTATAGAACTGCTGGACATTATATAGTTGGATTATTGTAGTGAATACAAATCGGGTTTAATATACGATAGTGCAATCCATGGAAGGCAAGTTCGACCACTGTCACGAGATGTGAACGACATAATAGCCAAAACAGCAACACAAGCTAATGGTTTATTACTCAGCAGATAACAACGACTATGCATATGGTGACAAATGTATATATGCCGAAATAAGCTACAACGTAACCATTGAATGTATAACTCTGATTTCTGGAACATACCACAATTTGTTTAATCAACCTCCAATAGATTCGATCATTTCGTTCGTTATCTATAAAGGTATAAAACTACATTGGTCCTATAAACGCCAGGAAACATCAGTTTTCACTAACCACATATGCCTTTGGGAACCGTTTATACTATTAAAATGCACTTAGGTTGTTCGATGGTATGTCCTGAACCATACACGTTACGCATTTATATACATAAAACGGCTATAGTATAGCCGGATATTTAATCTAAATAATTTTTTTGGTTTTCCAAATGACAGATATGCAATTGCACTGACAAAACTCGGTAAATATGAACAGTGTTAAGGCTTAAGTATATAGATGTTGTCCAGACGAACGACCTAAGTAGGTGAGTACAGAGCAGCTTTGTACTATATCGATGTGTGGTTGATTATTTATGGAGCCCAATTAACAAAAATTTGGCCACAGCCGATGAATAGTCGACTCGATAAGACGATTAAGATGAGAATAAAGATCACGTAATGTCTTGAAAGCAGCTTTGTACTATCAAAATTATGGCGCTACCTACATAGTTATGTTATATATCATATTACCCTCTAGAAGTCGAACTAAACAAAATAACGATAGTTGGATATAGACAAGTGGGAATCCTATGGCCTAATATCAAAGGACTGCATTCTAAACCTGTTCGAAAGAGATCTCGTAAGTAAATTGGACAGTAGAACTGTAATATTAAAAATCGCTTATATATTTAATATAAGAAAAATTGTCGTTGAACACGTTAAACGATTTACCTTAACGCCGATCCGAATCAAATTGACGATGAATAATATGTTTGAATTTTGTCGATCGTCTGTAGGGTGGAAAGATCCTAGTATCAATATTGATACATAAATGCAGTTTTTTTTCCATTTCGTACAAGATTCTTTCAAAATAATTGAAAGTCGAGGTGAAGAAAAACGATTATATGATGAAAATATTCAAGGTGGTCAATAACACTGATAGAACGTTAATCACGGGTAAACACGCACTAGATTCTGCAAAAAACTATAGAACAGATTATCACAAATCAGCTTTATATAAGAAGCAGCAAATCCTCTTAGAAGAATATACACAAAACACATGGACATCATCAGATGGAAAAACCCATTCCTCCTTACAGAATGTCAGAGCAATGGGAGGACCAGACCGACACAGCAATCACCAACTGCTTGTAGGAACATTTTAAAGTTAAACCGACAGTAGTGAAATGTCCAACATTAATAGGGAGAAATTTCACATCGAGGGATTGAAAACACTGACAGGTGAGACATATTCAAAGACACCCTCCTACTTAGTATTTCAAGTACCGAAACGCTTGAGACTGCAAAACATCAGCGGCAACTGGAAAGTTACGCACTCTACATCAACGTGTAAAAACGGTCACCAGTAGTGGCGACGGAACTGTAATGGCAGAAACTGTAACCTCCACTCCTATCAGAAAAATTGAATATTGACATTCTACCAATATCCGATGTTTCTGCTAGAAGTGGAGGTTACATTTTGGTATTCTACCAATATCCCATGTTTCTGCTAAGATAGGAGGTTAAAGTTTCTGCCATTACAGTTCGTCATTACTGCGGCGACCCTTTTTCACCAAAGGTAAAGACCATACAAATTTTTAAAAAAATGTGATACAATTTCAAAAAATGTAATTCTTGAGTATACATCGCCAACGGTCAACCAACTTATAAGAAACAAACAGGATGGATTCATACGTGGAAGAAAATGTTCGTATTATGAATCGTATGTAACTCAACAAATATATCTAATATTCGTTGACTTCGAGCGTGCATTTGATTCCATCAGATAGATGCACAATTTGCGAATTAGGGATTTCTAGAAAGATAATTGAATTCATTAAATAAAGACACACGAAGGGTTGTATTCACTGTTGTTCTTAATAGTAACTGCGGTTTTCCGTGCGAGCAAAAAGAAAGATTGGAAGGCCAATAATGACCTAAAAAATAACAGTGCTATAACTGAAACAATAAGCAAGTTGATGAAAAAGGGAAAAACGGAAAGAAAGAGCCTTGGATAGAGTACGATGGTTCAGTATAGACGTTTCTTTCCTTATTTCGCTAATACTTCTAGTCTTCGGGATACCTGGATAAACTGATAGGATTTAAAACTGATAAGTATAGCAACTACTTAGTAAATATTATCCGAAAGAGTTTCGGTTAGCTGGCAGGCAAGCTTACGATCGTTTACTCTTATTTAAAAAGCTTTTCTTGTAAACTTATGGGTTGAATGATTATCAAGTAAAAGAAGCAATAAACGACCGTTTACCTTTAGTAACTTTATCGTTACCTTAAGTCAATTTTGTAATATCTCAATGGATAGTACTGTCCCAGATCACAGCGTACTGAGTAGATTTAGAACTGAACTTACCTAGTAGAAAAAGGCCTTAGATTTGATTAATAACCAACTGGTGTGGTAATATGCTCCGGTATGGTTATAGATGCTAATTAAACCACTACTCCAAAAAACCAAAGCATCTGTTTCGGCTTCTTACCAACAGGGGGTAGAAAATCATTTATCCATGAGATCTAATATTTGTCACATGTCACGATGTTATAGACATTTTTTGAAGAACCGCGACCATTATAGTTTGAGATTCGTAATCATAATTTTGACGGTCAGCGAGTGCTTTGTGCATTAGTCGAATAATGTCCAACGGGGTAATATTGAATGTATACTGGTTACACGAATACCCAATCTTTCAGTAACAGTTCATTCACAGCATCACGAAGTGTATAATTTACATTCCGACTCGCCGTTGCAATTCGAATAACCAAGCACCAAGACTACCTTATATATCCATACTCCTCAGAGATGGTGATATATAATGGTTATTACAAAGACATAGTTGACATATTAGATTAGGCTCGGAGGAATACTACACAATCCTTCTTTGTCGAGTATTTCCACTATCGACTCAGTTATATAGTGAAATAAAGACTTTGACATGAAAAAGATGTAAAAACTACAAAATATTATACTTCCTGCACCATCTCTAAGAATAGAACATACATATTTAATACAATATTCTAACGGGCCCGAAAGACTATATATAATAACCATTAGTTCACTATTTTATATCTAAACATATAACTATTTTGATGTTTTTCTAGTTTTGGAAATTTTCGTGTTGTATAATCAAATAGTCTTATAGCCAAGATATAAAATATTTAAAGAGAAATAGTATTACGGTAAAAATTCTTAATGTATGATAATGTGATCCAAGATCTCGATAAAAGTAGTTTTGTTTATATAGTTTGGTATTGTACGATTGGTTTAACTCTAAATATATAGTCAATATTATGTCTGGTGTATACATACAGTTGTGGCTCATATTCATCGAACACAATTCGTGTTGTTTGTTGGTGTCTCTATTATATATTCTGGGACCAAAGAACCCTGAACTCTTTGAATCGACGATGAATGGCCTGGATTTACATAGCCCATATTTACATTGCATTGCTTGATGACAACCCATGTTATACTGACATCTAAGTTGGAACAACGCGTGAGTTCTGCACCTACACAGTGTTGATGTATTGAATTGCATCGCCGATCGTAATCGATATTCTTATTTATAGAACACAATTCGTCATATTTGTTGGTATCTCTACTATCTATTCTGGGGTCGAAGAAGTTTAAACTCTTCAAATCGACGTCGGATTGCTTGGATGTTCGTGGATCAAACGCACATTACATTACTCATGGCATCCTATATAGTTTTTTCTGGCCGAAATACGATGACGTTGTTCAACCCTAGTGATTTTGATATGGCTATCCCTGCCTTGCCGTTCATTTTTTGACCTGTTCATATACATACCTAAGATTCGGTATGGAAAATGTAACGACTCGTGAGCTCTTCAGTTCAACAGAGGTCGTACATGTATTTATTTGCATCACCGATCGTAATCAAATTATGAAAAATCGCTCCAAGTGCGCCTCAGCTTCAACCACTACACCATTAGGTTGGTTGAACACAACTCATTACTACTGTCTTTTTATGTGTTCAACGCCTTCATCTAAGTTATATATTCAGCCGAATGTAATTATACTTTATCAGTTAATTTTAATGTGGAAGCAATGAAACTATATATAAGTATATAAGATAATTTTCTTCATTTCCACTTGAGATATATACATACTTATATCTTAATAAATTTGGAGTAGCAATTTAAATTTGTATTTTTATTATTTTAAATGCATTATGTCTGAAAACTTAAGTCTAGCAAGTTTATTAACAAATCGAATCCCATCACGTGCGGTTGGATACGAACACGTTTATAATAGTATATCGGGAAATCTTTGGAATATAAATAAACTATTTTTTTTTATCAAGGACATTCAAAATTATTTTGAACAAAAATGTGACGAATAGCGACAAGAGCAATCGCAGGACCAAGAATCAAGATATCACTGATTTCTTTTCAACTTTGCTAAGAATGTATAGTATCACACAGATCAGATATTTTCAATTTATCGACTCAGTAAAATTTTTGTTGAGGGTTCTGGTGTGCCATGAGGTACGTGCTGGCAGTTAGATGGACATTTCTGAAGTGTCTTTGATAAGGTCGTAGCGTTTAAACGGGAAATACACCAACTAATTTGATTGGATGGTTGAATGTTGACTTTCGAGCAGTTTCGAACGGTTGTTGCGACTGATCGTCTTTATAAATTTGAATTAGTATTCGAATCAGGATTCAAAATGAAAGTGTATGTATGATGTTTGATGTTGTGCTCTCCCGACCGGGTTGTAATTGGAATGTCGTTCCAGTTTTGTTTGATCGACTTATCGAGGGTACATATTTTGATCCACTGTTGGAGTGTACAATTCATGGGCGACATTTCCATGCCAGTACTATATGCTAGGATTGAGCTGTGCAGATGGTTCTACATAAATCGGGACTATAACCGTACGTCCTCGATTTGGCTGTGTAATTGCGTAAAGTATGGCATAAAAAGCGAACAGCGAAAAAGTTGGGAGTCCCAAAAAAGATTACAAAGATACAAACAGACAGAACTTTTATTCCATTATGTAAGTGTTTTGTCATCGAGTTGGTGATTGCGGTGAATTAGTCAGTATTCTTTATGGACTTGCTTTTTGATAGCTCGGTAGTAGTATGCGTTCAGTGGAGAATTGTTACTTTTACCTCTTGATGATTAATTGAGATAGGAGACATATTGGTGATTTCCTGCGTTTTATTGGGGATTTCCTAGGTTTTATTAGGTTAATGACTTAGGAGACTTGGTTGTTGTTGTATTGCTCTGGTTACATGCTCGATGAGAGGTTTCTGATAATGTTTCTTGTAGTTATGATTTTATAATTTTAGTTCATGTTTGACATATATTGGTGATTTTGTGTTACGCCAATTTTGAACAGTCGACATTGTTAGACTGGTGGAAATCTAACTTTTATTTATCGTGTTTGTGATGACAGATGATTTGTCATACGAGGATTGGTATCGGTGCATTTGCGTTTTGCGCCGCTGGGTGGTTTTGGTTGTACAGTTTGGTTGTACTATGTTTTACTAATTATATAGTAATAAAATTGGTTGTATAGCTTATTAATTAAGAAAATTTCTCATCACGCTACGATCTCGAGCACGATTCTGGCTGTTGACTAAAACTGTAATAATTTGTCCTGGTGAGTGTGTGTAAAAAGCATTCGTCGGACTCAAGACTTACAATATTTCACCAATATAAGTACTCATGGTTTGTAAGGTCACAGTTGAAATGCGGTTAGGGCCGCTTATAGTTCGAAAATGACTTTGCTGTGGATTACCGCCCTCGTCGTTTTGGTGACTAACATACCTTCTCCTTATAACCTTCAAGGTTGAGATACAAGGCAGAGACAGGACCTTTTATCAAGGATTTGGTTACAAACTTAGTCCTTCTCCGGTCATATCACATCTTAACTTCCTTAAAATAAAAGACAATTATTTATGCTTCTAAGTACATATTCTAATTTTTATTTTCTTATATTTAATTTCCTCTCGCACAATTCAATATCATATCATGCCACCATCTCTTCGCTGTAGTTTATTAGAAATCAATATATGTGTCGTCAATAAACTTAATCTCAAGTGTTTTTGAAATTGTGTTGTGTCGTATATCGATTCGATTTTATTCGTTACAAAACTCTATATAACACAACATGTATGTAGACGTATACATATGTTGTAAATTTTGGCTCGAAATATGAAATTAGTTAATTAATTTTGATTAGTTTTTCCATTTTGTTCCACAGCTTATATCCTACGATAGATTATATCCTTGAAAACATTTTATGTAAGAATATTGATGAGTATTGAAAAGTTTGTTATTCGAAAATAATTATTAGTATTATGATGATGAAACGCCATAGGGGTTCAATGTGTCGTTAAGTATAGTGTTGATATCAGTTTGTGAAGAATGTAATATATCTGCCACTAATTAGTGGGCAAAATATAAATTTATAAAAGTTAAATATTTAGCCAATGTGATCATATTGATACATTTTTTTCGGTAACGTAAATGATTGGGAAATATAATTTTTTATGTAGTTGAAATACTCAACCTTTGAACTTTCAGAACTCATCAGGACTTATTTTGCATATACGTTTAAATGTATTGTGCAAATCGTCTTTCAAATGGAATATAATAATAGTCACAAGTCCTCGATATGGCTCGGGTTAAACTAGTATGTTATAAGAGGATAACGAAGGAGATATAATCAATCCTCCTTCTGAAAGTCGTCTAATGGAATTCGTCTCCTATGAACCGAGCTTGTTCCCCCGCTCCTGGTGCAGATCGTTGTCAGTGGTTGTCAATATGCTGTCCTATATACCATGTAGCAACGTCACACATAGTGTCAGCTCATGTTCTTCAATACTAGAATATGCGCCTGACTCACCCAAGTTATCGGCCAACATATTTCTTTTGGCACGTATCCAATTAATTTTTACTTCATTCAGAACGTCTTTTTAAGGTAGGTATTGCCTGCCAAATCGTACTCCTTTTGTGGATACGGTATTTGAACTAAGTTGCTTGACTGGCAAAGACGATTTAGATATCGCGATCATTCCAGTTCATCTCATCCGCATAGAAAACTAGTTTTTGCGTTAAAGATAGTACCCACGAGAATGGATAATTTCACATAAGGATTTGTCACTTGTAGTTTAGCACCAGTCACATGGATTATTCTGGTTTTATTTATATAAACACTTAATAAATTTTCAAATTGTGACTCATTTTGTGACTCCATATTTAGTAGTGCTCACCACTGGTGAAGAGATTGTCTCGGTATCTGCAAAATCGTTAGTTAATTCTTAAATAGGATCCTCGATCCAAACTTAAGCTGTCTGTGAAAAGAACATGACAGAAACACAAAAGCGCAATAACTGCACAGGAGCACGGGAAATGTTATTGTTTCAATGAATTCTTTGGACAACATTGTATCTTCGACTCATGATTCAAACTATAAAAGAAGTTGTCAATAAATCAAATAATAGATAGCCATGTAACGTCAGGGCTGGTTTATGTTATTTAAAAGTGGTATATACCCCTGACGGGGCTAGGTTATCTTCCAATATTTGTCTCTGATCCTTAAATCAGATAGCCAAGCCGATTTGAGATATTTAATGCAGGTTGACTCTCAGGTGCACCTACCAGAGGAATCGATAGATCAATTCAGGATCTAAAACGTATATAGCTCGGTATCAGCTGGATGAGTTATTCTGGTCCTATATTTATGCCTTTCTCGGCTCTTCAGTGACATCGAGCTAGTTGGACTACAGTAGTCACCTACTTAACGTGAACTATGTCGTTATATCTGTCGGGGAAATATCTAAATCTGATTTCAGTAGCGATGTCAGATGGAGAATTAACTGATTCAAATTCCATGGAGGAGATAATGTTTTTCCTACTTTCTTTCAACAGGGAACAGATAGATGATTGTTCCACATCTAGTATGTGATCTTTAGAATCAACCACGACTCTAATTATATACTTTCTAAGTGGAGAAGGACGAGTGTATTCTTTATACCTAAATGCGAGGAACGTTTCGATACCTTACAAAATGCATATTAGTCTTACTTTGTTTTTGTTGTAAACTTCGCTCACCCAGGTGGTAAATCTACAATGGCAGGTTTAAGCAAGATCATCTCTAAAGCTAAGAGATCAATCTTAGTGAGTTCGGCAACACCCCTTAGGACATAACTGGAACAGAGAAGGAGTAAGAGATCACCCCTACTACTAATACATTCGATCCATATATATATTTCAAAGAGCTGCCTGGCTGTATTGAAGTTACAATCTGATATTGAATTGAAAACAGGTTGGTGTAATATTAAGAACACCTATCTGTTGGCTTGTCTTGCGACTGTATATGTTGACGAAAATATAATTTCACGAACCTTTCAATATTATATTATCTGATCAGGTATAGTAGGCAAGACCCTCATTTGAACACGAATTTATGGTATTGTAGTCAAACAAGTCAAAAAAGAACGTTGAGGTATTTGATAGTCATATCAAAATGACTAGGGTTGAACGTCATCTTATTTCAGCCAGAAATGCATGCAATACAGCTATATGTAAGGGCTGGTTTAATCAAAGGTCTAAATTGTGCAATGATTTATATCATATCGGACAGCCAGGCTGCTTTAAAGGCACTCAGGTCGGATCAAATCAGGTTGGGATTGATAAATTAGATAAAATGACTATAGCAACTAGGAATAAGTTAACAGAGCCCACATATCCTACCACTAAGCAAATCCGAGTTGGTGCTGTTCACTAGGTTTCTCATTGGTCACATTACCTTATGATAGCACTTTCAAAAAATAGTGCTGAGTTTGTCCGGCTGTTGCCGTCCAATATCGGTCCAAGATTTAAAAAGTCGCTCTGTAAGGTAAAGATATCTGAAAATAACTTAATATTTAACGGTCTTTAAGGCAAGAATAAGAACTCTGTTAGATTAAGGGGTTTTAGAATTTTTACAATTGAAACAGTTCTGAATAGAAGGAATCAGTGTATTGAAATGCTTAGGAATTTTCCCAATTGGTTCGTAGTTAGAGTTTTCTTACTTACACCGCTCTTATACGGATCAAAATTATTGGAAGAACTTCAAAAAGACAATTAGTTTAAGGAAAGAGTTTTAAGAGGTAGAGCGGGAAGCTAAACTGCTGAAACATTTGATTAATGCAAGCGTCCGAACTTGATGAAAAATATGAACTGTAAACTGATACATTTTTTTGTAGTCGATATAGGGATCTTATTATAACGATTAGGCTAAAGTTACTTCACCACGATACTGTACAATCCGGATAACCATATGTATGTAATCCGGATTAAACCATATTTAACGGAAAGTGTTTATTAAAATCATTTAATTTCCTCTTCATCCGATTGATCCGGTCGCAAGCAGTAACAACAAAAACGAACTGGAATTAACTGCTTCTCAGTTAGAAGAAATTGCATAGTACGGAATAAGAATGCGTTAAGATGGTGGAAGAAAATGGTACATTATCTTACCAATCTAACTATATAGTTAGAAGTGTTATAAGTGAATCTAAATATGTACTATAAGTTCATGAAAAACAAGTTTTATAATTTATTTTCTATTTCTTATTATTTTCTTTTAAGCATATATAGAAATCTTACATGTAGAGAATTGATATTGATAATAAAAAAAAATATTAATTAATAATTATTTTTATGTTTTAGTCTTGATTTGTCTATTGTTGTAAGTGCAACGTTACTTGTATGTAAGAAATGTGTGTACGGTTATTTAAATTAATGTATTAATTAAACGGTTTTATGTTATCTATTTGGCCCATAAAGTGGTCGTACTCCTTACTTGTGTAAATTTTGCGCTATTTTTGTGGTAATACAATTAATATGATCGATACATGGATCGATTTATAATTAGTATGCAGTTTATGACGCGGAAGTACTAAATGAGTCATAATACAATAATAATTGTTTTATTTTTTTTTGTAATTACAGAAGTCACAACAACAGCTGTCGGCACCGCCTCCTACATCCGTCACCAGATCGCTGAATTTAAACGCACCGCTAATAAAAAAGGATAAACGACAAGCGAGCTCACGTTTTAATGTTACAAATAATCCCGATTTGGTGGCATTGCCATTTTTGAATGGTAAGTTACTACTTATATATTGTTCGACAAGTGCGTGTAATGAATATATATATATATGTGTGGAAAAAGTTCTAATTATATATGAATTGTAACTGTGAGATAGTGATGAACTCATTAAATTATATTATTTCTTCATAAATTATATTTTTAATGCGATAATTCGATATTATTCGAATTGTCATGAATATGATTATTGCTGATTAGAATTTGTGTGCTAATGAGTGTTTTTTTGTATATATGTACATACATTATAGCATACATATGTTAGTATGATCGATTTTGCCTTCAAAAATTACAGCTGCAATATTAATTAGTGTGGAGCTATTAAATCACGTATGTATATACAATGTTTATAGACTGTGGTGATGATAAAACACATCGTTAAGTTTTTACTTAACCGATTAGCCCTAATTTGAAGATTGTATTTGAACAAAGTCAGTACACTTCCTTTGGGATTAATAATATTCATTGATTCGTCAGAATATCTAAGTGGTTCTTCTGCCTCTAAGTGATTTTCAAGACGATTACCTTAGCCCAAAGTAAGAATTTGAGCTATTTGAAGTATGTATGTGAGCTATTTATAGTCTGACTCCAAACTAAGTGAAAACACTGTCTTTGAGCTTAGTAATATTCATTGGTTCGGCAGAATCTTTAACTGGTTTCATTACCTCTAAGTGGTTGTCAGAACGATCACCTTAACTCAACCGTAATCGTTAAGTTTTAAATAAAGTTCTACAATTAGCCTTAGTGCCAAGTATGTATTTGTGCTATTTTATAGCCTGACTCTAAACAAAGTGAGCACACTTCCTTTGATTTTAATGATACTCATTGGTTCGTCAAAATCTCTAATTGGTTCTATGTAGCGCTGAAAAAGTTAAATTTGTGTTGTGGATACCGACCGTATATCTTTATGTTGTCATGACGATCAGTTTAAAAAGTTGTCTGAAAATTTTCTGAATTGTTCTGCAATTACGACTTCCATGCGCGATGGGCATGCTCTCTAGCACAGTTTTGTGTTGTACTGGAGATTGGGATAAGTTGTTTCTATCAATTGTCGCTTATTGAGTTCATGGTCAATTACACGTTTTGCAAGTTCCCTAAGGTATTTTATGAGTTTCAAGTCAGGTGAATTCTCCGACCACGGTAACCGTTCCGAATTGTGCATAAACACCTCATCAACATTTTTCAATATGAGGCAGAAGTCGACTTTCCAGTAACTGGTTTATACTGATCTTGCCTTATGGCCCGTTCCACGATGTAAAGATCTCCTATACACTCGGCTAAGATCACAAAGCACACCATGATACTAGTAGGATGTCCTCTCCACAAGGAAATCTGGGTAAAAATACTCTCTTTGGGGTGATCGAACGAATAAGCTTGTGTCAATCAAAATTTGGAAAGTTGACTCGTCGCAGTGAAGCAGGCCTGAAAAAAATGTCATTATCAACAAACACCACAATTTCATAAAAAAAATTATAGTTGAATCCACTCAGTCCGCAACAGTGATATTTCGACGTTGTGTGGCCTATTATAGAAACATTTTCTACATTCTTCCAACTAGGCGTTGTTTTTTGGTTGGGCGATTAACCAACAGCTTTTATCGTCAAATGTTGATTCCTTCGTCATTTATCTGCGTAGTACGACAAGCACACTCTTTACAATTTCGGAGACATTATTTAATTTTCCCTTATTTTACAGTGAGTATATGACGAGCGGTGGCCGTTTTCTTCTTCCATTTTATTTTTCCGACTTCTTTCGCTTCTATAGGCAGGTTGTGATCAAGCATAAAGTTATACCGGTTGACCGCTAAGTTCGAAACGCCTGTATGTGTTGCTATATCTCTCTGGGAATGTATGTAGTGGAGTAATAAGGTCGCAGGGTGTGTATCAAATTTAAACCCAACAAAATGTATGTAAGTTTGATCTAGTTTACTTCGTTAATTGCATAATTCAAATTGGCTTATGAGTGTCCCTTGAATCTCCACATTCAATACGAATTCAGTACTATTGTTTCAGTACCACATACAACTTTTCGCTTAACCTAACAACTTTTTACAACTGAATCGCCTGCTGATTTTAATGACTTGGTTTTCTTTCCATATCGGCTTTCACTTGAAGTTCTTACCATGCCGTAATAATTCGTTTGTAATGTGAGTAAAATTGGTCACTCACAAATACAACATGCATACAACATGCAACATGAAATTAAAGTTGCAACACGATTCTAGTAACACAAGCCTGAATAATCTTTTCAGTGAAATTTCATGATTCTCAATGGCTAGATGGTTAAGGTTTCCGAAATTCCTAGATGGTTAAGGTTTCCCAGAGTCCTGCATCTAGTGTACAAACCAATTCCATCTATAATGATTTCTAGCCCCTTCTGTAAGAGACCAAGAAATATCCATCAGTCAAGAATTACGGTTTTTGAGATTGTTATTCTATTGTTTGTCACCACAACCTAAATGAGTTGATGAGTGGGATAATAGCCATCTTTTGTATTTGAATTTTCAATCTCGAGAAAATGAGTTATGATTAGAACCCCTAAGAGTATTGTGCTCGTTTGACCCTTTGTTCTGATAGTAAATCTCATATTTCAATTGAGAACTCTCTTAAGTCTAGCAGCTGCTGATTGACTGTCCAGTTCGCCACAGAAATATCTCCAATTCGATGAAGACATTTCTTGGAGCTGCACAATGCTCCTTTGTTTTACCAGTTTTAATGGTTTTGCTCAGATGTTTTTGTCTGTGTCCTCAATTTTCCTATCACTAATCCACCATGATGGCTCAATTTTTATTTCTTGGCCTTAAAAACTCTAATTTCAGGTTTATCAGAGAGGGTCAAAGAGAGATAACCCATTCAGAGCTCCGCCAGTTTGAGACATTCAGATTTAAACTCGAGCAGGGATCACTTCCTTAGACAGATCCTGTAGCCCTTCGATTGAGTCTCTATATTTTATTCCTCTTAGATTTTAATATCTTACAATTTTTCCATGTATCGTTTTACGAGTAAAGAGGATGTTTGTGTATTATAATCAAGCTGGGATGGTGGAGGTCAATGTCACCTGAACCCTCATAAGTTATTTTTGGGTTACATTTATACTGAGTTGATTTTCGAGCTCAGTCCACTTGTTAATTTGAAGGTAGTTATTCGTAGGTGATCACCACCCTATATTTAATATAAAAAGCAATTACCGAAGCACTCAATAGATTACATAACCAGTTATTACAAATGAATAATTGGAATACAATTCAGTTGTTATCTTTAGCTCAAATATTACAATTTTTCGCCTATATTCATCTGATAAAAAAGTTTTCAAATTATAATTAACTTGAACGTGAAATAAATAATAGTTACACAAATCAAATTAATTCAGTTTCAGCCGACTTGAAATTCCTGTACCATAAAGTTTCTTGATACTATGCCAACATTTATAAATTCCAATAAACGATGCCAAACAAAAAAAATAGAATTACCTCATTCAAATGGTGTTGCCAACGTCAGATTATAAAACGTGTACGTAGCTTATTGTAATTGGTCCCGTGTCAGCTATTTATCGATATATGCGTGCTTTTATTATCGAGCGATAACACACCAATATGAGTATTAAATAAAAATTTGAATTCATCAAGATTAAATTTTATGACCAATCATTGATTTTGTATAGCTATCCTTAACCTTTTCTGTTCAATGGCTGAAATTGCACTTTTATGACCATTTAAAATCTTCAAGGCTGTCGCATCTTTATACAGCGAAATTATACCGCCAGCCAATATTTGCGCGTGTGTGTGTCTGTATATCGGATTATTTAAATTTTCAATCAAAAATCTAATCATAAACATAAATAAGATTATAAAATTTAATTAAAAACTATATAATAAGAGATTGAGCAGAGACGTCGCATTGAGTAAATGTGTTACAACAGATAACAATCAATCAATCAATATAACTAACCATAAAATCGATTTATTGTTTAATGTACATTACTGTGTACGTTAATAGTGTATATTTATATTCGATGTATCTTAATGAGGTATGTCGGTAATTTATAACCAACTAAATTTATCCAAAACTAGATGTAACCGAGTAATTATTGCGCGATGATGCGAGGGCGGAGTGAGAAGTCTGGTAAAAATGAATTTTCGGCGAGCCGAATCTTACTCTGCCGAGTCATTTCTTCAAGTTCGGAAACAGGAAATAGTCGTAGGTAGTTAAGTCTGGAGAATATGGTGGATGTGGAAGCAATTCGAGGCGTAATTCATAGATTTTGGCCATGGCAACTACACACGTGTTTGATAGAAGAGAACTTTTTTCTTCGTCAAATGCGATCGTTTTTCTTTCAAAATGTTGTGAGACGGTCCAGTACTATTCTCAGTGACTTTTTCCCCGTTTGAAGATAATCTGTGTGGATTATGCCGCGTGCATCCTAAAACTGTGGCTATGCTCTTGTTGGGCGATAAAGGCGCCTTAGCTTTGTTCGACGCAGATTCGCTAGTAGAAATTCACTGTTTAGATTGTTCTTTGGTCTCCGGTGTTTCATCCACAGTTATAAAACGACGCAAAAACTTTTTTTTCGCTTGAACATCGGCAACTCTGGCATTTGAACTTGTCACACTTGTGTGTTTTGGTCGATTACAAAGAAACGAACGAAAAGCTTTTTTACATTCAAATGTTCGTCTAATACGTGTGAGTATATTGCTGCTCACACGTTCATCTGAGATGCCTACTCAGCTATCTCACGCACTTTCACTCTGTGGTCTTGCAATACCGTATCATTGATTTTGTCAAAACTTTTTGGTGTAGTGACTTCATTTGGGCGTCCTGAACGTTGGGCATCAATTGTGCTTGTACGACCACAGCAAAAATCTGTAAACCACCTGTGAATCATTTTAATCGATAGTGAAGAGTCCGCATAATATTTATCAAACCTTTTGTTTTGGTTTTCTTAATGGTTCCATGTTTTTATAAAAACAATATATCATCTGTTTTCAATGGCTGTCAAAACTGAACAAAATGACAATTCTGCTAAAAATTTGTGACGTATGGTATTTCATCTGGGATTTGCGGTTGTGGCGCTCTCTGTTGTAATTTTACCAAACTTCTCACTCGCCCCTCTTATTAACTGACGAATTATATTTGCTTTGAAATATGACATTTTCGACTAAGTACTTGCCCATATACCGTATGTGTACTGTAATTATTAATTTATGACATTTTATTGATGTACATGCGGTATGTGGTGGTTATCAGCCAACCATAAGTCAGGCAGTTTAATTAAAATATTTAGCACTGTTTATCGCGTCGAGTATATCAAAAAAACGCAATCTTGTACATACACACAATATGTTATATTATGTGTATACTACAACAGGGTGGTAAATAAACATATATAGTGTGATGAGCACAAAGGCGAAGTTCGATCTTTGTGTTATTATAATATTGTTGGGTGTATTTTTAGACATTATATTTGCATTTCAATTTATCTATGTAAACAAATTGTTAAACTGTTGTTAATGTATGTTTTTTTTATATTATTGTTGTTAAACTATGAATTAAATTATCGAATGTTATGTAACATACGCGAGTAATTGTGCAAAAATTTATTGTGTTTTATCGATCGTTTATTATTCGAGATGGATCGATTTTGGTCTGAAGGTGATCATTCTGGTTTGAAAAGTACAACTTTGATATACGAGATACTCTCAAAAGTGCCCAATTTGGTGTATAGATGGCAGTTGATGTTTGACAAAATTACTCTGGTCGAAAATACCAACCTTAAGTTTAGTAGCACTGCTAAGTGATGTCGTAAAATGTTTGGTGACTAAATCCCAACTGTTTTATAATTTACATTAAGATCGAAAAGCACATATGAAAGCAAGATGTAAAAATTATTACTTCCATTAGGCATGCTCTTAAACCATCCCTTTTTGAGTACAAAATGGTATGGGTACTAAAAGTAAACTACCTATAGTGTCACTCTAGCACGCAATTCAAAAAATTTCGATTTCAACGTCTCGGTGTATCTCAAAATCATAATACTAACTAGAACAGGATTCAATCAGGGAGTAATCAAAGATTCACATAATGCGACCTGATAAATAATAACCTTTTGAATAGATAATTTGGTTCTTTAGTTTTGAGAAGTTTCCCAGTAAAAAAACAAAACCCGAGACTCATAAAACTGGGGCAACTATAACCAAGGACAGCCCTAAAATAGGGTAACTTAACTAAGTTAAGTTAACTGCGAGGCAGTGCTTATTTTCCGGGGACCAGTTTACTGGAAGGGAAAAGAACTAAGCTTTATCATCGAATTTAACACACAGTGCTGGACACCATTGATACAAACACAAGAAGCGAGTATCTCTTTGAATATCTAGTTGCTGAGAACACTCGAGTGTGTAACAGGGGAAATAAACCAAACTTTGTTAATACAATTACAGAAGACGTCTTAGATCTAATATTAACTATAGTTCTCCTATGTATCTGATCGAATGGGGCACTGAAGACACATGGGAGGAAAACAAGAAAACTTTTCAATAGAGCCAAACATACCCGAGAGTCGAGTAAATTCAACTTCCAACTAAGACATTCTAAGAGAGGTACATGGAGAACCTTTTTTAGCAGAATCGATGACCTAACTTCAGCAGTCAGTAGAGAAGCAGGAAGCTTTACTGAAAACATTAAATTACATAAAATCCAAATTGAACCATTTATCACCTTAATTTAAGTTATTTATTCAATATTGTAACGTTCCAACTCTATAAATCATTACTAACGGCAATAATGTTCCACCACCAGTGTCTTCAGTATTATTTGAATCACGAACACGACAAAAAATTAACAGAACGATCGAAAATTCTTCAGTATGAAAAAATTTTGATGGCCACTGTATACGAAGTTCTACAGGGTGCAAGAAATGTTGCTGATATCAGGATGTTATGGCCACGACACTCATTTATACGAACACGAGGGACCGTTAGAGTCAGATGCTAAAACGCATCACCAGAAATCATAATATTTTGCAGTGGTTGTTGTTACAGTTGCCGAGTGCTGTCGTAGATAACGGGTTTCTTAATATTTCACCAGTTTGTTTGATTTTTGGAATCAAACTTCGTTGATGGTCTGAGAACAATGTCGACTGGCTCACGAAATTTCAAGTCGATACAAAGGTTTAAATATAAACAGAAAATCTTGAAAGACGAGATATTGCCAGATCTTTTACCGGAAGTGAAAATCATCTTAGACCACCTTGCACATTTCTTCCCATATAGAGCCACATTTCTTCCCATAGAGCCAGTTTGGCCCTAGGATACGTTCCAAGATCATGGAGAAAAGTCATGGTATAGTGGTTATATTTAGGCTGCCCGGGTAATGGAAAGCCTATAGATATAACCAGACATAAAAGTTTTCGATCTACTCGTATAAGCCTGTGTTCCCTTGATAACGCTTTCTTCAGTGCAATGATCTCTGCAGCTGGAAGACATGATATGGGGCCACACTTTTTCGTTGGTTTAGTGCCATGCTTAGAACAAAGAGAATTACTCCAGTCTACTAATAGAACTATGGCGACCGTTCAAAATGGATGGTTTTCGGTCCCCGGTCTTATGGTGTCCTGTGGTCAACGCACTGTTAGTCCAATTAAACGATAGTTGATTTTACTGTTGTATACTGGTTATATATGTTATGGTAGATATACGAATGTAATATGTGACCACATACAAATAGCGATTATTAACATATTTGTAGCCTAGTGTATAGTGTTATAAAACCTAGAAACTTTAGTCTTTTGGATGCAGCTTCCACTTTTGTGGGACCTGAGCTAACTCTAGAAGTGACATTATTATTTAATATATCGACCGTCCCTTTGATGGCCTTTATCAGAAGAGATGAGACGACCTTATCTCTGGTTGCCTAACCAATATCGTCTTTGTAACAATAAATAAGCACTTTAACGATCTTACGAGACTAAACTGTTGAGCACTCCTTGTGCTCCTATCCTTCGTACTATAGAGAGCACTGGATCTCGATTCCTATTTGAGGATCAACTGACAACTTAGACTTTGCGGGGCTGAGAGTGTACGTTTGGAAAAGGATAGCACAATGGGCCAATCGAGCCTGAGTGATGGTGAAACCAATATATGCTGATTACGAACAGTATAAATGTGCCAATTCTACCACCAAACTCATATTTATTTTCTACATAAACACGCCGAATTTTTGTTTATTCCACAAAATATTTTTTTTCAGTTTTTTGTGTGTATAAATTTCCACATACGTCAGTAAACAAACATTCTACACCTTTTTGTGTACCTGCTAATTTTTGCTTCGAGAAGCAGAAATTAATATTTTTATTGATGTTTTTTTGTTTAATTTTGTATTTTTATTTTTAAATATTAACAAAATAATTAATTTAGCCCATAAGAACGCGATGTACCACATTGAATCGCCCCAAATTTACCCGCACGAAAATTTTGACTTTACACAGCATAATTGAATATAAATTAATTCACAATTAATAACTCAACGCTATGAAATTCCCATACACTACATAGCTAATAGTTCCAACAACAAATAATAATATATGTATAATTATGTACATATTAGAAAGATTGGCGTGCATGGCTAAGCAAATATTTTTTAATGGAATGAAAGTTTTTTTTTTGGTGTGTATGCCTTTTTTATGTAAGTTCACAAACCTCGTTCGTCCAATATATAGCGCACTGTTTATAGCAGTAACAATATTTATTTTCACCGCGGCCGAACTCTCGAAAAACATAACACCAACAACAACCAGTTTTAGCCATCAACACCACGAAAATTGTTTTGAGTATAAAGAAAAAAAAATTATACAAAGCAGAATTTTTCCGTCTAATTTATAGTTTTTTAATGGAATAATTTCATCCAACAACAATTGTTGTTATAAACAAACTATATAAAATAATGTGTAATAAATAATATAAGAGTGCTATTAAGGAATTAATTTTAATTTTAATGGATATTCGTATATAAATATATTATTATTGTAGTGTAATAGTTTTATAGTTACTTACGATGTAATAAACGGATTAAGAAAGAGAATTAACATAATTCACAGCGATACTCTATATACATGTATATACGTCATGATTATAATATAGTATTGATTATAAATTACCAAAAATATTAATTAAGTAATTACTATTTATCATTTTGAAAATATTCCATGTTAATTTGATCGAACCAATTATCAATATGACAAAGATACACAATCATTATAGTTTATATATTTAAGTATCAAAGCACTTATCTTAATTGAACATTAATTGTGCGTCTTGACACTTGTGTATAGGTATGTAGAAAAATACAATCGATATTCTGTTTAAGCGATTGATAACGATTAATTTTGGCGCCAGATTAGACTTTATCAAGTCAAGTATATATAGTAAATATACTTAAATACTATAGAGTTGGTTGAAATCAACCCGACTTATTTAATAATATAGGTATGTGGGCCCGTACTAGAGGTTGTCCTAGACGTGAGATCGTATCGGTCTTTGACACAATTCGGCAGTGACCATTATTTGGTTATTGCAAAGCTATGATGAACATTTTCATACAACTCAGGGAGGACAGGGTGCGGTTTTCATGTAAAGGGCTGATAAATAAAGAAACTTAACGAAAATATCTAAATTTTGTCAACAATAGTATTCTAATTTACCGAATTCTCGGTATATTTTGTTGCTCAAGCCAGAGTATTGCTGTTGGCCCTATGAAGCTCTAAACAAAAATTAAAGATGGCGGAAATAATTCCAGAACTAAATGCACATTTCAACACTTACAGATTAAAAACACACAATCGTGATTGATATTTGGTCACCATCCCGGGTATCGAACCCGAGACCCCTAAATGACAGAGCAATTACGGTACTTTCTCTGCCACAAAAGAGACTAAACTCAAAGCCCTAACTCGGTTTAAAATCGCAAGGAGAAATAAAGCCTTGTAGGAGGACAACTAAACGAATTTGTAGTAAGACAGAAGAAGCGCGATTAGATAAATTCTAAAGTTTAATAATCATGGCGATACATGGCGTGAATATTTTCTAATCTCATTATAATTTTGTATGTATCACAAATTGTATAATCACAAAATATTTTGTATGTACAGTTCTTGATATGCCAAGAGGTAACCTTAGTCGATTGGTATGGCGAAATAATCCTTTGCTCCAATAGCACCAGTAGTTGATCAGTGAAAATGACTAACAAGCAATTTCAAAACAACTCAAAGATCTGGGAATCATCCAGTAGCAAGAATATTAGATGCCATATACGAGTTTAAACCGAGACATATTGTTTGATTGTGAATGGTAAAAACAGAAGGAATTTCTACATTATGACTGGAGACGAAAAATAGTTTTACTAAGATAACTTAAGCACAAAAATCATGAAGATATTCCGGCTATGCTCCAATGTTTTGTTTTGCATTTGCTGAGACTAGCTCGATGTATTATGTACTGCTAAAACTGTCTGAAATAATTGCATATGGTTGCTATCGAATGTAACTATAATGTGTTTGAGTCGAAATTTAAATGACAAACGGCGTTAATGTACGATAAAGTAATCACACTATTATGATCATATTAATGGCCAATTCTTTTACCCCAAGTACTTTTGTTATTCAAGTTAGAAAAGAGGATATTCGAGGAGCCAGAGAGATTGTAAACATTTTTTTTGTCTTGGTCAAATATTATTTTCTTTTAACTTAAATGCAATCGTTTATCAGAACTTTCTTCAAAAAAAATTACCCAATAATCTTACCATGAGATAGTTGTCGATTGTTTTGACTCTTTCTGTATCTCACGTCATCCAATACTTTATTAGCACTAATAGCATTCCCAGTGAGTCAATAACCATTTTAAGTATGAATTCGACTCATATAATTCACCTGTTCCATCCTATCGATTCTTGAGAACACTTCGTTCAGTTTCGTTAAATTGTATGTCACTACTTCCGTTCTAACTGAAAAAGCTCAATTCAAAAACTATCGATTTGTATGTGAGGGAAAAACACTTTTAATTGTGTTACGATTTCGGTGTAAGAAATGTTTCGTTAAGTTTCGTTAAATTCCAAATGTCACTAATTTCGTTTTTACTCAAGAAACTCATATATTTTTAAAAAAAGTCAATTGTACGTGAGAAAAACAATATTGCAAAAGTTGTGTTATGAATTTGGACTAAAAATATTTTCGTTCGGTTTCGTTAAATTTCAACTTTCACTAATTTCGTGGAAGAAACTGTAAACCTATTTGTACATGAGGGAAAACAACATTACGAAGTTGTGTTACTAATTCGGTATTTTATTTGAACAGTTGAGACTCTGTATCGTTTAGTTTCGTAAAATTCAATCTCACGAATTTCGTAAAATTCAAACTCACGTATTCAATCAACATTGAAAAGTAATGTTACGAATACACTGTTTAAAATGTTCGTTCAGTTTCGTTAAATTCCAATGTCATTCATTTCTTGTTAACTGACGAAATTGTCAAGTATTAAATCGATTTGCATATAAGGGAAAACAACATTGAGAAGTTTACTAATTTAGTATATGATTTGGACAGTTGTTACTCAGTTTCGTTTAGTATCGTTAAATTCAAACGGCCACGAATTCCGTGCTAACTAAAAAAAATGTCAAGTATTGAAAAAAACGATTTGTACGTGAGTCAAAACCTGTTGTGTTTTGAATTCGGTGTAAGAAATGTTTCGTTCGCTTTCGTTAAATTTCAACTACCACTAATTTCATACTAACTAAAAAATATAATATTAAAAAAATGAGTTTGTACGTGAGGGGAATCAAATTGTTTCGTTCAGTTTTCATCAAGTTGTTAATATTAACAAAACTTATAGTTTTATAAATTTATTCGGGTTTAATAAAATAAGATTTGTTACATCATGGCAAAATCAACCTCCCCCAAAAAAGGTCATTCTTTTTCAACGAAACCTTTTCCATATTGTGAACTAGTTCCTTTAATATTCCGCCTATATCATTCTCATATCATTATACCGGAAATTTAAGCTTCGTCAGAATTTAGGAACGACTTAAAATACTATGTGTCTTATCATAATTGAAACTAATTGTTTTGCTAATCGAAACCGCTTATCTCAACCAGGTTACATATTTATACCTACCCTATTTTACAAATTAAAATAAACAGAATTTTCTCTATACCCAATCTTTTACCAATTCTGTAGGGAACTAATCGACAAAACAGTCCTTTGACACGCGAAACAATATCGTCTAATATAATCGTGTTGTAAAGTTTCCGTTCAAATAACAATAATAGTCAACTATCGATAAACACATATATACGCGACCGAATGAAATGTGATGTTAGTGCCGTTCTGCATTAGTCTGATAAATATATTTATGAACATATATGCAGTTGTCTGTTGTTGGGCATATGTACATATTTTATCGTTAGTTTGTGTAAAAAATATAATTTTGACGATGGTATGGAACGTGATTCTAAGGTCAATGGAATGGTATAACATTTTGTGTATGGCAATCCGTTACCAAGATAAATATTTGTGTATGTGATATAATTAAACGTGGCTTTGGGTCTTAAATACGCATATATGGTTAAGATCTTATATATTTTCCGCAAACATCTTAATTTTTTTTGTGTTGCGGACAAACTGGCTTTTAAATTGATATGGATGCTTTCGTTATATTATACCCACACAACTTTATATATAGTTTTGTATGCTCTAGTTTTTCCAAATTTAAGATTTAACTCTCTCTCCGTATGGGGTTGGGTTTGTACAATATACGACGAGTGTATGTATATGAAAGAGGAAACAAAAGCTCTTGCGGTTTTGGTACGAGTATATCGAATGATTAATGATCTTATGGAAGTTGAATATATGGCGTTATCATTTTAACAGCTTAAATACTACATTTTTTTGTATAATTATACATATATATGTGCTATACAGACAACATACAGAAATATTTGAATAATGTGTTGAAGACCCGTATCATCATTACACTATTGTTGAGAAAATTGGAAAATATTTTTCACCAAACATATATAAATTGATTGTTTAGCGCTGTGTAATGGTACAATTTTTGTAATTGTTAATCATTTTGATTTGATTAAATTTTCCCAACACCAAACAATTTATTTTGTTTCAACTGTGGATCTATTTAGACTTGCAAATGAGTTCGTAATTTAATTTAGAATGCTGGTGGTTGAATAATAGTAAACCAGCACACACACACTATATATAGAAGTTAGCGTGTGTCTGAATATATTTGCTGCCTGACTTCTGTATATACGAGGACGGAGCGAGAAGTCTGGTAAAAAAGAAAGCAAGGAATAATATTTTCGGCCGAAAGAAACTTATTTTTTAATGTAGTGCTAGACTTAGTATACACTTAGTCCAAAGTTTATGTAATTCGATCCCTTCCGAATAATACGATTACTCCAAACATTCAAAATATGCGTTTGTTGCATCGATGATCTCCTCATTAGAGCCGAATTCTTTTCGCCCAGCAATTTCTTAAAGTTTGAAAACAGGAAAATTTTGGCAATGGCAACCACACGAGTTTACCCGTACATTATCTTTATAGAAGAGAACTTTATCTTCGCTAAATGCGGTTGTTTTTCTTCAAAACGTCGTTGAAGCGTTTAATAATCGCCGTTGACTATCCTTCTCTTTTGAAGGGAGTCGATGTGCATCCGAAAAAACGGTGGCTTCTTCAGTGCTTCGTTTAAATTCACTATTAAGATTTGAACATCGCTAAAACTGCCTCTGAAGTTGTCACACGTGTGCATTTTTGGTCGATTGTATAAGCAAACGCGACAGTCAACACACATATAGCTTTTTGTCCACTATTTTTGGTGTAGTGACTTTGGGCGTACTACAACGAAAATCAGTAAACCACTTGTGAATCATTTCAATCGATGGTGAAGAGTCCCCATATTATTTATTAAGCTTTGTTTTGGTTTGCGTAATGATTCCGTGTTTGCAAAAAAACAATGGGTTGCCTATTTCCAATGGCTGTCAAAACTGAACTAAATGACAGATATGAATATTATAATTTGGTCTAATGACAGATGGTATTGACACATAACATCTGAAATTTGCGATTGTGGCACCCTCTGTTGCAATTTTACCGCAGCTTTTTCACTCCGCTCTCGTATAAAAATTATTTTTCGTTCACCTGGTTTTATAGCCCATTCTAACCGAAGTTATATAATGAACTATGATCGGCTCGTGCAGAATCAATATTTTGTGTATATTTATTCCTAGAAAAGATTTTTTTCTTGTAAATGTTATTTTGTGATGAATAAAGTTTTGGCACTAATCTGTATTAGCAATTTCTTCGAAAATAAGATAAGATTTCTTTTTATTGTGTTTGGCTATGGAGAAGAAAGTGGTGAAATTTTAATTTGAGACTTATTTGAATTGATATATGTGTATACTCGGGTATATAGGCGTAATCTTTTTTTAAGGCTTAAAATCTTATTTTGCAACTTTCGTATAACTTATATAGCGTCAATATTTTCACAAGGTCGTGTTCGTAGAACAATCAAATTTTTTTGATTTAAATATGTCTGTTGGCTTATCCACATGCAACATCCTTACAGAGTTGGTAAATTATTTGAAAACACTCTTCAAGAAATACATAGTTTAACTTGAATATTGGAGGTTCTTTTGATCGGATTCGTATTACTGTGGCCGATGGGTGGATGGATTTTCAGTTTCTGTTAACATTTCCAAAGATTGACTTGGTCATAGTTTCAGGTAAATACTTAAACATATTGTCTGACAACGCAGTGCCCTCTACAAATTCCCTTTTTGATAAGATTATAACCAGTTCTAAGTATGTCTAAGAAGTGGGTGTTACTTAAAGTTAATGTTGGAAATAATAGTCTCTTATTTTAGAAAACAACTTATTTAAAAGTATTGCAACTGACGTGAGTTTAGGCATGGAACACGTTAGGTCTAACTTTGAGGGATAGACTAATCTTCAACTATTTAGTAATTCATCTATACCAGATGTGATACGGTTAATGACGATATGTTTTGTACTTACAATTCGTAAGATCTGTGAAGGTTCCAAACTTTCAAAAACCTGGTATCGATGACTCGCAGGATTTCATCAGTGACTGTTCCCAAACATCATGCGGTTCTGGCTAATGGCCGTAAACATTTTACTCGTTTTGTATGTTCCAACAACAGTGTAACGGTAATGTGATCGCCACAACAATCAAGTTATTAAAAACTCTGTTCTTTACAAAGCAAAGAATATACGGCTTTGATTAGTGAACTTAATCGGAAAATGATGACTGTATTGTTCATTGTTTATTTTGTCCAGCGCTTAAAATCACTTTTTTGATTATATAGGTAAAGAATAAGACCAGGATTTCTACGTATCAATAAAGGATTGGGTTACACAAGCATTATGGAACTAGCAATGCTCGTCCTGAATGGAGTCTCGCCCACAATAAACTCGAAGTTAAGACACAAACAAACTGGCTTCAGACCTGGATGAAATATCACCGATTATATCAATACCAAACGTATCATCCCCACTAACCCTACCTGAACATCAAACGAGCACTTGCGGAATCTGTATCCCAAATATCGAATTCTACAATAAATGTACAGGGATGAAGGTAATTACCGATAAAAGAGAATATATTTAAGCAGTAATGGGGAAGACAAGAATAAGAATATCCACACCGATATTCACCAATCAAGATTTAATCGAATATGTCAATGAATTTGTATTCTACGACACACAAAGTCGATCTATCCGATCTTCACTAAAAATGTGCGATCTACACTAAGAATGTGCAATTCGAAAGCAGTATTGTTGCGAAGCATGTACTCTAGAGATCAATCAACAAGTGAAGACAATAAAAAGACGACTCGGTTTAACGTGCGAACGAAACATATCTACCTCTGAATATAATCTGAAATAAAAGAAAATCAATGGCCAACAAATTCCTTACTTTGACTAATCCAGTATGTTTCAACCAGATCGTTATTCAGTCAACGTAAATAAATTATCAAATTTATAGTGATTTTGGACAAAACGTGATTTGTTTGCGATATATAATATTTTAATAAGTAATGGACGTTTGGTGTTCTTAGAATTCACCATTAATTTGAAAAAATCTGCCGATGGGAACAAGTTCTTATTATTCTATAAAACTTCTCAGAATTTTATTTTAATTGCCTCCTGAACTTGAATTAAATTTAATATAATCCCTCGCACATGTCGTGAAATCTTACAACCCTCGTTATTGTTCAAGATAAATTCGTTCTTATTGCTGGTGCTAACCTGATGATGTATGAGAAATAATTTATGGGCCTGTCCATATTCGCACCCTAAATAAGGGTAAGCAGGGTGATTCAGAAGTTTATGGCATATTTAGAATTGGGAACGGGGTGAAGAGACACTTAATCGATTGGAACAATACTTAGTATATCTGATCTTTGGTTTTCGAGACCAAAGACACAATGAATTTCACCAGTGGCAACTACACGTTTGAGAAAAGAAGTAATGAGATTAAATTATTGGTGGACCATATTGTACGTGGCGAGATCGAATTTAAATTGTGTAAAGATCACGTAACGATACAATGTTTTTGGAAGGTAGTGGTTGCTGTCGTGCTGTGCAAAAATATTGAAGCACCAATGGTCCAAGTATTGCAATTGACTTAACTGATAAACGTTCAACGTATATAGTAAAAAAGAATTATGCTTCATGATAAAGATCCCGGCAATGGATTAATTTATGAAAAGCTTTTAAATCTCATGGACCAAGACGAATATGTGTCCCAACTCGTCTTATAGGCAGAGAATTCAGACTGAACGCTATAATTGACTGAGTTCACGATAATGTATCCAAACCATGTTTGGTGAAGAATATATTTTTTTATTTGAAGACAATGTACTGTCGTCGTGAGTAATCGTTATGGCTAAATTAGGAAACGATTTAGATCAAACTAAAGATTTAAAAACACGTTTTGGAAACATGAAAGGAACAAAACTATGGCTGTCCTGAAGAACCGGTATATAGAAACATTTGGTCTGACCCATATTTTTTCCGTTCATTTACTACTCGAATCATCTTGAGCTTTTCATAACGTGTTGATTATCTCTGACGTTACTCCTACTGACTTCGAATTATGCCGAAAAGCGTTCATTGAACCAAGTTTAAACTACCTGTTGCCGCAGTTCAAATATGTAAATCGAATCAACGTGTACATTTTTGTTTAATACAAACGTTGCATTATCATGGTTTCTGTACTCGTTGAAGCATTAGCAATGTTCGGTTTACATTCTCACAATTTGTTTTTCACGTTTAATATCCGCGTGATTTAACTGTGCACAATATTATTAACATTTCTTTACTATGTATAAAAGCACGTTGTTGACTGGACCAGTACAGTATGTTAAACTGATGACAATTGATTAGTTTTGCAATAATAAAATAATTATATAAACAATTAAAATATTTAATCGCAATCGGGAAATCTTAATTCGGTATATATAAACCTCGTAGTCTCGAACGCTTAAACATCAGTTGCCATTTGTATCCGGCAGACAATTTCCAGATCGAAATGTCATTTTTACCGATTTGGTGTATTGCTTTTGGATTGGTTGTAGTATCAATGTCAGATGAGCATTCAGGTGGTCGCAATAAGCGTACATTGGAAGTGGCCAGCGAGGTGGGAGACAAATTTGCCGATACTGCCGCCAGATTGTTTAATAAGTCAAACGGAATTATTAAGGACTATCAAGAAGGCCTAAACAAGATCATAGGTGCAATGGGTGTGACACTTCGGCCGCAAAAATCGGGTGCAATTGATAATTCATCGAGTTAGACTAACAATCAAAATTATAATTTTGAGTCTATAATTTTAATAAAACATTAGAAATAGTATAGATATGGAAGTCTCAGTCAATATGATTTAGTAGGGAGTGCGCAAAACCAATTTCGTATTTGGGCCGAAGCACTGTTTGGCCAACTCTTTTTTGAGGGTACATCATCGATCGTAATCGAATATTCTTAGTGATCTAGTGTTTGTTAGTTTGAATAATCTGGCAACAGTGCCATTACATAAACTGCTCTTGGAAGCTATTCGAAAGTATTAAATATTTTCAGTTGACACGATACAGGCCTAATAATGACCTGTAAAAACCGTAAAAAAAACTACATCCCAAAATGCTCCAGAGCCCTTTACGTTTCTTCAAAAGAAATTTTAATGGTTTTTACAATCATGTGCTCTCGCTCTATAGTCCGTCTAGTGTCCTCTGCTGAACTCTCTCCCTCTCACTGTTTTGAGCGGAATATCTAGGGAGAACTATTTTGTTCAACTGTAATAAGTAGTTGACATAAATGGAATCGTTAGCGCCTAATAAGACGCATTACCGAACTCGTTAATTAAACCCGTTGCCACGTATTGATGTAAGACACCTTGACGAAATATGGCATCTTACAATCGAGAGAAATTAAACACCAAACCCTCTAAGCGTTGTATTCAGAGTATACAGAGCTTGTTGAAGAAGCCATCCCGTTAGATCGCAAGGGAACCCCTGACATGATAAACCCTGACATGATAAAATGAACTCATGGCGTATCATGAGTTCTGCACTCAAACAGGGGATCATAGTTGTGTTCATTCACACCAAAGATCGTATTCTCATGGTGAAAAATCCCTTTTGCATCCTGCCCCTACTATCGGGATTCGAACCCGGTACCTCCCGCTCCACTGCGCCATTTGGACGGTCACATATATGTTAATGGAGGATCCATCCTATGAGGAATAGACTACAATTAAATAAAACTGTTCATGCATTATGACAGCCAAAGAGGTAACTTTCGACGACGTTGACTTCACCGCGTAGAAAGGTTACTTCTCGTTGTTCACAACAGTATCTCAACCCGGTACAGGCAAATAATCATCCACAAAAACCGTTTATTATACTTTGGACTAAAACTACTTCACCATATATTCTGAATAGTGACCACTTGTTTCTCGTAATTCATTTTTCGTAATCTAGTTTGATATCAATTTTCAATCGTTGCTTAAACGAAATTTTATTTTTATATCAACATTGGATTGTGGACCAGCTTTTTAAATCTCTTCAATGCATCTGTAAATATTTTTACCTCCAACCAGTGAGTGATTGATATTTTTTGAACTGAATACGTCTATTTGAACTGAATCAATAGAAACAATCTCGCCCCCTTACTAATTGAGGAGTCCAAATCCCACCCGCATAGTAAATCAACTTTGAATCAATTTCATCATTTAAAAAAAAAAGAACGAACCATCAAAATCAGATTAACCTTATAATTAAATTACCTCAAATTAAGTTTAATAGTTTTTCCAAATAAATTTTTCATCAACATAAAGCACGCGAGATTCATTCGAAAGGAGTATACGCATTAAAAACCAATATACTCGTATACGTATAACAAACCATCCTGCTTATTGTAAATTAACTCTCGAACTAGGTCATGACCAAAATAAAATGCGAAAATGGGAGAAAAAACGGGAAAATTATATACATTTTCCAAGTTTCAAGTTCAATATTCGAAAATAACCAACCAGCCAATAGTGCCTCGGCTAAAAAGTTTGCGTCTTAGATAAACTTGGGAATTTTATAGGAAAGCTATTTTTTTCTTCTCTGTATTTTCCCCCGATTTTCACGTAACAATATTATTATGGATAAATATTTGCCAAACTACTATACAATACACATTTGAACTGTGTTGTGTTAGGTAACTCAAAACTCGTCGTCGAATGTTGGGATGGGGTTTGGTGGCAGAAACGGGGGATACAATTTATTATTATGACTTCGTTTGAATGAAGGGGTATAGAGCAAAATCTTTTATAGACTTACGGGTGGTAACATTGTGGCATGATGAAAAATTTGTACACTTTCATAGTATCGATCGAAATGCGAGTACATCTATCTCGTTCGCTTGCATACGCAGGGATACGTTTTATTTCGTGTTTGCTTTTCCTTGTTGGAGGATAATGTGTTGTAGTTTGGAAAAGAAAACCAAAAGCAACACCTTGTGTCATTTTCTTTTTCCCGTTTTCATTTTATTTTTTTAAGTTTTTATTTTGGATATTTATTGGTAGTAATTGCAACAAATATTGTATTTATAATTCGGAAGTTCGGGAAAACTATAAATATAAGAACTCGAATTTGACAGTTTTGTTTAATTATATACTGTCGGTGTAAAATTATATTAATTTAATAATAGAAAATCGAGAAAAGCATATTGTGTATGTGTGTGTGAGTGTGTGTGTATATATGTGAACCAAAGGGAAGAAAACATCGGAAAATATATTGTTTTTCCATATCAACTGCTTATTGCAGTAGTTTTACTTTTACGTATTCGATATAATTTTTTTGTGTTTGGTGGATCGACCGAACGGAGAACAGCCCGTAAATCATCAAGAAAATAAGTAAAATAAAAATTTGTTCTGATGAAATGGTTGTTGATGCTATGTTGCTGTCCGGTAGTTCATCCGGTCTAGGAATACCAAAATCACCATCGTTCCACAGTGGACTGGAATTAGCAGCAGCAGCTAAAGATTTTAATTTTTCGTCCAACAATCCATTGGCATCGTCGCAACAACAAAACGATTTTAATAATTTAGATCATTCACCACTCCAACAGCAACAACACCAAACGTACAATATGCCGTCATCAGAACAACAAATGCAGCAGCAGCAACTAAACAATTTTAATAACTTTAATAATTTAAATAATTTTAATCAATCCCAAAATGGGAACAACAATAATAATAATTATATGATCCAGCAGCAAAATATTGCACTGGCCCAATCGATCCTACAGCAAAATTTTGGACGTTTTCCACGTGACCGTCATTTATATAATATACAAAATACAGCCATAACAACAGCTGTTGTGCCGCTACCACTACTCCGAGGTAGTTACATCTATTTTGTTGTTTCTTCTATATGACTTAGACTTTATGAGACCACACCCCGTCAAAATAAGTTTTTTATATTAAAACGATTTCATCATTTTCTATTTTATTTTTATTGTATTTTCCAGAGTCTGAGCCAAGTAAACGAGAGGAACTGTTTACGATGAAATTGAGGCAATGTTGTATTCTGTTCGATTTTACGGAACCGTTGAGTGATTTAAAATTGAAAGAGGTGAAGAGGGCGGCACTACACGAAATGGTCGAATATATAAGTACCAATCATAGTGGGGTGCTTAGTGAGCCTATTTATCCTGAGGCAATTAATATGGTGAGTTAGGAAATCCTTTATGGATAATGGCGTTTTTAATATAAATTTTATATATTTCAGTTTGCTGTTAATTTATTTCGTACACTTCCACCGTCGACTAGAGCCAATGGGGCCGAATTTGATCCCGAGGAAGATGAACCAACACTAGAAGCGTCGTGGCCCCACTTACAATTGGTCTATGAATTATTTTTAAGGTTTCTGGAATCTCCTGAGTTTCAGCCAAACATCGCCAAGCGCTACATTGACCACCAGTTCATATTGCAATTGTTGGATCTATTCGATGCGGAGGATCCGCGCGAACGTGATTTCCTAAAAAATGTATTACATAGAATTTATGGTAAATTTTTAGGGTTGCGTGCATTTATACGAAAGCAAATAAATAACGTATTTTATAGGTGAGTAATAACCACCGATCGTTGTCGATCGGATTGGAGTGTGTTATTATTTTATAAAAAAAAACAATTTCAGATTTATATATGAAACAGAGCATCACAACGGGATAGCCGAATTATTAGAAATATTAGGAAGTATTATCAATGGGTTTGCGCTGCCTCTTAAAGACGAGCACAAACAATTTCTCCTTAAAGTTTTGCTTCCACTTCATAAAACAAAAAACCTACACATATATCATCCACAATTAGTCTACTGTGTTGTACAATTTTTAGAAAAAGATGCTAGCCTAACACAACCTGTTATGAAAAGTTTACTGAAATTTTGGCCAAAAACCCACAGTCCGAAAGAGGTGATGTTTTTAACCGAGGTCGAAGAAATATTGGATGTTATCGAACCAAATGAATTTCAAAAAATAATGGATCCACTATTCAAACAAATTGCTATGTGCGTACAATCGACACATTTTCAAGTGGCCGAACGTGCCCTCTACTATTGGAATAATGAGTATATACAGTCGCTGATATCGGAAAATATTCAAGTTATATTGCCAATTATGTTGCCGGCACTATATAAAAACTCTAAAAATCATTGGAACAAATCGATACATGGCCTAATTTATAATGCCTTAAAGCTATTTATGGAAATGAATCAGAAGCTATTCGATGAGTGCAACAAAAATTATACGCAAGAGAAATTATCGTAAGTTAATATTATTTGGTTTTGGGGTTCGAGGAATCCGATATTATATTTAATTTATGGACATTTCATCGTGTGAATGAATATTATATTGAGTTACGAGGTTCAGTAAACTTTTATTAAAAATTATAAGCTGATAACAAAATCAATTGCTGGTAAGTTTATAACTTAGATCATCAACCGGATTTCCAATATTTAATTTAATTTATTCAATAAATTTTCATAAAAATTAACTTAAATACGAAATTTTTATTTAAATTTTGTACATTTTACGTTTAACGCCACCCCGGTTCTCGTTATCACTTCCATGAGATGGTTTCAATTTTACCCAAGCCTGAGATTCTATTTGAAGTTTTCAGACTTCGGCGCTATTAAATGTTGCTTGAGATTGTCTAGATCTAACAGTATGCGCATCAAATCTTGATAACACCCTTCTATCCGGATTCGTGATGTTTGTAACAGTATTATTGTCACTGTGAAGCATGGTGTTCTGTTTTATGTAATTAGTTGTTTGTGTTCTCCAACGCAAATAAATATATTTTTCAGGGTTTGGGCCATCAGGTGTGTGGAATGAGTTTAAAATATATTTTCTGGAGCCAGCACTCCAATTAAGTCGACTTGCGAGATCGGAAGTGGTTTAGTAGTTCTGTCTTAAGAACCTAGGTAGTTCTAATATCGTGATTGTAAAGCTACGAGTCTGTTGGTAGATTATACCTACGAACCATTAGTTTCATCATGAAGTTGTAAAACGATCTACTATGCTGTGCTACTTCTCGTGGCATATTTCACTTTGGTTCTGGCATTCCAGGTTTTGAACCAGTCTTCGCCTCTTGTTGAATTAACTTTACAGGTTAAGTTTGCTTACCCAGATCATTTGCTGTGTCAATCACTAGCATCTATACCTTTGTTGGTTCTATATTTTAGTAGTTCTTCAACCATACCGATTATGATTGGTTTTAACGTTATTTCTAAAATGTTAATTTATGTCCAAGTATCATCGTTATTAAAAAAAGCTAAGAAGGCAACATTTCTGACAACAGAGAAAGGCAATGTGGCATATCTTGACTATCTACTGTTAATTCTTTAGTACAGACTAGTTTTCTCCGGGGAAATGGCTTAAACATTCCAGTCTCGTCAGGCTTGTAAATATTCAACGAATAGTGTTGCTCTGCCATATTCTGTCAATATTTTTAAATCAGTCGACTTTAAAATCTGAACATCGCAACTTAGCTTCCTAATCATCCATTTAGTGGTATAAATATGTGAACCGTTCAATCCTTTTACCGACTCTGATTTGATGTCACCCACCACATTTTCCTTTATTTGTGATAGAAACCCGCAAAACAGATATTATTACAACAGAGTATAGTCTGGCTTGATCTCGATGCTTGGTGCTGAGGTGATTCAAGATGTTGTCTTCGTGGTTTCGGACTGCTTTATTTATCTCGCAAGAGATGAATCCTTTCTAAAATCGATTTGGATGTCCTTTTTATGCTTGGTACTGAGGTAATAGATGATGGTGTCATCGCGGTTTCGGACTGCTTTATTTACCAAGCATGTCTTAAATCCATTTAGACGTCTTCTTTATAATATTCCATGTTTCTCGGGTTAGTATAAACCGTCCATAGGAGTTTTAAAGTCTGCTTAGATCTAAGTCATATTTTCTTGATGGATAACCTATCATCGTAAGCATCTAGATTCATCTTAATGGGACTTGAATTAATACCATAGGCAATTTCTCATGGCTATCGCCATCATTTGAAATTGATAAGTCGCACTCACTATAATATCACTTATTGCCATCATTGCAAAATTATTGGTAAAAATATTGCATCAAACAAACCTTCGTGTTAGAACTTATCAAAAGCTTTGTGTTATTGGTTTCATAAACCGGTCTTAGGATTGTTCTTTCTATAAGGGCAAAAATACCCTCTTAATATTTGTAGGTATCTTTCAACTTTCATCTAGTCAAAGTATAGAACTAAAATGTTGGATTTCGTCAACCTCATATATACTCAACGGATAATCAATAAATAAATTCATACGATGAAATGGCCATCAATTAGCGAACACACTATAAATTTCTAACGAATGATTTTTTTTTCTACTTTATCCCTTTCACAACGCACAACAAATCCTCTTCCAGCGAACGTGAAAAATTAACGCAACGCCAAGAAGTGTGGCAACAAATAGAGACGCAAGCAAAAAAACATCCCGAATGGCCACGAGTTGCTGGCCAATTTCCCAACAACCAAACCAATAACAATAACAATTTAACAAATAATGATTCAAGCGATCAGGACATGGTTATCGATGCTGGTGAATTAACATATGATAAAGTAGAAAAAGAAGCTAGAGAAGTAAGTTTTGTAAATTAAACTACATAATTCCTATCTTTAAAATTATTTACAACAACAAAAAAATTAATTAATTAAATTAAAATGAAAAAAACAACAAAACTCTATTATAAATAAATAAAATAAAATTCAAACAAAAAAAAATAAAACCAATGATCGATGCACATTTATTAAATTAAATTAATAATAAAACAAGTCTCGTTAATAATAATTAAACATTTTATTTTATTTTCATATACTCTGTCTTAATTAATTTTAATTAAATTAATAATAATTATTGCTATCTAATTCTATGAAAATAAAATAAAATTAATAAATTATTTTGTATAAAAATATTCAAATCATTTTTATTTTGTTAGATTATAGTTTTTGTTTATTATTAATTAATTATGATTTTCGTTATAATTATTATTATTATTACATTGTTGAATTATTTAGAAACATTTAATTTAAAAAAAAACAACAACAAATTATTTTGGTAATTTTGTATTTTGAACAAACACAAGACACTCATAAAATAAAGGATTAAAAATGGCCAAATTAATAATCATTTTTCACATTAAAAAATGTATATAAATCGTTTTTATTTATTTATTTATTTATCCGTACATACTTAGTATACACACTTCCGGTATCTAGTACAATGTAGTAATAAAACATACATATATTTATAAGGTGTTGGGGTTTTGTGTATTTCTATCATTTTATTTTGTGTGTTGGTACTTTTTACTGTGGTTATTGACTTTTTATGTAAAGAACTCTACTGTGTAAATAAATATAGGTATTCATTGTGTATGAGAGGACGAAATTGGCCACACGGACGACCAAAGAAAGGTAAGGATATTGTGACTAATCTTTCATTTGTCATGCTCTATATTCATACACACACACACACACTTAATTTTATTTTTTAGGACGAATAATAATTTATTATGTTGTCAAAATCGGTGGTACAACATCGAAACCTGGAGGTAAATCCAACTCTCGAATACCTAGCTACAAACGTGTTTATATATCACTAATCACCCATTTCTACCACGATATTCAACCACGATATTCAACCACTTGTTAACCGACAACCTATGATAAGAATGAGTCCCAACCCTGCAACTAAATCCCCGTGTAGTCAAAACGATATCCTCTGCCTATTGTAAATCAACTACATATTGTCGTAAACGACATAAATAACCACTTTTGACCAAATCAAATGGCAGCAGCACGTGAGATCTTTCGCTAGTTGAAGTTCGGATTCGTGCCATACTGGAGTGTATTTTATATTTTGTTTGTAGCGGAACGTAACTTTCTAACATGTTCTTCCACACCTAACGTCTTTAAGACCAACTAAAATATTCCCAAATAATTATTCCTAATGGATTTAGCATTAACGAATCGAGGCTTGAAGCTTGCATACAGCTTGATTTAAGCATATATATGCTCAGTTGGCCTCATTAATCCTACTTTTACACAAGAATTATATTCTTAAATAAAATATCTGAGCAACTGGTTCTTTACCAACTCTTATATGGGTGTCTGCCACTAGTATGCTGGAATTGAAAGAAATAAGAAGAGCGTTGAGTGGTATCAAAATAGATCCCAATATGTGTAACATTCCAGGTCTACAACAATTTAAAATAATGGTCACACCATTGCTCGAAAAAACCTACGAGCTTCTAGCACTCAGCAAACTCGAATTGAGCTTTCTCACGAATCACATTGCCTTCGAATGTGAAACCTGCTGGACATGTACCATTCCGCAGATATTGTTCACTTATGACTGCACCATCTGGTAGACAGAACAACAAGTCCTAATAGCTTAATATCAATAATGGCGAGAAATATTGTCGAATTCATTTAAAGCCCTGAACACAGACTGGTCGACTAGCGCATACAACTTTTTTTTATTTACCTATTAGTACAATGTTACCACACGCTCTTATTTGAAACAAATAAGTGGGACGACTGAGGGCTTACATGCAATCAATATTTCCTCCCAATAATGAAGCGTTTTCTTTTAAATGACTAGCTCGTTCGTCTCAATTCTTGTGTTATGTAAAGAAGTCGTATGGCCTTACTATTGGTATGTTGCAGTAATCTTCTTTTTTGTTTTATGGCAAATGCTTACTCATCTCATCAGTCAATTTTATATTAAGGTCGTTGTGTATTTCATTCTTCATTGGTTACGTAGCGGTAAGCATTCTTTATTGCAAGAAACGATTTGATTGTTAACTCTAGAGTTGGATATCATACGTCCAAATTGGTTTAATTATCAATTCGTAGTCGCTTACATGCTAAAACATCTCACTTGGTTTCATTTTAATTTGCTCTGCTTTTCGTCTTATGTGGTACATATTTCCATTTCAATCTTCAGAATCAAGATTCAATCTGAGATATTTAGCAGATTAAGCTTAGGGACTTTCTAACCCATTAAAAAATGGTTGAAGGTTGAAATTTTAGTGCCGCAACGTACATGTACTGATTTCAGCTCGTTAAGCTTTATTTTCCAATCCCTGGTCCATTGGCTGATTTTATCGAGTGTTTGCTGTGAGTTAAAAATAGATATAAGTTGGGGCCTAATACGCTATCCAGGGGCACCCGTGCTCATTTCGAGAGATATGATTCGAGCGATTGGCAGTAAATTTATGGTCTCTACTTATCTTGTAGCTAAGACTCTTAAGCCACACTCTATCAATACGCCTCTGATACATCTAGAAATACGGCAGGCCAATATTTCTTCTCTTCAAATCTCTTGTTCTATCTTTGCTGTCACGCGATGAACTTGATGAACTGTCGAACGTTTATTTCTGAATCTAAACTGGAAGTCAATTATAATGGTCATTTGTTTTAGTCGTTTCAATAACAACTTTGAAATACTAATAACTAGTAACAAAGAAAAATACTAGTAACAAAGAGATCGGTCTGTATGATGCAATTTGCTCGACTGGTTTGTCTGGTTTTTATAGAGAAACATTTGTTAGGTGATCTGCGCCTCCACGTCCATTTGTTCCTTTTTCCATTAGGACATGATTTGTACCATAACCAAATATTTTTCGTCCAACTTAAAGTACCATGACGTCATAAGAGTTATATACACGCTTCTATCGAGATTTGAACCCTACTACAAAGTGATTTCGTCAATTGGTCGATAATTTAGCTGTTCTCAATCAAAATACACTAATCAAACCACGATGAGCTTAACAAAGATAGATTTCAAATGTCCATTAATCCTAATATAAAACATAAGTCTTCAAGTTTTGTCTACACTCTTATATCCTGAAGACTATAATAGATTTTATAATAATTGCAAACCTTAGGACAGATTTAAATACTAACATGGCTGGTAACAGGTTAGAGTAAATGTGTAACCTTCCGCTCAATCTGTCAGAGCATTAACGACATACTTTTGAAATTAAATTAAGAACATTTCCAATGAATATAAAGGGTTGACTTTAACCTGCTTAAATTTAATCTGCTTAAACCATTTCCGTAGTGGTAACTGACCAAAAAAACATCAAGATAATTTAATTTAGTTTTCACTAAGCATTCGTAACCTCTTGGTGGCCTATGGGATAGCTGGAATACAATGTTTGTTCAAGAGTACGAATCATAACCCAAGTGAATACCGCAGCTTCGATACTAAGAAGTGTTTATTGTCTACGAAGGTATGTAATGTCCAGATTCGTGACAAATTGGCGATCGGTGAGATGAGAAAATGAAACACTGGCATACTTTGCTGTACATAAAAGCTAAATGGTAATCAAGTGAACACTATACATCAACAGTTTTGTTATTTAATTTGGCCAATCACTCTGTAACATATATATTATTTTATTATGTACATAATTTATTTATTATTTATTTTTAATTATTTATGTTTTATGTAAAAATAAATATTAGTTTAAAATTAATTATTAATTATATGATTTTTGTTTTGTTTTTATATCTCAAATTATAAAAAAAACAAATCACCACCACAAAACGAAAATCCATTTTGTTTAATTTTTACAATTCTAGGCAAGAAATAGTATAAATAAAGATAAGCCATTAATTCGAAAAAAATCCGATTTGCCACAAGATATGGGAACGGTTAAAGCACTACTAGAGCACAAACGTGCGGAAGAATATCTTACGACACCAGCAGACGTAGATAAATGCTAAATATATGATTATGATTTGAATTTTTCCATTTTATTTATGTGTAAATAACAACAACCAACACCAACCACCACCAACACCACCACCAACCACCCCCCATCAACCAATTCAACAAATTTCATTAATTAATTAAATTATTTTGAAAAACAATTATTATATAATTACGATTAGTTATTATTTGATTAAGTTGTTTTTTTTTCAGTCTTTTGTTTACGTTACAAAAAAAAATGAATTTATAAAAATTATTAAAAATTAAATTAATATTATTAATTATTACGATATAATTTTGTAAAACACCAAATTAAATATATACATCAAATATACTTATTAATTATAAAAAATATATAAATATTATTTAATTTTTGTTCCGTATTTTTGCTACTATTAAAATCATTTTTATTTGTTAGAAAATGCTAATTATTAATTACATAATTAAATTAAATTAAAAAACACTATTTTTTTACAAGTACGTATGTGACAGTTGTGTAATTATTCTATTTACAACTGATCACTAAAAATTATTTTATTATTATTAAAAAAATATATAAATATTTAAAACTAAGAGATTGATAAAAGATAAAATGAAAATTAATTAAATATTTAAGAATGAATAAATATTGAAAATCACTGACAATAAATAGGCACCAAATTAAATATGCATAAAGCAAAAATTTGAAATATGATTTAAGTTATTATTATTATAATTATTATTAATTAATTAGAAAATGGATTTTTATTATTTTTAAAGTCACGGGGTAACACCAAATAGCGTGCCAATATTAAATATTAATTATTATATTGTACGTGTAACAGCACATACAACTAATATATTTATATAATTTTTCTATATTTTGTTTAATACATTATTTTATAATTTTATTATAGTTTTTATTATTTTTGGGCGATAAATCAATTTTTTACAACTTGTATTTGTTAAAAGTTAGTTTGATACAATTCTTCAGATGGCAGCACTAACCGTAAAAATACTTCAGATAATATGATAAACTGATCATGCCATCTATAGAGTTTAAACCGGGTCTTCGATATCCTTTATCGATATATGAAATAATTCTTAAGATGGCAGCACTAATCGTAAAACACTTCAAACAATTTGATAAACTAGTGTTGCTACCTATGGAGTCTAATCCGGGCCGTCTATTCTCATCGATATCCTTTATCGATATTAGTTTGTTACAATTCTTGATTCAAATGGCAGCCCTGACCAAAACAAAAATCTTAAATAATGTAATAAACTATTGCTGCCATCTATGGAGTTTAACCGAGTCCTCGATATCATTTATCGATTTAGGTTTCATCTATGGAATTAAACCGAATTTATTCTCGTGCAGTCGCATCTTAACTTAACGATTGTCATTTGATTCATTAGATGAATCGTACCAAGAACGCTATGGCAAGAAGACTATGGGACTTGGAATGATTTTGAATTTATTTTGAAATCTTACTATTATTTATTATGTAGAATTTTTACAAAAAATGGCCTTGGGTTCTATATTTTCAAGAGTAAGAAGAGTACTTCTTCAATAACCGTTTGGAATCGATGGACTGTAGACATCTTAATAGCGATCACTGTGAACTCGCTGTTAAAACATAAAACTCCACCCTGTTCGTTTTACTCAAACCATGATCAAATTATCGAAATGAAAAATCCGTACTTCTAGTTTCTATACTAATGATGTTGTTTGCTTACAGTACACATTAACACAGGATTTAGACTCTTCTTGCTCTGGTATCGAATCTGGTGAAGGTTTTCGAGGACTTATGTGAAGTTTTATAATGTCCCCATACGTATCCGGCCGGATTAAGATCGGGACTGATTGGCGGCCACCTTAGTGCATGAAAGCTGATATCTTGGAAATATCATACCGTTGCAGCTACGTGGACTGGAGCGTTATCATGAATTAATACAAAACTTTCAAACCCTAAGAACTATCAAAACCTATGAACGAACTTTATGCTTCATAATAGCCCAACTATTTTAAATTTCATATCTGGGCTATAGAGGGCCATTCCATTGTGTAGATGGAATTATCAACCAAGTACTTTTTACCTTCAAATAGAAATAAAATTTTATATAATAAAGTTGTTTATTATTTTATACCTGAAATTTATACAAAAAAAGTGCATAGTCAATTGTTTTGATCTGTGGGCTTGCGCATAGTCTTGTTGAAAGATGAAGCTCTTACTTTCACTAAACAGGTCGAAAACTGAATTTTTCCAATGCCTTTCCAGAATGTTCGCGTACATATTACCGGTTACCCCTGCTACGACAAAGGCCAAGTGACCAACAGCAGCATTACTAAAACAGCCCCAAACCATTACACCCTCAGTTTTATTAGGCACTTGTTGAATGCAGATATCGCTGAGGCGTCCAATTAGCCGTCCATCTCTCACATGCAGTTTAAATTTGCCTTCGTCAGAGAACACTACAATATGCCACAACTTCCTGGTCCAGTTAGAGTGCTGTCTGGTCAACTGAAGCCGACAAAATTTTGAAGATATCTTTAGAAAAGGTTTCTGCAGCAAGATTTACGTTCAGTAACCTTTTCCGAACAGTTGAACTGGAAATTTTGATACCTGTTGATGTAGCAAGATCGACATGCAATTTCGGTGAAGTTTTAAATTGGTTCTGCTTGAAACGAAGAGCCAGAAATTTATCTTGCACTGTTGTGATTTTTCGTGGTCTGCCAAATTCTTTAGACTGCTCTGTGTTCTCCGTAGGCTTATATATTTTTAAAAGATCGGTAATTGATGATTTCCTTCGTCCTATCTTATCACCAATTTCACGAACGGGCAGTCCTTCCTTGCATAACGCGATAACAACACTTTTCTCTTGGTTGTTTAGTTAAGACATTTTAAGTACTTTATTCGCTTTTTTATACTAAAAGCTCTTTCTCCATAAACATAACTTTAACAACTTATACTTTCAGAGTTCGAGTGAATTACAAAATACAATCTATAAATTGGAATCTAAAAAAAAGTAAAAACACTAGGCAATATTTAACGTTTTTCTAGGAATTCGAACTGTCCGGATTTTATTTCTCAGAATGAACCAAGGAATCACGCCTTAACAGATTAGCATCCCAAACCGGATCACCCTGTATATATATATATATATATATATATATATATATATATATATATATATATATATATATATATATATATATATATATATATATATACAGTGAAATACCGCTATAGCAAACAGTCAAGGGACCGCCGTTGATGTTTCTTATAAACGGATGTATGTTATAGCGAAACATCGGTTATAACAAACGATGTATGTTATAGTGAAACTTCGGTTATAACAAACAATGTGTTTTATAACCGAATTTTGTGCGCATAAAATATTTTATTCTGATGTGAAATAATAAAACAAAGTTTTAATGTATGTACATACTTTCATATAATTCATCTTTCATATAATTATGCAAATGCACACATTTTTAATCCAATAGTTACAAATTTCTGGTGGCACAGACGAACTTCCACCCACTATTTCTTTAAATGAAATAGCATTTCGTTTTTTGAAGTGATCTAGCCATCTGTCGCTAGCACTAAAACTATCTAATTTCATTTTCTTACCAAGTTTTAGTGCCTTTTCTTTAAAAATTTGGCCGTTTATGCTAACACTAGCATGCCTCATAGTTTGTATCCATATAATCAAGGCCTTGTCTAAATCGGGATAGTTTCCAGATCTTATTTTTTTGGTTTTTGCATTCACTGTGCTCGTTGCTTTCATATTTGCTACGATTTCCTACAATTCCTGCCACTGAGCTTGCCATGAGAATCTCATTTGTAAACTTGTATGCAAATGGCTTGGATTCGATGACCATCAAGTGGATAAAAAGCTTTCTGAAAGACCGAAAGATCAACGTTGTGCTAAATGGGAGATCATCAACGGCACACTTCCCAAATGCCGGAGTCCCTCAAGGATCAGTTTTGTCGCCAACTTTGTTTTTGTTATACATTATAGACTTGTTGGATAGCACTGTGAACCCTATCCACAGTTTTGCTGATGATGCAACATTCTATTTCATTCGAGGTCGAGCCTACTCCTTCAGAGTTAAACGGTAAATGGCTGGAAGTTGTCACTTGAGTACAATATTTGAGTGGGGAGTAAAAAATCAGGTCAAAGATTACGAGTGAAAAACACAAATATGCACATTCTCGCGTAAAAGAAGTCGCAACGAATACCCTTTTGTGGTAAAAGGCCACGTTCTCGTAGGTTGTGACTCAATTCGTTTGCTTGGTGTTCAGATTAGCAACAATTTAAAATGGAATGAACACATTATCGCATCAGCCAAATGCCGGCGGTTTGTTAGATCGCATCAGGTTCTCCAGATATATAAAACCTTTATTAGACTTTGTATATAATATTGCTGTCAGGTTTGGGTGGAGCATATGGCACTGCTCTCGAGTTGCTGGATAGAGTTCAGCGGCGTGCCATCCGAATAATACGAAATTCCAGACTTACGAAAGATCTAGACAGCCTACAGAACCGCGGAGATGTTGCAGAACTATGCGTGTTCTATACATTAATAAATGGCAAATGTTCTGCAGAATTAAGGGATAAAATACCATCATTTGTTGCACCAGGGTGGGTAACACGAGGAAGGGTCAATGCGCATAGGTTTACGGTGAAGCTGCCGAAACCTCGAACTGAAGGTGCAAAGCAGGAATTTATTTATCGAACATCTAGGAAGTGGAATTCGTTATCTGGTTTTCAGTTTCCGTTTGAGTATAAAATACACAAGTTTAAGGCAGCTATCAACCTTTACTTGAAGGATCTCGCGTTGGGTGCAGGAGCTCTGACAGTTACAAGGAGCTAAGACAGTCTAAAAGTCCGCTCTGCACCCAATAAAAGCTTAATTTAAAAAAAAAATACTTGCTTTGGTAATAATATATGTAATAGATAGGATATTGTCACAAGTAGCATTTCTCATTTAAACGTAAAATGCAATTGGCTAATATATGTACATATGTATATGTATGCAATTTAAAATCATTTTAGATGATACAATAATACACATTCATATGTAATTCAAATTGTTTGTTATAAAAGAATTATTTTACATTGAAATAAACTAAAATTTTATAAAAAGTGTTTGTTATAGTCCTATAGCCGAAGTTTTCTATAACCAAAGTTTTTATCATACATTTTGTACTGAAAATTCATGGGATCAGAAGTTTTGCTTGTTATAAAAGAATGTTTGTTATAAAAGGTGTTTGTTATAGCGGGATTTCACTGTATATATATATATATATATATATATATATATATATATATATATATATATATATATATATATATATATATATATATATATATATATATATTTATATATATATATATATATATATATATATATATATATATATATATATATATATATATATATATATTTATATATATATTTATATATTTATATATATATATATATACATTATATATATATATATATATATATATATATATATATATATATATATATATATATATATATATATATATATATATACATATATACTTCTAATAAATTATAAATGTATTTTCCTAAATAATATGTAATTATTAAATTATAATTAAAATTAAAAATAATAATTCATATTAAACCGATTTAAACAAATTCATCAAGTCCATTCCATAATAAATTACTTACAAATAGTTTTAGAGAGTACCTTTAATTAATTAATTAATAATAAATGATTGTTATTTATACTAAATAAAATTAAAAAGCTTTTATTATAGTTAAATTAAATAAATATTTTTATTATTTAAATAAATAGTGAAACTGGTTTCAATAATTATTTTTACTACATGCTTAAATTTAATTTTAAATTAAATATATTTTTTGTTATTTATTTTCATATATTTACAATTATCGTTATTAAAATAATAAATAAAATAAGTTTAGTTATTTTTTTAAAAAAAAATTAAAAGCTCAGGATAGTAGCTAGAACATTATTTAAATAAAATAAATATTAAATTTTAATTAATAATTAATTATGTAAAATGCTATTCGCACACAACACAAATCCACATACATACATATGCCAACTGAAATGTGTATGTATATTAATTAAATTAATTTTGCGCGATTTAATTATATAAAAAATATAATTAAAATAATTCAATTTAAATAAATAGTTAAATAAAATATAAATATTTAAAAATAACAACAACAAAAAATTGATATGCTTAATTTTGTAAATACAAATAAATTAAAAACAAAATAATTATAAATTAAATTATGGAAAAATGTTTGTTTACTTGAAAGAGGTTAGCTACCCCTGTTTGTTTTAAGGCGAAATACTTTGTCCAAGGGCTTAACCCGAGCTATGCCCTAGCTTCGTAATGAACAGACTAAGAGAAAAATCAACATTACCATATTCAAACTATAATAGAAACGTTACGGCTTATAGTGGGTAGTATTTAGCAACAATTTAAAATGGAATGAACACATTATCGCATTGGCCAAATCAGCTTCACGTAAACTCGGGTTCCTCAAAAGATGCAGACGGTTTTTTAAATCGCATCAGGTTCTCCAGATATATAAAACCTTTATTAGACATTGTATAGAATATTGCTGTCAAGTTTGGGGTGGTGCATATGGCACTGCTCTTCAGTTGCTCGATAGAGTTCAGCGGCGTGCCATCCGAATAATACGAAACTCCAGACTCACGAAAGATCTAGACAGCCTACAAAACCGCAGAGATGTTGCAGAACTCTACTTGTTCTATAGATTAATAAATGGTAAATGTTCAAAAAAAGAATTAAAGAAGAAAATACCACCGTTAGTTACTGAAGATGCAAAGCGCGAATTTATTTATCGAACATCTAAGAAGTGGAATTCGTTGATCGGTTTTCCGTTTCTGTTGAAATATATAATGCACAAGTTTAAGGCAGCTATCAACCTTTACTTGAAAGATCGCGCGTTGGGTGCAGAAGCTAAGACAGTCTAAAAGCCCGCCCTGCACTCAAATAAAACTTAACGTAAAAAAAATAAAAGAAAGTATAACCAATAATCCGAAAGCGGATTATTTCCGATATCGAAAAATCGGATCCGCAGTGAATTTTTCTATTATAAAACTGTTTTTTCAAATCAAAGCATGAAGCTACCAGTAATGGACTTTGCCATACATCTGAACTTTGGAAAATTCAAAAGACCAAATTAAATTCGTGTAGTAGCCTAGCAGTCGGATTTTGACATTAAATTTTCGGAAAATCCGATTACGTAATAGCGAATTTTTCGATATCGAATTTTCATAAAATCCGTTTTCAGATCCGATATTGAACTTTTTATAATGGAACCCCAGTTCGTTAAATTGGTACCAAATTTGTTATGCTACCTACAAAAAGCGGTGACATTTATATGATATTGAATTGAGTTGAGGGAGCCACAATTTGCAAGGCTAAATTGACATACACCGACATAATTATAGACGGGTCAATAACAGACAATAGCAACAGCTTCGACGACTACGTCCACCAACGATCATATTCTAAAATTCTGGTAAGTCGAAGATATATTATCTCTAAAACAAAACATTCTATGATGGTTTGTCTCTCTACTTGTGGTTCAGAGTATTTGCCACACTCGATTTCTTCATTCAAAAACTTAAATATTTGTATTTTGGTCGCTGGTTGTAGCTTAAAACAAAATAATCATAAATTAAATTATGGCAAAATGTTTGTTTACTTGATGAAGGCCAGCTACCCCCGTTTGTGCTAAGGCGAAACACTTGGTCCGATAGCTTAACCCGAAGCCCAACAATTACGTTCTTTTATTGAAATTGGACAACTTGAGAATATTGGTTTTAATATATCTCCTGGGCATGGCCGTTTCAAAAGACATCTTCATTGCATGCTACTTGTTAGTGATGATGTATGCAACGAATATCGCTTGAGGATGCTGATGATGCGAGGGCCGGAGAAGTCTGGTAAAAATGAAACACGAAATAATATTTTCTGTCAATGTAGTCGCCTTTTAGCTTGATACACTTAGTTTTTCAATTTTTCGACCGCTTCCGAACACTACGATTTCTCCAACCCTCTAAAATAGGCGTTTGTTGCATCGATCTCCTTATTATGGCCAAATCTCTTTTCGCCGAGTCAATTGTTCAAAGTGGTTCCAAAGATTCCACGGGGAACATTTTTCTGAAAAGGACGAAGTGCATTTTGCTAAATTTATCCTAAATAAATTCGAAAATGGCCAGTCTTGCAACTTAAGTAAAGTCATTACTGGTGACGAATTTTGGTTCTATAAGTACGATCTGGAAACCAAACAGCAGTCCATGGTATGGAGCCAAACAGGATCATCAAGTTTATCAATAAAAGTAATGAAGTCAGATTACTTGACCCAAAAATTGTAGCTACTATTCCTCTGGAAAAGGGTTAGACGGTAACTGCAAAACGGTTACATCATGAGAACGCGCGAATGCTGAAATAACAAGTAACTTTATTGCAATCTCTGGTATTGATGAAATACGATCAGTACCATATTCTTCGGATCTAGCAACTTGTGATTTCTGGTTATTTCTAAAAATTAAAACAAATTTCAGGAGAAAGGTCTTTAACAGTAACACGGAGATAATTGATTATAAGAACGAATGAGATAATAAATGCATTGAATTCAATGACAATTACTGTCAACTAGATAATCTATGGCTTAGAGGCCGTAAACGGCCCTTACCGCGTCTTAACTGAGACCTTACGAACCATTTTAACGATTGGTGCACATTGTAGGTGATCAGCCCAACGAATGTGTTTTACAGACAATCGCCTTTTTATGTCATCCGGTTGCATGTTAGTTTTTGGTCAACGGCGAGAATCGAACTCGACCCCGCGGCGTGATGAGAAACTCTCTTAACCGTTAAGCTACAAGCTACAACTCTACCTATTTTTATAGAGCACTATCCGGAGCAGCTATTATACAGTAATAGTTTTGATTGTTACGGATGCGGGTGACATCTCTGATTGAATAGAATAACTAAATGTAATTTAGTTAGTAATTGGAAATCAGCATGAATACAGGCGAAATAATAAATAAATGGATAATTCTACTATGACCGAGAAGCGGGCAAAATGAGTATAAATACGCGAGCAGAAAGCGTAGAGTTTCAGTTGACTTGGAATAGCGATAAATTTAAATCGGGAAAAGTGAAATAGTGAAATAGGTAGTAAAAGTAACAGTGAAATAAAAGTACTGTAATAGTGAATTGTGGTGACTATTAATAAAAGTTATAGTGGAGAACAAGCAAGTGGTTTTAATTACTCACAATCCAGTGATCGAACCGAGGATTGGTTTGAATCCCTTCTAGAGGAAACAGTAACATTATTTTTGATTAACAGTGACACTGGCGGATAATAGAATAAGTTTGTATAGAAATTTCCCTTGCTTCGGATAGCGAGCTCTGGATAGCGCGAATATTAAAAAACGGCTATTGTGTTGTTTGTGGAATATAGAGAGGAATTTTATACCATATGGAGTGAATCCTGAAGTTACTGTTCAACCACTGCATATGATCATTAAAGGTGTTCTATTCGGACGAGTTTGGTCCAACAAATATAAAATTGGCAACAATAGAAATTGGCCAAAATTCAAAGGTACGATCTCGATCTTATGAAACGAATATAAGCCAATTTGGTGGAACAACATTGAATTGTCGAGCAAACATTCCAAAATTTAATTATTGAATAATATAATATATAATCTTTTAATCTGTTCCACAAATTTTAATTAATTAGTAATTAATATTTGTTGTGTATTAATTTAAGTGAAGATTAGGTTCATTAGATTATACCTGTCAGCTGTGCCTGGAGTCTAAGCGTTAAGTAGGTCGGAAAATGTTATTAATCCAGTTGGCATATGATGAAATTCTTATATAGGCACTGGGTTGTGCTTCTGGGAGACTACAATCAGCTACACCATAGAATGATTGAATACCAGCCTGAAATGTAGTTTAAAAAACATTTCTTAAACATCTAAACTTAATTAATTTAAACTTAATTAATTTAAACAAAACAGTAATTACCAATATATTAAAAAATGATGAGAAAGCTGGTCCACCTTGATCACCCGCACAAATATTACCATGTGGCGTGGTAGTAGGTCGGCCACAAAAATGATTTGCAGTTTGTGAATTATTCCATAAATGGGGGTAGTCACTTTCACATTCGCTTTGCGGTGTAACACGTATCTGTAGATGTTGTAAATTTTACGGTTGACCATTTTTAACACCAAATCCAAAACCATATACTTCGAGAGAACTTTCAGGTAGAGGAAATGTAGCCTGTGAGTTTATTATAATAGGAACTGGTCCAATTAGGTTATTATTTGGTGTTTCTTCAGAAAGTCGTATGATCGCAATGTTATTTGATAAAGTATTGTTATCGTAGTCTTCATGAATTGTTGCATTGGTTGAATTGAACCATTGCATGTCAGAAATACGATTGGCACCTAGTCCAACCTTCCACGATTGAAATCTATAATTTCATATGCAAAGAAGAAATATAAATGATTATTAATCGAAGGATAAAATTTATAATCACCGTTTAAGACATACCCAAAAGCATTTTGAGCTACTGTTAGAACAAGAGTGCTACTTATCAAGGAACCTCCACCAAAAAACATAGGCCCATCCCAATCACTTTGCTCGAAAATCTCAATATATGCATAGAATCGCACAACTTCTGCGTTCTGTCCATTTACGATAAATGATTCTGGATTGCCTCTCGTACTCCTTGCCTACATATATATCAAACATCAATAAATAATTTCCAGATTCCACAAACCCAAAATAAGTTCATACATAGCCAGTTGCAGTTGCTATACACAAAATGGTGGCGACTAATAACTTCATTTTTTAATTGATATTTTCATTTCACTATTTCACTTCACTATTGTAATCGAACTGATCAATTTTCGTAAATAAATTGGCGCTTTTATATTGATCAACGAGTCGAAAGTATTTCGAAGTTATCAGTAAGTCAATCAATCAGCCGGTTATGTATGTACTCGAATGTGCATAAAGGCTGAAGCTAATACCTATATGACTGATTGCGGTTTTGCATTTTCGTAATTTATTGTGATTTATAGTGATTTAATTCGAGTGACATTTATAAAACTTTGCGAAGATTTATGAGGTATTAAAGCTTAAGTACCGATTAAGAACTCCACTAAAAGTGAACACGTCTCAATTCGAGAGGATGCTAACCATTTTGATGATCTTGTCAATTGAGATAATAATTGATTCATCGAACAAGCGTTGTTCATTCATAATATATCGGTGATCTACAGCTGGTTCTTATCATTATTGTTGTAAACTTGGACGAATCTCTATATGATTTTAGTGATGGTATATTGAATGATGAATTTGCAACGTTTTTTTATCAAGCAAACCTTATTTACACAGTTTATATTATATATGTCCTTATTAGTCGCTTTCCAATCGACCAATCGCCAATACCCGCTAATGAACGGAGAGAAGTTCAGTTCTTGTCTTTGTTAATTTTTACTATGGTTTATTTAGCAAAGACCAGAACTGAACTACTAGCGGTTCACTAGTGGGTACTAGCGGTTGGTCGATTGGAAAGTAACTATTGCCTTCGAAATTGATCTACAAGCAGCCGTTATGTAGGAATTTGTAACGATAAGTTAAACTGATAACAGTCAACCCATACTATATGACAAATTATAAATATGTTCATCCGGAAATCGAGAAATACATAACTTAGTCTAGCCAATAAAAGTCGCTTTCCAATCGATCAACTGCTAGTACCCGCTAGTAGTACGGTTCTTGCCTTTACTAATTTAAATATGGTTTATTAAGCAAAGATAAGAACCGAACTACTAGCGGTTCACTAGCGGGTATTAATGGTTGGTCGATTGAAAAGCGAGTGTTGATGTTCAACAGTGTTTTAAGTAAGAATGATAAATTCTGATGATGGGCTGAAAGTGGGCCAAACCATTCGATCAATTCCCACCGTATCCAAATAATTAATGACAACGCTTGCAACATGGTGTCTGGCGTTGTTATGCATTAAATTTAATGGATATCCAACAAAAGGGGTGAATGGTGCCATATCATATACTATACACAGGTTATGGTGGCACCGCCTTGAAACACAAGAGTTGTTCTTGCGTTTATATAAATACTTGAGGATATAGCACAATGTACATCGCCTTCCGGTTCTCGGATATACTCTGTTATCAATCCGGGTCCTGGATACTTAAAACTCATTGATGTGGGTCGTATAGCCGTTGAATTGATCACGTTCAATTATATATAAATGTCACTCGAATTAAATCACTATAAATTACAATAAATTACGAAAATGCAAAACCGTAATCAGTCATACAGGGATTAGCTTCAGCCTTAATGCACATTCGAGTACATACATAATCGACTGATTGATTGACTTACTGATAACTTCGAAATACTTTCGACTCGTTGATCAATATAAAAGCGCCAATTTATTAACGAAAATTGATCAGTTCGATTACAATAGTGAAGTGAGAATATCAATTAAAAATGAAATTATTAGTCGCCACCATTTTGTGTATGGCAGCTGCAACTGGATATGTATGAACTTATTTTGGGTTTGTGGAATCTGGAAATTATTTATTGATGTGTGTTTGATATATATGTAGGCAAGGAGTACGAGAGGCAATCCGGAATCGTTTATCGTTAATGGACAGAATGAAGGAGTTGTGCCATTCTATGCATACATTGAGATTTTCGAACAAAATAATTTCCATGGGCCGATGTTTTTTGGCGGTGGTTCCCTGATAAGTAGCACTCTTGTTCTAACAGTAGCTCAAAATGCTTTTGGGTATGCCTTAAACGGTGTTTATAAGTTTTATCCCTCGATTTATAATAATTTTGGTTTCTTCTTTGCATAGATTTCAATCGTGGAAAGTTGGACTAGGTGCTAATCGTATTTCTAACATGACATGGTTCTATTCAACCAATGCAATAATTCATGAGGACTACGATAACAATACGTTATCAAATAACGTTGCGATCATACGACTTTCTCAACCAACACCAAATACTATCCTAATTGGACCAGTTCCTATACTTAATTCACAGGCTACATTTCCTCTTCCTAAAACTATTCTTGCGGTATATGGTTTTGGATTTGGTGTTGAAAATGTTCAACCGGAAAATTTACAACAGCTACAGATACGAGTTACATCCCAAATCGAATGTGAAAGTGACTACCCACACTTATGGAATAATTCACAAACTGCAAATCATTTCTGTGCCCGACCTACTTCCACCCCACAAGGTAATATTTGTGCGGGCGATCAAGGTGGACCAGCTTTCTTTGAATCGATCAGTACATTGGTAATTATTGTCAACAATTTTGTTTAAATTAAATAATTTTAGATAACGGTTATTAAACTGCATTTCAGGTTGGTATTCAATCATTCTATGGTGTAGCTGATTGTAATCTCCCAGAAGCACAACCCAGTGCCTATATAAGAATTCCACCATATGCCAACTGGATCGATCGCATTTTTCGAACTACACACCGTTTAGGCTCGCGTCACAGTTTACAAGTATAATCAAATGCATCTAATCTGCAGTTGAATTAAAAAACAATAAAATATTAATTAATTAATAATAAATTAAAATTTGTGGAACAGATTAGAAGATTATAAAATATTCAATAGTTAAATTTTGAAGTTTTTCTTCCACCAAATTGCCTTATATTCGTTTCATCAGATCGTGATATCGTCTCTTGAATAAAATTGGCAACAAGAAATGTTGGCCAATTTGTATTGATGCCAATTTTATATTTGACCAGACTCGTTCTGTTCGGTTAGAATACCATTATTGATCATATGCAGCGGTTGAACAGTAACTCCGACTAACTCCCTATCTGTATTCGTAGCCTTTTGCAAAAGGCACTCGATATGGTATAAATTTCCTCTCTATTCCACTAACAACACAATGTCAGCTTTGTGTATTTTAACCTCTTGATCAAGAGAATGATTCCAGCTCAAAATTCTAAAACATCTCGAAGTTGGTGTGTTCGACTGTCTACAGATATGTATCAGTATTCTCCTATATGATGAGATAACAACTCTACTCAATTATATGAACCAGTTTTTTGAAAAGGTCGCTGTCAGTTCAAGTGGTTTGTGATCTTTATCACATTGAAATTGTTATTGAATGTTGCTAAGAAGATTTATCTCTGTGGCGGTTCTCCATTTCGTACAGATTTACCACAAGACCGTATTCTAACATTCCACCATCTATTAGCGGCGTTCTATTCGGCGATTTCGAAGTAAGGTTCACGTTCAAGTGATAGCTATGCCACACCAGCACAATCCAATCCATTATTGCATAGTCTAGTTATGAACTCATCAATCAACATAGACCATAGTCCATATGTCTGTGACTGCGGATGACAAGTCTTTACCCAAATAATCCGTACCCGCATACCCAGAGATCTCTACAGTAGAAATGGATTTTTTTATACAGCGGACCACCATAGCCATGTCTCTTCATCGACACTAGATAGAGGACAAACAGTCTTCCAGTCCCCATTCCTGATTTTGAGACTTACGAAGACTAGTCACTATAGTCAGTTCATCATTGCCTATATGTCTTGCTGAACGAAATTGGGCAAGAAGTGATGTAGACAAATCAAACATATTTATTCAGAACCAGACATACAAGAGTTACTTGGCATCGAACCATGTTGTTCAGAATTCAAGGCATTCAAATAAACAGACGGCTTTACGATAGATAATAAAAGTAAGGATCTCTAATGTTATGCTATCCAGATAAGGTAACGCGTCCTATTCATCAATTGAACTAGTTCTCGTTGTGAACAAAACACGATAAACATATGGTGCAACCTGACTCTCATACATATTGCATCACACAATCGAGTGGCTAATCTGTACTGGTGCTCTAGGCACCTGACTTATTTGCACAAGGTATTACTTGGCTTAGCCCACCTGTAACTCAATACGTATAGAACTGCCATTGCCCGACCAAGTTACTCTTTTTAGTAAGTCCAGTTAAAACCATAATGTCCTAGCGGCAGCAGGACCAAAGTAAGTTAATATAATAATTCGCTAAGGTAAGCATAATATTTGTTTAAGCTCGATGAATCATTAAGCAAGTCACCATTAATACTTTTCATTGTAGGAGCTATAAAGTAAATAAAATTGGTTGGGCTAATGCCTCAAACCATAATCTACCATAATTTGATAACCAAATAAATTGAAAAGCGTTGAATTGAAAAGATGACCGAGAACGTTTTCTGGGAAGCGAGAAAATGACACGTATACGAAAGAGTATCGACTGGAACTCGTACCTCTCCTAGAAACTCGATGGCCTAAAAGTGGAGACCATGTGTCCCAAGGCTTTACATTGCTACCCAGTGGGGATGACCTCGGAAATCTTGGAGTTGGATTTCTCATTGGACCACAGGTAAAGAAGACTGTGTTGGACTTTCAATCAGTCGATAATCGGATGTGCAAGCTTCGGTTGCACATGTCAGGTGTATGTGTACATTCGTATACTGCGGTAAGCCAACCTTAAGATAAAGACCCATTTTACAATAATTTGGATAATCTGATGGGCTCTATACCTGAACACGATGTCAGATTAATGATTGGTGACTTTAATGCTACAACTGACCGAAATATAGATTCGTACTCACGAAACGAAATTGGGACCGACAATGGAAAAATAATGGTGTACTTTGAGATTGCTGATAATCTCAAAGTGGCAAGTAAATTCTTTCCTTATAAAAACATTCATGAAAAACATTCCAAAGCCAAATAGACCATGTAATGATTTCAAAAGGACGGGCTCGAGTTGTCCAAGACGTGAGATGGTATCGGTCTTCAACAAGATTCGTAGGTAGTGATCATTATCTTATCATTGCAAAGCTACGATGGAAATGTCCATACAATTCAAGGAGGACAAGGGAATACACAACGTGATTCTGCTGCGAAGGCCTTAATAATGAAGAAACACAACGAAAATATCAAGATCTTGTCAGCAATATCGTTTTGCGTTCTAAGTCTGATGAAGTGAACAGTATCTAGGCAGTAATAAAAACTTTGGTTGTCGATGCCGCCCACTCTCTGTATAGTGAAAACTCAGTTCAAAAATGATTTGGTCTTACTCTTGAGTAACAAAATATAGTCTATAATGAAGCACGAACTAGGTTTACAATTTGCAAAAAGAAATAAAGCAGTTCTTGATAGGATGACAGCTGTTCTACTCGCAATGTGGAAGCCTAAGGTCTGTAGAGCATAACAACTCAGAAATGAATATCCGAAAAGTCATCGGATTGCAATATCTTATGATCTCGGTCAACTGCCATTCGAGACCAGAATGAGAACAGAGCTATGCGAGTTGAACCTTGACGAACCTCGCGAGTTTATTGCAAAGTATTGGTAATTGGAGACTTTATATCCTCAATAATGATTATGAGTTCGATAGCAACAGATTTTTTTATCAGGTAACTACCTTAGCGTTGCAATCCTGTCATTTCAACCAGAATCGAACCTTTCTTAATTGTCCTACCGTGTTTCCGAGTTCAATATGATTCAAACAATCGAAATTGCGTGTACAGTACAAACTCCAAAAATTTCGCTAAGATAAGAATATTGAAATTAATTCGAATTATTGTACAATCGAGGTCCCACTTAGCTGTCGGCTACATTTGTAGATTAGATAAGCGAGCAATTTAATTCATATTTAGGCCTGCGATTGTAAGCTACCTCGACTTATATTTATACACCATTGTTCGGACAATAAAGATCCATAAACAAATATTTATCTCTAAGCATGAGTTCGGTTCTATTATGTAATTGATGATTTAGACGAGTCATACTGTTTTGGAAGTACAAACGAATTATTTTACGACCTAAGATTTGATAAGTGTTATCAACGACAAAATTCTACCCCAACGTCATTATGAAACGATTTGGATGGTACTGCGACTAAATAAACGAACGTCATTGACATTAACCTAGGGCCCAGAGCATGATAAATTATTAGATTAGGCTTTATGTAAATAAAATCTACTTCACACCAAACCTATACAATCAGCAACCAGGCTAAATTTAATCTCGTGTTATTCTATTGAATGACCTTAAAACGATTTAAGTTGTTAGTTACACAATCAGTTTGGGCATTGATGCGTCACTACTTTGTTATAATAAAAATCAAGATATTTTTAAAATAAAATAAAAACTTTTATTTTAATTTAATTTGTTCATCAAAAAATAGGAATTTCCATCCATCTATGTAATACAATAACAACGAATAAAACGGAATGTAACAAAATGTCTCATATCATCACCAATCAACAGTAATTAGTCTTTGGAAATAATTTAAAGTTTTGTAGAACGGAAATTGATTCAGTTGAGATCTATAATCTAATTGCATTAATTTATAATATCGACTATAATAACGAATAATTTATTTAGTTTTCGGAATTATTTTCAAATTGAGTAGTTCCGCTAATCGTTGGACGCACAAATGTGATGCGTTATTCGCCTCCTTCGAGAGGGTTGAAAAATTTAAAAATCCATGCGGCAACCCCTTTAGTATATCGAGCCCAATTGGTACATCTAAATTTTTCAATTTCTTAGCAAACATAACACAATCGTCGAGACATGGATCCGAATAAACGGTAAATATTTTAACGGACGGCAATTGGCGCAACATATCATCGTCGGCAAGATATGGTGACATAAAACAATTTTTTGGCATATTAAAATCAAATTCGGTTGTTAAATTCAATTCGACGGGCTTATCAATCGAACTGACCATCGAACTCGACGATACACCACTTTCGTCGATACTATTTGCCGATGACATTGTATTTATTGTTGTTGTAACGGCAGATGCCAGATTAGTTGCTACTTTGGTGATTTTATCTTGTATATTTTGTGATGTAATCGCTTCGCGTCCTATATCAAAGACAATATTCTCTTCGGACTGGGTTCGCGACACACTTCTTAATATCGGATGGGTTGTACCATCGCTTTCGACTTTTGTATCGAGTACATATCGACCAATAAAATCGGATACATATTCGGATGATGTTTGTTCCTTTTCCTCGAGATACGATTCTAAATCGAAATTTTCGGCTGCTTTACTCGATACAACATCATCATCTATACTGCTATTATCAAGGGCACTTTCATCTTTTGGTAAATTCGTTGTATTTGGTGATGGATCTAAATCTAGAACACCGTCATCCAAAGTAAATCCATTCGCTTCGTCTGGTGTTAGTATATCATTTATTGCGCCCGTTTGGCTTCGGAATGAGGCACCTGCTAGTGTATCGCTCGTTGCGTCACTAACCGGACTTTTATGGGCCTGTAAATGCTGGAAAAAGATTTATAATGTTTAATAATGACCGGCAAGTGTACTTTGAATCGTTTTAAATGATAAATATTATGACTACAATGTTTATAGATCATTCCAAACCACAATCAAGTTTGTTACTGTGACACCATTTAATTAAGTTACTTAAACGGACTTTGAACCACAAATGATGAGAAATTTCTACTAATAACACAACAAAATATCAAGGTTTTGGACTTTAATATTTTGCTAATGCGATAGACGCGCGAATTTATGATGATTAAAGGCCAAATATATACAGGCATCCCAGATATGAGGGGAAAATCCTTATTCGAGACGCAAAAAATTCTAATTGGAAACGCAACTTAATAATTATAACAGTTTTGAATCACTCACCTGTAAATCACTGTCCGACGCCTGTATGTGCTCCCACACCGAATTCTCCTCAAACGAGTCGCTTTTCTCGGAACCTGAATCAACTTTATTCCACTGCTGTTGGCTTACTTTAATAAATTCTCCATCCACCTCTTCTTCTTTCGTCTCGAGCACCGTGGCCAGCGAAGACTTTGACATGGGCGAATTAAGTACACTACTACTCGCCTTGTCTTCTGGATCGCTTGTTATACCTCCATACGCTTTCATGCAGCGCATCATAAAACCATATGGTAATAGTGGATCCATCATACAGAGCAATCGGCCAGGACTTGGATTCCGTGACAACAGTACCGGACAATAGGCGGCAAATATTCCGTCTGGCTTTCTGACGCCCATTTCGATCGTCTTTAGTGCCAGACTAAAGCATAGATTGGCTCCAGCAGAATCACCAACTAGAATAATACGCTCGGCTGTTGTGCCCAGCAGGTCGCAATTATTGATTGCCCAGCAATACGCAAAAAACACCTCTTCCAATGCACGCGGGAACGGCGATTCGGGCGCCAAACTATAGTCGACCGAAATAATCGGAATATTTAGTTTTGTTGTCCACTCGATTAAATAGTTTTCGTGCGATTTTGAGCTCTGCGCAACAAATCCGCCACCATGACAATGAAATATCAATCCATTTGTTACCGAGTGGGCAGTTTTTCGACGACAATTCGCTTGAGCACCATACATACCATCACGCCGCGTCGAACTTATCAATCGAACATTAAGTTGGGCTGCCCCACGATGACTCATCGGTATCGGAACATCGATATATTCGTTTGTCGTCACTTTTGGTATTCGCATTTGATCGGGATTTAATGCGATCAACTTGTTGATTTTGGCCTGAGCACCAAATTTCGGTAGCTTCTGCATCATTTCGGATTCGGCCAAATCCCAAAATGATTTACAAAATTCGATTTTTGCATTCCACGAAATATTTACAATGCGTCGCGATCGCAATTCTGGATCCATAAAATATTTGCCACTTGTCCACATCGAGCTGGTGGCTTTGGCTATTTTACCGCCACTCGAGTAGTATGCCTCCGAAAATCCAGCCATACAAATTTGGATAAATTTGAGCACCGGCCGCATTGATTCACAAAATTGAAAACCCAAACATCGGCCATAGAATGGATATTGATTTATTGGATCGCACAAGTTGAATAGCTCATCGGGTGTGTGCGCATCGGAGGCGAACAAATCGCCCGGTTCACACCAACTTCGTATCATTAGCAGGTGTTGAAGGCATGTACAGAGGCTTGCCAGTAGATGATGACACGCTTCAATTTCTCTATAAATATAAGAAAATTATATCGTTTGTCTTGTGTTCTAGATAGTAATTGCAGGTCATTATACAAAACACAACCGGAAGTAATTATTTTCGTTGAAAATAGTTTTGTACGGGCGAAGAATGATTCATCGAAAAATAATGTATCGCCGAAAGCAAATAAGTAAATAATCGATCAACTACTTACTTCATATAAATTCCTTTGCGAAACAGGAGTGAATTCCGATTCTCTGTTATATAACGACATATCTTAATGCCATGGTTGATGCAACACTCGGTCACATATATAAAACTCCGATAACCATTGCCCGGTGTGTTTTCATCGAAATCAAATTGATGGGCAAATTCGTTGATTTTCAATATCAACGGTTTGGCAATATCGATGTGATCGATTAGGCCTATAAAAGCACCGTGCAATCGCTGTCCCTTCGACGTTTCATCGTTTTGATAAAAATCTATATTGCTTTTGCACAATTCCTTGAGCGTATCGTAGGGTGCCAGCAGTTCATCCGTGTCATCAGGACCGGATGTTGTGCCATTGGTACTTGTTTTAGGCAGTTCAACGTCGACTACCACAGAACTATTATCTATCACCACTGGCACAACACTATTATTACTATAATTAATTTTATTACAACCGTTGTTAGTGATCAGAAGGCAATCAGCATCAGCGCCATTCATCATTACAACACACGATTCAATTATTTTATCGCGATTCTCTACGACCAAATTTTTACTATTCAACTTGGTACTTTGATCCGCAGCTGATAGTGATGACATTGTTTTGTTGTTGTTTTGATTCAGTTCAAAATTTCACATGCACGATAATTATTAATTACACTAATTATGTGTAGAGATTTCTATTTATTGTACAACAATAATTTTGAAAAACTTTCAAAAAATATATATTTAATTTAGTAAATCGAAAAACCAAAAAACAAAAACTAATAATTTTCCGGGGAATTTTCTTTTTTTTCGAGTATATTTTCCGGTTTTAATGAATAAAAAAAAAATAAAAAATAAATGAGTACGTAGTTAAGAACTATTTTCACATCATCATCAAGACAAAAATTATAAATAAAAATAACTTTTTTATTTATATAACACAATTTTACTATTTACAAACTTAAATCAACATCAAAACATTGTACAGTTTATTAATAAATCTTTAATTTTATTATATACACGCTAATTAAACAATTAGAATTTTGACTGCGAAGCGAAACACTTTGATTGACGTGCTGTCTCGTGTATGTCATATTTTCAACTAAAAAATGTATTTTTTAATTCTCGATTTGATTGTTCACTACACAGAAACACACATATAAAATATAGAGTGACGTATTATGTTTTTGTTTTAAAGTTTTGATATGACATTGTGCAAAATTCTAACTGTACATTGACGTTTATTGACCGAATTATTATTTTCTTTTGTTTTGGTTTTATCTAATTCGGTAGGGGCTTTAGATTTTATTCACCACATTCGTATTGGAATGCAATCAATTTAAATCAGGTGACCAGACTTTATGTATAAAGATGGTATGTGGGTGTTTTCCTTGTTTTAATTTAAAGTTACAATTATTTTGACTCCAACGACACTATTCAAAACCATGTTAGCGGGGCTGACCTCGTCATGTATTCGGAGAAATACTATTTGGGGCATCGATGATAAAATAAATAATTAAAGAACGTATTTCAGAACTAAATCACCCAATCGTGATGTTTGGTCACCACCGAAAATCGAACCTGAGACAGAGCCAACCCATTACTTTCTGACGAGAGAACACACACTGGCCGTATTGGTTTTTCGGTGGTGAATTTGGCACAGTATTTGATTTTACCTTAAAATCATTAAGGATTGTTGTGTAGTGCTTATGAAATTGTGGTGTACTTTCAGTAGACTCTTCAATGATAGTTATAGCTCGGAGGTCACTTTATTAGGGATAAAACTACTCTGCATCTTTGAATTTGATGCAATGTTTCAAACCTTTTCTTGATTTACTTCCAGATTTCATCACCTCCAAGCTTTTTCTATAGATTCTGATACATTGAAATGTACTTATGAGATTGTGACCAATTTTGGGTATCTGTTGCGTCATCTAGTGATGACATCCTGGAATGGAGTGGCGTCAAACTCTTTTTTAAAATTAACTATTTCCAGCCTTATTTGATCCTCATAATGTTACTAAACTGGATGTTAAACCACACAGGAAAATTTGATCTGATATAGGTCATAATTCTATTAAAGGTTTCCACGTTGTCAAGAACTATTCATTCATTCACATCAAAGTTTCCCATAAAATGGAAATCAATTTTAGGTTCTCACAAAACGTTGCTGACCAGTTAGAGAGATTTGACAAGTCGAAACGTAAATCCTTTTTGAATCCCATACTTCATTTGGTTTTGTGATCATCATATGTCTTCTTCCATTCAGCTGTGTCGCATTGGTTAAAAATTCTTCTTACGAAGAATGGGACGTGACTATGAACCTTTGTGGCTTTCACTCAATCGTCAGACCACAAGAAATTTTGATTGATCTTCGGCATCTTATATAGATATGCCAAGTGTGCAACAACAATCCAGCTAGTTTTCGAATGAATCTATTGACCATTCCAATAGAATCATTCCAAAACTAGCCGGCTTGCTGGTTTGGGTGGTTTTTCACTTGCAGATAAGTGCCGTTTAAACTTATCACAAGAACGTCGTCTAGCTGGACGAATACAAAATTTAGGCAACAATTTCATTGATGAAGCGTTAACATTTTGCAAAACATTCCGAATGCCAAAGGGCATTCTAGTAAATTAAAATAACCCAAATGGTGTGGTAATTGCTCTTACCATATTAGCTATCGAGAAAACTTCGCATCCTTCGCAATCGGATATCGAGCCGGTTCAGTGACTGAATTTAGGTCCCGATAATATCCATACGATCTCCAGTCCGTCCTATTTTTGTTCTGTATCATATGAAGAGGTGATGATGCCCAGTTAAACCATATGCTTTAACTCAGCAAATGGTGGGGTGGTCTCAAAAGCAGCAAACGACCTTATGTATCAATATGGCAAACTACGCTGTGTTTATCTAAACGTTTATAATTTGTTTCTTCAGTAAGAGATGAAATCATCTTTGAGATTTCGCCATAACAATTTCCGACATTTGGAAGTGTTGGTGTAAGTGCATTGACCTTAGGACTCATTGCTTTGATAGCCTGACTTGTCGTGGTAATCGTCTACCATGCAGTTCGACGTGAAGACCATATTTTGCCAAGAAGTCACAACCAATAATTGGTATGTGATAATTGTCACCGTAAACCAAAATTTACACAGTAATTTGGTCCATTATGTATTAATTATTGAACCATTGGCGGTGGAAAGTTTCAAGCTGAATTTTTGTTCGATGCACTTCCTTCGGATGACGTATCCAGTACCACTAACTATATGCTTGTTGAAATTCTCTTTTAACTTACCAGGGTTTATCCTTTCAAATAGTTCTCCAATGGCTTAAGTTTGTGAACCCTTTATTGCGTTAGTAGTCCTCTTCAATTCTCAATCTCGCACCATGCTCATTAATTTGGAAAGCTTGGCGTACGTTTTTTCTATAGTTATGCAATGCTTTTGTATTCTTTCGTATCCATATGTCGATCATTGTATGGCATATAAGGTTACATTTCCACAAAGGCCTGACCCCTATTATTATATGTATTTACCTATATCCTGTTTAAGCATCGTTCTTTTAACAACAGGCCACCACAATGATTCTAGTATGCCTTAACAAGTTGAGTTATCAGTAATTAAGTTCCGAGTCCTAAAATTAGAAAACTTTATCTTGGACAATCCTTATCTAATAACACGTATGCGTATCACGACCATAACATTTGCAACGTTCACTGTTTGATTATTTTGTTGACGCGATCCAATCTGAATTCAGAAATTTGGTGAAGCGATTGATCGAACTCAAAACTTCCACTAAACTCTTTGAAATTAAAATAATACATGAAAGTTCAAATATCAATCAAGTGGACTTGAACCATCAATAAAGTAAAGGCGATAATATCGGTTTACTCATCAAGAACTGCATATGAATAGTTTCTAGTCAAGTCTTAATGGATGGTCAAGTGGTTGACTACTTAAAAGAACAACTGTTCAAAGTATAAATTGGTGGTTTTGAACTAAAGAAAAATAAATCGCATGCAAACCAGAGAAATTGAAATAACGACTTTTCAAGATTATATGTGGTTAAGCATCTGTCTAGTCGCGTGGTCTACTTTTATAAGTAAACCTTATTCTCAAAACCACATAACATTTCCGGTTATAAAAGTATGAATATGATAATACGATAACCAAGATGAATTCAAATAATCATTTCTAGGAAACGGAAACTGTGAGAGATTTTACAAATTTAAATAAATTTATTCACCATTTGATAATTATTCGACCTTAAAAGTGTTCGATCTTTCATACCAATTTCTAGTACAGTTGTCAACGATATAATTTGTTTGTTATTGTTTTGTTCGTGAGATGAATTGAATATTATTTAAAAGTTTTTGTAATTATTATGACATAAATTGTGATTAAAACCTAGTCAAACCCATGATATACACACTGAGTTTTATAACTACTTTAACGATGGATAGTAATACATGTCAAACATGTCTATCCACATCAAATAAATTGGAATCGATATTCGATGTAGAAATGGTCGAGGTACCTTAAACTGAAATGTTGTTGCTCTGTACAGGAATGAAGGTAATGAATGATTCGTGATTTGAATATAAACATATTGATATAGTTATTTTAGGTTTCACAATCCGATAAAATTACCAAATCAATATGTAATGAGTGTCAAAACGAACTTCGGAGTATTTTTGTAGATCGAAAAAAGTGCTTGGAATCTCAGTCACAGCTGATAAAGCAACTCGAACTGATTAATAGCACAGTTGAAACTACTAAAATGGATATTGTTTATGACTGTTTAAATAGATAATGAATTCATGAATAATGAATCAGATGAGACTATTGATCCCACCGCAGATAAAACAACTGAAGAAAACGAGTGTAACTTTTACATAAAGCCAAAAAAGTAAGAAAATTCGGATCAACAAAACTTGATTTAACAAATATATGCATATCTGATTTGTATCCATCGAATTTCGAGTACAAATGTCGATGCTGTCGCCAAATTTGTAAAGATAAACATGAATTACGAGAACATTTAAGTTCATTTCATGAACGCCGAGGATATTGATACAAACGAGCTACAATGTGAGATATGTTTAAAAATATTCAAAATGTACAAATGTTCAAAAATGTACTTTTTTGTAACACATTTTAAAAAAAAACATCATAAGAGTAGTCACATACTATGTCATTTCTGTGGGGTATTGCTAATACATAAAACAAGCTATCAAATGCACTTTAAACAACATGTTGGTGAAAAACCATTCAAATGTGACTTGTGCGAGTACATTCTAAATCGAGAAATGAATAATTTTGTTCTTTTTATAGCTTCATCTGCGGTCCCATACTGGCGAAAAACCATTTCAATGTAACATATGTAGTAAGTCATATGCAACGCTTAGCTCCCGATCCCAACACAAACGAACTCATTTTGAATCAATGCCATCGGAGTGCACAATCTGTAATAAGATATTTAAACGAACTTCATTATACAAAAGCCATATGCGCATTCACAATACAGAAAAACATTTAAAATGTAGTTTTAGTGAACGAACTTTCGTGCGAAAGCATCGCTTACAAGAACACTTGCTTCGATCTCACAAAGTTATAAAATAAGATTCATAACGAATGGATTTTAAAATTTGGTAGCGTACAGTAGTTGAAATGTGTAAACGTTTTTGGTTGCATACAGTGCCGGTGTATATATTTCCTATATTCGAAATGTCACAACTACTGTCAGACATTTATTTTTATCTCTTTTCTACGAAAAGTTTGTTTCCATCTATTTTATAAATAATCTAAATAATAAAAATGTTAATTTTGTGCAGAAATAAATAAATCATCACAAAGAAAATAACACGTTCTCTAACATGTTGTGCTACGAAGGAAAATTAAGTTTAATTTGCTATGCAGGAACAACTAGTCTAATACTTTTGTTGTCATTTCCACAGCTTCTGTTCGATTTTGTGCCAAAAATATGGGGATCAATGTTTTGGGGCCCAATATTATACTATGCACTAATAAATATGATCATTAAATTTAAGTTAAATGCCAAACAATATCAAATTGCTGTTCGGGCCGTGTTTCTCGGTTTTATATTCTCAGTTGGTTGCTTAATCTGCGTTCATGGATCAAAAGGATTAAAATCGTTTGGTATTTATAGTTGTGTTATGTCGTTGTTTCATTATAGTGAATATTTAGTCATTGCATGGTGTAATCCATCGACTTTGAGTATTGATTCATTTATATTGAATCATTCAGTGCACTATTTGATTGCAGCTGTTTCCAGTTGGATCGAATTTTTTACTGAACTTTACCTCTTTCCAGGTATGTATAGGGTCGCGATACAAAGTATTAATCTAAAAATAATTATATTATAATCTTTTTCTATTCATAGATATTAAGCAATATGAATTTGCATGGATAATTGGATTATTATTCTGCTTGGGTGGTGAATTCTTAAGAAAACTTGCGATGATTACTGCTAGCTCAAATTTTAATCATGTTGTGCAGTATGTACATGCGGATGGCCATGAATTAGTCACCCACGGTATCTATAGTTATATGCGACATCCCTCGTACGTTGGTTGGTTTTGGTGGTCGATTGGCACACAAATAATATTATTAAATCCCGTTTGTATACTACTGTATACATTTGTTAGTTGGAAATTTTTCAACGATCGCATATTCCTGGAAGAAATAACACTTTTGAACTTTTTTGGGGAAGACTACTTCCGGTATCAAAAGGAGGTTGGTACCGGGTTACCATTTATATACGGGTATAAAGTGGATTTATGAGATACAATAGTATCATCAGTTTAGTAATATCAATTTCGTTTTTCTAAGTTTGATTTTAAATAGAAGCACAACAAATCAGTATTTATTTATCCTTTGTAAATTGATTAATAAATAAAACAAAATTTAGTAAATTTTAGAACCGATTTGTTATTTTACCGCAAAATAAGGGCAACATACTGAATAACCGATTATACAAGGTGAGGGCAATTTTAGGTTTACCCAATTTAAATTTGAAGTGTTTATTTAACATTTTGAAAAATGTTTTCTTAATTTTTATACCCTTTCTATTTATAATTGTAAATTTTGAAAACTGTATTTATATAATAATATAAGTTTTATTCGAAGCATGTCGTGAAAAACCATTGAAATTAAATCAAACCCAGTAAATAATATTTCCTCTTCTTTCTTACTCACTTTAAGCATTAGGGATCCTTTTCTAATATCATGATATGAAACCAACTCGATCTAAACCTCTCTAAGTTCAGGTTATTTTTCTCTGATATGGAACTACTAAACCATATTTGGAGAGCTCATTAAACAGTTTTCAAAATATAATTAATGTCTTAATGAGTTTATAATTAACATACTCAGTTATATGTAGATAATAACCGCCTATCTACATAAACATCAAAATCGGTTACATATATTGTATTAGAGCAAAGTCACAGACACTTAAATAATTGTTAAGCCAGACATGGTAGAGTGGCATTTTTTTTTTAATTTTCATTCAAAAACCGAGATACGATCAAGTAGTATGTTAAATCAATAGATAACGTCGAACATTTTTTGGACTGATACGAGAGTACTACGAATTTTGACTGAACAAATAAATTAGGTCATTCATATATTTTTTTTCAATAAGAGAAGGTGGCTTTTATTATTTGCAAAAAACCAAATGAAAACTGTACATTTTAGTTGTTGTCAACTAAAATTAAACAACCACACACGCATCTGCTAAACTAAAAATTTAAATATACTACGGCACGTTTTTAAAATATATTTCGGCGAAAAAAAATCAAAGATTTTGGCAGTGTACAACGCATAAAAGGCAAAATTTTAAATCGTGTAATATTTTTACAAAACATAAAATTTCCTATGTTACTTGCATCTGTTAACACCAATTAACCGGTTTGCAGCATCCATTTCTAAAAAAAGAAAAACTTGTAATTGCAACATCCACCATATTGGATTAAATATTCATTGGTTTCTTTGTGTTTAAAGAAAAAAGAATTTTTTCATATTTAATTACATATTTGAAAATTAATAGAATACATTTTAATTTAATGTGAAATTATATATTATTTATTTTATTCAATAATTTAATAAATAAATACAGTAAGAAGGTTAATATAAATTTTAAATTTAATAGATTTTAAGTGTGTAATTTTTTTACAATTTGAAAATGTGTTCTTGTTCCATTTATTAAAATAAAAAAAAAAGGTCGAAGCCAAAAAAAAAATTTTTTTTTTTTTGTCTTTTTTTAGATTTTTAAAACAAATTTAAAATAATAAACTATATATATAATTGTGAAGGCAAAATTTTTGGTACTGAAAATCATAATTTTCCTTATTGGAACGGAGTTTAGAACAGTGTATTAAATCACAAAAGAACTTTTTTCAAGCAAAAAAGGTTCAAAAACAAAAAATTCCCGGATTGGAAGTAATATGAGTAATGCTATTAACCAAAATGGCACAGGTCTAGAGCAGCAAGTAAGTATATAGACATTTTTTTTATTTTATGTTGGCAAAAAAAACTTTTTCTTGTAAATTATGTCAGTATGTCTTTAAGAAATATGATAAATTAGATAATTTGGAATTTTGATTTGATTGAATTATTACGATTGCATATAATTTATACGATTACAATAATCTGATTAGTCAATCTCATATTCTACATTTTCTTTTAATTGATTGATTTTTATAGTGGTGGTATACAATGTACATATATTATAACAACTATATATGCACATACATATATACATATCTCTCTTTCGTATCTCAGTTTTATGTATATGTATATGAATATCAACCTCATGATTAATATTAGTAGAAAAAAAAAAGTTTTGTTGTAAATGTAATATTTTTTATAAATAATTTTCAAGGTTGCTGGTCTGGACTTGAAGGAGGGAAAGGACTCGAACTCCTCTTCTAGTACAAATACTGGTCGCTATATTCCCCCTCATTTGAGAGGTAATAATAATTTATCTGATTACTCGTCGGACAAACAATCGAGAAACGACTATCGTGGTGATTATAGAGGCGGTGATAGAGACAACAGGAACAACGATCGAGAGTCGTATAATAAATACGATAATAGAGATTTTAAAAACGATCGAGGCGGTGGAAATAATAGCCAACGTCGCTATAATAATAACAATAACAGTGGCGGCGGTGGATCATTCCGTAACGATCGCGGAGGACCTGTAGATCGTGGTGGTTCTGAAAATCGCGGTGGTGGTGGTGGAGGCGGTGGCTCAAATTTTGGTAACTTTTCTCGTCGTAGAAACGAAGATAATAATTATCAAAACGGTAAGTGGTTTTTAATAAGTAAATTATGTCATTGAAAAATATGTTATAGTTATATAAGTGGGGTATATTTTCTAATTAAAAAAAAAATATCGGATTGTACATTCACCTTATTATATACTTATTATAAATCTTATCGTGAAATAGGCAACATTGATGCTAAAATATGTGTTATTTTGCTTTCATCTATCTAGGTGATAATTATGATAGAAGAAGTGATGATTGGTCTCGAGGAAGTAATCGTAGCAGTTCATCGCGCAATAATGAGAGAGATTTCCCCCCAATACGAAATGATAGATGGCAAGATCCGCAACCTAACGAAAAAGTTGCAACAGTCGCGGTGGATCGGCGAGGTGGTGAACCACCACAAAATGTTGGCGGAAGATGGAAAGATGATGGGGGTCGCGGAGGAGGACGTGGCGGTGGCAGCGGACAAAATGAACTTGATTACACAATACCATTGCCAAAAGATGATCGACTCGAACATGAACTATTTGGTTCGGCAAATACTGGCATCAATTTTAATAAATATGAGGATATTCCCGTGGAGGCGACGGGCAATCAAGTACCGCCACATATCACATCATTTGAGGATATTAAGCTGACAGAAATTATACGGAATAGTATAAATTTGGCACGTTATGATAAACCCACTCCGGTTCAAAAATATGCCATTCCTATAATTATGTCGGGACGTGATTTAATGGCGTGCGCCCAAACTGGTTCGGGAAAAACTGCCGCATTTTTAGTGCCGATTTTAAATCAAATGTACGAACGTGGGATTAGTAACCCTCCTCAAACGAATCGACCATATAATCGTCGTAAACAATATCCACTTGGATTAGTTTTGGCACCGACTCGTGAATTAGCAACGCAAATTTATGAGGAGGCTAAAAAATTCTCTTATCGCTCTCGAATGCGACCAGCCGTTTTATATGGAGGTAATAATGCTGCAGAACAAATGCGCGATCTAGACCGTGGTTGTCATTTAATAGTGGCAACTCCTGGTCGTCTCGAGGATATCATAAATCGTGGAAAAGTGGGACTCGATAATATACGATTTTTGGTATTGGATGAAGCAGATCGAATGTTAGACATGGGTTTCGAACCACAAATTCGTCGTATTGTTGAACAATGCAATATGCCACCGACTGGTGAACGTCAAACTCTTATGTTTTCGGCAACATTCCCGAAAGCTATCCAAGTATTGGCAAGCGATTTCCTACACAATTACATATTTTTGGCTGTTGGCCGTGTCGGTTCTACTTCTGAAAATATAACACAAACCATTTTATGGGTTAGTGAGAATGAAAAGCGTTCCTATTTATTGGATCTCTTAAGCCCATTCCGTGCCGATAGCCCGGAATATTCAAAGGACAGTCTAACTTTAATTTTTGTTGAAACTAAAAAGGGAGCCGATGCGCTTGAAGAATTTTTGCACGAATATGAACATCCAGTAACTAGTATTCATGGAGATCGTTCACAACGTGAACGAGAAGATGCGCTAAAATGTTTTAGATCGGGTGATTGCCCAATTTTGGTTGCGACCGCTGTTGCTGCCCGTGGTTTAGATATACCACATGTAAAACATGTCATCAATTTTGATTTACCATCGGACGTCGAGGAATATGTACATCGTATCGGGCGTACCGGTCGCATGGGCAATCTAGGTGTAGCCACAAGTTTTTTCAATGATAAAAATCGTAATATATCGGCCGATTTACTTGAACTGTTAATCGAAACGAAGCAAGAAGTGCCTCCATTCCTTGAAGATGCGATGCTACACGAAAGATCTCATGCAGGAAATCGTCGTGGAAATTCTAATCGATCGAATAATCGCTATGGCGGAGCTGCATTCGGGTCAAGAGATTATCGTTCTGGAGGTGGTGGCGGCTCTGGGGGTAATACTAAATCGGGACCACCGAGTCGTAGTAATGGTAACTTTTATTTTCATAACAAAATGTAATGGTAATTCTCATGAGAGTTTTATTTATAGGAAGTTCAACCAACTTCTATGGATCCGGTGGCGGAGGAGGAGGAGGAGGTGGTGGTGGAGGAGGAAACTACGGTGGAAGCTATACTGCCTCATATTCAAACAGCTCTGGACCAGACTGGTGGAATGATAAATTTTAAATTCATTTACATCGTTGTTCAATTTTTCATTTTAAAAACTTAAATAAAATGATATTCTAACAATTAAAAACATGTTGCTCTTTTTTTATTGTTACAATAATGAGATTACCAATACATGACGCTACATTGTTTGTATGGAGTTCAATGTCCGATCCATGATGAGAATACACAGTTTCCGGCATGTTAAATTTTTAGCAGTGTGGGCTTTATACATTTCACTTTATGGGTTATGTTCCAAATAAAGACTTGAATTACGTAACAATCTTAAAATAAAAATAGGTATCGTCTTGAGTTAATCGTACTGTTATTAATAAAACCACGCAAAATTTTGCGAATATAATTAATAATTATGACGTATGTAAACCGGTCATTTTGTACCTTTTTCTCTTCCACTCAATAAATTAGTTTAGTTGTTTTGGAAATGTCAAATTTGGATAATTGTTCATAGCACTAACATCTGATTTTACTAGATTTATGAATAAAAATGTTTGCCATTCGACAAAATTCATTTAAATTTGTCAACCAAAATAGTATTTTCACAAAGCTAGCAAGTATGTAATGTTTGAGTTATTTTAATTAAAGCTTATTACAAAAATATTGTTAATAGAGTATTCTAGTGCGGCCGTAGTCGAAGGTGTTCAAAATACGACCATCGCTGTTGAATCAAAACACAAAAAACCAAATTATCTAAATACCCTAAGATTTAGTTATCCAGAATTTCTTCCCGATCCTAATGCAAATTTTCGTAATGTTATACGCGAGAAATTGGAAAGAAACGACATGATAAGTCGACGAGCCAACATCGATATTCCAGAATTTTATGCAGGTTCAATATTAGCAGTGACGACGTCAGATGTTCATGCTACCGGCAAAACAGCTCGTTTTGTGGGTATATGTATAGATCGTGAACGATCTGGATTGCATACCCGATTTATACTGCGAAATGTTATCGATCATCAAGGTGTTGAAGTACTGTACGATATGTATGATCCAACCATTCAAAAGATTGAAGTGTTGCGACTGGAAAAGAGATTAGATAGTAAATTGTATTATCTTCGAGATGCTCTACCCGAGTACAGTACGTTCGATGAAAATATGAAACCGGAAATAATTGCGGAAGATCAAGATGTTCCTGTAAATGAGATAAAAGTACAATTAAAACCACGTCCATGGCTGGAACGATGGGAAAGACAAGCTCTCAAAGGTGTGGCCAATATTGAGGAGAATATAACCGACAAGATGTTTAGTCGAATCGATAAAGTTAAACCCGTACTAGATAAATTCGATCTGATGAAACATTACCGCAGTACGATACCGGAAGAGGAACAGAATCAAATTTACTCGCAGGTTTATTCTCATTTGCAACAAATGGAAATAAACAAACAAAAGGCGAAAGGAAGGAAATCGTTTATTAAACCTAAGAAACTTGCATAGTTTTGTGTATAGTAATAATAAATAGTAGAATAAAATTTAATTTATAAAATTATTTCATTTTTGATGGGTGTGAATCTTTGATAGAATGATTTTCGGCAAATTGTCTTTCGACCAAGCTAAGCCCAATTATATTATGTCAAGTCAAGTCAAACGAAACCTAGGTTAGGTTACGTTTTCTCAATATTTTGTTCATTTTTTCGAAATTAAATAAAATGGTATTTTTAAATATAATTAACTTTGTGCGAACTCGTGGACCTGACGAATTCTGGAGGAAGCGTAAAATATTCAAACTTGCAGCGGTAATTATTCTTCATTTAATTCATAATTTTGTGTACATAAAAATATAATTTCTTGTAGCATTATGCTGGGCGGCGAAGAAATTGCTACTCGGTCACAATAAAACATGTCCACAGAGCGTTAGTGTATGCCACAAAGGGGCGCAAGTTAAAGAAATTAGATATGGCCGAATTGTGGACACAACGAATTGGTGCAGCATGTGATCAACATGGCCTTACATACGAAACATTCCAGGAAGGATTAGCCCGGAATAATATTCTTATAAATCGTAAAGTATTGTCAGAATTAGCTGTGTGGGAGCCAAGTTCATTTGAAGCCCTCTCTAAAATAGCACGGCAACAGGCAATTAGTGATGCACTAGATGGAATTCAAGGAATCAAGAAGGGTTGATTATACCCTAATGTAAATACCTAGTACACTTTTTATTAAGTATATAAAAAATAAAAAAATCGATTTAAGAAAAATCTCTTTATTTGTTCACCTACTTATACTAGATACGAGATGTTTTACAAACAAAAATAAGAAATCGACAATTATATAACAAAATTCTTGTCGTCCCTCATTTTTGATGTAGCTCAACAGTTTAACATAAACTGCACAGATTTTAAATGCATTTTCCTTTCTTTACTCATCTTCAGATTGTTATATTACGTGCTAGAGGGATTATATTATTATACAAAAACAATAAAAGAACTGGAAGTTTAACATAAACTCAATATACAATAAAAATAAAAACGAAAATATTAAACATCTAAGAATATCTTAAAGGTCCAACTTCGCCAGGATGTCAGATTCGCGGAATAAATGATATTCTTTGTTCTCTTCAATCTCCACTTTGGTTCCACCATATTCGGGTAACAAAACTTTATCGCCAACTTGTACCTGTATGGGAATATGATTTCCGTTTTGATCGCGTCCTCCTGGACCAACAGCTACTACGGTTGCTTCACGCACTTTTTCTTGTGATTTTTCGGGTAGTACAATGCCACCCTTTGTTTTTGTTAGTGCTTCGGCTCTCAACACCAAGACACGGTCGAACAATGGAATTAATCGTTTAGCTGCACCTGACTAAAATACACAAACAAATATATATGTTTTTTCGTAATATCTAAATAGGATTGCAACATTTTGAATTTTCCGAAAAAATATATGCAATTTCATAACCTAAATTTTCTGGATGTTTCCACATACTTTTACGTCACAATTCAATTTGTTCAGTTTCAGTAACTTTTTCAGATTTTAACAATATACTCACCATTTTATATATATTTATTATATTGTGTAATTTAGTTAAATTTAATTAATTTTAATTAATGGAAAAAATTAAACAGAGTTTTCTAGCACATGTACTACTCCGGCTTATCACAAAAATCGTATTAGAAAGAAATGAAGGAAAAAGTGATGTAAATCAATGTCGGTAACGTAGATTATATTTATGTTTCGGTATATTTATCGATAGTATCAATATTGAACTATAGATGGTTCTGGTATATTTATATTTCGCCACCATTTATTATATTTTCCGTTAAAAATCGTTTATTAATTAATTTAATTTAATTTTTATTTTTTAATGACAATTTAATATTACACATACATTCTACGTTTCGCCGAATCTCTCACATTAAACTTGGGTATTCGATCCTTCTTGGCCAAAATTCTCGATGGCTGCTCTTGGTTAAAATTAATCGCAGTTATTATTTGATTTGCTCGCTTTTCAATTATTTCGATAAATAAATTAACATTATGAATCGAGACACGTTTCGAACTGCCAAGTAAATTTAATACTGGCGCATCTTCACATCGAATCAATCGGAATATTTTCTCAACCCCATTTTGCAGTTCTTGCAAACGTTGTTCGGCGATTAGTTTCAAGTTGAGTGCGTTTTCAGTCTAAAAATATTTTTTTTTTTTTTTTTTTTTTTTTTTTTTTTTTTTTTCGGTTTTTACAGGCCATTATTGGCCCGTACCGTGTCAACAATCTGACTCCAACGGTTTCGATCACGAGCCAGATCTTCATACTGTTGCAAGCAGTTGGAAGATGCCAGATCGCTCTCTACGCCGTGGAGCCATCGTCGCCGACAGCGACCTCTTCGCCTACCGAAAGGCGGTTCTCCCTTTAAAGATCGCTGTATCATTCGGTTCGGATCAGCACGCAGAACGTGACCGAGCCAGCGTATTCGCTGTCCTTTGATTTCATGCACGATATCAGGAATTTGCATTAAATTCCTGATCTCGTGATTGAAAAGAACTCGGTAAGTGCCATCGACGTCGCGTTTTGGACCATATATCACACGCATGATTCTTCTCTCGAATGTTAGAAGCCATCTTTCGTACTCATCCGTCAAGGTCCAACTCTCACATCCATACATGACAACGGGTCTGATCAACACTCTGTACAGTTTCAGCTTATCCGTATTTGCAAGATATTTTGATTTCAGCAGTGGACGTAGAGGATACAAAGCCCGATTGCCAGCGGCAAGGCGGACCTTGATATCCTCTCCCACACTATTATCGTGAGTGATGAGAGATCCAAGATACTTGAATCTCATCACTCCTTCAAACGTGTGGTTTCCACTACTGAAATCAATTGCGTCTTGGTCTCTAAAACCCGAGATTAGATATTTGGTTTTTGACTCGTTGATTTTGAGACCAACGGAAGCTGAACACTGTTCCAGTGGATCAAGTATCTCTTTCACTCCGTTGCCATTTAATCCAATCACACAGATATCATCTGCATAAGCAAGAAGTTGATTGGATTGTCGGAATAAGATATTGTCCTGAGGTGTTTCACTTTTACGAAGGATGTATTCCAACATGAGATTAAAAAGTATCGGGGACAGCGCATCTCCTTGTCGAACACCGGAATTGATTGCAAAAGTTCTCGATAGCCTGTTCTCAACTTTGACACAGCATTGTGACTGCGTTACTGTCATTTTACAGAGATGTACATATTTTTTTTGGTATTCCTAAATATTCAAGCGCATACCATAGCCTCTCTCGATTGATCGAGTCATAGGCTTGCTTGAAATCTAGGAATACCTGGTGTACATCGCGAGATGTTTCGTAGTACTTGGAAAGAATCATCCGTAGCGAAAAAACTTGATCAGTGACTGACCGATTTGGACGGAATCCTCCTTGGTAGTCACCGACAATTTCCTCCGCTAGAGGAGTAATTCTTCCCAAGATAATGTATGACAGTAACTTGTATGCTGTGCAAAGGAGAGCTATACCGCGATAGTTCTCGCATTTCATGCGATCACCCTTTTTGAATATTGGGCATAACGCGGCCACTTTCCATTCATCAGGCATAACTTCATTTCGCCATACCAATCGAACAAGGTCGAAAAGACAGTTCCACAAAGTTAGCCCTCCGAATATCAAGAGCTCTGAATTAATGCAATCAACCCCTGGTGAACGATTTTTCTTTAATCTCTGCATGGCCATTGTGAATTCCTCATAGGATGGATCCTCAATGAACATCTCCGCGGTCTGTATTTGAGAGTATTCAAATACAGCTTGTGATACATGTGGAACATTAAGTAGATCAGAAAAATGTTCACGCCATGTATCGAGTACCGCATCGACGTTAACACAGAGGTTTCCATCCTGGTCCCGAATGGCAGTTGACCGAGATCTTAAGGTATGGTGCAATTCGGTGATTCCTTTAAAGAAACCACGCGAGTTGTGCTCATTGCTGAGTTGTTGTACTCTTAAGACCTTGGCCTTCCACCATTCGCGCTTCTTCTGTCTACAAATGCGTTTAGCTGTCCTCCTAGCAAGAACTGCCTTGTTTTTCCTTGCAATTGTAAACCGAGTCTGCGCTTCATTGTGGGCTATATTGCGTTGCTCAACAGCAAGACGACACTCCTCATCAAACCAATCATTTTTGGGCGTAGTTTTCACTATACCGAGAGTGTGCTGGGCAGCATCGACAACCGAGGTTTTCAATACTTCCCAGTATCAATATTGAACTATAGATGGTTCTGGTATATTTATATTTCGCCACCATTTATTATATTTTCCGTTAAAAATCGTTTATTAATTAATTTAATTTAATTTTTATTTTTTAATGACAATTTAATATTACACATACATTCTACGTTTCGCCGAATCTCTCACATTAAACTTGGGTATTCGATCCTTCTTGGCCAAAATTCTCGATGGCTGCTCTTGGTTAAAATTAATCGCAGTTATTATTTGATTTGCTCGCTTTTCAATTATTTCGATAAATAAATTAACATTATGAATCGAGACACGTTTCGAACTGCCAAGTAAATTTAATACTGGCGCATCTTCACATCGAATCAATCGGAATATTTTCTCAACCCCATTTTGCAGTTCTTGCAAACGTTGTTCGGCGATTAGTTTCAAGTTGAGTGCGTTTTCAGTCTAAAAATATAAAATACTTAAATATATCGTACATTAAACAATGCGAATCATATTACCAATTCTTTCTGGGTTTCAAACTCTTGCTGCAATATGGCTATCGTTTCCATTTGTGCTTTTTGTCGATCAGCATTCAAACTACGCTGCTCATCGATATTATCTTCGAGCAGTTGGACACATTCGGTGAGCGTTTCCACTTCGTGACTTAGCTCATTAACATAATTGAATAGTGCGAAATTTTCTTCCTCTTGTTTCGAAAATTGGATTGCCAATCGATCGACGTCTTGTTCGCTTGAAAATATCTATATAAAAGAAATAAATTAGCCTTGAATCATTTCTCACTTTTCACTTTCTTCATATATAATCACACACGTATGATTTATCTTTAATCACAGGAAATTGATTGGTTTTATAATTTATACTTTACCTTGATTTTATCTAAAATTTTTTGATATTCTTTCATTTGGTTTTCTAGATTTTCTTGCTGATGAATTTTTTTCATTGCTTCACGTTCCTCTAGTTCCGTATTGATACGATGTTGGCCTTTAATTTCCAAAAACTGTTGTAATTTGGCATCGTGGTCTAGTTTTCGTTGCATTTCACGCATTTCTTGGATGTGTATCATTTTGTCCGCTTGTCCTCGATCTTTCAAACCTTGTAGCTTGTTACAGAGATCTTCGCGCTGATCGTACGCAGCCGTCGACTGTTCTATTAGATCCATAATCAATTTTTTGCCTTTGTTCAGTTGGGTGACCATTTTTTGCCACATATCGTTGAACGATGATCGTTCTTGCAGCATGTGGTCGATGGCCTGACGAAGTTCGGAATTTTCGGCCATTACAACACCCGCATGTTTATTCACCACATCCAACCGGTTTTCTAATTTAATAACATCTTTTTGGGTTTTGTATATGGTTTCTTTGTATCGAATGTCGGTGACTTCATTTTTGCGATAGCCATCGATTTGCTTTTCGATTTTCTTGATGTGACCCTCGAGTTCCCATAACGTGTTTCTTTCGTTCTCTAATAGTTTGTGTGAGTTTTCGATTTCGTCAAACAATCGTTGTGCCTCGTTTTCGAATTCGATTTCCATTCGAGCATGTGGCCCCTCCTGTATCGAATCCAGTTGCGATTGCAGTGCCCGTTTTTCTTTCACAAGCACATTGATAATTTTCTTATGTTTTCGTTGGAGCTTATTTTTCTCATCGCCAAACGCCAATCGCTCGTTTTCCATTTGGCGATGCTAGAAAATGTACGTAACAAAAATTAATCATCATTTCGACCCAGGACAGAAATATAAAATATAATTTTGGTTCGGCAATCAAATTTCGAGAAAAATTATTGTACAATTTGGAAACTAATTTACCACCCATTGGTTTTATTTAAATTCATACATTTGGTTCGTATACAAAACTAATTTTCATCTCGTATGGGACAATAAAGAAAAACGTAAAAATGAAATGAAAATTGCGCCTTGTTTTTAATACGAAATGGAAAATGTATACACATATAGATAGACATATTTTAATAAGGATAATGGGTAATATTCAATTACACCAATAAAATGATGCACGACGACGTATACATAATGAAAACATTTATTAATTTAATTAAAAGCCGTTTGTACGCTATTAATCCTGCATGAAGTCTATTTTAAGAAAATGTATATGGTGTACCTGTCGCTGAAGCTTAACAAGCTCATCGCCAGCTATTTGGTCAATTTCTAGCTGGTCGGCTACGCCAATTCCCGACGATCGAACTACACTGGACATTTCGACACTGGTTTCTTATTTTAAACACTTTGCACTTTATGAAACTACTTTACGAACGAAAGCATTTTATTTTCGACATTTTTCAATTCTTGAGTGGTTGCCATGGTGTTGTTTTGTAAATAAAAAATCATTAGAATATCTTTGAATACTTTATTGTTGATTATTATATTCGAAATGAAATAGCCTTTTTCGCTTTATGCAGGTATTTAGACTCAATTGATATTGAATCTGTTTCTACGACGAGAGGTTATACTTAGAAGAATTTCTAATAATCCATAACAATACCAATTATAAGATTTGAAAATTGAACCAGGCTCGTGCTTAATATAAGCTTTTTGATACCAATATTGTTGATTTAAGCAATAAAAAAGAGTCGTTTAGAGTTGATCCATCCACTTTGAAGAATGGCGACTTGACCTTCATGGGCAAAGAGAAGTGTTTTGGTCTTTGATTGTTTTTTTTCCCAGTCACTCAGGCTCGATTGACCCATTGTGACATCCCTTCCCAGACGTACACTCTCAATAATAGGAATTGTGAAACAAAGCAGTGGGAAACAGTCTATGGGAAGAGTATGAAAAACAGGAGCACAAGAAGTGCTCAACAGTTTCTTCCTCTCCTCCCCACAGTGTTCTCAGTTTGTGATGTTTCGAATTTTCATTCGGAATATAAGATTATTCAGAGAGTAATATCCCGTGGCTATGTCCAGCAAGATCCTTATAGTGTGTCTATCATAGTTTAAGAAGGACTGGGATCTTTACTGGTTTATTGTTCCAAAAAAATTTTGGATAGTCGATGAGGCTATCATATCTCTTTTGGTGAGTACCAATGGGGATAGATAATTCGACCTTAAGATTTTGTATGTATAACCCGGCACCAGCTAGATTACAGCATACTGATCCGTCAGTAAAGATCATCATATCGTCACCGGATTTCCGGTAATAGTTACCCAAAATAATTTCCAAAGACGTGCTTAGTCACCATGGTGTCCGAGGGTATGTGGGCAGTTGTGTCGCGGCCCACCTCTCTTCATATTTGACTGTGCCCAGAAGGGCTAGGGGAATTGTCTTTGCATTGTTGGCGAGCGGCTGTTTACGCTGCACACCTTCAGAGCCAAAAATAAAGTGGTGACAGACCCACAGCAATATCAAGACCTGCAGTAGAAGTGATGTGCATAGCTCCTATAATATCCAGACGAACAAGCCTTTGAAGGCGGTTTAGAGATCTCACTTCACCTCCGCTCATTGTTCTAGGCCACAAAATCAGTGCGGCAAACGAGATTGTGGGTCTGATCACCGAAACGTATAGCCAGTCCACGCATCTGGGTTTCAGGCCCCAAGATTTACCAAATGATTGTTTGCATTTCCAGTAAATATTGTATGCTTTTGTTGCATTTTTCTTCTAAATGTGTTTGCCTTCCGATCTAATCAGATACTTGACATCCGAAGAGAGTGGGTATGAGCCCCATTTTTTTAAAATATTTATACCCCACATAATTTTCCAGTTGTTGACAAATTTTTAACTTGTGAGGCTACAGGAACTCTAGATAATTGTTATTGTCATTTGGTTGTTGCGATTAAGGATGGTAGGATAGTTAGATAGCACTATTTTTTATATAGCTTGAACACCTCAGAGGGTATCTAGGAATACAAAAAATAACTGAATGAACTCCTGAATTAGTTCGATTAAGGAACCTCTATATTGATCGAGAATACCTAAAATAGTTGTTAAGCTATATAACCCAGCTCTGCTATAGCATTCTATGTTCTGAGAGGTGAGTCATCCATTTTCGTCATTTAGATATAACGACATTATTAGAAGCTGACTGATATAGTCGAATTCGATATTTGTAGTGGGAGTAAAAGCGACAAAAACGATTCCAATTTCCATATACAAGTACATCTACATCCGCCAAAATTAAGTTATTCCCATCAAATCACCCTTTAATAGTTTTTATACAACATAATGTGACTGTCCACCTTTAACGAACGAAATAAATATTAGACATCTGTCGTTGAACCTACTCGACCATGACGCTGTACACTTACATATATAGTCGAGTATTCTTTCTGATATTGAAAAAAATCAAAATTCGGTAAAAATTCTATTGGTAAAGTATAATAAAATTCACTTTCTAATTTTGGTTGTTGTTGTTTGTTACAAAAGAATTTTATTTGATTTCTTATTTAATCGTTTTTATATTAACAAAAAATTATTTCCTGCTAAAATACTTGTACGAGAATTGGGCGGTTATGTAACGCGTTTTGAAAAATCATAACTCAATTCAGATTATACCGATTGCTGTAATAGTCGTATAATTATGGAATGCCCGTTTTGCGGAACGGATCGCACGAAATACAAATAATGTATATAAGGTGCATTACACTTTGAGCTGGGTGGCCTTTGATTAATATCTACCGTAATATAGTGTGATTGATTGAGACTTCAATTACTTTTTTGGCCACACAGATGGGCGCGGACTTGACTTAATTCAGTCATCATTTAAATTTTATGGGGCTTATTCTCCAAATCAACAAGTTTTCCAAACAACAAAATGAACATGATCGGACGAAAACTGCGACTCGTTCAGAGAAATAAACTGAACACACAGTGATAATATATTGTGAGAAGTCTTTTGAGATATCCTGAATTCTTGACTATATACGTAAAGTTAACTGAAATGGACCAGAACTTGTTCGGAATTTTGAACTATAATTTTGGACACATAAGTAGAAGTTTATATTCAATGTGTAAGTTTTCAACAATTTAAACCAGAGGTGATCCAGAATAAGTGCCCATGGTGCATGCCATCGAAAGCCGGGCAACTGATTCGTCGCTTACGTCATCACTAGTATAAGTCCCATGAATGAAGATGTTGTTTCTTTGTCGTAGGCAACGAGTTTAAAAGCTGAAATCACGCAGTGAATAATCGTAACTATAATTCCGCCTAATGAATGATACAGTCCTCAAACTGTCAGGGATTCTCAGATCATGCAATGGACAATATAGTAACCAAACCCTGTTCAGAGACCACCTGAAAAGAATACAAGCGATTCGGATAACTGCTTGAGCAAGTCTGGTGAAAACCACACATCCCTGGTAGCATAAACCACCTCAAATGATATATGTGAAAATTAAAAATTAGCAGAAACTTGTCAATAACGCTAGTTAGAAGCTTGTTTAAATCCATTAAGAATTGACCTATGGCCGAAAACTTTCCACGCCGCAGCACTTCTCAAGCGAAAGGGAGTCGAACACGCTGGAACATAAATAACGGATTGTAACTAGGGTGGTGAGCGAATAAGCTATATAGCTAGGAAGATAGTGGAAATCATGGCTCTAATTACAGCCCAACAAGCGATTTTGCAAACAGTTAAATTTATCAATTGATTATTTTACTTTAACCACTAGCAACCAAACAACGGATGCATATATGTTAGCCTTGGTAGAACCAGTGATATGTAGATAAAATATGTAGCATTTTAATGGCTAAACCCCAAAAATAAGCTGTACAACATTGCCCAAACTTAATAGTGCCGTTTTGGAGTTTGAAATCCGCGATGATACTTCCAAGAAAGTGTATTATTCAGGAAAACACCAAGGCGTTTGAGCTATTAGTAGGCTGAGCTATTAGTCTAACCAAATCGAGTTTAGATGGTTTCACACGTAAACCCTTATCACCACTGTTCAGAAGAGAGTGTTTAGTTAAATCCAATAAGAAATTCAGGTGCTGGCCTGAAACTGTCAGAACCAGATCGTCAGCATAATTTTGAGCGATAAAACCGGACGCACGAAGAAGTTCCTCAATGATCAAAAGCCACAACAGGTGTCTGTGTGAAAGATCCAGAGTTAATCAATTTTTTTAAATGTGCGGATTATAACTGATAACCTTGGTAACGCCTTTACTCGTATAAGTATGTAAGTAGAAGTATATCGGACGGTGGTATTTTATCTCATTAACCTTGGCGCATATCGATCCACCCTTATAGATCTTAAGGAAAATAGACGAAAATAACGATAACCCCGACTGTACCATGCCAAGATATGAGATATATTTGAGGCTATCCTCATATTTACAACTCCTGAATTCTGAACTTGATTAGGTCTAACCCGCTTATATCTATGGAACATGGTTTAACTTCTGTCTGTCTGTTTTTATCTTTGCCATCTATTTTGGGGCTCCCTCACCTCTTTCCGCCATAACATAGCCAAATCGAGGACGTACGACCATAGATCCGTTTTATGTTGAACCGTCAGCATATAGCTCCATGCCAGTCTTTAGTACTGACAGGGGTTGATAGATGTGTTCATTCACAGCCATTCCGATGATCAGCAGATGTTGAAAAATCTCTTTTGCATCCTGCTCCTATCGGGATTCGAACCTTATAACCAAAATTTGAGAATTATATAGCTTAGAGTTAAAGGTATCTTCTATAGTTAGGATAAGCACTGATCATTGCCTTCTGCTTCAACTAACATTTTAGATTTTGTATTCTCGACTGACGTCAGCGAAGAAAAACAGAATCTAATAAAATTGCACACATCGCACAATTTTGTATACCGCGATCATAATCAGTACAGGTATGCTTACATAAATATCCATATACATTTGTTGGGTAGTTTTGTATATACCATATATGCGTTCGATACATATATGTGTTTATTCAACTGAACACAAAACTAAAACTACAACAACAAAATTTTCAAAAGAAAATCGATATTTCCACTGTATAGCACGTTATATACGAAATGAAATGAGCGTCGTGCAATAAATAATTCACTGGAATAACCATGTTATTGTTGTTGTTCAGGTTTGACATTGAAAATGTCTATATACTGGCAAGAGATAGTCAGTCGTGTATATAATGATATGTGTGGGTGTATATTACTGTCCGTGTGTACGATGGATTGTGTGTGCGATGCGAACGAAAGGGGCACAGTGGTCATTTACCTAACTATACATAGATTGACTATATATGCCCAACTTAAAATAGTTACTCATCGATTTTTCATTAGAATACCAACCTCGATTTATGTGTTTTATGTATTTTCGAAAAAACCTTCACCGCAAACATTTATAGTTAACAATATATCAATAACAGTTTTTATACCCGTAAAGGTTCGACAAGAAGTCAAGGTAGGTAAATATAAGAGTCTTGAAAATTCGCCTTGAAAAGAAAATTAATTTTCCGAATTATATTCAACTGAAAAACTATCCTTGATTGGGAACATTATATAGTGTGGTCATTGTTCTCTACGATTGTCCTTTTCATGGTGATCACAGTTCATAGTTCAGAATAAACTTGGGTGAGTTTATTGACTCATTATATACTTTGATCAATGCCAAAAACCGATTTTTTTTAACGAAATCACCTAATATTAGTTACTGGCAGGATCGATGATGTCCGGGTGGCGAATAACCAAATCGGGTTGCACTTGTAAAAAAGCTCCGGCAATTGGAGTGGAAGGTAAGGTTCGAATGCCGATAGGGGACTGTATGCAAAAGGGATTTTGTTGGAGTGAAGAATTCATGGACCAACCCATCTTTAATGTCAATACTATAGGCTGATATAGAGCTATGTAATGTGCAGATGGTTCTACGTAAATCAGACCTATAGCCATACGTTCTCGATTTGGATGTAATGGCGTTAACTATAAGCCCAAAACAGATTGCAAAAATAAAGAAACACAGACAGACAGACAGAAGATAATAAGTTGTAGCGATCTTGATAAAACGTCAGCACAAAGTCATGACCACGCAACAAAGTGATTGTTTTGAGATAATAGAGTCAATTTGGCTGTTTAATGTCAGTTTAACCCACAATTAAAGCATCATCAGCTGAAATATTCCAGACCCATATGTATAGTGAACTTTTAGTCAGAAGGATAATCCGACATGGGTGTAAAAGTTTCAAATACTCTCAATAAGATGAAAAAGTCGAAGTTTCATCGAACACAAAGCTTTCGTCGTGTCGTAGAACGTATAAAACTTGAAAGGTTTTATGGTTGACAACAAGCAAATTCGTGGTGCTACAGTTCACGATAAGCAATTTCCAAAATTTTTGAATAATGAAGGATTGGCCAATTCCTTGATAGGAATGCATAACACTAAGTCAGAAAACATCATAGTAATTGTTCCAGCCAACACCAGTAATGATATAGATAACTGTGTCGAAGATTGCAAAGTGTACCAAAAAATTATAGCACAGTTAGCCGAATCGAGTACAATTGAAATATTAACCCGGGTGTAATCCGGAAGGATGACCAAAAGAAAGATAACCAACAATTTAAACGAGTTATTTCAAATTCATCAATAAGACCCATTCACCAAGTGGTGAGAAATGATGAATAAGTCATATAGCTTTTAGTCATATAGCTCTAGCAAATATAATCACCTCATAAAGTAAACGTAGTAATTAAGTATTAACTGGCTGTCTATTTTCTATCTTTATAAACTGTTTTGGGGCTTATTATCTTCCTTTTTTACGTTTGCTTATTTACTTCCTACTTTAACGCCATTACATAGCCAAGCCCGAGAACCAACTGTACATTTCATAGCTCCATGCCAGCCTATAGTTCTGAAATGGAGGATGGATTGGCCCATTAATTCTGCACTCCAACAAGGGATCATAGGCGGTACCTCCCGCTCCGATTGCCGCAGCTTTAACCACTGCAACATTTGGTCGGTTAAGTATTAATTGGACAAAAGGGTTATAATTCGATATTTTAGCCTGTAAAAATACAACCAAACTATATAAAGCTTTTTGAAATTGTTTTACTATACCTAAGCTTAAACCCATACAAGTATAATGGTTGACAGGTTATGTACCAGACCACTAGTTTGGTTTCCAAAGTCAACAGGAAGCCACAGACCAAGAGCACAGAATACTTTTTTTGAAAAAATAAATATTGTGACATTTTAACCACGTGGTTGATTGATATATAAGTACAGGTGTTCTACAAAGCAGCGTCCTACAAACAATGTTGTACCAATACACAGCCAATCATATGGCTAATAAAATATCTAATACTTACATCGTGTTATTACACAAAAAAAGCTCACACTGCTTTAAGTGAATTGAAAAATCATCTATGTGCTAGTTCCACGAACGCAAATTAATCTACACTAACAGTACATTCACGGTGTAAATTGAACCTTAACAGATACAGGTAAATGTACTTTACCCATATAGATCTTTTATGTTGAGATCCATCAGTCCATGAAAAAGTGAACTGCTACAGTGTATAAAGTCAGACAAGTATAAAACAACCACAGGTATAATGACTCAAAAATTACATGAATGGACAAATTTTAAATTTATCTGTTTGTCTGTCTCTTTCTACCTTTGCAATCTGTTTAGAGCTCCAGACTCTCCTTACTCTTTCGCGGTTCGCTTATTTACGTCCTACTTCACGCCATTACATATAGCGAAATGACGTATGGCTAACTATCTGCACATTGTATAGCTCCATGCAAGCCTATAGTACTAACATGGAAGATTGTTGGGACTCTGAATTCTGCACTCCAACAGTCGGTCATAGATATTTTCATTCACACCACCGTACGTAATCATATGGTAAAAAAATTCATCCTGCTCATAATGGAATTGCCACAGCCTTAGCCGCTGAGCGATATGATTGGTAACTTTTAAATTTATGCATCGAATGATCAAGCTATAAATCATAAATATTGAAGCTTTTAGACGTTAAAATATTTGACTTGCAACAACTTTAACATTTGATGTATTGTAATAGTTTATTGTTGAAATACCAGTTGGCACACTTAATCAACCTTACTGTGCCATTTCCTTCATAAATAGATCAAATAACATGAATCCGAATCAACCAAAGTATATATCAACTCAACCGTTCATGCGAGGTAAACCACGTTATCATTCATTCATCTTTTTATGCTAAGCTAACTATACGCATATTGTTTCACGTGAGTACTTTCGATTCGTATAAGTAACGTAATTTTCTTAAATTACTTCATATATGCACCAATATATAGGTTAATGTGCAATGTCACCCACATTTCATATATAAACAAACTCGAGAACTCAATATTACTCGTAAATCCGTTCGAAATGAAATATAATCTCGTCACAAATTTGATCTCAAACCTGTAATTTTATCTATATGCAAAGCTTCCAATTACAACCAAATTCAAATGCTAACCACCATCTTAAAATATTTTCTTGAGCTTTACTTTTATTTACACCCATACACACATAAGTATATAAATACATGCCTGAACTTATTTTTGTTTTGTGTTGTATAAAAAAATTTGGCTGTCATGGTTTTTTTGTTTGATTTGTTTTACAAAATTTCCACTCTTTCGTCTGCATGCAGCAAAATTATGCTCATTTTCCAGTTTTGACTCTCACATCAAAACAAACGACAAAAGAAAATAGCTCATTTATTAGTCGCTCATATAATACGAACCAATCGAAATACGAGTTCAGATTTTCAGAATATTTTTATTCTCTCTATTCGTTATTTTCGTTTTTGTTATTTTGACTGCTCTCTCTCGCCGATTGATTTAGTTATTGTTTTAAAGTTGATGGAGAAAGTTTGTGTACGCTTTACGTTCAACAACATTTTTATTTATTTATTTTGATTTTATACTTGTGATTGTTTCGATTTAACGAATAATATAGTTAATTTAAACATTTTATTTGCTAGCGAATTATACTTTTTTGTTCTCCATTGATTTCGGTTAATTTTGATGTGCGAGAATTCGCGGACAAATTTTCAAATATTCTGAATTTCTTTTAAGAACCGATGTGAAGTGTATACAACAGTTCTTAGGGTGTTGTGTGGTACATACTGTAAAATGAATTGTTTATCTAATATATATTCATTTTATAATAATAATAAAAATTATAATAAATATTTGATTGTGTTAATTGTTATATATCAAATGTGTGTTCTATAAGAAAAAAAAATTAAAGAAAAAGGAAATAGTTGTAAGAAAATTTATTTAAAAGTGAAGTTGATTTAATTGGTGCATAGTTTAAACAAAATAATAATACTAATTATTGTTAATTTTAATTATATATTTAATAACACAATATATTTGTTGTTATGCAATCTACATAAATAACATAAAAAATAAACAAAGTGGATTAAATATATAGCAACAATCTTACACGTATAAATAACACCACCAAATATACCAACGATTTTGTTGCGATATTTAGGCACTGTAGATAAATGGCTACATCGGCTAAACAGCACAAGCCAACATTAGAGGATTTTATATTCGATATGGAAATTCGACAACAGCCCGATAGTGGAAAAGCTGGCGATGGCGATGTATGGTCCCAGCTGCAGCAAAAGGAGGCGGATTTAGTTTTGGCTGCGGAGCTGGGTAAAGCTCTGCTCGAGAAAAATGAAGAATTGGTTAAGAGCCAGGAGAAAATTATTGAGGAATATTCCACTAAACTTGAGGTGAGTCTTTTATATATGTATAACTATCCATACTGTGTGTACGCTTGTGCACTAATTTACAGATTTGTTGGTGGGTTTTCTCCTGTCCAACAGTACTTGAGTGACCAATTTTTCGGTTATTGCCTTAGTTGCTATCAGAATAGTATATAATCGATTTTTTACATCACAATTTGTCTGTCAAGTTTATAAACGTTAAATATGTATCGCGTTAGCCATTATTGGAATGTTGTTTTCATTGGGAATTGGTTGTATTTTATAAATTATGATTTAATTCGAATATAATATCAAGCTTTATGCAATTTGTTTAAATATGTACTTGGCTCATTACTCTATAAATAGACATGCATCTTTGAAAGAATGATCTAATTTGATTGGCTACGATCAGGCAAACACTTAAGTACTCAAGTTTTCTGCTATTTTGAAACTTTGGACGATATATTGGGTTGGTTTTTATTTAAGCACTCAGAGCCATAACGAAGGCTTACCAGTATTATTAGTCTGATTTAAGTAGTTGTTCTGCACTTTGCTTAGTCCCATACTTAATCAGTTCCATGATGAATAATTATCGTTTTTACATTTCGTCTTTGTCGTGATTCTTAATATATCCTCCACTATTTGTTCGATTTTTACTTTTTGAGTCTGCTGATTTTCAATTCAGATTAGTAGGACCAAGTGCTAGGCAAGTTTTACAGATAACGCTGGGCCTATTCCTACAGTTGTTTATATTACAATACGTAAGGATAAGGTTCAAATTGTTCGTATAAGGTCTCAGTTAAGATGCGGTAAGGCCCCTTTACGGCTTCTTAGCCAAAGATTCTTTAATAGAAAACCCGAAATGAATTTATTAATATATGGTCCAGGAATCTTAAATAATTAATTTAATTTATTTTATTATTTGTTTAAGCCAAATGATTTATAGTTAGACTATACAGTTTATAATCCCAACACAACACATTACTATAATGTACTGTACTATGGAAACCACAATTTTTAATCTCCAATCTGCGGTTACCTGTCATTAATTTCTAACCTATGGACTGAATTTCGTCTCAAAACCACCAAATCCATGAATCCATATGCATAACACATCTATGCAAAAAACATATGGCTGGGAATATTCAGTTTAGTAAGACGAATGTAGTACTGGAATTATCACCGTTATCCAGCAAAAGAGTCACTCGAGTGGTGGAGTAAATAACAACTCACAATTCCAAATTCAGTCAGCAATCATAACAAACATACACTGAAGACCCAAATCAATTAAACCTAAAACTAAAAACTGTTATCTTCTCCACACTCAGTCATCTCCGCAACAGGATGAAGATAGCAACCCCGAACTACACTCACTCTACCCATACAAAAACACATACCTCCAACCACATGACGTCTTCAAAAAACAAACTACACACAACCTTAGAAATTCGAAAACAAAAGCCCGTTGAGAATTCTTAAAATTCGATAGTTGAAATATTTGTTATCGAACCGTACCGTATGAAAAACGTTAGTACTGTAGACTGTCATGAACCAATGCAATAATTGTATTGGAAAATATTTCACCTCGTTCAACTCGGTTTCTCGTTATTTTACTAATCTTCTCTTTGGAGTAATTTTGTAAAGAGTGTTAGATATGTGGTATGTTGTAAAATTTATTTTAGAGTCAAAGTCTTTGTCGATATACACACGTTTATTTACATAAGTGACATGTATTTAAGTTACATACTGTATGCTATCGTTTACTCTATAACAAATCATACAATGTATTCATTCATATTGTAATCAGTCGATCGTAATCAGGTGAATTGTTATTTGAAACCGAACCTTCTACTGTCTTTCTTCTGACGGTATATAGTTTTGATTGTTTTTTTTTTATTTTTTTTGATTGTTTGGTATTCAATGTACTTTACTTGTGTGCAGCATACTTCACTTTGAATTTCCTTTTGGCGTAGAGGTTGGCCATCATCGCTAGTGTGTATTCGTTTGGGCCACAACTGTTATTAAAGTTGACGAACCATAAAGAGATTCGGCATTCAATTCCACACTGAACGCATGATGCAACCCAAGGGTTCCGTCCTTATTCGTAAATGCGCTTTGGTGCTTTCTACACCATCGAATCACCATCGAAGCTTGGGCAACTGTAAACATATTTGACATATCATTTTCTTCAAAGCATGTTAAGTATCACACAAGGGCTCTCGAAAAAGTGGACCATTCGTTGTAAATGTGTTCATGAGCTGTATAAGAATACCGATTGAAATTTTCAGCTTTTCGCTTTTCGATGGGAGAGCATATTTACTCATAGTTTGAAAGTTATCAGGTTATTTTGTATGTGCGGGGCAGTAGATACCACATATCAGTAATTACTCTGCATACCTTATTAAGTTTCACTAAAGCGGAATTATAGTTAACCATATATAATCTATGGCTAAAACACCCTTACCGCGTCTCAACTGAGACTTTACGAACTATTTTAACGAATGGTGCACATTGTATAGGTGGTCAGCTCAACGAATGTTCTACACACAATCGCTTTTTATGTCATTCGGTACATTTTAATATTTGGTCGACGGCGAGAATCGAACTCGAGACCGCGGCGTGATGAGAAACTCTCTTAACCATTAAGCTACAACCGGCGACCATTTCACGAGACCACAAATTACTTCCAGCTTTTGTTAGATTAGTTTTAAAATGAACTTTCTAGTTTACTATCTAATGTATAACACCCGATAGTTTGACGAACTTAGAAATGGTGATAATCTTCCCCAAAACGAGAAGAGGCAAATTTTTTGACAATATTTCTCCGCCAGGTAAAGAACAGCATCATGTTCTTACAATTTGTATAGCGCACTGTGTTAGATTGCTTAAGTTTAATATATACTTAGTTCAACAATCAAGAGAAACAGGAGTAGTAAAAGGATACCTCTCTAAGGACAACCTTTCAAATTTTAACATAAACCGAAAAAGCATCTAGTTCCGCTACGGTTTCAGCGATGGTAGAAAATGAAGAACTGTCAAATGTATTTGCAATATCCATGAATGTGCCCACATCAACTCTAGATAATATGTCCTAACTACATATATGGTCCAAATTTATACATTTCCATAATCCATTCTCAATCAATAAGGGTCTCAACAAGAAGAATTATACTGTAACATTAAGATATATTCTTAGTGTTTGTTTTCGAATTGAAAGTTTTGTCAGGGTTTGGTTGTATTCCGAGGTATGGTTCTTGAGTCTTTAATTAGCAGTTCTCGCATTCTCTTTTCATTTAAAGGTTTAAGTTTTCATCCATCTAGACGCAAAAAAAAAAAAATAGTTCGACGTCTCTATATAAACTCTAAGGTTATATAATTAACACTTATAATAATAAAAATATAAAATAAAGCATAAATAAATGTAACAAGCATAAACACCAAAGGTAAACGCGCATAGTATACTTTATACGCGCACATAACATATATACGTTTACATTGACTGACCAATAACGATATTTATACCTACTGGGTGTGCTAAATACATATCGTTTAGTTTTTATTTCAATCAAGAAATCAATCTTTATGTTTTTCGAAAAATTAACAAAAACAACCTCCAACAACAAATCAATATACATACGTACGTCATAACATAGTTTTGCGCTATATACCTATACAGTACATGTAACTATATACCATTTCTTTCACTTTGAGTCATCATCCAACAAATTGGATTACCTTGACATTTTTATATTTATATATAAGAAATAGCCATAATTCACAACATTCTATCAATATTCGTTTTTTAAGATTTATATGCATGTAGTTTGAAGATATTAGCATGCTTAATCAAGTTCAACGTGTGAATTCAAGACAAGAATATATACTATGTACGAAACGTTTCAAGCAGACACAAAGGTTAATCTTACATTATGTATTGTTGTAAAGTATTTGTTTTGTTCATTTTGTGTAATATCTGAACTTGTTCTAAGTAACAAAACAACTTCTTCTTAAAAAACTAGTTTGTACTTATATGAAAAAATTGACAACATCGATATACATATATATACAGTTTTTTGGAAGCCAACGTGTCCGCTAAAAATTCACTTACTTATGTACTTAAAAAAACTATAATTGTTACAATGACAAAGCGAAGCTACAACAATGTACTAAAGAATAAACAAACGTGATGTCGTTTGTTAATTTAATTACACCAAAGACAAAATACATAAAAAATGCTTGAAATAGCGTAATTTACTTTCGAATTAGTTAAAAATAATAATTATAGTTGGGTAAGTAGTGTCTTATAGCACTGACCTTTTCTCATGTTTGACAATTTTATAACATTTTTTTTTTACATATACATTGGTGTTGGGTTTCGTTTGCGGTGGTCAAAACGAATGTCTTAAGCCAACTTACAAACGGAAATGTTTCTATATAGTTTTATGCACATACCTATGTATATATACGTATTTGGGAAGCGATAAAATAATATTAAGAAACCACAGTTTATGTTTCCGAACATGTAACTGTATTCTAGCTGTTATAAATAGACTTTGTGTCGTTTATATGAATGATGTAGATGTAACAGCTCGGGGTGCTAGGTTACCATTCGTGGGAAAACAATTCTGAACTTTGTGGTTAATTCAGAGCGAAACACATGTTTGGTAGAGACTCGAAGCGTTTGCCAAATTTGAGGACACTCTTCATTAAAAATGCAGTTATTTCCCAGATAATGGTGACATCTTACTTTTTCATCGAGTTTTCTGGAGTATCTCAAACACAAAGTGACATTTTGCATGTAAAAAGATTAAGAACCGTTAGCGACATAAATTTACGTATTTACCATAACTCTTGTTTACTTAAATACTTAAACATTGTTGTATTTTTACTAATAACAATGTTTTAAGAAACATACAAAAATTATGGCCGAATCTTCACAGAAAATAACAGGTTACGCAAACGATTTATGCTTATCTCAAATTATACGTGTTATTTGTATAACCAAAAATTTGTCTGCATCGATTGAAACAAGTAGAGCATAAAATACGAACTTACATATGTTTAAGTCTTTCTTAATGGCAGGCAGCCATTAGCTCGTTATTGGTAGTATTAATATTATCTAGGAGTTCATAGTATTGACTAGATGTAGTTCGATCGAACCATCCAGATTCAATGAAAAACACTGTGAATGGACAAAGATAAATTTTGGTCCAAAGAATTGAAAAACGTTGCAAAATCAGCAACTTTCAAAGTTAGTGACTATATGGTTGATGTAATTGTAACCAATTTTTTGTCTATAGTTGTTTTGGGAACCCAATATTGCTTGCCGGAATATTGCTTATGGCATCCTTTACTAATATGCGAAAAATCTTGGTTTCAATAACTAAGGCTATGACTAATAACATTAAATTTCTTCCAATATATAAAAGTTAAATTACACATTATGTAGCGAACATTTCACAAACATTGAACAAACATTACACAATCGTTTCACAAACATTTCACAACACATCAGTTTTAATGTCAGATTCTTTTATTAATAAATACCTTGAATTAATGGACAGTACTTATCTATTTATAAAAAGTTTGATTGTATAATCTAATCGTATATCATTTAAGTCATGCGTTTAATATTATTTCAGTTATATTATTTTCTCGACTGTAAGGTAACCCAGAGGTTCGACCTTCCATTATATTTATAAGTACTATTTAAGCTTCTAAAAAGTTCATTATCAATGATATATATATACCAACATCACTGGTTTTGCGTAACACCGGAGAAAACAATCCAGATACGTTAAGTCGCAGATCGTGGAAAACGCGTAAAGTTTCTCCCAATAAACACGTTTCCATTTTTCCAAGGATTAAAACAGTATCTTTTTCTGGCTCTATATAGTTTTAGCGTTTGATGATAGCACAATTTTGTTTGTTAATTAAGCCATTAAGCAGTCAGTCTAATTGTGTTTAAATTTACGATAAAACATTGGGTCAGTTTTCAGCCCAGGAAACAGAAGGCGACTTTCCTTCTTGTACAAGCTGGAACTTGTTAAGTGTTAATTCATGGTTTCTCATTAAGTGGAGGAACTGAGGTTTCGGTGTACATTCGAGGGTTTGGATTTTTTTCAGTATATTGTGATCACAGCGGCTATATTTTCGTTTATACGAAGTTCATTTTGTCACATATACTCTGCTATACGATAGCACTCCACTTTATGTGTTCGACTTGTTTTTCAGCAGTTAGTTATGCTTTATAAAAAAGGTAGATTGTTTTATTAAGCAGAACTGTCGTCCTTTTACTAGGCAATATTGTCTCATATAAGCCTTATATTGTCGTCATTGTCATCCGTTCGAGCTTCATCTTAAGCTCTTGTCTAACAATTAATCATCATAATAGCTCAACCATACAATTTCAAAATTCATGTTCAAATATTGAATCTTGAAGATCTTATACAATTTCTTAAAATATTAAATGATTTTGATTACTCATTGCTTTAATAGACTTAGCAGTATTTGACCACGTCCACTTATAGTATTTATTTTTATTCATAATTTTCTACTGATTCAATTAACACCTGAAACTACTGTGTATATGTCCAAATTTGAATATATACGGTCATCTTCGAAATTAAGTCTCAATTTAATACTAATTTTCTACTCAAATCTTATAATTAATTCATACACATTCAACCGTGTGCGTATAGCTTTTACAAAAACAACTGAGACAAAGCTTTCAAGGTTATATGGATTGTTATGAACTTTTTCAACAATCTCTGCTATTTGTTATATGAGTGTTGACTATATATACGCATAACAGTTAAATCCACCAAGGTTTCCACGGTCAACGAAAAAGGTAAAGGCATATGTATACTTACTAGAGGAGATGTTAGATTTTGTATATTTTGAATAAATTTGATTGTAATGCTGTTTTTGAGTAACATTAGATAAATTGCCTTGAATACCATAAAACTTATTAGCACGCGTATTTGACCGTCATCGCGGTTGAGTTATTATTTCAACGGTCCCGTACATATACAAAGAACAAAACACAACAAAGATTTTCTTCTTAAAATTATTCAGTTCGTGATCACAGTTTTTTCGTACATTTATATCGTTTGTCTTTATATATAAGAAGTTGAGATACATACTTACTATATAAGAACCGGTTTCTGGATTGTTGATCGGTTTTAAAAAATATATACTTAAGTAGTTATGCAAATTCCGAAACCAACAACAAAATTAACTCAAAACTTTCAACTCTGGTTGAAATCATATGATCGGATGAATGTGTCGGCTATATAACATTTCCCTGTCGATCGCCGCATAGTGATGCAATTTGGAGTTGAGAATACATAAGAATGAATGAACGATGATCGTATTAAGCAAATTTAGGTCATCACATCATATGAACGACTTTTCATTTATTTTCAGTTCCGGATTATAAATGGATTAGAGCACATTTCTATCAGTTTTACATAATACATGTATAAATTATTGTAATGTGAACAAATAACAAACAAAAAAATACGAAAAATGTTAATCCATTTAAATATATTCTTAATCTGTGACTGTCATTTTGAAAAGAAAAAATGAATTCTTGTATATTTGGAATGGTCGCGTGTCATGATTATTAATAATAGATTCGTCTATGTATTAGATGAGGTGATATAATGTATATAAGTGCTCGATAATCTAATGGAATTCGCTTAAATACGATTGAGTGATCATTAATATTCAGACGGGCATATGATCACGTTCGATTTGACCTATAATCGACAGTTATGACTGTATAAAAAGGTCCGGTATGACAAAGCTATGACTTAGGCTTTTCCTTATCGATGAGTTAATTAGCTGATTGAAATGAGCTGTGGTGTTTATCTCAAGTTGTCTACTGGCCATATTTGTTACAACCATGATCATCCACTTTGTAACAATAAACGATAAGCATGTCAATAAAGATAAAAACTGAGTCAGCATTTAAGCTCATGGTGAGTGACTCGATCAGTCGAGACAACATTGTTAGTTAAATTTCTATCGATAGCGATCTTGTTAGTGTCGTCAATTTACTCGCATGAATCGTGAACAATTTTCAATCTGATTGATATTCAGTTTTACTGGTAGAGCTTTTCCAGTTAGATGAATTGAATCGTCATTTTCTAGACTCAATTGAAAGAGTAAATATGATTCCGAACAATGAAAATTGTTTATCGTAAGAAAATCAGATGGCCGACCAAATCGTAACAAAATCAGATGAACAATCAAATGACTTAGTTATAAAAGCTGAGGTAGTTGAATCGGAAGACAAGATTTTCTTATTTTTCGGTAATTTCTGTTCGCTATTTTAGGTGCCAGTAATCTCGTTCTTTTGAAATTCTTCTTTTGGATGTTTCAAGTCCTCTCATATCCGCATATATAACATCGGTTCTGATCAACAATCTGTATTCAATTTTGGCTAATCCGCATTTACAAGATATTTCGAGAGGAATAGGTTAGAAAGTTAAATTTCCAACAGCAAAGGACAACCTGATATCCTCTCTGTATCAGTAGACAGCGGTCTAATACTCAAAAGAACTTCGAAGTTCCGAGCAATCGTATGAGTAACCCTAGGCGCAAGATGCAAGATTTTTCCAACATTCAATTTGAATCGGATACATGTGGATTAACTGATCTACATGACCATATTTGTTACAATTGTCATATATGTACGCATGTCAATGAAGATGAAAACGGAGTAGCATTCAGCTCATGGGGAGATAAGTCAACATTGATTTGATAGGTCAACATTGTTAGTAAAATTTCAATCGATAGCGATCTGGTTCAAGTAGACTTTCATCAATTTACTCATGAATCGTTGGAAATTCTCAATACGATTGATAATCACAGTTTTACTAATAGAGTAGATATCATTCCGTTGTTTCATTGTTTATCGTATCAAAATCAGATGACCGACCAAATCGTAACAAAATCAGATGAACGATCAAATGGCTTAGTTGCTAAAGCTTAAGCAGTTGAATCGGATAGTATTGCGATCGAATTATGACAGTCTCAAGAGTTTCTCATTTCCCGGTACTTTCAGTTTTTCACGATCTTAGATTACGTACTAAATGCCATAAACTTCGCTTTTTGAGGCATCACGTGCGTGACTTTTTTTTGTTTGATGTTAGAACCCATCTCTTACGTATTTAAACTCGTCCTCACATTCATATATTACAACGGATCTGATCAACAGTCTGTATACAATTTAAACATATTTCGATTACAAAAATGGACGGATAGGATATATAGCCAGATTTCCACATTATGACAAGGCACCACTTAATATTCTCTCCTACTCGTATGACAGGACAATTAATTGTAAAAGGTCTTGTTAGCCTATCCCAACTTATGATTGTGCTTATCATTCATCCCTTAGTAGACATCTAATTTTAGTAATAAATAATCCACTTGTTGAAAATATTTCTATTTCAGTAGACATCGGTTTAACATTTAAAAGGATTTCAAAATTTCTAGATCCCACATGAGAAACCCTATGGGAGATGTAAGAAGTTTTGCAATATTCGTTTCAAATCGGTTATATTTTTCATCGATGACCCCTTATTAGACTTGTATCAGAACTAATCGGCCAACTTCAGGGTACGGTTGGCCGTTAAAACAGAACTGCAAAAGAGTTGGAGGAAAGTCAATTCTCTCAGATTAGCGTGGAATTAGTTCTAAATATTCTTAATCTGCTTGATAGTTATAGGTGGTATGAATTTTCCAACTGGATGAAAGAAAATTTGAAATGGCTATTTTAAATATCCCGAAAATCTTATTGAATCGAATGGTATTAGGTTTGAATTCTGAATGGGGCTACTCCAAGGGTTTTTCATTTTCGGGTACTTTCAGTGTCTCGCGGTGTTAGATTACGTTGTATTGTGTCAATACCATCGCTTTTTGAGAATGTTTGAACCCATCTCGTACTTATTTCAACTCCTGTCACATCTATATATAAAAATGGATTTGATCCACACACTTACAGTTTTGCTTTACCCACATTTAGAAGATACTGCGATTACAGAAATGGACAGACAGGTTATTAAGCCAGATTTCCTGTGGCAAGACAGAACTTGATATCGTCTCTGACGCGTATGAAATAACCAATGAACACCAAAATTAATTGTAAAAGTTCTTCGTTACACACAGAAAAATAAAAGGTTACCACAACTCCGATTTGGTGTTCAATAGCATCCCACCGATCGGATATTTAGAAATTAAATCCATTTGGATTCTTTTAAATTAATAAATTTAAGTACTTTTGGATACAAAAATCAGCACCCAATTAGGTAATTTTTAACTTTTTCGAGTTATTAAATATTCACTCCGGTTTTATATATGGAAAAAATCAATTCGGTGTAAATAGTTATAATTGAATTAGGTTGATTGAAACATTTTTCGGTGTAATAAGATAACTCGATTTTGATATTTGAAAAATTCATTTTTGGAAATAAAAATTAGCTTCAAAATTGTTGAATTTTTGAACGTTTTTGGAGTCCTCGAGTAACACCGCTTTAATTTTTAAAACTTATTTTGGATCCAGAATTAAAATATTTTAATCAAAATAATATATGTAATGTTTGTTATAATTATAAAGCATTTATTTCATAACAGTATGTTTTAAAATTTTTACATAAATCTTAGATTAAATAATAAATGTATTTGTACTATTTCAAATTTTGGTGGATTGGGCTATTTTTTGACTTCTTCGTATTTCCTCTCGTTTGAAACGCACTGTCCACATAGTAATCAATGTAGCCATTATTCGAAAAACTGTCGAGATATGCGAATAATGTGATACAATCCACTTGTTTAAACCAATGTAATTTTCAGTTAACTTGCTTAAGCTTTTAATTAGAATATTTTAATTGGAATTAAAATTTAATATAATAAACTCTATAATTCATTGATATAAGAATAATTACCATATATTAATTAATTTCTTTAGTTTGTATTTTAAGTATATTGTATCAGCTTTTTAGAGTCTCATTTAACTGAAAGAAAAACAAGAAATTTGGTAGCATTCAAAAATTAGTCTTTATATAAAAAAACATAAATGAATACTTATCTTAAATATATTATTTATAGCTCTTCATAATTGTTGAATTTAACGCACGTTGCAATTAACGCACTATTAAGTTCTCTCAACAATATGGATGCGTCTTGCTTGAAATTACAAACTGAACTGATTTTTTCCAAGCAACAATCTATACTAACCGTAATTTCAACCAATAAAAATACACCGAAAGGGGTTTATAATTGTATTTAATTCTTTTATTTTGGAAAAAAACGATATTTTGTTTCTAAATTTGAACAAGAACATTCATGTTCATAATATAACTCCGCAAGGAGTTCTTTATTAAGTCCAAAATGAGATTGCTTAATACGACCAAAAGCAATCAATCCAAAAAAAGTAAACTTTTTTATCCTATATAATAAAGCTCACTTTTACACCGAAAAAATAATTATTAATGAAATTTAAAAGCCAATTTATCGATATGGATAAATCAAAATATTTATCCTAATACGCGGAGTTAAATTTATAAAGAAATAGTCGTTTGGATAGAAATAATATACACTTTCGGAGAAAAACTAAAATCACACCGCTTATTTTTTTGTGTGTAGTCTATTTTAACTTTGATTGCGTTACTGTCATTTATCGCTAAGTAAACGTCTTATTTTAGTAACAAATAATCCGCTTGTTGGAAATTCTCACTTAAAATCTAGGTTAGCACTCTACAGCTAAGGGCCGGTAAAAAATTCGTTTAACATACTAACTTAGAATCGGAACCGAAATTATATGTAGAATATCGAATCTTAAGTGAATAATCCTGGACAACTGACTTGGGATTTCTCGGTAATTTGTCGGTATTTCTCGGTTTTTTGTTTTACCGATATTCTGAGATAACCTCCTGTTAGATTTGAAACTGGACCTCTCGATTGAACCGACGAAAGAGTTCGGGTGCAGATCTTAAAACAGATTGTAGTGCTAAAAATAAACAAAGTATACTCTCAAGAGGTACTTCATTGCGGAATGGCTATATATACGGTTATTCCAGTCTTTCGAATAGAGATGATGCAACACATGCCCAAATATAGCTATCAACCATCGCGGTTACATATAGAAACAAATTGAAAACACTTTCAATTTTCAAATTGTTAATCGATTTCAATGATCGCATTCAATTACAAGATATTATATCACTTGAGCTACACTATATAGCTATAACATTTATAATTCTTGTAATAGAGATAAAAATGTATTTATTTGAAAGTAGAACTATATACTATTATTATTACTATTATGAAATGAACAACAATATAAATAAATATCTTGGTATATATTGTAAATTGAAACTTGTATCTACGAGTACACAAAAGACTGTCGAAACAGTTTCACTTGAATAATTTTTCTTTTTTTAATGCGGTGGATTGAAGAAAAACCAATAATCAACAACCATGTCTAAATTGAAAATTCGATTTTTCAAGTGGATTTTTGCTTTGCGTCGATATTATATTAATGCAATCGACAATCGATCATGTATCTAACCATATAAACCTATATATTAGTGTAATAAATCATAAATACATAGTTTTACAAGCAGCGTTTATTCTTATATAATCGATACTCGTAAATGTGAGAGCGGAATGGCCATGGATCCTAATTGAAAAGAATATTTATACGTCGCAAACATACATAAGAAGCCAAATTGTCGATTGTCATAAACAAACGTTTCAATGTCGTTATATTTTTGCGATAGTGTTTTTTTTGTCGTGGTTGAAGGATTACAATGTGATGAATTTGTGTCGAAATGCACCTCTCTCTATATACTCGTATATATAGTGATGAGATTCACTAATGATGAGGAAACGCCAAATGTAATTGTTTAAAAATAAATCATCCATTTAACATATAAGGTTATAATGTCTTTAAGTATTCTCGAAGTACAAAATACTTATTTAAATTGAATTTAATGGACGTACATTAGTCAAGACTGTAGTGAGTTCGAAACCACCTGTTTGTCGATCACTGGCCGATTCGTGACAAGATATGAAATATTATTAATTAAACCCATGATATTGTAATAGGATAGTTAGCGCCTTAGTTACTATAAATGCCACCTTTGAGTACACGCGAAATCCATCTTGGATTTAAGGCGTAATTTCCATCTCTGTCTCGCACCACATAACACTTCAAGAAACATTCTGATAGTCCTTATCACATTTTTATAGTACACATCTCTCCTGCCAACGCGGACTCAATATTGCAGCATAGTATGCATTGCAAAAATAATCGCAATCGTATAGGGAAATCACTTGTGGGGTAATATCGCGTTCATTTCGAATCAACTGAAATACGCTAGAACTGTTGCTGTACAAGATAAACGAACACAATGCAATAATCATTAAGTCCAGTCGCTTATGCCTCATGAGATGGAATTATTCAATGATGTTATCAGAACGAAACTGGCCTAGCGAAACAACATTACAAAATAAACAAATGATTCAGCGCCTTAGCTGTCTCAATACCATATAAGAGAGATCACACGTAACGCTCTTCACTGTCACATGGCATTATCACTGTGTTTGCTGAAAAAAGGAACATAATCAATCACATTTCAAACAATTTTAAGTTGAACTGATGGGAAACTGACCCGAACTTAGAAAGTAAATTTTTTTTTCACGTCGACATCGCAGAAGCTTGTACGGCTGAGATTAACATTATATATTGTAGTAAACGAACTACTTATATATATATACGTATACGAACTACTTATATTTCGGAAAAAACTTGAAGGAAAATTTCGAATAAAGTTTTTTCTCAAACCATGGTCGATGAAAATCGAGAATATACTCGCACTCGTTAGATTTGGATTCGGTATATGGTAGGATGTTCAAAGGAAGTGTCGGCATAAGTCACGAGAACGTGAGAGATTTGATCGGATTCAACGTCCTATACTGAGCATACCAATGGCAAAATTATTGATCGTTTCAAAGAAACTGGTTCAGTAAAAGGACGTAGTCCATATCAACAATTCATCCTGTTCTAACTTCCAATGCAGTAGCAGCTATTACTGAAAGTGTTTGTAATGAACCGAAAAAATCAACCAGGCATCGTTCGCTAGAACTAAAACTTTTACGAACCACATTACAACGCATTTTGCACGTTGATCTTCATTTGGATTCATTCAAAATTCAACAAATGCAAAAATCGAGGCCATCAGACTATTTAAATTGTATTTAAATTGTCGTCGTTTTATTAATGGATGTTTGAACAAAGTGAAGGATTTTCATCAAAAATCATCTTGAGCGATGAATCTCATTGTTATATCTGAATGGGTATGTCAATAAGCAAAACTTTCCATATTATAGAGAGTGGAGAGTTCTCATGTTATTCACAAAGCAGAACTTCATATTTCTAGACTCTACGTTTGGTGAGGTTTATGGACTGATGACATCATTGGGCCTGTGGCTTTGAAAACGAACAGGAAAATGCTCTGAATGGGTAGATCTAGTCTAACATGTTAACTGATTTTTTTGTCTCAAATTTCGTGTCAACGACATTTATTGTCAACAAAAATTTGCTGATCGCATGATTTTAAAAAATTCTAAAGTTCCTTGGCCACCAAGAAGTTCGAAGTTAACACTTCTTTTATATTTTTATGGAAAAAGTCATCATACATTTTTGAAGTTTGGATGCAGGCCTATAGGCCAATAGGCGAAGTCGATGGTAGGCATCTTTTTTGAAACTAGTCTTTCCAGACTAACCATCAATCTACATCTGAATTCTTAAAAACTAAACGCTGTCTTGTGGGACTCCTGCCCTTACCTCTCTCAGTCCAGAATACTTCTTGTCTTACTCTAAAAAGCCTTTCAGATAAATATGATCTCAAAAGATCAATATATGATCCCGGAAGCATAATATACCTTATCGAAAGCTGCTGCCTCATCGAGAACAATTTTTTTAATCTTTTAACGCTTTTTCCATAGTATTTGTCACTCTGTGAACCTGATCAATTGTATAATGTTTGCATCTAAATCCAAATTGGTGATCCGGTATTAGGTCTCTCGTTTCTATTATTGGCTTCATTCTTCTCAAGAGTAGTCTCTCCATTGGATTTGAAATGATAGGGAGCAAGGATATCGGACGGTACGATTTAGCTTCATTGGGCGGTTTACCTATGCTTTCGGTAACATAATAACTTCCGCAACTTTACAGGCAGAAGGAACATGCCATAATCTAATAACAGCATTAAACAAGTGAGTTAGTTTAGCGATAGCTTTCTTTCGTAGTTGCTTTAGAATTTCTCCTGTTAGAAGGGCATATCCAGGGATGTTTGCTTACTTCAGAATTAATCATTCGGTCAATTTTCCAAGATACAAAGAAAACGAATTTTCAGTTAGCTTCTGAATTTCTCGCTTATAAGCTGTTGTGATTTGTTATTTAGAATCGTCTTGTCAGATGGACTCTTTGTTTGTTGCCATTATCTCCTAGCTTTCCTTTTTTTTAAGACGAGGTTCCGAATTTTTCTTGGGTAACTTTTACCAATGGTTTTGGATATTGTTCCATTAGTATTATTCCAAGCGGCTATCTGATGTCACAGAAGTTGTCTACCTCTTCTTCTTGTTCCTGAATCGGGTTTAGTCGTGTTTGTAGGTTAATCTTGCTTTCTAATTCAGATCTGAAGCTCTCCCAATCAGTTGTTTTATTGGCAAGAGTTGGTTTCGTTCCCTTTCTAATTATCTTGTCGCTTAAAGAAAGTATCACTGCAGAGTGTTCAGAGTCCCCTCTTCTTCAATAAAATTTGATGAAACTTGTTTTGATATAAAGAAATCCAGTAGATCAGGAGCTTTACCAGCATCCGTGAGCCAATATGTTGTTTTTCATGCATAAATGGCATAAAACCACCTAACATTGACTTTTCATCCCAAAATGTGTGTTTTATTAACAAATAGAATAGGACTATTAGATAAGGGTGGGTTACATGTATATGTCTATTGTGGATCCCAAAATATCTAACAAAATGCGAATGTAAAAAAGTTAATTTATGAGGACAAAACGAGTCACTATTTTTTGAGGAGGACATAGGACACAACCTCACACTATATATAGTTCGAAATTTTTATCATATCCAATTTGCCTAATTGAATTTGAGAACTGGGATGAAATATGTAAATAAACAACTTTTGTAAAAAAATGCGTGATCATCTTTTTTATATATAAACTACCAAGGTGGTACAAATATATAATTTGCGTGTTTCAATACAAATTTTGTTGCGGTTCGCATTTAAACGAATCCTTGATTAATTAAGAAAATTTCAATTTGAATAATTTATAGTTTGCAAGTTTTTCGATATTTCAACTTATACTTGTGTATATATGTATGTAGGTATATACAGAAGCACAAATTGCTTTTAGAAATGAGACGAATTACTTTTTGGGTGACACAGAAAACCAAAGTAATTTTGTCAAATTTCTTTAACAATTGGATTGTGTTCTTCTATTGTTAATTTCCTTGTTTAGATTTTCTCTTTTTACGAGAAGTGCTTAGCTAGAAGTAGAGGAGGAAGTAAAATTAGTTTAATGTCACGATTTAAAGTAGAAAAAAAACTATATTAGATTTACACACACGAGTTGTTATTGTAAACCATCCTACGTATGTATGAGGGTTTGATTCACTTTTAATAAGTTGTTGTGTTCTAAATTTCCGCTTACTGGTAGGTTAACAAGTAGGATAATTAGATCTTAATATTTTTAATTCAATGTTCACGCTTATTATCCTTCCTATTGAGGACAATGGCAGATTTAATCAAATTTGCGTGTGGCCTTAAAACCTTATATAATCTATCACAACTTTATCTATCTATATATAAATTGTCTACGATTTCATTGAATTTGGATTTTGGATGGCTGCCATATGCCACGAGTATGTATAAACTAATGTATAGTTTATATTATGATTATTGCATCAAAGTGTAGCATATAATGTTTATATCGTTTGCGTCTTCTATATAGTAGTTCCTCCTCTTATGTTTTATAGTTAGTTTATTTTCAGTTCCCGATGCATTTCGAAATCTCAACGATCGTATATAATATACAGGCAGAATAAATACTCTGTTATATAAATCATATATGTATATATACCTAATTAGAGCAAATCATGAATTATGTATTTCCAAAAACGTAAAATTCACCAGCGATTAATTCGAGTTGAAAACAATTAAATTTTGATGTTTCTGGTATTTTCGTTTTTATACATGATATGAGGTAACTACTCGTATATCTGTATATATGTAACATCGGTGTAGGATATTTCATTTTCACCAAATTTCTAATTTTAAAGAGTACTTACTTGTCGAATATTGGTTATCTGGTTAAATCTATTAGGTAAGTTTTTCAGTTAATATACTAATATAATCGAATGATCGCATAACTTTTAACTGGGCCACTAAACGTTTAAAAAACCAATTAACCTAAGTTAAGTAATGGTCGTAATTATACTAAGATATAACATGATATACACTCTTCACAACACAGTTCGAGGTACATCCCTGGCCTCAACATATCACTATTTTTCGACTCTCTTTGTTTACTCCTATTTTATTCCAATCAATTATGTCTTCCTTATACATATATTTTATTCCAGGTAAATAGATCGCGTTGAAAGCTCATTTAATTTCGTATAGCTTTTTGTAATTTACATAAAAACCTTTTAAACTTATGTTTACAATGACTCAACCAGACTTAAGTGTAAGCATTGAACATAGTTATGAAATGTGGAACCATGATGTTTTTTTAGCAATGTGTGTTAGATTTCAAATGCCTCACTGAATGATCTATAGGGTTTTTTCCAATATCAGGTTTAATTTTGAAAAGCCTGCTATTTGGGCAGCTGTCAATTTTGAAGCTGTAATATTTTGACATTTGACTAGTAACTACACTGAAAAAAAAATATAGTGCCTACAAAAATGTTTTAAGAGGAACATATCATGTTTGGGTTTTTTATTGTAACAATCATATAAATTCGTTGTATTGTGGTTTTGCCAACTAACTATTTTGTTCGAGCGAACATGTTACAAATGATTAGATTTTATTTCAGCAAACATAATATGTTTGTTGCAGTTATATTTTTGTTGCAGCAAACATTGCATGTTGGTAACGAACATGATGATCGTAAACAATTTTTGTTACAATGATCATAATATGATCCTTGATATCATATTATTTCGTTTAGATTATTGGCAGTGAACACTAAATGTTTGCTACTACAAAGGATTGAATTATGAAATGATTTTAGTAAAAATGTTATAAAAAAAAATCTTGAAATAATATAAACAATTAAATTATTTATAATTAATTTTTTATTGAATAATAATATAAATATTAATTTATCTAATAATATAATACATATAAATTTGTTCATCAAAACTACATAGATTCTGAAAAAAAAATATAATTATAATTACTTATAAAAATATATATTTGTAAAAATTAAATATTTAGTAACACAAATTTCACGATAATGAGTCGACTTTACTTAATGTTAACACAATTCCGAGGCTACTAATAAACTGCTCACCAAATGCCGAAAACTTTTAAATTTCTCTTAAAAAATACACCAATTTCATAATCTGCTAACTTTTAACTGAAAAACAAATAAAATAATAATTTTACATAATTAGTGTCAGAAAATTAATATTGGCTGAAAATTATGTATACTTACTTGTACTATTAGATTAAAATCATCTTCACGATCGCCAATCACTTATACAAGCTACACTTTTGCACACTCAAAATCATGTAGGTATGTTCTATTTATTATAAAACAGACGGATATTAGCCATACTTTGACACTTAATACTTGAACGTCTTAGGTCACAATGAAATGAAATACTTAAAGTTTAATAATTCAGAGTGAAGGAGCAGCAACATAATTGTACCAACCATAACAATGGTTGGTACAATTAGATTAATTTTGCCATCATTAAATACACTATTGATACAATTATAAATATGATTCCCTAAATATATGACATGTTTTAAAATTACAATAAACATGTTTGGCACAATTATAAATATAGTTCGTACAAACATAAAGATGGTTCTGAAGAAATAAAAAATGTTTTATGCAACTATTACACGATCACTGAAACTATTAACATTTTATGTTATAGAACCATTTTATTATCATTACAACCATGTTTTGTTCCAGCAACTTTAACCTGACAAAATTGTTTTGAAAAAAGCAATATCATTACAGCAACCATAATCTAGCAAAAAATATTTGCCTTAAGCATAAATAACGGCCGATTAATTGTTTACCACAATTATATTTATTTTGTAGGAACTTATAGTTGTAGGAACTATATTCATTTTTACATTTTAACAATAAAATGGTTTCTACAATTATTTTATTATCATTCCTATCATTTGGAAAATTATAACATTGTGACGACTAACAAGAATTTTCACACTAACAATATTATTATATTTAGAAACACACTATATTTGCTGTAATTATGCTACAACCATATCTTTTCTCTGCGTGTAAGCTTTCACTAAAAATGGTTCGATACATACTTCAACAACGCATTGAAATTGTTGAAATTCCCTATACAAAACTACTCAAAATTTTGCAACACTAAAGCACTTCTCGGCCGGCAATAGTGAAACTGATAAAAGCTGTTAGGACATATTAAAGATGTGATGAATCGAACTCGTTTGCGTCGCTCAAGAGCAATTGAGAATATTGCTGCTGTAGCCCGTAGTGTTGAAGAAAACCAAGATTTATTGATTCCTCGTCGATCTTTGGAATTAGACATTCCACAAACGACATTACACCGTATTGTGCATAAAAACTTAGGTCTTAAGGATTTTAAAGTTCAGTTTACAGATTAACTCAAGCCGGTCGATCACCATAAAGGTCTTATCTTCGCTGATTGGGTTCTTCAAACGCATGAAAAACCGGATTTTTATAGAAAAATCATCTTCAATGATGAGACCTATTTTCACCTTGTAGGCTACTTTATAAGCAGAATTGTCGCATTTTTGCCCCAGAACATCCAATAATGATTGTTAAAAAGTTTCTACATCCTCAACGTGTCACTGTTTAGTGCGGTTTTCGGGCTGGCGATGTGCGATTGGAACTTACTTTTTCTTAAATGAGGCTGGTGCAGTTGTTACGGTGAATTGATTGCGCTACCGAGGTATGTGATTAATGATTTTTTATGGCCGGAATTGGAAGATATTGATGTGGACGACGTTTATTTTCAGCAAGACGGCGCTACGTGACACACAAGCAACGAAGCAATCGCAATTTTACAAGACAAGTTTCCTGACCGTTTTGTTTCACGAAGAGGTAATCACAAATGGCCACATAGATCTTGTGATTTTATACCTTTAAAATTTTTTCTTTGAGGCTACGTGAAAGATGAGGTATATGCCAATGCTCCACGATCGATTCAAGACACTAAAAGGGATTTCGTGATGTTATCGAGAATATACAGCCGCAAAAGTACGTGCAAGCGTAGCCGTGGTGGCTATTTGGCTGATATCGTTTTAAAATGTTAATGGCATACCTTTCCTATTTACAATGAAATAAACATTCATTGATTTCTCTTAAAAATACTTGTTTATTTTAAATATCAAAATGAAACCGCTTATTGGAAAACGCTTTACTTTTAAATCAAATTATAATTGACATACTTAATAGAGAAGTGTCCATTTTTTACAGTGATGTGCATAGTAGCTTTCTTATATAGGGTGATTTTTTTGTGGTTAGGATTTTCATGCATTAGTATTTGACAGATCACGCGGGATTTCAGACAAGGTGTCAAAGAGAAAGATGCTCAGTATGCTTTGACATTTCATAACTGAAGCCGAACGATCTGCCACAACGTCGAATTTTCAGTGAATGGGCCCTAGAAAAGTTGGCAGAAAATCCGCTTTTTTATCGACAAATTTTGTTCAGCGTTGAGGCTCATTTCTGGTTGAATGGCTACGTAAATAAGCAAAATTGCCGCATTTGGAGTGAAGAGCAACCAGAAGCCGTTCAAGAACTGCCCATGCATCCCGAAAAATGCACTGTTTGGTGTGGTTTGTACGCTGGTGGAATCATTGGACCGTATTTTTTCAAAGATGCTGTTGGACGCAACGTTACGGTGAATGGCGATCGCTATCGTTCGATGCTAACAAACTTTTTGTTGCCAAAAATGGAAGAACTGAACTTAGTTGACATGTGGTTTCAACAAGATGGCGCTACATGCCACACAGCTCGCGATTCTATGGCCATTTTGAGGGAAAACTTCGGAGAACAATTCATCTCAAGAAATGGCCCGGTAAGTTGGCCACCAAGATCATGCGATTTGACGCCTTTAGACTATTTTTTGTGGGGCTACGTCAAGTCTAAAGTCTACAGAAATAAGCCAGCAACTATTCCAGTTTTGGAAGACAACATTTCCGAAGAAATTCGGGCTATTCCGGCCGAAATGCTCGAAAAAGTTGCCCAAAATTGGACTTTCCGAATGGACCACCTAAGACGCAGCCGCGGTCAACATTTAAATGAAATTATCTTCAAAAAGTAAATGTCATGGACCAATCTAACGTTTCAAATAAAGAACCGATGAGATTTTGCAAATTTTATGCGTTTTTTTTTTAAAAAAAGTTCTCAAGCTCTTAAAAAATCACCCGTTACAATTCCAACCAAAGCCAATCAGATGGTATGTCACAAACTAGATTTCTTAAAAATGTTAAATTACAGTACGATTTCGTACTGATTTCGCACTGATCAGCAGACGACGAACTCTTCATTTACCGAAAGATAACTCATAAAAAAATCATATATATAGCTTATCATTTGCTTAGGATCAGTATGTAAGTAAAATGTGACAGATCGTAATTCGAAGTTATATTAGTATTGGTAGTGACTAATAGGGTGTAAACATTAAGTATTTAAGTTCTAATTAAGCCTTGGTACATCATCACACCCAATTCTGAGTTAAGTTTTTGAATTTCTTCCAAGGTAATTGATTGAAGAGTTCTGTTTGCAGGATCGGAACACTGAGTCTGGGCTATATTGATTTCTATGGTTGAGATCGGTTTAGTTATACCGGGTGTTTCTTTTAAACCGATCCAGCGACCATTGAAATCACGATCAAGTATTTCACGTGCCACCACCAAATAGTGTGCAGAACAACCATCATGTTGAAACCACATGTTCCGTTTCACTTCTAAGCACAAATTTTCAAGTAATATTGGCAGTTCATTTTCCAAAACGTTTGGAGTATTTCCAATGAAAACTTGATGATTTTTATTTAAAACATATTGCAGAATCGAATGCGTCTTTTCTAAGAAGAAGAAATTGAAAATATTGAATTTCGTCGATTACAACCCCATCTATCATGAACCGAACAAAATATTTCATTCAAATCATATGTACTTTTAGTCGTAGAATCCGTATCTGTAATAAAACATATGGCTTCCTATCTTAGTTTAAAAGTTACCCCCACCCACCTACAAACCGGGGGGTGGGGGACTATTTTTTTGGCACTAATGTATTTCTCCCGCGGTATGATTAAACTTTGATTATGAACATTTTTTCCATAGATTGGCTATTTGTCGAGATATTTGATCGTCTCAGTTTAAAAGAAACATCCGGTATAGGTTGTGTTACAGTGGCTACCTACAGACACCCAAAATAGTTTTTGTCATTTGTGATATAGATTTTTCATCATACATGTACATTGGTTCATTCTTATCAGTATTGTCTAGAAGAAAGTTTGGCTCATGAGTTGTTCACATAATCAGCGATCTTAGTTGTGATCCTAATTCATCATCTGCTTTATAGTCAGATGATGAACATTTCCTTGGTCTTGCAGAATAGGATCCTTGTTTGGATTTGAACCTGATGTCTCTCGCTTTAGAGAAATCAGCTTCAACTACTGGTCTATTTGGCTGGTCAGTCACTGATGGAATCATCTTTTTATGATATGTTTAATTTGTGATATAACTTATCGAAGTTGTGTTTGAACCAATAACTAATAAACCAAAAACACCAATTATGATCCAAGACGGTCAAATGGTTTCGATACAAACACTTGCTTTATATGTCTAGAATTCACTTTCTCATCTGTAGTATGATTTTCCTCAATTGTCTTTTCAATTTCATCTCCAGTATCGGGATTTATTTCGACACACACAAGAACCGAAGTCTCCATTTATCGAGATCCATTCGATGTCGATAACAGACCGTTTCATGTGATTGCTTCGAATTATTTTAAGAACTGAACAAAAGACATCATCCTTAACTATTTTGGAAACTGAATTCCCTCCTTGCCATAAATTATGTCCTGTAACAGTATGAATAATAATAAGAGGTTCAAATCAAATCGTTAAATGATACTAGCGATGAACACGATTGTGTAAGGGATTCTTACGATTGTCTTAGAAAATGGAATTGTATTCCAAACGGGCTACTGTCTACATTACATAATTATTAAACGATCTATTTCGTTGATGGCACAATCCTGTTGTTTCTTTCGAACACTATAATTCATTGCAAATGTTGACTTAACTTTAACACATAGTTGGACCTATACGCTATTGACATTTTACAAATGCGAATGCTTGTTTATTTGTGCCATAGAGGAATCCGAAATGGATAGAATCCTCCATGGTTACCTTTGATTGGTATCTCGGGTATATTCGACATACCAATCAAAGGTGACCATGAATAGACATCACTCCGGTCTATGTTTAAAGGTATTTTCAATAATATAGCTTGCGATACAAATTTAACATATATAAGTGTGTCTGAATACTATTAACATCATGTCTTAAGGTATGTTACAACCCGACACACTATTTTATCAACGCGGCGACACAACTATTATACATTTACCCAATTCTTATCATATCACTTTCATCTACCTATTCGTGGCAGCCAAGCTTAATAATTAGTGCAATAAATTGCAATCATTTCCAAGATAATCATCAATACATGTACTCGTTGTGTATACAAATACTAATTTTCCGCACATCACTGAGTCTTGCATAGATTATGTTAATTATGTATATACAATTATAATTAAATTACAACCATAATGACATTATATATAGTGCGCTTACGCGTTATAAATTGATATAAGACAAGTTAGCTACCGCTATAATTCTCTAGTTCTAAATACATATCGCACAATCCACTAGCTATCATTCTACTTTTTACTAACCGTATTCGCGTATACCAAACTTAAACGAAGAATAACAGTTTCTAATTTAATTATCGAAAACCCATCTTCAGCCAGTAGTGATTCAGTATGTGTACTCGTATATATGTTAAAAATGTACTAAAAATTCAGTCAACCACAATTTGTGTGCTATATGGTGTTGAGTGGTTATACACTCGTATCTATCTCTCGTCGGCGGCATATATGAATATGAAATTTAATTTTGTATGCCAAAATTGTTGAAACAATAAAAAAATATTTTCAATTCAAAACACACATTATATCGCGCTTTTTACGTAATTCGTATAATTCAGCTGCTGCTGCTAATCCATCCACCTATATGAGTCATGCTATAAAAAGACAACAGTTTTATTATTAATCGCGATTGTTTGTTTATTCAAACAATTACATTTCGTTTATGACATACGTGATGTGAACTTAGACCCTACCTCTATGTATTTTGAGTACGCGCGTTTGTGTGTGAATATATACTTGTAGATATATGTATGCCTGCATAACTTACTTATAGCTTTACATTTACTTGATAATTGACGTGTTAATTTGAGTTTTACACTTAATCGGTTATAAGCTTTTATTGTTATTTGAATTGCGATTAAATTACATGTTTGTTGTACTTACATACACGACCGCGAGATGAAGTAATCAAAAATGATTTCATTGTGCAATTATGAGTGTATTAAATCTAAACAGAATAAACTTTCAGGTAGGAAATGCTCGCTTACAACTAATGTGCTTAGTTTCAGGCTTTTGAAGCAATCTGTCTTCAGGTGCCTGTTACCGAAATTATTAGAAACATTTCCTTTCAGTAAAATCTCCTGTAGTTTTGCCTCTACACAATGCAACACAGTAATATGAAAAAAATCTTTGCTGTTCCGTTTTTGACAGTCGTCCAAGTCATGCAGAATTATATTTTTGATTTTTCACCGTATAAATGCGTTGCATACTCTTCTAATGGTTTGTCATGTCTACATTTCGCCTGCATTCAATAAAAGCCTCCAAGAATTCAATACCATAATCCTTGCAAGGTCGGTTATCTCCTTCTACTCATTCACACATTCAATCTCTACCAACTCGGTTTTTTGCTTTAAGCTCCTTACTACAAATCTTTACAACTTTTATGGTGACATCGGTGGTACGGTTTAATAAATTTCAATTTGCTCCGTTTATATTCGTCTTCTACTTACTTTTAAATCATGTTTGTATTCTGCTGTTTCTCTAAATCTTCAGCAACCTGCATTCGATAAATTAATTCCTAGGGGAGCTATTATAAAAAATTCAATATCGGATCCGAAAGTGGATTTTGCTATTATGAACATTCGATATAGAACAATCCGCTATTCTGAAACTAAAAAGACAAAACGAGATCGGACTTTCCGAAAATCGAATGTCAAAATCCGACTACTAGTTAGTAGACGATTTTTATTTTGTGTTATCGAATTTGTATGTTATTGTTTTGTATGCTCCACAGTTCAAGGAGGAAGATTTCATTAATACATATATTGCACTTAACAATACCGCCCAGGTGGCTCAGTCGTTAAAGCTGTGGCAGTTGGAGCGGGATCCCGATAGGGGGAAGATGCAAAACGAGCTTTTCACCATCTGATTACGATCGGTGGTGTGAATGAACACATCTATGACTCCCTATTAGAGTGCAGAACTTATGGGCCGATCCGTCTTCCATGTCAGTACTATAGGCTGGCATGGAGCTATGCAATGCTCAGATGGTTCTACGTAAATCGGATCAGTCGTACATCCTCGATTTGTCATCAACAAAATAAAATTTAATCTGAATTACACATTATTGCTAAATTCATGCTTTCATTTGACAAATTCGACCAAACCAACCATTTCATAATACGATAATCCGCAGTGAATCGGATTTTTCGATAAAATTTCGATATTGGATTATTTCATAACAAACTCCAGATTTTTGATAACCGAGGAGATTGTTTATTATTTGGAAGGTATCTATTTTCGGATGCCTACTAACCGAAATTATTAGAAAACTTTTTAACTCTCCCCGAACCGGTTGAAGTTAGTTTTTCCTCTTTTACTCTTCATGGCAAAATTTGAGAAAAAATTTGACTAACTCTAATAGTAAATTTCTTCAGTAAAATATTCGGCCATGTTTCACCTCTGATAGGTTGCATTCATTTAGCAAGGCCAGCATTTTTCATCGCCTTCAACTGTCGTCTATAATAAGGTTCCAGATTTCAAAGTTGTACACTATGCAATTCATCTGGGTTATACGAGTCAAATGAAAAAAAAAATGATTGATGTTCTTAATTTTCGTTTTCGAAACGTTTTCGAAATTTTCACCATATAAACACGATTTTCTGATGGTTTGTCCTGTCTACAATTGGTAAGATGATATTCAAGATGCGCCTTAAGATTTAATAAATTAAATTTATTTTGTACTTTTGAGATCATGTTTGTATACTGCTGTTTCTCCCAATCATAATTGGTAATCGTGGATATCGCATATTATTTGGAAGATATCTGTCTTCCGATGCCTGTTAACCGCAAGTAAAAACCTTTTTAACTCTCTCCGAATCAATTGAAATTAGTTTTGCCTCTTTTAAATCTACTTGGTAAAATTGAGAAAAGATTTGAGTAATTCTTAAAATAAAGCCCTTTAGTAAAATATCTCCTGGCAATGAATCCTGGCATGTTTAACCTCAGCGAGGTTATTTACAAGGCGTTTCCATAACACTCAATTATGGTATAAAGTCAAGCTACAGATTTCGAAGCTTCTGTACTAGCAACTCATGCAGAATTATTTATATTTTTTTCATTTAACCAAAATTCACGTTCTTCTGAGGGTTCGTCCTGTTTAAAATTGGTCGGATGATAAGAGCCTCCGAGAAATTTATATCATAACCCGCATGATTTCCATGTCGGCTATTTTACTTAACCGTGCCTCCTATGTGTCTTCAATAAGTTGATTGTTAATCTCTTCCAACTCATTTTGTCTTTTTTTTGACTTTCAACTCCTTACTTATCTTTTTAACTTTGATGATGGCATCGGTACTTTTTGGTAGGCAATTTCGAAATGTTTATTAAATGGTCTGTCTGTCTGTTGCAATATGTTTTGGGGCTCAATGGTCTCCCAACTCTTTCGCGGTTTGCCTGTTTACGTCCTACTTTACGCCATTACATTGCCAAATCGAGGGACGTACTGCAATAGGTCCGATTTACGTATAACCATCTGCACATTGCATAGCTCCATGCCAGCATAGTACTGACATAGAAGATGTGTCGGCCCATGGATTCTGCACTCCAACAGGGGGTCATAGTTGTGTTCATTCACACCACCGATCGTAATCAAGTAGTGAAACATCCCTTTTGCAACCTGACCCTATCGGGATTCGAACCCGGTACCTCCCGCTCCAACTGCCGCAGCTTTAACCACTGCGCCACCTGGGCGGTAATCTGAATTAATAATCTAATTTGTACATAAGGACTGCTCAACTTCTCATGCGAAACGTGTGGTTCCTTAGAAAACAATCAGTGAGAATACCCAGCAAAACACTCAAAATTTTGAAAAGGCAACATGAGAAGAGCTTCAACTTTTGAATCTGAAGGCCGTCTCAAGTATCACGAACGTCGAGAATGATTCAAGCCAAATCGATTACCTTTATTGCAGCTTGACAGTAAAAATATATGGAGTTACGACGATATCTGTAGTTGATCTCCATTCGATTGAGTTCTAGTCTAGCCGGAAAAGTTACCATATATTTACGTCAACGAGACTGGGTTATTATAGTCACTGGAGTGGATGTGGCAGTCAATTCTTACTTTTACTTCGGTTTCAAGGTGAATTATAAACAAAGTGGAAGTTTGGATGTTATGCCCATGAATTTCAATTATTTTATCAAAAAATGGACTGCAATCTTATGCAAGTTCGAGATGATAGAAAACTTTATAGTTAATTAAATTTTTCTGCTTGATCATTTGTACATAATATATGATTACAATTGCAAACATGTATAAATAATAATTAATTAGTAATAGAAATAAAAATATATTTATTAGTGAAAGTAAAACTCAAATAATAAAAAATTACAAGAAAACAATAATCACAAATTATAAAAATTAAAATTAAAAATAATAAAAAACAAACAAAAGATTTTAATAACATAAAAAAAATTTTCGAAATATATCGCGATCGCGCATATTCAACACAGTATCGCGAAATATGCAAGACAGTATCGCAGCATCTTAGATAATCAGATTAACGTTAATTTTAATTTGTTCAACGTGTACGTACACTCGTAAAATGAATATAAATTTAATTTTCTATTCTACTTATTATGACTTTTATGCAATTCGCTAAATTTGCTATTTAAATTTATTGCGACATTTTGGAAAACGAATACAAATCCATGTCCTTGGTAATTAAATTTCATATAACAACTAAACATAATTAAAGATGTACAAATTATGCGAAAGTATAATGTATATGGAATTTCCGTGATCGTAAAATTAATTTGTTGTTGGTTTTGGTAATTTGATATTCTCTCTCTGATAGGATTGGCAAACACACAAAGAAGTGCTGCTTATAATATATCAAACAGCCATTCAATTTCATTTGTGTTTTCACGACATACGAGAAATTTCTTAAGTCGATAAATAAATCTCAACCAGATGGCTCACTGAGGGGAGGTGGTGTATGAACACGTCTATGACTCCTGTTGGAGTGCAGAATTCATAGTCCGATTTTATCTTATCACTATACGGTGGAAATGAGCTATGCAATGTATACAGATGGTTTTATATAAATCGGACCTTTAGTCGTAGGATGTAAATAAACGAACCGCGAAAGACTTTTCTATTTACCAGAAATAAATAATTTAATTGTAAATGTTCGGAAATTGAGAACTCATATTAGTGTAAAGAAAAAGCACCGAGACTGGTATACCATGATTACAAGAGAAAATAGTTCGTAAAGCTTTTTGACTGCATGAGAGTCGTAGCAAATATAATACACAAGATGACTCGTTATACTATAAACCTCGATTTGGCAGATGATAAACATAAAGTAGGGAGGCTATAAATGTTCGTACTTTCGTAAAGACAGTATACTGACGTATGGCGAAATATGTACAGGCTTCTTGATGTTTTAAAGAAATGTCTGAGATGACTGCTAAAATACTTCTATATACAGTCGAAAACAGAAGTAAGTGAATCAATAAACAGAAGTGAGTGGATCGAATACACAAAGTAAACAAGAAATGGGTTCAAAATATTAACCTGGAAAAGGGAGCTGTGCTAACCGAAGCAAACTAATATAGAGAAATCGAAGAACTAATGATAATGACTACAGATAGAGTACGAGCTGCTGAAAATTACCAAAATTTATCTGAAAGTGAATGAGCTGGCGGTTTTTATCCCAATCCAAATGACAATATTGCCAACAGTTAATCTGATATCACCTAATAAAAAATGTATAATAGTTGTTATAGCAAGCAAGGGAGGGGCCAATAATATCTTAATGCTTGTGTTATCTTGAGTTTAATTTTTAAAAGACTTTGAATAGAGTACCATTGCCTTGATAGTCATAAACGTTCCCTCGATTAACGATAAGGTATTGAATCTATATAAAACTGGTAGACATACGTTTTACAGAATAAAACACTAAGTAAATCCTCAATTCGTGTAAATCCAAAGTTAAAGTACGTTCGATCAATATTCTTATAGTTCTTGAATTTGGAACCTTGTTTAAAATTATATATTGTCCCAGTTTGACGACTTCAAGTTTGGCTGATCATTATTAACAACAAAGCTATTGCAACAAGAACACACATGAAATTGTGGGTTCTTGTTGCAACAGCTTTGTTGCGATTTCTCTTATCAAGCATCTTGCTTAGATTAACACTTTGGCTGCCAATGTTGTAATGAGCATACTCTAAATTCCACCCAACCATGCCAATGTTGGTCTAGGCATACATTCCCAATTGCATTCCAAATTCTAATTTATTACGTCAGTGTTACAAGTGTATTAACATAGAAACACATACTGTAGAATTTATGTTGAGAACAACACTGGCCCTATGAGAATCCAGAACAACATTCCAGAAATGTGTATCCAGAACAACATTGGTGTGGTTGGATGACATTTTGAATGTATGTTTATAGAACAGGATAACAGAATTTCGAATGTATGTCTAGAACAACATTGGCATGGTTGGTTGGAGTTAAGAGTGTATATGCTCATTACAACATTGGCAGCCAAAGTGTTAACATAATTTTTTTTTTTTTGAACTTTTTATCCAGAATAATTCCAACAATTGGTATACGTAGAATTGGCTATTTCACTCGGAGATGCAATTTTTTCCCTCACTTGAAGCGTGGGCAATATTTGTCTCTTTATATTTCCATTGTTGACCAAAAACTTTGTCTTTATATTTGTCTAACTTTGTCTCTTTATATTCTAGTTTGCCTCTTTATATTTCCATTTTTGGTCAAACAATCACTTCCCCCTATCTCTTATGATCTTTTTGAAACGATTATTAATGAATAAGGTTGTTAATGACTTCAAACAAAATTTCGCAACATGCATCTAACATTGCTTTCGGACCTTACATCTATCTATCGAACATAACTTTGCTTATTCAAATAAGTCTGGGCCTAAATTATAAATCGGTATACAGGTTCAGAACGTAGATTATATGCCCACCACAAACAGCATCGGTTCTCCTTCGATATATCTCAGATGATTGGGTTAGACCTTATCTGAAATCCAGAACACAGATAATGAAAATTGGCAATTTCACGTCGAGCGTTATTGATGTCACTTTGAGAGGAACAAATAGTAGCTATTTGGACGCAATGTTTTTTATACTTTTCATATGTGATGTTTTAATTGTTATGTGTCGAAATCATCAACTTTATACCATCTATAACTACTTTAAGTACGTATGATGGAGCTCAAAATTTATTTACGTCTGCTAATTTACATTATCTACGAGGTCCATATAATCGAAATTCGAATAGTTTAATAATCTATCGCAATTTGTTATGCTGAATACTGAGTTACTGCTTATACTCTGACCATGGTGGTCGAGATTGGTATTCGTGTATAAATGCCACTTGGCATTCAGCTATAATTGGTAACTCCTATGACCCCTTTTACGATATACACCCACTCTTTATATATTCTGGCACAGTTTCTCAAGTTTCCAGTATCAATTTTGCTGTCCCAACAGTGCCAAGTTTGCAGTACTATCTTTCATACTAACACTGCATAATTTTACTCAATCGAACTACGTGACTATAACATTGACGTATATACACCATGGGAAGTTCATTTTAGAAAGGAGGGGATCCCAATTATGATCCCACATCATATGCACGAATTGCACATAGTAGGACTATCAACCAAGTAGCAAACGAGGATGTCAATCATCAGATCGTGCTTGAACTCTAGCGAAACAAGAACAATCCCAGTATAGAGATTATACACTGATGCGAAACGTAACTCTTATACCATATTCAGCGGCTGATTAATCAAGTGACCTATCTAGCTCTTTATCAATGCCCCACCATAGTCAGAGTTCACGTAGTTACGTCTATTCCCATATGCGTTCATAATATGATCCTATGTATAGAGATTCCTAACCTTATATTATGAAATCGTGATTTATATCACTTTTGCGTTTCATGTTAGAAAAAGGTGAGAACGAGTAAAAATTGTCCAAAAGAGTTGTTTGATGTATATTTTTCTTTGATTATTGCATTGAAATATAAATTTGCTTTATCGACCGAGGGGTATAAGTACTTGATGTAAAATATTTCAAAAATAAACTGACTTTTCGCCATCAACTTTGTTTGCACCTAAAAATAGGATTTAGGTCGTCTCTACACCAATCCAACATTCTCAAGCCATTGTGTACAACGCAAATGCTGTGTTTGTGTTGTTAAAGTTCAAACTTATGCTTGTAGTAATCATTTTAACCTTTAAAATCCCGTATCAACTTTGCTATAAAAACGGTTACAACATAAATGTCTTGCATCAAACCAATTCCCCAAACCTTGTCAATTGCGACACATTTCACACTGAAAAATAATTTATGTATTAATTAATTAAAATTAATTCTAAATTTAGTTTTGTATATAGTTTTCCACGAAGAACCCAAAATGAAATGGAATTTTTAACATTGTATACCATCACCGTAAAAATTTCACCGAAAACTTTTTTGTTACTCATACAGGTGTGACAATAGATGTTCATATATATAGTATAAAAATAGTTATGTACAGTTTATATATCAAATTCATAATGGAGCTAATGTAAATATTTATGACACGAACAACACAATTTTATGCGAATAGATTAAAATTATACATATATGTGATAACGTATGTTTGTATGTACTCATTAAAATCTATATTGCGATCGCATTTTATCATCAACAACACAGAATTTGTTTGATTTGCACACACTCACGCTGAGTCATAACGTGCAAGTACTTCTTAATACGTTCGTGCCCCTGTCTAAGCTAATTCCAATCAGCAATTGTCACTTAATCGTTTTAATAATTATTCTTGTACACACATATATACGTAAGTGTATATATGAGGAAAAGATGCGTGAGTACAAAATTAGATGAGCTTTCACTGCTGTAATTTAATTAATAAATCATCATCTTTTATACCATATACGAGTATATAGTGTTTCATCTTCTTGAAAAGACGTTGAAAAGACTTAACCTTAATTTTTTGTCGTTGCTTTAATTAGTCGCACCTTTTGATGAACTGAGTGGCGTTTTCAGTATATAGATTTTCTGTTTATATACAGTTGAATGAAATATATCTACATCATTAAAATTGTTTTCCATATTTTCGTTTGACGTGTGTGTGTGTGTGTAATGTTTATATGTATACCTGATACAGACACGTATACCATATAATAACGTTTTTGGAAAATTGGATTATTGATTTTTAAGTTTTCTCTATGACCAATTCAAGGGTAGTAGTGTATTTTAGTATAGTATAGTAACCATGTACTTCGTAGGACAAACTATAAAAAACTAATTTGTGTTTAGAAATAGCTTTACAATTCTAAACGCTAAAATATACAATTATTTGTGCAGGGAATTCCAGTGCGATCGATCACATTTTAGATTTGATTTTTTCTCGATTTCTTACGTAAGTATGGTTAGTACTCCATATTTAATTGGTGATGAAATCTTACAATTGTTTACAGAGTATTTAGTCTTAACAATAGGAAACTGTGGCGTTCATTAAGTTACATCAAGTCTCGGTCCGCCTGAAAAGATGGATATGATCTTTTCGATCAAGGAATGGCACAATGACGTCATCATCACATTGAAACCGGCCTAGCGAAACTGAAATTCAAATAACAATCATTAAAACTTCACGCTTTATATTGGTGATCGCTACGGCCCTGTTTAGAGCGCTTACTCATCAATACCTTTTGACACAACCTCTCAATTTTCATACTACCTCTCCTGTCTAACCTAACACGACAAAAATAACTTCTCACAATGAAATTGTCTGCCTTCTCTCAATGTGCTGGTTCGTTGACTCTCTTATCAAGACCAAGGTATATTCCAAGAAGTTCGTATCATGTTGCATCAAAGCCAAACCACTAAAGTAGGCAAATGCCTACGACAAAATACAGTATTTAGTCAGCTTCGTCTCTTACCGCGCAACAAGCCCAATCGGGTACCCCAATATAATTACAGCATATACATACACATAATTATGATAAAACACACGTGAAATTCATTTCGGGGAACTAATGTGGCATTCAGTAAGTACCAAAAAATAATTAGTGATTGGACAAAAATACGTGGGCTGTCGCTAAAGTTTTAATCAAAAATTTTTTATTGAAAATTGCCTTATTGCTTTTCAAAATGGTCTTTAAAATTATTCTATGCACTTTTGCATACACTCACACCATTGAAACACTCATCGAAACACTTTTTCCAGTTCGAATATCATAGCTCAAAACAGTCACAGTAGCCACATGACTGCGGCATTTGCTTCCCAACTTTCCAAGCCTGCACAACTTTTGTTGGTTTTTCTTTTAATTTAAAGACCCAAACATATAACGCCCGTTTCTTTTCAGCTCATACGCACATATTCATGACATGTCATCTGTCAGGATCTTGTATGCGTTTTAAAAATTGAATTTTTGGACCTCAAACGAATTTTTCTAGCATTTTTGCGGCACCAATAGACACGAATGTTTCTTTGTGCGTCTGTCAACAAATGTGGAATCCAATGTGTCCATGGCTTCCGCACCTTATTTCTTCATGTAAGATATTATATGTACACTGATGTTGTGATGCTTAGACATCCCATCAGTTTCTCACAATCTCACATCGTTTTTTTGACGACCTTCACGAGGCTTGTCTTGAAGTTAACGTCGTTCGCGTTTTAAACAAATTATAAAGAATAGCTAAAGATGGATAATAGTCGCCAAAGATCGAGTGAAGTGATTCGAAATATGTATTATGTTACTGAGCACTGTCCCCTTTCAAAAATCATAATCATCATACGAAACTTTCATAATCATAATCATCATACGAAACTCCCATAAAGCATTTGATAGGCTCAAAGGTGCCTAATGTTTTGTTATAGACCTTTTTTTTTTTTTTTTTTTACGGTTTTTACAGGCCCGTACCGTGTCAACAATCTGACTCCATCGGTTTCGATCACGAGACAACTCTTCAAACCGTTGTAGGCAGTTTGAAGATGCCAGATCGCTCTCTACGCCGTGGAGCCATCGTCGCCGACAGCGACCTCTTCGCCTACCGAAAGGCGGTTCTCCCTTAAAGGTTCGCTGTATCATTCGGTTCGGATCAGCACGCAGAACGTGTCCGAGCCAGCGTACTCGCTGTCCTTTAATTTCATGCACGATATCAGGAATTTGCATTAAATTCCTGATCTCGTGATTGAAAAGAACTCGGTAAGTGCCATCGACGTCGCGTTTTGGACCATATATGACACACATGATTCTTCTCTCGAATGTTAGAAGCCATCTTTCATACTCGTCCGTCAAGGTCCAACTCTCACATCCATACATGACAACGGGTCTGATCAACACTCTGTACAGTTTCAGCTTATCCGTATTTGCAAGATATTTTGATTTCAGCAGTGGACGTAGAGGATACAAAGCCCGATTGCCAGCGGCAAGGCGGACCTTGATATCCTCGCCCACACTATTATCGTGAATGATGAGAGATCCAAGATACTTGAATCTCATCACTCCTTCAAACGTGTGGTTACCACTACTGAAATCAATTGCGTCTTGCTCTCTAAAACCCGAGATTAGATATTTGGTTTTTGACTCGTTGATTTTGAGACCAACGGAAGCTGAACACTGTTCCAGTGGATCAAGTATCTCTTTCACTCCGTTGCCATTTAATCCAATCACACAGATACCATCTGCATAAGCAAGAAGTTGATTGGATTGTCGGTATAAGATGTTGTCCTGAGGTGTTTCACTTTTACGAAGGATGTATTCCAACATGAGATTAAAAAGTATCGGGACAGCGCATCTCCTTGTCGAACACCAGTAGTGATTGCAAAAATTCTCGATAGCCTGTTCTCAACTTTTACACAGCATTGTGACTGCGTTACTGTCATTTTACAGAGATGTACATATTTGTTATAGACCATACTGATATGTTAATTCCAGATCAATTTTTGATCTAGGATAAGTCATAGATGGTTTACTTGTTTGAACGATTGGACCGGTGTGTCATTCAAGATGGATGTCATAAAGCAGCAGCTTTGTCATTCTAGTGAATTTTGGGTTAATCTATGAATAAATTTCATACTGTTGCTCAATATTTATTTTATTGAGACCATTAGTTCTGCTAAATAGTACAATGTCGTTGTACGTATACTTCGTTGATTCAAACTTTTAACATTATCAATCAAATAGACATATATATATATATATGCATGCTCTCAAACCACATGACGGGATACCAACCTACAAACATAATTATGCGATATATAAAAATTAATTTCGACACAAGTCACTTTAGTGACTATCCATTGTCATGCAATACAAATTGTAATGGGTTTTTCGTTATGTTCATCGAGGGAAATGTTTACATATAAACAACAACAATGTAAATCTTTTTAGATAATCCTGCAGTACAAATATACGTATATATATAAAATACATACACGTATAATCGCCAAACCTATAATCGTAATTAAAATTAAATTCCAGTATACCGTCACATCAAATACAAATTAGTAAATCATATTATATTTTGGTGCGGCCAAACTTTGTCTTTTGAATTATAATTATGTATTGCGGACAATATAAGAATTTATACACTTTAGATATAGAATTGCATCAGGGTGATTATATAATGGCATAACGCGTATAAAATTAATAAGATGTGCTGTTTTGACTTGTTGAGCTAAGGAGCTTATTAAAAATTGCGACTGACATCATCGACCAAAAATGATGCCATCTAAGTATATACTTTCTAAATTTCAAGTAGTTTTGAATAAATTATTAGTCGGTGTCTTTTGTCGCAAATCTGTTGTTTATAATCTCAAGATTATCTTGGAATCTTTCGTATTTCGACAAGTATCGCTGTCTGTATACGTTATAAAGGGTGTATAATAGAATTTCATTGACTATATGAAATGTCAAATATGTCTGAAAAGGTTGCTTATTTTCGTCAGAATTCTCTTGACGTCTTTGTATTCCTCGGTCTGGTGTTTATTTTTTAGGTCTTGTAAAATTTGTCGCTATATTTCTGTCCATTCAAACAACTGATAATTTTTTCCACCGGCTAGTACTTGGGAGTTTGTCACCATTTCTGAGCTCATAGTGTAGCTGCTACTCATTATACTCCCTCTGACGTATTAGTTGGCTCAATTAACATCGATCAAGGAATGCTGTGATTATGATCTTTTCGCTGATATGATGACTGTTATTCTTGCATAATTTTGATTTCTGTTTGTGATTTGTGAGTCTCGAGATCAAAGCAAAACTGGTTCTGTTTCATAAAAAGCGAGTATACACTCGTTTTCCATGTGCGCTATCACGAACTGATGTTTGAAGTTGTTTCATCTGTCGCTGTTTAAACTGTAAATCGCTTCGGTTTATCAATATTCTACGTTGCAATCAACCACGACCCTGTGTCAAATGTAATTCTACACGTTCTTCGTTCGATTGTCCTATTTATAATCCTATGGTCTCGTCATAACTGGGACACAAAAATCAACTTTGTATAGTTTTGTGGTTGAGCCAGCTTTCACCCTTTAAAATTGGCCTGAGTTAGTTTTTCGTTCATGTCACGCAATTGATCTTCTGCAATCTTAGGTCTTAATTCTGACGTGTACTGCTTGGCTGCTTCTTATTTCCTCATGTGGTCTAACTGAAATGCTTTCTTTTTAGCATCTATTTGCAGAATCAAAACTAACAGTTCCGCAGGCTGTTTGTTTCCGCATAGTTAACACTGGTTTGTCATTGGTATGTCGTGAATAGCAATAATGATGAATCTGTCCATTGTATTCTGCACCCTTTACTGCACTTTGTTTTGAACTTTAGGCGATGGACTGTATGTAATTATCGCTGAACCTTAGTTTAAAGGCTTATATTATTTATAGAAACTCCATGTGGCCGTTGAGAGTCTGCAAGATTTTGAATGAATTGGCCTCGCAGTTCCAATATCAACGCATTCGTTCTTGTTAAATTCTATAGTTTTTGAACCTGAAGTGCTATACTATAGATACTCTGGGGTCGAATGCCTCTCCAAGCCCATCTTGTTGCTTCTGTTGTTCTTGTTGTTGCAATCTCCGTTGCTCTTTCTAAAGTATCAGTAAACTGTTATTGTTGATCTATTGCAACTGATACGTTGGAGGTGTTGGTGTGACCGATCTGCTACGATTCGTAATAGACTTTCGCAATTGTAGCACCAATCCTAGCACAAAGGCAATGTAGTGGTGTCTTAATTGATTGTGCTCGTAATAGTACGAGGGTTGCCTTTTATATTTCGGGATTTGGCAACCCTGGTGTTGCAATCTGTCAATTGACAGCTCTATCGTAAAGTTAGAAGTTTTTGAGGTTATATACTCAGAACGTTTTGACATACGAGCGCTATTTGTGTTGTTTTCGAGCATTTCTTTTGACTAATCGACACGAGCCTTTTTTTGAGCGATTGACAAATCCTTGTGTGGGATCCAACGCGAACAAATTTTTTTTACAGTTAAATGTTCATGCAATATTGAGTGTATGCTGGTACCACTAATGCCTAAGGTTGTCTCTATCTCACGATAGGTCACATGACGATCTTGCAATATCAGTTCGCGTACAGCATCAATTTTTTTTCGGAACAACAACTGATTTTGGACGACCTTCACGAAATTCGTCTTGGAGTGAACTCCAACCACGATTCAATTCACCATACCATCAATAAACACTGGTGCTTGATGGAGCTTCATCGCCAAAAGTTGAATTAAGTTCATTCATGCACTGCTGCTGAGTTAATCCGTTATGAGTATATAACCTCAAAAACTTCTAAATTTACGATAGAGCTGTCAGTTGACAGATTGCAACAGCAGGGTTGCCAAATCCCGAAATATAAAAGGCAACCTATGTACACACGACGTCTGTTGGTTAAACTACATGTTTTGATCAGAGCACCAAAGTAAAATATTTTTTAGTGTGAATTTGGCTTCTAATAAGTCCAGCGTGATGCGATATCATTTACATACTCTCAGTATAGGGTTGTGTTGGATTTTCCCGATAAAAAACTCTTTTGCTTTGCTATAGCACATATGCACACGTTCGTCAAAATTGTCCATGAGATTTTAGCACAATGGTTAGCATAAGCTTTAGGCAAAGCAGACCAATTCTGATCACCAAAACAGAAAATTATGCGACCAGGGAATGATTTATTCATATGGCATATGACACCGAACTACAGATGATCTGACATTCTTAGCTTGTCAGTGCAATTTACTGTGTTTTCCTATATTCAGCCGATGAGCCCAAAAGTGCACCAAACGTAATGGATGAATTCTTAGCAGCACTTTATTGCACAAATGGCCCAACAAAAAAATTTTTGGGGAATCAAATTTTGAAACACCCTTCAGTATATATAATCACTTCCAACCTTTTACATTACATCATAAAATTGTATTATTCGTGTACTCGTACATGTAAATTTTAATCTCATTGAAAAGTGAAAGTGTGTGTATGTTTGGAACTAATTGTTTTGGTATTTTAATTGGCATTTCATATCGTGTATTATAGTGTTAGAATCGACATTGCTGGTATATAAAGACAAACGACTGAAAAGGGTTAAATAACAAAGCAAAACAAATTTATATTTGTTTTCCTAAAATTCATCCCACTTGAATGAACAAAGTTCTCGAGACGATAATTTTGTCTGCACGTACCGCGTATAGATTTAGCTCTTGTTAAAACAATTCAATATGCAATTATACTGAGTCTATTACTCGACATTAAGACGGCAAATAACAAAAACAAAAATGTTTATTATACATAATTTATTTTTGAATGGTTGAATGGTGTAACCAAGTGACAGGTGGTCGATTCGCATTAATCTATTTGTTTTGAATTGTTTGATGCTGCGTGTACACATTAATGAAACGATTAGCTCGTGATTAAAGTAAAATAGTTTGTTGTCTTATGTGCGGAATTTTCGCGGTTAATTGTGTGAGAAAATATACATTTGACATAGATCATAATATTGAAACGTTTAAATAATTTTTATTATTTTTTTTGTCTTATTTCAGGTAAGCATTGCAAAAGTCAACTATATACTTTATTGGTAAGATTTGTGAAAGAATTGCAAAATGGTGTATTGAGCTGTTATGTACATTCAATATATAGAACCAATTCAAGGATTTTGTATATGAATGCAAATAATTAGCACAATGAAATCCAATTTTAATTAAATTAATTCGATTAAAATATATTTCGAAAACCTATATATGGCGGGGTCTTGGTAGTCGAGTATCACAATTTAATCCTCGAATTTAGTAAATCTGCCATCGATACCGAGGTATTACAAACTGACTAACGAAATCTGAATGCAAACACCACAGTTTTATTTTATTGGATTTAGGATTAAAATAGTTCATTTTGTTATGCTATTTTATAATCCAATCAGTTCATTTAAGTTTTTTTTTTGTTATTAAATAGTGTCAGCATATATTCGTTCACCTGTTGTGCACGAGGAACAAGAAGAAAACTATTTTTATAAATTTGATATATTTTAGTAACATTTTAATTCAATTATAATTGAAATGGAAAACGTAACGTGTATATTGGTATAATACGTCAGGTTTTCCATCTATTATATTATTGGTCTACTGGGGGATGATGACATTTCATTTTTTGAGTAGCTATTATCGATATGTAGAGGAAATTTCAAAAGAAAACTTTGTGTTGTTTAAAACTCTATTGTATATAGGTTATAGATATAATGATATAAGAGAACAGATGGGGAATTGTAGAACAACCCTATATATGTATTTAGCTGGGTTGATGGTTGTCGCTTTTAAACCCAATCACTTGTTGATCTTCATTGCATCGATCTCAAAAATAGTCCAGAAACAAGAAGCTTTCTAGACTAACCTTAATATATATATATATATATATATATATATATATATATATATATATATATATATATATATATATATATATATATAAAATTCTGTTATAAGTCAGGACTTACAGCACAAAACAATCCAGTATAATGTAAAAGTCCTAATCCTCCCTATCATGAAAAAAATAGCCAGAGCTTTTAATGAAGTGTAGACTATTTCTTACTATATAATGTTTTCAAGATCCGATATGTAGTCGATCGTATAACTAGATGCCAGTGGCTATTCCTTTTGTTTGATAGTGTCGATCATGAGCTGAACAAAAAAATTATAGTGCCTTCGTTCGCCTGCCGCGTCCTGAAAGCTTTTGTTAAAGATTTCTGACCAAATTTACCACTTTGTCCCAACACCGCAGAATAGGCCTATTTAGAGCTAAATAGCAGCATAACCCCACGTTTGATATATATTAAGGCAGATTTTAACGGTTTGGTATCCTCCCACATAAATAGCAATTCTTACAGAATATAGCACTTTCTATGGTTTGAACCAAAAGCTCATCAACCACATGAGTAGTCAGACAAACAACTAAGATATTCACGTTAAGTGCACCATAGAATATTCTGCAGTAGCTTTTTTAAATCGAAAAGTCTTGGTTTCCGCTCGTCTAGAATTGAAAAGTGAATATGGATTTCGAGGAAAGCTCTGACTTGTGATCTATCATATGAAAAGCTGGTTTTTTCGAGAGTCTCGGAGGAGAGCTTTTCTTGCAGGAATCTCTGCTTTTTGGTTCAACTTTAAAAAAATTTAGATGAAGCACGTCATTTGCTTGATTGGGCATACGGTGAAAATGCAATATCGAAAAACAAAATGTGAATCCTATTTTTAAGGATTTAATGAACCAATAATCAATTCGGACTGAATGTTTTGTCTCCATTCACTCGCTGACAAGCTATGCATGACATGATATGTTTGGCAGATTCAACTTTCGAATCGCTAAAACGACAGTCATTATGATAAAAGTGGTTTGATTGTAGAAACTTCTTGGTTCAATTGACCAAGAAAGACAGATATTTTTTAAATGTTATGGACGTAGAATATTACGCCTGTATATGGTCAATTTTGGCAACCCAGTGCTATGCTACCGCTCTGCGATGTACTCTTGTGAACCGGTAGAAAGTTCACGGTTGCTAGTTGCTTCATCGAGCTCGTACAGTTCCAAACCATCCTGAACTACAGTTGTTTGTCATGAGCGGCTTTTAAGCCACCTGCTGTCCGATAGAATCTGTGGCGTTCAGAGCAGCTCAAACAAATCTCAGTTAGATTTGAAGCTACACGCTTCAAATCTAACTGTCTCTCCTTTGAAAAGTGAATGAGTTTCGAGGAAAGTTCTGAGTCGTAATCTCTCTTAAGAACTTTCTGAGAGGTTTTCTTAATTTTTTATTGTAAATTGTTCAGGCTCTCTTTGTAAAAGTTGAAGTAGTATGTTAGTATGTACCTCGTTAGTGTATTAAGTAATATTAAAGCTCTTGTACACACATTCTGATAATTTTGTTTTCAGCTATACTGTCGAACAATTCTCTTGTGTGGAACACAAGTCGGCACTGGTTGAGATGTCCAATTTTTTCAACACACTCTTATATCTATCTTAGTAAGTCGTGCTAATGTTTCAGTAAGTTCGGATTGCCAGGGGATTACCTTCCAAAAAGGGTATTATTCGCTTCAAATAAGTATTGTACCGATTTTCCACTTACCAGCTATTACTATCTAGCACCTTTCTAGCAGTTTATTCCGTGGAACCTTCTTATCGTCCATGATGATCTATGAATGTTGACACCATCCGGATCTAGCTGTTACTAATATCCAGGCAGGTTATGCCACTATCATTATATTTTGAGAGAACCATAATAATCACCATTAGACAAGATCTTTGCACTCAAAATTTCTGATAAGTGATGAATTGTATACTATTTCATTCAGACTACAAAATTTTGTTCCTGTTTACTAAAGATACAGTCGGAAATTGTCATGCTACTTTTCTTCATGTTCAACAGATTCTATGTATCTTCCATCTGGGTTTTGCTTTATCGAGTCATAATTAATCATTTAAAATAGTTTTGAATCATAAACGCAAATCTAAGGTTGAGAATCACTGCATCAAATAATAACAAAAGCATAACGCATGCTATTAATCTTTGATATATTGTTGACATTTTTTGATTGGGCAATTTATCTACCTAAAATTACCCAATAAATCTTTTAACACATTATACGAGAGGGAGAGAGAACCAATTTCAAAATTCCAAGTAAATTAAAAATGAAAATTCCGAAATTTATAGCCAAAAATGCAATGATACCGTGCTCTTGTTTATTTATATCGCGCGCGCACGAATTAATTTTTAACACCTTTGCTGCCTCCACGATTGACGTCATTTCGGTATCGTACACACATATATAAATCGATAGTTCGATTGTATTTTGTTTATTAATTTGCGATGCTAATAACCTCGTATCAACAACAAGAAGTAGAACAAATCGAGAAGCGGTCGGTATGCGTTTAATTTATGATCTCGCTGAAAAAATTGTACTCACATTTTATGGCAAACATTAGTGTGGTATGCAGAGATTTTTCTTAAATGCACTTTCGAAATAAATTCAATCTGATAATTTTTATTGTACACTCGCAGACCACCCAAACTCGATCTAATTGAATGCATCAAACACTTTATAAATAGAGACGAGTCGTACCTCTTTCATATATAGACACGCTGTGTATCTATTTTTGGCTGCCGATTTGTGATTTAAAACAGAAGCCAATTCTGTAATGAAATTAAATGTTGATCATAACAATGCTAAGATACACTTTCAAATCATATTTCAAAAGCTATTGTCAATTTAATAAGATGACATACATTATTACAAAAAAAAACGACCAAAACTATTAAAGTTTGTTTGTTTACAATATACAATGAAAATGGCTGTTTGAACTTTTCTTTGTTTAGTTTTGAAAATGTAAACGTAATTATCCATATACAGTGAATTATTGGTTTGAACTTCATTGACCGGAACTAGTGTTCGACGACTGATTTAATGATTGGGTAAGGAGGTAAAATAATGAGCCATCATTTTTAGGTTAATTGTTCTCTGTTACATTGAACATTGGTGTGGGATCGATGTTTCGGTCAGAGATTTTACACTATATCAGGAATCGTGGAAGGATTCTCTTTTCTAGAGTATAACTACAGTGTTAGTTGTTTTAAGTAAAGCGCTATTTTAACTGTAACCGAATGAGCCAGAAATATGAAGCTTTGATAACGATCTGAAACCAGCTATCACTGTATGCAAATATATGCACGCACATATGATCCTCAAATACGAATTATGATTTAAACTAGTGCATTCTATGGGGACCTCCTGCAATCGGCCACATACAATTATCTGTATAAATAATTTTCTATGTCAAATCGAATAAGTTGAATGTTAAGAGCATAGTTCTTCCGGCCATTTGTCTTTTTTGTTAAACAAATCCGCTTCTGTCCTTCTATGGTGATTATAAGTTGGCTTGGTTTGTTAGAATGGCCTATTTCTGAGTACTTAAATTCATCGTCACAGTTTTCTATGGTCTCTCCTAGGCATTGCCGTTGACATCCTCATCCAATTCAGATATTATAACCATGTTGTCACGAGGGAAATTATGTGTAATACTAAAAGATCTTCATGGTACAATATCGGCACCTATTGGTGAAGATCTCGATTTAATAAAAACGGATAGAGTTAACGCCATTTTGCAAATTTACACTTCCAGTTCAATCATAAATAAATCTCGCAAATAAGATCGTTGGGGACGTTTCACACCCTATTGAACTCATAAACCGGGCGTTCACACAGATTTATAACAGATAGTTTATCGAACGCGGTCTTCTAATGGTTTTTTCATGTAAAGTCCGAGTTCGATCACAAAAAAATCTTTCACAAATAATATCGTTGGGGACGTCTCACACCTTGTTGAAATATCAAAAACCGGGCATTTAGTCAGTAACAGATAATTTACCATACGCGATCTTCTAATGGTTAGTGTGTTAACAAGAAAAGTAAATTAAATTAATAAACATTCAATTGCTTTTTGTTAATTATTTATCTTGTTCAATCATGAATGAATCTTTTGCAAATAAAATCGTTGGAGACGGTTCACTCCTTGTTGTAGTCTCATAAATCGAGCATTCACGCAGAATTGTAACAGATAATTTATCGTAAGCGATGCTCTCATAGTTTGTTGGTGTATATAGTCGGATTTCAATCATAAATAATTGTTGGGGACATTTCACACCCCATTGAAGTCTCATAAACCGGGCATTCTATAATAGCTAGTTTATCATACACGATCTTCTAATGGTGTTTTGGTGTATAGTCCGAGTTCAATCAATCAATCAATTCCACAAATAAGATCGTTGGAGATGTTGGACGTCGTGTTGAAGTCTCACATACAAGGTATTCACACAGATAGTTTATCGTACACGATCTTGTATTCCCAAATTAAATTTCTGTTGGATTGTCAGTGTATAGTCAGGGTTCAATCATAAATGCATCTTCAGTTGTTCTAAATTAAATTATAAAAGTGGTACAGATCTTTTTTACGACATGTTATATAAAATTAGCTTCGGTGCATTTTCCAAGAAAAACTACTGGTTTGTATTTTAAAAAAACATAACAATAATCCGAATAATAATGATGTAGTAATAATGATGATCATTTTTTTGATCATATATGTGTGCGTGTTGTACAAAAAAAATCAGTCTAAAATTCTAATTCTATTCTTGGAATATTTTCTTCTTCATATAAATATTATGTCTTTATGATGGTGAAGATGAAATAAAATACAAAAAACTGAACATAGATTATAAGAAGAAAATGTGGTGCGAAGAAGATTTGTATATACATACGAAGTGTAAATAAGCGTTTATGTATATGAGGAAAATTCGTTTTTCTCGTATGTGTACACAGCATTTTCCCGTTCATTTAATGCATATAATATAATTAACAAGTGTAAGACGGATTTTTTATAATACTATGCGGTGTCGGATCTATATACAATCGTAATTTTGAAGCTGACGCGCGCACCAAGTGCATTTTGGTTTTGTTCGTAGGTTTTTATCACATATCAATCAATCAGGTCTAATATGTTGTCGATGAATAAACAGATTTCAACATGCAGGAGCCATGCACATCACTTTTCCGGTTTGTTAATGTTTTGTGCACTATATACGGGTGAGTTTAAAGTGAAACATGGTGAAAGATTTGATCGTTTTGGAATGCGTAAATTTTTCTAATTCGGGAAAACATTGACTTCTAAATATTGGACGTGATACACTTGAAATCGTTTACAAATTATAGGTCAACGTATATTGTTATTGGGAACTGATGCAAATTAAATTCACATCGATTCACATTCAACAATTTCTATTTTATGGAATTTCGGGTATGTCTGAAACCGAAATTTATGTTGACCATTGAAAGAGAGACGTCCAAGTGTGGCAATTGTTTTTATTAGGATAAGAGGTAAGTGTTCTTTCTAAATATACAACCCAAAAGTATTTTGAGTGGAACGTCCATTGATAACACGTATTGTTTTCCTTTAATACACTGTCAATCCAACACAATCATATGTCCATCTACTTCAAAGCTTTTTAAAACTTCTATTCATGTCCTTCACATTAATCTCTTCTCACTGATTAATTCGTCTTTACTTCTACTTACTTACTCTTATATATTAGATTATACTTAGAAGGTGTTCTGAGTTTTAAGTACTACCTCATTGTAATCATTTCGAGCTTCTAACAAATATATCTGGTTCCTAAAACAATTCGGTCTGTTTTGAGTCAAATCTAGACTGATGCCTAGTAAATACAATGAATACGTTTCAATCAAATGAGGTACAATTTGGCCATAACTATGTTTCTTTGTTAATGCTGTTTTTTGATAGTGACCATCACTCTGTTTTTGGCATCTTATAAGATTCAATAAACTCATTTGTTTGTTACTGTGTCTATTATCTCTTTTTAGGCGAAGCATTTCCAACTCTTTGGCAGTTGTCCTTTTACGCCCTACCTTACGTTGAAGCCAATTTGAGGCCCGAAATGCGTAGATTATCTGAACATTAAATTGCTTTATGATTGCTTATACTACTAACATGGAATACATATATTCCATACATATTTTTACATTAGCCTATGAGTTCTTCACTTCAACAGGGAGTCATAATCGTATACATCTATATCACCGATTGTAGCATTTGGCCGATAATTAGTTCAACTGAAATCATTGTACACTTTCATCTTGTATGGTTATAGTAACCACATATACTATAGATATATAATTCTTAGCTGCAGAAAGTGGAAAAACGATGTAAGATAATCGATTTCATTACGTACAAAAAGATCCGGATTACGTATATAAATTTTTGTATGGTCAAAATGTGATGAATGACAACAGCTGTCGATCATATACGAATATTATAACAATAATGTGATTTTATTCCGCGATCGTGAGATTTATGACAGAGACAAATTGTTCAGTTTTGCATATTCACAACATACGGAATGCTTTCACTGTACACATCGAGTCGAAGTATTGATTATTATTTAAATATATGGTTTGTCTATTTCACAACATAACCGCCAATTAAATGTATCTATCGTATATGTGTGGTTGAGTGAAATATAGAGCAATAAATACTTTTAATTGGTTTAAAATTGACGCGCGGAATTGAAAGCGCGGCTAATTATTGTAATGATTGATCGTTCGGTTTTATTACGATATATACGCATAATCTAGGGTGAGCTGTACAGATATATATATATATATATATATATATATATATATATATATATATATATATATATATATATATATATATACATATATATATATATATATATATATATATATATATATATATATATATATATATATATATTTATATATATATTTATGTATATATATATATATATATATATATATATATATATATATATATATATATATATATATATATTAAATCTGGAGCTTAAAAATCGTAAACGGCCGAAACTTCGTCTCAACCTTTCAAACCATTTGATATGTATTGGTGCAAATTGTAAGTGGTCAGCCCAGAGAATGCTTTTTACACACAATCGATTTTTAGGTCATCTGGAGCATGTTATTTATGGTCAACGTCGAGAATTGGTCCCAAATCCGCGGTGTGATGAGAGACTCTTAACCATTAAGCTACAACCGGTGAAATGTATATATACACACATATATATATATATATATATATATATATATATATATATATATATATATATATATATATATATATATATATATATATATATACATATATATATATATATATATATATATATATATATATATATATATATATATATATATATATAAATATAAATATACTTATATAATACTATATAAATAATACTATATAAATATATATAATACTATATAAATATAAATAAGTTCAATTATTGATTTCCAACACATCCATGATTGGATTGCACAAGCCAATGTATGTTCAACCTAATTTCGTCGAAGGTCTTTCTAAGATACCCTTTTGTATAATAGAATTTCATTTTAATTGTACATATAAGAGCATAAGCCACATAATTATGTTTTATATCAATTCAATTCAATTGCACCTCTCCATTGAACTCTCAATCATATTATGAACATATACGTGTGTGTCGATATATACAGACACAACGTACATCGGAAGATATTGTTTGTTTTTCGTTTAATATAGGAAAACATTAAGAAAGAACCAAAGAAAATATGTTTAATGTTGTTATGTAAACATAAAAGATAAGAAGATATACAATTTATGAATGCAGATGCAATATGTTAATTTTATAAATCATAAAAAAAAATTAAAATTAATTATTAAATAAGAAATATATATAATTGCATCGGTTGAGGCGAGGAAGTGAGGCGTCCGGAGAAATTTCTATAAACAAGTGAACATTTTTGACCATCTGAGATTGAATTATGTATACAAGATATAATTTTTTAAGATGTTAATGACCGTTTTGTTTTGAAACACAATCCCCAAGAAAGCAAAAAAAAATGTTTGTTATGTTCGGAAGTAAAGCTATATAATAACAGAGCTTATACATACTCTTATGTATACAGTTTTATGTTCGTACATGAAAAATGAAAATGAAAGTAAACGAATTACCAAAAAATTGTTTGAAAATTAATGTGCGCGGCTGTATTTGTATTTATACTTACATGTTCGATGTCGTAAAGGAAGTGTTAAGTGTTTCGATTAATCATGAAGTGAGAATAATTTTTGGGGAATTTTCAATTGTTAATTATGTGTATGTACATATGATATAAACACTTTCTATAGATAGATTTCAGTATTTGAGGTCGAGGCATACGTCAAGGGTATGATCGGATTTAAAATAGCTCCTGAGCATAATTATATCAAGGTATCGCTACCTCAGAGAATTGGAACATCAAAACTGTAACGGAAATTTCAACCCTTATCACAAGCAGGCTTCAGTGAAGTCAGATAGAAGAACAGCGACGGCAAAAATACAAGTGATGGAAATTATGTATATGATATTCTTTGGTAGAGACGACACGCTTGAACGGCGTGGGCAGAATAATAACAAATAAAGCGAAGCAAGTATTGATAGTGACAAGATCCCATTCAAAAATAAGAATCATAGCTATCGTTCAATGCTATGACCCAATCGAAGATGCAGATGAAACAATAAAATTAAATTCTACGAACAATTTACAAGCCACAGTTGCAGGAACGTACATATGATGTCAAAATCGAACAAGTAGTTTGTCAGGGGATCTGTCAACTAACATGGGCAAAAATGCGTTGGATTCTGTGCAAAACCACAATGGAAATAGACTAATCATTCATAGGCGGCAGTAGGTTCCCAATTATCGACATCACTCGTGGCAGAATTAAGAATCAAATAACCACGTAATGGCCAACAAGAAATACCTCACATCACTACAAGATGTCAGAGCAATAAAAGGAGCAGACGTACATAGCTAGCACCTCGTAATAGCAAAATTTCAAATTAAGACAGCAACTGTTAAACACTCAGAGCTACAACTAGGAAATCGACAGATACGGAAAGAACAGACACCTTCAATAAAATGCTCCAACTAAATCTTCATAAAACAGCACGTCAAGGTGGAAATGATAGAAGAAAATATGCAGCATACAAGGAAATATAAGCATTGCCAAGGCTACTGAAGCGGTCGCGGCAATCTAACATATGCTAGCACTACATCAATGCGTAAGGAAAGTCATCGGCAAACTTATAAATATACCACCTATATCGTTATTTATTTAAAAGAACCAGCTCAGTTTTCCTAAGTTGATATAAGTTACGACACCCTGTTGCACTTTTAAAGTGTTACAACCAAGCTATGTCTTCTGATATGATGAGTTGATGCGTGCTTTGAGTATGTGTTATAATACTCTGACTTCCAGTACGTCGGTTACGATTAATAACAATATGTATATATCGTTCTTCATATAGATTAGAAATCTAGACTGTGTCTTTACAAACCAAATGTACTCGCACCAATATATAGGGATGGATTAGGACCGTAAGGACTTCTCATAAAAATTTGTCTAGTACCTGAAACACATGTCAAAAAACTAGAGTTCGAGTGATGTCTGTGGTAAGAATTCTGAATGGACAGTAAACGTGTAACTCAAAGATTAGTTTTTTCTCGAACAAGCTAGCTTGATCGATTGTTATGTCAAGCATTGTTCCAAATCTTAAGACGTGTTCTTTGCAATTTTTTTACTGGTATAGTTGTTTAGCTGGTCCAAATACAACATAGCCTGGGTCAATTTGCACTTTGCAGGTTATTCACCGAATAGAACACGATATACTTTTTCGGTTTTGTTGGCAGAAAAATACACGAGGTTTAGTTTCAGTGATAATCTTTCTAAACCACCCATTTTGGTCCCAACTCTTCTTAAAGGAAATGGGATCATTTTGCGTGTAGTTAATGTTTTAAAATAAATTGACTGCTGAAAAATATACTGTCAGCTGCATTCATGATTTTAATATTTACAAAAACCTCGCCTATCGAATTCGGAACTTTCTATCGTTACTATGTTCTTTGTTCTCTATTTATATAACTCCGAATGTAAGTCGTACCAGTAAGTCTTTGATAGTTCGAAGGTATTCATTTAATTTTTAGAACATCGTGTTTGCCACAACCATCAATATTGTTCAACCATCAATATTGTTGATGTCTTCAGATATTTTAGCTCATTTTTTAGAATAGGCTTTTGGCACCTTCTATAACGTCATAAGCTTTATGTTTATCTGCAACTGCTGTTAACCGAACCGAGGTAGAATATCTGTTAGGCGGTAAGTACATATAAGAACCATCAATTAAGCAGAACAATTACGGACCACACATTTTCTGAGGTAAACAAACTGGAACAATTTATCTTATAGTTGCTCATTAGCTATGAGTAACTTGTTCAGGATCCAATGTTTCGAAAAATGTCTAATGTAAGTTTTATTCCAAAATAAAATAAAAACGTGGTGCTATATTTTCAACTTTGCCCAACGATTAAATTCTGAGTCCAATAAAAGTAGACGTATGTACAAGTGGATTGTGTTCAATCTGGTATGAATTTATGCATGAGCAAAATGGGGACAATCTCGCTCGGAGAGATACGTTTCTTGCTAAGACTTAAGTACACATATAACACCACATTCAATATTAGTAATTACAGTTAAATATAATTCCACCTGTCATTTAGGTTGTTAAACAAATACTAAAATGTAATGGAAATTTTGTGAAAAATTATGCACAATACGCGACTTCAATCAAACCGTAACCGAACTAAAAATAAAAATTTGTAAAACTGCTTTCAGTTTCGTCACTTCATCATAATTGTATAGGACAATTGAAGCATAACACTTATAGTACATTCACCGAATTTATTTTCAAGAGTCGAAGGTATATGATGAGTCAAAATGTTTATTGTTTAGCTCATCCGATATATAGACAAGTATGTGATGATTTAAGACATTCGAAAGATGATATCATGAGTATACGTTGGAGTGAACGCATAAACGTTATATACACCTCAATATTTCCTAGAAGCAAAACAATAACTTTATACTACGAGTATATATAACAGTTGTTATACTATTTTTTGAGTTAATATGACATATAGCTAGCTATATAGGACACGCTTCGTCGATTATTTTACCTTAGCCATTGCCGTTCCGAAATGAAATTGAAAGTTTTGTTTGTTATGATTAAGTGTGATTATGTATATACGTTGGATGCTGTTTGCATATCGATGCAATAAATTTAAACAGATACCCTCATTAACCATGCACACCCGAAATTTCAAAATTGTTTGCTACACTTACGATTTACAAAAACTTTCCAACATTATCGTATCTGGATCAAAACTATAACAAATAGTGTTTGGTAACTATACACATACATATATACACTCTCGTTAAGATTAAACTAAATGTTGTTTAAACAAACATCTTACATATAATTGATTTCATAAGCAGCAAACGATACCGCAGATATTAAATCGGTTTTTACTTATGTTGGTTAAGACAATGCACGAAGCTTAAGAAATCTCTTATAAATGCATATTACAAATTCATATCAGCAACTGTATAATATATCACCTTGTGACTATAAGAAATCGTACAATTGCGCGATTTATGTACATACAAGTCATGCAAATAATTTACATAATTTGGTTCTTCGTACTTATATGTGCTTATACCATAAAGTGATATTATGGTTATCAAATATCTAAATTATCTACAAATTAGTGTAGACGTAAATGGTAGAAGGTTGAAGTATTCAACTCAGGTTTGGAATGCACAACGCTTGCCCACTTCATCAAGGACAGTTCAATTATAATGAGTCACAAACCGACATGTTTGTCTAAACTATCATCCCTACTCAAAGTCACCAATAGCCATACTCAATACTGAGAACAAATCGTCTAGTGATCAAACATGTATTCCGTTTCTGTCTTCCGTTTCCGTGTTCCGTTTTCGTCTTTAGTTTCCGTCTTTCTTACTTATGTGATTAATACAACGAAAACGAAAGAAAAATCTCTAAAAATTTCTATTTGCTCGTTTTTCGAAGCCACCTTACTAGTTCTGTGTTGGTAAGTCATACGACGTTTATCAGCATTATGATGTTTGTTGACCGAGCTGCTGCTTTTTTACATAGTTCTTGATTTTCTCGCTGACGTATTCTTTCTTTAGATCCTTATGAAGAATGACGTTAAGATCCACAAGATAACTTTTGAGTTCACATCGGTGTGGTATTTATCATACGACGTTGTATAAGTTTTACTCTCAGAGCTCATTGGCGTTACTTGTGACTTTGTATATGACTTTTTCATCGTATACGTATTCATCGTATATTTATTGAAGAGACTATTAATATTCATTCCCAATCAAACGATCGGGTAAATAAAAATGAATAGTGGTTAACACACTCATCAATGGATGAACCACCCAAAGACAACTTCAAATTATAGTTTGAGTCACAAACTATACATATGTATACATATGTACCCTTTTTATCGTTTGCAGTTTTACATTATGTCATTGTCAATAAACAAAATTATTTTAACAAACCCTATAAACTTTATCACGTAAACCTCCATTAAATGTGTAGACGACACAGCTTCTTTAGTTTCTAATTACCACACAAACCAACAGTTATCACCAATAATCACACTCAACTTTCCGAGAACATGTTTTCCGTTTTTCGTTTTCGTCTTCTGTGTTACGTTTCCGTCTTCCTAAGGTAATTATTATGACAAAAAACCAAATAAAAATCTTTAAAAAGTTCTAAAGACTCGTCCTTCGCAATCAACTTACTGGTTCTGTGTTGGCCAGTCATACGACGTTTATCAGTATTATGATGCTTGTTAACCGGCTACTGTTTCTTTGCCAGGTTCTTGATTTTCTTTCTGTAGATCCTTATGAAGACTTTTGTTTCTTATATATATCATGGAGCATAAAATAGTTTAAGGCTTAAGGGCCATAAACCATTATAGATGCATATTAGATTGCACATGTAGGTGGCCATAGCTCAATGAACGATTTTATACTACAATCGCTTTGTAAGTCATTCGGAGCATGTTAATTTTCAGTAAACGGTAAGAATCGAATTCGAGATGAGAAACTCTCTTAACTACAAAGCTACAACCTTCCACTGCCATTTATAATTTTGTTTTGAAAAGATTAAATTATTTTATTATTGTTGTTCTTGATACAACTGTACAGTTGTAAAGATATATGTTCAATTAAGTTTCAGTGTCAACCGATAGAGTACCAGTTTATTATGTATCGGCATTTTTGTGTTTTCTTCTAAGATGCCAGCTTATTTTTCTAAATTTATTATTTCTGAATTGGTTGCCTGGTATAGTTAACGCGCCATTTCTTCATTCAGCTACTTATTGGCGGTGTCTTGTATATTAGTAGGCTCTTCTATCCTATCTCCAATTGATAAAACTGCGGTATCGCTTTGTACGTGGCACAACTCTTACTAGTGTCGGTCAGCTTGAATAAACATCTGGTAAAATAACTCTAATCATCGGCAACCATACTTTGTTGAATATATTTTCTTACTTCCCGGGAAACTCTATTTATACTTGGCCTACTATGTGTCTCTATAAAATGAAATTGATGAGGAGGAATGAGTTGTCCTTCTACTACTTCGTAGTTTAGCCTTTCGATCAGTAGCTTTTCAAATATTATTGAAATTGTAGGAGGTCAGCCTTATCGTTGGTACTTCTACTTCAAGTTCCGAATATTCGAGGTTTTAAGCCTTTTATTGATTTCCAGAACAAGTAATGAGTCATTCTTGATTTCTTTGATGTGCAACTTCAGCTTTTTGCTTAAATATAATTAAGTCTCGATCGTCTTTGTGGTGCCCGATTGCTCGACCAGACTTTCCATTTTTGACTAACCAAATCTCTCACTTCCAAATTCAATGAACAGTTATTTTGCTTTATCGTTTTATATTGATAACTGGTGTACTCTTCCATGTGCTTTAATAATTCTATTTGGCCATCAAGTTGTCTTAATTGATACTTGTTTGTCTCTAAAACTATATTCACCTTCTGTTGATCTCAAAATCGGAATTTTTAAACTAGGACGCATAGAATTTGAGTATATTAGGTACTATACATTGTCGATTAAATCCATTGGCATATATGAAAGAAGAGTTGTTCTATTCGAACACTATGAGATCCGTCATCGAAACTGAGCCGATATGGGCCAACCCTGGTCGATCTATAAAGTAATAAGTTTGATATTTATCAAATGGTTTACGTCCACAATATGCATATAATCTTTATACATCACTACACGAATAACAGGAACAAGAAGAAGACTTAGTATAATTATAAATAATAACAATCATAACGGTTTAATAATAAGTAATAAGTTTTAACTTTCTTTGTTGAATCGTATATGTATTATATGTGTACGTATGTACGACTGTACATCTTATAAAGTATACACATGGATTGTAATTTGTTGTATTCTTCGTTTTATTGTTGCTTTATAATTGTTTAACTTTGTAAGAAATAATAAATTTTGCTTTCTTTGTGCTTTTGGAAGATAAATTTATAAGAAAAAAAGATCAAATGGTCGATATTATCTTAATGTTTCGATGAGTTAGATAATTTACGCGGGAGCGCAAGATTTACAATATGTGGAATAGATATATACGAGTGTCTTTCTCAGTAACTTTGATATAACAAAATAACGGTATAAACGTGAACTAAGGTTATATATCAAAGCTTCTTGTTGATGATACTTAAGTATATAGTTTGTATAGGAATGGACTGCCGAAGTTTACAATTCCGTTGTTAACAATTCCGGCATACAAATTGACCACGTCCTAGATCGAAATGAATGAGTTTGAGTGGTTAAGAAATGTTATCAGTCTTCAACAAGTGACCACCTCCTGATCGTGGCACGACTAGTTGATTTGATACCCGAATAAATTATTAATTACAGTTGAATGAGCACCGGATAATACTTAATTTAAGACAAGTCTATATGCGACTGAGTCAAATAATAAGAAATCGCGTTAATCGAGGTATCCCTGTATTTTGAAATTTATATGCTGCGAAATTTGTTTGAATCAATTAATGAATTACAAGAAAGTGTTGAATGCGAGTTCTCATCAATTCTGTACATAGATTTTTGATTAACATGAAATGTATTTGCTGATTCATTACGATATTCGTCTATTCGATTAGTATAAAGCAAAACGTTGATGTTTTTCCCATCAGCTTATTGTTTCATGTATTCTTTATTTGAAAGAAAAAACCTCATTAATTGTCGTTTGTTGCTCGATTTATAGTTTTACCATTGTAGACTAAATTTAGAAATGTAATTTAGTTTATGGTTTTCTGTTACACACGCACATACTTAAAAAATAAGAACATTTATGTTGATCAAACTGACCTTCATCGCTTGGGTTTAATAGTAGTCCTAATGTGCTGTTTCTTCAATGTCAGTATGGAGCTCCTAATTATACTGTAGACTTGAATGCTGAAACATCTGTTCAAGCAACATCTGTTAAATTTGGCTCGAGGCTATAGTTTTATACAACCGTAGAATAAGTTGTAAATAAGAATAGTTATCACCATTCGCTGAGTGGAGACTGAAGAAGTTTGAGTGGTTCTCGATAAAATTCTCAATTGGGGCAATTCGAATGCCTCTTCGTGATTTCTTCTTAAAATTAGTTCGGGCCGTTTGGTGATATTAAAAACCACTAAACCTCGTTAGTTATAACACAAATCATATAGGCCCGGTGTTATTTCGTTGGTGCTATCAAAATTGTATTTGAGAGTTTGAACTTTTATTAATAAGCTGTCAGTTCTGAAATTTTGAGACTTAATTGGTTTCTATAATTTCAACTGGTTGAATTTTATTTGGTTGACTACCATACGTTGAGGCTGCCAAGATTGTATTTAGGAGGCATTTTATTCACTTTGGCCACATCTAATTATCATTAGACGATATCTTCACTATTTTAAATAAAATTATTCTAATTTTCTTTATTTGGTCTTTCAGGTAAGATCATCATTATATCGAATCTGGAGCATAATTTATTATGAGTGAGTATATTAACTCCCTTTGAGTTTTTAGTTGCTATCTCAGTGATGTAGTTATTGAGTCGAAATGGATGTATTATTTGTCGGATTATGAATAATTCGCCTTTCTCTACAAATGACTTATCGGACATCGCTCTGGTATACTTAATCGCAGTGGCTCTCATATATGGTTCGGCCTCCTATATGAATGGCATGATCACTGTTTCATTTGGGTTGGCATTAATCCTCATTTGTATATACATCATTACCACACTGTATCGATTATTAGCATATCAAAACCGCATCGTCAGTCTTTGAAGTACACAATGATCAATCACCAAAGACTATAGTTAAGGTGATGAAATGCCCATGTGACGACTCATCTCCGAATTTAGCTGTGATAATTCATTACTTGAGTATGGCTTCTTCGCTGTTTTATCAATGGAGTCATCAGATGTGTTGCCAAAAGCACTCTCAATTTCAATTGTGTTTTGTCATTCCTAACTATGTGTATCGCATTGGCAAATTGTCTCTTTTTGAAACATATGTGTGATTAGTTTAGATAAACTCAAATCCCTTATTACCAAAACGGTCTGCAGTGTTCGGCATGCTTTACTGGTGCTTTATCTGCCACCCCAATACTTGCTTATAAACCATTTCGTTTCTGTCATTACACCAATCTTTTTTTTATAGGAATAGGTTGTTCCTCAACTTTTCGACTGATATTCATTGGGGTATAGACTATAATCTTCGATAACTTCAATTCATCTATATATATTGGAAGTTGTTATGGTTAATCACAAAATATTACCAGAGTTTACCTTCGGTAGTACTTATATGATGGTTTGCCGTTGAAAGTTCTTAAAAATTTCATAAATCGGATAAGTGTACTCGTTGGTCAAAGTATTTCCTCGATTAGAACTGATCAGGCTCGATTTGACAGTGCCCTTGGCATTAAATAGTGTTAAAAAGGTATTACTGTGTGCCTTGTCCACTTGTCGGAACGCTTAATTAGTGAACTTAATCTGAGGAGACTCTGTACTTCAAATCAGCTGAGAATTTTGATTGGTATTCTTACGTATTATGGCTATTTCAAATCGCATTTACAACTAATGAAGCTTGTGTTCGGGTCCTTGTGGTAAAATTATCTCGAAGAAGATGGTGGCTGAACTAATTTTTTCTGCAGTTAACAAGGCTTTGATGTCGTTCGAGTTCACTTTTTTACGTCCGTCTCTTTGCTGTGGGTGGGTTAAGTTCTTTCAGTTTGCCATCTAGCAGGATCGGGTAATAATAGATGATAGTTTACATTCCCAGGAATAGTTTCTGACATTATTTTATTGACCATTAGTCGAACTTTATGTTTTTAACGTTAGTACAAGTGAAAATCCCTATATGACTCAGTACTTTAAGGACTAGTTTAATTGACCAGTTCAATTTGAGAGAGGGAAATAAAAGTCTGTTTGGTCTTCTGAAAACTTAAACAAATAACTGATTATTCTGAGCAATTTAAAGGTTTGACACACTCAGGGTGTTACCTCTATCAGTTAAAGTGTTTTTAGACCTGATGATATTTTGACTTTTGATTCAATATTGATCCGCCATTTATATATAGTTGCAAATCGTTCGATAGTCTTTAATACTCAGAATTTTGACTCCAAGCCAAAGATAAATATTAGCTATACGGTTTATTAGATATAATCCGGATTATACGAACACAATGAAATGTGCGATTTTATAATAAAGTATCGATCTTAAATATCAGGCTACGATCACCTTCGCTTTATGTTCAATTAAAATTATTGTTGTTATATAAAAATGTATTAATAATTTTATTGTTGTTCTCAAGGCGAAATACAACTACAACATAAGATTTAGATGAATGAATCATTATTAGACATAAAGATATACAACAAATAAATTGATTTCTTTTCCGTCCAGATCTATTGTCTGTGTGTCTTACACTATACAGTTCAATTTTGTAATATCGGACATACGATTCAATATTTGTATAGCTGTTGGATTATTGAAGAATTGAATTACACACAGAATAGTTGTGGGTACAAACAATGTATATAGTTTTGTGCTTTATTAGCAAATCGCGTATAAATGTTAATGACCGTCATTATATTATATAGAAAACAGTGAATTGTGTATTGTGTACAGTGTATATGCAATTTATACACTCGGATATGATTTGGCCATAAATTTTAATTTCTTAACAAGGTATGAAGACGTGAGATATTAGACACGGGCAATACGCGTTTTATATAATTGAGACATAGTTCTTAGTCTTTTAATTGTGTGAGATACGATGTAATGCGCGCTGATATTTTAAAATCTGTCACATTTTTGTATATAGGCGTGGTGTGAACGTGAAATTTATAAAAATGTATAACAAAACTATTTTTAACATAATGTACCAGTTCGTCATCATATGTGTGTGTGTGTGATATAAAATTTTAATTAGTTAATTGGAAATTCCTATATGTATGAGTTATATAACCCAAAGGTAAACACGAGAATTTTAATTTAATTATAAAATTTTATTTGTATACATAGGTCAGGGTTTCTCAATCTTGACGTATCGTTTTCTTAATTAACACTTTTGAAATGTTGATAGTATCTGACTTGAAAACTCGGATTATTTATGATCCTATTTCGGCTCTAGCGTTAATCTCAAATTATATACGTATGGGTATAATCTCTGTATCATACACACTTAGAACATTAACATATTAAAGTTAAGTGTCTGTTAGTAGCAGATTCAGTTAAATGCATCAAAATACTGTGTGCCTTAACAGACTAACAGAATTTAACTATGTGTTAAAATAGTCTTGGCCATACAGAAAGAAGGAAAATCGACTTTCAGAGACCTCTCGAGCAATAATCCGCTTAATAGGTACAATATATAGACTAATACTATAGACGAGGTTTATATACTGATTAGAGACGAAAATAAGGTTACTGAAGATATTTTTAGTTTTACGTAACAAATACAACCTTGATAAAACTGAGATATTTTATAGACTCTTATCGAATAAAATAGAAGTAGAACTTAGTAAGGAGCGATAGAAACGAAATGTTTTATAGTTGGCAATCTTAATTATGCAATATTCGGCCGTCTTTATGACAGCTCTCTCTGCAAGGCACTGCCTAGAAATAATTCGATTTCACATTCTGAAGCATGTCATTCACAATTATAAGTTGATCCAGCATCTAATTAATGTTAACCAGGATCTACTCATCTATTTCGATTTTGCAAACAGATCCATTTATTATTATAAGGTAAACATTTCTTAGCTCTTTGTTGTATTAATTTATCAAAACTATTCGTTTTTTAGCACAAATAACTACTACAGATAGCCAAACTATATGGAGAAATCATGTATACTAGACTGAAATAAGGGGAAATACTTGTACCCTGGGTGAAAAGGCTATATTTGAGTTTTATTGTCTCTTTCATTTCTTTACCATTGATATTACGATAAATAAAATTCAATCAAATCTATAAAACTAAGTTCAAATACATACATGAAATCAAATAAATGTTTCATGCCACTGCGATTAGTTTCATTCAGGACAGTAAATAAGTTCATCATATTTTATACAAAATTTATATTCAAACATTTATTTATCGTAATATCAATGCTACAGAAATGAAAGAGACAATAAAATTTAATTATAGCCTTTTCATCCAGGGTACAATTATTTCCCCTCATATTAGTCTAGTATACATGATTTCTCCATATAGTTTGGCTATCTGTAGTAATTATTTGTTGTTATAGCACAAATAACTATTATACAGATAAACAAACTATATATGGAGAATTATGTATACTAGACTGAAATAAGGGGAAATAATTGTATCCTGTGTGAAAAGGCTTTAATTTAATTTTATTTTCTCTTTCATTCCTTTAGCATTGATATTACGATAAATAAAATTCAATCAAATCTATAAAACTAAGTTGAAATACAAACATGACATCGAAGAAACATGAAGCGATGAGTTTCATTCAGGGCAGTAAATGAGTTAAGTGGCAACTATAGAAAAAATAAGAAATAATAAAAAATAAAAATAAGAAAAAATAGAACTGCGATAAATAGGCTTTGCTTACTTTCGCCCAAGCAGAACATAAAAAAAAAATTCTTCGTTAAATTTATCTGTCACTTAATAAAAAATAATTGTGCGATAAATTTCGCGGAAAAAATAAGGAAAATAAAACGAACAAAAAACGGCCTGCTTTTCTAGTTTTACATTCGCACAGTATTATTTTTTTTTAAGTTTTCATGTCTCATGTGTCAAAAAAAAGTCGTTAACATTTTATATTTTCATATTTTATTTTATTTCATGGATGATTCTGCCTTTAGTAATATTTTATACAAAATTTATAAACAAGCATTTATTAATCGTAATATCAATGCTAATGGAATGAAAGAGATAGTGAAATTCAAATATAGCCTTTTCACCCAGGGTACAATTATTTCCCCTTATTTCAGTCTAGTATACATAATTTCTCGATATAGTTTGTTTATCTGTACAATAGTTATTTGTGGTTATAGCAAAAACTTGAAATTTTGAATAATGTACTCGAATGTTATAATTTTTAATGTATGCAATCTTAGTTCTGAGGCTTTAAGAGAAACAAACTACATACTACTGTGAAATGTAGAACTAGAACCCAAGTTAAGTGTATATTTTAAATAATAATAAAGAACTATTTTCTGTGGTGTTAAATCTCACTTCATAGACTCTCTTGGTTGTTTGAGTTGTAAGTTTTTGTAAAATCAATAAAATCAGTGATTCAATAGGCAGTATTCTTCTTGGAAAATGGAAGATAGTGCTCCGAATTAAAATTTCAAATATTTTACTCTTTTGAGCCTTCTGACTATATTACCATTGTCCATGAACTGGGTTGGTTGGATGTGTAATTTCGTTCTTAACAAGATCAATTTTGAGATCTTTACATATTTGAAGATTATCATTGTGACCAAAGTATCAATGATCATTATTGCAGTGTCATCCGCAAATGTAAAGCAACAGTACTATTTTCAAATATATGTAGATCCCAAGTGTACAAAGGGTAAAAATGGTCCAAGTGAATTATTTGGAGGAACTCCAGCATTTCTTGGTCAGAATAGATCCTTTTTAGCTCTGACGTATCCAACTGATATATAAAACTATATTATTTTAACGCCCAACAACTACAGGAGAATAGTCGAGCAAACATTTTTGTCTTCTAGTGCTTTTTCAATAATAAATACATTATCTAAGAGTTGTTTTTGATCGAAATGTTTTTGAATTTGATGGCTTACATCAGTTTAAGAGGTTAAGCCAATTTCTTCATGCTCATCTAAGTACTAATAACCTGTATACGGTTATAGGAGATTCATTATTGCTTTCTAGATGTTCTGCAAATCTTTTCGGTTTTTGAATGTTGGTTGTAGCCTTTCTATTCCAATTTCTTTATAGATTGAGTCTGAATTATAGGCCGTTTTTGAGTCGCAGTTGTTTGCGTTATGTTATAGGCGGTTAAGTCTAGTTTTATACTGTAGAGTTCTAATTTGTTGACACATCCTTCGTGTTCTTCTTTTTTGAGTAAACAACTATCAAATTTCTTAGTTTTATGGTTTCCTTAAATTTTGATTTCTGGAGTGTTTTTTGTCAGGCTGAGTTTTGCCTATAGTTAAATTCACCATCATAACCATATGGGCCATTCTTCTAAGCCAATCGTACTTTATTGTCGAGTTGCCCCGACGTCTCTTTAAGGTTTACTGTAAAATCATCCAATCTGTTCATGAATTAATGAAGTTTTCGTTTATGGATAATCAGCAAATTTTGTAGTAAAAAATCTTGGGCGACTAGGTTGGGTTTCCTAATTCGCTGCCCCATTAAGCACACCAAACAGTAATTTTCTTTGGATGTAAAGATGTTTCGACCAAAGCTTGTGGATTATTCTCATTAAAATTGAAGAACACAAATCAATTGGTATTGAATGGAGATTCAATATCAATTGATATTTGTGCTTCAGCTTTAGTTTCTGCACAAGTTGAATCTTGAAATCTTTTAAGCCAAGATCCTTTCGTAAAATCTTCCATAAAGTGGAAGGACACAACCCCAGTTGAACGGCGACGAATTGATTGATTTGGGTCTTTATTAACAGTAAGCGTGGTCCGACAATTATTTATTGTTATTCGAATTAGTGCGACGATTATGTACGCCATAAAATGGGTGAAGTGCACGGTAAGTTTGACGAACAGAACCATTATTTTGATAAAAAAATGTACAATTTGCAAGCGTTGCTCTGATGTAAGTCTATCCGTAATGAAATGTGAAACCAAACCAAACAAAAAGCAACTATCAGCTGTTCAATGAGCTGTCAAATAAAACAGTGTTGCCAACTCAAAATCGCGAACCGATAAAAGAAACACCATATCACTATATACATGTACCTGTCCATAGTTTAAATATTCTGTTACGCATGGAACTGGTAACAAAAAATTACGAAACTCTATAAAATGTGAAAAAGTTTGGGATCCCAAATATTTCTTATCAGCGATTTAGAATTCACTATCTCCAATCTAATGTATATTTCGATATCAGTATACAGATAAAATTCACATATAGTGTGTGTAACATACAGTCTACAACTATGAACTAAAAGTGTTTTAGGAAATTGGAAAACTGTATGCGCATATCCATAACTACTGTACATATCCACATATATCGACAACGAATTCAATTTTAGAAGCATATTGTATTGAATTTCTATTTGATTTGTACTTCAATTTGCCACTTGTGACAATATAGAAAACGAACAAAACAAACAAAACCATATATGTGTCCACACACACACACACAACCATCAACCATTTGTACTATTCCAATATTTAGTTTCATATTTTCGCGTATATAAACATTTTTCGCGTATTACGTGACGTGCTAATTTCAATAATATTCATTCATGTAATAATTAATTGGTACTCGCTCTGTATTTTAAGTACATCCATTCACCACGCAGATAAATCTTTTGCGAGGTTTCTTAATGTATATAGTTAATCGGCTAAGGCTAGACATCAGGAGACGATATAATAAAACCACAACTGTGATATACTGTTCAAGTAAAAGTATGTATCTGAGGGTAATAAATAATCCGCGAAATTGAATATAATATACGTATATACCTTGATTGAAGGTGACTTAAACGAATATGTAAAGTTATTTTGTTTGTCTGTGACTCATTGCAATTCGAAAGTTTTGTACGAAGATTATCTCATTTCAATTTATAGTTTATATAGTTTTTTTGTGTTTTCATTGGATTAGTCAATCAATTTGAACGATTGTTGTGATTTTGGCACAACTCTGAATTAGGCTAAAGGCGTTGACTATAGTTTGATTGAATACGATTATATATAGCATATACCGAGTGACAGTATATATTGTGTAGGCTGTCGATTAAACTATATATTAATTATATAAGTATACGCGGTCAATTAGATGCGGATTTATATAATATGTTCGGTGGTTAGTCATATTGTATATAAGGTAATCGATCGATGTCATTTGTAATTATCAGGTGATAATTGGGCAAATATATACATTATACGAGGGCGGAGTGAAAAGTCTGGTAAAATTGCCTCAATCGCAAATCCCAGATGTCATGTGTCATTACCATCAGTCACTAGACTAAATTAAAAGTTTCAGATACATCGACTGTAATTTAGTTCAGTTTTGACAGCCATTGAAAACAGACCACCTATTGTTATGTTTTGTTATTGCGGCTGCTAACGCACACTTAGAACGGCGACTTTTCGTAAAACCATCTGCGCATTGTATAGCTCCAAGTCAGCCTATAGTACTGACATGAATGATGGGACAGCCCATGCATTCTAAATTCGACAGGGGATCCAAATGTGTTCATTCACACCACCGATCGCATCACCCAAACGATCGATGGTGAAAAAAACTTTTTACATCTTGCATCTTTAAATCTCGGGATTTAAACCTGGTACCTCCCGCTCCAACTGCCGCAGCTTTAACCACTGTGCCACCTGGGCGATCAGACCACCCATTGTTTTTTTGAAAACATGGAACCACTACGAAAACCAAAAAAAAGCTGGTAAATATTATGGAGACTCTTCACCATCGATTAAAATGATTAACAAGTGGTTTTACTGAGCTTCGTTGTGATCGTACAATCTTGACTAATGCAACACTAAAATGGATGATAAAATCCTTGATCAGTATTCCAAAACCACAGAGTGAAAGTGCACGAGATAGTTGAGGTAGTATGAATATAAAAAAGCTATCCGATCCTTGGTGACGCGTTTGCATAGAAGCTACCAAAGATTCACACGTGTGACGACTTCAGAGGCTGGTTTGGTGATGTTCAAGCGAAATAAAAAGGAGTTTTTGCCTCGTTTCATAACTGTGGATGAAACATGGATCCATCATTATACTCCCGATACCAAAGAACAGTTTAAACATTGGATTTCTACTGGTCAACTTTCGCCAAAAAAGGCTAATATGGTTTTATAGGTCAACCAGGTCATGGCCACAGTTTTTTGGGGTACACGAGGCATAATCCACATCGATTATCTTTAAAAGGAAAAAACAGACAACGGCGAATATTACTTCAATTTATTGGACAGTTTGAACGACGTTTTAAAAGAAAAACGAACACATAGGTACATCAACACAATGCACGAGTGCACACGTGTGCAGTTGCCATGGTCAAAATCCATGAATTACGCTTCGAATTGGTTCCACATTCGTCAAATTCTCCGGCCCCTGTGACTTTTTCCTGTTTCCGAACTTGAAAAAATGGCTCGACGAAAGAGGTTCGGCACTAATGAGGAGATTATCGATGCTACAATCGCCTGTCTTGATGTGAAGGGTTGGATAAATCGTATTATTTGGAAGCGATCGAACGTTGAACTAAGGCTATCCAGTTAAAAGGCGACTAAATTTTGGTCAGTATTATTCCTTGTTTCAGTTTTACCAGACTATACTCACTCCGCATGTATCTATATATAGTTAATACGATAATGGCACGATGACTCACATATACCGGCACACTGTAATTTTTTATATCTAGATTTATCTGTTTTATTATTCGAAAATACAATGTCGGGCTGATAAGATAAAACTTAATTACTTAAACTAAGTAAGACGTATATATAGAACATATACACCGTTATAATATTTTATCTATATGTGCAAGTGGAATGCAGTCCATATATCGTCTTTTAAGATTAGGTGAGTTATAAAAGTGTTGTTGATAATATTGACAGATCCAATCAAACGCTTCCTGGTGCATATATTCGTATTAATGCCATCTCAGTTTTAGGACTGTACCACTTTCAACTGTTTCTCGTGTGTGCCTCAACATCACAAATCAGATAATGAAAAATATGCAATTCGTCGACCTACCCCCATATCAGTATTCAGACCATAATCTTATATCCTGGAAGTTCTATACACTGCTTGATTTGAATCTATGACACAATATTGAATCTGAATAAGTTTTCGAAATATCACACCTGACAGAACAACCTAACAGTTATCTACTTTGATGTGACCATTTCGTATTTGTATGGTTGCCAATTATGCCACCTTCTTGTGCATTTACTCTTTAATGTTGTCTGCTCTATGGGATGCTGTTCATCCCATTCTGAATGACTGTGTACTGAACATGGGACGTGTACACCATTTTGTAAAGATATGTTTGCACATTCCGTGTTTTCTAAAGATGTGATACCCATCGGCGAGGCTCGAATCATCATAAATGCATGACTGATGCATGAGATTGTAATCAAATGACGAAAAGGCCATTTCTATATGATAAATTTCGTTTGCGATTGCAGCGAAAAAAGGCAGTTTTACGTTATGGGCACACCAGGTGAATCTGATAAAACGATCCTTAGATGGTGGTGAAATAGCTCATGAAAATGCAGTATGTAACACCAAACAAAACTGTGCCGAATAGCACTATCTTAAGTGGCGAAAAGCAATATCTTGAAAAAATAAGCTTCTCCACATCAAAAAAGTTACTGTTCGATGCTGCTTGCTATTTAGATTCAAATTGCAAAGATAACTCGTTGTATTTGGTTTTGCGATTAAAATTCTTGTGTGAGCTGCGAAACAACACAATTATACATATAACTGATTTGGTAGTCCAATCAGCTAGGCGATAAAGACGTTCAGTTGTTTTGATTCCAATAACTTTGGCATCTGCTTGTGTGTAATCTGCTTAGTCGTTGTTTCGCTAGGTCAGTTTCGATCTCCTGATTTCATTATAAGCAAGTGATGATCATTGGATTTGTGAATATCAAGTATTCGTATTTGGTTGTGACTCACCATATCCAATCACGATTAGAGACATATGATACAGCTTAAGCGTGTGTTTTGATTTATATTTTTTTATGGATGCTTGAAGAATCCTCGACTAGTAGAATAGAAGAGTATATAGCAAAATAATACTCTGTAGTGTTTTTTCCTTTATCTCCAATTTAACAGCATAAAACGTCTATACTAGACTTGACCATCTGACTCTTTTAGGGATATTGTTTTCAGCTCTCTTCACATTTTACCGAGTTCTTTCGCTTCGGCTAGCATCGTTCACGTCCAGATCGATGCTGGTCTTCTGACTTTTCTATAGTGAATTTCATTCCAATGATATTCGAATTATGTCAATGGGAATCTTTCTCAGTGTGCGATCAGTTTGCAGTACGATTCAACAAATTATTGAGATGATTGCTGTACTATTATTCGTGTCAAGTCTAATGACTATGGTTTTACTGATGTTAATTTTGAGATCAACTTCCTTTGTGTGGTCTGACAGCTGCTGTACTTTCTGCTGCATAGTGGCGGAGATAATACACAGCCTTGCCATTATTAGCCTTGCCATTAAAGTGTACAGACGTGTTCTGCAACCTTAGCAAACTGAAACAGTTTGAACCATGGCAGAAAAGACAATAGACTTACAGGAATATTCCTGCAGCTAAGCCCAAGAGATCTCATGCGGTCGAAAACTGGACAACTGCTGATGAAGTGTAAACTATCATCAACATCTTCCAGACATTCGTCGCATACGGCATCACTGGCAAGTCCCATACGATGAAGGTGTCTTTTGAAACGGCCATGGCTAGTTAGTATATAGAAACTAAAATTCTCAAGTTGTCCTTTTTGAAGAAAGAACGTAATTTGTCAGGTTAGAGAAATGTCAGGTTAATCCCTGAATTTTTCAGGTTAATCCCTCTGACAAAGTATTTCTCCTTACGACAAGTAGCGGCAGCTGGCCACGTCCGCTTTAGATTCGATAGGGTAACTGTTTTTTTTTCACTATATAAGTAAGTAAAGGCTCAGCTGGTTCAGAACCTACGAAATATAGGCGAGAACCAGTTTTAGCCAATTTCGTTGCCCTCAATGTACATTGGGCAGGAACCCACATGACTGATTGGGCAGGAAAAATGTCTTACAATCCAGTACTCTAGTTTAGAGCTGATTAGAGGGTTGTTCAAGGAGTTAAGGACAGTTTTATTATCCGTACAAAATATAATCTCTTTGTAGTCGGCAACGAGATTAAAAGCTGACATCACGCAGTGAGTAATCGCAATTAATTTCGCTTGATGAATTACAGTATATCCCCAGACTTCCAGAGATTCTCAGATCATTTGAAGGACAGTACTAACCAAAGCCTGTACCCTGTTCAGTGACAGAGCCACCTGAAAAGAATACAAGCGATTCAGATATCTGTTTGGGAAAATCTGGTGAGAACCACCATAGATTCCATAGATCATTTGAGGTGTTTCATCTGGTGGGATGGATGAAACACCTCAAATGATCTATGGAAATTAAAAACAGGCAGAAGCCTATCATTAAACATGTCATTTTCTGGCATAGCCAGTTTAAATTAATTAAGAATAGATCTATGGCCTGAAATAGTGTCGAGAGCATTCCACGCCCCAATACTTCTCAAGCGAAAGGCAGCCGAACAAGTTGTGCCTAAAATGGAGGATTGTAACTGGGGTAGGAGAAGAATTAGCTCCACAGCTAGGAGCGGAGCTACAGCCAGATAAGCGAAGCTTTGCAAACAATTCAGTTTAACAATTGAAGATTAAACTTTAACCACTGGCCACCAAACAACAGATGAATAAGTTAGCATTGGGAGAACCAGTGATGATAAAATATATGACAGCTCTACGGCATTGCCAAAAAATAGCAGTGACTTTTTGTAGTTTAAAGTCCAGATGATACTTCCAAGAAAGTTTGTTATCCAGAAAAACTCCAAGGTGTTTGACGTAGGCTGAGCTATTAACCTTACAACCGAAAAATGATGGTACAGAAAAAGCTGCAGTGTTCCTATGCCTTGTAAATATAACCAAGTCGGTCTTAGATGGGTTCACATGTAAACCCTTATCTAGAGACCACTGTTCTATAATGAAAAGAGCGTGTTGAGTTAAATCTGATAAGACATTCAGGTGCTTGCCTGAAACTGTCAGAACCACCAGATCATCAGCATAACTTTTGGCGACAAAACCTGGTATCACGAAGATTAACAAGAAGTTCGTCAATGACCAGAAGCCACAGCAATGACCAGAAGCCACAACAGAACACCTCCCTACGGGCATCCTCTGAAAGCCTTGACTGAAATAAAGGTATCCTCAACCTCGGATATCGCAATATGAGATTCAAGCATACATTTAGTCCACCTGATATTGTAGGGTTAGCCTTGCCTTACTCAGCGCGAGTTGAGAAATTTTTCACTTTGTTCTCCTTGTAATGAGTTTTGTTTTCTGCCTGCCCATACATCTCTTTGAACAGTTCAATGTTTTTCTTCGGCATGCCCAGATTACACAAAGTGTTTTCTAGATTGCTTTTTGACTGATTTAGTCAAATGCATGTTCGAGGTCTATACGAAGAGTAGTTACAGCGGTTCTATAATGATAAGTCTATAGTGTTGATTTGTCTGTACAGCTTCCTGGACTTATGTTATAGCTTTTTCCTTTCTTAGTTGTTGGTTGATTGATGTGAGGCTGTTGAAGTGTGATATGTGATGCTGGGTGCTGTAATCGTGACAGCTAATGATGAATGGTGGGAGTTAAACTTTGAACTCCACAGAGTGGCATTGATTGACAGCTAGGGCGCTGAATCAACCAGCCGATGAAGTCGTTTGTCTTGAAATGTATGGCATCTTTGTATGTGGTCTGTAATATTCGTTTCGCTAGGCCGGTTTCGATCTGATGACGTCATTGACTCGTTGTGTGATCGAAAAGATCAAATCCATCTCATCAGGCATATGCGACCGGACTTGACGTATGTTGCATTTCGTTTCTATATTTATTGTGAGGCTATGTTGCAACAGTTCTAGCGAATTTACAGAATTTGACTCGAAATCTTTTTTCGATTATTTTTGTTTTTATACTTCACTATTGTGGCGTGACTATTCGTCGTATTTGTGAACGCCACAAGGTATTCAATCAAGGATAATCATTTCTAATATTTTTATTGTGCTGTTGAGACGTGAAATATTTCTCCAGTTCTTGCATTCTTTTAGGTCGCCATTCTTTTGGACTCTCTTTGTATTTTTACGAAATTCTCCTGGTACTCCATGTAAGAATTCCTTTGAACATTTGAACTTTCGCTGATTTCCAGATCTCGATAGTTATATAGCTCTCACTTGTTGTCGCCTCTACTATATGCAGATGATATTATACTCATTACTCGGCATTCGATTGTGTTTCCATACATTTATATAATGGATCTTAGCTTATAGATCCTGCTTTAGCATAACCGTTGACTACGAAGGAAATATGAATGTAATTGTTTATGTTGTGATAAGATAAGCACAGCATCAAGAGAGTGGAAGGTGTCGGGTTAGAATTCATGCAACATATATAGATTTTTGATCATATGATTACAATCATGAGTGATGTCGATGACTCTGTGTCGGTATGCAAATATTAAATGGGGAGTTCATATCGACCCAAAACATATACACTCGTAGATTTAAAACAAACTAACAGTGTGATGAGTACACATTTACGACCATGGGATTTAAAGCTTTATTCGTAACACTGGGTGATTAAATTTTTGTACATAACAAATGAAATTGATAAGAAATTAGTATTCATGAAAGTGTGTGTTCGTATTACACAAGTATACTATCTATATCATTTATCCATTAAATCCTCATTAAATATTTAAAAATTATTCGTAAAAGTAAAACGTCGCAAGTGTTGCCAATCCAAACAATCCACCATCAATTGTATCACACTCTATATATTGTATATATACGAGTATAGTTTAGCATAAAGTTCTCACAAAACGTGTATATGCTATACGGTGCGCATGCAGATTAATGTTAAGTCATTTGTAAATGAAAGAAAGTATAAACAGTTTCTTTCGTATTACAAAACGGCCACCATACTATAAATATATGCAAAATAATTAATAATCTTTTACGTAAGACAATTTTCTATAATTGTTTACAAATAATGTTGAAAGTGTATTGAAAAGAAATGTTTTTCCCATCGTACAGCGATATAATTCGCGCCTCTTCCTTATATCATTCTTATTATTTTGTGTATTATGATTCCACTACATGCATAGCACATACCGATATATAGGTATTAGGAAGGCTGTTCGCCATTAGTACATTGAAAAATATTCAATAACATGTTATTGTATTGTAAATTTGATAGCAACACGAAACCATATATCGTTTTCGCGATTTCCTTGTAATCATGTAATCATAAGATACCGAAAGAACTTAAAGACTGTATCGATTTACCATTTGATTTCTAATAATACCACCGCGCGTTGGTATTTCATTGATAAAACTAACTAACTATCTATCGTTCATATAATAAACAAATTATTTATTGATCAAACACTTTATACGTCTCTAACTTCACGTTGTTTTGAATATATTCATAAATCACAAATAGTAGGGTGTCTATATCGCTATATAGTTCGTATGTCGAATGCAAAGCACTTCCGTGTTTCGGAAATTCCCGCAGAAATTCAACAGAACAAGCTTTATAGTATATATAAGACGAGATATGACTCAGATTTAAGAAAGATACACAGGTGTGTAAACATATAATATACCGTCACTCAACCGGATCTAATATCGGCTGTTGATTTATTTGTAATTTATTCGTTCGCTTGGTAATTAAAACCAAGCCGACCATTGTGCGCGGTTTTGATGATGCGAAGGACAAAATGTAATAAAAATAAGATATTTATATAAGTAAGTATACAGTGTGCACATTAAAATGTATTGCGATGTTGTGTGATCCTCCGAGTGTTGATCATAATACGTTCCGCTTCACAACCTTCGTTTGGTCAATCGCTTAGTTGGTATGGTTAGAGATGAATTTTTAAGATATATCTATATGCATGGTATAGTTGGAAAGTGTTAACAGACCGTGGACAAAATGTGAACCATACTGTTTGTTTCGTATCTTAGGTAAGCTGTAACATAATTTTATAATTTGTGTCGCGCACCTTACCTTTATGTATCGATGATGATGTAACTCGATATGCTCGATCAAATAGGATTATTTATCTTTATCTGTGATTGTGGCGTTCACAAATACGACGAATAGTCACGATTCTGTAATTCACACAAATTCTGTAATTCACTAGAACTGTTGCAGCATAGCCTCACGAGATATATAGAAAACGAAATGCAACATACATCAAGTCCGGTCGCACATGCTTGATGATATGGATTTGATCTTTTCGTTCAAACAACAAGTCAATGACGTCATCGGATCGAAACCGGCCTAGCGAACAAATCTTACAGACCACATATAAAAGATGCCATACATTTCAAGACTAACGTCTCCATGGCTGGTTAATTCAGCGCCTTAGCTGTGTCAATCAATGCCACAGCGCGGAGTTCAAGTTCAACTCCCATCATTATCATTAGCTGTCACGATTACAGCATCCAGCATCATTAACAACAACTACAGGGTTTTCCGCGCTACCTCATTGTAATATTTGTTTCGAAGCGATCACTTTTAGTCCCACAACCAGTTTCTTTTCTTATAAAGTTGTTAGTTACAAGTAAGAACCGCGACCGAAAGTAATACGATCTGTGGAGAGGATATGCACGACATACAAGGATATGCAGGGATACGCAGGCATTGTTCTGGTATTTTTCAAAAACAGTGATAACTGAAAGTGTGCAGTATAAAACTGACCAGAAAACCCTTCAATGTACGTCTATTATAGTTCTTAGAACTAGTTCAAGAACTTAGATCTTTGCTGGTTTATTGTTCGAAGGAAGATGTTGGATAAACGAAATAAAATGAGCGATTGTCGATTTCTTTTAAACAAATAACAATCTCACGTCTAGCGCTAGCTGAGAGCCAAAAAGTGGAAGATGCACCAACCTGGGTCAACATATCGACTAATGTGTTTCCTTTGATACGCAAGATGAAAAGAGATTTTTCACCATCCAATTACAATCAGTGGTGTGAATGAACAAATTTGTGACCCCTTGTTGAGTTTAGAATCCATAGGCCGACCCATCTTCCATGTCAGTACTATAGGCTGGTATGAAGCTTTGCAATATGCAGTCCATCTAATTCGGAACTATAGCCGTATGTCGAAAAGATGTCACAATGGGCTAATTGAGCCTGAATGACTGAAAATGTTAAATATAAATCTTATATACAGCCACCATGAAGTTTCTTTGCTTATAAGTTGTATACAACTGGTATAACGGGTTTTCGAATTATTGTCTTGCATTTGTGACCAAAACATGCGAAACAACTAGTTTCTGTTTCTGAGTATAAAAGGTTAACAGCATTCGAAACCCTTTATTTGGAATTTTTCCGCGACTACGGGTAAGTCTCAAAAATATTATAAAATAAAAGGTTAACAGCATTCGAAACCCTTTATTTGGAATTGTTCCGCGACTACGGGTAAGTCTCAAAAATATTATTAAATAGTTTGAACTTGGTTAAATTTATGTGAGATCAATGGTCTATCTGTTGTCGCTCGACTTAACGAAATATTAGATAAAAAGAATGTAGCGCTAATGTACTTAAGTACCTGTCTCGTATTAGCTATGACTCGTCAAATAGAGAAGTGGTTTCGATATGTTTACTCTATAGATAATTCTGATCATGTTACTATTGTTTTAATTGAAGACGGTTCTTGTTTGGGTCGTATAAAGCGGTTGGTCATTATGGTACTGTGCTGAATTACAGTATGGGTTTCCTTTCATCCTTTCATTTAAGCCTTTTTTTTTTTTAAGTGTTATCTGTCACTCAGGCTATATTGGCGCAATGTGACATCCCAATATATTACTTTACGTTCCGACTATAGGTCCTGATTGACATAGAAACTATCTGCGCATTGCATAGCTTCATGTCAACCTATAGTACTGACAAGGAAGATGGGATACCTCTCCACGCCGCAGCTTTTTAACCACTGCGCGGTCGCCCACTTATCTCACATTTGGACCGTCGCCGGTCTAAGTGTGCTGTAACAGCCACTCAACCTAACCTAACCTAACCTACCTCACATTTTTTAAACTTCCATTCAGTTTTTCTCTGTTCACAATCTTCAAAGAGAACCAGGGTTATACATATACCTTTCATAAAATTCTGAAATGTTTCCCTTTATTATCAAGTGGATATAGTATTATTAAGTGTTGATCAGACCCGTTATCATGTATGGCTGTGAGATTTGGACCTTGACGTATGAGTACGAAAGATGACTTGCAATATTCGAGAGAAGAATTATGCATTTGATATATGACCAAAACGCGACGTTGATGGTACATACCGAGTTCTGTTCAATCACGAGATCAGGAATTCAGTTCATATTCAGTTACGTTCCGCTTGCTGATCCGAATCGAATTATACAGTAATCTTTAAAGGAAGAGTCGACCTTCAGTAGACGAAGAGCAATCTGGCATGTTATAATTGTTCACAACAACAATATGAAGAGCTGGCTCGTAATTGTAACCGATGGAGTTAGATTGTTAACACGGTACGGATGAACAATCTCATGTAAAGGCCGTCTCTGCGTTTGCTTTTGGACATTGGCTAGTTTCTTATTATGTTGGGACAATTTGTCCACTTTGTTCATTACTATGTCGATGGTTTTGTTCCAACAATCGTAGGAAAACGTCACTCAAACTCGAGACTTTTCTGTACCTCTTTTTTTATATACCTTAGTCAGAACTTGTCTAATTTTCTACGATTGAGGCTGTATCAAGTGCAGATCATCAGTGGTCCATTTTATAATAACTAAACGTGGTTCTGGAATCGATCTAAATTATTTCTTAATCAATTTCGTTAAAATAGGGAAAGGTGGTAATATATTAAGCTCCAATTTGCTGATTATAACCATTCCGTAATCGATAGGTCTCTTAATGATAGCACGTTCACGTCTTACGGATTTGTAAACAGATCTGAATACAGTATTATAATAACAATACGGAGAGTTTAAAATAACATCAGAGAGGAGCAAAATGTTGTTTCATCCAGTGTCTAAGGCTCTTTTTACAGAAAACCCAAATAAGTGATCAATTTTGTTAAAACTTTTGGCCGGCTGGTAAGGTACTTTTAAGAGTATTAGTTCCATTATACGAGTAGATGGGGAGTCGATGTGTTGGAGTAAAAAGTCTTGTTTTACAGCCCTTAAATATGGTGGCAGAATATTTTACGTTAAAATAATGAAGTAATTCATGGCCTTATATAGTATGATCAATCGCCGCTCCAGATTAGGAAACAGATAATTTCTTAATATTTTGAATATGTCTATATACTTTGTATACTGGGTTCCAAACGTTTACTCATATTACAATTCAGATCTAAGAACAATATATTTTTATTGGTTCTATGTCACTAACATCCCCCACATTATTCTATATGATTATAGAAACCCATATTCACAGCAAAAATAACCACTTGAGTTTTAAATTTTGTAGGATAGAGTCTTACACTTGTTGATGTTAAGATTGAACAGGTTTGAATCACATCTAAACATAATAGTTTGCCATACATCATGTTACAGTTTGAGTATCGTGATAAGATCTCCATATATATTGTTTGAATATTTTGAGGTCGTCTGCAAACATAAGGATCTTAGAACTATGAATCACTTCGTTGATTCCGTAAATCGAAATGATCGATTTAGAGAACTTGAGGCACATTGAAGGTGACTGAGATAATCTCAGAACTTTCGTTTCCAATTTCGATTAATTGAGTGCGGTTACTTATATGCTTTACAGTTGATCCTATTGGTATAAAACACATTGAAACATGTCACTCTGGCTGTTTTTTACTTCTAAAGTAGAACTTCCAGTTTCAACGATAATTGAAAAATAGCCACATAAAGGAATTTTCAAATGTTTGTAGTCTCTTTAGTAATTAAGTTGCGGTATACTATTCGGACCGTATCCATCTCCGAACGTTTCTAGTACATCATTTAATTTGTGTCGCGCATGAAGACGTCCATCTCAGACTCGAGATCCAAACGAAGTTTACTGTACCGTATTGTTACGGACGCGGGTGACATCTCTGATTGAATAGTCGCAGTATACAGGCGAAATAATAAACAAACAGAAACTTCTACTATGACCGAGAAGCGAGCAAAATGAGTATAAATACGCGAACAGAAACCGTAGAAATTCAGTTTGAATTGGGACAGCGATAAATTAAAATCGGGAAAAAGTGATAAAAAGTGAAAAGGTGAAATAGTAAAAGTAACAGTGGAATAAAAGTACTGTAAAAGTGAACTGTGTTGATCGTTAATAAAAGTTATAGTGAAAAACAAGTAAGTGGTCTTTATTATTCACAATCCAGTGATCGAACCGTGGATTGTTTGAATCCCAACTAGTGGAAAACGTAACAGTATCAAGAACAGGCGGAACGGAAGAAGATATTAACCAACGCATCAACAACGCGAGAAACACTTTTAACATGGTCCATAAGATCTTGAATGCATCCGTCATGTCAAGAAACACCAAGATACGAATATTCAATGCCTGTGTAAAATCAGTACTGCAGGCTGTGAAAAGTGGAAATATACGCAGAAAATCACAAGACTCCAAGTGTTTGTGAATAAAAGCCTTAGGCGATTGATCAAATGCTTCTGGCCGAATAAATTCACAAATGAAAAATTACTGAAACAAACAAACCAAGTGGGCATTGAGAAGTGGAAATGAATATGGATCAGGGAGCGGAAATGAATATGGATAGGACATATATGCTGAGAAAGAAACCAAAAGACATAACCAGGATGTCATTAGAATGGAATCCGCAAGAAAAAGGAAAAGTAGGAAGGCCAGCAGTGACTTGGAAAATAACGGTGCTAACTAAAGCAAAACATGTTGGAAAAACATGGGGAGAACTAAAGAGAAAAACTCCAAATAAGGTTCGATGGTCCAGTCTAGTAGACGCCCGTAGTTATTAGTATGACAAATTACAATACTATGATTTTATCACAAGAGGTCCAAAATAGCCAAGAGGCTCGCTGAAGAGTGCCAAATTGAAAACCAACAACTCAAAACATAAACAAACTGGTAATGAAATGAAACATTATACTGAACAAGCATAGTATCTGAGGTAAAAGGATTGCAATCGATTACGATGGTTCATCAACGCAGAGTATTATAGATATGGGCCAACAATAGCCTGCGGTAACATATTATACCATTTTCTCTACAGTTTTCCGAATCTCTAAATTTTGTATCTGGTTCAATTACTCTTGTTAACTGTGCTTTTAGTAATGCTTTCAACAATTTATTAGCATTTATATGTCGTTTGATGAGATACGGTGCCAAGTGTTAACGAAAGTTGATCATTTTATGTCTCGATATCGATTCGATTAAATTTAATTAATATATAATTTGCAAATTTCTAAACTGTTGTGTCTCTAAACCGCACTAAATTTTATTATTTATACAAAATCACATTATGTCGTCATATTTTATGTTTGTGTTTTCTCCGCCGTGCCATCTTGATGGTTTATATCAAAGACATTACATCGTGTACATATATAATGTTATTTACCATCGTTTGTTAATTAAGAATCGTTAATTTTAATTTGTCTAAAATAATGTGTTTTTTATTGTTTAAGAAAATTAAAAATTTTATTTTGTGCAATTAAGACAACTGTCTTGAAGTGTTTGAAGACACAATAGGTGAAAGAGTCGCACGTATTTAAAAATGCATTTACGCGACTGGTTTGCTGCAGACAATTTTGGGTGAGAATTTATATTTTTAGTTTACATTTAGACAGAGATCTTAATTATTTGGCGCTGTCAAGACGAAACCTATAAGTAATTATCTCACGATGGTATACGTTGTTTGAGTACAACTAACCTTAAATTCGTGCTTTGCACAGATAAAAATTCGATATATTTGCGCTTTAAATGATTTCGTAGGAAAAGTGGATATATAGCGACATGATACATGTATATGCATAATGAAAACTGTATCATGACATTTTGGCACGATTGCGATACAAGACAAACAAACAATATTTTGAATTTAAGGCGTGGATGATGTTATAATTTTATACCAAACATTGTCATTTTTCATCGCATATTCTATTTCATTTTCCATTTTCGAAATATGTTAATTTAAATAGAACCATCAACCACAAATTTTTGTATATATTCAATTACATATATGGAAAATGACCTCACTTAACTTTCGTATATAGACAAGAACACGATAATAGATTAAAGATTGCCTCATATGTCGTAAATTATAAAAAAAAAATACTGTTAGCGTGATGGGAACTCTTCCCTAACTCTAGATCGAGACATCATAAAAATGGCAAGGTGAAATGTGCGAAATCTTATTGACGACGACTTCTGTTCTTCAATCTTGTATTTTTTGTTTTATTGTTGAATTGTTCCAGTTAAGTATATACATATGTACTGTGTGTATATCGTAGATCTATTATGGATATAGAGTGAGATTTCCGCTTTATATTTTATTATGTAAATAAATCATAGACATCACTCTTTTTGGCAAGACGTTATGTTATATATACGAGGGTTGTCTGAAAGGTTTCCGACCTGTCAACGATAAATTTATTTCTATTACATGTTCTCCTTGTAAGTCACATAGACTTCTACTCTCAGCGGTACTCTCATCCCTTCGACCCGAATAGAGTCTACGCCTATTTTGGCCAGATAGTCGTTTACGGTTATGGCCTCCTTAATCGACAAAATGAGTTTCAACGGAACTTTTATATCAGGGAACAAAAAAAGGCCACTTGATCACTTTGGTTAGTATGCAGGTTGGTCAAGCTCAGTTGAAACCGTAATTCGTTCATTTTCGCAATGGTAACCGTTTTAAATATGTATACTGTTTAAGACCGTTTTAAAATGTTTCTGCAAGTGTGTCCTTTTTCGATATTCTGCCTTCAGCTTATCATGTAATGATGCGTTATCTACTCCTGTAATGGCTTTCACTTTTTGAACATAAACGGTTAAAATATATCCATGACTGTATCAATAACAGTCGCCACTATTTTCCCAATCGAAGGAAAAGCCTTTGCCGTTTTGAAACCGATTTCATCCAAGTTTCCAACAAAGCGTTGATAAAATATTTTTCTGAATACGTTACTGGTTTAAAGTAAACTAAAGCGGCATCCAACGCGAACATCTTTCTCAAGCCTAAAACTTGGTATATTCAAATCCTCTTCTTTTCTCTAAATAATTTTAAATTCACCTGTCCAAAATTTCACTGGCGTTGATACTCGAAAGGGAACAAAAAAATGCACTTGGACTAGATTTGGTTAGTAAGGGTCAAACGCAGTTTAAGCCATAATTCATTGATCTTCGCCGTATCAACCGATGAAGTGTACCGTCTACATTGTCTTGTAAGACCAAATGTTTTCTGCAAATGTGGCCTTTTTTCGAAATTTCTGGGTTCAGTTAATAATTAAATAAGGCGGAAATAATTCCAGAACTCAATGCCACTAGAGGCCCACGGTTCAACCCACATACACATACAGATTAAAAACACCCAATCGTGATTGATGAATCGTCACCCCGGGAATCGAACCCGAGACCCCCGAATGACAGAGGGAGTACGCTACCTTCTCTGCCACGAGAGCGACAATCTTATCAAGTAATAATGCATAATATGCTTTTCCAATGGTTTTAACTTGTTAGATATAATCGATTAAAATAATTCCTTGGCTGACTAATTCTGCCTTGGGAGTCGAATGTTTTGACTATATTTTTGTTGCTGTATCATATCAACAGCAATTATCCGGTGCTAAAACTCCGATTGATTGTGCCTAAACTGCGTCGAATGTTGCCTAAGAACGTTGAACATGTACGTTTCGTACAATATCAACAAACTCGGTACCCAACGTTAGCATCTTTCTCATGTATCTTCTATTTCAATTCAGCTGCTCAAAATTTACTTATGATGCAGAGTTCCCGTACCCATCGTTCAAACAACAACTGCGCGTTTCTTTATGTTCAGATCGCAAACTTTTCAAACAACCATCGTATCATTCTTAGTTGTGTAATTATAATGTGAGATATAATAATATTTAGCTCAATTTTGACGTATATAGGGCTTTGGTTTTGGTATAGTTGAAACGATTTGACAGCTCTAACGACACATTTTGTTTTACAATTTCTCAGTTCAAAGATGTAAGTGATGGAACCCTAACTAAACTATGCAACCAGTTTCATGGATGGATTTTATATCCATGACTATGCGAATGATCTGGTTATTATTATTAAGAGGAAGTTTGATGGACTTTCCAAAGAGGTGACAAGATAATTTATAGGTTATATTTAACTATTATCAGACTCATGGTAACAACCTATATGGTTACATTGTAATCACTATAACAACGGGCCAATATATCTGACTGCAGCTATGTATTGTCTTTTAGGGTTGTCATACGGACGCCACCTTGATCAAAAATGCAGTCTGAAGAAAAACTTAAAACTGGTTAGCTATTGGTTTCAAAAGATGAAATTTTTTCCTGACCAGGATGAGTGGAATGTTCATTAGAAGAAATAAAGGAAGAGGCAGGGATAAGAGTCTATGGATATAAGTTGAACATGTCTTTGGGATTGTCAAGCAGATTTCATGTAGTGAAGTTGGTTTAACCAAAAGCCTTCTAATTTATATATTAATGGACCGAGAAGAACCGTAAAAAGTATCTGAGGATCTTAACTTTTTTGGAACTGTCTAAACTCATAAGGCAAATAGTATTCTTCAATAATATTATATAACACTTAAGTAGATGCCGAGACATGCTATAGTTGATGGAAATACGTCGCTGAACGACGGTGTGGTTCTTGCGGAGATGACGATTTGAAAATTCGTTATAGTACGTTAGTGACCTACTCTAAATTGAAAGTTTTTTTAAGGGAAACATCTGGTATACATACATTTGAATGGGCCGTATATTCGATGTATAGCTAACGGAAAGACCTGTTTGTCACGCCAGGAGACTTGGTGTTCATCATGAGTATGTCCAAAAGAACGATTTGGTTTTGTCTGATGCTGATTAATAAACGTTTCTATACTCATGCTCTTTTGTTGTGTATATACAGGTAGCTGAAATATGTTACCAAAATTTATTTAGATGTTCAACCTTGCTCGTATATAGATAATGTTGAATCATAAAAAAAATCGTGTCCACTTAATCAAACACCAAACAACAAATTTTACGCGTTTTTTTATTGACAATGTACTGTACATTCATAAAAACTACTTTTAAATAACTATAATTGGTTGATTATCCAGGTATTTTATCGTTTTGGTTGAGCAATTCGTGTAATTTACTACTAGAGGGTCAATACACACTATTTTGTGTGTGATAATAGCTGTTTTCCTTCTCGCTCACATTGAAATTTTATTACAAAATTTCATCGAGATAGTATAGTACCGACCAAAAGTGTGATAAATTGATCATTTCGCGACACTCCCAAGTATTTAAAACAATGCATTAGTTTTTGGCAAAGTAGCGTTCAATGTGTCTTCGCACAGACTAGTATGTACAATCTATATAGGTTTCGAAATGTTTCAACATTCGGAATAACTATCTGACTTCATCGATTGTGATCACGTACCAAGTTGGCAGATCAATATTCGCTTGCCTTAAGTCGCATCTCCTTTTTCCATTGATCGAGTCATATAGAGCCTATATACTTGAAACAAATCATCCGTACGGAATAAACTTGACCAGTAACTGATATAGATTTGGAAGGAATCCTCTTTGGAACTCAACGATATAAAGCTCTGCCAAAGGAGTATTTCTACCAAAATAATGTACGGCTGTAACTTTTATATTGTGCATTGGAGAGGCATTTATTTTAAAGATTGGATATAGCGCGGGCATTTTTTCCTTTTGCCATACCAATCAAACAAGGTGAAAAATTCAGTTCGACGTAACCCCTTCGAATATCAAAAGAACCAACTCCAAGTGAACGATTTCTCTTTAATCTATGCATGATATTGGTGACATTTTCAATGAACATACTTACATGTGAAAAGAAGTAAAGGTGTGCTTCTTAGTTATTGTGTGACAGAGCTGATATGTTTAATTGCGATCGTTGCCGTAGTAAACTAACTTGGTAGAGCTTTTAGAAACAAAGCATAAATTCAGTTAAAAATAATGAAAATGGTAAATTTAATCCTGATCTGTAAGCTATACCGGAGATCAGCCATTCTGATTCATAGGGCATCAAATTTTGAAACGTCATGGTTGTTTAGTATTTGATACGATCGGCTAATTTGCCGTTCTTCAGCATATCTATGCAACTTTAAACTTCCTGCTATCTTTTGTTGTTTATTATAACAGAAGGGTTATCTCTAAACTGTTCTTTTGCAAGAAATTTTATGCATTTTAACCCATGATCAGGTTCCATGTCTGTGTGCTCTTACATTGTGGTCTTTAGATCAAAATTCGTTTTATTGATGTGAATTAATCGACATTGATTGACACATCAATGAATTTGAGAGACTTCGAACTACGGTTCATGATACTTTGTTCCATATGTACATATGGCTGGTTTTTTACACAGTCATTGATGACATAAACTCTTACAGTGTAGATAACTCAAGCTGTGAACGTAATTACTTTTCATTTCTGAAGCTTTTAATAAATGATAAGAAAACAACAAGGCCAACATGTCCAAAAGGTCAATGACTCATTATGAGTGTATACGTACTACGAATATTTCCCATCCATATTGTTTTGGTGAAGCACTTTGGCTCTCGAAAATGAAATTCGAACCTTTTTTTTCTCTAAAACATCGTATTTTGTAATAATATTTGCTGGTCAACAGATGCATTTAGTCGAAACAAAGGCCCAAATGGCTTTGGCTTAATTTATAATAATCCATACCACTGAAAGTAATTCAACACTCGCCGTATAGTCTCTCACGTTGTGTGGCAAGTGACATAGACCTTATGAATGTATACACATTGTCCTGGTCTATATGTCATGTCCCGACATTATTTTCGAGTAATGTCAAAATTAATCCAAAAGTGCTATTCGCGGCAATGACTATAGGTGCACATATGGTATTACGAAGCACTTCGGTCCTTGAAAACGAAATTCGGTCTTTTTCTTACAAAACATTCCAGACTTCTATGCTTAATTCATAGTAGTCCATATCATCCGAGAGAACAATCTAACGTCGACAGGCTTGCATGTGTCTATTGACATTAACGATGCGTTTTGGAGTGCAAAACCCATGGGGCTAGTGTCTATGTCAAAACTATCGACTTATATGAATTAATATTTTTTTCAGACCGCCAGAAGCTTTGTGATAACCCTATAGTCCCCATAATCTTACGTATTCGTCACTGAGGAGATGCGTTACAGCCGTAATGTTAAAAATAAACGGGATAGATTATTAGAAATGTATTTCTGGCTACCCAATGAACCATCGTATAATATATTATTGTCTTTATACTTAAAATTCTGATAAATGTTCTGCTATGAAAGAAAAAATTAGTTTAAAGACACATCAGTTTGGAAGCAACCGTGGAAACCATTCACTATGATACTCGTAATGGCCGCAATTTAAATAATTAGCTAACTCAAAACCGTTAGTATATTATCCACAGTTCAATCTATCCAAAAGCGTCAATCGTTCTATATTGATTGCTATATCCATTCTTATGTTTCCAATAAACCTACCAATTGCACCAACCATCTTCGTGATATTGCATTAACACTCTAGAATGATGAAGATTACATATAATGACGCCATTTCCAGAGAGATAATCGTTAATTCACAATAAAGCAAATCAAATGTTAAAAAGTCTTATGAGTGATAGACTGTGATATAATTTAACAACACGCGTCCATGGGAGCCCCATATTGGACAGCTTGGTCCAAGTTTTCATTTTGGTTTTTGTGGCGTTTCTGAATTGATGCGCAATTTAAGATGCATCATCTAGCTAGGAGCCCTCAAGTAATCCTCAAAGCTCGTTTTATCGAGGAGCATAAACCGACTTTGATTGCAAACGAATTTACAGTTCATGATCTTCTATAAGTTCATGTCCTATGTATTGTTTCTCGCGTTGCGTGGCAAATGACGTTAACCTGACGAATCCACCAAGACTATATCACATTTCGTCATCATTTTCGAGTATAAAAGGTTGAATCTCTCAAAAAGTGTTAAAGTCACTCGCAGCAGTGACTCATTATGGGTGTACATATTACAAATTTCTCTCGTTCATATTGTTTGGGTGAAGCAATTCAGCCCTTAAAAACGAAATTCCGCCCTTTTCTTTAAAAAATCGTTAAAAAACGTTAATTTAAAATAAAATGACCAGTAAGATGAATATGGTCTAAACAAAGACCCAGACGTTAGGCTCAATTTATAGTACGTATCACGTATCACTGAAAGAGAAATCTAACACTTGACGTATTGTCTCCACGTCAAGTGTTAGATTTCTAAGAAAGGTTGAATATCTCAATAAGTCCAAAAGTCACCCACAGCAATAACTCATTACTTGTGTCATTACTGGTGTATATTTTGCTGAAGCACTTCGACCCTCAAAAACGACCTCATTCCAGACATCTTAGGCTTGCTTTTTGGAGTGCAGCACCCATGTGGTCAGTGTCTATGTCAAAACTATAGGCTGACTTGGATTAATATTTTTTTCAGTCCACCAAAAGCTTTATGATATCCATATTGTCACTATAATCTCACGTATTTGTCACTGCGGAGATCCGTTACAGCCGTCATAACAGATTGCAATATTAAAAATAAACAAAATTCCGTCACGATATACACCAAATTAGAAGTTCATATCCGGCTACCTAATGAACCGTCGTAATATATTATTGTCTACATACTGCAACTCATACATATACATAATGTGGAAGTAATTTGTATACACAAATTTTGTTAAAGCATTCACAAACCATCGATCAATTAATCATGATCGGGAAATCAATTTCGATATATACAATTAGAAGTTGGCTTATGTAATTCTTGAACACGCGTTAAATTTATAACACAGATACAGTTGATTTATTGATATCGTAATTTATCCGTCCTCATAAATTATGATTTATGTTTCTATATCAATATGCTGTGTACCCTTGACTGAAATTGCCCTATATACCGTTACCACGCGGTGCAATATTTTTGTCGTCAAACGATTTCTAATCTTTGACTCATAAAAGAGGTTACTAACATCGCGCATTGTTTGACATGTCAATTTGTGCTCTACATACGTATATATACACAATCGTGGATATACGTTGATGTATGACAAGCCAACTTGAGCTAACTGTCAACTTGAAAACCAATTATGTCATTAAAATGATGAGCCCAAGCATAACATTAGAATGAAATATATACAAACATTCATATGCTCTTATTCATTTATTTACTGTTTGTATTGTACTTCTTGTATACTATATACGGTGATGAAGATTGTCTTTAAACAAAATAAGATAAGATTTAGAAAAAAAATGGAATAAGGTGAAATAATTGTTTCAACAGATTTCAGTTCCAGCACAAATATTTTCTAACAATACCCGATTATACTGTGACTCGTATATAAGAAGACATATAGTTCAGCAGCATCTAAAGAAATTATGACTCAACGATGATACAATCGTCGCACGAGACTGATGTAATCTATACACATCTTCGATGCTAGAATATGCGGATGTACAGATTTATGTGAAATTTTGCTGTTGTTGCTAAAATAGTAAAACTCCCACACACATCGCAAACGGCAGTATAAGAAGGTGATTCAGGTTTTGATTTGTTGTTTATAACAAATGTTGTCGTCACTTTATACATGTATGTATATCTAAAAACGGAAAAGTGAAATTATACACATTTTCAGACCTTAACCAACCAAATGTATATACAAAATCAAAATTGTAATGTTGATCATATAATGACAATTAAACAAATTGCGGTCATGGTCTAATTTTGTCAAAAAACTACTATAATTTTGTTGTGTCGTGTCGTCTTACGCAAACACACAAAAAACATAAGATTTTCGATGGTACTGTGAACTATATATATACATACAATGATTACAATCGTCAGAATGCTAATCCATCATCATGCAAGCATAAAAGGCCTAAATGTGTATATACATAGTTTAATTTGCGGTCTTGTGCAATCGATTTTATATGGGAAATTTGGTGTGCGGTTTTATATACTCGTATAACAAAAGAATTTTGGGTTGACGGAATTTCAGGAACGGGGCGCTTTAAAAAGAGAAATTATGAGTTTAATCGAGTTATTTTTGGTATATAGTCGGTATATTTTAAATATACTCAATTTAGAGCTTAAAGCTGTAGAATATATAAAAGTTCAGAGTGATTATGTAAATATTATGTAAAGCTCGACTTCCCATTTAAAAAATCACAACCATACTCAACACAATATAATAGTTTAAGTAACGGTTGTTACGGTTGTAATATTAAGGAAGTGGTGACCCCTAACTGGTGACCCCTAAACACCTTTCTTGGTAATTTTAAATGTGACTACCAAACCGACTTTAGTTAATAAACAAAGTATTACCTATAAGCTAGGGAGTTTCAGTGGGTTTAGAAATTTGATTATAATACAAAGTTAAACGAAATCAGGGGCAAAGCAGAAATCTGTTCCGAAGGTTGGCTTTTTGATTTTTTTTAACGAGATCCTAGTAAAACTCTGGCTATGAGAGGGTTTAGTATCCTAGTGAAACATTTTTCTACAATGATGCATATAATTAACTTCACATCAATCTCACTGAGATGTCAGATAGTTCAAGAGATACTAAAAAAATTTTAGTCTGTTTTGTGCCAGACGAGGACAAATGCTATTTCTTCCTCCTACTCATCTTCTCAGCTCCGACTGTAATCATGTCAGAAAATTCGCATACTTGCATATGAAACAGTGATTCTATTAGCATTAATTCAGCCTGGATAACCAGCTCCTAATCATTTTTGCACCCTTTGTGAAGAAATTCGAATGCATAACCTGCTTCGGTCAACCAAGTTTTTCTTTGAGGGCATGTTAGTTATCTAGCTCTTGTGTAAAACAGATTTTTAGTGAGCTGAAACCGGCAGTGGATTACCTAAGATGATTCTGCAAATAACCCAAATTGTGTTTAACGAAGTTAGAAATAAAAAATGCTCAATACTTGTTGAAACTGATTTAGAGTGGAGAAGATTGACAAAAAGACTTCAACATAACGCGAAATGCTTCTTACCACCCTCACTCTACCAATATCCGATATTACGTCTGAAGTTGAGTCCTTCGCACCGACGGAGCGCATTATTTCGAAACCAAGTCTAGCCGCCTTCTCAGCAATAATTTTTAAGAAAACTCAACTCTTTATTTTTAAACTCTGAGTTTACCATACTGTGTCACTCGAGTAGCAGAGAAAAGAATGTCCATCAATGTAATACACAGATAAGGATAGTTGATCCGAAGTTCGCTGACTATTTGGATTCATCGTTCATAACTGTATTTATTTTTATTCTGGTGCCCCAGCACTGGTGCCGATACGGTTCGTTTTCACCTTGACCTGACCCAGTTGAGACGCCACGCTTTTGACTGAGAACCCACCTAAATATGATGGGCTATAGCAAAAACTGTGTAATGACTGCACAAATTTGGACAACTGATATTGCATCAGGTGACATCATAGAAAAGTGTAGTCGTGGGAGTGGTTTCAGAACACTGTCTCATAGTTAAACATGCAACCAGAGATAGAGTTTCTTCACATTGTCACTATCGTACCTGTGTAAAGGTAGAATGAAATAACTGGCAGCACTACTCTTAAATGACCGGATGAGCCTCGGTAGGAGTGACGTCAGCGATATTCTACAATTCTTCAAAAGCTCACGATGGTTTCTTTAGATAACACAGCTTTCATTTACAGCAGCAATTCAAGAATATGGTATTAATTTCACTTGACTATAATAACCGAACAGAAGTCGTCGTGCACATTTATCTTGCTCACTAACCCTCCATTTTGCTATTTGATCTCACGAACTGTAACTTTGTTACTGAACCAATTTGATGTTACATAATTTTAACGATTTGATCATCGTTCATCGTTTTGAGCAGCATGATTTTTAATTATGATACACGATTAAAACTATATCATTAAACTATAATTAAATATCCTCAAGTATTTAATTAGTTATGTCTAATTAATATTCTGATATACGATCTGGATATAAAAATTATCTCGTGGTCGAAACGGCCGATTGTCATGCACTACGAGTAAAATACCAACTATAAAAGAGCGTTGAAGTGTGAATTACCGCCATACAGTGTTCAATTGTAATTCAAAACTTTACATATCTTAAAAATAAATCATTCAAAACCTCTAATGAATTTGGTAATTGTATTATTGTTTGGTGTTGCCATTGTTTTTGAGTTGCATAAATCGAAAATGGTTGGAAAGTGTGATACCACCGTTAAATCATACGATATCGATGTTGAGTATGTGCGTCCGACGAAAACATCGCCACACACGCTGGACTATCGTAAATTAAAAATCAGACGGCACAATCGGACGACGAACGTTTTAAGTGGCCAATTCATTTATAATATTGATATCGATGAGTCTGTTTATGTGAGTATAGTAGTATAGGACGCACAAAGTCCCCGGTCTCTAATCTATATAGTCATTTTGATTTAGATAAATTTGCGTAGCTACCAGAAAAAAGATGAAGTACTACAAGAATCATTTCTATCGTTTGATAATCAATCGTTTTGCTCGATTATTGAAGCGGACACATTTATCTATCCATCGGTTGTTGAGGTATCAAACCTGCCGCCAAAATGTCCAATAAAGGCGGGCACCTACACAATAAACGATTGGATTTTCGACATGAAACGCCTCCCATCGCATATTCCCGGAACATATTGGCTCCTAGTCGCTAACACGACTCGAAATGATGAAATGTTGTCGCAATTTGAAATTGGCGCCCGAATTGAACATAAAATCGCAGCATTTTGAAACAGATCTGCAAGCTCGTTTAAATCGTTGTGTTGATGAGTATGTATATATGTTTATAGGCGTTTTCTTTAATAAAACAAAAATATTTAATTGTAGTAATTAAAAAATTTAATAAAATAATTACATTTCATTATCATTTGTGGGAGAGTTTTAACATTAAAAATACAAAAAAAAAATAAAACTTTCACATGAATTTCTTCTACAAGACCGCGAGTATTGTTACTGTTATAATTAATCGCTAGTTCAATCGCATTAGCGTATATACATTCGAAGACGATTTTACGACCTGGCCCTAATTCAATTATATGTACGTTATTCTACACATATTAGAGCGTTCTTCGACATCAAAACCATTCCGTTTATGTAATAATTATGCAATCCACGCGCCCTCGTTAATACGCGTACCGCACCATACCAATGAAAGTGATGCATCAATAGAAATTGATTTTTTTGTAATTTCTAATTTAATTTTTTCTTTTATTAAAATATTGTGTTAAATGAATTTTTAATTTAATTATTAACTTATATGAAATTTCGCTCAGCGCACATGCATGACATGTGTTCGCTAATATAAGTACGTCAACCGTGGCATTAAACGGCAATGAATTAAACGGCAAATTCTCGATTGGTCCATTGTGACATTCAATTCCAGAGGTATACTCTGTCCTGAAATCTGTTTGTTCTTCGAATGAAGCCTATAATATATCCCGTATCATCGTCAGCTGATTCTGAAAAAAATTGTGATCTAAAGAAGTGCAATCTATGTGAAGAACATGAAGACCAGGATCACAAACAATACTCAACAGTTGATAAGTGTTCCGAGTTTTTATTTGGAACATGTGATTATATGCAAACCACCCAAGTGACCGTTGATATCTTTCTTATGAGATAATAACGTCACCCCTTAGGGCAGACTCAGATCTCACAAAAGTAAAACCTGCATCCAAACGGTCCAATTAATCAGCTAAACATTTCCTTTAATATCCATGTGACAGTCAAACAGTATTGAAGTCTTTAGGCAGCCGGACTATCAAAAAGCATGCAGATATGACAATCTCTGCAATTCATCTACTTGAAAGACAGTAGCATACCTATCCTTGGTATCTGTTCACCTCATAGGACTTAGTATGTTAACCCCGGCACCAGCCAGATTACAACATACTGAACCATCAGTAAAGATCATTATCTCGTCGCCGGAAATGTAGAATGTGCTGTTCTAGTCCTATTTAAGCTTTTCGGCAATAATTACACGAAATAATTTCCCGTAAACGTGCAATGAAACCATAGTGTCCGAGGACATGTGGGCAGTTATTAGACGGCTCACTTCTTTTCATATGTGACAGTGCCCAGAAGGGCTAAATTGATTGTCCTTGTACACGAGCAGCTGTTTGTGCTACATACCTCCTGAATCATCCAAAGATCAAGCGGCATCAGACCCCTAACCATCTCAAGAGCTCCAGTGCGGGTTTGTTGTGCATAGCTCGCACAATACCTTGACAAACAAATCTTTGAAGGTGGTTTATCTTCCTCTGATTTACCATATAACTGTTTTCATTTCTGTTCCACGTGTTTTTGCCAGATAATCTTCCGATCTAAACGACAAAGTTCACTCACCACTTATGATATTTCTCGTGAGCTTGAACAAATTAGGAGTGAACAGAAACGCAGAATCTGGTTGGCAAATTATCGCAACAGATGCTGCCTCAGCAGATAATTCGTTTTCCTGGATTGTAGGCCATAAAGTAATATCCTGTTTAAAATCACACTTCTCTATAGTCTCGAATTGATCCCGTAAAACGTTCGATCCCATGTGTCTTATTTTGTGTTCAGCTAAAACTTGATCAGAATCTTGTGGCTTAAGCTTAATTTAGATCTCAGAATTAGCTCCCGTATAAAATGAGTATAGGTATGAGTATGATATTATATAATGTATATCGGGTTCTTTCCACCTTTATGGTTTTGAAGGTAATGATACTATATATAAGGCAGCAATATCCTTGAGACTACAAATATGTATTGTATGGTTTTTAGATTGCCAATTATTTATTCGATTTGGTTTTGGAGTTGGCTATAGGTGTTAGGATAAGCAGATTGAGTTTGCCTTGGTATACTTGCATAAAAGTGTCGATTTCTCTTGACTGGAAATACCGTGTACTTTAATCACTTCCAACATGGTCTGAAGGATTATGCCTTATATATTCTTCGTAGAATAGGAGATCATTCATTCTTAAAACCTTTCATTTGTTTCTTCATGATCGTGCTGCATGACGTTGATTGTGGATTTTACTATCGATATCTGTTGTTGTAAAAGCTTTTAGTGCTGTATTCTATATGTTCTCCTTGTAAAGGTTGTCAGCACGATTGGGCTTAATGGCTTCAGATATTCTATATTTTCAATGGGCAATTGACAGATTTTTGTCACTGGTCGCTTCATTATGATTCTTTCGGTTTGTAAGCTTACCATTTATCCGTACTAACTCATCCTTAACTTGATGAGACTGTACTATATTTTTCCTTGTTCCTATCGCACTGAGAAGAGATAGTCTTCTTTTATGACTACAAGGTCCTCAATTTCTAAGTTGGTCTTGAGGGCCACCCTCTTTGGTATTGTTATAGGTATTGTTGTCGCCATTTTCTTCAAAATTCGTCCTGCAATCTCCATCTTGATACGCGTGAGATACTTATGGCTGTTTTAAGGGATTCTGGTGGCGTTAATAACGCACCTCCGATGAGAAAGCGTCAAAGACTTAATACTTCTAAATCTTCCAGATCCTGAGTCACAGAACATAGTAGTCTCGAACTCAGGCAGGCTTCTTTTTGAATAAGGGTTGTTGTAAATTCTTTAAATGAGAGCCTTGTATACACAAGAGATTTTTAAATGATTTATTCCAGCTTCCTAAATTCTCCCGATAATATCTTGCTGATACATAATTCGTACCGTTGTCGCTATAAAATGAATCGTTTATAAGCGGCTATGAATGCTTGAGCTGTTAATTAGTTATACACGATTTATTGTTGTATTTTCAACATTGGTAGTTTCCAGCCACATCATACTCTAAGAGACTATAACCTTATCACTTCTTCAAAACTACATTGGCTATAGTTTCTTATTGTGTTCTACTGAATGTTACCCCATGGTACGTTTAAACCTCTCCACCATGTCATCGAACAGCGATTGTTTTGGGGCTCAAGGCTCTGCCAACTCTTTAATTGGTTCGCTTATTTACGTCCTACTTAACGCCATTACATATAGTCAAATCTAGAATGTACGGCTATAGGTCATTTACGTACAATTATCTGCACATTGCATAACTTTATGCCACAAATGATGGGTTCGACCATGAATTCTGCACTCCAACAGAGGGTTATAGAAGTGTTCATTCTCACCACTGACCCGATCGTAATGAGATGGTGAAAATGTTCATCCTGCTCCTATCGTGATTCGAACCCGGTACCTCCCGCTCCAACTGATGTTAAGTGTCCAGGGTGGTCATTTTGTGGTGCTTTGTCATACTTTTATATCACGGTTGGAGACTTTTTTCGTGATATAGACAAAATAAAATAAGTCTACAAACACGACCCGGTGCAATAAATTATAAAGAGGAAATAATGAATTTTAAGGAGAAATGAATAAGTACTTTAGAGTGATAAATTGACGTTTCGCACAACCCCGGAATAATTCATGATATTGGAAACCATTTTAACATGAAATATGACTAACAGTATAACATGTTGACACGTAAAAGCGAGATGGAATATATTGCCATCGTTGGTGTAAAATGATCATATCTGCATCCCCTGTCGTGTTTAGAATCCATGGGCCGACCCATCTTCCAGGTCAGTACTATAGGCTGACATGGAGCTATGCAATGAGCAGATCGTTCTACGAAAACTCGCACCTATAGCCGTACATAGAGTGGTATCACAACGGGTCAATCGCCGATCTAAGTGTGCGATAGCAGCCACAACAACATAACATAACATAATATACGACTTGAAGTTGTTCAACTCATGATTAACCTGCAGTAAGCCACGACAAATTCATTATAATATCATCACTAAATGTGATAAAGCACCACAAAATGACCACCCTGATTATATTAAAGTGTTTTGAAATTTCACTCTATATAAGCAGTCCATAATTGTCTCGATTAATGTATTTAAGCTCTGGCTACTGTTACTACTTTCTCATATGTAGTAAAGTGTAGCTATTTCGTTTGATATTTCATTGTCGTCATAATTAGTTACTTTTTCTGGTTCTTTATGGGAACAAACCTGTTATATCGATAGCTATTCGTTCCATTAGTGCTTTCACGTGATATTACTGAAATATACGTTGTGTTCTAGTCATCGGCCCTTTACAGTTATATCAAATATATAATATCTCCCGACATGCTGTCGAGAGACATTAGATATTTGATCTCAGTTGATGTGAATGAGCCACATAAATAACAGCCTGTTGGAGTACAGGAATCATAGGCCAACCCATCTTCCATGTCCGAACTATATTGTAAACTTTTCGTATTGAAATTCAGTTAAATCCCTCGTCTACCCAAATTTTCAGTTTTGACATCAAGAAATATATTCTAACTGGAACTATCTTAACATCAGGATGTTTGCTTAAACCCAACGTTAGATGGCCTGTCATATGAGAACAAGAAGCATTGGAACCTGTCAACGATTCACAGAATTTAACTCACATTCGTTCTAATGAAGCGAAAATTATTCCTTTAAACTGTAACTGGTGTATAATGATCGAATCGAAATAGAAACCATGTACATTGTAAATGGTTTCCCCCATCGGAACACTCCAAGAGTTTTTACTTAAATCATTAGATGGGTAAATTTATGGTCAATGAAGTCATGAGTGGCTGGGCCAAATGTGTCAAACTCAACTAATTTATAAAATGATTATTTGAATCTTATAGTTTTTGAAATGTTTGGGCACCATTACGCACACCGAAAGTCAGCTTCAGAGACAGTAGGAGTCGCATTATGTAAATTCCACCATATATAAATAATATGGTCGTAATTTGAGATTCCAATTTTATTACTTACTGAATAAATTACTGCTCCTCATAGCTGACTCGAAGGGTGATGAGCTTCTGCTTCAGTGGTTTATGCTAGAAATTTAAAAACAGGGGTGTCGGTGATAATCAAACAACTAGTATTGCGTTTTATAAAGCGCCAACTATACCTGCATACTTATACTTAAAGACCTTGTTATTCAACTTTTCGCATACTATCTCACACGCCATTCATAAAATTGTGTTGCCATACTAGGAAAAGCTATAAAACTGATTTATAGCCGAGAAATAATATTATGCAAATACACTAAACTATCCAGTTTAATAGTGTGTGGACTATATTGGAAGATGAAATCATCATCACTCGCGCGTAGGTAGCCACCAAATCGCGGTAAACTATTTATTAAAGCTTCTAATCAATTTGATAAAAGAAATAAATTTTTTATTGTATGTTGAATCGCCAAATAAAATAAATAATGTGGGTCTACGATTAAATATAAAAATTAATTTATCGTTCTATTTATATATACTTACAGAGTCTCGAACAAGAGAAGCATGTCTTGCGGCGAAAACTATCCGTTGCCCAAAGTGAGGGCGAATCACGTGTTTTGGAATTACACGGTGACCTTAAAGAGCTTCGATCCAAATTGGATGCACAGGAGACACTAGTGCGGCAAGCTGAAAAGGAAAAAACCATGCTAATCGAGGAGTTATCGAGTCAAAATTCACGTCTTACGGCACAATTGCACGAAGCAAATCAAATTGAGGCGCAACTAGAGCAACAGCTGCAAGATATACGGGATCAGTATAGTATGCGGAATACTAGTTTGCAGGTAAGACGATATATATGTCCCTATAGTTTCCATGTAAAACGCGACACATGAAAATCGACTTATTTCGTTTATATATAAAGACTAATTTATATGTATAATGTCGCTGACCTATTGATCCAGTCAAAGTTCACACCCCAGTTATAACAATATCATATTATATGCTTAGTCGTATATGTATATATATATATCAACATAATTTAATTCGATATAAAAGCTTTCGAGAGCGGACATTATTTTCGACTTCCTCGATTGTATATACACGATATATATCTTGTCGGACGAACTTTTGTGTAGCATAAATTTTCGGTGTCTGCGGGAAAACAGACCACAAAGTAATTAATTTAATGTATTTAGTCTTAAGACTGATAAATATTACTTTACACTTGTGTATATATAACATACCATAAAGCTTTCTACGAAAGAGTTATGACGAAGATAGTGTATTCGAAAATATGCAGGAAACTATATGTTGTATATACCAAGATAACGATATACGAGATGAAAATGATACTGGAAGAAGATACTGTTCTATATGTACTGTCTTATCTGTATATATGTTGTGTTCGAAATTTCAAATCAATAATTTAGAAAATCAATATTTATAGTATTAGAAGGAAGTGAATAAGATGTAGAAATTAATATTTATGATTTCGAATACCATATTGTAACTCTCTTCGATGCCAGTACTATATACAAACATATTTTCAATTTTCAATTATAATAAAAAATAAATTTGCTTGGCTGGGTTTATTTGGAAAAATGCAGAATTAATTTAGTTTTATAGTTTTGTTGTTTGGATCGTGAATATACATATGTAATATAAGGTCGTCTTTTTCTTTGTGTACATACGTTGATGATATAGGCTTATCTTATGGAATAGATAAAATATGTCTGTATAAATTATAAGCGTTTTGGAAACTTAAATCATTGTAAACCCTCGTGAAGTTATATTTTTGATATGAATGCGATATCGAACCTTTGAGGGTAATCTCAGAAGGGGGGTTTTACTCCGGACTATGAGGAGAGTGAAATGAAGAAGACCTCATTTAACCGAAAGTGAAACTATTGGTATCAATATTTTAAACTTTGTCTTTCGAACAACAACACCTGACAAAATTTCTGACTATTTTATCGAGTGGTTTGGTTTTAGATAGTGGTTAAAAGAGGGTGGGCAAAAGTGTAAGGAACCAAAGTCAAGTGTTTATACTGAACATCTACAATTAACTGAAACCTAAAGTCGAATAACCGTTTCAGAGCAACCTCATCCACAAAGTCTGATTGAGGTGGCTATGGGGGATATGGTTCCGGAACATAACTGAAGTTCGTAGAGAAATTGTTGGATACCTTAAGGACCCTGAAATATAACTGGACCTTCAATTCTGTGAGAATACCTTCTCTTGAAGTAAATATACATTTGGAAGACTGTACAAAACATGTCTGCATCTGTTTTAGTTCCATCAGTATACCGTATACACAAATGGGTACGTTGTTCTGTGTTTGGATCAAACTAAGGTCGTCTATATATGTCCAAATTGCATCAAAGCCTTTATTGTCTTTAGTAATTTAGCATAATATTTGTCTTTAACGTATCACAACAAATAATTACTGTTTAAAGGAATCAAATCGTGGAAAAGGATGAACATAAGTTATATTTGAATGACGGTTGGATTGAGGTGACTATAAGGGTGATATTTGGTACACGAATATCAGAAAACTGGTCAAATACCTAATTGAAAATTTTTGGATGGCTTATAAAACATGGAATATCACTGGAGCCTAAATGCTACACACCTCTTCGTTAAGTATTCATATTCACAATTTTGAGAAATTATACAAAACATGTCTGCATCTATGTTCTATCAGTATATCGTATACAGGGAAAATATTATTACACTTTCCGCTATTCTGTCTGGATCAAACTAGGGTTGTCCTGCATATGTCTTTAATCGAAACCTTCCATTTTCGAAGAATTGGCTGTTAGTTTGACCATTCATTTGCACATCATTTAATGACTTTCGACCATATTTCAAACCAAATATTTGCTCGATTTGGGTGTACTCGTTTTCAATTGTTATATGTGGATCTTCGGTGGCCCAAAATATGGAAATTTTGCATTTTCTCATAGCCACCGCAATGAAAATGAACTTAATCGAAAAATATGATTTTTGGTCAAAATTATGGCCTTCTGCCAACGTATAATTGGTTCGTTCAACGAAGCAAAATCCCTATGGAAATGGTCAACTGACTTCAATTTTTAAACCAATTGGAGTTTGTAAACCTTCATACCTATAGCTCTTAATTGTATACTACACCATAAATTCTTCACAAAATCCTAATTCTTGTGTACTCGATGACGGCTTGAGGTGCTCGGATCTCGACCCACAATTTCAAATTGATCTAATTTTATATATCCGAAGATCTGTTCTTAAATTACAAGGCGGTAAATCTTTCACTATAATTGATCGGCAAACCGAACTGTCCGATCAGTCCAAGAAATGAATGGTTGTCAATACGCTTGATCGAATACCAAACGCAAAAATGAGAAATTCTTTTGTGGAAAGCGTCAATAATTCAGTCTTTGAAACACTTAAATTGGCAATCATAAACGCCACGCATCAGGGTTATTACAAAGCTGAAGAACCCGTAAATTTACTTTATACTAATGGTTAAGTGATTTTCTCATCAATATCGGACTATACAAGAAAACGCAATTGCGGTTGATGATGGGCAATGGGAAGGAACATAAATGAAATGATTTCTTCGAAGCTTTTCTGTTGTTTCCGAAAAGTGGATACAAAAATGGTTGCCAACTGTATCAAATAATCTACGATGATCAAAAGAGGACTTTTTGATTGCAATCCCTGTTTAATCAAATTTGGTTAATTTGTGTCGTCAACAACAACCATAAGGCTCAACATAGAAGATCAGAAAGTTTACCTGAATCATAGAAGTTTATCTGAGACCTATAATCTCAAACTCGTATCCACTGAATTTGAACAGTTTATGTAAGCTTAATCAACCTTTCATTCACTTAAATAATCACAGAAGATACAAACTCGCAAAGGGTTTTACTGAGAGTAAAGCTGTTGGAGTGTTTGTATATCTTCCGTGGTTACAACCTATCGATCAACACTTGATCCAATATAGCATAACCTCGAAACTTTCTCTGCAGACTGAAACAAGATTGTGGTGAAGATCTACGAGCCGTTATAAACAATGCATTTATCATTTAGCTCGAATTAACCGAGCATCGAAATCTCAGTTGATACAATCAATCAACAGTTTCTTTCCAATCGACCAACCGCTAGTACGCGTTAGTACTAAACATTAATTGAGCAAAGATAGAAACCGAACTACTAGCGGTTGGTCAATTGGAATGCCACAATCAATCAAAATACTCACCGAGTCTTATCTAACCATGTTTATTGTCATTTGAATTTAAACGAATTTACCCAGCAAACCGAATTATATCGAATTATTATTAATAAACGATCGAAACACCTCTATTGGACTTTTGGCGCATTTTTACAAATCGTTTTCGATTCCTTTTCAAATTTGTCCTTGTTTCTTGTTCCCGTTTTATAATGAAATCAGTTAACAAACCGTTATAGTATAATTGAAGTTGTTGCGCTGTTGTTGGAAAATGCCTTTTAGTACATGGAAAATAATTTAAATAATCGATTTTTTTATTATATTTGAAATGAAAATTTCAATACAGAAATATAATTTTGGTTTATAAAATAAAAATAACCGTACCAACAATTTCTTTTGCAACAAAACAACCAACCCACACATCTTTATGTACGAGTGTGTATGTTGGTTGGGGAAAAAAAATAATATTATAGCATACCTATATACTTATATACACCTACAGGATCATGTTAGCAGTTTGGAGAGTTTAAAAGATGAGCTCCGTCTTATTGGGGAAAAGAAAATTGAATTGGAGAAACGTTTGCAAAATTCTCTACGAGAGCGTGATACATTAACGGCTGCACTCGAAGAAGCATCAGATAGAATACATACACTGGAACGACATGCCAGAGAACAGGAGACAAAATTACAAGTTAGAATATTTTTTTTATTTTTTTTGTTGTTTCTTGTAAACTCGTATAAAAATAATTTTATAGATTTTTTTTTTATTTTATCGTATGTTTTCTGTATAAATAATAACTGTATCGTTACTTTTGTGTAGACTACATTGCAGACACTAGACCGTTTGCAACGTGAAAATAATACATTGACAGAGCGTTTGGAATCGGCTGGATCGCAGGTAAAATATTATTTTGCCGTTAGGGTAAATACATATATATTTAACGATATTTGTTTTTTTATTTGACACCCACACACGTACACAGGATTCACCAAGTGTATCGAGAGGCCATCGATCATTGCTTCATGAAATGGAATGCGACGATGAAATTTCAACAGGTATCGACGACAATCAACATCCCATTGTGACCGAAGCTCGTGCTGTTTATAAACAATTAAAAGTTGTGTGTGCAACATTACGAAGTAATCACGATGATGATTCAGGTATGTGCATTATTTTTCCTATAAACGTTTTTGTTCAATTTAATCAACTTAAAATTGGAAATTGTCGGAATGGTTGGTATATGGTATACCTCCTTTTCCTTAATCGTCGGTCTGTATGTATGTATGTACGTAACTAGAAGAAATAACGGCACAAAAATAATTTATTTGATTGAATAATTGAAAATGTTAAACCGAACAACACGATGGTCAGATAGATATATGGATGGATGGATGGATGGATGGATGGGTGAATGGCGGTTGTGTGGATTAGAATGATGATATGCAATTGAATTAATTATTCATTTTTATTACGGTCAGTCTATATCCCTCATGAGATGCTTGTGTTGTTGTTGATATTGTTTTGTATTATATGTAAATGTTGTCTTATGTATTCCAACCACAATAAGGATTTATTGCTTTTTGTTGTGTAGTCCTGTGGTTTGATATGCTCAATGGTGCAGAGAATATGTTTTTATGAAATTATGATATAGTTGCAAACAGGAATATAAGTTATGAAAATTTATTGGATTTATATTTGGATTAACGTCTTAAAGTCTATAAGTACTCAAATATTAACTTAAATGTACAGCATAATGTAATGCGAATGAACCCAGGTGGAACAGTATAGGATAAAGTTTTAATTGATTTTGTTTTAATAAGTTAAGGGATTGTAATTTATTGCTTTAATCATTTTTCGTAGTTTATGTGAAAAGTTTAAGGTGCCTTTAATTTGTCACCTTAATTAATTCGTTTATATAATATTATAAACAATAAAACATTTTTTGATGTATATCTTTCAGGATTACATTCCGATTTATCGCTTGGCTCTCTCGACAACACAATTTCGTCCCAACCATCGGACTCGGGCATCGAAGAAGAACTAAGACGTGGCATGCTATCGTCGACGGCCGACGATCTAGTCCGAATAATTATGGGCCTGGACGCAGTCCATTTCAAATCGATGCTCGAACAATCGCGACAAACGTGCATGGACCAAGAGGATGAGCTTCGTCGTCGCACCGACCGCATCATGCAGCTCGAAAGCAAATTGTCCGTATGCGAGGTTGAACTAAATAGTGCGCTCGAAGAACGCGACAGTGCACGAAACGATGCATCTCACGGTAGTCTAGCACAGGATGATGTTGTGGCAGAGGCGCGTGCTGATCGTGATGCGGCCGTTGCACGTCGTACCAAAGTTGAAATTGAATTGGCAAAAACGCGGGTCGAACTAATGCAGGCCAACGGTCAGCTACTCGAATCGATACAGCAAAAAGTTGAATTGTCACAACAGTTGGAGCAGTGGCAAATGGATATGCAGGAATTGATCGATGAGCAGATGCGTAACAAGCTGAACGAAAATAAAATTCGTGCCGCGAACGCACTTAATCAGAATGTGCCTAAGAAAACCACTGCAAATCGGTTATTTAGTTTATTTCAACGATGACAATTTAAATTTAGTAAGAATTGATAAAAGGATATTTATATATTTGTTAAAATTAAATAAATATTTTATATATACATAAATAATATATAATTTTACAAAACTAACACTATCTTATATACATAATATATATATTTAGTTTTTAACCAAGTCTCTTATCATTTTATACTACTAATCCAAAACAAACTATCATCACAAAGAATTAATCAAAATTATATAATAATAATAATAATAGTTATATTGTGTATATATAAAAACTAATGTTGTATATTTACTATAGTACTTAAATTCTAGTTTTAATTTACTCCTATTATGTTAATTTTCATAAAAATCGCACGCATTTGTGATATAAAAGTTACTACACGTTTTTTAAATTAACAAAAAAAATGGCAGCCATTACACAACGTATTTTATACTGATACATAACCCTAAATGTTGACATCGTTTGAAAATATTATCGATATTTTTCGTATCAACATAGTAGTGACATCTAAATGACGGAATTGAAAACAAGGAATTTTAAACTTGATGTACGTTTTACGGCTCGCTCCATTTTGGTTTGTGTAAAACAAATTTTTTTTTATTTTTGGTAACTATTTAACGTAATACAACGAACAAAATTAAATCATTATTTATTACGACATATCAAATGTAATAAGAAAATGTGCAATCACACATTAAAATAAAGAATAAATAAATAGTAATAATAATTAAATGTAGATGTGCCTCCCGTTCTCTCCCCTTCGAAACATATAACAAAAAATTATGCCCTATAGACAATATATTGTAATGAATTATTTGTGCGATTGGTTTGAGATGTGTGTACGCGGGATCAGTATACATAATGTTATGTAGAAAATGCACGATCGATAGATTTGATGTGGTCTCAAGTTAATTAGTGTAGACCTCATCTCCCTTGAGAACTAATTAAATTTGTCGATCGATTATATCGTCTGATCAAATCTCTCTCTTCAATACGCACAATCGTCAAACCGATCGATCATTTGCTAGTTTATAAAATATTTTAATTAATTATAATTATAGTTTTTAATCTATGCCTTATTTTTTATATTTAAATAAAAAATGTAAATTCTATAATAATTTTTGTTAATTTATTTTTTAATAAAAAAAAAACTATTAAATTAAATTAGATAAATTGATCAAAAAATACTAATATTTTTAATTAATTTCACAACAAATTCACAACATTTATGTAAATACAAATTATAAAACTGCAAAATGTACTTAAATTAAAATTAGAACCATATTATAAAATAATAATTATATTCGATGAATTACAAAAAATACAAAACCAAGCCTTAACATGCACTGTGATTAATTTTATTTTGACATAATTAATTATCAGTTCATTTAAAACTTAATTATTTTAATTAACTGTATATGTTTATGTGTATACTACTAAATTAAAACAAAACTGATCTTATTTGGTTTCTTATATGGTTATAAATTCGTTATTTTTTATTGCCTTATTACTACTACACCTAAATTAAAAAATTATATATACATACGTACATAAAACTCTAATTAAATTAAACAAAATTATTAAATTGCTAATAAATTTTATGGAATTATATAATTAATTAAGGGATGAGTTTTATTTTATAATTGGAGGAATTAATTAAAAAACCGAGGTGAGTTAAGGGTTTCTTTATTATTTAATCAACAAAGTAACAATATAATCAACCAAGAAGTATATAAATTAAGTTCTTTACTCGTTAGAGTTAGGAGTGAATACAGAGAATAAGTCAAATGTTAGAGAAACTCTTGGAGGAACAGTTACCTTTTACAGCTTAGAACTGAAAATAACTCGAAATGGACGTAATGGAAGCTATACCGAAGTTAGAAAGAATATTGGTGGCTATAATATTTTAGATTAATTGAAAGTTGACTAATTATCAGTACCTAAGCAGTTTCGAAGTAAAGCAGAACCAGTAACTTCCTTCGGTTTATTGGAGAAAGAAGTTCCCGCCAGATTAATGTTTGGGGAAGAAAGAGTCTAAAATCTCAATGGCATCGAGTTTCGACCAATTTAAAAGCGTTGACGCCTGAACCTCCTTCCTAATTACAGTCGAGAAATGGGGAATCGTAGAAGGATTTGTATAAGCCTAAATTAACAACTTAATTATGTGAGTTGATATTTTACCCAAACCTATCGATAGATTTTAGACTCTTTTTCCCCAAACATTAATCTGGCGGGACCTTCTTTCTCCAATAAACCGAAGGAAGTTACAGTTTTCACAGTTGACGAGACACAACTTTTGCTTCTCTCAAATACGGAAAATAGTTGATAATGGCAACCATAAGTTTGGCTGATTAAAGGTGAAATTATACAAAATTGTTTTTAAGCAAGCTAGACTAACGAACTCTTTGTATGAGAGCTCTTTTATGCCACGATTTGAAACCAGAAGAACAAGTCGTATTTGGTTTTAAAATAGGTTATTTTTGTCCATAAACGGGCCCATAATTCACTTTATTGTTTGTTTGTCACGCTGGAAATAGCTCATAACTGCTTTTGGTCTGTTAATAAAAGCTTCATGTCACATCTTCTCAACAGTTTCTTGACAGTCGTTTTTTCAAAAAAGAAGAATAGGTTTTATTGGTAAGCATGCAAGCATACTTGGCCTTACCTCAAATGATTTCTTTCTAAGTAAGAGAGAAGAAAATTACATTCCACTTACGATGAAGTTTATGGAAACATGTATCTATCCCACGTCCTTATTACAGTTACATCTATATCTTAACTATATATTAGAAACTATACTATTTTTAGTATTTGGCATGAATGTAATTGATAGCGCAAAACATTTAAAAGTCTTTTGGTCATTACATAAATATATAAAATCTATTTAAAAACTATTTTCATCACAATCCGACTCCTCTTCGATATAGCATAGTTCCTTCATAGTTGATGTAGTTTTGAGTTCGTGATAATAATTATGAAAGACCTGAGGAATAAACTCAAATAAATCCAACAAATCAGCTTTCTTTTGATCAGAAATAGCCAAAGTCGTATAATTGAGCTGCTGCAACTTAAAATTGGAACTTCCTGATTTTTTTGTCACCATCGTTTTAAAGCACGAGTCTCTATAGCAGGTTTTATACGCAATGAAATCACAGTTTCCTTTCGTATATCTGTAAATATATAACGCTGGGTATAGAGTTTTAATTACATAATAATTAATATTTCACACCTCAATATCCTTATATCTGGCCATACAATGTTCTCCTGTTGTTGATTCTTTAACGGATTTTTAAAATATTGCTTTTGTAATTTAACGAAATCTAAAAAATCATTCAACCCCATTTCGACCACATTAAATTTTTGTTTACCTCCACACGTTCGAAATAGCTGGGCCCAGTCATGCGGATGCGATAACAGTATATTAGACGATTCAATCTTTTTTTCAATAATACAACGATCACTGTCGCATTCGAGATGCATATGGCCAGGTTCCAAAAATTTATGTTCGAGTATATCAAATTTTACACATGTTGCCATTAAATACTGAAACATACTCGCAACGACGATATTACGAATTTGTTGAGCACATGTGTTGCTATAAATCACAATATGTCGTTTTAGGGTGGATAAATTGTTTAGATATTTTAATAGGCAAGATGCAACTTGATTCGCCTCTCGTGCACTTATCGTTTCATTCCATACAAAACAGTGCGTACTATTGTCATCACAATTTCTTATTGTTAGATGGAATACCCATAATTTTCGTTTATAAAAATCGGTCGAACATTTTAAGTACGGTGTTGGGCGATTCGGTTGCAAATCGATACACAGCACAGTTTTTTTTGGGTCAGCCTTATCGAGTTGGAGCGTTTTATATACAGTGTCAACATAATCATTATGTTCATATTTTTGATAAATAAAATTATTTCTAGCTTCGACCGACTGCTCAATTTGGATTTTCGTATCGAATCGAAGACATTTCGTGCACTTGTCTGATTGGGATTTGTTGAATTTTAAATTACACGAATTAAAAATTTCCCGATATTTTGTATATGAGACTTTAGATGTATCAAATTTTTCTTGATAAAGATCATACATCTTGGTTAAATTAAGTCCTTCCGGTAGATATAACTTTTTCGAGTTATGTGGACTGGTATAATGTGACTCATAGACCGGGAATGAATTAATATGAGACTCAACCTGTAATTTTTGTTGATTCGTTATTTTCTTGATCGATACAAATTGTCCCCTAAAATCAGTTAAATCTAATCCGGTACTGTTTTTCTTTATGATACTCGATATAAATCCGTGCGTTTCGTCATAGATATTCAAGTAACAGCCCTTACAAACATCAATATTAGTGTGGTGGTCGTCGATAATAGAATATTTGCAAGTGTAATTACGTTGCTTTTTTGGTAATCGTAAATTGGTGATTCGACTTTTTTTGTCGATTTGAATTCGTTTCGAAGCATACGCTAAACGTTCTGAGTATGTTCCCAAGCTCCAGTACTCAGCAAAACATTTCTCTCTCAACTCTTTACTGATTTTTTGTTTACATCGCTTCTTGCAGTTTTCTAATTCTTTTGATTCTCGTTTTTTGATTTTCTTCCCATTCTTAGTCACATATGCTAAACCAGAATTTCTTTTGATTTTTCGAATTTTGGTTTTATTCTTTGGATACTCTGGTTCTGATACTTCTGTCTCATAACCCAAGTTCGAAAGCTCAATTTTTAAACCACTAATCTCTTCCGGTTTACCAAATTCCATTGCACTAGTGGACTCATCATCTACAATACCCAAATAAGTAAATAAAATGAATCATAGATTCCATATACATCTTACCTGTTTCAGGACTATCAAGCGGTTCACTTTTACAATTAACATCAAATAATTCAGATACAAGACAAGTATCACGAACAGCGTCATTATTAGATAGTTCACACCTTTCATCAAATTCATCCATTATCTGTGTAAAACAATAAAAGTGAGGTTATAAAAACAAAATAACTAAAATTAACTTGTTATAAATAAGAAATATTATATTTAAGTGTATTTATGACCTACCGTCACATATAATGTCCAACCACAAATTAATTCAAGGTAAACAGCAGATATGCCCAACAATTCTATGCATTGTAAGTGTAACACAAGATACCATGTTCTTCTTCTCGTTCTTTTTTGATAACTGAAGTTAATTTTAGCATGCTCCGTTCATACACAATTTCTATGGTAGTATAGTAAGTTGTTGGGGTTCTTTTTACTCTCTATATGTAAACAGAAATAAATAAGAAATTGATTTTATAAACTGAATAACTTGTTATATGTGTGTTGGTATAAGATAACATTACTTATCTGTACTTATAATTTTATTTAACGAACGCTTATAGAAATTTCGTTGGGAACTGTTGGACAATTTGTTTAAACTGGAAATAAGATCAGTTGTGTCTTAGTCCTTCATGGAACACAGGATGGGAATAAGGCAGCACTACCAACTTAGCACATCTCACTCAAGCTCTAAAATTATATGTTCGGTGTTCCCGAGTCAGATAAAATGTTGTAGGTTCATTCGTTATTCCTGTCAATCTAAATGGGGATACGTATTTGAATCTACTAGTCATTTCCGTTAATAGTGCAATAATATTAAAACTCCTCATTCTTAGAGATATTCAGTAATTTTGTCTTTTTACTGATTGGATGGAATTTTTAGATTTCTACATGAATTATATTCAGCCTACTAACTCATATATTTCGTGGTGTTTAATTATGTTTTTTATTATAACTCACGACTCAAGATGTGATGTTCAATCAGCATAATTTGTGTACATGCATTGTTTCAGGAGGAAACCTCTAACTTCTCGCCCACGTTGTTTCAAGTATTCCAAACTGTCATTTTATGCCTTTAACGATGAAATAATCATTTTGTTTATAAATTTCCTCTTCAAATTTTCAACAAAAGATCGTTCAGGGTGTGATCGTAGTAGGATTTGGTGTAACCAATGCACCACTACCCGCTTGATATGTGGTGTTTCAATCTGCACAGTACTGCATTATACCAAATGTACAAATTTATTGATCGAATGAAAAACCTTGTTTGTTTCACTCATTCGAAGTTCTACTTTGAAGAGAGATAATGGCTATTTTGTAACACTTTTTCTTTTATTTATTATGTTAAGAACTCGTAACTTAAGTCAATTAACTCCGGCTACAACTCATCAGTGCTAAGTGATAGATCGAGCTTTAAAATGGCCTCAGTTGAATTTTGACCTGGTTAGTTCCAATTATTTTTAGATAGTATTGATCTCTCTTGTCATAGTTCCCTTTAGTAAGAGACTTGATATTTTCCAGGGATGATACAAATATTGGGCATACCTTTGCCTTATAATTTACTCTGTTAAACTATTGTCACGCATAAATAATGGAACTAGTTGAGCTAACAAGTAGACTTTCGACTTTCGATAATGGATTCACGGTAACTCCATTTTGGTTTGTTGACATCCAATCTTCGATATCTTTCACCGTTGATGTTTACTATACGTCGTTTTTTATTAAAAAATTAACTGTGTTTTCGTTGTTATTGGACTAGAAATATGCACAATTGACATTGTTACTGAAAGAGTTCTTACATTTTTTGTAAACTGGTTTTAACCATGGTAAGCTAATTTTAAGGATCTTACCTCAATAAGAAAAACCTAATATTGTCGTATTATTCGTTAATAATTATTAAAATAAAACCATTCAAAAACTTGTTAACATTTATTTAATATAGTTTATTTAAAAAAAATAAAACACAAATTATTTTATTACGCTTTAGCACACGTCTATCCTCGTTATTCGTTCTTATTCGAGTGAGTTTTACCGTTTCGACATCATACGGTTAAAATGCTAAACCAAAAAAACTAAACTTATGCCTTGTGGCTAAACGACGTACTAAAATAGTATAGTACATGTGATAATTAATAGATGTCTCTATACTAACAAAAATTTTGTTTGATATACTACAACATTTCGGCTATTCTGACGTCACAATCGACTCTGATTGTCTGTGAGGCAGGGTTTCATGTTAAATGCAGCATATACACTTTTAAATGCTTTTTGAGATTGTTGTTGTCCTGGAATATCTTCGATGACGTAGCGTTCTCCAGGCAGTATTTGCGTAACCATGTATGGACCCTTAAAACGCGGTAGTAGTTTATGACTTAAACCGGGAGTCGTGACTACGTTTTTCAAGAATACATATTCTCCTATTTTATATGAATATGCTTTAATTCTTTTACGATCGAAGTAAGCTTTGCTTTTTAAAGATTGAATTTTCGTGCTAGAAATAACGTTTTCTCTAATGTCATTTATATCTCGTTTAGTTTCATTATTTGTTGATATAAAATCTTCAAATTCGTCGTTCGCCATTCGCTGAGCTAAGCCAAAAAGAGCAACTGCTGGGGTGGTTTGTATTGTTCGATTTATAGTGTTATTAACAACAAATTCTGTTTCAGATAGTACCAGGTCCCATTGATAATGTTTTGAAAGGGCTGTTAATTTTGCGATCATTATATTAATATCATGGTTGACACGTTCAACCTGACCGTTACTTTGAGGTGAGTACGCTGCCGTTTCAACATGAACAATGTTACGCTCGTTCACAAAATCCGCAAATTGTTTTGATCTAAAACACGAACCACGATCTGATACTATTCGTTTTGGGACACTAAGTTGATTAAAATACATTTTCAAATATTTTATCACTTCCAGTGCGTTTGTTGTCTTAGTTGCAAACAAACGAATAAACTTCGCAAATCCGTCAATAATAACTAGAATATGTTTATTCCTGGTTTTCGTTTCCGCGAGAGGACCAACGTGATCTACGTGTATTGTGTGGAACGGTTCAGTAAACTTATCGTACAGATTTAGAAAACCTTCCTTTTTGCCTTGTTTCGGCTGATAAATAATACAACTTAAACATGTCTTAATAAAGCTATTAATCTTTTCGAGCATGTTTGGAAAGTAATACGATCGTTTTATTAATTCCGAGGTTCGAGAAACTCCTACGTGACCAATTTCGTGATACTTTCGTATAATTTCGTGTTGAAGCACCGTAGGGACATAAAATAACAATTTGTTCTTAAATTTTCTATAAACGAGTCCGTCACGTAATTCGAAATAATTATCATCGCCGTTTTTTACTAAGTTATCTCTAACTGTTTTAATTTCTACATCGTTATACTGAAAAGCAGCAAGACGCTGAGAAAAAGTAGATTCAGTAAGAATTAATATACTAGATACTCGACTTAAGGCATCGACATGCCGCATTTGGGTATTAGGACGATGAACTATTTTATAGCTATAATTTTCATAGAAGTAAGTCAATAGGTCCATGTTAGAAGGTCGTATATAATTTCTAAGTTTTTCATGGACATTCGCTTCACTTATTTGAATTCCGAAGTTTAATTTAAATTGACTCGAAAACTCGCTGAATGATTCGATCTTATCCTGCACTGTACGAAACCAAATTTGTGCGGCTCCTTGTAATTTTGAGGTTAGTGCTATCAAAATCATTCTATCATCTAGGCTATATATTTGTCGTAATTTCTCAATTTTTTTAATGAATTGTATTGCATTGAGCGATGTTAATGCAGTTGGCTCGTATGATGGTAAAAGGTTCGCGATGTCACTGGGTTTCAAATGAAGAGATTGGTTTGAAACATTATTAACAAATTGTAAATCGCTTCTCGTTCGTGATTGCTCAAGGTTGATGTTATTTGATGTTCCACTAATCATTTCTCCAGTAGCTCGTTCCAATAACGCGTCTTGTAGATCGTCTTTGTTTGTAAAATTACTCCCTTCGTCGCCATCGTAATCGTTACGCTGATCTTCACTAGCCATCGCTGATAGCAATCGGGATGCCAGTGTTTTCTTTGTTCCGGTGGTTGGTAAGCCTCGTTTTTTCAATTCCGACTTCAACTGTTGTACGTTCATCTTTAATCGCACTCAATACAAAAATATTTATTTTTTTCCAAACGTGGTTATCACTTTTTTAAAAAGGTTAGGTTCACACAGAAATTGAATCTATTTTTTTCCAATCAATCCCACTTCTGATTAAATGTCGTATTATTCGTTAATAATTATTAAAATAAAACCATTCAAAAACTTGTTAACATTTATTTAATATAGTTTATTTAAAAAAAATAAAACACAAATTATTTTATTACGCTTTAGCACACGTCTATCCTCGTTATTCGTTCTTATTCGAGTGAGTTTTACCGTTTCGACATCATACGGTTAAAATGCTAAACCAAAAAAACTAAACTTATGCCTTGTGGCTAAACGACGTACTAAAATAGTATAGTACATGTGATAATTAATAGATGTCTCTATACTAACAAAAATTTTGTTTGATATACTACAACAATATTCTGTTTTATAATTGTCAATGAGTACATAATATACAATCAATCCAGTCCTTCGTCTCAATCTCCTGAAAAACACGTTTTTAAAAGGAAAATCTTTTTAAGATTCATATGGAAGTTTGAAAAAAAGAAATTGTCGTATGGATCGAGCGTAATCTAGCGAAAAAGTCGACTACATGCCTGGGAATTTTATCGATTAAAGTTTCTTAACATTAAAAAAAGTCGCTTCACGTCTCACGCACTTTCAATCCTCAATCATGAATTACCATTTTGCTAAGCATTTCTGGTTTGATGACTTGATTTAGCCTGCCTCAATCTCAGTCAAAACGATTATCCTACTATTTAATGAGCTAATCCTTCCTGTCGAACTTAATAGTTTTCGAATCAAGTATTCTAAAACCAACAATTGTGTGAAAGCTTTAAGAAGTTAGGTGGAACATCAAGAGTTCAACATAGAGGCTAAAAAATCTTTATCAGGAGCTTTAAAATATCCTACCTATTTTAAGGAACTACTTATATATAAAAAGAGAGAATGTCCCTACCCGCTCTTATTCTGGTATAATAAAAAACTGAATTTCACGATGAAGAGTAATGGGCTCTCTGATAAATACGGTCGAAGCGAGTCGGTGTTACGAACACAAGACAATAGCTTTGAGTCTTTAATAATTTAAAGTTATTTGTACAGACAGTAACAATGTTCGTTGCAAATTATATTTTCTGCCTTCGGTTGAACTATTTTAGTACTTTAAAACATCGTTTCACAGAATCATGTATCGAATGTAGTCCCAAGGGTTTTAATATTAAATCCTAATGTTTATCAAGTATCTTAAGTAAAAATGTAATATCACATATTATGTGATTTTGGAGAATCGGATTGCTTCGGAATTTAATTATCTGTATTCCAAAACCGCGATTGATCGAACATACCAATCTTGTTGGTTTGTTTCTACCTTTTCAATCTGTTTTGGGGCTCAAGATACTCCTACTCTACAGCCAAATCGAAGACTCCTACTCTACAGCCAAACCGATTTACGTAGTACCATCTGGCCATTGCATAGATGGGTCGGTTCATGAATTCTACACTACAACAGAGATCATATATGTGTTCATTCACACCACCAATCGTAACCAGATGGTGAAAACTCCTTTTGCATCCTACCCCTATCGGTATTCGAACCCGGTAAAATCATACCAATCTTATTTGTAACTGCGTATTTACGAGAAATTTTATAGAAGTCATTTAGGCGAATTAAGTGAGCTATACTTTAACAGTGTAGAAGATGAGACGAATCAGTGTAGACGAATCTTGACTAAAATGAAAAATTATCAAATAAATTGAATATAACACGAAGTCTTATGGATCGCTTCATCTTTGATGTACATATCATAAGCGTATAAGGAACTTATGTCTTATACTCTAGGACGTATTAAAACGAACCACAAAAGGGGTGGAAAAAGTAAACCTGATTTTCGTAGCCAGCTAAAATGAAACAAGTATATTTCCTTACAAATTATCACTTTTTAATTCATAAATGTCTACACATTTAGTACCAACAGCAATACTATTTATGAAACCAAAAAAACAGAACACAAGAATTATTGCATCATATCCATTATGGTCCTACAATTTACTTTGATCAATCGGCACTGTTTCTGGTTTATCAAAATCATCTAAGAATTTTTCCTGTTTTACAGCAAACATTGAATAAAAATAAATGCTCATCACTGTGCCACCAATTGTAAGGCCGGTAATCAAATTGTTACGCCGTGTCCTCTTCAATTTTTGAACCCGTTCAAGATTTTGTTTTTCGATGATTTTCATGAAATCTATTTCGGATTGTTTCAATTTTTTTGTTGGATCAAAATATTTAATATTTTGTGCTGGATTATCTGACGACATTTTATTTTTTATAAATTTATTTATTTATTTTATACGTAGAAATAATTTTCAAAACTATGGTGAAGTAAGTTTAGGTTATGTAAACCATGTAGAAAAAAATTTGATCTGTCAAAATAATATTTTTATTTTGATGAATAGTTCGGTTCCCAAATGATAGATGTCAATAATGTTAAATACCGATTTTTCGTTTTAATTTTTTTCGTCTGTCATTTGACATTAAATACATTTCTTTGTGACCACCGGACGACTGAAATTTTGTGAAATTCTTTTTTATTTATTGAAAATCTAATAATATTTACTGTATATAATTTAAGTAGTCCAAAGAAATAATATATATTTAGCTTGTAATGGTATGTTGATTTGTTTTTTAAGTACATATTAAATTATATTCGTATTTTGTATAAATTGTCTGCCTCGTTCCAGTTTCATTCATTTGGATTTAACATGTTTCACGACCTGTCGAGGCCGTTTAATAATTCCTATAAATGCTATTCCGTGTCTATGTTGCCCGGTAATGAGAGACATGATGTGGAGAAGGGTGGTAAAAGTAAGTATTTTCATATGGTCGTGACGTAGTAGTGAACTTCAACACAGTATTTTGTTCTTTTTAGTCATTATGCCTCCATCTGCGTTGGATCAGCTTACACGTTTGAATGTTGAGTATCCAATGCTTTTTAGACTTTCAAATAGACAGAAGAACCGTACCACACACGCTGGCGTACTTGAATTTGTTGCAGACGAAGGAAATATTTATATACCAAATTGGATGATGAGCAACCTCTTGTTAACCGAAGGTGAATTAATTCAGGTTGAAAGTGTTTCGTTACCAGTCGCAACATTTTCTAAATTTCAACCTCAGAGTCCGGACTTTTTAGACATAACGAACCCGAAAGCTGTTCTAGAGAATGCACTACGAAATTTCGCCTGCCTTACAACAAACGATTTGATTGCGATTAAATATAATCAACGAGTCTATGAATTGTGTGTCCTAGAAACAAAGCCAGGGAATGCTGTTAGTATCATTGAATGCGATATGAATGTGGACTTTGCGGCGCCCGTTGGATACAAAGAACCAGAACGAGTGCCACGCATGTCAGAACCCATGACCGTCGATAATCCCGAAGTATTTCATGAACCAGCCGGATTTTTTCCATTTCAAGGCGAGGGCAATCGTTTGGATGGCAAAAAGAAAAAGGATTCAATATCAGAACCTGTAATGGTTAAGAAAAATTATATACGAGGCGTCCCAGATTATGATCATCAATATGGTCTGATTAGATTTGATCGGAGTGTGCGTCCCATTAGCGATGGCCCAGATCCCGAAAGGGAGAATGAAAATGGTGCAGAGGAGCCGGAACCGTTCCAAGCATTTCAGGGGCAGGGTTTTTCGTTAAAAAAGGGTCGTAAATAATATATTCTTGATATTTAAATAATTGGTAAAATAAATTTTTTTGTATAAAAACCGCATAAAGGTTTTTTCTTAACTAAACCCCGGAATTTAGTTTTTCAAAAATTTTAAATATTTAGAAATAATAATTATTGGCGTGAGGTTAGTTTCAATTCACTAGTCATTAAACATACCCATTCTACTCTCGAAATATCTCAATTTCTCTCTACCTACCGAACTGTCGAATGAGATAACTGTCATGAGCTGTCAAGGATTGTGTATATAAAATTCTCAATTTTATCATCAAAGTGATAGGAAAAAAAATTTTAGGTGTGGTTTTAGTAAAGTTCCAAAAAGTAATATTTAAAATTATAATACAATAAAAATTAAACAAATATGTCAGCGACACTAAAACCATATTTAACTGCTGTACGTCACACGCTTACCGCTGCAATGTGTTTAACAAATTTTTCATCGCAAGTTGTGGAACGACATAATAAACCCGAGGTGGAAGTTAAAAGTTCCAAAGAGCTGGTCCTAACCCCGGTCGTAATATCCCGCAATGAAAAAGAAAAAGTATTAATCGAAACAAGTGTTAATTCAGTTCGAGTAAGTATTGCGGTTAAACAAGCCGATGAAATTGAGAAAATCTTGTGCCACAAATTCACCCGGTTCATGATGATGCGAGCCGAAAATTTTATAATCCTACGTCGAAAGCCCATCGAGGGATACGATATTAGTTTTCTAATCACAAATTTTCATACCGAACAAATGTACAAACATAAATTAGTCGATTTTGTAATTCACTTTATGGAGGAAATCGATAAGGAAATTAGTGAAATGAAATTAGCTGTAAATGCTAGGGCTCGAATTTGTTCCGAGGAATTTTTAAAGCGATTTTAAAATACACAACGACTACAAGATACGCAACAACAGAATCAAAACAGCATTATAAAGAGTCAATATTTAATTATATTATGATTTTTATTTTTAGGAACATTAAATTTAAGAAGAAAATTATTTGAATTTATTAAATCCAATGGGGATGAATCACACATCATTGTAAGTTTAACTCTTTTGCAAGTTTCCTTTTTTTTAATTTTGTCATACCCACTCTGTTATGTGCATTCGATTTGTTTTGTGTGATTCATCGAACATTTAGCAGATAAGCTCAATTCATTACAAAGTTTTAAACAAACATGTTGTATTAAAATAAATAAAATATATTTTGTTTTATTGTAACAACAATTATTTAAGTTAAATATTGTATTATTTCCCGCGTGCAAGATAGAGTCGCGTTCTTCCACACGGTCTCGACATCAATCAGTTGTAAAAATATAATATTATTAATTGAAAGTTTATTAAAATAAAAATTTATTTTTAAAAAAAAATTGTGCTGTAATTTTATTTTAGACTACATAAACTATTTATGATGATTTTATCATTTGGGTGTAGTTTTTCTTATCTAATTTACTTATCAGCTAACTAAAGGTGTATAAATTTAAACAATGCAAATAATTGCGTTGGTCGTTATTCGCCGAAATGTATAATATTCAAAACAATACCCCTTGATGTATGCAACTTATGAAACGTGTTTCGTTTTTAACGTTATTTTTATTGTGCGATGCTTTTTCTATTTAATCAGTACTTCGAACGAAGTCATTTTAAAATTTAGTTTTATCTCAAGTGACACCACTAGTTTGGAAGTGGTTCTGTCTTAATATCCACAGTCCCCTAACATACTCTACAATTGTAATTGGGATATAATATTACGTTTATAGTGAGAAAAATGGTTTGCACATATTAATCATGCTTTAACCACTTTAGCTAGTTTTTAGCTTTAACGAGTTTAAAAGATAAAGATGTATGGTTTCTTTTATTTTATATCAAAGCATAAATGATCCTATATACATAACAGTTCTTCTATTTACTTTGTGTAGTATTGATCATGTTATATTGGAATAATTTAAAACAGTGCCATCTTTAAGTAACGAACAAACAACCTATTTCTACTGTTTAATACTTTACTAATTTCAATAATAAATGTTATAATTAATGCAAATTGCCTTTTAATTTAAGATTCTCTACTTTGCCATTTCGATTAAGGAAACTTCACCAACATGATGAGCCATGTGGTTCACAACTACGTGCCATAACATCTCTTGCTACTTCATCGGACCAGCAAAGAGTAACCACCGCACGATTTAGAGTTTCTTTTCCTAGCCTAATAATAAAACTAAAATTTATTTTGGAAGCTTTTTGCATAAAATACGAGTCTATTAGATATACAAGAGTAAGGGTACAAGACTTTAACACTATATTGGCTGTGTTATAACATTGTGATGATTATTAGAAATATACACCATGAACCATATAATTAGATATTTGCCTTCATTCGAACTCGTCTGAATATAAAGGATAATGCTCTTAAGCACGTATAAATTGTACATTGTAAAAGCAAAACCTTGAACTCAGTTGACTTGCATTTTTATCTTAACCACAATTCTGCTTAAGTGTGCATAAATATAATATACATTTATACCAAAATCCCAATAAAGAGTATAAGACAACTATTAATAGTTTGCTATAAGTGTCTCGTATTTGATCATCAACACGAGTACTTATATTTGGATGAAGTGAAGTGGTGCTTAATTATATATGGCAAAGTCTTAGTCTATACATATATAAATGTACGGAAAAATTATCGAGAATCGAATCTGACAAACCGCACTCTATTGTATGTGTATTTACACACTTGTATATGTACATTATGCCGATCGATAATTGTAGTGAAGCGCAAAAGTTTGCCAAACACAAGTATAAAGTATATGGTTGTCGTGTAACACCCTATTTTTTTTTTAATAATCCCCTTTTTATTATATATATGTATATATATAATATACCCATTTCGTTATATATGTATAGAGAGATATCTACCCAACATAAAAAAAATCTGCTTGCTTTTAAATCCTCTACTAACACTAAATAACAAATTCGTGACCGAAGTAAATTAGTGTGAGTAAACGAGTTCGCATGTTGGAACAACTTCACCAAATCAAACTATGTACACGAACACTATACACAAAAGAGAAATTCTAATAAATGTATACTACTAATCGTGCTAGCGCGAATGTTGCATTTTGTTGCCTTTTTTGCCCTCTGGTATAATTATTGTACCTACCTATCTTTTATGTGTATAGCTGATTTGATATAAAGAGAAGTTCAATATACCTAAAACTGAATACTTATGTAGGTATATAGAAGCTATGCTATATATACATATTTTATTGCAGTATAAATGTGTATTACCCCAAACTGTACACTTAATGAAAATCAATCGTTCAAGTGGAACAAACTCGTTTCCATTCGGTTCGTTTGGTTCTTTTTTAGTTTTCATGGTTCGGATTCTATTTGGTTTGTTGTTGTCATTTTTTCAGTATTCTTGAGAGATTCTCTGTTTCTATTGTGTATATATGAAACAGTGTTTCTTAACGTTTCGTTGACAATGGAACATTAAACACATCTTTTTGTTTTCGCAATCTGGAAGAGTCTGTAATTGTGCACGTTTCCCTTTATCATGGTATTGTCAATTTTCATTCCCAAGAGGGTATTAACAATTGTTGTAAGCTAACTTCATTTACCTCGCTTCAAGTCAAATCGAAGAAGTACGTCTAGAAGTCCATATTATTGAATGCCTCTTAAAACGTACCAAATCTCGTAAAACACAATAGATTAATATGGAAATTTTAAGTCTCTCTTAATTGTTCTTTTGCTAGTACATTCAACATTGCCCATCAACTGCTTTCAAATGCCTATAAAAACCTTGTTGCCTATTCTGAAACATGACCTGAAGCTCTTAATCTAAATAATTTCTATGTCTTTAATTGAATTTAACTCGTTTGTTTATGGTTATGGACTAAAATGCCCAACTTGTTTCGACAACACACAAAATAGAGTCACTTTTATTAAACGACAGACTTTTAATACATTTAACATGATAGTTAAGAGACATCTGAACAGCTTTGTAAAAGGAAGTTATGGTCAAGGAATAATAGTCTTAGTCCAAATTTGTATTTTCTTGCTCAGCAATCATGCTATTGATTGCCCATACTCTTTACTAATTCCAACTGCCGATGGTACTTATATATTTTTAACAGATCACATTTAGCTAGATGATATGGCAAGCCTCGTTCGTCACTTATGACCACTTTTTATGTTTTTATGTGTGGTACAAGCAGCGTACCATAGACAAACAAGGTCATGGCTTCCGATATTGTTAGGCATCATTTCTGAAATATGAAGAATAAGTTCGGGTTAGTTAGATGCGCAAAGGTGTTGAATTAGTTTGCTTTTGTCGCAAACAAAGTAAATAATTGATTTATTTGTTCCCGACATCAGTTCATTGACTTATACAACTTGTGACTTAAGTTTTTTACTTTATATGACATTTGGATAGATTATCAAACACTAGATAGTTGACTTAACGTTTGTGTTACAAAAACAAATCAGTTACAGTGTTATATGTGACTTAATTATATTTATGACTCCTCTAGTATATGCTTTTTCAACAAATGATAATTTTGGTAAACACTGTCGCATTCAGTAATCCACATTTGCCGAAACATTATCTCTCTCTCTTGGCCGTGAATACCATATGATGTTTAAACAAGTATAATACTGTACGACTATGTCCAATTGCTGAATACCCGGATGACTCTAATGTTCAATTCCATTACACAATGCAGAGAATATCTAGGAACAGATCGGCATATATTGCTTACTATTTAGTGATGTGGATAAACATATTTATCACCAGTTCTCGGGTCGACGTATCTTCTTTGTCAGGTATATAGGTTGAACATGAAGCAATGAAGACAAAGGTGTTTGGTAGGGAGCTAGAAGTCAGAAGTAGTAAATAATTTCTAAAAGCAATCTCATTTTTATCTGTACGAATTATTATTTGATTTTATTACTGAATACCTTCCCACCCAACATTACTCCTACGAAAGTGAATTTCCCCTCGTGAATGCGAGAGCCGATATCTGACGATGATCGCTTTTTTTCTCATTAGACATACTTAACTCTGTGGATCTGGCCAATTATTATTTGGAATTTATATACTACTACCGAACTGGCACCTTAATGAGTTTGTTATTTTAATGAGCTCCATTCGGTTGATTGTTCGATGGTAATGTGGGTTGTTGGTGATATCTGTACAGGTTTTTTTTAAATCTGAATCTCGTTGTACGTTTCATATTGGTTAACCGGAGGTAATATCTGTTCAAGAATTAAAATTCATTAAAGAATGATAACACTTTCATTGTGCTGTTAAGATTCCGTTTTTGTAGAATTCTTAATAGTTCTTTTACCTTATATAGTTGCCTTATAGATGATTTCGTGATTAAGACTAGACCTTTTCGGTATAATTTCACAGATCAGCTTAGTTCTAATGACAGAGCTTCAAAATATTACTGATACCGCCAAGAAATCATTCTTGGTGTATAGTTTTAGTAGATCGTGCGGATTCCACTCGAATCATGGAGGTGTAAAATATTTTGCATGACTCGAGGTAGTTGGATGGTCGAGAATTTTGAGTAGTACGGATATTGAGAGCCTGGCGAAAAAACTATTTTTAACAACATCCTCCCCTTCTCTCCCAAAACATTTTACCACATAGTGGATAAATAAGTAGTGAATAAACGAATGAAGACCTAGCTTACAAATATTAACTTAATTCCATTAAAAAGCTTAAATTGTACAGTGTTGATCAGACTCGTTGTGATATGGATGTGAGAGTTGGAGTCAGATTGTTAACACGGTACGAGCCAACAATGTCCTGTAAAAATCGTTGACAAAAACATCGTACAATTCAAAGGTTAGTGAATAAATTTGAAGATACTGATTTTGTCGCGAATCGAAATCGGTCTACAAACTAAAACGTGGACGCTGTAGTAAACACATTACTGCTGTGGTCGAAAGTGGTGCGTAGGAACCTTCAACATCGATATTACGACGACATCCATCCTTACAAAATTCAACTACCAGAACATGGTGCTGGTTTTTGATACTTGAACCTAAGAATTACACCTGACTACTCAACTCATCTAAATCAAGTGCACTTCGACAATCATACACATATCAATAAATATAATTACACGTTCCGCGGTAGCTCAACTATGAATCACTGCCAACATAGTGTACAATATATCCACACAATCCATTTTCATTTCGTTCGTTTCCTATATATATCCCTCACTCACTCCGGTCTTCGACTGTGTGCTTCGTTGTTTGTTATTTTCTTTTTTTGTGCTTGTCGTCGTCTTTTTTTTTTATTTTGACTATTTTTATTCTGTCTTCGTCGATTTGTTTGCCCTGTGTGCTCTGTTGTGCTGAAGCACACGCATTTAATCGACCGAGTGTACGAACAATCGCAGCCGGCAGTCGAGCGCGCACAACATACATAAGTGTATACTATTCACTTTTAAATGACATTCTAAGTAAAAAATAAAAAATTAAAAAAATAAAATAAAAGTACACAGCAGAATATATTTATACGCTGTATGCTGTGTGAAATTCTCTTTCGCTTCGGTCTTTTAGTGTTCTTGTATGTATGTAATGTGCTCTTGGTTTGGTACACTACAACTCTGAATTAAAATCTATATAGATTTTTAGTTTTTTTTTTTTTTGCTTTAGTACATAGATTATTGGTAACCAATTTTTGTTGTTATAATAGTTTTTTAGTTTTGAAAAATAATAATCAGAATGAAGAAGTGCTTATTGTGTAGTTAGTGTAAAGTGTGCGTACATGAGGACACACAATAATAATAAACAAAAAAATAAAATTGTTTTGCTTCTTGTAATTTAAACTAATCTTCGATTATAAACAAAAACTATCAACATTAAAAAGAAAAAATCATCGAAAATGTATTCATCTTCGAATGCAAATACATTTAATTGTAAATATCAGAATGAATTATTTATTATAAAAGGTGTTGCAAAATAATAACTTAAAATAATCTTATTTTTTTTTAAGGGGACAAAACCACAACTTTAAAATTTATAAAGAGGCGAATTAAAGAAGATGTTAACTTCAATGGTAAACCAAATTCTGCAACTGTTGGATATATGTGAGCAAATAAAAACAAAACCAAACAATTATAATAACATATTCAAAAGCAAAAAAATCATAAATCCTTTTCGAACACATTTCTAAGATTTCAAATCAATCGTATCGATAAATATTCGCCATAAGAAAAGTTTAGTGTATTAGTAGTGGTCGTGCAGTAATTAATCGATTATTTTGATCGTGTTGTTGTTGTTGTTAAAAGAAAATAGAATTTCTTTTTTACCTAATTTAATAATATTTGTAATGTTTTGATTAATTTTACTCGAAATGTGTAAAAAAAAATTTCTTAGAATCGAAAATCCTTTTTTTTTTGTAAAATTAAGTATTTCGTTGGCATCAACTTTCTGTATTTATTTTTTTTTAATATAAATTAGGTTATCGTAAAATTTAGAAGAAAAAAAATTATTTGCCGGATGCGTAAACATTCGATTTTCATGTATTTGATACACATATGTGTAGGAAAAATTAGCGAGATTTCTTTCCTAATAGTATACTTCTTCGAAAGTTTCCCTAAATGTTGATTAGATTTGATATACGAATTTACTCATCTTGATTGGGTAGCCATAGGCAAGGCATGTCCAAATAAAAAATTTTACCCGAAGAGAATGGACTCACGATTGAGATTTTATTATATAATACTATGTTTGTATGTGTTTGTATTTTATGGATTTTCCATGTGTTTGGGTTTTTTTTATTTCGTTCTCGCCTAAATTTATGTTATAATTGATGTCGTCAATATTGATGTTACTGTCAAGACTTGAAAGAAATTATAAACGTTTAAAAGCTTAACTGATCAAATAGAGCAGTGGCTAAGAAGTACCGGGTTCATGAGTAATAGGATGCAAAAGGAATTTTTCACCAGCTGATTATGATCGGTGGGATGAATGAACATATCTATGACTCACTGTTGGAGTGCAGAATGCATTGATCCTCGATAAGAGCGTAAATAAGCGAGCCACGAAAAGGTTGGGATCCCCAAAATGATTGGAAAGATTTAAACAAACTTTTAGCTTTGGGTCCCTAAACATTTCGTTTGTTTTAATCCACACAATGGAGATAAATTTTAACTATATATGATCAAGTATGTCAACCGCCAAATTGAGGTTCCAAATACCTTTATAAACTTAATACAATATTACATTTATTCATAAGGGATTCATCTTGAACTGACATCAACATTCAAAATTGAAAGTCATATCATGGTTAAATTGTAAATTTTCAGCCGGTTTCTTCCAATGTGCTTTAAAAGTTGGTGTTAAATACCATATATACGTGTTAACTTTTGCTTCTATCTTTATGATGGAGAGCACCTGTCGATTTTTCGTGTTATTTATTAATTACTACCTGTGACTAAACAGTTCGTTTCTGTCTATATTTTATGTTTTTCGAGCCTTACCTTAGCATAAGCTACATGGAGGACGTACGGCTAATAGCAGACGAGTTCTACACTCTAATAGGGGTCGTAGATATGATCATTCACATCATCGATTATATAACGTACACTATACTACTCTTTAATCTGCATTCTTTTGCTAATAAGATTTGAAGGATATATATTTTATATTTGAGCTATTACAAACCTACTATGTTTTCATTCGGTATCTATCCAAGTAGATAGGATTTCTTTTATTAGGTTAGACCTTATAAAACCTTATTATGACCCGATATGCCAATAAAGTTAACATATGAGTTAACATTTTACTATCGGTCATAATGGTCAAACTAAGGTGGCTTGTTGAATTGTTCAGCTATCTCGTATAGAAAATTGCAAAAAGATTTGAACTATAGTTTCGATGTGAAGCCTAGTAGAAATTCTTACAAAAAATTAATTTAATATAAAAATTTGGATAGACTTTCCAAATCTCAAAACGAAATACACAAAAATGTTCTATCAAGATCTACAAATACCAATTTGAAGCATATTGAGAAACGTCGAAAAGTGGATTAAAAATGTATTACGCGCTGTTGCGTGACCAATAGCTTCACTCGTGATTGACAATTGGCTATTGTTGAAATGTGATGACGAGTGTTCGATGTGTCATAGTTTTAACCACCTTACAGATAATTTTATATTTCATTGATTTTTGTATAATTTCCTTTCAATCTATCCTCTATATTGGTATCAGGCTGAATACAATTTTAGTGGCTTGGTAGACAAAAAGAGAGATTGTTACATTTAGATTCTTGCAGAAAATTGTAGACCTTCATATAAGTCGACGTACCATCCATGTAGAGATAACAACTTTTTGACTCACAACTGTGTCTTTGTTATTTCATGCGATAGATGAGTATCCTTAGTTTATTGTACAGGTCAACGCAGATAAATTTCAACGTTGCATCTCGCAGATATTTCTTTGGCTAAGATCTTGATGTAATGATTGCTGAAGATGAAAGAGTATCGTCAGTGTAAATGTCTTTATAGCAAAAGGCAAGATGTTTTTGTTTTCAAGAGTACATATAGCATTATCCTATACCTTCTTATAGGCTTGCAACAATTTGAAGGTTTTTGTTTAGTGTGCTGTTCAAAATAAGACTAGCATATCTCTTCTCATTCATGTAAGATCCCTATACATAATTCGATATGTACATATAGGTATTGCTGATTTACTCGTCAAAGTTGTTTGAAATTGAAATGGAAAACCTAAAGTAATCAAATCGAAATTCACAGTTTGAAAATTGTATATTGACGTCATTTGGAAAGTAAATTATTGTCTTTGAAATAGTGGGACGGGTACATTAACGATTATTTTTTAGCCGATTTTGCAACTAATATATATAAAAAAAATTGGGTTTACTTCTTATACTTGATCTCACAGTAGTAGTGTATTTTAGTATACTATATGGGAAAAAATGTTAGTATATGATGATGACTATATAGAGTCTAACAAATACTACAAAACAATATTTCATTTATGTATACTTGTGAGAAGTGAAAGAGTAACATACTAATGTAATAGTATCACTTGCGCATTGATTTGCTTAAAATACATATTCGCTATATATAGATATCTACACTTTCCCAAATAAATAATGTGTTCTAAATGCCACAGAAGAGATGGAACGATAGGTGGTGAACGAAGTGAGGGGTTTTATACATAATTTAAAAAATCAAATAATGTATAGTATAATAATGTATAGTATCTAATTTTATTGAAATTTTTGATCGTTTCAGGACCATTGTACAAGATTTAGGGATTCCAATAACCGAGAAACAGGCTCGCTCAAAATGGCAAAATTTAGTCTACAAATACAAAGAACTGAAACGATATCTTGATGGAAGTGACGAGGGCTATGATAAAGCCGTTAATTCGTGGCCATTTTTTGACATACTCGACAAATTTTTTACGAAAAAACAAATTCTCACCTTTCACAACAGTCCGGACGAGAACGATGAATTCATAAAGACAAATTTTTTAAGCAATAATGGATCACCGGCCCATAATAATAATAATTCATTTCATCAGGACTTTTCGGTGGTGAACACCGATTGGATTAAGAACGAGATAATCGATGAGAATGAGGAAAACTTCGACACAGATGATTTTAATGATGAAATGGCCGCATATCAACATCACCATAGTCAAAATTTGCCAAATATGATGAGTGTGAATCAGAATAGTTCGTCGAATCGGTCGGAACATTTAAATCCTCACAGACTAACACACAATAATAGTAATAATAATACAAATAATAATAATAGTAATAATCATAACAATCATATTAATAATAATATAAACCCTAATAGTAGTAATGGTCATCATAATCATAACAATCATAATAATATTAGTAATGGCAATAAAATGAATAATGAGGATAATCATCAGTTTCTTAAGAGTTGTAAGTATTTTAATTTCAAAACTATTCTCTGAGGCGATGCATATTTAAAACCCTTGAATACATATTTACTTTACTGAACTATATTCTTGCCTAAATTGAATACTCTCAGTCCTTGGATATGTTTGTCCTTCAAATGTAGGACAAAATATCCGGGATCGTCAAGCTCGTTGATCCTCAAATAGTAACCAAAATTAAAAGCAACACAATATTTGGATAGAATATGCAGAACAAGGGCACATAAAGTGCTCAACTGTTTCTGCTTTTCCTCTGCATTGCTCGCAGTTTTTTTCGGAATATGTAATGCGTTAAAAACGTATCCAGTGTAAACAAGACTTTTATAGTATGTGTATCACATAGTTTAAAGAGAGATGGGATCTTTGCTGGTTTTTGACACGGTTAAAATGATTTCGGATCTCTCGAAACAGTCGTTTTCTTTCATACCCATGTGACTTCTGACTTCATTCAGTCAGACAAATCAAGGTAATAATTGTCTCCCAAACCAGTTTTGACAAAATAAGACATTTGTGTGCATTCAATAATTTCACTTTAGGATTTATCACGTATTTTCCGGCACCCGCCAAATTCTAGTGAGATAAGATGGATTGTGATCCCATTTATACCTTTTGATGATAAATATACCCAGCTTTTTTTATTATATCATTATTTTAAATAATTATATTATAAAAATACATTTAATTTTCAGGTAAATATGAAGATAGTGTTCCGAGTCGCGATGAATTGAAACGAAAATCGTTAAAACGTCGACTACACCATGATTCAGTTTATACACCAACGAATTCGGGTAGCAGCGGATCAACGAATCCGCCACCACTGTTCTTCCCAACAACAACAAATAATCATCCACCACCTTTGGCAATAATTGATCCGTTAGTAGAATCCGATTTGAACAATTAATGTTACGAAATAATCATAATAAAATAGTATTAATAACACCAATCTAATTTACAGTAGCGATGACAATTTTGATGATATCATGTTTCAACCAAATCTTAGCGATACGGCCATCCTAAAGGAGATCCATGAAATTAAGGAGGTTGTATTGAAAAATAACGAGTATATACAAAATTTAAATGATCGCACAAAATCAATTGAAAATAAGCTCGACTTGGTGATGGCAACACTACAGAAACTGATCGAACGTGACCAACTGAAAATTAAAATCGAAGACAATTCAAATTCGTCTCTATCATTTCCGGACGAATTTAAAAAATTCAATGGCGAGTAAAATATGGCACGAATCCGCCATCGAGTCGATCACAAAACGCTTTAATCCAATGAGTTGTTTTTTTTTTTATTTTATAGAAAATTTTGTTTTGAAATTCGTTTTTTTTATAATTTTCTTAAGTTTTTACTTTAATTATAATTTGACGATGTAAAAAGACATATATTTTTGGATAAACATTCCAAGTCACATCAATTTAGATGAATTTATATATATATATAAAAACAAACAAAATTTTAAATTTGGGTACAAATTTTGTATATAACAAAACCAATTAAACTAAATTATTTTATGAATAAATAAAAAAGTTATAAAAAACAACAGACACACACTGCTGGCATAGTTACACAACTGGGCAGTCATTTTTATTACCGATCAAATTATGTAAATAACGAACAAATCACTTACATAAATTAAACAAACAAGAGGCATACATAGCCTTGTATGTGCAGTAGAATATGAAAAGAATTTTTTCCAATTGTATTTGGCGAAAAGAGATATTTTAAAAATAAAAATTAATAAAATTACAATAAGTTGTGTTTCTTTGACTGGAAAACGTGATCTTTTTCTCTTTTTAACTTGACTGATAGTCCAGGATATTAAGAACTCTCACAAATATTCTTTCGTTTAGTGAAAGGTAGAAGGGAATATCTTTAGATGATGTCGACATTTATGTTGGGAAATTGTTCTGCATCTAGTTTTACACATTACAGATTGCATTAAGAAGAAGGGAGAAAGAAGAGTTACATTATGAAAGTTGGAAATCACATTTAATGATGATATTTTGTGCCTTTATTAAGTGCACTTACCTAAAACTGTTTTAAAATGAATATCGTAATACTATAACTCTAAGTCATTATACTATCGTGATAGTGTTGAGCGGAATAATTTATATTTATTTACGTATATTATTGTTACTATAGAAACATTGTGAACCAATGATATAATTTAAATTAATAAAATTTTAATGTTAACGGATTTATAATATGTCGAAAATAATAAAATTTATTCAAATTTACGATGAGCTACCTAACCAATATAGGGTTAAATTTTAACGAAAGTTATGTCAGCGCCAAATATTGATTTTTTATAGTTGCGTAATTATTTTGATTATTTGTAGCGTTTATGAATTAATAATTAATCTCATAATTGAATTATTGAAAACATATAAATTATAAGATTTGGAATTTGATAAAACCATCGAAATATATTGTTATAAACTGTTGTTTATTTTGTGTATTTTGCAATGACGACAACGCTAACTTCACGTCATTCGTTAAGTTTTGTCTACACGATGAAAATTCACATAAAAAATTAGATTTCAACTTCATTTTTATAAAAACAGAACTATTAAACTGCAGTGTTTTGTTTAGTAAAAAATTAAATTAAATTATATTCTGGCAAATTGATCGAATTAAAATCTAATTTATGGTTTGTAATATTATTTAATAGTTAATGAATGATTGTAGTAAAAAATATTAATCGAGTTTTATGTGTATCACGACTAGATATTGAATTATGAGATTTGAATTCTCTAACCTCAAAATTTAATACACTCACCACCATACAAGAAAAAAAGAGTGCGACGAAGAAGAAGAGCTCGGTAGCTATTTGATTTATCTGTGACCGTGCGATAGAGCGAGGAGTGAAAAGTGTAGTGTACAACAGCAAGAAATAAAAATGTCAAAACGCAAATCTAAAAAAGACGAGAATTTAAGTGAATCAGACCAAGATAGTGATTCAGAATCGGACAAATCCGATGCCAATGATAAAAAAACATCGAAATTAAAGAAAAAACATAAGCGGCGACATGAAACATCATCGGATTCGGACACCGATTCGGATTCCGATAGCAGCTCAGATTCAGATGATGATGGCGGGCATAGAAAACGGAGCAAAAATAAAAAACACAAGAAGACGAAAAAGTCGAAAAAACACAAAAAACAACGTGAAGAACACAAGCCATCGTCGATAAAAAAAGATGTTCAGCCACCTGCACCAGTATCGGCAAGTAGCGACGAGGGAGGCGGTGGTGGTGGTGGCGGCGATCGACAGCGCTACAATAAAAAACCACCACCTCGCGATGATAAAAAATACATGACCGCCCCAATTGTGCACGTCGACGAAAATTGGGATAATTGTGATGACGGCGGTGATCCACCACCACCGCCACCCGAATCAAAACAACCACGATCAATGTCATCGGATCGTGTTAAACATGACGATTCGAAATGGGATCGATCACCGGAACAGCGACGGGTCGACGAACGGCCTAAATTTGCTCCCCGCCCCTTTAATCGTGACTACAGAGAACCACCTAGGGATCAGCGACGTTCACGATCGAATGAAATGCGCCGAAGGCCCGACTACGAACATCGCGACGATCGTGGCGGCGGAGGAGATAGAGGAGGAGGACGTTTCAGGTTAGACTTTATTTACATTATATGCATAATACAGCAAGAGCTGATAGTAATGAAAATGTAGTTTGATCAGGTACACACTTTTTTATGTTACTTTAAAATGTAGATGTTTCAGTGCCTTAGAGCAGTGGATGATATAGTTCGTTTGGGTCACGTTCATATATTAGCTCATATTTTGTAAGCCTCATTAATTTATCGGCGTTTTTGGTGTACATTTCGTTGCCATGACTACGGTGTAGTGGCCGAGATAATTGATTACATATATGTTTACATGAGTTGCAGAATAGTTCGAAGTTCAAAAGAAAACCACTAAATCTAAGTTCATAATTGTTTGATTAAAGTCGAATACATTTATATCTCAAACTTGGCCTCTTTAGTTCAGATATACTCATGTACTAGTTCAATTAGTAAACTATTTACAGTAAACATGTTATAAATTTATAAAACGTTGCGAGTAGAGAATATATGTACACATAAGATAAGTTGATATTGTACAGGATGTTGATAAATTGCCCATACAGTGTTGGGGCTTGGCAGATGGCGTACATATGCTAAATTAGTTCGGAATTAAACGCGAATTGTGAGATCAGTATGAGATTGTTGATACGGTAGCGGCTACCAATACCCTGTTAAAAATCATATACTTAATAATAATTTAATTTAATCGTTTTTAGGTGGATTAATCGACAATATTCTTATATTCGGAGTAATGAAATTTTGGATTGTAGATATTCGAATCACTACCTCCACTGTTCTCGTCGAATAACCTACAAATATTTTAAAGTCAACTTACAAATGTGTACAACCTGATTGTTATATATTTTTACATCAGCTCTGGAGATCTTTAACAAAAATAGGTATTCAGTGTGATCAAAAAAATGTTTTCTAAATATGTGTTATATGACGAAGCAGACCCGAATATTTAATCAAATTATTGTATATTGCACCTGCGTGTACCTACATCGTGTTCACCACACAAAACACAGCTTTTATAATAATAAATGTGCAGTGTTCAGATTTTATATAAATAAATAAACCTTCGGTCAAGCGGGGGCTAATTACACCACATTAATAATAACGACGATTGATTTGAAATGAAAATAAATAAATTTGATTACTTGTTCATTATGGTTTGGGGGACGATACCGAGAGATATTATTCTACAACAAAAATATTTATTATAAAGTATGTTACAATTTTCGATAAAAATTATAAAAACCGAGATGATATTTATAAAAAAAAATATGTTATTATATGGATACAAAATCACCATGAGTATTGCAAATTTATTAAGTTCACAATGTGTTTCTATCATGATAAAATGTAGAAATCTATATAAAATTCAGAAAGCCGGTAGGTTAAAACATAAACTTAAAATATTTATTAAAAAAAAAAAAAACATTTCAGTAAATTTATTTTAATTTTAATTTACTTATATATATAGAATATACAACTGGATAAATACAAAATAATATTTTTTTAATAAATAATTAATGTTTTTTCGGTTTTTGACAATGCGCGACACAGATACTGTTTACAATGTTTTGTTTAGTTCGATGTCTAAGCAACGTACCTACTTTACTCACATTTTATTTTTGACTGACACACTATAGTACTGAGGATGTTGAAATTCTACATTTTGTAATTTAAGATAAAATATGTTTTTATGAAAGCTTTGATCAAAATGTGTTGCTTTTGCTATTTCTGTTTACATATAAAAATAATGTATGATAAGGTTTTCGCAACATAACATTTTGTTGTGTAAATAATCGCGGTTGATCTTATCATGCACAAATTATAATACAAAAAAATAAGTAAATATGGTTGAGATCTAAGTTTCGGTTGTCTTCTTTATCAAATCGGTTTTATGTTAGTGTGCAAACGCTGTGGTTTAAATTATTAGGTTGTTGTGTTCGCACATTGATAAACTATATAATTTAGAAGTCTGATTTTAAGACACTAACACAAAGTAAATTCAATAAGATTCATTTTAATTATTGATTAAACTTTTATTAATTTGTCATTTAAATTGTTTCGATTGCTTTTAGCAGATATTCTTAAAACATGCTTAAAACATAACCTATTTGAATCGTTATTTTCATGCTTCTGTTAATTTAGATACAACGATCTGATCTAGTCGAATTGTGAAGTATTACTCCTTCTGCACTGGATGCTTCTTTCAAGTACTATAGAAGAGACGATAAAATTCAGATTTGTCTATGACTCGAGTTTTCCTCCTCAATCCCAACATCTTGAATTACGTAGATTTGATAACTGAAGGGCGATTATGAAATATTATTTTTCCGATATCGAAAAATCCGATCCGCTGCGGATTTTCCTATTATGAAATTGTTGGGTCAAATTTGTCAAATGTTAAAATGAAATTAGCAGTTATGATATTTGTAATTCACTTGAAATAAAAGCCGATACGGACTTTGCCATATGATTTTGGGAAAATTCAATTTCGTTCTGTCTTTTTAGTTTCACAATAGCGGATTTTTCAATTCGGATTTTCATAATAGCCAAATCCGCTTTCGGATCCGATATTGAATTTTTCATATTGAATAATATTGAATTGTAGGGGTATGGTTACTCACGATTCATAGTGAGTTGAATAATTTCACTCTTAAGAAAATTTTATTAGAATGGTTGTTAGCAGAACTTGCTGTTGTAGCCAAAACTATTATAAGCAATTTTGAGACAATGACTAATTGAATAAGATAACTGGATAGACGTTAACTTTACAACACCCCGGGCGTAAATTTATCGGTACCTTTATCGGTTTAATAACAATAAATTATAATTTGGACCTTCATCTACCAGAACACGTATATTTTAAATCACAGATACCTTAAAATGTTATTTTTATTTTGTTACAGCAATTTTAATCGTCGTGATGATTTTAACCATCGAGGTGGTGGCCGCGGAGGTCGTGGAGGTTGGGGTAATCGCGGTTTTCAAGATCGTGGAGGAGGAGGCGGTGGTCGTTTCAATAATCATTACAATGATGGCGATCGGCGACAAGATAATTGGCAAAATAAACCATTCGAAAATCGTCGTTTCCAACATGATCGTTTCCAGAACGACCGTTTCCAAAATGATCGCTACCAAAACGATCGATATCCTAATAAGGATCAACATCATCCGGGCGATCGTGATCGACGAGATTTCAATAAACCAGATCGTCGCGATGACTATCGAAGACAACGCAACGATGATCGTGATGGTCGAAATAATGATCGGGGAGAACGTGATTTCCGTGAGCCCCGAAACAATGATCGTAATCATTCTTACCAAAGAGATGATCAGGATCGTGATCGCAAACCATTTAGACGTTTCAAACAGGAGAAAGACGATGGCGATTATGAATGGGGTGGTGGCGATCGAAAACAATCAAGATCATCACCGTCACAGGAGCGTCGCAGCAAGCGCGGAAGTCGTGAACGTTCCGTTGAAAAGGAGCGACCTAATTTCGGACTATCGGGAAAATTAACCGAGGACACAAATAAAGTAAATGGTGTTGTTATAAAGTATGCAGAACCACCAGAGGCTCGAAAACCTAAAAGGCGCTGGAGATTGTATCCGTTCAAAGGTGAGGAAACCCTACCGACCATGTATATTCATAGACAAAGTTGTTATTTAATTGGACGCGATCGTAAAGTATGTGACCTGCCCGTTGATCATCCGTCGTGCTCTAAACAGCATGCCGTGCTGCAATATCGTTTGGTACCATTTACCCGCGATGATGGCTCGATGGGGAAACGGGTGCGACCATACATTATCGATTTAGAATCGGCGAACGGCACATTTTTAAATAATAAAAAAATAGAACCAAAAAAATATATTGAAATTATGGAAAAGGATGTACTAAAGTTTGGTTTTAGTTCGCGCGAATATGTAATGTTGCATGAAAATAGTAAAGAGGATCAGGAGGACGATGATGTTGCAGTTGATTAAGAAGTCAGTTTTATATATAAATATATATAAAAAAAATCAGAAATTTAAGGCAAAGAAAATATATTGTATGTGTGTGTTAAGACGCGCTTTTTTGCGCGTTTCATCTTATATATATAATATATATATACATATATGAAAATGGTTTTATGCAGTTTAATAATTTTCTTTTTATCTCATGGATTTATTTAAATTTTTAATTTTGTAATAACAAACCGAGTATATCAAATTTAGTTGTGTAATTTAAGAAAATTAGGAAAATTGTTGGTTGTCAAATCCATTTTTCACATTCGAAGTTTTATTTTATATTTAATAGATGTGTGTGATGATTTCTTTTATTTTTAATTTAATTAAAAAACGAAATAATTAAGATCATCATAGTGAAAGAGAGAGGGAGGAGAAAGTACAATGTATCCTCTGCTCCGAGTATAAATATAAAAGTAAAAATATTGTCAATATTTTCTTACAAGTAAATTAATAAATAAATTTGAAATTAATCTAGTTTAATATACAACAAAAAAAACAACAACAACATATTATTTACGAAAATTAATTAACAGATTTAGGATTAAGGAAATTTACTTTAGTTTATAAACATTTTTTTTAAATTAATTTTCCAATACACAGACGAGTCTAATTTTGAATTTATATCCGAGGGTGAAATATATACGTAAAATGTGCAACACACATGAAATATTTACTTATGTTAGACGCATTTTGAAAACAAAAAGGATATATACGATCACAAAATAGTGGATTAGTACGTAGTGAAATATTGTTGCGATCTAATCGATCGTCCAGAATTTGGTTTATTTTATTCAAGTTTCATTTATAAAATCAGTATTTTTTGAGCAGTTTTTTTGATGTTTCTTTAGTGGTAAAGTATTTTTGTTTGGTTTAAAAATAAAAAATAAATAATAAATTTAAACAGTCGATCATGTTTGAGGTTAGTGTTTGTTATGCACCAATGATAAATAAACCATATGTTGTCTTTACAAAAAACCAAAAAAAAAAAAAAATAGAAAATGAAAGATAAAAATGAACCCTCTCGTGTTACATGATAATAAAATATTCGTAATATAAGATAGAATAAAATTAAGAAATTTAATTTTTGTACATTTGTTAATTATCGTTAACATGGTTTTCCACATACATAAAATAATTGTTGGTTTAATTTTTAATTAATATTTTTCACATACCACAAAATAAATTTCCGAAAACAATAAGGATCTTAAGATAATAAATATGAATTGATATCAGGTCTCGATATAATATATATATTATAAATAATAAATATTCCTTTAAAATTAATTTTTGTGTATTTTGTTGGTGGATCATAATAAATTTTTTTAATATGTATGCATTTTATAATTGTCTAATTTTCTTTATAATTATTACAACAAATTTATAAAATAATTATATAAAAAAAATTATTCCTCGACTGCAATACATTTTATAATACATTATATATTATATAAATAATAATAAAAAAAAACATATAAAAAATGTTAATTTTATTTAATTTAATTATATCAAAACTATACACAAACAATTATATAAGTTTTCAGTGGTTTTTAGTTTATTTAAGTTAGATGAGGAGAATATCTAAAAAAAAAATACAAAACAAGAAAATAGTGAAAATATGTATTTTTATCAATGTAAATTGTAGAACTATTGAATTATTCAAAAATCAATTAAATTAAAAAAAACAAATAATATTTCTAAAAATTAAACAAAACACAAAAATACATAGTGGTCATGATTTATTTATTTAGTACTAAAGGGTGATATATTTAGTTCTAAAGGGTAATTATGTCGCTTCTAATGCAGGAATCGATTGTGGTTTATCGATATAAACAAGTGATTTCAGATACCCCCATAAAAAGCAATCTAAGAAAGCATCATAACACAAGATCTTCTCATTAAAATTTTCTTTCAATAAATCGATGGTTTGATCTGCTGTGTGGCACGTTGCACCAGGCCGTTGAAACCACAAGTCGGCTACTCTAATACCTTACTGTATTTTGGCAATAAAAATTCATTGATCATTGCACACTGTCCTTATGCATTTGGAAAGAAATACACAACCTGCCCATAAACCGCACCAAACAGTGACTTTCAGGATGCATTGATAGCTCTTGTATCTTTTAGATGCTTATCATCCCGAATATAATAATTTTTTTGTGGACGTACCCTTTCAGTCAAAAATGAACTTCATTGCTGAACGCAATTTTTCGATCAAAAAAGGGATCAATTTGGAGCTGCATAAACCAAATCGAAGACGCAAAAGCTCGCTAACTGGCTTCAATTCTTGAACAAGCTGTATTTTAAATGCGTTCAATTTTGTATGAGAGACCAGCTTGAGAACGGCGACGAATTGATTGAGTGCGGTCTTCATGTACACTTTCAGCTACAGCAGCAATATTCACATTAGATCAACTTGTACTCTAGTCGGGTGATGAAGATCCAATAATAAAAGAGTGATTCGAAATTTATTACTTGTTTCGCAAAAAGTGCGTTCAGTTGGTCGGTTATGAACACCATAAAATGGTCGAAAAGCGCGAAAACAATTTTTTACTGAACACTGATTTTTGAAATAAAATTTCAAATGATATATGATAGCGATAGATTTTTTAAAGGCCTTTGATTCTTTAAACCATAGCTTACCGAACAATTTAAATTCTCCTTTTCATTATATCACTTGGTGATTTCCTCAGCGTATCTACACTTTCGTCTATTTATTTCGATCTATTACGATGAGGTTTTCTATGCAGTTCAATACTGGTTATGCTGTATTTGCCAGAAGCAAACACCTGTAGTTTCTTTCTCCATGCATCACACCCAGACAGCAGAATTCCAAATTTTATGTATAATGTATGTCTAGGTTTATGGGTTTGTTTCCATATGTCCCACCTGTCTTCGCTATTGTGTTTGTTTGTCTTCATATGTCCCACCTGTGCCTACAAAATCATTTACATGAATTATATGTCTGGGTGTTGGTTTGTAAGCAGGCATATGTCATCTGTTTAGCCTAGATCATTGTGTTTTTACCTGTTAATTACTGCATTATATTATCCAATGCGATTAGAATCACCATTGATGAGAGTACACACCATTGCCTTACTCATCGAGTGTTATAATAGTTTTTATATTGTTTGCCTTAATATTGAACAGGAGTGTCCAGCATATCGATACATTTCTTATATGAGTTCAATCAATTTCTTTGGTATGTTCATTTCACAAAGTGTCTGCCATATTACTTTCTTATTTATCGTGCTAAATGGGCTTTCGAATGGACTAAGAGCTACATTGGTGAATCCCATTCACTGGATGATACCGATTGAATTGATGTGATTAGAGCAACTTCTTCGAGATCTAACGCCAGCTTACTCGTTTCTTAATTTTGGTTATATCGTGGGTGAGATTTTTTCAAGAACGATCATTGCGAGTATCTTAGTTGTTGTGGTGAGGAGAGCGATACCTCGTCAAATTTCGCATTCTCAGCCCTCCTTCAATTTTTGTGATATTCTGCCAGAATTTCACATTCCTTAGATTATTGGTGTCAGTGTGCTTGCAACTGTAGATAAATTTTCTTTGAATACTTCGGCAGGTATACTATATGGTCTAGCAGCCTTATTATTCTTCAGCTTTTCAATGGCACTTTTAACTTCCCGCTCATTGCTAGTTTCCAACAACAGAGATTTTCGGTGGTCTTGATAACGTCTTCTTTTAAATATTTTTTCTATCTTTAATTGTGCTATACACGTTGTTAATATTTGACCAGTTGTTGAAGACTCTCTTGCTATTTTTTGTTACAAGAGTCCACTGGGAATCAGTTTTTGTTTGTCAACTTTTTTCGTATGTGATATTTAAGACAGTCTTTACTTATTTTCATTGCCGATCTTTATGGTAAATTTCACCGGTTGTAGCTTTGTGGTTAATAGTTTCTCATTACACCTTGTACTCGACTTGCACTTCGCACAGTACTTCACTATTATCGGGAAAGATAGCACCAATGCTCTTCTCGATTATATCCACGAGATGTTAAATGTATACCTGAGATCAATAAATGACAGCGTTTTTTTAAACGTATATATTGGACTGCGACTTCATGATTTAGGGAGATGTCACTCATAGAAAACTCATTAAAAGTGTGCTTGTAACGTAATCTAAATTAGAAGGTTGTTTTGATGAAGTTTCGTTGATTTATTAATCCCAATCACCGAACGAACTCAGTACATGCGCAATAGCTAATGGGCATTTTACCACAAGATTACTTTTTGAAGTTGTAAAGTTGTAGAAACAAAGAGAATAAGAAAACTACACTCTTTTTGTTCTGCACCTTGTGTTTCCTTTTCCTTCTAATACCATACTTATCAGAAGAGGCGAATTCAAAGGATCGTGAAGAAAAGTCAATATCATCACGTGAGGTATACATATACACCAAAATAATTCCTCACAAGGCTGTATAGGTTTTAAAAGTACAGTGTTGCTGTCTCATCCACTACTTGTTGCCTGTGAGCGGATATTATGATGAGTAGGTATCATATTTTTTTTCATCTAGGTCCACTTCTGAAATCGTAATAACTTGTAAACACATAAGCGAAAATTATACAAAGTTTGGATCAGATACTTTATCTTGTGTGAAACGTGAGTGTGTGATAAATGTCCCAAAATCGTTCCGGATACGGTTTCTTAAAGAGCCACCTTTCAGTAAGCGCAATATTGATAAAGCTGCCGAACAATTTGGCGAACGTTGGGCATTGTTGTCTTAATCACTTCTTAATAGTGTTGTATCTGGGTTCTGATGTACACTCAGACTATTGTTTATTATTAATCTGATACGAATACTCGTCCACCAACCTACAATCTACGACTGAATAGTTTTTTGTTGTTTGCCTTAGGAAATATTTAGTTTTTGTTCCTTTTCCGTTTAAAATATATACTTACGAGTACATACTGTAAAAATAAAGAATATAAGGAAACAGGAAATACAACTTGGGAATAATAAATGATGCAATAAAAACAAATCATCATGGTTTTATGACCTTTAAAATATGCACACAGCGAGACAAATCAGAGTGAAAATTATATGAGTTTTCCACGAAACTTAATCAAATATGAGCCACGATTTTTTCCCACAGTTCAAATATATGTACATAATATACACTATATAACTAGCCAGGGTTTGTAGATAGTGTAGTTTCTAGAAGGTTCAACCAATTCATTTAGTTTAAAAGTTTTATTGGAAAAAAATTTGCTGAATCATATTATTCCGGTTAAGTTAAAGCTAACAAATTTGCCCAACAAAAGATTTATTATGTTTCACTCTATATATACATTATATATATACTGGGAAAAACTATAACAATAAAAAATTTCCATTTTTATTTCGTTTGCATTTCCACGAAAACAAAAGCATAACTAACATGGAATTACGAGTACCACCCCCTCACCTCGTACTTATATCGTGTATATACGTCGAAATGAAACTCGTTAAGTTTTCTGGTCGTTTAATTTAAATTATCATTCTGATTTTCTTTTCATGCTGGCAAATTTTCATTTTATGCTGATTTTATTATACATATACATATATGTCTTTTTGTCCTCGTATATATTGAAATGAAAATGCAACAGTCGCAACAGTGGATTGGAAACACATATATCAAGTGGAAAAACCGAGGAAATATTTAAATCGTTTAAAGCCGCGCCGTTGTATTCGTGACTGAAAAAATTATGCTATGAATTTTTTAAGTTAAAATTTATGTTAACGAGGAATGGGAATATATGACCAGCTAAACTATACCAAACCTCGGCTTCTAGTGGTTAATGTACTCATTTTTTATGTATCATGTGAAAATGTTGTTGGAAAAATTGTGGAGATTATTTTTATTGCTCTGGTTACTTGCGAGTAAAAAAAAAATTATTAAATTATTTAGGAGAGTTATCGCTGATACCACAAGAAAAAAATTACCATGGATTATGTTCATAATTAATGATGTTTTTGGTAAATTTTCTATTAACAGTGAAAGTGCTACACATACGATATGGTGTGATATAGTCGAGGGAATTTATAATGTTACTTTTAGGCTAATTGAAAGAGCGAAAGTGAAACTGTGTACGATGTGACAAGATTTTCGTTTTGAAAGTCTTTTCATTATGGTAAACAATATACTGACTCGTATAACTAAACAAAAGTATGATAATGGTTTAATTAAGGACTAAATGGTGGTCAGTTCAATGCTTGGGTTTCAGGCTGATTAGAAACTTACTAGGTCATTATATGTATACATCACCACCAGAATAACTATTAGTTATATGATATATGTAGATTCCAAAATGGTTTGGATCGCTAGAATTAAAGTTCACATATGATATTGCCTGAAATTAATGATCAAGGCGCGAAAATAGAGAAGAGTTGGAAGACTTGGATGTTAACTCCGGTATGTGGCTAAGATCTTTCGAACTATTATACTATTATACAGATGTATGATGTACTTTGTGTAGTGGTTATAGTTCAATCAAGTCTAATAAGCATAATCGTGTTTTATGACATAGTTACATACGCGTTGTCATAACGACAAACATTGAACTGGCGATCTCATCCACCTCATTTACAGCTGTCTGGCTTTGTTAAATACCAAGTTTCCTGCCATCCTCGCATCCCCAATGTTCTCGGGCGAAACTCATTGCTCTAATAATGTATGATTGACATTTTCGCGTTCTTCCGGACAGTACCTATAGACGCTGAGGATTCGTCAATTTTCCCATTCTTTGCAAATAGAATCTAAAATAACAATGTCATGTTAAAAATTGGCAGAGGTTAAAGTTAACTACCCCATACCAAGGGGAGCTGCCCAATCAACTTATCCATCCAATCGTTCCTTCTTCTTATCTTTGTTGCCATTCTTCGAAAGTTCTAGATCGGACAACTGTAGTAGCTCCGGCAACAACAAGTTCATCAGCTTTCATACACTGTCCGGGACGCTCATGTGAACCACAGTGTATCGCATCGTTGTGATGTTAGCATTTCCTGTACTTTTTTATCCTCATCGTATTAGACAATATTTCCGCCTCATATGACTATGCTGATTCAGCGACTCTCATAAGCCGTCTTTGCTCACTTTACAGTTATTACTTGCACGAAATTAGTTTTGAATGAGCCTATATTAGTAGATGCTTATCGCATCTACTGCAGATATCCAGTGTGTGATTATTTGTGTCCAACCAGAACTACGTCTTCTAGCATATCAAGTCTTAAAACGCTGTCATACAATATGTTCCAAAGGTCTGGTCCTAGAATTAACCATTTCGCTGCTCCAGCAGTATAATCCCTTTTTATTTTCCCCACTTGTAGTATCATAAAAACGATATCACCTAGATGCGTATCTAATCATAGTTAATAGATAGATTGGTATCACGAGAAACACTATATAGAAATCTTCCCTGTTGACCAGAAGTTTTTGCTCTTTCAACCACACCATTTATACCTCCTTGACTGGATTGAGGATCCCATGTTTAAGAGAGAGAGAGAGATCCACATTAATTCATATGGCCCGTTTCAACCAGGATCTCAGCAGTTTCTCCAAAAGTTTTCCCATCGTATCAATCATACAAAGAGAACTGTAAGTTGTCGTGGAATAAGGTTTGTTTCATTTCCATTTTTCGATAAGTGCTTAGAGAGCCACTTTCCATTCCGAAGAGAGTGCTTCTACTATTCCTGTGATTGCTTTTGAACATATAGACAGGCATTAAACTTGTTTAAAAGCTAACACAGGAAGTTAATAACAACCGCCTTTAATGCTTCTGTCGGAATTCCATCGGGTTCGAGAGCCTTCTTGTTTTTCAAAGTACTATAGTCAGTTCCTCCTCTGCAATTTTGTGAATATCTCCAACTGCTTTCGTTTTACCTTTTTTCTTCTCTCGAGGGATGTTAAGAAAGGAGGATATCTAAACTATATTTTTCATTGTTCTTACATGTTCATCAGACACATGCTTTCAAGCTTACGGGTGAAAATCTTATATCCTGTACCTCATGCATCGAATTTTACTTATTTGCAGCTTAAAGTCCAGTTGCCTCTATTGAACTGGACTTTAAGCTGCGAAATCAGCTTCTTCTCTAGTTTTACTTCTACGTTCGACTTTTTACGTTCAGTATCGTCTATCGCAGCTTCTTCTCTATAGTTTGGGTGCTTGTATTTTGGTTCACTCCGATTATTTTATTTTTCCCGTACATGCTATATCTGGGGGGCTTTCTCTTATTCACCACATGGGGAGGTGCCCGATGGGGGGCTAGCAGATCTCACATGGGCAACACTTGGGTATTACCCATATCAGACGCATTTGGCTGCATAGGAGGATCTTATCAAGTTCAAGTACTTCAAAAATTATGTGTGGTGAGAGTATACTGTGGCTCATAAAAAAGTGTTAGAAGCTTTGAATATAAGAATCAAGTCGACATTTTATTCTTAACATTGTAACATAAATTATTCCAGAACTGTAACAAACTACAAAAAAACTTTCAGATCGTCCTTCAACGATTTATAAATGTCAATAAACAACCTCGAATCGAATCGATCAATTTTTTTGTTCCAACACTCAGACGTCATTCCACCCACACAACATTTCTGCATATCACCGCGTTCTAACCCCTGACTTATGGTATACATATATATATGTACATAGTATGTCGTATATATTATTACACATTATAAAAAAAAAATGTCTAAATTTCCCTTTTTCCCACTATACACACATGGTCATGCGCACAGCTCGGAAAATATTTCTATTTTCTCAAATCTGTCAAGGAAAATATGTATATTATTTTGGTTTTCGTTAACACACATCATATATAGAAATACGTTGTGTAGTACTCGCGTATAGACATACATATTATTAATGAAAAGCAGGATAATGGATAGTGTCATCCCTGTTCCCTCTATATAACAATTATTATTGTGGACTTGTGCTCCATCGCAATTTTTCTCATCAATTTTCTTTTGAATCAGTGTATATACATTTTTGTTTGGAATTTTTTTTGTTCTTCTGTGTTTAGTTATGATTGTGTTGTGTATCCTTTTTGCCGTATGATGCTATTAAGTGGAAATTCTTAAATTTTTTTTTTTCAAAATAAAATTTATATTTTATATAACACTTTTCCGTGTTAGATTTTTTTTTTTTTTAATTTTTATACATCCTTTTGGGATCATATATATTTTTGTGAAAATAAATAAATTGTTTTGGTTGCGCCTGAATGTATATACATATATTTTTAATGTGTTGTGAAAATTGTGTGAAAATTATAACAAAATAGAAAATTATTTTTCATTCATAAACTCAGTGAAAATTTGTTTTGGTTTTGTTTTTAATTATATAAATGAATAATTTTGATTAAAAATGAAAATATTAAATAATTATATATAATGTATAAACAAATGTGAGCGCAATGGTTGTTTTAGCTTAGGAAAATTGCGATGATTATTTGAGAAAATAATGTTCGGAAAAATGTGTATTATTAATAAACAAAATGGATGCATAATGTAAGTATGTATATACGAGTATAGTGACGATGAGAATATGTTTTGTTTATATAGATTTTCTTTTATTATATAAAGATTCGATTTTCATTTGTTTTTCCTAAAACTATTCAATTCAATTGTTTATAAATATTCAGGCCTACTACTTCATTTTCTCCCGCTTTATTTACAAATTACATATCGTTTGTTTAACCGAATTTATAATTTCCTTGGTATAATAAAATAGTTTTTGTTGTTGTCAATACTTGACAACAACAACAAGCTGATATTGTATATACATATATATTATATGAGGTAAATTGTAATTATTTTGGATTTATATGTACATAATAAATTAAATTATATATAATTGTGTGTGTGTGTGTACATACATATACAAGATAATATAGGAAAATCTAACGAAAATTCGCTATCGTCGTCGAATTATACACTGTACATTGTTTTGATTTATATAACATAAAAATATAAACGGAAAAAATCAATAATTTTCTAATATAAAAGAAGGATATTATGTGTATATATATAGACGTGTATAGCTGTGTATTTGATATATAAAAAGGAAGTTTAGAATTTTTTTTATTAGTTTTAAAAAACAATAGTTTTCTAAACACACTATGTATGTAGGTATGTACACACAAAATGATATCTTGTTATGGTTAACTATACCGGTGTCAAATAGTTATGTTATGAATTTGATATGGTTGGTGTGTGTGTACATCGTACTCGTGTATCCCGATTAAAGGTTTCTTCAGATAGAGTTTATATAGAGAGGGCAGTGACTTTAAAAGGAGAAATACTCGTATATACAAAAAGGATTTTTATGTTTGTTTATTGTGTGGTTTTATTCCTTTGAGACACGTGAATATATATATATATATATATATATATATATATATATATATATATATATATATATATATATATATATATATATAAACTGTATTTTTTATGAAAAGTAGTTTTTATATGGACAAACAGGATAGCGAATCTGAGCTCTGTTCACATAATATATAATGTTTACGACTATTGTTCCTTTAAGTATGTGAAAACAATAGGAACATATAATACGCAGATTAATAAAAATATTATATGTAGTTTACATAATAATTAGGCGTATTATTATGCAACATCGTATATAAGCAGTATAAGCTTATTTTGGATTATGTTTACATAATCTGAGAAACATATGGTGGAAAGAAAATATTTTTCATATGTGAATAGATAGAATGTTGTAGTTTATATTCAAGCTTTTAAAATATTAAGACGATGTTCAAAATATTTTCTTTTTAACGGGAAGAATAAGGTGGCGTATAGTAATGCAATGTATATAGGTATTATATCCGAATTCTATTGATTATATAAGTTCTGTAATATGCACCATCAAGTCTTTCAGGAAGAACACACAGAACCAATTATTTGTGGTTTATATCAGATATCTGAATCGCTTGAACTGCTCTCTTTCTTAACAAAGGCTCTGGTATCTACTGTCCATCGTGATGATTGATAACCTCTGGTGGTAACACACTGCAATATTCATCAAGCGGAATTATATTTTGTACTGATACTAAAACAATATATTTTGTCCTTAACTCCTTGACAATCCTTTAACCAGCTCTTAATTGGTAGGAGATTGTTAGAAATATTTAAACCTTCTAACGCAATAATAAGATAACAATCATATTTGTACCACTTGTCCACTGTGACATTTAAGAAAACTAGAATACAGAGTGTTTGTCTAAAACTGATTTAATCCAAAGCTGACCAATTACCTCCTTTCCATGAAAAAGCACAACATATGAGTTGATACTGGTTTCTGTGTTTACTGGTCATGGCCGTTTCAAAGCCGCATATGTGACGAATGGTTTGAGGATGTTGTTAATAACTTTCCGGATTTCGATTGCATCAGACCAATGTGGTCAACAGGTCAAACCAAATAAAATTATATGTAACTGATTGCACAGCGCTGATTTTTAAGTGGTACCGCATGCCTGTATCGGATTTCATTGGAATCGGAGATTAAAAGCTTTTATGGAAAACAAAACAGATAGATATTTTTTTTCCAATTTTATGATTGATATCGATTAAAGTATTCCAAAAGTTCGTAAAATGACAAACAGATGAGCGCTAAAAACAGGTCTCGGATTCGCATTGCTTCGGCTTGTAACACATGTGTGGAAGATTGAGTAGGTCAGAAATTTGTTCGAGCCATGTAATACGACCGATGTTGACATAGAGGTTTTAAGACAGACTTAGGTTTTAAGGTATTTTGGAATCCGGTAGCTCGTTTAATGAAACGATGGTCTAAAACTTACATGCTTTCTATCTACAAATCCGTTTAGCTGTACTTCTATAGCAAGAACAGCTGCATTTTTACTTGGGATTGTAACCCAACTTTATGGTTCATTATAGACTATATATTTCGTTACTCAACAGCAAAATACCACTGTTTATGAAACTAATCATTCACGGGATTAGTTTATATACTATACCAAGGCCGGCTGAGCAGCATCGACAAACTGTTAATTATATTGCAAAATAATACTGATGACATGATCGAATTATATTGTATATTTCCTTGTTCTCCCTGACTTGTAAGAAAGCTTCCATCATTTAGCTTTGCAAGGATAGAAGTACTTCTTTACTCTAACAGCGTTTGATTCTGACTATTAGTAACGAAGCAGTCCTATGTATTCCTTCCATAGTGTTGTTTTGGTTTATTTTGCATTCTGCTGACTATTCTTGTAACTCAAAAAGTTTTAATCTTTTGAGTTTCTTTGTGATACCCTTGATGAAGTAGTTTTACAGCTTCAAAGTGAAGAGCAATTATGAAGCCTCTCCTGACGTCTATGAGCAAACTTCTTTATTTCTTCTGCGACTGTGTCGATTCAAAGTTCTCTATGAAGGTCACTATGTCATTAAATAACCCTCTGAGAACTTTATTTTGAAATCGTCGAACTATGTCTGTTGATTGCTGGTTTTGATGGAGCCTCATATTTGACTACTATATGCCAAGACCGGCTTGACCACATATTTATAAAGCATAAGTTTATTAAAAATGGATAACAGAGAGTTTCTTCCAATTAGTCAGTACATTTTTCTAGATTTTCATTGGAGCTCTGGTAGTCAAGGTATTGAGCTTGATTTGCATATGGTATAGGAATCTTATTGAGAGTCACAGAGTGGTGCTATTGATCTATTAGTGAAATTAATTTTTTTATTTTTTTATATTAAGACTGTCTTATACCCATTTTTTTTTCAAAAAAAAAAATGAAATTAATGACTTCCGATTTATTCACTTCAATTCTCCACTTAGCTACCCAATCTTCTATATTATTTATGCCTATTTGTGGTTTGAATGAGTTCACCGATAGTCACCAATATCTTAAATGACAGTGTCATCTGCAAACGTGGTGATAGTTGTATTATTCGTCTGAGGTAAGTCGCTTGTAAACAATACAAAAATGAATGGCCCTAAGACACTTTTCTGTGAGACTCCTGGTTTAACATTTTTTAACTCCTTCATGTTTAACTCTAAAGTATCTACCTTTTGTAGAAATCATTTTTCCTCTAAAGATTTTTCTATTAAATCTGTTATTCTATGGGCTTGATCGTATGGGGTGTTTCTCTCAAAATCCAAACGGATAAGACGAAACGGCTCCTGACTTTTCAATTTCAGGTCTAGTACGTTTTAATAATAGTCTTTCAAACTGTTTTGACATAATTCGAAGTTGGTTTAAGTATCATTATTACTTCCGCAAATTCCAATCGTGAGATCGTTTCTCTCCGTCAGACAGTTATTTCCCAACAAAACGGAAATAACAGTCTGAAAGAGGGAAACGATCTCACGTTTGGACTAACCTAGGTCAACCCTTTTCAAATTAAAACAAACGGGATGTGTTAGGTTGGTTTGATTGCTGCCAGCTCTACTATTTATAAAGTCATCAGTCATATAGGTCTGTCATTGTGGTCAATTGTTCTACAGCATAAAAGAATAAATTATATGATGTTCCACCTCTCTTCACATTTACGTGTATCTTGGTTTCTTATTTCCTATTAACATCTCGCTATAGGGATATATATATATATATATATATATATATATATATATATATATATATATATATATATATATATATATATATATATATATATATATATATATATATATATATATATATATATATATATATATATATATATATATATATATATATATATATATATATAATGGTTGATACACATTTGGAGGCCAGACCACTAAATACTGGCTATTGAATAGCCTCTCAGAGGATATACATATATATGGCCTTGAACTTCTTATCATATTACATCGAAACATCAATCAGCCCTTGCACTAATATAATATTTTGTCTGCGCCACGGAAAAATATGCGTGCAATGAATCACCCCTAATAAATTTATGCTAGGGAACTAATTTGTTGTCCCTGCACCATATACCAATATTCACCGCAAAAACGATATCGCACAGTAAAAACGCGATTTTATCGCATATAAGCGTTCCATATTAGCTTTATGTATACTTGTACAATAGACACTCTCTCGTTATATGTTGAGTGGGGCTGGGGTGAATTATAATATCAATTTATGTATATGTACTTATATATGAATGGAATATTATGTAAATACGATTCGTATTCAAACTTAAAACTAAAGACGAAGAAAATAGTTAGTTGGGGTTGAAAAGTTAAATCGTCTTAGTTCATATAGACAATATTGTATATATAGATAGATACTTAATGTACATATATAAACTCATATTTTGTATATATAAAGTTATGTACTCTATAGACTATTTATAGAGTTTGTGTGTACAAATTTATGACATGTGGGGGAGGGTGAGATAGTATAAATCTTAAATTGTACATCCATACTCGTATCATCGTAATTGATGATGTATGTTTGTTATCGACAACATAAAAGGATATGACTTTAGGAATTAGCATTATATATGTTGAATATCTAAAGGGTGATCCAATAAGAGCTTCTTCAATTTTTAACGGCGTCCGATCAGAAGATCTTGGAGGGCAATTTACGAGTCGCTTTCGCGATATGATGTTCTCATTAAAATTTTCTTTTAATAAATCGATGGTTTGGCGTGCTGTGTGGCACCACCCTGTGAACAAACAAGTCGGTAACACCAATATCTTGAATGTTTGGCAATAAAAATTCATTGATCATTGATCGATGGTTTACTCCATCAAACACTATTACGCCTTGTGCTTCTCCATTTTTAACGAAGTTCGGTCCGATGATGCCACCTGCCCGATGATGCACCAAACAGTGCAATTTTCAGAATGCATTGGATGCTCTTGAATCTCTTCGGGCTTCAGCACAATACAGCATAACATTCACATTGACTTGTATACGCACTCTAGTCGGATGATCAATATCAAATAATGAAAATGTGGTTCGAAATATTTCGCGAGTATTGCGATTAGTTGGAGGATTATGAACACCATAAAATGGTCGAAGAGCATGAATCCAATTTTTACTTAACACTGAGTTTAAAAATTAATCGATTGTAATATTGAACACAAATGTCATATGAACATTTAGGCACAAATAGCCTGCTTTAAGCACTCTATAATTTGTTCAAAGTTAAATAAGTGTACTGTTCTAGACCAGCACTCGGTAAAGAGCACTTATTTATATTTATTACGTGGATAAACTTATGTTTAAACCACTACAGTAAAACGTCATATGGCATCAAGATGATGTACGAACCCAGTAACGGTGTACCACTTCGACACAAGTTCAACTACGAACGTTTTAACCGCAACAATTTTAATATACGCTATTGGAGCTGGAATTACCATGGCGTTGGCACCATACTTGCCTTCTAATTGTTCCTTGTTAAAGGATTGTGGTGTTCAGAGTTACTGAAAATAAATAGTTCGCAAACACAATTAATAAAATCGATCAATCAATCAATTAACAAAATCGATATTTCAAGTTAAGTTCTTGTAATTCGCTAGCACCGTCGCGTCACAACTTATCGTACATCTACGAATCGAACAATACGAACATCCAGTTCTATATGCTTGATGAGATGGATTTGACCTGTTCGGTCACACAGTCATTCAATGACGCCATCATCAGATCGAGACGGCCTCGCGAATTACAAACATACATACAAGCAAACAACTCGAAGTATATGTATAGCTCAAATACTATTCAAAATCACAAAGCTACACGCTTTCCATTGGTGACTCCCTCAACTTGCTCAGTAGGGAAACATTATACTGTATATTTCAATACCTCCTGACCCAACCTTTCAAAAATTACATATCCCTACCTCCTGCCTAAAACACGGCAAAATTAAGTTCCCAAATTGGAATTTGTTGTTGTCTGTCTTTTTTTTCTATGGTGGTTTCCCTCCGTCTCACGCTTTCTCAGATATTTCCAGAAAGTTCGGTTTTCATGCTGCAACAAAGCCAAAGCAACAACGACTAAATGTGGGTGAATGCGGCGCAACCACAAACACATCTGCAGTCAGGTTCGTTTCATGTCGCAACCGCATCATAATCGCTAAGCGGGCGAAAACAACGCATTACGGCATTGAATAATTCATAGTCCAAACGGAGGAGAAATTCACTTGCGGGGGAGAGTAAATGTGGAAATAAGTAACTGAAAATAAATAATTCGCAAATATAATTATCATCACGCCACGCAATCAATCAATAAAATAAGCAGTGTCGCGTCACGACTTCATGTACATATATATCACACAGTACGAACATCAAGTCCCGGTAGTATATGCCTTATGATTTGATCTTTTCGATCACAGTGTAGTCATTCAATGTGGACGTTGTCATTCATCATCAGATCAGAACCGGCCTTAGCGAATTACTACAAGTAACAATTCTGAATTACAGTTAAACTCCACAAATACTATTCAAAATCATTAAAGCTCTACATGCTTTACAGGATTTATTTAGGACCTCGAATTGAGTCCTATATTGTTATTTTTTAGGATTGGGTAAATTATGTGCCTGCTGCCTTCCTTACATGCAGCCTTCCTTACATGCAGCCGTTTCTCAGGCTCCTGCCTCTCCAGAATCGAACCTTGATTTCCCGTTGCAACCATGGTAGTCCTAGATACTACCATCTTTGTCACGCATTAATCCCAATGATAATCCCAATTAGTAAAAGTACATCCTATTTGATCACTCTTTACATACTCGTATGTCGGATTTTTAACCAATGTAAGATTTAATTAATATTGATTTTATATTAAGATGCTGTTTTCTTTTCTCTCTCTCCATCTCGACAATTATGATCTTAATTATCTCTGATGATAATTAATTGATTTAGAAAAATATACTTTTTGGTCCTGAATCCAAAATTTTCATATCGCTATACGTGTTGTATTATCACATATGTATACGCATACATATCTGTTATGCTTGCTCGTGTTAAGCATAATGTGTAATGTCTTTGACATATAGAGGAAAACACTTTAGCTTGATTGATTTTATTTTACATTTTACATAAATAAATATCGTATATCGTGTGTAGTAAGTACATGATGTGAAAATATATCCGTTTATAAGAATCGTATATATGTGTATACACATAACCATTAATGTTGAGTCGTTCAGAATACGAAATGCGTAAGAAAAAAATTTCCTTCTCGAAAATCTGGTATTTCGAGGTGTGGTGCGACAGAATATAATTATATATATGTGCTCGTATATCGTGTGTGGGATTGTACAATTTATGTATCCTTACATACAGTACGAGTCTATATATACGAGTACATATCTAAACAAGGGCAGGTAAAAGGATACCGGAATAAATTGTACACGGATACGGAAAGGACGGAAAGTATATACATAATTGGCTGGAAAAATATAAAATGTCGTTTGAAAAATTGATTCGTCACCCTATTTGGAAAAGTGCTCTTTTATATCCACGTTGGGGATATTGACCAGATGAGGTGTATTATATATTATGTATATAATACCTGTGAGTGAGTTTTAAAATATCTCGAGCTGCTAAAAGTGGGAGCGCTTAATTGTATTTCTAACAGCGAGCGACTTCAATTGCCTGTCGATGTTGCGATATAATTTGTGTTGTAAAATTGTTTTTGGGGAAATCACATGGTGTTTTGTATACAAAAGGGTGCGATTTTAAATGTAGGAATTCGAATAACGTGTATATAAAGGAGGGGCCGTTTAAAATTATCGATTAAAGTATGTGCGGTGCCACTAAATATGTTATTTCAGATTAAATTTTAACGAAATCGACTTTTGTTGGATAAATCGGAAAGTTTTCCCTTCAAAAATGAGGAAAGATACAATTTATCTGTTCAACGGTCAAATACGCTAATGTTGCACTTATCCTTACATAATCAATCGGGTTTGTGCAATTTTGAGGTCATCTGTTCCACTGAATACGATGCCCACAAAAAGAGACCAGAAGCGGAAAAATTCCGAACTGCAACCTATGGCAACTCGGAATTCTCCTTTGTAGGACACTGTAGTCTGAAGGTGTATGCGGATTGTTTAACAAACAATTGTTGGTATGCTTGAACAAAGTGCAATTCAAATGCTCGAGCCAAGCCAAGTAGACTGAAAGGTCATTTCTTATGAATTGATCTGCCCCTCTTACGAACGAGAACAATATAAGTAACCCAGTTTGAATATTCGACTATGGAATGTATCACATTCCGTCCTGCTAGTCGATAGATCTCTATTTCCATGCGACGCAGCGATAATCGAATTGAAGGAACAGAGTGATGGTAGGGTGTTTGGGTTTCAATTTCCCTGCCGTTGAATATGATATTGACTTCGATGTTGTGCTGGAAATCGACCGCTGCAGATCACAAAGATTTGAACTACCATGTGCGATAGTTATTATGTAATATGCGATGGTGAAATATGATGTTGTAATTGAAACCAGAACCGATCTCGAACTTGCATTGGTTATGCTTGATCTCAATTTTTCCTTTAATGGCAGAATGAGGTTGACATCTGATGTTGAACGATGTGAGCAATATTTGCTTCACTGTTAGGTGATGTAAATTGATATACTTAACAGTACAGTATCGGTTTACCGACATAACCACTTTATGCTAGGTAGTTTCTTAAATCTATATAGACTACGGATTTCGGTGGTTGGCATTACGATGCGACTTGGAACGATGCTGCTGTTTTTACCTTTTACTGGTATTTATTAATCCATTGCAATTCTTCTGGTTGGTGCATCTTCAATTGGTTCCTGGACTCAGCTTCCGCTGATGTAGATTAAACAATGGTCTTTTGTAAGGTCGAATCCGTATCAGCTAATACTATAAACCAATTGAGCTTTCAATATGCGGTCCCTATCCTCCATATTCGCCTTATCTTATGGCCGCCAATCTGATTGACAATGTGGAATAGCTGAAATTGTAGTGTTGATCAGACCCTTTGTCGTGTATCGATATTAGCGTTCGACTTTCGGAATTTAACGCGAAATCATTATATCGTCCATGGAATCAAAGAAAGCTAATATGCTGGTTCGGTCACATTTCTTGTCCTGATTTCGATCGATAGCTGTACAGCGATCTTTAAGTGGATAGTCACACTTCGGTAGGCCAAGAGATCGCTGTCGGCGACGATAACTCCTTGAACAAGAGCGTGATCTTGTATCTTCAAATTGTTAACAACAGTGGTTCGTGATCGAAACTGATGCAGTAAGACTCTTCACATAGTATACGGCCAACAATGGCCTGTAAAAGTCGTTACAAATAAATTGTGGTTTACCAGGTAGTCTGGAGCCATACCTCTGATAAAAATTATTTTCTAGTCGGAAATTATTTCAGAGTCGGTGTTCCATTGGATTGAGGAACTTTCGGTTATCATCGAATATAGAGACTATGGTAAAGAAGTTTCGAAATGCTCAAAATGTATATGTTGATAAAGTATGCCCTCTCTCAGATTTATATTTTCAAATGTCAAATTTCTTTAAAATGGTGTCGAAGTATGGTTGGCATCTGTTCATCGGCCTTATATAGCATCGTTTATTTTAATACTAAAGTAATAGTTTATACGGTGGTTAATCAATATAGTAGTTTATTTAGTTATGCACGGGATATGAATATTCAATTACATATTTACATAAAACATTTCACCGAACATAAATATTGCAAACCTCCAACATATATGTTCACCACAAAAGAATAAACAAATTTTACTGTCTATTACTATAGATACTCACTGTATGTATACAACCTGACACCAAACATGAGAAGCATGAGTTTCCGCATCACCACCCGCAGAACAATTAAAACATGCGTTATATGTATATAGATGATACGTGAATCTAATTAAAAACAAAAACATATAAAAAAATCAACAAATTAGGGATCAATATACGATACAAGAAGCGGTAGGGGTGGAAAATTAACGTGTGGAAAATTGTATTTTAATTAAGGGATTTTTTTTGTTTTAAACGATAAACGTTTAGTGAGGTAATGGTGAAAATTAAAAAGTCATTCATGATTTCGTTCACATTTACATTATCCCATTACAGACCTAAAATCTAACCCATATAGCATATATAGAGATTCCATCCACCATATACAAGAGTACGTTATGCAAATATGGTCAAATTTCTTATATATGTGCAGCACAAAAATGGACAAACCCAAAATTTGTAATACAATCCATCATAAATTCAATTTAAATTCCAAGGGTCATTTAAATAGAATATTATATGTCAGAGGAGAATATATAAAAAAAATCATAAACCAACAAGTAACTTGTTAAGTCTCTTCTATCCTCATAAAAAAAGCTTTTATTTAATGATTGGTGTATTAGAATTCCTAATGAACATCATATACAGTCTCTAACGACGAATACACAAAATATTCCCAAATGGATTTTTGAATGTGTATATATTTGTTTACTTATATAGAGAGAAGCAGTGAATTATTTAGTATACATCTTTAAAATAACTTGTTGACACTCGTAGATCATTTTTGTTTATTTAAGAAGTCTCTTTAGATTTCTATACACAGCAAAAACACTGTAGAACAGATTGAATCTGAAAAATAATTTCTAAAACATGACGTGCTTTCTGCTTTATCTGTGTTGCTGTATTCACTATGCAAGGCCAGTGTTAATCTGATAGCAGCTCATTCTATCCATCTATCTATCTCTCTCTATCTCTATCTATCTCTATCTATCTCTATCTATCTCTATCTATCTCTATCTATCTCTATCTATCTCTATCTATCTCTATCTATCTCTATCTATCTCTATCTATCTCTATCTATCTCTATCTATCTCTATCTATCTCTATCTATCTCTATCTATCTCTATATATCTCTATATATCTCTATCTATCTCTATCTATCTCTATCTATCTCTATCTATCTCTATCTATCTCTATCTATCTCTATCTATCTCTATCTATCTCTATCTATCTCTATCTATCTCTATCTATCTCTATCTATCTCTATCTATCTCTATATCTATCTCTATCTATCTCTATCTATCGATTTCGCTCATTTAGTGTTCGGTTGCCATATAGCCTAGACTTCTTGAGGCATACGACTTAACTGAATAAATGGTCGTGACGTATCGGCATGAGCCAGGCCATTTTCGGATTTATTTGCCTCGAACTTCCACATGCACCGGCACTCATATAATGTTTATCTTATTTCTGATTGTATGTTGCTTTATCGAATTTAAACAGTCTCAAACCGCTGCTTTGATTCGCATGTCTATGATCTGAGTGCTGAGTGATTTGTATAAGTGTATCCAGTGTACTATTGAATTGACAATATTTCGTTTTTGAAGATTTGAACAACACAATGGACTTAAACAGGCCTAAGTAGGCATATCTCAATCCTTTTGATATATATCCCAATATTTCTCGTCATTAAGACTACAATCCTGTCGGATATATTGTATCGTGGTGCAGTCCTTCAATATCTGCGCAACATGACATGTTGCGTCCATCGAACACACTCAGCTATTATTTTTTAAGGGTGTGGCTTAAGGCAATGTGGAAAATCCGCAGTGAGTAACCACAACTCAGGTTTACTGAGCGGTGTAGAAACTGCTTGCTTCTATTGACCATGGATTAGATTCTTTTGGATCGTTTTAGACCTGAAACATTGCACCAATATATGTGGTCCATATTGAAGCTATCCAGCGCTTCAGCACTTTTATACGACATTTAGTTTAGTTAGATGTGCACTATAGCAAAAGCCAGACTTACTATATATAGAGATACACTTTCTATATAGAGTGTTATCACTTTCCTCATCTCGAGTTGTCGCAGATATAACATCTCGCTTTTCAAAACGGAAGTCCGCCATAAAAAACTGGAAACGACCCCCGGTAGGATTCGAACCGCAACTTCAAATATATAACTATAATCACTCGCGTACTATATAATCACTCGTTCAGTCACTTAGTTGATAAGTGGGCATATTAAAAGCTTTTATATATAATTTAAGTTATGGTATTGCTGCTTATTACCAAGTTAGTACGTAATACAAAGTTATCTTGCAATTTGTGGATGATTTTGTCGTAATTAGCAAGGGTCGCTATGTTAAACAGGCAAAGCAGAACAAGTAAATGCCTTAGGTATTTGATTAAATGGATTAATCAATGGTTGAATTTTGGAAAGCATATGCGTTATTATCTGGCAGATAACTGTAACGAACGGTTGAATGTCCTGGAATTAATATGTTTCTAAAGGCAAAGGTATCCTCCAAAAAGACTTGTGGAATTAGCGTATATGAAATGGAGCGAAAGAGATTTTTAGTCAATTAATGAGAGTGATTAATGCATATGTGCGAGTTTAGTATTGGGTGCAGGGATGAATTCAACATCCGTTCTTAGGTGGGTGATCTACCTCTTCATTTAAGAGAGACTGGATGACCATCAAAGAAACTTAGAATGGTGGTTGGAAAGAATGATCTGTTGAATGAAATGAAAGGCAGATTACAAAAGGTGGGAAGATATGTTGAAAGAACCAATGTTCGAAAATCTTTTCGACTCGATCTTCATTGATTGCAATACATGAAGATGTTCGCTATCGAATGAGGGGAGGACGAAAGTTAGATACTGGAGGAAGACACACATATAAATATCGAAGGAACATTAAAACGTAAGGCATCGTATTTCTAGTGATGTACTTTGTTTATGTTTCAGGAGAATATGAGAGAGCTGAAAAAATACCTGTTTATAACGAGGTTCGAGGGAGTATACCAGAATATTAAGAACGATTGAGCGAGTTAGAATGAAACATAGGAATTGGGAGAAGTATGTTTGCCTGGCAATGACGATACTGTGCACATTCTGCTAAACTGTACAAAATTTGTTCACTTAAAACTCCTTTTTCGTTATCAGATTTTCCTTATATTATGTGTATATATATTCATGCAAAACTCACAAGTCGAATTTAAATCACACATTTTTGTGTATACAACAACATTGATTACAGTCTGTCCGTAAGAACAACACAAAATATTTTTAATTAAAAATTCACAATTTTCCTTCCTGTTTTTGTTCAGCTGAAACTTTTGTTATTTCAATCCTTTTGTATCGTCCGGAAGCGATTGATTATTTTAAAAGCTTGTATAAATATACTGTAACACCTCATATTTGGGTGGATTGAAAGCCCCTCACAATTTCTCACATATATATCCCATGCATGTACACCTTCGATACGTTTCATTTAATATTAAGTTGAAAACAACTATACGTGGATAATTTAATCTACATTACACAGTGTATGTGTGTGTGCAATAGTCGTTGATTGCTGTTTATTAAAGCAAGCAAAATGGAAACTCGTATCAAATACAGAGGAAAATGAAAATGTTGTTTTTGAATCATTGATTTGGAAACATTTAAAAAATGTACTGTATGTACTCGTTTTATACAAAACCAAATCGTTTAATTGAATTTATATGTTTGTTGTATGTGAGCTAGGACTTTGAAGTAGGTGGGCATTTTGTTTGGATAGGTCATCAATCTATAATTATTATCGCCTAGATTTTTTTACGAAAAACATCGTCGTACCAGTATATGTCAAAAAGTAATTGATTGAGATTTTTTGGGTGGAACCGATGTTGGTTGGATGTTGCGGGATATCATTATATCTATATGACCATATGTCTAATAAGTTACATCGACATTCTATAAATCAATTTGAAAGAGATACAATTCGTTTCTGGAATGATAATCTTATTTGACCGACGTCACGATTCACCCATATAAACATCATTAAGCTTAAATTATAAGGTTGGCATTTTTATATTTATTTTATTTTTTTCTTACACTAGCTCCAAAGGTAGGAGTCATATGGCGCAGTTTTTGTTCACACTTTAATTTTTTTTTAATTATATTTGTTTCAGAAAAAAAAACAATTACTCTCCTTATATACACATTGATTCACTTTATATATTCTTATCCTTTTACCTGGCTCTTTTTTCTAAAGCCATTCTGCCATTTTGACCACAGATTCACCTAAAGAATACGTACGAAGTTCGTCTTCCATCCATTAAATCATATTCATTTATTTTTTAAGCAAATAACTTCCTTTTTGAAGCATGTTAGCTCTTTTATCTTCTCTTTTACCTTCAATTTCTGGGCGTGAAGGTATCCTTCGAATAATGAAATCCTTACCACAAACCTTAAGGTATTCATACAGATTTTATACACATTTCCCTGAGTATCCCCTCCCTTTTTTACTTATTGTAATCCACATTGGGAGTCAGAGAACTACTCTCCTCCTCCCTCCATTCATAGCCAACTTGATTCCTTTAATTTTTTTAACCATGCAATCCTGACTTACACTAGCACCGGTATAAACCTCTATATGTGTGATAACTCATTCATCATCGCTATAATTGTGTCTCCAAAATGCAAGCTTACCAAGACTGTTTGGAGGAATTTTACACTCACCGGTCGAATTTTGGAAAATATATTAATATTTTCCTCAATGATTTTTGACCGGTTGGTGCTTTTGGTGGTTTGTTCCCCATCACAATGCTGTTATCATTTCAATCAATCATTTCATTTCTCAGACTATTATTTTTTATAAGCATTCGGACTGTTTCATTCATAGTACTAAATTCTCTTTTGAAATCCATCCTTTGATTCGTCACCATACAAGCTTAACCCATACGAAATTTTGAAGAACAAGCTTGGCATTTAAAGAGGGAGCTTTACACATGACACATATATCACATTGATTTACTATTAGTGGCGCCATCATTGCTCGATGCCGGGTGGTCGTTATAAGACCCTCGTAATTTAGTAATGCATTTGATCACGCAAATTGTGACAAGATTTTTACCTGTAATTTAATTTAACCTTTATACCTTTAACATTAACATTTAAATATGTTCAATACAAAAGAGGGAAAACTTTAAGCTATTCAAAGAATAAATCATGAAAATATTATTGAGATTCTACCAGGAATGGTAATGCAGCTATATAGTAAATCGTCTACGTAAGCATCAATGGGACTTGTATTGATTTGCTTTCTAAATAAAACTCAAAATATTTGTTTTAAGATAAAGTTTAAAGTTGGGAATTATGAGTGGAAATTCCGTGGTGTATTGCACCGTAGGCAAAAACAATAGGTGTCTAAACAAGAGAGTACGCGATGATAATGGGCATCAATTCTCATATTTTTAAACTGGACCCGGATTTCGATTTGGCAGCTCATTTTATACTTCTGGCATTAGAATCGCCTCAATATTCCTTTAATTATAATGGTACATTCCAACTTTGTAGGACCGTCCGAAAACAAATTCGTTTGTATAGTCAATTTTAAAGATTTTTTTGCTTAAGCAGGTTGTTGCTTCATCAATGGTCCAAATTTCTCGGAATCCGAATTCTGAATATATAGTCGCATGGATAGAAACTCCAAGCTTCGCCAAACTTCTGACGCACTTCTCTGCAACACCTCAATTTTGTGTTGTGATTTGAAGTGTATTCTTTGAGTGTGACAAATTTCATTTGATTTCTTGGTGAAATATTCTTTCTATAAAATAAAAGTAAGAAAATAAAATTATTATGATACATTTTCTGGAGGATATCTGTGATACTATGTCTGGTCGGATGTTGAGTGTGAACTCGTTAATTGTTTGGGGTTCAGTTTGTGTAAACTTTTTCTCTTTATTAGGTCTATTAAAAAAATTAATGCCTATAAATTATAAGATGTGATACTGATATCTAAATCCGTAGGAATCTATTGATCCTTCGACCAACTTCAAGGGGGATGAACAGTTACAAGAAACGATTACATACTTGTAAGCAATCATTCCTAAAGTAAAAGGACTGTATCAAGAATACAAAAATAAATAGATCAACTATAATAGCTTCAAGAGAACCCACCACTTCGTCTTTCAACCATTTTTATATTCAATACAACAAGGTATCAAAATCCGAACTTTTAGAAGATCCAGAGCCTACTATCTCTCACCTATATGAACATTCCTACATGAAAACATACGACTGGTGTTCCACAAATAAGAAGAATACGTCGCATGATGATACAGTAATAGCCGGACAACTCGTTAGAAGTGAACCGTTCAAAAATTAGTATACCACACTCTAACAAATAGCATAAGAAATGGATGACATTTGAAAAATTAGTGCACTACAACAGAGCAGTAACGAACACGCACAATACCAATTACCTTTAAGGTTCATACACTCTATAGTGATCAGGCATCAAATCTAATAACTCAGAGTTATACGATAATCACCAGGGACATATATATATATATATATATATATATATATATATATATATATATATATATATATATATATATATATATATATATATATATATATATATATATATATATATATATATATATATATATATATATATATATATATATATATATATATATATATATATATATATATATATATATATACTAAAACCTCGATCTGCGTCGTTAATTGGGACCCAAAAAAGACGACGCAAATCAAAACGACGCAAATCGAAATTAATTTTCCTATATATAAATATTTTCCTAATTAGTACTAAAATAAAATATTTTCTTGTATCAAAAACTATTTTTATTTCAGTCATATGTACATAATGCATAAACCAACTTAAATAAAATATAATATATTTATAAATTCATTAAATTTTATATTAATTCATTAAATAAAAATGCTTTACATTGCACACTGCACAGGAATTATAATTTATAAGGTATATTATTATTTTAATTCTAGTTCGATGAACATGACGATTCTAAATCGATAACTATTTCTGTAGACTGATTTGGTTCTTGTACTGACTTAATTAAAAAGTTGTCCAATGTTTGCTGCACTTTTGCCGCTTTTTTTTTCTTGATAAATTTCTTTGTAGCAATTGATAGCGTTATCTATAGATCTTGTCACTTTTAAACTTCGATTTTCGTCCGGGTCATTATCTACAAAAATTTCCTTTGCCTGTGAAATAAGTTGCATCGCTTTCGAAATACAACCAGCCGTTAACTGTTTTTCTTCTGGAACCACATCAGGTATATTAATATCGTCCACCAAACAACGTTCAACATTTAAAGAAAGCAAATCTTCATTATTAAGCTCTTCATCGTGTGACAGCAATATCTCATTAATATCATCTTCCTCCATGCCTTCAAAGTTTGCTTCTCTAGCTAACTCAGCAACTTCTCTACGAACGGTTGGTACAATATCAACTTCTGAATCTTTATATACGGTTTCTGGCCATAGAGGACGCCAAACTCCATTCATGCATGTTTTTTTTACTTCCATCCATGAATGGTTTATATTTTCAATAGCCATCAAGATGTTATAATTTTTCCAAAACTGTTTCATTGAGGGCATATCATCCCCATCAGTTGATGATATAAGCTGACTAAACGTTCGTCGTAGATAATAACATTTAAAATTTGATATGACACCTTGATCCATCGGTTGTATGATTGATGTCGTGTTTGGTGGCATAAAAACAAATTTCACATTTTCTGAAATATCGTCTAGATAAATTGGGTGTGCTGGAGCATTGTCTACCAATATCAACATTTTAAAATCAATATTTTGAGTACGACAATAAGTTTTCAACTCGGGGACAGCGCAATTTTCTGCCCAATCTTTAAATAGAGCTGCAGTCATCCACGCTTTTTTATTCGAACGCCAATAGACCGGAAGAGCACTTTTATCCACATGTTTAAAAGCCCTTGGATTTTCAGAGTGGTGAATCAGAAAAGGCTTAAATTTGAAGTCACCTTCTGCATTTCCTCCTAGGAGAAGTGTAAGCCGATCTTTACTTACTTTATATCCAGGGCAAGACTTTTCAGTTTTGGAAATGAACGTTCTCCCTGGTAGCCGTTTCCAATAAAGGCCAGTTTCGTCGACATTTAGTACTTGCTTCGAAGAATAACCACCTTCTTCAATAATCGCTTTAATTTCTATTTTAAATTTATTTGCAGCTGCAATATCTGCACTGGCAGATTCTCCTTTCAAAGCAACATTATGCAGTTTTGCTCTACTTTTGAAACGTTCGAACCAACCTTGACTGGCTTCAAATTTTTCTGTTTTTTTTTCCGCTAGATGATGGCGTATCCTTTTGAATATCGTTAAAAATACTTAACGCTTTGTTTTGAATCACCATTTTGCTTAGTGGCATCCGGCGCTGATTTTGGCTCTCTATCCAAATACTAAGGAGAGACTCCATTTTAACCATAATTGAACTTCTTACTTTGGTACTAGTTTGTTTTGATTGCAATGATGTAGTGGCTTTAGCAAACTCTCTTATTTGCTCAGCATCTCTATTACAAATTGTTCTGACTGTTGTAGGAGCTAAACTAAGATTTCTGGAAATTTCAACAGCCCCAGATTTAAAACGTTTTAATACTTCTAATTTCAGTTCCAAACTAATTTGTTTGCGCTTTTGACTCATTTTTTATGGCTTCTATTATTTTTTAAACAACACTTTTAATTTAAATAACCAAAACCAACACTTTTAATTTACTTAACCAACAACAACACTTTTAATTTATTTAATCAACACTTTTAATTTACTCTTAAAAGAGAGAAGACTATGTTATTTTATTTAATATTGCAAATTATGAAAAACATACTGTGAATTACTATAAGCTGGTACATAAAGATTAAACTATAGAATTAAATGGGAAATCCCCTTTATATAAAATTAAAGCAACGCAAATAAAAAAATTTACGACGCACTATAAATCACGAAAATTCAAGAACGACGCAACTTCGAAAACGACGCAAATCGAGGTTTTAGTGTATATATATATATATATATATATATATATATATATATATATATATATATATATATATATATATATATATATATGTCCCTGGTGATTATCGTATAACTCTGAGTTATTAGATTTGATGCCTGATCACTATAGAGTGTATGAACCTTAAAGGTAATTGGTATTACTATATTATATTGGTATTACTATATTATTGGTTACTATAGTAACTATGTAAACATTCATTCATTGATGCCCCAACCAACCTGAATCAGCGTCTTGTATCCGCTCATTGTTCGATACAAATGAGTGACATGCATAGAAGGGCAAGTTTAAACATTATAATATCTAATGAAATTTCTGGAAATGCGATTTAGTTCATTAGAGTTCTTATGTTACGAGAAGTCTATCAGTATCAGTATAAACTTTAAACTTTTTACAGTAACCTTGTTACAAGCAAGAAAACTTCATGTTATGTCTGCCAAAAGGGTCATCATATTCAAGATTGTGAAAAATTCAATCCAATTCGTGCCACTGTTGAAACTCTCCAGATACTCTCTAAAAACCAACCACACGATAGTTTTAACCAACCAACAGCACCAACTAGATTTAGGGTACCGATATACGATCATAATAACTTTATCACTTTCAGTACAAGTAGTATTGAAAAGAAAACCACACAAAGCTGAAATGAAAGTCACAGGAACCTACGGAGGCATAAAGGATTTGCCTCAGTATCAGCCATTTACACTTTAATCCCACGTTTCAATTGAAAATTCAAAAATAGACCAACAAAGATGTGAATAGACATAAACAGTCATAACGACACCATTATATAACCTGATCCTTATTATCACACAGGAGCGATAGACTTATTTTGGAAACTTCACCATCATAGGGGATGATTCTGAATTTGTTTGTTGCATTTTGTCAGAAGTGATCGATTAAATCGAGCACATACGAAAACATTGGCACGAAACATATACACCTCAAAAGCATGTTGAGGGATGTTGAACATTTATGACACTAAAACAGCAAAGTTGGATCTGTCGTCCAACAAGATATTAGAGAAAGTTGTTTGAGATCTGCATCCATAAGATGACGACCATTTTTATTTATCAAGGATTTAATCACTTAACACCTCTAATAGATTCTCCATCTATACTATACAATGTAGACCGAATACGTACACTGTTAACTACCCTTAATGATACAAATAATAGATGTTAAATGGTTATAGGGTTAAACATACTTTGCCTACGCCTGTAAATAATATATAAACTGTCTAATCGAAATCAGAGTAACTTTTCACCACAACTCAAGAATCACGTAAGAATGCAGACTATATGCAATGTGTTGTATATGTATATAGAAGCGATGACACTAAACTTTATCACCACCCACACCCTTTTCTTAGTGTCTAACATAAAAAGTTTCATCTCATACATATACATAGGGGATCAATTCTTATGACAATCAATAACCCATGGACATGTTTAATTAGGTCAATACGTGATGCGGTAATAAATCTTTACGAAAGTCTTGATTCAACCTACCCGAGTCGTAAAAGACGTTTTGGCAATACTTAAGACGATATGATGGTATTAGAAATAATTATGTAGGTAATTTGTAAAACGTTAAACGTGCAAGAAAACCATAACCTTGGAGAGGTGTGAAAAATTGTCTGTATATTTTTCGTTCACTCACCTGGAGCTTTTATGAGAAAACGAAATCAAACTGCGATATTGAATTCTTAACATATACTTGTATAGCTTTAATTAAGAATCTTAATTATTTATTGAGGCACTTTTACATATTCTGCTTTTCAAATTCACTAGAATTTCGAATGAAAACATAAAACTTTTCCATTTTCCAAGTATAATGAAAATTAAAAATTAAATAATGTTTGTTTATTTTCAGTTATCTGCATATTTAACCTTCCTTCGGGCATTCCTATAAAACAAAAACAACAAGCGCTGAAAACAACAGGTAAGTCATCTGACATATTAAATTTTTAACGAATTAATGAAAATAAATATTTTGCTCGTGCCTTCAGGTCTAACTAAATATTCGAAAGTTCTTTGCACACGTTTAATATGACCGAGCTGAAAGAAGGACATACATCCCGATGCAGATGCAACATATCGAATTATCTACATTTAAATTCACTGTGGTCGGTATGGTATGGAATATTGGCAACATTGCTGCAAGGCTATTTGGCCGTCCAAGGTGTGCATAGATTTTTAGAATGTTCGATAATTGTGAAAAATAGCAGATCGTTAAACATCGAACTGGACATACAAATAATTTTGTGCGGGTTTGTTCTTGTTTTACTGCCGGTGTTCTTGTTTACGGCACTGTTTAAGGTGAGTGAATTAGATTATTGCGTGAAGTGTAGTCGCAAATAATTTTATTTCGTCTAATAGATAGGGAATTTGGCAAACGATGGAATTAAACTTGCCAGCGGTTTCAAGAAATGTTCGACCGAACCGAATTATGATATTGAAGATGGTGCAAAAACTGGAAGTACCTGGAAAATATTATGGATACATTGTGGTCCAATATCAACACTTTTACACATTATAATAGCAATATGTCTGTTGCTGCCGCGGCTTTTTCTTGAGGGTGCACTAATAAGTAATAATATTCTGCCAAAAGAGCAGATATGGCAAACAGAACTAGATTTTATACTTCATCATCCCGAAAGGGTATTCATTTTATCATTCACCACGTCAACATATCAAAATACAACACGACCCAGCATCGACGACCACCTAATCAACAATCATAACAACTATCATACGTATGACAAAACGTATATGATCGAAAAATATCGAAAGAGTATGGACGATTTAGAAAATTATGAGACATCATTCGAAGAATTCGAACCATTTATCAATGTAACCGAACGATCGAAATTTCATGAAGAAATCCAAGATTTGCTCCGGATTACGATCGCTCCAATGACCAAATCGAAAACAAAATTTTCCCAAAATCATATGAAATCGGGCGAAATTCCGCGACCCACTAAAAAACACCATGCCAAGGAGAATCACAATGAAAATCATCGTGGTGGTGGTGGGAATAAACACGATCGGAAAAATGTCAAAGAAGAGAAACACCATATAAATGTAACGGAACGTGGTAAATCGGAGAAAAATCATAATCGGAATCAGGAGCCGAAACGAAATCAAAACACCAACAAATCGAATAAAAAGCTCGACAATGAATATATACAAATTCTAGAAAATAATCAGAGTGAGGTGCTCGCTCCAGCAACACCGACCGCGAAGCCGAACAAAAAACAAACTAAAAATAATTCACGCGGTAATACAAACAATAAAAATCAGAATCAACCGAAATCGGCCAAAGACAGCGAAATCCATATTGTAAAATCGGATAAAATTTCCGATTCAATCACTTCGTCGGCGATGTCGATTCTAAATTCGAAAATAATCGAAATTAAACCGGCCAGCAATACATCGTCGAGTCGAAAAACACGTCGCTCGATTACCGACGACGATAGTTACATATCGTTCGAGGCTGAATCGATATATGATTCGCGCGAAATTAAAAACGAGACCCAGAGTCACGAACAATTGCCATTGATAAGTATTCGGGCGGAGAAAAATGTGTCGACCCATATCGAAGTTAGACAATTGACGGGAATCGGAGGTTTTCTGCAGACATTTTTCGACGTAAAAACAGTAAATTTATCGCGATGGTCGAACCAACCTAGTCTAGAATATATAAATTTAGCTTTTGCCATCTTAATGTTGTCTGTACGTTATCCGGCCGTGTTCTGGGGAACATCTAAATGTTTTGCTTCCGTATTTAGCTTTCAAATGATTATTAATGGTTTTGATGTTTTGCTTAATTATGCCGGAATATCGTTGCTCTATAAATTGGAAACGGTTGGCTTATTATTTCCATCGCAATCATCATCGTTGCTGTTAAATTCGATTGTCTCGATTGTATTGTACTCGTTTGATACGCTTCTGGTTGTGCTATCGTCTTTGGTGATATATTTGTATGGACATAGTCGGTTGGTTGCTAAGATCAAGGAACGCAATCTTATATCGCTTAAAATTACCGATAATTGGATGTATTTTGCTCATTGTGCTTCTTTGTGTGTATTGCTCGGTTTGACCGTAATCAAAGCTCCATTGATCCACGATCTAAGCACTATATATCGTGACAGTCAAGATTGTGTTATTTTACTATCAAGTAATGTTATGGTAGTGTGTGTGAAGTTTTGTGTAATATTAATTCGATTTATATTTCAGTTATGTGGTCAATAATTCATCTGCTCTCCTGGGTAGTGCTCTGGCTTGGACTTAGTGCAAAACGAAGATGGTCGTTTAAATTTCCGTTAAACATCAATGTAAATACGCTAAATCAACCACTGTTATTGTCACCACAGTGTAATGGGCGCGAAGATTCAGGCAACCTAGCTAGTGGACAGACTCAAAACGAGGACATTTACTGGCCAAAATTGTCACAAACCTCACCGAAGTTAAAAGTAACATTTGATGACATTCAAGTAACGCCAAAACTTGAAATGATGTCGGATCCTGATTGTAAACGGTAAGATTAACTTGAATCATCAGTTTGGATAGTAAGTAATTATTTATATTTTGTAGAATTAAACCACGAGGTGCCAGAATATGCCTGTCTAGTACGCTCGGCGAAATAGACGATGGCGATTATGCTACACTGCGAGAACCAATCGTCGATTATTCCAATTCAAGCGAAATACTAATTTCGAACTCAATATCGATCCGGAATCGACAAAGCGATCCGATTGAAGATAATATATCAGAAGAGGGTAAGCTGCTCGAATCAGTTAGAGACGATAGTGTAACATACGCATCGACACGAGAACTAGAACCACCGATTACATCATTTTCAGTTATTGCTCAAACGATCGCTAGTGATAATGATCATTTAGTTGCTCAAACCATGTGTGTAACAAGTCATTCGGGTGAAATACAAGTCCCGAATATAACTTCGCCAAAATATATTCGCTTAATAGAATCGAGTGTATTAGGTGAAGAATTAGCTCCCCGATTGGATACAATCTCAAACGAAAGTAGTATATCACCACCCGATCGTGCCCTATCCGATTCGAGTGGTGTACATTCGAGTGAAGAAAAGGATGAAGTACTTATTACACCACGTCCTGCAGTTGTATACAAGGCAATTGTCAAACCACCACCCGTAATACACGAGGAACCATTCGGACGTTCAACAAATATGAAAATGTCCAGTTTTAATAAAGACAGTGGTAATAGTAGCAGTGCAACATTGCCATTAATTCGGGGTACGCCCGAAAATAAAACCGACAATAATCAATTTTGTAACACAATGCCACTCCCAATATCGAACAATCAGCAATATTTAATGGGCCAGCAACAGCCACCAATGTTACCATCGAAAATTCAACATCATACAACACTGCCGAATGGTGTACGATGTTTGCATTCGAATCAATTTTTACGGCGCCTAAGTCATATCAAAAATGTCGATACGGTGTATGAACAACCAAAATTGGAGGCCGGACATCATACATTTTCGAAACATTTGCACAATCCGATCCAAAATATAATAGTTAATGAAATGCCACCACCGCCGATGGATCAACATCGGATTGATTATGCTGAACAACAAATCACATCGCCATATGGTTAACACAGCGTATTATACAGCCGGGATATGTATGTCTCAGGGTTGAGAACAATTTGGAAGAAACTTCAAATAATTTGTTATAAAATTATTTGGAAACTTTTGAACTGGCTCTGAGATGTACATATAAGTTTTTTTTTTGTTATTATTTTCAACTGTCATCCGGTGTTAAACGGATTTCAGAACTATATAGTATTAGCCAATATACATATACATATTTATAGAAACAAATATCATAACCTAAACATGAGACTGATGATGAACAAATATTAAGAAAACAGTATGAGAATGATTTATGTTTTGATGTTTAAGATAAGTTCAGTATTCCTGGCAAAATATAGTGAATTTTATTTATTTAAGGTGCACGAGTGCAGAATGGTGAGCGGTTCTCGAACGCACAGTTAGTGCAGTGTTGGTTAATAGATGTCAGTACATAGAAGTCCAGGATTCTACTTGAAGAGTGGTTCCGAGATTGACTTAGTCTTGTTTGTATAAGATAATACTCTTATAAATCTGATACCCTGTGAAGTTATAATTCTGCTCTTTCTTTTTACATTCTAGCTATATGTTAAAAATGAGTTGTAAAAAACTGACGCGCCATCACTTATCAAATCTAATTTTAACTTAAGCGCCAAAATTTTCAAGCGTTATCTTCACAATGCCCAAATCAACGCATTGAAAAGATCTGATTCAATGAATCGAATTTATTCTTGGCTCAAATATCTCCTGAAGTTCAACCTAGCTATTTCTTTAGTTCACAAGACTTCTATTGGTCCCGGTGGTTTTGTGACAATTATTAGTTAGACATACCTTTTAGTATGTCTCTGACTTATATAGTTATTGCTGTTGTGTCGAGGTTGTTGTTCTACTTGATTTTTGATCTTGTTTGGGAAAATGAAAATTTTGTTATCCCTCGCAACATCACAAACGGGTTCCAAACCCATCAATATTATATTATATGTGCAACAACGTACTGGATTTTGTAGCTGCATAACAAGCACGCATTCGAAAATAAATGGTCACACGGAATATGGAATAGTGAGTGACTTCACTTGTGGAGTGACTTCACTTGTGAATGAATTGTGGTAAATTTGTTTTTGTTAATATTAAGGACACAGTGGAATTCTGATTATATGCTCGTATAACTAAATGTAATGTAGTAAATAGGCAGTTACCAAAAAGTATGTAAAGCCCTGGAGATTTGATACTAAATATTGTTCAGAAATGATTACGTAATTAAATGCCTGGCAATCATTCCGAGTCCCCATTATACGTTCATTTGTCATTCCAAGTTCAACGGAGTATAGATTACGCGCTCATACTTGGTCTACATCTTTCTTGAGACATATTCTCAAATAATCGTGGACAACCTAGACTTTTTTGATAAAGTTTAGAGACTGATCGATCGAATTGTTTTGTAATGAAGACACTTTTAAATTAATTAAATTTTGATCGTTGGAACATGTACATGTTAATACGTCGGTAGGTTTTTGACATTTATTAATAGTTGGCGCGCTATTTTTGTGTTGTCCTCGTTTTTTACATGTAAAATGTTGTTTTCGGTGCTTACATGATTTACAAAAAAATGTAAAAAACGTTTTTTACATGTGAACTCCCAACAGTCTCCTGGAATAGTTATCTTGGCCTATATTTACGCAAAAGTTAACATATAAGTTCCTTTTTACGTCTTGGTTACTGAGTGAAGTCTTTCCTGAGGTAGCAACGTAACTACTGGAGATTTGATGGGAAACTCGAAAACCATTTTTTACTACCGAGAAACTTCTATTGCTTAAACTAGTATTTTGTGAGCCAAACCATGTTCTATGAGCCATAGTGTAAGCTATTGGACGATGGACGTTAAAAATATCTGATAAGGAAGAAGTTTCGAGATCAAATTCCGAAATATAATGTGCTGACATCTATTAAAAATTAAAGGAAGCTCGTTACCTTCTGCACCATAAAAAGGTTTTATTTTTAAAATTATAATTAAATATTATTATATTACAAATACCGTGTAATTTTAAAATGTGATTTTAGCAAAAAAAATTACCGTAGATTTTATTATTATTATAATTATTATTAATAATTAATTAAAAAGGGCCAGTTGTACAATTAAAATAATTTTAAATTTAATATGTGTTAAAATCACCAATGCAAACAAAAAATAATACTTATCATTATTTCTCTACAACATATAACTAATATCTTAAATGTATAAATTTTAAATAAATTATTATATAAAAAAAATTTTAAGAGCTGATAAAAATTTACCTAATTTTAATATTAATTTTATGCAAAATGTAAAAAATATATATATTTTATTAATAAAATAATTATATTATGCTGATTAATGACAAACATATCTAAATTTAACTAAACTAATTATATCATATCTAAGTCAAGTAATAATTATATAAACCAAAATGAGATAAGTGTTTTTGCAATTTCTTAAATAAATGATTTAATTTCGCTTAATGTACCTTCATAATCAGCTAATTATCTTTCTATATATATACGTATTTACTTGATTAGTTGGATCTTTAATATAATATATTACATAATATAATATATATATAATTACATAATTATATCATATATATATAGATAGCTTATTTTTTTATTTTCAAGAAACTTTAGACATTTAGCAACAAATATTTTAAAAAAAAACGAAAATAAATGTGATATAAATAAAACTGATCTATAGAAAAATGGTTCAACTAACATAGTTCATTAATAACGGGTTAAAACTATACAATATATAGTAGTGTATACTATCTCTCTGCAGATAGTACGATCATGCAGTTCTATCAGAAATATATCCTTTTAAATTTTATACTGTCCTATATACATACATATATGTCTTACATATAATTATCTGCAAAACCTAAATACAATAATTATTATATACTAAATTTAATTATCTATAATAATATACAAAAATAATTTCGTTCCTTAAAAAAACTATATACTAACTATATACACTTACTATATCCAAACTACTAATATATAAATAAATATATATATATACATATATATATATATATATATATATATATATATATATATATATATATATATATATATATATATATATATATATATATATTTATATATATATATATATATATATATATATATATATATATATATATATATATATATATATATATTAGACATAATATACATACACAACAGTACATTGGGAAATTGCGAAAACTTAAAATTATGTCTATATAGTGTGGATCAAACTCATAACTATGTACATAAACAAATATACTTATGATTAACCTAATAATTTATATATAAATATATATATATATATATATATATATATATATATATATATATATATATATATATATATATATATATATATATATATATATATCAGTTAATCAACTAAATAAATAAATTATAATTACCTAAATATAAAATAATAAAATAATATTTGTAATAAATTATAAATAAATAAATATATATTAATAATATATATATTTATATAACATAACATAATATATACAAGATGGAAATAAAGAAAAATCATTGCATACATAAGACAATATTATTTTACTAATATTTTGCATACTTTTTATTTTATTACGTGCTGATTCTTTACATAAAAATAAATTAACAAAAAAAAACAACAAATAATTAATATATACAATATATGGTATATTACGAATATTTAAACATTGCAATATTAATAATAAAATACAACAACATCAAAAATAAATAATTAAATCAAATTTAAAATAATAAATTAATGATATAAAAATTGCAAAGATAAATAAAAAAAATCTATTTGATGAATACAAATAAAATTATAGTTTGTTTTTTCCCCGCTAGATGGATGAGCTCTAGACATATGGTGAGAGATAAAATTTGTATTCTATAAATTTAGTTTGAATTAGTCAACTTTTAGTAGCCAAATATTTTCGTTAAATAAAATATTTTTTAACTCCTAGGATGCAAAATTCAATTGGCCATTTTCAGGCCCAATTTTAAAGAATAAGCACGTTGAGGGATATCAAGTAGTTCATGGAATCGACAATCTTTTCCTTTGTTAATGATAACGTCAACTAAACTATCATTATAGATTTTATATAGCGTAATAGTATCGTTAGAAGCTGAAATAATTACTAATTTTAAATTGTACTATCGACTACAGGAATCGAAAAAAACACAAATCTACTTTGTCGAATTTTGTTGATCGTGACATCTGTAAACTTATATTTTTAGGTATAATTAGGAGGCTTCCCTAAACTACGTCACGCCATTTTTTATGATTTTTACCTCTCCCTATTTGTCATGAAACCCATATAATTGAGTAACATTTGAATGGTGTTTCCTCAGAAGGAATATCTATTCTATTCATGCCCAACTCAATCACTGCCATTAATCCTCGCTGTCTACGCCCAGCTATTCGGACCTCTCATACATTTTATTGACCTTGCATCTTTTTTGTGGGTGGTGGAAACGTGTTTTCGTAACACTAAGTTAGTTCCGAATTACATATCACAGATATTGGAAACCCTATCTTTTAAAACACGTTGGACTGGAGGACAATATAAGTCGTATGAAGCCGTTTTGAACGAATATTCTTGTTATGTAAACTTAATAATACAAAAAGAGAAGGGTAGTTGAGTGAATTATCTTTCAATTGTAATTCTGGTGCCACGACTGTATCTATTTGATGAGGGGAATATGTGGTGGAAGAAATCGGTCTCTTATTATGTCTAAAATACGAACTTTGAGAACATTTTATAACCTGTGTCAAATATTGACTCGATCGAACATAAACATCGTACCAATGCTGAACTTTCACTACTAGTTGATCTGCCTGTAGTTCAGATTTTTCTAGAACAATTAACTCGGTTACTGTTGGAAAATGGTACTTGCTATAGGCTTTATGTTATTGATCTACTACCAGCTACTTTTTGAACGAGGTTGACCTTAACGAGTAGATCACCAGTTATTTTGGTTTCAGGGATGCTCCAGGTTTTGTATCTGTCCCTAAAAAATGTTTCGAACCTTCTAACCTTCCTCAAGCTTGTATCAACAAAATCCATCCTGTTAGAATTTCGTATATATTAAAGGAATATTTCGAACCGTAAACGTGTTGCTAACTAAATTTTCGCTTTATAAATTTTAGTTAAAAATACCAAAAAATTGTTCTTCAATATTGACAGAACCCCGAAATAACACATGCGCCCCTAACCTTAAACCAAATCAAATTTTCCAACAACCAATTTCCTTTCCTTCACAGTAACACCTACTACTAACTGTATGGGTGAGACAATCTAGAATCATTTATTAGTCAGGCCATCATTGAACATTACATTTTCTTTTAACAATGAGCTTCGAATTTTGTTTCGACCGACTAACCGACTGTGTCTATATTGTGCCTATTGTTCCACTTTAAATGTGGCTTTAGTGTGAAGGATTGTGTATAGGTACAATTAGCAGAGCGGTACCGCCACATATCTACACATACCTAGCAACTCATTACAAAATATACATCCTGTATGTTAGACATAGATTACAGAATTGCTTGTGCTGTTCTAGCTAAAGATTCAGTCATCCTTGAGACTTAACTTGTTTCTTACTAAACATTCCTAACTAAACAGTTTTTCTTAGTATACAAAGCTGGGAGCTTGGAAGTGCCTAGTAACAAAATTACTCGAATATCTACCCATTGCAAACTCTATACTAGAATATGTTCTTACTGACATCGCTTTAGTTTTTTACTATTTTAAAACGGTTATCATAATTTTTAAATGGAATTGTTTTTGTACAAAATAAAAAAGTACTATTAACTACTACATTTAACTTGGGCAACCCCTAAAACTGCTATAATTTCATGTAGTTGTCAATTTTTTACTCTCGCTATTCCCTATTTCCCAGTGTTGTAGACTTGTATTAGCGAGCTCACATGACCTGTTTATTTGGGTCTCGTGACCAAAATAAAAATATAATTACTAAATACAAAAATATAACCTGTTATTTACAATCAATCCAACCATTTGTAAATAGTTAGGAAACCGAAAACAATATGGAAAAACTGCAATATACAATTGATCCACTCGAAATAAAGTATGTATAAGTAATTAATGCAATTTTTTTATTATGTAAGTTCGCATTTTGTAGTGTGTATGTAGAATAGAGAGAATGAATGAAATGACAGTCGAGTCGCGTTGATTTTTTGACAGGTGAATTTGTATTTTGTGGTGTCAGTCTTGTCGTTGAAAATCACAAGAAGGTCAAATTAATAACAAACAAAATGCACATCAACTTTATAAATAAATTATTGTTTGATTTAATTAATTTAATTGATTTTTATGTTGTAATAATATAGAACAGATAATGATCATGCGGAATTGCTTAGCGTAGATGTGGTTTCCAAGAGGTCACCCAATATAAACCAGTCGGGTGATGAATCTGTAGAATATACATTTAAGAACTCAAAAGGTTTGTGATTTAAGTGAGACGTGTGGTTAAAACGTGTGCTTTAACATTATTTTGTATTTTAGGTTATCTTTATAAAGTAGTTCATCTACAAACAGAGAATGATCAGATGATTCCCCCCGATGGTAATGAAAATACGACAAATGCCATTAATCCTCAATGTAATTTGTTTTATGTAAAAATATCGTTGCATAGTGTACGAATGTTAATTTGTTTTTCCTTTTTCGATTCGGTGTATTTCAAACAGGTCAACTCTATGTGATAAGTAATCAAGAGGATGAATTTGTACCCTCGACCGCTCATCGAACCATACTTCCAAAACCGGTTAATTGTAACAAAACGCCTGGCAATACCACCAATATAAAAAAACGGGACGAAAGGCGACGAGCTACCCACAATGAAGTAGAACGACGACGACGGGATAAAATCAATAATTGGATCATGAAGCTGAGTAAAATTATTCCAGACACTATAAATCATCATGATTTAGGAGCGGCAAGTAATGCACACTACGAGGGTTTATCCAAAGGTGGTATACTAGCTAAAGCATTCGAATATATAACCGAGCTGAAAGAAGCAAATCTAAGCCTTAGCGAGTGCCTTAAGGATAACGAGCAAATAGCATTAGAAAATATAAGACTGTTGGAATCAAATGAACGGTTACGAAGGGACAATGAATTACTTAGGGCCCAAATCGCTCAGCATGGTATTGCACCGGCACCGGACACAACTGACTCATAGCAAAGTGGCTAGCTATTAAACACGTATATTTTTTTAATTCAATATATATACAAACTTTTGTCAATCAATTTTATCACACATGAATCTATTTAACAAAATTATATCGTTAATTAAATTAAATTAAAGAAAATGTAGCCACAAAATTACAAAAACAACACTATATTATACACTACACGACAAAACTATTGTAAATAGAAATCGAATTTATATAAGTTTGGACTAGAAAACAAAACAAAAAGTTTCTTCGTAATCTTCTAATTAATTAATAATTATTTTATATATTTTTTTATTATATGTAGGACATAAATTTATAATTTTTTTTTATTTTTGTTATCAAAATTTGGTTTTTTTATTTTTATTTTTTGTTATGAAACATGCAATGATTATACTATCAATACAATATGTTTTTTGTTATTTTTAATGCTAAATTGTAAATAAAATTATAGCATTTAAATAAATAATGAATTAAAAATAATTATGATGGAGAATTTCATATTTGTTCTAGTACAAATTTTGTAAACGATACCAGAATCCATCCACTTGTTATTTAAAATTAATAGGAATCCGTTTAAATTTTGGACTTTAATGGCGATATGTGATTATTTTGGAGTCTATAGTTCCATATAGCAATTATAAATGATTTGGTTATCTTCCTTGAAATAATTAATCGGTATAAGCCATAAACAACAAATCTATCTTAAAAGGAAACGTTTCGAATTGGACATGTGAAGGTGACATTTAAATTCCAATAAGACTTCTTTTACCCAAAGTTTGATTCCGTTGATCTTACCAATTCGGCAGTCAGTCTAAATAAAACCCCAATTAATTATTTGTGTATACATTATATATATATTTTATTTATTGGTTTTTAAACACATATTTAGATTTATAGAATAAATTTTCTTTCATTTTCATTTAAAATATAAACAAAAACTTTTGAATTTCAACCGGATACAAGTTCATTTATAGTTTTTTTTAGACTAAAAATTATAAAAAACAACAACAAATTGCACTATATATGGACAAAACATTTTCGTTTTTTAATCAAAAATAATAGAATTTTATTTTTAATACCTTGACATCTTAATAGCCATTATCTAAAGGTCCCGTAGATATAAAGAGGAAATGGTCGACTCGCAGAATGATTACCGTGTATAGAACACTTTATAGAATAGGGTTTTCGATCTCCATAAACTGTAAGAGTTATCAAATTTTAACAAGTAGACACCTTCGCCGGGATAGTTATGGGATCCAGCGTACACTTCATTTTGACATTCACGTCGATATACCGGAACAATTATTGACATGGGTGGACGATTTTTTAGTAGTGCCGGAGACGATTGTTGTGCTGGTCCAGATTCTAAATCGTTTGATGCATTATCTAAGAATATAAATATTTTATAAAACGAAAATTTGATTAAACGATATTACACCTACCGTCATCATCTAACGCATCATCTTCATCATCACTTTCACTTATATGAACCGAAACTTCGTTCGTTGTCGGTTTTCCCCATTCAAAGTATACTCCAAAACCTATATCGTAGCTATCAGTAGCAAATTCCCAAAATAAACACGAGCCACCTTCATGCGTTGGAACGCGAACTGTTACCACATCACCATGTCCAATCTTAATAACACCATCTCCTTTACCAGCCGCCACCTCGACTTTAAACTGTTTTATATCTGGACGAGTCCACATATTAGCCGGCATGATAGTTGAATATTCGCCTGAATCATTATCACTTTCACACTGGTTACTGCTATCATTAGTTATTTCGTTTAGTACCGTTTCAACGGTTTTATGATTATCTTCGGATTCGGAGCTAGTCGAATACTGGGCCTGAAGTTGTTGCATATATTGATGATAGTGTTCGGTTTGTAATTGCCTAATTAACACAGCCTGCTGTTCTGGATTTCCTGGATACTGCTTTTCTGCATAAGCCTTGAACTGGAAAAATGTTTGTGAATTTAATGCATCCTGTAACTGCCTCCTTTGTTGCTCCTCTCGATTTTTTTCGTTTTCGTATTTTTGCTGTTCCTCGAGTTTAATTTTTTCCTGTTCCTGCAATTCTTTCTGCCGTTTTTCCTCTATTTTTGCCAATCGTTCTTTTTCTTCCCGATCTTTTTTAATGGCCTCGATATACGGTTTGAAGAGAGGACACAATCGATCCAATAGTGTTACAAATCCCTCCATAGCTTGCTCTTTACTAATATTACCTAATTGAAGCCATGCTAATCGTCTATTTTTTCCAATAACGTCGAGTACGCCAACTGGTTGTGCTGTATTCGGATCAACCGGCCCATGAATCACTTGTTGTGTAAACGCGACTAATTTTAAATTATCCTCGTAACTCAAATGAACTGCTTTACCAGATTTCTCTTTGTAAAAGCACAATGATAAACGGTATAGTTCTTTTAATGGTAATCCCCATTTTTCACTTTCTTGTTGGATGTTGTCATGTTGATTGTGCGGCTCATCGCTACCACTTTGGTGCTGGTGTTTTGTTGTATCACTTAGTGTTAAATTATTTATTCTACTTTCTAGATTTGCTTCGTTCGACATTTTATTTTATTCCAATTTTGGATTTAAACTTTTTGTTAATTTATTTTCCTAACACTCCACCAAATACGTGTTGTCTTGTTTTTTGGTGTATATTGAAATAAAATAATAATTTTTATTTGACTTGACAAAAAACTAAATAAATAATCTACACGTCAAATTTGAGTTGTATAAAAAAAATTATTTTGGTGTTGTCGTAGTTAAATCTGTGGTTTTAGTTGGCTGATATTAAGCATTATTTGGTTTTATAAATACTATAGTTAATCAACTGACGAAAATGCAATAAAAAACGTTTTCAACCGAGGATTGAACTCATGAGTTCAGTTCACTAGGATCTTCGTTACAATATTTCTGTAGGGCTGATCCAAGACTGTATCCAAGTCTTTATGATTCAGAGAGATAGTTTTTTAACCAGTTCGATTATCAATACAATAAATACGTCTTCGATAGTACTAAACTCACCGACCCTTACCAGCTTATCAAATGATAATTTTTTTTAACGATTGGTGCACATTGTAGGTCAGCCAAACGAACTACACACAAACGCGTTTTTAGGTCATCCGGTTGCATGTTAAATTTTGGTCAACGGCGGGAATCGAACTCGAGACCGCGGCGTGATGAGAAACTCGTAACTAGTGCTCTGTTACTTCTCTAAAATATTATTAGAAAGTACCAGTTAGTTTTAAGATAAATTCAATGCAATACTAAATAAGTTATGGAGAACAAAAACTGCCTCCTGTGAGGATTGAACTCACGACCCCTGGTTTACAAGACCAGTGCTCTGCCACTGAGCTAAAGAGGCTCTTGTGAGCTTATGAAATAATACGTACTACCGTTTTGATCAATTCACACAACACTAATTGGGTGTAATATGCAATATCAAAATAATATAATGCAATATAAAAATAAGAGAGTTTTCAGTTAAGAGAGAATTTCACAAGATGTAAATGAAATATTTAGCTCATTTTACTGTGTAATGTGTATACAGATGCTAGTGTAGTAGTGCGAGTGATGATCGTGTGGGTGTTGGAATTTACACTCCAGCAATAAAAAAAGAGAAAATGTCAAGAGTGAATAAAAGCATCTTAATGAATGCCGAATTGATTGTGATTATCAATGGTATCAAGTTGGCCATGAATGACAGGAGAAGGAGGGTTCTTTTACTATCCGACTCTCTGACAGGTTTAGAACTAATAAATAAAGGAGGGGAAACTCAGGCCAATGTTTAGGTGAATAAATTGTTTGAATAGCTTCGATCGTGTGTAAGTGAAGTGGTGGATACCTTCACATCTACAGATTAAAGGTAATGAAAGTCTTTATGCTTGCAAAAAGGGATTGCTGGACTGAGACTGTAAATGAATATGATTTTATGGATGCTAGAGATGTACTTTGTATGTTCCAGGCGAATCGTTGGATAAAATGGAAGAGTGTATTTGTGCAAAAAAGTCAAATAAAGGCTAGAAGTATTTTGAATGGTGTAGTGTCCCGTTGAAAAAACCTTTCTTAAAGGAAATCAAAGGAGATACTACAATGATTCGAACGATGGAGCGAGTTAGATTAAATCATGAAAATTGGATGAAATGTCTGTATAAACGTCATTTGAGTAAAGAAAATGTATTATTGTATGGTTGTAGAAGGCATTGAACATTTGCTTCTAAAGTGCACCAAATATAGTCACAACAGGCTAAATGTCGATGTCCTCATGAGTGCAAGGACCGTATCTCTATTGTCTCTTTTGAGGTTTTTATCTTACACCGAAGCAAAATTGAGGATATGAACCCAACAGGAGATCTATATAGGATATCTATAGTACTGACATCGGTGGTGGGCTCACCAATGAGTTTTGCACCAACATGAGGTTGTAGATCGAATGATTAGAAATTGCTTTGCATCCAGCTCCTATCGGGATTCAAACTCGATATTTTTCACTCCACCTTATTTAAACTGTTATACATAGTAACTAATTTTTCAAAGATTAAAATGTTTTTGAACGAGTATAATATATAACCAACCGCGCGAATGGTTTGATAAGCGCTTATCACAAAACAAAACATTTTAGTACAATGTAGTGAAATTCTCGTACTTATTTAGTACTTAAAAAGCATAGTAATTCAGCGCGTGTGTTCAACCATGTTCAATTGTTCTGCGTGCTGTGTTTTTATTTTGATTTTTTTAGTTCCGAAAAATTTTCTCTTTCGATCACTTCTATGTCATAGAGAACAATAAAATTGTATTTAATTAAATTTAGTTAAATTTTTAATAAACAAACCGAAATATTTATTTGTGTGTTTTATAATTATAAATATCAAAATAAATACGTGTTTACATAAAATAAATATATTTCTTTAAAATAAAAATATAAACAATTTTGTTTTCATTTTGCATACACAACACTACACTATACTACACAACAATATGTTATAATTTTCGCTTAGGTAAATGTCAAAATGTGTAAATTTTGTGCCGGTCGATAATTTTTTTTTGTTTTTGCTGCTACTCTTCTTGTTTGTGTGTTGAGTGAATAAAAAATAAAAATAAATAATTGATTTATTTTGATCTCATTAATGTGCTGTATATATAAAGAAATAATAAAATAAATGAAAGTGAAAATTATTTATTTGTATTAAATGTCGAGTTAATTGAATGAAAAAATATTCTAATCATAACAGTGTCGCAATAAACCGCAAAGAAAAAAAAACAGCCGCAACTTAAAGTGTATTGAGTGACAGATTTTAAAAGGAATTTCTTAAATATTTGTGCTTCTCAAATTCGCTTCTATTTTAAGGAATGACTGCATATCAGTTTCATAGTACGTCGTAATACTTAATTGAAAATCTAATTTTCATAATTTTTTTTACATTAATCTAATGGTAAGTTACGTTTTTACTTATATTGTAACTTAGCAATAACACAATTATTTTTTCTGTGGGATGTGTAGTACACACAATTGAGTAGTACCTCCTCATTATAACAACAACAACAACAACAAAAAAATAGTAAAATATTTTTGTGGAAATTTTTCACAATGGCATTGTTCGCACACAAAACTTTGTGACACAATTTTGTTTTGTGTGTGAATATAGCCCGAGAGGTAATATTAAAAATGTACAACTAAAGTGCTTTATACACTTGTTGTAGGACTCATACTTGACACATTAATCAAGCCTTGAGTCGATCAGGTTTGAATAAAAGAATAGAGAAACGTTTCTGTAAACTTTATGTTGGTAGATATTGTTATAGCCTTAACTTCCGTCTAGAAGAGTATAGCTGTAGCTTCCAAAAGATTGGTTTTAAAATTTTCTAACCGGAGGGTCACAAATTTGTATTCTAAGTTTATAATTCGGGATTAACCAACGTGGAACAATTTGTTTATTATCTACTTTGAACAATATTAAGTTCGATTATTTTTTTTATATATTTTATACTATGCAATCTGTTTTGGGGCTTAAGGCTCTTCCAGCTATTTAGCGGTTCGCTTATTTACGCCTTAATGGCCAAATCGAGGACGTACGGCTATAGGTCCGATTTACGTAGAACCATCTTTGCAATGCATAGCTACATGCCAGCCTATTATAGTACTGGAAGATGGATCGGCCCATGGGTTCTGCACTCCATCAGAGGGTTATAGATGTGTTCATTAACACCACCGATCGTAATCAGATGGTGAAAAACCTTTTTTGCATCCTGCCCCTATCGGAATTCGAACCCGGTATCTCCCGCTTGGTTGCATCTTAATGGTTAAGAGAGTTTCTCATCACGCCGCGGTCTCGAGTTCGATTCCTGCCGTTGATCAAAAATTAACATGCAACCGGATGACATAAAAACGCGTTTGTGTGTAAAAACATTCGTGGGCTGACGACCTACAATGTGCACCAATGGTTAAGATTCTTAACGAGTCTCTAAGCCATAGTTTATTATTTTATCTCCCGCTTTAACTACCACAGCTTTAACCACTGAGCCACCTGGGTGGTAAATGTGACTTAAGAGTGTTATTCAAGATTGATTTACTAAGGGTGATCCGGTTTTTCTTACGACCTTAAACGAAGTTTAATTTGGATTTACAATTGAAGTCGTTTTTCAGACTCGATCGCCCTGGTATTATGCTTCCTAAGATTATCATGGAATAGTAGCTTAAAGTGTTTGTGAGGCAATATAATAGTAGTCGTTTCATCTACTGGTTACTGTTTAGAAGTAGTTGTATTGTATCTTAGATTCGTATTACATGAATTATGGTAACCCGAGAGTACTCTACTCCAATAGATGTGTTGACTCACATCATCGATCGTAACTGACCCACCCAAGAAATCATTTGATCATATTTCTGTTTCTCCAAAATGTGTTAATCTTCCCTCTCGTATATTTAAAGGTGGTTCTTAATTCTTAGTATCATGCTATTTACTGTGTCATTAAATAATACGAATTACTAAATGCATGTATTGTTTAATAAAAAATAATTGGATTTTCAATATAATGCGTGGGAATTTGGTTTGGATTTGTACACAAAATTAATTCCAAACAAAACATGGCAAAAATGTGTTTTTTTTCAGATTTATGTATAATGAATGACACACCTCTAACATAATACGTACAGCAGATAAGAGCAGAAGATTGCTATATGCGAACGACTTTACCCAAAATTTTGATTTTATTACATAATAAAAATACTTATCGCAAAATACTCAAAAATTACAATGTTTTGTAGTCGGCTTTAATACCAAAAAAAGATCAAAACATAAAACAATATTACATTGTGTCTTTGGTGTAGGAAAATAAGTTCTTATCGACTTTTTATATATATCCCGAATTTGAGTTTGTTCGCTTTATGAATGCTATCGCTACTCAACTGACCTAGAACAAGACCGTAATATAATGATGTCAGTTTAATATCTATACAAGTACCAGAAAATAAAGTTCAAATGATTATTTGAAAATAGAACAAATGAGTGCAAAGTATTTCAAGTACACGCACCTTTTTAAAATGACAGCCCACTGTTGACCTATAGTTATAGCATCGTCAATTTCGGAATCATCGTCAATTAAGAATTAGTCAAATTAACGTGATTTACGTTCAACAAATTCTGCAAGGCAGAATGATATTTCCTATTGTTTGTATCGTTGTTCTAGATTTCTAAATAATCAGTTTAATTTACTGTCTTTACAAAAAGTCATTGAATTCGAATTACACAACAGTCAGAAGTTATCATAATTTCCAACACATCTGAAAGTATATTTTGAAATTTATTAAAAGAACAAAATTTAAAATATTCAATTAGAACAAAAGTTGTTTACGTTGTGTTAATCCTTTGAAAACCCAACTAGGTCATTATTTTCTAGAGAAAATTCAAACTTATAAGTAATTTTCCAATTAATAGTCTTTCTTTATCTTTGAACAGATTGGCTCTATCAACTCTTTCGTGGTTTGCTTTTTTACGTCCTTCTATACGCCATTACAGCCAAATCGAGGACGTACGGCTATAAGTTCGATTTATGTAGAACAGATGGTGAAAAATCCCAGCTTTAACCACTGCGCCATTTGGTCGGTTCGATCATTATTTCATTGTAGTTTTTAGTACTTTTATAAATTATGATTCAGGCTTGACTTTAAAACAATTAGTAATGAGTTAAATTCTGTAAACATAATTGCATCTGACTTGCCACTTTATATGCTTTTTTATAACCGTTTGTATCCCAAATCGGTTATGGGCAAAATTAAACAATTTTGTCGAACTTCAGTTGCACTTCTCATTTTGTCCAAATTAATGCAGACAACAACTGGTTCGGTTTGAGTGCCGATGTAAAAATAATTTTCCTTAACTGAATGATATTACCCAATAGACTTTGGACATTCTACTTTGAATTTTGAAGGTACTTATTCATTTGAAGTTATAGATGATTTCATTTTAGTGATAACAAACACAAACATATTTTTCATAGATAACTTGAAACTACATATATTCAATCAATTATGATAATTTATTCTTTCACACTTGGAAGGTTATTATTAAACTTGACGTAGTATATATCTCTTATAAGGCGGCTGAGTGAAATGTGTGTTCGAGTATAAGTTCAAGTTTGTTCATTATTAAAATTAAAATATTGATAATTTTTAATAAAAAATTTTTAATCAATCGATCAATGTTTGACGAATTAATTTTGGTATAAATCGTATTTTGCAATATAGACATTAAATCAATTTTTAGAATATTTGAAATTGAATTTTGAATAAAGCACATTCTGTATCATAAATACATGATTACAAAATTATTCAATATATTTACACAAGGAAGATTGTTGAATTATTCTGATTGCTACACGAGTGAAAGTATCCTGTAAAATACTGAAGACTTAGTTGGGTAATTTATCGTGGTAATCAGTCCGTAGAACTTCAGTCCGTAGAATCAGTACTTCAATTTGCAAGAACTCATTATTGCTTAGGTGTCTATTGGGTACTTTTGTTTGAAAATTTTCCAGTATTGACTATGCGTCAAAGTGATTCAATAAAATATAACCGACAAACGAAAACTTTAAAAGTTATGTTGTAGGTTTTACAGACGTCCAGATATTCTGATAAACGCTGTAGGTTTTCATGGTATACGACAATTCGTGATCACAGTCCCAACCGTCATACTTCCAATAAAACGGACGCCAAACGGTAACCGCTTATTCCATCTCTAGTCCGCAAAAAAAATTTATAGATCATGGAGACGACCCAGATCTATGAGTTGGCTCTTACATCGAGCAATTAGAAATGTTACGAGATATTTAATGGTTTATAATTTAATAAGATCTCTTATGGGGATCACCGAGTTCAGTTTTAATTTTGGTTATGTTACTCTAATAATATATATACTCTCCAGTACTCAACTGGTTTGTAAAGGACTAAGATTGTAAGAAAAACGAGTTAAAAATTATTAACTTGACGAATAAGTTGGATCAAGACAATGCCAGATAACACACACAATTTCTTGCCACCGCCTGGGTCATCTCGCAATAATCGCCTTATTTGTCGGTTCTTTGGAATCGTGAAATTCCGCAATGGCCTTGATATTGTTAAAATTGGATTTAAGGCTCCGTCATTTACTAAACTTACCCGAAATACTCAACCTCCTTGAGTACGAAAAGCTTGCCATATAGTGACAAGAAGTTCCGAACGAAAATCCAATCATATTGAGTATCACTTTGTGATGCATTGCAGAATCCAATAGGCATTACTTTAAAGTGGTACAGAGTTCCTCCTGGGATACTAATTACGAGACTTTTGGTCTATATAGGTATAGCGGCGAAAAAGTATCCTTTATAGAGTCGGATATGTCGAGTCTGGTCCAGCCAACTGAGTAAACCGATAATACAATTCCTAGTGTATAAAAGATCTCGTGAACTCAAAGCGGATACCATGTTTGGCTCGGTTTGGATCACTACAACTCATCTCAGACAACGAATGAACGCAGTTCGTTATAATTTTTTTTTGACAAATTACCACACTTTCTGGATTTGCTGACCGCACGTAAGCGAAGTAAATGATTTTGATTGTCTTCATGCCATAAATATCCCCCGTAAGATGTAAACTATGCAACAAAATTATTTGAGAATCCAAATCAGTATAACCGTTCTAGTGGTTTTTAATGGCTACTGGAGTTAAAAGACTTGACTAAGTCGGTGTATACCATGTCAATTTGCTTGTGACTTTCTATAACTTTGGTTGTGCTACTATACAATAAGGTTGGCATGAACCCATGGTGGGAGGAATCGAATATTACAAGTTCAAATAATTTGGGTAGTTATAAAATCGACGATCGATCCGGCCAAAACAAGACTTGATTAATTTGGACTAATCAACTGGTATGTTAAAACATTGGCAAAGATTAGATTGGTAGACTGGTTGTTTATTCCTGAAAATAATATAGTTGGTCTTTTATAGTTTAGTCCAAAACTTTTAGGAGCTTTTAGGAGCTCAAATGATGCAGTGGTTAAAGTTGCGGTAGTTGGATCGATAGATACCAGGTCGATTTGCAAAATACACCTCGATTTTTGTTATGTAATCGCGAAAGTAGGACGTAAATAAGAGAACCGCGAAAGAGTTGAATTGGAAGGGCTCCAAAAAAAATGATTGCAAAGATAGAAACAGCCAGAACACATTTGTATGGAACACGTTGTGTGGCACAAGGTAACTCAATCTAATCTAGAGTACATAAAAGTTTTTGCTACCAATTGTCAAACCCAACATGTCCTTGAGAAAGCTTTGTCTTATAAAAAAACCATTTCCTATTGAAGAATACTTAAGATGCTAAACAATTTTAGAATTGTATATTAACTAGCATAAATCTTTTTGAGATTAAATGTTTCTGAATTTAAAATTTGATGTTAAATCAGAATTTTTTGTAACATCATATTTCAATGTGCAAATCAAGATGATTGAATAAGATTGATTTCATCTGGATGTAAGTATCAGTAATAAGCAATTTTTACATATTATATTCCAAAATCAAGGATTTAGGTCCGATTTATATATTTGATTATATCTTGTTAAGAAAACATGTATGATTCAAAAGTATATAGTCAATAATCTTATTTAAAATACTGACCTAATGAAAACAGAGAAAAAAATATAAGATTTACCATTTTTGCTACTAAAGATATACATAAGTATGAAGAATTAATTCTTTTAAACATTTTGTTTATTTATTTCATTGATATACAACAGAAATGCGTGTTCTTTAAATATACGAGTATATACAAAATTAATGTCAATCAGTTCAAAAGATCAATTTTAAGAATCAATTGCGATAACAAAAACATTGAAGTAAAACCTTAAGCGCGCACTGACTTTTTAATTCACCCGTGATTCAGCCGTGCTATAACAATAAAATGTATTCAACTCAATTTCGTCTGATGTCATGCCATATAATTGCTCGTATACACGATTTGAGTCGAAAATCGATAAATTATTCATTTCACAAACCTCGCACATATATATCGTATATATAAACTTGAAATTGTGTGCATAATTATATAAGAAATAGTAAACTTCATGTTGAGACGTCGAGTGAGCTTTACTCAAATTGATAGTAATTGAATTTAATATTTCCGCAATAAACATAACATATTTTAAGTGTGCTTTGTAAATACTACTGTTGATCTCGATTTTATTATGTTACTTATAATATTCAAAACAATCTTGACCTTGACCTTGGCGAGAGTAATAGAAAAAAATGACTTTAATAATCATAATAATGATACGAGTTGTGTATCACTATCGCGAAAACCAGCGACATCGATTATACAAGCCACACATATAGATAATGCAAAAGTAAGCTATGTAAGGAGATTGAAGTATATGGCTTGTATAAATAGTTTTGCTGGTTTTGCCTATCGCACATACTACATACATTAGTAGATTAGACATAATGTATGAAAACTAAAACTGTATTAAACAGGTAGTTACACAGCTTAAACACTATATCGATTATAAAAGTTATCTGCCGTGAAGGCTGAAACGAACACGAGTGTGTGTGCACTGATATTTAAGCTATGTGGCCATAGTAAAGTTGTTACAAGTTAAAGTATGATTTATGTTTTGAGAACACTTTCGATTCGTGCTTCGCGTATGTATGTATACTCATCAACCCATTTTTATTGTGCTAGTATTGTGTTCGTTTGAGCAAACACAATAGAGTTTTAGACAAAAATTAGCTACTTTTACGTTTATTGTAAACGGAAAGCAAGGTGAGTCATTAATCTTACATTGTGTGCGAGGTAGTTTAAGGCTTAAGCAACCGATGTGTTTGTAAACAAATGTATATATACATGTGTAAGAATTTGACCCAATTTATGTAATATTTAAGTGGATGTATAATAGGCACACTTTAATTAATGGTTAACACATTGCGGGCGTCATCTATATAAATTAACTAATCTATTGATTTGCTGGAGTTTTAAATGAACAGTTGTTTGAATAAATTGGTAATATGAATCTTCCAAGACACGTGTCCAGTAATTTATTCCACATGTTGAGCATCGTGTATATTTTAAATTACATTAAAACATATTTCGCTTTCTTAAGTAATTCAATCAAGAACACAAATGTTGCAAATTTTTATAGACGATTTCTCATGTTTATGTATATATTGATGACGATACCTCTCACTTGGTGTAGTATAAATCTTGTTTGTTTTTACTGGGAATCGTCGAAATTCACAAACAAGTTGTTTTGGGTAGTAAAATATAAGTTTAATTTAGTACCATCTTGATGCTGTAATTTTATTTGTCGGCATGTAAGAGTTTGCATCTACATTTTGAACATTAAAAAATCAATTTCAATTGAATTGTGAGAGCTTTGAGGTCTTCAAAACCAAACCTCCCTCACCCATTACTTATATTAGATTTATTGCATTGCGGGGGATGCTGAGTGATGATCTAAATTGATTGTATTTAGAACAGATCACTATCAGATACTCCACACTGTTACATAACACACAATCCTTGTCCTCACTCAATTTTCATGGCTCAGCCTGATTGTTTCGTTTTTATATGCATACGCCCATTTTTGAATCAACAGTCATTTGAATTATTCGAAGTAAGTATATCTCTTACATCCAACCAACTTACTCAATGCACTCTTTTTAGCTTACAATATCTGTTCTTTAAGTCCTTTCCATCTATCTATGTGACGTACCCAATGTATTGTCACGTCATCCTGACAGATACGATATTTAAAAACTATATTCACAAAAATTTTCTACCTCCACATTTAACATACTCCACTCTTGAATTCGGAAAATATAAATTTTCTCCTATTCTCATTATTCACAGCCGCAGTTTGATACCTTGAAGTATTCTGATTAGTTCAGCGTTCATTATAATAATTATTTTATCCGCTTTAAAAAACTTATCCACATAATTCTTTCTTGGCATAGAAACAGCACGCCCTACTCCATTATCACTCACACTAACATCTGTATAAATCACGACGTGCTGTACATGTAAATAGCATCCATATTCACCCAAACAGTAAGGGAGCTAGGAGCGGGTGCATATCAGCCTTGCCTTTTTTCAAAAATATATCCATATTTTCAAGTGCCATGCTAGATCTATATGTTGCTTTGTACAAGGCCCTAATTTTAAGACTTGCTATCATTTCACTTTCACCCACTCTTTCTTATGAAGGTACTAATCACCAATTCGGTGTTGAATTAATCACACCCAATATGCACTCTGGTAAACACGCTTGTCCACTTTGCTCAATTGGCTGAACAAGTAACGTTCGCAACCATTTCCATTCACACTAATACCATATATAATTTTGGAGGAAATACGAGCCTTCCTTAGCATATCAATCACACTTGTGGTGAGCTTCCCACTTGGGTTTGCTTACAATTATGAAAATTAAAAATTGTACAACTTAATCAGTAAGTATATGATCATTCGTTCAATGTAATGGTTTCATAATAAATGCATAATATAATGTGTTCCTCACAGGGTAGTGTATTTTGGTCATTATTGCTTTCATATGGTTTTAGTCACTATGACTTAGTTAACACTGTGATCCTAAATCACTGTGATCTCGGTTGGATATCTCACTAAGTCACCAGTAGGTATTGCGACCCACAACTGAGAAGAACAAACTAAGGTATTCAGAAATAGTTCATTAAACCGATTGTTTATTTTCATTTATCGTGTTATTCTCATATAAACACGTCGGTTTCACCATATGAATTACTAAGCAACTATACGTACTACTACCAAAGATAACTAATAGATGACAAAAGCATCAGATCTTATTACTAGTAAAATGATAAAAGAATTGCCAGTATAGAATGTATAAAACTATTAACTTACATTCTAAACAAACACGATTATGCGAACTGGACATAATATTATGATATACCAACAAAAAAAATATGGCTTACAGGCCGTAAACGGCTCTTACCACGTCTCATCTGAGAGCTACCTAAAATGTTTAACTGTTTGGAAGATGCTAGTTACGAAACTGAAAACATTAAGAAGAACTGCATATTATACCATGGTTTTGCAGAACACCAATTTAGGTTCAGAAACCAGAATGGAACCGTTGCTCTACGGTATTGTTAAAGCCAATAAACTCACCTGTATGGGGCAAAATTTCTTTATAGTGTGTCTGCATTCTTTTTAGTGCTGTTTCATAAGTCTTTGACAAAGTGTGGCACGGACCACTAATACTCAACAAAATAACACGAATTTCATGTAGATCTGACCAGAGCTAAGTATACTTGTTTTGTACATTAAAAGTATCAAAATTTATAGATGGCACCACCATTTTGCTGTCCCATAAAAATCCTAAAATCGTCTCAAGAGAACAGCAAATTCTTCTAAAGAATATTGAAGATTGGGTAAGGAAGTTCAATCTGAACCAATGAACTTTTACTTCGGTGAAATTAAACGGTGTAACTATTCCACAAAAAAATAGTGTCAGCTTCTCAGATTGACATTTGGACAAAGGCTGAGATGGACGAAATATATTGAAAGGTGATCAAAGTTCTATGGAAATCAATGCTAGCAATTAGAAAATAATTATGCCTACTAGTAATAAGCTTGGGGTTTAAGCTAAGAATAATAGTTAGTGATTAAGATTTGCAAGAGGTAAGTTAGATTTTGCAGAAAGAATGTCACCTTTACGTCTTTGTTGGTAAAGCTTCAATACTTGGCTTATAAACTGCATCAATAGATGTTTATAGCGTTCTCAAGTGAGCGTTTGATTACGTTAAAGCAGGTCGTAGTGCAATAATGTTAATAATGTATTTATCGGCTAGTTCTTTATGCCTCTAGGTCTATCTTTAATCACTCTATATTTATTTATAAATAAGTCTACATATACAACTTGACAATTAAAATGACGTAGTAGTCAGACACATAATTAATAATAATTAAAATCAGGAAGAAGCAAAGTGTTGCTTCAATCTTCGTTTTAAGGTATCCTTGCTAGAAGTAAAATAGAACAGGTAACTTATCTGATTATAGCTTTTGCACATCATGTTTATCGTTTTATTAGAACCATAGTTGGTTCTATGTACATCAACCTAACATAATTTCTTCTTAGATGTCTACTGGGTACTTTAATTTGTTAATTTTCCAGTATTGATGGTGTGTCAACGTGACCCAATAAATGTTACCCATAAACAAATATTTTAAAATATCACGTCTATTCTCCAAAGTTGCTATGTTGTTTATTACAGTCATCTAGATATGGTCGTAAACACTGCAGGTTTTCTTTTTATGGTAGTTCGTGATCATACTTCTAACCGCCAAGTTAAGTGACGGATAAACTTTTTCTGAAAACCCTCTAGTCTACTAATGTTTGTGTCTTGAAGTTTCTCGGCATCGCTTAGATTCTCGACAGTTCTAAATATTTTGAGGTCGTCAGCATACATTAAAATTTTTAAATGTAGAATGACTCCAGTGATTGTGTCGATGAACATAATAAAAATCCAAGGGCTAAGATTGGGACCTTGTGGAAAACTCGATGTAGCTTAATTTGTGTTGGACCTGCTGTTTCCAATATGATGAAGATTTCAACCATGCCACAAAGTTGTTTGAGAACCCAAATGAATATATATAACCGTTCTAGTGTTTAACAATAGCTAATGGAGTCAAACTTCGTGGGATAGTCTGTGTAAACCACGTCACTTATGACTTTCAATTACTTTAATTGTGCTGGTGGTGAATTCAATAAGGTTTGTAGATGTAGTACGGTAAAACATGTCGAGACACCACTTTTTGAAGGAAAAACATACCAGTTGGGTAGATGAAATCGACGTTATACCTCTATAACATAATACATTACTTCAACACCATTTTTGAATAATGGGGTTTTTCTGGTTATCTTCCATTTTTTATGAAATTCTCCCAATTTCAGCGACTGATGCAACAGCATGCAAAGAGGAAGCAGGTCAGGACCGCAGCCATGGCCGAATAAAAACATAGCCTTGTTTATGTATTCTATTGTGATATGTGGTGCCTCAATGGACAGGTTCTCTACGCTAGCGTGGTGGGGATGAAAATACTCAACGAACATGTCCTATATGGCTTGCGGGTCCGATGATTATAAGCAGGAAACCCGTTTAAGTCATCTATTAAATCATCGCAGGCATATAAATTGATGTTCACATCTCGTTTAGAGGTGAACTGGTAATTTTACCACTATTTCAAAATCGCTATAAGATGTTCATCATGAAACATTTCAATATTCATCGAAAGAATTTTTTACGCTATAGCTTTATGTTCTTATATGGTTTATCGATGGTGTTGACCACAACTCTGCCTATTTTACAAAGCTGTAACCAAGGAGAAGGGTAATTAATATTATCATTGATAAGACGATACCTTTTTAAGTATATACTTTAACTCACATTTGTCAATTTGTTCGCTATATCGATAAGTTTTTTCGGTCAAGTTTACCCAAAAAATATTTTCAAGTGGTTTCTACAGTACCCTTGATTCTATTAACCAACTTTTTTTCTATATAGGATATCCATGTAGATGAAAAGTTTGTAATGTACATTTATTTAGGATGAAATGTTAAATGGATAGAAAAATGAAAATATTGATTCATGTTGGGGATTGGGGTTTTTCACATTTAAATTTTTGTTTTTGTGTAAGGACTAAATTTAGGAGGTATTATTTTATGTAGAGATCTCGAAATTAAGGTACGAGTAAGATACAAGTTTTATTTATAGAATATATTCTAGATTTTTAACTGTGCGGTGTTAAGTTTATAAATTAATTTAAGCAAACGACTATTATTTAGAAATCGATTAGTAAAATGTATATATTAACACAACGCCGATGTCTCGTACCCAGATGAATTTGTCTGGCTCACACATAAAACTTAATTAATTTTTAAAAGTTTTTTAATAGCCATAGTTATCATTATAGCCAGTAATAATAATCGCAGGCAGGCAGGCATACACGTCACACACAAAATTTATATTTATATTTAATTATTTCAGTCATAAGGGATGAAAAATTGTAAAACTTACGGATTTTTATAGTAATAGTTTTGTAATTATCTCTCTATCTGGGCTACATATGTACGTATAGTTATATACATACACGGTGATTGTGTTATTCAGCCATGTACATCACACCATTATAATACGATGATGAAATTAAATTCTTGTTGTTATGTTATGTAGATTCGTTTCAGATGTGGAATGACGTCATTTAGACCTTTTATGTATGTATACGTGATCAAGATACTCGTATTAAGCAAAATGTTTATATATGTCTTAATTTTAAAGTTTATATATTCTATAAAATAAACTATAAAATGAAACAAACGATGGAAACGTCATTATTATTATATTGATCCACACGACTTTAAGCACCCACATCACATCTATATACCAATTTAGTTACTTTTTATATAGTTTTGTATTTACAGATAGTTAGATGTGCTGAAAAAATACGACGAGAAAGCTTTTTGATAAACTTTTGAAAGATAGAATTATACTGAGAATGTTTACCGAGAATATTACCTTGGTATATTTACCGTGAACTCGATTGGAGATCGAGTCGACTTGACCCAAAAAGCTCGATTTGTATAGGTCATTGTGTTCTATAGTCGAAATGTTTTAATGTGATAACGTTTTTTAGGCCAATATGAGATTGGCTCGTAGTCTATGAGGTACCGAAGAGCTACAGATTGTATCTCCAATTCGAGCAATTTACTATGCGAGCGGAAAAACGGTTTTATTGATCAAAAAGTGATCTTTAAATGCCTCACACAAGCGATATTGATATACAGGTTCAACAATTCAACTATCTGGTGTAATATATATATATATATATATATATATATATATATATATATATATATATATATATAAATATATATATATATATATATATATATATATATATATATATATATATATATATATATATATATAAATATTATTAGAAGCGATCGTAGATGTTCCAAATAGATGTATTTGTTTTTGTGTTATTCGTCTCTTACGCTCAATTGGCTCATTGTGACATCCCACTTTTATACTTGACATTCCGGTTTCGCAGCCTATAGTACTGACACGTAAAAGGGGATGGCCCACGGATTCTTAACTCAACGTCTCGGATAAGATCATTCGCACCACCGATCGCACAGATAGTGGAAGTTATTTAATTATATTTTCGTGTCTACCATGTATGACAACATCATACTTAACATACGCTCAACAATTTAACTATCTGATTAAAATGTTATGAGGCGCAGATTATACATCCATTTGACATGATTGTGTCTATACTATAGACGATTCTGAGTGCAGCAAAACCACATAAAGTTACGGTTCGAGATTTTTTTAAGAAAATCTGAAGATCATGCATTAAAAACTGCAAAAGGTATTACTTTGTATCAGTTTGTCGGGTAGCACCTCTAAGGATATGGTCGTCCCCTCTATATATCATCATTGAGTGTTTTCTTAATTTATTTGAGAAAGACGTTATAAGTTAGCAACTTAATTTATATATATATATATATATATATATATATATATATATATATATATATATATATATATATATATATATATACATATGTATATGTATCGAAGTAATTGTGAAATATGAAAGCGGATATCATGTATTAAAAACTAGAAAAGTAATGTTGTATCAGTTTGTCGGGTATATCCTATAGGGGTTAGGTCGTCCCCTCGATATAACGATGTTCTGATTAACTCACCAACCAAAACTAGCTCTGATCATTATTTTTGTCAGGCTGTCGTCTATTCACTATTATGATACTTAATTTATATCAGCTCGATTGAAGTCGTTTAATATAATGTGTTGTAAGCATAGCTCATTTATTATGGTTAACCAATCAACAATACGTGAACAATACTGATAAAGATGATTATACACATCGACTGGTTGTATACATAGTATTTTATGTCGAGTGTGTACCTGTTCGTTGTTTATTTCTTGACAGGCGACCACTCTAACTGCTATAACAATATTTTTTTATTACATTGAAAATATAAACACCATAATCATTCTATATAGAATTGTTCAAGTAGATATGACATAATTATTTTAGACTTTGTACGAATTAATTTAGAAACGTACCGGTATTGTATATAAACTCATATCAAAGTAGATATGCGATTTAAAATTATTTTGTACATGATTCGGATATTAGACACGTCGTGTTGTGACCATTTCGGAAAGATGACATTCGGATGTGTATTATACGGTTTGTCTGCGCTTTTATGTATTTTGGGCTTGTACACTATAATAAAGTTCCATAATTAGTAAGTGATATTCAAAATTTTTATTAAGGTTGGTCTCTGTAATTAGCTATAGGTAGGTAATATGGTTTGTACACATAAAAATATAGGAATGATGTTTATTGTTAGTACGATTAAATTGTTAAATAAATAATAATTAAATCGTTAATTATCGTCTAAATTAAATATATTTCAAGGATTTGGCCAAGGTGATAAACAATTTTTTAAGAATAACATTTCGGACTGCATGTAGCATGTCAATGCTAGTCCTAGTATATAGCACATAAGTGTATATAATAATGTATATAAATTCAATGACCGCGTTGATAATAAAATAGTTGCGCGATATGATAGTGAGCCAAATAAAAAATAACAACAACAAATAAATTTCTGATGAAATATTTTTGATATTGATGCCAAAAGTGTTATTTCGCGATGGTTTATTTGTTTGTAGAATGTCACCAAAACGCAAAAATGTGATATGACGAAACTATAATCGGATCACTTTATTCTTTTGTATATAAGCACACAAATAAGTGTATAGTTGTTTGGTCGATGAATAATGATATTTTATATTCATTGTGACAAAAATATCGTTTCATCTTTTCCACATACTCGTATCTATAAACATCAGTGATGCAGTCGATATATACTATTGCGGTTGATTTTATTAAGAAATCTCTTATAGACACCGAGATTATCAAAACTCGTAATACCAAAATTTATGCTATAACCTTCACACTGCAAAGTTGGATAACGTAATCATTTGGTTTGCCTCAATTGGATGTATAATCTTACATGTGAACGCTAAGAGTAAATATTTTGATTTTATTCTACTCGTGGGTTCAATCGACTCTAATGCACTTATATAGACAGTTGGTTAATAATGAGGAGTGAGCTAACCCATGTTAGATTAAAAATCGAATTTACTGTCTAATTGATGTTATTATGGTCACCATTTTATTTACATTCATTATTTATTTACTAATATATTCACATTGCTAACATAATGAATAATTAATTATGTGTTTAACGAAGGAAAATGTTGTAGTTCAAATCAGAGACGATTTCGCTTGAGTTAATGTTAATATAGGTTTTTGAAAGTGTTGTTACCATGTACTCATTCGGCATGAGTTAACTTAATGCATTTAACTGTAAAAGGTTGTAAATGTATAAGTTATTTACCATATATGTAAGTAGTGTGCATTCAGAAGCCGAACAAGTGCAGATGGTCAATTCATGAATAGAATCTAAATTTATAGAAAGTGGATTAAGCCATAAACAGTTTCAAGTCATACATATCGGCAAGATCTGATAGACTTATTATAAATAATGACGCTAAGTTATCTTTAAAGCTGAAGCAGAAAAAGTTCATATCTAGATCCTGCTTGCTTTTGAAATTCTTGGAAAGACAGATTTCTGGATATATAGGGAGCATTCAACAATGTTAGATCAGAGGTAATAAAAAAGGACACTTGTCCTCTGCTAGCAGATTGATGACTGGGGCTCACCGCAAGGTAAATTTCGTTCCTCAATTCTAAAAATTATAAATGAACTTTAATCAAGGCTTCAACTTTGCAGCAGTCTATATGTGAATCCATAGAAAACCGAGGTGGTCAGTAAAAACTTCCTTGTTGTGGCCTATTTCCTTTGAAAAATAATGTCTTGACCTTCACAGAAGTATCCCAGTTTTATCTTGGAGAGTATAAATCACTCTTTTGTGCTCGCTTCAGTGAGAGATAAAGTCGACAATCTTGTTTACAGCTAACAACGATTTCTCAAATAGGTATGTTGAAGTACAGATGGCCAACCCATTTTCTTAAGATAATTTTTGGTTCAACTAAATCGTGGTTGTGATACTAATTCATGTCCAAGGAAATGGCAAAGATTAGTATTGGTACTATCATAGTAACGGTGGACAAATACACACCCAGTGAAATATAACATTACTGAGCAATACCGTGCCCAACCATTAACAATGATTTTATCAGTTTTAATTGGTCGTTTTATCCGACCGCGTATTAGTGTTTTTTTTGCATCATTCACTTCAGATAAGAATACAGGTCGTGAACGACTAAACCTTCATGCTTTCTTTAATTTCATGGATGTAGAAAGAATTTCTCTAGAATATAGAAAGCCATCACTCATATGCCCAACTATCACATTCATATATATGACAATGGATCTGAACAATAACTCATACAATTTAGCTAAACATTGCAAAAAATGTTATGAAGACACGTCGTGTTGTGACCATTTCGGATGTGTATTATACGGTTTGTCTGCGCTTTTATGTATTTTGGGCTTGTACACTAATAAAGTTCCATATAATTTTATGAAGAATTATTTTAACCTCTCGAACTGAAGAAAAGACACTATATAAATTTGTCGGTAAAGTTGCTTAACTTGTAGTTTGCTTGATCGATTTACGTTAGGCTAACTAATCAACAAAAAATCAGGATCATTTTAATTAGTTTTGAGAAAGTAGTCCTCACCTTTCGCTGGCCAATAAACTGAATGTTCGTAGGAGAGCATACACATAAGCTTTAGCCTTTAGATATGAAATGACGCCTTAACTAATGTGGAAAGCCTATATATAAAAAAAAAATGGTCATGAAGGAAGAATCACTATGTGGGCATTGAAGCAACCCGGATTGTATTGTGATAATAGCCGCATTTCACGACTCCAACTGATTTAGATCAAATCATATTTTCCATGCAAACCAAAGACACATTTTGATCAAAATTTCAGTTTGGCTCAAAATGTGTCATTGGTTTACATGGAAAATGTGATATGATCCGGATCAGTTAGTATCATGAAACGCGGCCAATAAAGTATGCATGGATTATGTTTGAGATGTTGCGTGGTGGATGTTTCTAATTTTCTAAGTAGATGTTTTCAAACTTTGTAATCTTTTATGAGCCTCCATGCATAGAGTTTGGTTTGCGGTTTGAATTACGTAGAACCATTTGGACATTGCATAGCACCATGCCAGCCCATCAGTACTCATATCAGTACAACAGCTTAAGTCGTAATTTGCTTCGCCATTCGGGTAACGGTTACTAATCAACACCATAAGCTGTTACGGTCTTGAAGCAAGATATACTACGTGTGCATTGAAGCAACCTGGACATTGGATTGTGACATCGAGAAAATTGTATTCTCCTTATTTCTAACATCATTCTTTCTTCGATTATTAATATATTAAACAGGCCTGTTGTTTAGGTCTTATTCGTAAAGGCTTATTAGAGATTTGCTTCCATACATGTTCATTATAAAATTGAAATAAGTTGGCCTTCCCGAAAACTGGGTTACATATACTCATACACATATATCAATCTAACTGATTAGCTCACTTTATAACATTTTATAAAGTGAGCTAATCAGTTAGATTGATATATGTGTAGATTATATACTAATACAAACGACGAAAAGCTTGAAGGTGATTTTTGTGATAATAAGTTTAACGAATATTTACTACGGTGACTAATGCCACAACAAACAGATGAAAATCTATATAAATTGATCGAATCACGTTACGCAAGATTATAGTAAAGAACTTAACTGCCTTATGTACTTCTCTATAATTTACCAAGTTAGTATATAATTTCAAATTTTGGTGTAATATTCATGTAAGGTTATCTCTCTCTGTCTTTCTAAATATATAATATAATTTATATATGTACTTGAGCGTGTGGTTCGACTATGTTTAAGATAACATTTGGCGCGCTGTATACGTCATGCGTTGAGATGACCTCGCAGAACCCATGATGAATTCATGATTGTTATTTTTGTTTATATTAAGGTTCGTTGAGCCAAATTATATATACGTTGTTTCTTACATCGTATATACACAGTATGTTAATTATCTAAAGTTTAGACTTTGTAACTATAAATTAACTAACATATACGTACGAGTAAAAGACTAAATTTTAAAAGTCATTTTTCAATCGCCGGTAATCTTATCAACCGCAATTGAATACGAAATAGATTTAACCTATTTACATGAAAACGTTTATTTGTTGTTATTTACAGTCTGATTCACAAGAGGGTATCTCAAATACGTTTGTGAAACATACTGTAATATCGTTATTATTTTAGTACGTCGCCATAGTCTGGAGTCTTCACAAGACCCCATAAATTTTTGATCGAATTAGCGTCTATGGACTCTGTGTCGGCCAAGTCATTGTTTCACTGCCACTTTGCTCTTTCCACAGCGTGCAAAGGCGACTTCGATGCGTAAAGTCTTTATCCACTTGAAGAACCCAATCTCTATTTCTATGCCCAAAAAGATTCTCAGCGGATTTCAGGAAACCATTTTTCTCAGCAATTCATTTTGTAATCTCAATCTGAAAAAGTGAACAATGTCTGGGAAGTATTGAAAACCTCGGTTGTCGATGATGACCAGCACATTCTCGGTATAGTGAAAACTACGCCCAAAAATGATTGGTTTGATAAGGTGTGTCGTTTTGCTGTTGAGCAACGAAATATAGCCCATAATAAAGCGCGGACGCGATTTACAAGTACAAGAAGAAATGAAGCAGTTATTGCTAGGAGGACAGCTAAACGCAGTATGCGCTGTCCCTGATACTTTTTACCATCTATCTTCGTAAAAGTGAAACACCTCAAGACAATATTTTATTCCGACAATCCAATCAACTTTATGTATATGATATTTGTGTGATTGGTTTAAATGGGAACGAAGTGAAAGAGAAATATGATCCACTGGAACAGTGTTCAGCTTTCGTTGGTGTTAAAAACGACGAGTCCAAACGTCATGTATATGGATGTGAGAGTTGGACCTTGAAGAATGAGAACGAAAGATGACTTCTATAACATTCGAGAGAAGAATCATGCATGTAATATATGGCCCAAAACGCGACATTGATTGCACATACCGAGATTAGGCTGTTCAATCACGAGATCAGGAATTGAATGCTAATTTTGTTTCGTGCATGAAATCAAAGGACAGCGAGTACGCTGTCTCGATCACGTTCTGCGTTCTTATCGGAATCGAATGATATACAGAGATCTTTGATGGAAGAGCCGCCTTTCGGTAGACGAAGAGCTCGCTATATGCGACAATGGATTCACGGCGTATAGAGCGATCTGGCTTCTTCTAATTGCTTGCAACAGTATGAAAAGCCGTGATTGAATCAATGTGAAGTTAAAAGTCTTTAAACTTCACATTGATTCAATCACGGTGCCATTTTCTTTTGCCCAAGTTGGTATTCTTTTGATGTGTTGGCTCTCCTATTGTTAATGTCGAATTCTGCTAAGACCTTCGTCTAATTGTATTGTTTGACACCACACGAACGTTCGCACATAGGTTATGGTTTGCTTGCTGTATAACGTTTTGTTGGATTAAGAATTTCACAATCACTGTTCTTTAGTAAAGTGACCCTATGTAAACGTTTTCCTGTTAGGTCATCCACATTTTCACAGTCTTAATATCGCTCTATCCGCACTTCTTCACAAATCGTACAATTGTTTTTGTGTATTGTGCTACCTGTTTCAAGCTAATTTTCGGCCCTTTTGGGATAAGTAAGCAAGAATACTACTTCCAACGCATTTTAAACACGGAACTCATTTTAGCATTGTTGTTTCGGGCTCAAATTCTGAAAATGTTCTGAAAAACAAATTAACAACAAAAAATGGAATAAACTGAAGATGGGGGCTTTCTTGTGGAACATACTGTATATGTGTAATCATGAATTGAATTCAGTCATGTTAGCTTTGTACATACATATATACCATACATAAATCGTATGAGGCTAAGTAGATATCAGATGATTGAAAATAATGTAGTTTATGCATTATATATACAAAAATGTAATCATTGTACGTCGTAATATGTTCTCAAAAAGATGGTTTAATCTTATATATTTAAATTCAGGATCTTTATTTTAATGATACTTATAGTATCATCTTTTATACCCAACATCATCCGAACAAATATAATGTGTATATTGTACACATGTGTGACTAAAATATAAATTATATAATTTTGTTGTGTATCGATATGTTCTTATATTATTAAGATATCCTATATATTATAATCGTAGACACGAATCAATATATAAACATACAGTATAGGTATGTAGACAATATATGTATGTACTATATGGTTACGTAATTTTCGTTTATAAGCATTTTAGTTAGCGAGATTAGCAACGATATCTTATATAAATCATTTTCTTAAACATTTTTTATCAACTAAACAATCATTGCTTTTCCGGTACAATTTTTGATAAGGTACAAACACAAAATCGTTTGGTTTGTTTAAGTAGAGTGATTAAATTACGATTTAAGATGTTTGATCAGCTTATATTATGTCTTTCGTTACTGTTTAATAATGTCAAGGTTAGTTCTCAAAAGTTAATTTCAACCTGTATATACAACTTTAGCGACAGGGAAGCTTAATCAATCACATATGTTGTGATAATATTCATAATACTTGGATCGATCAGATAGTTGAGCTAATATATACTTTTGGGACTAATAATTGGATGAAATCGATAAATCGCTGCTGCAGATGAACGCAACCGGGTAATTTTAACCTGAAGATAACCGGAAGAGAGTAACTCCAGCAATATCAATTTTCAAGATTATATAGTGTCACTGTTGCTCACGCTTGTGTAAAAAACATAGAACGTTTATGATACTAATTTTGTACGATGAAGCAAGACTGACATATAGAAGAAGGGTTTAATTCAGTACTTCAGTATATCAGCGAAGAGCAATCTTTTCCACCGTTTTAATTGATCGTGTGTTTTGCTTGATTAGTTGTAGCTTAGTGATTAAGAGATTTTACTCATAGAGACTTGCTAGAATGAGCTCCGATACGTATTAAATACAACTTAACTATTGAGAGTGCTTTTAACGGAAAATGTTTATATCGGAGATCAAGACATATGCTACCATCAAAACTATTAACCAATCTAATGGCTCTTTTTGGCCATTAGTGTCTCATAGATAATATTATATTAATTTTCCAGTTCCAATTATAAATCCAACGCCGTTAGAAGATTATTTGAACGATCCTTATAACGTTTAGCATGGGATCGACAAAAAATTCTAAATGACCCAAATTATAGACTCTGAATCAAGAACGGTTATGGAAGACGAGAAATGTATGGTTTAAAATTGTATCCATTAACTTCTTGAATGTATCTATATAGAGTCTTATAACGAGATTACAACATCAGTTATCAATAGGAATACACTTATTTTGTGCTTGTTGTTTTTGGGAAAACTATTTTGATTGTTACCACGATCTTCTCAAAACCTCGCATTGTCTCAAAGTCGATCTTCTCCGTATTATTCCTGTCGACCCAACCCCTGTTCTATACGATTTTCGTCTAGATTAGGTTCGAATGCCGTGCTCATTATTTCACGATATTCAATTTCAATTGAGTTTGATCGTTTTCCGGCTTGCTGAAATTAGTTTTTTATTCGAGATTGTATATTTGGTCAAACACCTTAAATATTCTTAATAAAACTTTATGTGTACCGAGAGATCTTTCTCAGTGTGACTGTTTCCTTACAGCGATTATACCTCCCAAGCACAACAAATATTCCCTATTCTAAACCATACTTTCGGTGTTCAAACGACAGCTGAGTATGTTGAGCGCATCCGAATGAGTTTAGACCATAACTTAATCCATAACTGGTAAAAGAAGAGTTAAAGTGATAGGATACAGCCATTAATTATCCTTTATTAATAGTGAGCTCACAAGTATAGTATTTAGAAAGAGTACGTAATTGTTCGAGTAGTTCGCAAATTTTAGGGTAAATTTAACGGTTGTAAGTGTTAAATTGGTTTCTCCTTCAATTGGGTGATACTCTTTTATTGTTTGGCTACTTTTGACGAGTTGTTTTAACATACACTTCTGGGGTTTTCTGGGCCTAATAATTGCATCCAATCGATATAGCGCAGCTGCAGATGGACGGAACTGAATAATTTCAACTATAGCAGATTATGGTACGTCGACAATACGGCATGCTTTTACGGCAAGCCGAGAGTAGCCCCAGCAGTATCCATTTTCTAGTTTCTGACATTTCACTATATAGTTTACAGATTAGTGTCATTGTTGCTCACGTTGGTGTAAAAATCACTTAAAAAGTTTATGATACTAATTTTTACGATGAAGCAAAACTGGCTTATAGAAGAACGGTTGGCACACTTTAGTCTTTAACGATCAAAAATGCTGTAAATATTTTTATTTTTTTTATTTCAAAATTCAGTTAAACATTTTAAATTTAACAAAAACTATATTGTTTCGATGTAGCCAACTTTAGCGCGGATAATAGTACTTAGTCTATTTGAGAAGGCTAACACGAATGTAGTGTTATGGTATTTTGCCCCATTATCGGTGAAGAGCAACTTAAGGCGTCGAGCATCTAATATTTTTTCGTTAATACTTTAGCTTGCAGTATTGACTATATGGAAAAATCCAAAGCGTTTAAGACCGGGGTATATATAGGCCATTGTTGTGATGAAATGATCTGGGAACTTTTTCTTAAGTATAAAAGTTCGGTTTCACTGGCTTTATGGAATCGGACGAGTCTTGTTGGAACGTCTTATGGTTTTTACCGACATGTTTTCGTATCCAAGGCAACAAGGCATCATTTAAAATCTTTTCACGATACATTCGTTAATTCAACTTCAAGACCTATGAAAACGAGTAGATAGCCTCATATGGCAGGCTTACTACTCATACGCGGCTTTAAAACACTTTTCATCAGAAAATACCAAACTCTCTAGTTCGCCACCAACGTGCTAGCCTTTCGTGTAAGTGTTAAATTTTGCACTTCGATACATACACAATTTCTTCACATGTAAACGTCGTAGCTAATTAACAATGACTGGTTGCGATTTTCCAGCCAAATACAAGACAATAACACTGTTGCGCTTGAATTCAGTTTCGATAATTTTCCTCACCTGCGACGTAAAATGGTTATGTTTTCGTAGGCTTGTAAACAACATTATTGCGGGTGAGGTTTGTCAAAAAATAGCGTACTGTCATGCGCTGGTTGGTTGCTATAGCACCCAGAATTTCGTAACACTACCGAGTTATTGAGATTTCGTCATTCAGTTGGAAATTTTTGTCGAAAATCGACCCATATGTTTCAGTCTTAGATTACAAAATTTTGATGACACCGGTTATCGATTCCATTTGTCGTATGTAGTTTGTTCTGACCTACTATTACTGCTCTGGTTGTCTTGTGTATATGCCAACCTAATAATTATTAATATCTTATGGATAGTTAAGATAAGACATAGTTCTAAATAATGTTGGTTTCTGATATAAACTAAATAAAATATTATTATCAAGTTTTCGAATTCGGGATCGATTATGAAACAGTTTCACAGCTGGACTTTGGATTGGATGGTTGACACACGCTATACCAAAACAAATTTTTTAATCTACGTCTGGTACGAAAAAATTAGCACTTCAAAGAATTGTTCGTATCATACGTGTGGAATCATTTTTATTTTGATGCCATATATTATGTATAAATAGTTCTTATCGCATCATATGTGCACATATATGATAAAGATAACGTTTTGAAAATAAATAATAAATTATTTTATCACATGGAAATCACCGTCAAAATATCGTACGATTGAATTTTTTGTCCAGTTGTAGCCTAGTGTGGTCAAGAGACTTTTTCACCCACCGTGGGAGTCCAGAATTCATCAGCCAACCCATCTTCCATGCCAGTACTATAGGATGGTACTACGTAAATTGGAGCTAAAGCTTAAAGTAGGACGTGAGCCGTTGAAGAGGATTAGTTTTTTAAAGTTTACGGCATCTTGTTGTATTCTGTAATGGTTGGTTCGCGGGCCGGTTTCGATATGATGACGTCATTGATTGGCTGTGTTATCGTAAAGATCAAATGCATCTCATCAGGCAGATGCCACCGGACGATGTATGTTGCATTGTGTTTGTAAAGGGTCATCCAAAAAACGCGCCTACATGTTTCTTTTAAATAAAACACAAACTATTTGCAATTTTTTTAAGCTGTTTTTTTTTATTAAAAGTATGATCCATTACAATTATACGTGGAATAGAATATCATTCAAGTGTCCACCACGACTGCGTCTGCAGGCATCAATCCGAATATCGAAATTTTCAATGACTTTCCGACATGTTGCTGGTGTTATTTCACGAATTGCAACTTGAATGTTGTTCTTTAGATCATTAATTGTTTGTGGCTTGTTAGCATACACTCGACTTTTCAAAAAACCCCACAAAAAAAAAATCTAATGGTGTTAGATCACATGGCCTTGGAGGCCAATTGAAATCTGAATTTCGTGAAATTACACGTTGAGGAAATTTTGATTGCAAAAACGTAATGTTTTGTCGAGTTGTGTGACATGTAGCACCGTCTTGCTGGAAATAGACGTCAGACACATCAATATGACTCAACTGTGTCCATAAAAAGTCTCTCAACATTGATTGGTATCGCTCAGCATTCACAGTAACAGCATTTCCAGCATCATTTTCGAAGAAGAATGGCCCAATGATTCCATTTGCCCAAAATGCACACCAAACAGTAACTTTTGGTGGGTGTAGAGATTTTTCATGAATAACACGAGGATTTTCATCACCCCAGATACGACAATTTTGCTTATTGACGAATCCATCCATTGTGAAATGAGCTTCATCACTAAACAAAATTTTGCTTGAAAACAATGGATCTGTCGTTCGTTGTTCAATAATCCAACTAGCGAAATTACGACGTTGTAAATGGTCTCTTTCTTTCAATTTCTGGGTTAATTGAATTTTGTAAGCGTGTAAATGCAAATCTTTATGCAAAATCCTCCATAAGGAGCCATAAGATATGCCCAATTCTTGCGACCGACGCGAAATTGATTTTGTCGGTTCATTTTCTACATTTTCACTAACAGCAGCAATATTTTCATTTGTGCGTACAGTTTTTGGTCTTCCACTTTTTGGTTTATCAGTAACACAACCAGTTTCATCGAATTTTTTCACTAATCTTTGAATTGAAGATTGATTTGACCGATTATTTACACCAAACAAATCACGAATTTTGCGATGGGTATTTTTCAAAAAACGCCCATTTTCATAATAAGTTTTAATGATGTAAACGCGTTGTTGCAATGTGTACCTGTCCATGGTTAAAACTGTACTACCTTCTAATAAAACAAAATGGCTTATGTCATTTGAAAAGATGTCACGTGTAAAAATTATATACTGCTGACATCTAGGCGTCACATTTGGATGACCCTTTATATGTCTTTGTAGCAAAAGTGCTAGCGAATTACAGATATAGTTTGAATCGAAATTTCATTGTATTTGTGTGACCATTGTTGCTGAACCGCGAAAAAGTTGGGAGAGTATTGAGCGCCAAAACAGATTGCAAAGATTGAAACAAACAGACAGACAGACAGAGACTTTCTCATCACGCCGCAAACTCGAGTTCTCGAGTCTTGCTGTTGAGTAAAACTTAGCATACTTTGGATGACATTAAAAAGCGATTGTGTGTTAAAGAACATGCACTAGGCTGACCATATACAATGTACAGCAATACGTTTAAATGGGTCGTAAGTGCTCAGTTGAGACGCGGTTGGAGCCGTTATCGGCGTTCAATTTTACCCATAGATTATTGATATGTTCCCACACGAGATATTTTTTAATAATAATCAGATTAACAACATCTAATTTTCCTATTTACTTTTCTCATTTCAGATGTTAACCCTTGATGCTGGATTTTTGAGAATCATTGATAGATTGAACAACATCGTAAAAAAATATGTACCAAATAATAATCTCTAGAGAATTACTATCGTAATCATCATCCATATATCATATAATATCAACATCGAAGGAGAACCAAAAACTAGAGACTTCATACAACTATATAAATCGGTATAAAGATGATGATAGTGTAGCGTAACTTTATAAAAGAAAATTTATTTTGATGACGCACAACAAGAGATAAAAATACAAAAAAAAATTTCCCAAACAAAAAAAAAATATTTAGAATATTTTAATTAGAAAATAATTATAAACAAATAGGAAAATGCCTGTCGAATTAAAAGAGTGAGTATCCCAATATTTATTATTAATAATTTTATTTATTTATGTTAGTTTTAAGTTTTGAAACGACTTTTCACTTGCCCCCATTCCATTGCCGGAAAGTCAGAGTTCAATGATTGCGGAAATTTGAGTTTTTGGATTGACGTCGATGTTTCGTATAAGAAACAAGATTAATGCTTAAATTTATTTTTGGTTTCTGTCAAACAATGTTTTGATGTTTTTCGCTTCTGTAAATATTTTTATGATCTTTATGTTAAGAAAATATTTTTGTTACTGTATAGTCATCAATATACATACTCGGTTTGTAGTGTAAACTAATGTTTTGACTACTATATGGTTGCATGGGGCACGTGTGTTTACTACCTTGATTGGTTTCAAAATTTTAGGAACAGAACAAATGTTCCACATATTTGTTATACAGTCGAAAACTCGAAACCCGGCCACATCCTGGAGAAAGACACAATTGAATAACATCATGTGGTATCGAACAAAACAGGTGATCAACCAACTATGCTGCTAAATCACTTTATCGTGTTTTGCGCTTTATTGTGGCCGTTTGTTTTTCAATGCTCGGCCCAAACGCATTAATTGCGTGCGATAATAATCACTTATAATTGATTGTTCCAAACGGTCTTAACAGCTTATAATAAATACGGGATTCTTGCACGGCTACAAAATTCAACCGTCATCTGAAACTAAAGTTAATGCCTGATTGGTTATTATAAAACAATACTAGTACTACCTTATTTTGAGAAAAACTCATTGATCTTGGTGTCAGTTGGTGGAGTCATCAAACCCTATACTTATTCAAAATGTATGGAAGTAACGCCATTATGACGAACGTTCTCGTAATATATCAATTTTTTATGGCGTAAATTGGATGACATGAACTTTGAATCTATGTGGTTTCAGCTGGACGATGATGATTTATTCAGGACAAGAAATGAAGAATGAAAGAAGAAATGTCTTATCTTACAAGGAAATACTCGTATTGTGTTTAAACGTAGGTTTGAAAACTACCCGTCTGTAAATCATTTCTTATAGTTTACGGTTTTCCACTGGTGATGGTGGAAAAGATGTTATGAGAGTTATTGGGTAAACCCCGACCATTCAATTGATTGCTTAAGTCTGATTGAACCGAATAGTGTTGGACATCTCCGTGAAAATTGTAACGTGCTAGGCCAGTTTTAACATATAAATGAAGTTTTGGCGTAAATCGCGTGGCTGTGTTTGGTGATGTTCTGGTATGTTATGTTTAGATAAGGTTTTTTTCAAATCCACTCGTATGGGCTACAATCAAATGGGCAGGCAAAGAGGTTCATCAATACGTAATAAAGATTCGCTAGAATTTTTATCGAATTGTCACACTACACCAAATTCGAAAAAAACTAAGAAAGCATTTAAGAAAGTACTGCACTAAGCTAAGGTATTGTCATCCTCGTTGACAAAGAAAGTAGTGTTCTTGCTCTGTAATTTGGGGGCCTTGGGTTGAATTCTCGGTGGTAACCAAAAATCAAGATTGAGTGAATATTTTTCGTCTTCTTTAATTAAAAAGTTGGCTGAGGTACAAAGAAGGAGTGGCGTTTGGTATCAACAAGTGGATGACCGAATAACTCTGTGTTGGTTAGTATATGGGTGTTGCAAAGATTTTCGAATTTTCTCTAAAGTATTTCTTCCGTTCTGATTCATCTAATGTAAGGATATGATCAGATGCCTATCTGGTGGTATATTCCAGTTGTCACAGCTTTTTCCGCCGTCTGAAGAATGTTTTCTCTGTATTGCTGATGTACATTAGATAATATCTGCCTGCATTTCATTGTAGTTGACTTAGTTTAGAACTAACAGTTGGATGTCATTGTGAATGTTTCCACCTCCCATATTCCTGACATTGTAATTAAATAATTTGTGATATCCATATGTGTTTGGGTATAAACTTTGTATCAATCTACTGCAGAAAAATGGAAGCTGCGCCTAAGCGAGCCAATTTATCAGCCACTTTCTGTGCCACTGACATAAATTCGAAATTTAACTTCATTTAGACTGCCTGGTAGATTCAAGTCAATTAAGTTTCGATGAAATATAAGGATGCAGATACGACTGCAAGTTTCCGCAACAGTTTCCGCCTGAAAGGCATTAGTGTACGTACCAAGCAGGATAGATAATTTAACCAACCAGATAACAGCATCATATCAAAAAGATCATCATATTGTCACTAGAAAGGTAGAATGAGCTGTTGTTGACATTTTACTGACATATAAGGATACAATTGAATGTGTTATGTTTGTTTGAATGGATTTTGCTATAAACTGGTTCCCATTCCATTACTGCCTTCACGTTTTGTTCATGTGTCTGGCATATAGTCCAGAGAATATCCGGAGGGTATCCAGTGAAAAGGATCTTCATTCAGACTTCCTAAACGCATCCAGGCAACTTACATCTCGAAAACAAGTTTCGATGAAACAGTATTGGAATCAATCGCCTGTATAGCAGCTTGACTATCAAAAAGGATGAGATGTGTGATGTTGTTGTCATCTTGCTGTGAAATAGACTACTGAATGTGTTATGCTTGTTTGAATGGATTCTGCTATCATGGTTCTTATTCCATTAGTGCCTTCATGCCTTGGTCAAGTGTCCAGAGAATATCCATAGAGAGTAACCAGTGAAGTCCAAGTTCATTCAGACTACCTAGTCGCTTCATGGAAATAATCGCCTCCAAAACAAGTTTCGATGAAACAGTTTTGAAGTCAATCGCCATAAGAGCAGCCTGGCTGTCAGAAAGGATAAAAGGTGTGATGGGCTGTTGTTGGCATCTTGCTGTCAAGGAGACCACAATGAATTCTGCTTTTCCCATTCCATTAGTGCCTTCACGTCTTGTTCACGTTTCGTAAATCGTCTAGCAAAACTTAGCTTACTAACACAATCCGTTTAGCACATTAAACATTTATATATAGTTATTTGTTAAAGCAAATTGCAAAAAATTATATAAATAATTTAAATACAAATTACACTTTACACAAACGATAATGACGAGAATTACAAGGTACTCGTATAATACATTTTGCATAATGTGATTATAATTATTCATTACATTCCATGTATGTGCGATGGACCTGTTGAATTCAATGAATGGTATGCAACAGCTTATTGTTTGTACGATGAATCTGATAACAGTGTTAACCTACAGCTGGTCAAATACTTATATAAATAGATATCGTCTCGTGTGTGATTGAACTCGTGAGAATATATCGCTGGCGTTACTTATATGCGTGTTAACCGCATCATATATTCATTCATACAGTTCGTGTTGGTCAAATCATGTGAACTTGTACAATTGATATTTTGCCACCCATTTATTGGGTTTGGTCCCGAGGGCGAGTACAAGCGATATTATTTATTTATTTCTCAATCGATTGACATATTTATAATGTGGTGTATGGACATCGTCGTACCTCCGATGTTTAAGTTATGAGTTTCATGACAATTTCGATTGCTTTGGGGAAACAACAATTTGATTAGCGCAGTTAAGAAACAAACAAGTATATAGGTACGAGTATATATGGTGTACGACATAAATGGATTAATAATTCAAAACTATATGTGTGGGTTTCAGGTGGTTACTATATTTGGTCAGCCTATACATATACATATGTAAGTATATATGTAGATAGTTTTTTGTTAGAAATAGTTTTTAGTTCGTATTTTATTCATCGTCTTAAAGTGGATATTTCATTTTATTAATACGTACCATCCTCATTAAAAGTTTGTGTAATTTTGTAGGGGGACTTAATTCGATCTGGGTATGGGGAGTGAAGATTAATAATCTCGTATACCTTTGGTATGTGGTGATTTTAAATTTTTTTCTGTGTAATCGCGGAATTCAACGCAATTGTGATATGTGGGACTGGGAAACATTTATTTTATCTAATAAAGTCTCATAGAACTGTTTGTATATGGATTTTCAATTGAAATAGGATAATAGAGTCCATATTGACGTGGTAGTTTGTATTTAGCATGTGTTACAAAATCAAAAGTTGTATTCTGTGTCACTGATATGATCTAGATGGATTGCTTGGCATGAAAACTATGAAAACATTTAGGATTGATTTTTGGAATGCAACACTTGTAATATGAAGATCAATAAAATCACAGCCCTACACATAAAGTTGTTTAGTACTATCTGAACGAGTGTTCCGTCCGTTATGCCGGTATGTCTCGAGCATTTGGGGCGGTATAGCAATGATTTCGACCCGAATGTTTGCCTTGAACTCGTTAATGGGCTGAAACTTGCTGGCGCGCGCACTTTGATTTTCAAATAACGCAAAAAAGAAATCCGGAGAAGTCAAATCTGGAAATCTGGGTGGCCAGTCAACTGTCTCGTTTTGACATCATACGACCAGGAAATTTTCGTTGCAGAAACGGAAATGTTTAATTTAAAGTGTGACATGGCGCAATGTCTTGTTGAACTCTCAAGATCTGACGCATTTGCGAGCAGATCCACCAATATTCAATCACTTTTTGGTCATGCAATGATCTCGTGTGAATTTTCTACCCTCCAAATGTGATAATTTTGCTTATTAACGCCGCCAAGGAGTGTGAAATGGGCCTCGTTCGTCATCAAAATTTGCTTCCATAAATTACGTTAAGTGACAACCATTCGACTGTTTGACCGTATTTCAATTGACATAGGCGGATGTGTTGGACTAGGAATCATATAATTTATCTAATCAAGTCTAAGAGAACTGTGTGTTTCAATTGAAATAGGAGAATAGAGTTGATGTTGACGTGGTGGTTTCTATTTTAGTACAAGGGAAGTTTTACTAAATCAAAGGTTGTATTCTGTCTGTCACTGATATGATCTAGGTGGATTGCATGACATGAAAACTATCAATGAAATTATGAATTAATATGATGATTAAGTACAACCTGCAACGGGTGTGACATCTGTTATATCGGTAAGTGTCTCGGGCATTTCGGGCGGTATAGCGATGATTTCGGCCCGAATATTTGCCTTGAACTCGTTAATCTGGGTGGCCAGTCAATTCCCTCTTTTTGACATCATGCATTCAGAGAATTTTGGTTGCAGATAATAAATTATTTGATTTGCAGTGGGAAATGGCGCTCCGTCTTGTTGAAACATGTAACTGTCAAGATCTGATACATTTTCGGGCAGGTATATTGCGGCAGGAATAATATAAATATAACGCGGCCAGGAAGTGTGAAATAGACCTCGTTAGTCATCAAAATTTGCTTCCAAAAATTACGTCCAATGTCAACTATTCGACAGTTTGGTCTAAAATATTTCAATTAGCGTGGACGGTCTGTCGACAGTATTCTTTGTGTTGATTGAAACAAATATAAATCATAGGGGTTTCTCTGATGTCATAATGCTGCGTTTGCAGTGACAATACGATATAATTACGAAATTCGACACCAAACAACGTATATGACATTTTTTAGTATAAAGCATTTGTAATACAATTCATAAGCGTATAATTTGTCCGCATGTATCAGGATTCTGTCATTTTGTAAATTTTTAGTGTTGGTGAACTAATAATTGAGCCAACGACATGGTATAAGGTAGAACACTAACAATTTGGTTGTTTATAGCACAAGACGTCTCGGAGCATTATCGACGAGTTATTGGTTCCATAAACTTTTTGACTACAGGATTTAATCATTCGAGGAGCCATTTTTATTCTTTGTCCGTTTTGGAACAACTTATCTGTGATATTAGAACATGGTAATCGATAAAATAATCGATTCTGATTCGACTATATGGTGATGATTTTAAACTGAGTCTTGAATCAAAAATTACCGTTTGTATTCCGAAGGTCTAATTTTCGACAGCTGAATTTGCATAATGATGTATTTTAACTTTGAGGGCATTAATTAGATCTAAGACGTCCAAGAAAGAAGTCTAAAGGCGTTAAGTTGTAGTGCAGGATGTTCATTGTTGTATCCATATCTTCCAGTTTAGGCATTTGATGTGTGCGGGTGTATAATCAGCCCACCAGACGTCGACCATTAGTCGACACGGCAGGACGATTGGGGCGAGGATGAAAACAATCACGTAATAGGCGGATCGTTTCTCGAACGTTGCACCGATTTTGAAAATACAATTTTCTTTAGTTTGCACACTCGTGTTGAAAAAATCGTCTGAAAACAGAATTGGCTTCGTTTTTTCGTTGTTTATTATATCTAGTCAAATGGTTTAAGCCACGTTGCATTCAAGAAACAAATGTCTACAAATTTCAGAAGGTAAGTTAATTCCAGTATTCGCTTATAGTTGTACATTGGTCGAGAAGTGTACTAATTTGTTTGGTTGCCATTGTGAGCATGAATTTAGGTAAGTAATATTTTACAGCCGGGTTAATTTGGTCTAACATGATCTCTAATACCAGATAGAGTCTGTGTAGCTGGTCATATAAAATCCAAACTATTCTTTCATATGTTCTCGGATTTTGATTTTAGTGATGTAGTCTAGGTTGATGACGGTGTTCTTTATAACGTAGATAGAGTTTTGTTACTACAACAAAGATATGATTCGGAGTTCATTTACTAGCGGTTATATGGGACATTTTTAACATTTTGCCTTATATAAAAATGTACAATTCGTGTGTAAAATCATTGTTACTATATGGTTCCGAATTATAAAAGTATTCGGAAAACACAATATCAAGCTACAGATGTTTGTAAATAAATATTTTAGGAGTATACTGAGGTGTTTGTTGGCCAATAAAATAATAAACGGTGAGCTCCATTGACAAACGATACAAACGTCATTGGTATCGAAATAGGGGGTCAGCTTAATGTGGAAATCAAAGCAATAGAGTCTAGTAGACACCCTATGCTGTTTAATCGGAGATAATGGAGACAAAACTGCTGTATACTATAAGAATTATGGATACTGTTATACTGTCTAGCAAATGAGTGTTTGAAGAGCTATATGCAGGACTATCTGATGCCTATAAATGTCAATAACCACCAAATATATCATGCGATTGTTACACAGTTTACCAACCTTTGCTTCACATTGTTTATTTAGAGTTGACAGATAGATTATGACTGTATATATTTTTAACAGAATTAAAATCTATTTCCAGCATCCCTTTGATTGTGTGGGATTTAATTAAATTAAAACCATCAGCACGAGTATTATTTAACAGATGAGTTAACTAATGATTGCTTTGCCGAATATAAAAGGATAAATTCAATTTAAATACGTCAAAGTCACATTATTCTAGTTACTTTGATATATTGTAAATAAATTGTAATTAAAAACCATAGTACAATGTACACAATTTATATAGAGTCTCCATATATACGAGTAAATAACACTCCTTCGTTTTGAATATGTAAATGTTTTGTATGTAGCTGAGCAAAAAGGATGTTAATTGAAAATGTACATCGTTTGTAGTATCATACACGTCGATTCTATATAATTTGGTTAGTTTATCGTTTGTGTACTCTTGTGCGATGATGTAATCCTACATATGGTATGGCGTACAGGATGTCCTTAACGATTTCGGATCTGTAATGAAGACAATATATCTATTTTCTTTTCAATAAATTGTTTATATATTGTAAACACATTATCAATGGTCAATTATTGTGTTTGTCTAATTATAGTGTGTTAATATAATTATAGTACGTGAAACTGTCGTCATCTATTTCGAATTGAATTCAAGAACTTTTTAGTCTGAAACAAACTTAGAGCTCGTCAAAGGCGTGAGACTACAACAAGGTCGATATATATTGAATTATTCCGATGAGATTAGAACACGATGTAACTGTACGAAATTGATGTTGACCAACGAGATAGCAGTTTGTATTAATTCTAAAAATTTATGTTTCTACTAGATCCTGGTGGCCATTATAAACTGTAAATAAGTTTATGTCCCGTTTAAGTAACTATCGATGGAGATTCTACTAAATATGTGTTGGGAGCAAAAATAACTGGCTTATTGAGCACCCAGTTCGCCTCATATCCTCTGTCTCATGTATTTGAAATAAAGAATGGTGTGGCGGGTGTACAATTAAACGTACTTGTTCTTAAAAATGCATGTGTCTAACTTGTTGCTGGCCAAAAACTGTTTAGTTACTTGTACTATCAGTCAAATTATCACATCCTAATCAAGCCCGAGCCATCTCATTTTTCAGAGCTAATCCTTTTCACGAAGTTACGGATCTAATTTGCTGACTTCCTTTACCTGCATTAATCTATCAACTAGAGAGTCTTAATCTTTGAGACCAGCTGCGGATATCGGTACGGTCTGTCGATAATTTGTGTAACCCTTCTATAGATTTTCAATATGCTAATCCAATATAAGAACCATGGGGTTATATTGCAGTTCAATCGTAGAGTGCGTTGTCCCCTTTCGATTAACCCATATTGTAACTAGTTAGCATTTGGCTTACAACTTCAAGAAAAGCTAAGAGTCAATTTGAGTCCACTGCTCCGTTAAAAGAAACTCTAGCACAAACGCACAATCCACACCGAGTTGTTCCCATATAATTTATTTATCGTTGTCGGGGTGATACCCTATTGCAGTTTGAATTAATCCATTTATGAATGAGTCATGATCTGAAAACAAGGTAAAAGTACGCCAAACTAACACATATCTAAAGTACTTAACTACTACATTGGCAAAATAACTATACTTATCTTAGCCTCTATGATTACCGAACAGAATAAAAACTATGGTTGTCATAAATCGTTTTCAAACTGTTGCATTACAGCATCTACGGCTGCCAATATAGTTGCTTCACACAACTGTGTTTTGCAGTCAACACTTCACTATGCTCATTAGTCCATACTACAGGAACTTTGCTGTTACTACGGTAACCTTTAACGAAATTATCCAAATTTCTGGGCTAGGCAGCTTCTGATGAATGTTTGTTGAAACGATAAACTCAATACAACTTCGCGGATCACTCGGTAAAATATCTCTGCAGCATTTCATAATTCGAATGTTGTCCGACAAAATTCAAAAAGTCCGAAAGACATGGGATTTTAATTTTAGGTGTATTTTTGGACTCAATCGGAATTTGGTGAGAGACGGGATATTTATCGGGTCAATATTATTATTTAAACCTCGTAGTCATCTCAAGGTTTCTACTCTCTAGATGAAATGGACTACCTCAAACAGTAATTGTACAAATAGTACAAATATTAATTTTATAAGCCTGTAAGGTAATTTTTTTTAAACCGAAACGATATGGAACTGATGGGAACCACAACTGTCAATGGATCTACTATTCTACGCTTTTTAATATACAATTAATCCAGTGCCTTACAAAAAATTAGCCCCTAATGGGTATTTTTTTCCAGTCACTCAGGAAATGACATCCATTCTGGTCCATTATGACATCCCTTCCTAGACGTACACTCTCAGTGTACGAAATCTGTTTGTTTTTCTAGTGAAATTCCAAATATCTGGTATCATCAAGGCCGTCAGTTCATCCTCAAATAGGAATTGTGATTAAATACAGGAGCACAAAAAGTGCTCAACAGTTTCTTCTTCTCCTTCCGCACATTGTTCGCAGTTGGCGATGTTCTGTATTTTCATTCGAAGCATAAGATTACTCTGGGAGCAATGCCCCGTGAGAATGCCCAGCAAGATCCTTAAAGTGCCTTTATCATAGTTTAAAAAAGACTAGGATGCTGATTTATTGATCCAAAAAAGATTTTGGATAGTCGACAAGGGATGAGGCTATCCCATCACTTTTGGTGCAGATCACAAATTCCTCGTTTAAGAGATAATGACGTCACTCCTTAAGTGGACTCAGATCCCACTCAAGTGGAAGCCGCACTCAAATGGACCAATTTATCAATCAATACAGTTCCTTTGATATCCATGTGACTGGGTCTATTAAGTCTAACTTTATTCAGACTGTCTCCAAAACAAGTTTCGATGAAATTGTATTCGAACCAATCCAGCCAACAAGTTTCGATGAAACCGTATTGGAGCAACCTGGTTGTTAGAAAGGATGCAGATACGACGATCTTTGCAGTTCATATCATTTGCAGAGAGTGCTGCTTTCAAAATTGCAGCAATTTCCGCCTGAAAGACAGTAGCGTACCTATCAAGGGGTAGATAGATGATTCGACCTTTTGAGGATTCGAGGATTTGTTTGTATAACCGGGCACCAGCAAGATTACAGTAAACTGATCCGTCAGTAAAGATCATCATATCGTCACGAGAGAGGGGTAATCTAGTGCAATAATTGCGTGAGTGTTATTGTGAATCGCGCTGTTGTAATGAGGAAACAATGGATGGAGAGGATTATCTCATTGATCGAAGATATTGATCAAACATAAGTGCTATAGTTATTGCAGATTACTAAACGTTATCAGTCGATAAGTCATAGTGAAATAATTAATTTACTATTCAACCGTTTCTAGAGAGGAACTATGTCAATGTTTATGTGGGGCGTCCCTCATATGTGAAACAATATTAATGGAAATGAGTCAGGGAAAATCTCTATTCCCAGTTTTCACCAAAAATATAGGGTACGCTGTTCTTATGATGGAGTTTGAAGGGAATCTGTTGCCAAGTCATGGTCAAACTACCTAAACGATACTCACCCTGTATGCCCATCAAACGCATTCTAATCGGATATCGTATAGATATACTCGTAGCAATATAATAAAGATGATGATACTCATTTAACACTTGAATACTTAAAGCATTTGCTTTCATCATTTGAACATTTTTTTATTTTTAAACAATTCAAAATTACGCGAATATGATGAAAGTATAACCGCATGTTTTGTGTTTGATGTTGTAAAATTGATCGACCTCCGTCCCATATCGACATTAGAGTAAATTTGCTTTCATTGGAATTTTATTTTTTGGTGTTGGTCGAGTACTGCGGCAAACAACTTGAGTACTATGTACTTGTGGTACACATAAAGTGGCAAAATCGATATGTCAAAAAGCAGTGTTGTAATTATGTGGTACAAGTATATGTAAAGTGCAACTGAATTAACGTATCAGCGCCTCCTTTAATATTCACTTATTATACGGAATATATTCATTTAGAAGGTATCGTTTGGTTCACCAAGTTAAATGTGCAGCAATTAGTACTGGTTACTCATTAAAAATGCAATAAATGCACAGTAATTAAAAATATTTCAATCGATGACGAGTCGCTGTTTTAATTATATAGTTTCACGCGTACACACATACAAGTACTTCGATAGTTTTTATCGTGTTGAGGTAAAAATATGGAATGGAACAATTACGAGCTATGTTGCTTGTTATTTTTCAAGACGCGAACCAATATATATAAAATAATTTTAATTTATACACTGGTGTGGAGCAACCGATACTTTAGCAATGAATATCCAGCTGAAACAATGTTAATCCAAACCAACGACCCAGTTTTTTGCTTACCGTCTTTTATAGGCCCGTACCGTCTCAACGATCTGACTGCAATGATATTGATAACGAGCCATACTGATATTGCAAACAGCCAGAGAACTCTAGGTCAACATCTTTGGTTGCCAGGTCAACCTGTTTGCATCGACAACCTATTTGGTTGCAAAAAATCGATTTTTTCTTTAAATTTTCTTCGGTATAGAATTCACTTTAAATTCCTGATTTCATGATTGAAACAAACACAGTGTAACGTGGGATTTTGGAACATTCTTCTCTTTAATGTTAGAATCCCTCTCTCGCACTCGTCCCTCAAGGTATTATCCTTACATCCGTACCTGTCATCGGGTTTGATCAAAACTCTGTACAATGTCAGGTTATTCACATTTGCAAGATATTTCGATCTCAAAAGTGGACGTTTATGACACAAAGCCTGATTACCAGTGCAAAGGCGGACCTTGATATCATCCTCCACACTTGAGTGTCATTACTCCTTGGAACGGATGGTTACCACTTCCGAAATCAATTTTGTCTTAGTCTCTAAACAAGAGATCAGATATCTGATTATGGGGCCAAGCGAACGCTGTCCCAATGAATTAAGGGAGATTGTTAGACAAAGTTACCGCTACTAATATCAAGAGCTCTGAATTAATCCAATCAACTTGAGATGAACGATTTATCTTTAATTTTGGTATGACTTAAGATAATTCCTCATGGAATCGATGTTAATATCTGCATTGATTTAAGGACGGAGGGTTCCATCCTGGTTCGAAATGGCAGTTGGCCGAAATGTTTTGATGTACTTTTAAGATCTTGGCCTTCACCATTCACACTTGTTTTATATACAAATTCGTTTAGCTGTCGTCAGTAAGAAACAAGTTTTGATATTTTTGTTGTGTTTCGTCATTTATTAGACAGAGAATCGCATTATAGCTTTGCAATGACCAGGTAATAGGTACTGCTTTCCCTTAAATCCAAGTGAGGATTCTTTGTTTTATTTTCAAATTATTATATGTTGAGCATACAGGATGTCACAAAAACAGGAAAAATAGATTATCGTCAACATAACAACGTGCTTAAGTACCCGAGCACGCAATTAACAATCGGTACGTGAAACGTGCAGTCACTTAGAAAACGGTACGCTTGACGGCTTATTACATGTATGAAAGAGTATCGGCTGGAATTTGTAGCTCTCAAACAGCTTCGAAGGCTACACTTGAACTTGGGACTAACGAACCTGCCCATTGATTTAAGCCAACCACAGGAAAAATATTATTTTTACATTAATTTGGTTAATCTGATGAGCTCATGTACAAAGCACGATGTCAAATTGCTGCCTTAATGCTAGAGGTGATATAAATCAAACCGACTTATGTAATAATATAGGTCCATCTCCCAGACGCAAAAGTGCCACCGATTTTTTAGGAGAGAGAATGATGTTCTTTTCGATCACTCAACATCTCTAAGTGGCAAATACATTCTTTCCTCATAAAAACGTACATTTGGAAGTATGGATAAATATTGCTCGTATCGGTCTTTAACCAAACCCATGAAAGTTTTTGTACAATTCAGGCAGGACCGGGGAATAAACAATGTTATTCTTCTGTCAAGATCTTGTCACCAAAAGCATTTTGCGATCTAATTACTAGTCTGATGAAGTAAACAATCTCTGGACTTGGTTGGCAATTCCGCCCAGTAATCTTTCGGTACAGTGAATACTAAGCCTAAATGTGAGGAGTTCGTTTTACTGTTGAAAGATAGCCCATAATGAAGCGCAAACTCGGTTTATGATCTCAAGAAGAAATAATGCAGTTGTTGCTAAGAGAACCGCTAAACGAATTTGTAGACAGAAGAAGCGGGAATTTACCATGTCCATGAAAAATCGTTCATCTGGAGTGAAGAATCATTCACCGAACTGTCGACATTATTCGATTGGTATGATGAAATGAAGCTATTCCCGAAGAATGGAAAGGGGCCGCGTTATGCTCTCATATTTAAAACAGGTGATGGCTTAAAATGCGAGAATTATTGCGTTAAACTTGTTCTTTGCGCAGCATACAAGTTACTGTCGTACATAATGGCTCGGTCACGTTCTGCGTGCTGATCCACACCGAATGATAATCTTTAAACGTAGAGCCTCCTTTCGATGTCCTCTCGGTCAATGGCACTAGATTTCTAAACACGTAAAAATCACATTAATGTGAATTGTTGGTGGTTCAATCAGAACATACCCAACATTTGACATCCATTACATGATGAGTATAGGCTTGTACATTCCACTTCACTTTAAACGAAACAGCGTTCAATCGATCATTCGTTTTGCGATAATAATTAATTCACATTTTCGTGTGACATTAAACTATTTTCGAATTTCCAATGTTATATCAATGAACTGCCTCTGTGAATTTGTTATCATTCGTCGACCAACCACTCGGTACATAAATATATGTACGTACGATAGATAAGAATTATATTGATTGAAATACATTTGTATATATAGCTATGTAGTCTAATTTAACATGCCGTCCGTATATGTGTAAGGTGCGCGGGAGTATGAGATAAGAACCACGCGGGATAAATTAGTCTTACATTTTATTATTAATCAGCTTTTGGATTAGTCAGAGACGCCGATGATGATGTATACAATATAGTGAATAGATTAATAATTAATTGCCCCGATTAAATTATGAAATCATATTTTTTTGTGTGTTTATTTACATTTAAGAAAATTTTTACTCACCAACCATTTTCTTTTAATGTATATTTTCAGACGATTAATAAAATATCCGCGAGCTTTTATACGCACCGCATTTATTATCTTAAATAATGTTTATTGCATTCCAACATATGTGGTTTGGATGGTGTTGCTGATGCCACTAAAACGAATACATCCCGACTCGTATTACCGTCTAGAAGGCATTTTTTTTCATTGGCTGTTAGCAATCGTGGCTGGATGGTCATGGTCGGCCGGATACAATAGTAAGTATATATATATATAATTCAATATGTAAAATTTGTATTTGGTAACGAGATTTATATTTAATTTCAGTTGTTGAATTAGGTGACGATATATCAGAATGTATAAATCAACGCACACTTGTGATAGCAAATCATCAAAGTACGGCCGATGTACCGCTCATGATGTCGTGTTTCAATACAAAAGAGGGTGTTATACCCAATATCATGTGGATCATGGATCGTCTATTTAAGTACACCAATTTTGGTATCGTTAGTCTGATACATCAGGATTTTTTTATTGCATCGGGTAAAAAAAATCGTGACGAATCGGTAAAATTACTACAACAGCATATAGTTAATTCGTATATACCACGGAATCGAAAATGGATGGTACTGTTTCCGGAGGGTGGATTTTTGAGAAAACGGCGGGATGTTAGTCAAAAGTAAGTGAGAAATAATTGCATTTTGTTATTATGTTGGGTACGAGTATCGGCAGTTTTCATCTCACTGCTAGGCATTTTCTTTTATTCGTACTCTTGGTTCCTAACATTTTTTCATTTATTGATTATTCTGTATAGCTCAGTGGTTAGTTATGTTCCAAGCGCTTGTTTCGACCGGTATGTATCTTTATATGATATTCTTAGATATATACTTTGTTGCATTTTCTTATCGTACACTACACCAGGCATCTTGCTAATTATACAATAGTCAATATGCAAAGCAAATAATCTTAAGTACGATTGAACCATTTCTACTTTGCCATCTGACTAAGCCAACAAACTCGTTAATTTACGAAACCTCTACCACTATGATAGCTTCTTGTTTTCGTATACGTCTCTTTCCGTTCTCTTACTAAAAACTTTATGATCCCCATATTGTACTTATTGGGTCTGAATTTCTCGAGCTTTCGTACTTGATCCTTTACCTTTCTTCACATATCAAAAACTGTCTGACTCTTGTAGTTTGTTAATCGTGAGGTAGCCTCCAAATCGCTAAGTAATTAGCGGACCCATAGATGAAACTTCTGATGCTCTGATAATTTTGTTGGTGGTGTTTTCAAGGGATTAATGGCGTCCCAATTTTCTCCTAGATCATTTCTGATCTTGTGATTGGTTCGTATACTATACATAGCGTATGTCAATATGATAACAGAAATGGTGGTTTTATCAAGGGTTATTGATTCGAGGCCTCACAATAACTATGTATTTTGTCTTCTCGTTGCACCACAATCAATGTGTCTCTTAGGATATAACAATGTCAGGTCTAGGACTTAGGTTAAACAAAAGTTGAAGATGCACCCACACGGGCAAAGTAAACGGCCAACACGTTCTCTTTGATGCCCATGTGAATTTATATGCAGTGATAAAGTCCTTCATTTAGATTTTACCACTGGATATGGAGACATAACTTATTTAGATTTTACCACTCGATATGGTAAAGTCTAAAAGAAGTTAAACTTTATCAATAGATATGGAGATGCTAACTGGATTTCAGAAGCTAACTAGATTCGAGTCAGATTTCAAAGGGTGTAACTGGTAGGCTATGGTCATGACATCAGGCCACTATATAAATCGCTATAGCAATTAAGCGCTATAAAATGTAAACTTACGACTGGCCTTGTAGTTTTGCTCATGGTAAGTAGACGTAATATTAATTCGATATCAAAAGATAGGGATCTGTGGCGTTCTGAGCAACTAATTAATAAAATAAAATAAATTAATAAAATCGATATTTCCAGTTAAGTTCTTGTAATTCACTAGTACTGTCGCGTCACGACTGAACGTATATATACAAATTGCACAGTATATAATGCCTGATGGATTTGATCTTTTCGATCATAAAGTTATTCAAGGACGTCATCATCAGATCGATATCGGCCTAGTGGATGTGGATTACAAGATACAAGCAACAACTCGGATTTTAACTGCAACAACTCGGTGTACAATACACATTCAAAATTTATAGTAAGCTTACACATTGGTGACCCCAACCGGCGGCCCTGTTAGGGAATTACACAATCTTCCCGATAATTTGCATCCTATCTAGGATGCAAATAAGATAATCATAGTTTGGAGGGCGGAGGGGAAATTCATATGCCCTATGCCCTTTTTAGATGCATTTGATCTTTACAGTCATTCAATGACGTCATCATAAGATCGAAACCGGCCTAGTGGGATTACAAGATAGAAACAAGTAACAACTCGGATTAATTAACACACATTTAAAATTTTTACAGTAAGCTACGCGCTTCAGATCAAATAGAAATCGGGGATACCTTCACTCACGTCATTCGTAGTCTTAGTTAAGTGATAACATGTTGTCGTTAATGTTCTCATGAGCCTTCTGAAAGTCGGTCTCTAGCGCACTATAGTTAAAGAAAATAGTTAAGTTGATCGTTGATCTGTCCGGAAAAAATTGGTAGTCGTACAAGAAGATCCTCTTGGTCAAAACTTGCTGATACCTCAAATATGTGATATAAAGATCAGCATAATTAGAAATAACCATCCTTATCGTTACCTGGAATAGCTCACATGCGGGTTAGTGTTTCTTATTTCACCGTTGGAGAAACCTCGAAATTGTATTTCTCTACAATTCGAGGGCGGTGTAAGTGCCTCTACCTACAATGTTCCTATTTTGTTATGCCTCGATGTTTTTTTAGATCGAGTTTTGGGTCATGAATTGGAGTTTTGTTAGCTGTTACAATTTGATTGATACGCTGAGAACGATGGTTGTCTGTGGTGGATAAATGAAAGGTTAATTCTTCTACTACTGAATCTTGAGATCATCAACTAAACCAAATAATAATATCAACTGAAATTCGTTAATTATATTTCACAGATTTGCAACAAAAAATAATCTACCATTATTAACTAATGTCACATTGCCACGGGTGGGCGCTATGAAAGCAATTATGGACGTGCTGGGTGAATCGCCATCATCAAATAATAATTTAGTCAACAAAAGTCAAATAAATAATATTTCAAATGGTAATGCACATTTGAGTAGTTCACATCAAGGTAGGTTCAATCGAAAGAGATAAACATTTTGCCAACATCTTATAAAATTAATTATATATAATTTCAGATTTGACAAAAAATTCAACGTCGTTCGAATACATTCTAGATATAACAATTGGGTACCCGAATGGGGTACCACTAGATTTACCGAATATTGTGCATGGTATGCGTGATCCATGCAATACATATTTTTTTTATAGACTATTTCATAACTCAAATGTAAGTGTTTGATGGTAAAATATATGCGCTACATCTCGAATAATGCAAAACAAATATTTTCCAGATTCCAAAACAAACCGAAGACCTAACAAATTGGCTGTACGATCGGTTTGTCGAAAAAGAAGAAATCTTAAATGGTTTTTATACAACAGGCAGCTTTCTACTATCATCGGCGAATACACCAACCGTAGTTCAACAGGATCTGCTACGTTTCATTATGATCCACATATTCTTTCTAACGTCATCCTATTTTCATATACAAATGTTTGCGACAATATTCAATTACTATGAAATGTATTGGTTCAGTAGCATGACATAAATTATAATTAATTATCTAACACACAATCTACTGCATAGACATAATACTAGGTTTTTAATTTTTATGGTTTAAAACAAATTCAATATTTAATTTAAATAAATAATTGTTACAATTATTTTATGGAACACAATTTAGTTTTATAAGACAAAATTATTTAAAATATGAATGAGTCCAAATAAATGTGATAATTTTGGTTTGACTTAAATACAAAAAAAAAAACATAAACAAAATTTTCAATTTAAAATTGTTAATTTAAAACATAAAATATATTTTTAACAAAAACTGTTGATAATATCGCGCTAACGTTTATAAATTTATATTTTTATTGTAAAATTATTTGATAATTTAATTTAAGAGAGTGTAAAAATATTATATAATAACCATTCGTTTTAAGTTTCTGGTTGATCATGTAAAAAAAAACTGTCAAAATGGGTACATTATTTAAACAAAAAATATGACGGGTGATATTAGATTAAATGATATGCACAAAAGGTATGTTTAACTGTCCTTTCTCATCTTTGTCTTGATTACAAACATTTATAGTTGACGATCGTAAAATGGATGACGATCACTTAAATGATCGGAGATACATTTTTATAAGTTTTAATTTACTTATCTTCCCAGTAGTGGTAGTAAAAGGTATGAATATTGAGCCATATCGAACTTCACTTCCATTGATTTTCTTGTTTTATTCGTTACTCAATTTCATCTTATGGCTCCATCAGAATATTGTAATCCCACACTCCAGATTCAGACCCAAGAATATCCAAAATTACTTACAAACCATCTCGAACTAGTTTCAATTAACGGTGTGACTAAATACGATATCGGAAAATACGATACCGGATTTTTTTCCGATATCGAAAAACCCGATTCGCTGTGAATTTTCCTATTGTAAAATTGTTTAGTCGAATTTGTAAAATATGTATAAGTATGAAGTTAGCAATAATGAGTTGCAACTCATTTTATTTTGTTGTTGTGTTTTAGGGTGACTAATGACTAGTCAGATGAAATCTATTAGTGAAACTTTGCTCTTTTTAACTGTGGAACTTTCAAAATACATAAATTCGATAACACAAAATGATATTCGTCTACCAAGTAGCAGTCGGATTTTGACATTCGATTTTTCGATGATAATAGCGGATTGTTCGATATCGAATAGCGGATTGTTCGATGATAGCAAAATCCGCTTTCATAAGTGGTAGGCATAAATAGAAATGGCTCGTTCTGTTATATATAGAGTACAATCTGTCTGTCTCTTTCTATCTTTGCAATCTGATTAGAGGCTCAATGCTCTTCCTACTCTTTCGCGGTTCGCTTAATAACACCATTTTATAGCCACATCGATAACGTACAGCTATAAGTCCGATTAACGTAGAACCATCAGGACATTTCATAGCTCCATGCCAGCATATAGTACTGAAATGGAAGATGGGGTTGACCCATGAATTCTGCACTCCAACAAGGTGGTGTGTTCATTCACACCACCGATCGTAATTAGGTGGTGAAAATTCCTTTTTGCATCCTGTCCTTATCCGGATTGGAACCCGTTACCCCAACACTCGAACTGCCGCAGCCTTAACCAGTTCGCCATTTGGTCGGTTCATTTACAGTTGATCGTAAATTGGATCACGATCACTTAAATGATCTGAGATAAATTTATTTTTTGATTTTCAATCACGTTAGGTTGCGCTGTACGTCTGAAACGATTGAAATACTGAAACACGATTCATGAAGTTTTTCGTAAAATCGGATCATAAACCAATGAAATACTAGTTACTTGTATAGTCACAACTTAAAGAGTAACATAATTGATAAGATAATTGGCCTATAGTTAATCCGTTAGAAAGTTATTAAAGATTCCGATGAGTATCAGTCTTAATTACACTTCACAACTAATGTATTTTATTTAGATAAGTTTGAATAGAATCACTTTATTTTTAATGTGGCCGCTCGAAAATCAGTTCTTGTTAATTATCGCTTGACTTCACGCGTCTGATGCAGTAGTCTGAATCTCTCACATCACACAATTTATTCATATCGAACTGTGCTTCCATTAATGTCCTTATTTTCTTCGTTACTCAATTTCATCTCATGGTTCTTTCTACTCATTCGTGTCCAAGACTTATAGCATCAGAAAACTGTCTACTTTATCCCGCACTCTAGAATCCGATCCAAGAATATTTAAACTCCTTACAATGCTTCTCGAACTAGTGTGACTCACATAATGGTGTGATTATTGAACTTTTTTCGATATCGAAAAATTCGATCCGCGACGAATTTCTTATTATGAAATGATTTGGCCGAATTTTTTAATTATAAGCATGAATTTAGCAATAATCCGTTTCAAAATTCACTTGAAGTTGTTAAGTGCTATTTTGTTGTTGTGTTTGAATGTTCAATTTCTTGTCAGATAAAGTATATTTATGAAATCTTGCTGTTTAAACTGTGCTTTCCAAATTTGATAGCACAAAATAAAATTGTTAACGTTTATTAACTGAAGCAGTCGGATTTTGACATTCGGTTTTTCTGAAAATCCGATCTCGTTTGTCTGTTTAGTTTCATAATAGCGGAATTTTCGACAACGGATTTTCATAATATCAAAATCCGCTTTAGGATCCGACATCGAATATTTCATAATAGCCCTCCAGGAAATGTGTTTATTAAGGGTATGCCATCTAGAGCGATTTAATTTTTGAAGCGTCTCAGTTGTTGTGACAATGTTGTATGGCTTCACTGTTGGTATGCTCAAGTTTGCTGGCAAATTACTAAATCGCTTCATCACTTGATGCACTCAGAAATTTTGTTTTGACACCGTTGAATAGTTAAACGATTTGATTGTATAGTGCTGCCCCAGAGTTGAATACCATACGTCCAAATTGTTTGATCTGTAGTTTAAGGTACATGCTAAGCTTAGAACTAGCCAGTACATCTCGCGTTTAATTAAACCAAGATTCAATCTGAGATATTTGGCAGATTCAGCTTGGGGAATTTGTAGCCCGTTGAGCAATGTATGAAGGTTGCTAATATTATGCCGCAACGTGTATGTTACATATACTGATTTTATAACGTTACGCTTTATTTTCCAATCCTTTGTTTATTTGAGTACTTGCTGTAAGTATACAACTACTTGGTTATGTGATTCGCATGAAACCAATACTGGCTATATCATCGGCAAAAGTTCCGATGAAGGTTATTTCTGCTGTCGGTATATCGGTAGTGTAAAGTAGATATAGGATGGGCCCTAATAAGCTACCTTGGGAAACTCCTGCTATGACTGGATAAAAGTTGGAGTATGCTTCTCCATGAGATACTCTTTATTATCATTTGGAGAGATACTCGAGATATCGACAGTAATTTTGTGTCACTTTTTTTACTTTACTTGTAGATAAAACACTCATGCTACACTCTATCAAAAGCCTGTGATACATCTAGAAATACAGAAAATATCACAAGAGCATTTCAGGTTTCTGCCTGCTTTCTTGATTTAGATTGTTATTTGAGGTTTTGGTCGCCTATCAAGCAGATTGGTGCACCTGGTTTTAGTAGAATATCGATTCGGTGGTCAGGTTAAATATTGATAAGATCGAACCAATCGCAGTTAAACCGCCGAAGCGCCTACCTTAAAATTAACAAATTAATTAATTTGACCCCTGATTGGTATGCAAAAGTGAACACAATTAATTAAATTAATAATTTGCGTATCGCTAAAATGGCTGCAATTTTAAAAATTAATATTTTATAAGTAGTTTTATAGGGTGATCTCAAATGGTTTCTAGTTAGTGGTAGTTTTATTTATATATGTAGTTGCGTTTATGTTAGTGGAACACCGAACAATGTAATCATCCCTTCCAATAAACTAAATAGGTACTGGGCTTTGGTTGAATAGGTTTAAACACATACTCGATTATCATGGATGGTGTCAATTAGGCGTTTACAACTTAAACTGAGCAACGTAAACTAGAAGCAAGGCTTTTCTTATAACATTATCCAGAGACAAGAGAATAATATTAATCGAGAATGAATCACTACGTCGCATGAACTGAAAAGTTAGCATAACATTAAACGTTTCTTGGAGAGGGAATGATTTGCGGAAATTTTAATCTGAAGAACAAAACTTTTTACTGTCGTGGTGTATATGTATTGGCAGTGTAAAATACTTACTAATTCGATTTAATCGATTTAATAGTTGGCTTCGTAGCAACTTTAAATTATTTGAAGTCAGATTAATCCATTTGATAACCTTCTGTTTCATTCGTTTCGCCTTAATATAACCTTAATCCTTAATATAATTGAAATCATCTCCAGGGAGAGTGAGAAGCAGTGCTAATGGTTTACTTCCTAAATTAAAAATATTTGCTTTATTAATTCAAACGAGTTATGATTTCGAATTTCATCCTAATTTCTAGTCAATCTGTTTTGATATCTCACAATCGATACAACTCTCGATTTTCCTAACGTAAAACTGATCGATTACGTCTGCTAAATAAAGAGCACGATTGAGATGAGGCATCTAATATTTTTTCAAATTCTTTCATATCGTACTTAGTTCATCTTTCGCTTGATGAAATCGTGGTACACGTTAGACTTCATTTGTTCTGGACGTATACAATAAAGATTTTTTATTTCGTAACTGGGTAAACACTTCACATTTCACTAAGCTTGTATTCAAACTATTTACGATGCAATTGCCTCTTAAAATGTGCCACGATTTACTGATAAATCCACAGTACAAAATATCTGATGAAATTATTAGTTTAGAATGCTGTCTAGCAGACATTTACAGACTTCACATGTACAGTAAATTCCTCATCCCAAGTTCTCAAACTTATACAAAACTTCCAGAATAAGGTACTTCGGAGTATAGTCAATGCACCCTGGTACATTCGTAATAGTGATTTGCTTCGTGATTTGAAAAATTTACCAAGTTCTCACTACGAATTAAAAACTTGTTTTTTGATTGTAGTTGGCATCGAAACTAGTTGTGACGCAAATACCTTCATCTTAATGTGCCTAACTGGAGCTTATAGCCATGCTTCCCCATTTGTTTGACATAAAGTAGGTAAGATGTTAAAAAAATACTGCGAAAGAGTTAGGAGTACTTCCATGCAAATCAAATTTGAATCTCACTTTGCATTTCGACAAAACTACTTTTAATGATAGCTAAATACTTCCATTAGTTTGAACTTCCCGGTTAATGTGACATTATGGTGATTTTTTATAAAGAATTTATAAGTGATAATGTGCTTCAATCTTAGATTTATTTTGTCCATAAACAGTTCCTCATTCTGATCAAATGCGCTTCAGATTTCAACTCAATCCATCCGTTCTATCTAACTTTCTAGAACTACATTTATATTTGCCAGTGATATCTTTCTATGGAGAAACCTGGGGAGCTATTATGAAAAGTCGATATAGGATCTGAAAGCGGATGTTGCTATTAAGCCAAAACGAAAAAGAATTTTCCGAAAAGAAAATGTCAAAATCCGACTGCTATGTAGTATACGAATTTCAGCTCCTTAAGATTTTACTCCTTAAGAATCTTGCTCCTTAAGATTTCACTAATAAAAATTCATCCTTTTATAAGTGAAATCTAGTGAAATCACAAGTTATTAGTCAATTAAACTACAACAACAAAATAAAATTTAGCAAGATTAAGTGAATTACAAAACACATTATTGCTAACTTCATGCTAACATTTGACTATTCGACCAAACAATTTCATAATATGAACATTCGCGGCGGATCAGTTTTTTCGATATCGGAAAAAAGTCCGATATCGGACTATTTCATAATAGCCCCGCTGGTGTGTCCAGCAATGACTGTCGATTATCTCGGTTTTCTTTTATATAATTACTACACGAATAACTGATGGTGTCTTAAATCTTTTTTATATTCATAGGAGTGAGTGCCAAAATAATTAGATAGATATCTCAAGTTAGTTAATCAGTCTAATATGGCAAACGAAGAATGTTTTGGTAATAGGTTAGATCCTGTTTATAGAACCATCCTTCTTGTTTTGTACGCTTTCAATACGATGTGTATTATTTTTTAAGAGGACCATACAGGACTCACAAATACCAATTGTGCCCGGACGGATTCATTCAACTTGGCAGAGTAGACCTACTTGGGAGAAAGCCGAACTGCCATAATGATAGTCTTGGTATTATTGTTATGAAATATATGCAGATGATTATTCCAAAGACCTTTGGTATTGAGGACAATGATGTAATTAGTTCGGAAACATTGAAGAGTATGCAATGTTTTTGCTTCTACTTTTGCTATGGATATATCTATAGGTCTAATTTACGTATAACGATCTGTATATTTCATAGCTCCACGCCCGTCTTTAGTATTGGCAAGGAAGATGGGTCGTCCCATGAATTTTACATTCCAACAGGAGGTCATAGATGTGTTCATAGGAGGTCATTCACACATCGATCGTAATAAGATAGCGGAAAATCCCTTTTGCATCCTGCCCTTATTCGAATTCGAAATCGGTAACTCTCTCTCCCGCTTCAACTGCTACAATTAATTTACTACTCTCATTTACTGCCCACCCTAAATAATTAGTATTACATATGGCTAGTAAATTATATAATTTAATTCGCAAAAAAGTAAGATATGCCTTTCACTTTATATACGAGTACATACTTCCTTCCGAATTTTTTACCAAATAAAGGTAAAATCTAGCTTCCACTATGTCTTACTCTTCATAACTATCACCTGTCATATTTTATTTAATCACATCGTAAATGTTACCATCGACATACATTAAGTAAACTTAAGATAGTTTTTATACACGAGCACGTATGTAATCAGCAATAATTTTATAACTAACATTGAGGTACGAGTATGTAACAAAAAATGACTTTTTAGAATGTTTGCCAAACTATGTTAACTATTTTAATTGTTGATTTATTGGTTGTATAATTTATTATTTCCGGTTTGGCATTCATTGTAAATACAAAATATTTTTTATTACAAATAGCAACAAAATTGGTTTTACTATGTAAAACTTCGAGTGCACACAGCCGATTTTATTATAGTTTTGGGGATATGTAGTTAGAAAATAATTTAAATTAAGAAACTATAAAATATTTTATTTATTTAATTATATATTTTATTATTATAAGCCTACCCCGAACAGGACGATAGGTGATAATAACATTTTATGACACCAAGTGATCCAAAACCTTAGACACATTAACCATGTAAACCGAAGACACATTTGTGTTTCGCTTAAAATGTGTCTTTGATTTTCAAAATTGTGATCTGATCCGGATCACTTGGTGTCGTGGAAATCTGCTAATATTTGCATTTTATTCAGGACAGGTTGGTTAATAATAACTACCAGGTTTTCATCTCGAGATCTCGACGATGGGTAGGAGACAAATATATAAAATGAGTTGTAAGTCTGGGAGACGTCCAGTGGTGATCTTGAACGACTCTCTACATATAATGTTATTATGCCTATTAACTATAACTCATAGTCTCACAAGACGTCTCAAGACACAATGATTTCGTTACTTTATCTCACCACATCTACAAGATCTCGAGATAAAAGCCTGACATTTATTTCCAAACTCATCCTGTATTTGTTTTAGATAGTAAATACGCCCTTCAATTTATGACAACAGGGTGTTCGAGTTAAACGTTGTTGTAGAGTGAAAATCTATTTTACATATTGGGAAATGGACCTATCTTCCATGTCGTAGTTATATAGAATGGCATGGAGCTTTACAAAAATGTTTATGATTAACCAGTTTCCTCAATAGAACACTGCTGCTCCGAAATATCTTCTCTTGAAAATCATTTGACCTTTGTGATATGCCTAATACTTTCTGCCCAATCTTCTCGGATATTATAAATTTTTAAATTTATAAATTTTCGCTTCACACTGTCGTCTACTATAAGGGGCAGTATACTGAAACTACTCTTGATTGAGTTCGATCATTTTTCTTGGAATATCCATTTCGACAATCCATTTTAATGAGGTACCCTTTTCCTTAAATTGTTATGATTAGGCACAAACCAGCACAAGACTTTGCTTATTATCACTGTTCATACATAAGATTTCTTTCATGTTGGCAGTTTCGAAAATATATTTCTTAACGAAAGACTCGTTTCTTACTTATACAGCATGAATACTAATCTAGTCGCACTCGAGAGAGCTTTAGGTATATACTTCAGGTAATCATGTCTTAAAAAAACCCATTTTGACTTTTTTCGAATAAACTGATACTTTACATCTACATTATATTGTCAGGAGAATCTCTATACCGAGCCAGCAATTTCCTTTGTTTCCTGCGTTCCAAACATTCAAATACTTTTGATCGAGTGCTTTACACTTGTGTTACATTAATTACCTTACACTTATGTTACATTATCTGATAAAGCTCGGTGATCTGAACGAACACGTTAATGTACCAACCTTTATCATATATATGTTATGGGACCTAGGATTCGCAGGCCGCAGGCCGACGTAAGTTAGCAAGGCTCGACCCTGATTGTTAAGTTATTCGGAAAGTCATTTTTTTAAACGTATAAAAACATTTTGTTAAACTATATATTCTCTATGTATTCTATCTTTCGGTTCATAAAACTTCTGATCTTTGTTGGCAAAAAACTGGTCTTGTGATAATTGGCGTCATTATTTGAAGTGAAGGTCTTCCCGTTCTAAAAATTTGGTACAACGTGCCACAAGTAATAGTCCGAACGTGCCAAATCTGAAGCAAATGGTGGGTGTGGTGGTTCATCCCATTCAAGATGTAAAAGCTTTTGACGAGCTACCAAACTTGTACGAGGTCTCGTACTATCGTGGTGGACCACTACACATTTCCTATTGAAATTCTGGCCTTTTTTATTTGAGTGAATCATTCAATTTGTCCAGTTGATCACAGCACACTTCAGAATTAATCGTGTATTTGAGCTGGTTCTTCCCTTTTACTCCATAGTCTTAGCGTTTTTGTCAGCAAGCCATTTCTCGTCATTTTCTTGACTTTTGAGAAGCAAATCACAGTCGTTAATGCACCGAAGCAAATTTAGTTCTGAAAGATCATGTGGAACCGATAAGCCAAGTTTTGAAATTGAACCAAGAGATTCACGTGATTATGAATGGTTGAATTCGACAAATTTAATCTATCATCAAACGCACGAGTTGTTATTCGGCAATCTACACCTATCAATGCCTTTAGTTTGCCTTCATTGGCTTGAAAGGGCTTTCCAGAACGGGGTGCATCTTGAACATTGAAATTGCCGGCACAAAATTTTGCAAACCAATTTTGGCTTTGCCACGCTTTTGTATCGCAGCTGTCAAAATATATAATGCTTAAGTGTGAAGTTGACTGTGAAAAAATACAAATGGAAATTATCATCCACCAAATTACTCACGAATACATGGCATGACCAAAACGTTGAGCAAATTCAAATATAACTAGACAGCTACAAACGAACTTAATAAGTTTATTTACTTCTTTTGTAGCCATCTGGTTTTTGACAGAGTTATTTCTTCAGTGTTCAATTCTAAGCTAATTAGCATCTAAGACGGCTATCGTCGTTCCGTTGGTATGCACTTATCCGTGAATTTTGTTACTTCCATTGGACCGTTTGTGGCATTGAGTGATGAACCTCTTGGGTTCCAGCCAATATTACTAATAAATAAAAATACCAATCATAATGTTATCTTGAGATATCCTTATACATCATCAGATTCGTCACAGTATGTTCACCCATAGAAATCCGAAAGTATGTATTGTACATGTTTAAGGAACACTATAAGTGGAACACATTTTCTCTGTGATTTATTCCAGAAATGACATAATTTATTCCATATAATGTTTAAATACATTGTTTTGGAATGAATAATTCAAAAATATGGTTAAATAATACCAATTTGAATAAACGTATTTTAAAATAGCGTAATGTTCCATTTAGGAACAATTTATTAAACTAAGAGGAATATTTATTTTTAATACTAGTATTTTTTGTACCATTTTGAAACTGTAAAGATAAACAAAAAACGAATACAAATTAATGAATGGTTCGAATTGCAAATATTAGGTACGAAAAACTATTACTTAAACATAACGTTATATTATATTATATATATATATATATATATATATATATATATATATATATATATATATATATATATATATATGTATATATATATATATATATATATATATACACATATATATATATATATATATATATATATATATATATATATATATATATACATATATACCATATATATATATATATATATATATATATATATATATATATATATATATATATATATATATATATATATATATATATATATATATATATATATATACCATATATATAAGTAAATAAACGCATTATTATTGTTTTGAATTCTTTGTGGAAGCATTCTTTTTAAATGAATATATTCTCCCGAAAAATGGATATTTCATGCTATAAAATGGGATGATAATATGAAGATGAATCGACTTAACACGAAAAGTTTGTATTTCCGATATACAATTAATCTTTTACTTTGAGATTTTATAAATACATTTCTTAATTTTTAAAATTGCAAAAGGAAAAATTCGGAAGTACCAACTAAAATTATTTATTGCTATTTGTAAAAAGGCTGTATTTTTTCAATGAATCATGTGTTTATTGTGGCGGAAGTTGGAAAGTAAGTAACGAAGATATACGAGTAACTTCAAGTGACATCACGTGCAGAAATATAGTGAAATTGTTTGCAGTAAAATTTTCAAGATCGATATCAAATTTTGTTACAAAATTAAAGGTAATATATTTGTGTTAAATTATAAATGTTGATTGATTTATTACAATAATAATATGAATTGTATTTATAATTATATTATGAAAACTATCAAAGTTGAACTCGAAAAAACTGCAGCGCCAATGTTTCATTTCGGGAGATTTAATACTCACTACCGTTTCCGTTCAAGTTTGATCTTTATTTTATTAAATGTGGTTGTGATAAATAGAAGTGAGTTTATAACTTTAAACAGGGTTAAAAAATAATAAATAAAATAACAGGTGAGTATAATAATTAATTACATTAATTTTTAAAATAAAAATAATTTGTTTAGAAAGTATTGTGCACTTGTGATTTTGTTTCTGTTTTGTGTAGTAAATTATGTAAGTGTTATTATCTAAATAATTACAATTATCATCATATTATTTTTGGTGTAAAACCGGATGAATGCCCAATAATAATTTATTTGATTGAAAAGTGAATATTTGTTATAAATTAAAGAACCGTATTTTGATTTACTATTTATTAATTTTTTTATTAAATATAAACGCACACATAAAATGGATATACGTGGTATGTTATTTTTAGCTACCCAAGCATATGTGAAAAAGTTATAGTATAATTGGTTTATTACATGTGCATAAAGTATAAGTAATAGGTATAAAGTTTCCATCAATTATTTGGAATCCATAATACTTGCAGTGGAATGCAGTTTTCCAAATATTAGACACATAATACCTGCTATTGTACTGATATTATACTTTTAATGGAATCTTAAATACATATTTTTTTGTTAATTTATGATAACATTTGGAACGATTTGTCCCAAAAATATGGAATAAATATACAATTAATGGTATACAACGTGAAACAATTTTTCAAACCATTCCAAACCTGGAATATTATTATACCAGTACTACAATATAAAGTGTACTTCTTGTGGGTTTTTATATGTGTATTTTGCATATATATATATATATATATATATATATATATATATATATATATATATATATATATATATATATATATATATATATATATATATATATATATATATATATATATATATATATATATATATATATATATATATATATATATATATATACACATATATTTATATATATATATATAACTTTTATTTCTATATTTCAGAAATGTTTAATGATACATGATTTGTTTTAATACAATTTAATTGTCCTTGGACTAATTGCTTTCACTTTTGAATAACTTATTCGCAGGATCTCATCAAAATAATAAAAATCGTTGAGGAACATTTTACAACTAACATCGAACGATCACGCAAAAATTAATGGTTTTGAAAAATAATAAAAACCCAACAGACATCTCCTTTTTTAATGTTTGACACCTTAGTGGATTGTAAGTATGAACATTTACCTAAAATTTTTGTTAAAAAATTATAAATTTTCTTATGTTTTTCAATAGTAATTGCAGAAATTGAAGATAAAGATTGACCTCGGCATCGCTCAGCTCCGTGAGAGATAGTTGAAATAAAGTGGAAAACAGTAAGTGTGAAGAAAAAACTAGGTTCACTCAACATTAACAATATCAATACCAGTTTCATTGATAAGACTTGTAAGCATTTTTAGTTATTTACAAAACAAAATATTTTTAAATAACTTTTTCTTAAATTCTGTGTAAAATTTATCTACTTAGTAATTATTTTTATTGTTAGTCAGTGTTTGTTTAATAAAGTTGTTCACATATCATTTTCATGCCCATGAGTATATAAAAGAAGCAACTCACCATATTATAAATATATAAGAGTCCCATAGGTTCTTAACATTATGTATAAACAAGAACTTATGGTTTGGTTTCTTTTAAAATACCTATAAATTGTGATTTAATTATTAATTTATTTAAAACAGACATTTTATGCATTTAAAAATAAATGTCAATTATTAAACATTTACAACATTTTTAATTGGTGCATTATTAGAGTCAGATAATTTTGGAAATTGTCCTTATTAGACTCATATTTAAGAACTCATATTAGTTACTTTCCTTTTTGATGAAATTCTTTATAATTTAAACATTTTGTTTGTTGATTATATGCTTTAAATATTTTTAGTTTAGAATTAAAACATCGGATCGAAAGCGAGATTTGATTATTTATTTAAATATTTTTTATGAGAAACTTATGTAATTGTATTTAAGTTTAACTCGAATATTAAGATTTTGTTATTGAAACTGTAATTTTGTTTCAAATAACCATCAACTATGTTCATTTTATAATATCCAATAAGATTTTCAAATATGTTTAAGAAAATAGTGGTCAGTTATTTCGTAATCGTAGATCTTTTAAATGGTCATTATCTGTAAGATACAGAAAAACGTTATTCAAAACCAAATATTATAGTCATAAATAAGTTTAAAAAACCTAAATATAAATTAGGTATACTATAGATAATTATGTACTTGTTGAAACACTTATAAGTAGTGTAAAATATTGTATAAATAAATATGTTTAATTATAATTAAAATTATATTTCATGTTATCATTTTGTATATATAACAAATAAACTATATTTGATATTGATCAATAAATTATTTAAAAAACTAATTTTGTTTAAAATTATTTATGTGCTTTTTAAAAACTCTGTAAGACTCCAATCGTTCAAGGTTGAGGATTATTATCCGATATTAAACTTCATCATGTATTCCATATATGGAATAATATTCAACCAATAATTTGATATAAAATGTGTTGTCACTTGAATGATATCAATCAATAATTATATGATGTATTATGCCAGTAATAGGCATAAAGTTTCCATCAATTATTTGGAATTCATAATACTTGCAGTGGAACTCCGTAATCCAAATATTAGTCATATAATACCTGCTATCTGAATGAAATTATTTTTTTAATGGAATCTTAAATACATCTTTTTTGTTAATTTATGATAATATTTGGAACGATTTGTTCCAAAAATATGGAATAAATCATACAATTAATGGAATACAACGTGAAATAATTTTTAAAATCATTCCAAACCTGAATTAGTATTATACCAGTACTACAGTATATAGTGTACTTTTTCTGGAATATCAGAATCCAAAAATTGGACATTTAGTGCAAAGTGTTTGAATGAATTTATGCTCATAATGGGACTGTAAGTACAATCTTGTTTAACAAGTTGTTCAACGAAACGTATGAAATATGATTATATTTTGAATACTTTAATAATTTAATTGGAATAATTCAAACACTTTGTTATTGCACGAACTATTCAATTTTGTAAGTAAATTGGATAATTTGTACAAACGAATGGATTAGCTCGAATTAGTGCATGGATTTTGTATAAAATATTCTACTTTTTGAACAAGTAATCCAATCATTTCTCTGGGTGTTATAAGTTCGAGCTTTGTAACTTGCAGTTTTATCGGTCGAAATAATAATTATGGGGATTTAAATTCGTTCACCAGTTTATTCCTTAGTTGGCTCTCGTCCCCGTCTTGTTAATCTCGCAAGAGTAATCTCACTCAATCCAGATATTAAAATCAGGCAATCACTTAATTACACACCGATAAGTATTCCACCAACTAAACCTTGTCTAAAATCTGTCCATAAATGATATCATGGCAATTTTTAGTCAGTTAAGTTACAAAGTGACCAGTTGATTGTTATATGCATCATAGTCTATATCATCCAGTTAAAAAGATTACTTTGCCGAGAGAGTCATATTTTTATGTCGAAACAAAGGTCCGCCACTACATAGCTATATAAGCCTTAATCGTCCCATGACTTCGTGCCCAAGGTCTTGTCTTTATCTTCGATTAATCGCCAACCCAATATGTAAAAAGGTTTCCACTCTTAATATAGACTTAATAATAAGCGCACAGTGTGTCAGAACAGGTTTGTATATCGTTTTACGTAAAATGCTATCTCTTGTTTGACTACATCTTAATTATTTCTTGAGAAATTACATAATAATATATCCTTACTACTCGTATATATGTATATCACAAAATGCTAGTCAATAGATCAGTTGTAACGAATGAAACTTGAAAAGCTCAAAAGATAAGTCAATCTTCCGCTTTTGTTTTAAAATTTGCTCAATAAAATTTAAATCTTTTTATAATCTTAATCTTCATGTTAACTTACAGGGTGTCAGCACTCCTAAATGGTGCCATTTCTAAGCTCATCCTAAATCGAAACTATTATTGAATATAATTTGTACTTACTCGAACTGTATTTGAGATCTAATAGTTGGAAATGTTTTAGAAGATTAGGGCCTTACAAGCCTATATATTAGTGATATCTTGAGAATGTCAGTACGTAACAACTCCACATGCCATAACATGGCCTAGGTTCAAGCGTCCAAGATAATGTTCACAATTTCAGAGTTCTAAGTTGGCTCCTACATTGGTGAATTTTCATGATAGGGTCACGCAGAGCAATGAGGTAATAGTGAGGTAGGATATAACCAGGGATCTGGGAAAGAGTGGGGAGTGGTTCAGAACCATTAGCCTCTACTATCTAGCGAAACCACAGCCAAGGGAACGGACTTGGAAAAATTAGCGGACAAATAAGACCTTGTTAAGCTTGACTCTAGTCTGGCACTGTAAGGAAACATCTAGAGTTAGTTCACTAGATGAAATATCATTACTCTTACTGTTTCCTTACTTACTAGACCAAATGGAACAAGTGCACACAGAATCTATTCACTTATGTGGTAGATATGGTCTCACTACGTTTATAGATCCCAAATGTCAATAAGGATTTATGGTACTTGTACTATTTATTAACGTATGATCCAATGCACGGACACAATCAGGTGAGGGATTCTTTCAAATAATAAAGGTGTGCCAAGGTCAGCTCAGTACGGACACAAACCACATATTGAGCAAAAAGGTATATGCTTGCTTGATCTCGATGTTTAAAGAGGTGTTGAAAAGTTGTGAAACAAAACTCACTAAGCGTTTGATTGTTCACCCATGTAAAGAAATCTGAGCTGAGCTTAGAACGTCGTGGGAATGTGAATTACTTCCTTTGATGTGCTTTGTAGAGAACCAATTTCTGATGAAGAAATATTTCGACGAAGGTATGTTGTTTTTGAGTCAGTCTTCATATGTTAGTCGATAGCTCTTAGTGCCTTATAAAGGCATAACAATCTGACTTTTAGGTTACTTAAGTTATAGCTGTTTAAGCAAAGTAATTGTCTGTGTGGGTTTGCTGAAGATTGTGGTCGTATTAATTCGGAGTTATTCGAGAACCGAACAACTTCCGAAATTAGAAGACAGTGTATACAGCATTTGTAACCCAGGAACTTCATTCAGGGAACCAGTCAACCGACGTATGTGTATCCACCATCCTTTAAGACAGTAAAAATATAAATGAAAGAATGGGTCTAGATGAATAGCATAATGGTCACACACCCAAAACAACAATTTGTCGATGATTCAGAGCACAGTTTGACCTCTATAACAGTAATTAGTAAATAGGATTTTTGGAATCGGGTGTGTGATGAAAGTTGCTCAAAGATTGATTGGCATCGATTGTCTTTAAAACTTAGAGAAACTACCACCTGTTCTCAAACCTCAGAAATGTTTTAGACAAAGTCGAAGTCGTAATCGCAACAAACATCTATTTCAAGGTGTTCGGATCGAAGTGCATGCAACACTTTTGAAGGAGAGGTGATCAATAAATGCGTACACTAAATGTGTTTCAAAGCACTTCTTAATCTAAATTTACAGTAAAACCTCGAACATCTCAAATACAGTGATAGTTAGGCAAATAATTATTCCAAAATTTAAATTTATCGCTGGGTCGGTACTCCAATGACACCATTTCGGGAACTTAGTTTAGACCCACCCTGTATATTATACCTTTCCATATATTTCGTTCTTCCACTGTAACCAAAAACAAATTTAAACAAAAAATTAAAAACCAAAAACAAATGAACTGAAATTTTTAAAAAGCTTGGTTATAACCAAAAAAAATTGTATAAAATAAATATTTTTTCACATAAATAAATATTAATTATAATTAATAATAAAATATGTATAACAACAAAAATGCAATAATAATTATAAATTAAAAATTAGAGAGAAAACAATTTAACCGAATTTAATAAAAACATTTTTTTAAAAACAAAATTTATATAATTAAATAAGCCAAGCATTACAAACTCTATATTTATACATATACTTAATTAAACAGTTAAATTTACATTATCTGTCGGTTCAATATAAAAAAATTAAATTAATTAAATGTTCAACACGAATAACAAACAAAATAAAAATTATCAATTAAATTAAATTAAATAAATAATTTATTTTTTATAAAATACAAATACAAATCAAACACAAATTAAAAAAAATTAACAAATTGCTTTAATTAAAACATTGTATAAATTAATAAATCTTTTATGAATAATATAATAATAATAATTAATATAAGAGTTTTTAATTTTAGTTAGATGTTTCAATAAATTAAAATAAAATAAATTAATTATTTTTATTATTTAAATAAATTAATAAAATAATTACATAATCAATCATAGAACTAAATTAAAAACAATTAATTGAATTAATTATATGATAAATAAATAAATCAATTGCTATTTTGTAAATTAAAATTAATTAAAAAAAAAGAAAATCAAGATGGAACATTTAAGTAATTGTTTTTTTTGTTGGGAGCCCCGGTGTCCAATAATCCCGGTCTCCGGATTATTGATGCCTCAGACGTTGATCAAAATTCAAACTACCAGAATTTAGTCAAACTTAAAACTTTGTTTCACACAGATAATTCTTAAATATGTGAAAGATCAGCCGCTTGTCACTGGAGGGAGGCGGTGGCTATATGGCACTTTAACCCTTACACTGGTTTAAATTTGACTTGTACGATACGATGAATTAGCATTGCTTATATACAAAGCGAAGTAATTCTTGATCTTTCCATTATGCATACAACTGTCAAACCTCTCAAGCTGAAAGTGACTATCAGTACCGGCTTGATGCATTGAAGAGAATTTTTCGGTTTCCAAAACAGAAATCTAACATAAAATAGTGGTCTCTGGTTGGATTGGAACCAACTTCCCTTTTGCCCACACCACTACATATGCCTCGTCCTATAACCACTCGACTAATGACTCCCAGTACAGGTGCCTCGATGATAAAAAGGTTCGTTACAATATTAAATAGATTACCGGTCATATATTATACCTCGAGTTCCAGTTCGCAGGCATGTATCTGATAGAACATCGCTCCCTGGTAATATGCATTTCTAGAGATTATAAAAATGCAGCTCTCATATCTACTGCAGCTTGCATGTAAGGCTCTACTCAGATCTGAAATGCCTTTAATTATGGAGCATCAGAGCTTGTCTTGACTCAGTTGCCTACTATCCAGTCAGATTATAAAAACAGTGGCTAGCCAAACAAGTGGAGCGTTTATAAAGAGTCACTGACTGAACATAACTCCGAATTAATACGACCTAAGAAAGCTTTATAACGAGCACCATATGTGAGGGAGTCGAAGAACTGCTTACAGCAGCCAGGCTTCAAAAAGTAGTCTAAACAAATCATACAAATGGTATACGCTTTCTGCAAAAGGTTGATGAAATGTTTATTGAGAACCGAGGAGAAATTATTAGGGTATTCGGTCAGGTGCCCGGTCAACTCAAGCAACCAGAGTTTAGGGCTGAACATTAGTCTTCATTACATTTTAATCACTTCACTGGTTTCAACAAGCCGTGTCCGATACGACGATTAAGCACTGCTTATATACAAATCGGATGAATTATCGATCATTCCATTCTGTTCACAACAGTCACACCTCTCAAACTGAATAGGACTATCAGTACTGCCTGAGGCGTCAAAAGTAATCTCTGGCTCTCTAATTAAATCCAACATAAAAAATATTGCATGTTCTCCGGTTGGATTGTACCCAGCTTTTCTATTGACTACCACTACATATACCTCGTAGGCATGTATCTGCTAGAACATCGCTATCTGATCACATGCATTGCTAGAGATTATAAAAATGAAGTGCTCAGATCTACTCGGATCTAAAATGCATTTAGTTATTGGAACTTAAGAGCACAAGGTCTTTGAAACGAAGTTTTCTGGTAGGCCAAACTGGCCGGATAGTTATCGAATTAAAATAATTTAAGAGAGCTGGACATGGAGAACCGTCTGTGAAGGAATCGATGAACTGTCCACAGGAGCCATGCTTCTAAAAGAAGTCTAAACAAATCATACGAATGGAAAAGGCTTTCTGCAAAAGATTGATGGAAGCTATATCGAGAACCGGAGAGAAACTATTAGGGTACTTTTAATGATTTTCAGACTACAGACACATTTTTAAATCCGAAGGTGTCAGATAGGAAAAAATTTCATTCTATAATTTCTTGGGAGAGGCGGTTTCTGTCTTGATGGAGAGATGATTATTTTTGAGAGCCTGCTACATCATTAATTATATCACTAGTAAGTGGCGAAATGTCTTGATTCCCGGCCGAAGGGATATAGACCGATTAGGATAAGCCTCTTTGGATCAGAATCCAACCTCTGTGTTTTATCGCTCGCTGTGCTTTTATTGAAAATGACGGAGCTTTCAGTGAAGAGGAGAGTGGTGACACACTGCCAAAAGGTTTTGTTTCATCCTCAAAGGCCGAATTATAACCGCTAAATTGAGAGAAGTGTGAGTTACCGTTAAGTCGATGAAGACATACTCTAAAAAAGAGTTTTACTCACTTAACTTTGATCTTTAGTTTTTTATGGGCTCCTTACTAGCCTAAAACACCATGGTTCAGGTTGTAATCATAAGGAGGTAATTTGATAGAACCTAATCGTATATTTAATGCAAGAAGCTATTCACCCAGAGAAATGATTGGATTACTTGTTCAAAAAGTAGAATATTTTATACAAAATCCATGCACTAATTCGAGCTAATCCATTCGTTTGTACAAATTATCCAATTTACTTACAAAATTGAATAGTTCGTGCAATAACAAAGTGTTTGAATTATTCCAATTAAATTATTAAAGTATTCAAAATATAATCATATTTCATACGTTTCGTTGAACAACTTGTTAAACAAGATTGTACTTACAGTCCCATTATGAGCATAAATTCATTCAAACACTTTGCACTAAATGTCCAATTTTTGGATTCTGATATTCCAGAAAAAGTACACTATATACTGTAGTACTGGTATAATACTAATTCAGGTTTGGAATGATTTTAAAAATTATTTCACGTTGTATTCCATTAATTGTATGATTTATTCCATATTTTTGGAACAAATCGTTCCAAATATTATCATAAATTAACAAAAAAGATGTATTTAAGATTCCATTAAAAAAATAATTTCATTCAGATAGCAGGTATTATATGACTAATATTTGGATTACGGAGTTCCACTGCAAGTATTATGAATTCCAAATAATTGATGGAAACTTTATGCCTATTACTGGCATAATACATCATATAATTATTGATTGATATCATTCAAGTGACAACACATTTTATATCAAATTATTGGTTGAATATTATTCCATATATGGAATACATGATGAAGTTTAATATCGGATAATAATCCTCAACCTTGAACGATTGGAGTCTTACAGAGTTTTTAAAAAGCACATAAATAATTTTAAACAAAATTAGTTTTTTAAATAATTTATTGATCAATATCAAATATAGTTTATTTGTTATATATACAAAATGATAACATGAAATATAATTTTAATTATAATTAAACATATTTATTTATACAATATTTTACACTACTTATAAGTGTTTCAACAAGTACATAATTATCTATAGTATACCTAATTTATATTTAGGTTTTTTAAACTTATTTATGACTATAATATTTGGTTTTGAATAACGTTTTTCTGTATCTTACAGATAATGACCATTTAAAAGATCTACGATTACGAAATAACTGACCACTATTTTCTTAAACATATTTGAAAATCTTATTGGATATTATAAAATGAACATAGTTGATGGTTATTTGAAACAAAATTACAGTTTCAATAACAAAATCTTAATATTCGAGTTAAACTTAAATACAATTACATAAGTTTCTCATAAAAAATATTTAAATAAATAATCAAATCTCGCTTTCGATCCGATGTTTTAATTCTAAACTAAAAATATTTAAAGCATATAATCAACAAACAAAATGTTTAAATTATAAAGAATTTCATCAAAAAGGAAAGTAACTAATATGAGTTCTTAAATATGAGTCTAATAAGGACAATTTCCAAAATTATCTGACTCTAATAATGCACCAATTAAAAATGTTGTAAATGTTTAATAATTGACATTTATTTTTAAATGCATAAAATGTCTGTTTTAAATAAATTAATAATTAAATCACAATTTATAGGTATTTTAAAAGAAACCAAACCATAAGTTCTTGTTTATACATAATGTTAAGAACCTATGGGACTCTTATATATTTATAATATGGTGAGTTGCTTCTTTTATATACTCATGGGCATGAAAATGATATGTGAACAACTTTATTAAACAAACACTGACTAACAATAAAAATAATTACTAAGTAGATAAATTTTACACAGAATTTAAGAAAAAGTTATTTAAAAATATTTTGTTTTGTAAATAACTAAAAATGCTTACAAGTCTTATCAATGAAACTGGTATTGATATTGTTAATGTTGAGTGAACCTAGTTTTTTCTTCACACTTACTGTTTTCCACTTTATTTCAACTATCTCTCACGGAGCTGAGCGATGCCGAGGTCAATCTTTATCTTCAATTTCTGCAATTACTATTGAAAAACATAAGAAAATTTATAATTTTTTAACAAAAATTTTAGGTAAATGTTCATACTTACAATCCACTAAGGTGTCAAACATTAAAAAAGGAGATGTCTGTTGGGTTTTTATTATTTTTCAAAACCATTAATTTTTGCGTGATCGTTCGATGTTAGTTGTAAAATGTTCCTCAACGATTTTTATTATTTTGATGAGATCCTGCGAATAAGTTATTCAAAAGTGAAAGCAATTAGTCCAAGGACAATTAAATTGTATTAAAACAAATCATGTATCATTAAACATTTCTGAAATATAGAAATAAAAGTTATATATATATATATAAATATATGTGTATATATATATATATATATATATATATATATATATATATATATATATATATATATATATATATATATATATATATATATATATATATATATATATATATATATATATATATATATATATATATATATATATATATATATATATATGCAAAATACACATATAAAAACCCACAAGAAGTACACTTTATATTGTAGTACTGGTATAATAATATTCCAGGTTTGGAATGGTTTGAAAAATTGTTTCACGTTGTATACCATTAATTGTATATTTATTCCATATTTTTGGGACAAATCGTTCCAAATGTTATCATAAATTAACAAAAAAATATGTATTTAAGATTCCATTAAAAGTATAATATCAGTACAATAGCAGGTATTATGTGTCTAATATTTGGAAAACTGCATTCCACTGCAAGTATTATGGATTCCAAATAATTGATGGAAACTTTATACCTATTACTTATACTTTATGCACATGTAATAAACCAATTATACTATAACTTTTTCACATATGCTTGGGTAGCTAAAAATAACATACCACGTATATCCATTTTATGTGTGCGTTTATATTTAATAAAAAAATTAATAAATAGTAAATCAAAATACGGTTCTTTAATTTATAACAAATATTCACTTTTCAATCAAATAAATTATTATTGGGCATTCATCCGGTTTTACACCAAAAATAATATGATGATAATTGTAATTATTTAGATAATAACACTTACATAATTTACTACACAAAACAGAAACAAAATCACAAGTGCACAATACTTTCTAAACAAATTATTTTTATTTTAAAAATTAATGTAATTAATTATTATACTCACCTGTTATTTTATTTATTATTTTTTAACCCTGTTTAAAGTTATAAACTCACTTCTATTTATCACAACCACATTTAATAAAATAAAGATCAAACTTGAACGGAAACGGTAGTGAGTATTAAATCTCCCGAAATGAAACATTGGCGCTGCAGTTTTTTCGAGTTCAACTTTGATAGTTTTCATAATATAATTATAAATACAATTCATATTATTATTGTAATAAATCAATCAACATTTATAATTTAACACAAATATATTACCTTTAATTTTGTAACAAAATTTGATATCGATCTTGAAAATTTTACTGCAAACAATTTCACTATATTTCTGCACGTGATGTCACTTGAAGTTACTCGTATATCTTCGTTACTTACTTTCCAACTTCCGCCACAATAAACACATGATTCATTGAAAAAATACAGCCTTTTTACAAATAGCAATAAATAATTTTAGTTGGTACTTCCGAATTTTTCCTTTTGCAATTTTAAAAATTAAGAAATGTATTTATAAAATCTCAAAGTAAAAGATTAATTGTATATCGGAAATACAAACTTTTCGTGTTAAGTCGATTCATCTTCATATTATCATCCCATTTTATAGCATGAAATATCCATTTTTCGGGAGAATATATTCATTTAAAAAGAATGCTTCCACAAAGAATTCAAAACAATAATAATGCGTTTATTTACTTATATATATGGTATATATATATATATATATATATATATATATATATATATATATATATATATATATATATATATATATATATATATATATATATATATATATATATGGTATATATGTATATATATATATATATATATATATATATATATATATATATATATATATGTGTATATATATATATATATATATATATATACATATATATATATATATATATATATATATATATATATATATATATATATATATATATATATATAATATAATATAACGTTATGTTTAAGTAATAGTTTTTCGTACCTAATATTTGCAATTCGAACCATTCATTAATTTGTATTCGTTTTTTGTTTATCTTTACAGTTTCAAAATGGTACAAAAAATACTAGTATTAAAAATAAATATTCCTCTTAGTTTAATAAATTGTTCCTAAATGGAACATTACGCTATTTTAAAATACGTTTATTCAAATTGGTATTATTTAACCATATTTTTGAATTATTCATTCCAAAACAATGTATTTAAACATTATATGGAATAAATTATGTCATTTCTGGAATAAATCACAGAGAAAATGTGTTCCACTTATAGTGTTCCTTAAACATGTACAATACATACTTTCGGATTTCTATGGGTGTTGACATAGTGTGTGTGGTAATGATCTTTTTTGAAGTGATCCTAAATCAAAGGAATCAACGTGTCATCAAGTAAGGCCTAAGGTGTTTTTCTGTTTAAGGTTTTTTGGTGCATTGAAACCAAAGATAATCCATAGGTCATATTTAATCATCATCAGACGCATGGTCCCTTATAGTTCATTAGATGGTGGAACAGAACTGACGCAATAAATGTATTCTGCTTGGATCAGGGCGAACATGTCAGACAACTGCAGTGGAGTACCCTCATTGGGGTTGTTAGTATTCTTTTCCTGACAAATCCCTCATTGTAACGGGAATCTATGGAATGACATTAGTTAAATACAGATGGTGGTCTTAAGACTCTCGAAGTGCATGTGACTATCATTTTTCATTTTTTTATCATTTTCTATGTGTATAAATCGAATTTACGCTTCACTCCATAGATTTCACTTCATTAGACGAAATCTAGAAAGAAATACGTTGTGATCAAGTGAACCGTTTTGTTCGTACGATCTGGTTACGTTAAAAAATTGCACGATTCATCTTTAAAAGATTTGTAGACAAACAAGTGGCTTAAAGATCACGTTTATAACAAAAAATCTTGGGGACGATCCAACCCCATCGAGATAGTCTTGAAGCCGGGCAAATGCAAAATATATCGTTAAAGTATGCGTGTAACTCTCCTCACCTATACGATCTCAATACCGATATAACGATAACGCTATAAAACCGCAACATTTATGTACATCGATCGAATTGATAATGACTGTTAAATTGAAATGCTCGAGATTGTTAAAAATGTATTATGATCTCGATGATATAATGAAGCATAAATATTGATTACATATATGTATGTTCACAATTCGTAAATAATGTATGTATGTATATCGATCATTAATTGTATGTACAGTGAATGTATGTGATTAGTGCGGAAATTAGATTGTCCCAAGGTGAATGTATAATAAATAAGAGCAAAAGGTGTCTCATATAAGAGATTGAAATCAATAACTACATGTTCAGTTGATGAGATGGTAGGAGGTGCTTCCCTTCAATACATAAATAATTATTTTAATTTTAATTAAAGCTCTCCGTAATCGAATGCGCGCTATCAAATTAATAAATCTCAATTAAAGCTCACTTACATCATGATAGATCAAAGGAAATGAATTTGGATCGGTTTCGTTGTCCAGTAAATACTTCACTGCTTAGTCAGCACATGGTTTTAAAATCAAGTATAATATCGAGTAGTACATAGCTGGCAGTTATATGACGTGTTGGCAACGTTGTAAGGGATAATACAAACTGCAAGGATGGTTTAAGCTCAGTACTAGACTTCACGGTCCGCTCGATCTCGTTCATTTTGGTTCACGTAGTCCATCTTGTTGTACGGAGAACCTCATGGTACTCTAAACACTTTCCTTCCAGCAAACAGCTATATAGAACGTAGCGATTTGCTTCTTCGTTTCGTTTATATTGGATCTGTTGGCCAAAAGACTGAACTTTGTGTCATTAATTCCTTTTACTTTTATGGTTATTTCCATTAATGCTGGTAACATTTTATGTGAGTGTCAAATCTTACCTTCTGTGGCATTATTTTACTCCCTTTCTCACTCTTCACACCTGCAGAGCAGCACTCAGAATTGGTCGTTGCTGACTTGTGACTCTCTTCTGAAGTAGCAAATAGCATTAAGTTGGAAATAGCATTCAGATTTCCACTAGATCTATGTCATCTACTCATGCCAGATTAGCGAGTTCCTTGTCTTCTTTAAATAATCTTACTCGATCACAGCCAATTCCCTCCCTAAATCTTCTTTCGACTCAAATATTGTCAAGTATGGAGAACCACATGTGACTATCACACTGCCTTAACTACAAGTCTTCCATCAGTTTTTTATACTCTCTAACTAGTCAGGCTTTCAATATTTCGAAGGTCGTCGTAATTGTCGTGTTCCATCGTGATAACTAGCTCTTGCAATCTTTGAACTTTCACTTTGAACTTAAGCTACTCTTATCTCGAAGACCACCAGCATTCACTTATTTGTTTCTGCAGTCAACCAAACTTCGTTGTGCAGAAAGGGAGTCATAGCAGCCGATAGCCGTAGCATTCCTTCGCCTAATAGTGAGCGGGTTGAGGCATTCTAAATTAGATCAGACCAAGATTACTCATGGCATTAAGAGTGCAAGAAAACTGATAGTAAAACTGCCAATTGGAATCTGAAATGGAAAATAAATTCTTACAAAACCCTAGTTCTACCTTTAAGCTTATCAACTAAACCCCGGAAACAAAGAGTGTCAAATGTATCATCTTGGCCAAAATGATGAATGAGTCATCTATACTCAAGCTTGAAGCATTTGGGTTTAATTCCAAATGTCACCCAAGCACAACTTATCGGTTTTCAAAACCTAAAGTCGGTTTTCATGATGGCAGAATACTCTATGTATGCTGAGCAGTTCGAATATAAATCCAAGAGGCATTTCTTACTTGGAATACATATCTGCGTTTGACCTGGTAATCTTAATTGTGGGGAATAGAACAACCTATCGGGCATCCTCAGGAGCGGAGGTAATTGACATAACTCTTGCCTCAAATAGTCTAAATGGGAAAGTCTTAAACTGGAGGGTTTTAAAATGTGTAAATTGGTTGATGAGGTTACAGAGTCCATCACAACATAGTAGCTTCGATCTTGGCCCGTAAATCAGAAGGTGGGAAAGGGTAGCTGATATGCATAAAAAATCTCTAATTGGTCTTATGAGTTGAATATGTCCTCTCATTAAGCCCAAAATAACTAGGACACCAAATGGAGGTAACAGATAAGAATTATTTCTAGGTTAGGTTAGGTTGAGTGGCTGCTACAGCACACTTAGACCGACGACGGTCCGTTGTGATACCACAGGATTTTACTCCCCTTTTACCCCTATGAGAACCAGTTTGAGCTGCTTACGTAGCGTAATAAGTCTCGCACATTACTGTTTTCGAGATCAGAAAGGCAGTCCATAATAAACTTACCCAAATATTCATGTCTTTTGTGTGCCAAAGCCGGACACGAGCATAGGAGGTGGACTACCGTCTCTTCCTCTTCCTCGTCCCTACAGCTTCTGCAAAAGTCATTTACTTCCAGACCCAGCCTTCTCGCATGTTCTCCAAGAAGGCAGTGTCCTGTGAGTATCCCCACGATCGTTTTAAGTTCACGTCTTCGTAGGGAGATAAGTGCTTTTGAGCGTTTCAAGTTCAGCTTTGGCCAGACTTGTCTTGCAACTCTACATGAGAGGGTGTTCGTCCACCTATTGTTCGTTGAGGCTTCCGCCTCTTTTTTAAGCACAGTCTTGAGTGTGTTAATGGGTCTTTCCAACTTTGCCCTTTCCGGTAGCAGTTGGAGAGTTGTACCGTGCCTCGCTAGTTCGTCCGCCCTGCAGTTTCCCATGATGTCTGAGTGGCCAGGGACCCAGACTACCTGGATGTTGAAATGCTCATTGCTCACTCATCTCATTTAGAGACGAGCGACAACCCAACGCCACTCTAGACGTTTGAGAAACAGAAACCAGCGACTTGATTGCCGCCTGACTGTCCACATAAATTGCGATATCAGTCGAGGATACCACATTATGTCTCAACCAGTTCAGGACCTCCTCAATCGCTATCACCTCTGCCTGGTACACACTGCAGTGATCAGGAAGGCAAACAGCTATATCTACCTCTAATTTATCACAGAAGACTCCAGCTCCTACTTTACCGTGTAGCTTGGATCCACCCGCAAAGAACTGCAATGCTTCCGTTTCAGCTGCCAATCCGCTCGTCCAAGATTCCCTTGAGGGGCAGGTAGTACGGAACCTTTTCTCAAAGCAAAGAGTCGGTGTAACATAGTCTAGATTTGCCAGTTCTTTCCTCAGCGATCTGACTATCGTCGAGTGTCCTGTCTGAAGACATTTCCACTGAGATATGGCTGAAAGTTGAGTGGCCGTAATCGCCGCCATCTGCTTACCATAAATGTCCACGGGGAGAAGGTGAAACAAGACCTCTAGGGCACTTGTAGGTGTTGTCCTCAGTGCCCCGCTTATAAGCATGTAGGCCGTTCTTTGCACCTTCTCAATCCTTTTCCTGTATGTTACTTTATCGAGAGCTGGCCACCACACGCTCACTCCATACATAAGTACAGGTCTTACTACGGAAGTGAATAGCCAGTGTACCAGCTCCGGCGTCAGGCCCCATCTTTTTCCGATGGCGTTCCTACTCGAGTACAATGCTATATTGGCCTTGTTTACTCTTTCTAGACTGTTGGGCTTCCAGCTAAGCTTACTGTCCAAGATTACGCCTAGAAATCTTGCCTTGTCCGTAAAAGCTAGTCTGTTGCCATTTAGAAGAGGTGGATCTACTATAGGGATTTTATATTTCCTAGTGAATAGTACCAGTTCAGTTTTGGACGCGCTAATTGCCAGTCCACATCTGATGGCCCACTTCGTAATGATTAGGAGGGCATTTTTGATTACCTCCGCCACCGTGTTTATGTATTTTCCAGAGACAGCTATCGCTACATCATCTGCATAAGCAATCACTCCGATCCCTTCTCTCTCCAGCTTTAATAGCAGCTCATTGATTGCTATGTTCCAGAGGAGAGGAGACAGGACACCTCCCTGCGGGGTTCCCCTAGTCGCCCGTCTCCTGATGGTGGATTCCCCCAGCTCTGAGTTAATCATCCTGCACCCAAGCATGTGATTGATTAACCCACTTATAGGGTAATCCACACCTGTAGCGACAATCCCTCCAGAATTGCCTCCTTCCTTACATTGTTAAAGGCGCCCTCAATGTCAAGAAACGCCACCATACAAAACTCTTGCGAGAATAATGATTTCTCAATTGTACTTACCAGGGCATGCAGAGCTGTGTCCACAGACTTCCCTTTACAGTAAGCGTGCTGAGTCTGAGCCCAGTCACTAGGTCTTATTTTTGAGCGTATGTAGATATCCATCAGCCTTTCCAAGATTTTCAATAGAAAGGATGATGGAGTTATTGGTCTTAAGTCTTTTGGGTAGCCCTGTGAGCCTTTACCCGCTTTCGGAATAAAAATCACTCTGACCTCTATCCACTCCCACGGAGTACAGACTAGTTTTAAACACCCTTTGAAGATTACCTCTAACCAGGGTAGCAGCTTCCTAAGACGAGAGGTCTCGGAGACTTTTTCCATTTTGTCGCAGAAGAGTCTCCATGATTTCCTCTGTGCCTTCCTTAATTCTTTTTTGTATACTTTGAGGTCCTCCTTGTAGGAGTCCCAGTCCTGAGCCTCTTTCGTACTTCTAAGAAAGACCGGGAATTACGAATTACTTCTAAGAAAGACCGGGAATTGAACAGATCTTCTGAACAGAGAATACAACTATAATGAAATCGAATATAGTGAAAAGACATCGAAATCGAGCTCTTATATAGTGAAAAGACATCTGGGACTCTAGAAAAGATTGATGGAAGCCATATGAGTTAGGACTGTTAGTGATTAGAACCTGACAGTCAAGGTGGTGATCAATGATAAGCTTCAATCAGATTCTCAAAATTTAAAGCAGACCAGACTAGTTTTTGATGTTTTACAGGAAAACATGCTTAGTGCCATACTTAAGTCAAGAAGAATTACTGCTAAATTATAGGCTGTAATACAACCACGGTGACATTATGGAACTTAGAGGGAATTTGGTCAAAGTGTTGTTTTGTCTCCACTTTTGTGATGTCTTGTAATGTCAGCATTCGAGTTAGCGGTGGGTCTGCTCCACTTGATTTTTTGGGAAATTCTGAGGTGATTTTGTCAATTCCCTTTTAGGTAACAACACTTAAATGGTGTTAGACTCAAGAGATCGTTGTATCCAAAGCACTGTCCAGTCTGTTTTCAAAATATGTAAGACAAGAGCACAGGAAGTTTACCCAATAGTTTCCCTACTTGTCCACTGCACTGCTCATTGTTTGCAATATTTCAGTCAGAGAAGATCTCTCTGACTGAAATTTTGCAAACAAAGAGCAGGGCAGTGAACAGGAGCGGTTTTCATGTGAAATTTTCAATGCGCCAATCGAGCTTAAATAAAATTAAGTGATTATCATGTAAGAGTGTATTTTGTATTATGCTGGTTAATCAAGTGTTAAACTATTTCAATAAATTACGAAAGTGTCTATAAAAGTGTGTACTGTACACACATTACTAATTAAGTGTTTATAAAGTCAATTTGTTAAATCCACTCTTCATGGTTAAGTGCACTTGATAGTTTTTTGTTTGAATTGATATACATACAATCGAAATCTTATAAACGTCATCGAAATTCCCGCCAATCCATTTGAAAATGAACGTTTTGACTTAGGGTATGACACAACCCAATTCACTAATACGGAAATTGGGACACGACAGTAGATTTCGGTTTCCACGGTTGACTACAATCTACATATATAGACAACATCTAAGCCCAAAGCAGATCTATACTCCTTTCCCTTTCTAGATCTTGTATAATTTATACCCTCAGGTGGTCCATCGCCATATATTTACGTATACGATAATGGCAATACGGAAATGTGCTATAAATCTAAACGTTATACGACCGAATGAAATCAAATCATTGACACTATGTGTATGAGATAACGTTCAGTTATGCAATCAGTTAAATTGACAATTAACCCACGGTTCAATTTAAGCGCCCATGAATTCGATACACATACACGCGTAAGTGGTTTTGAATTAATCACCTTCACAGACAGGTAATCGTCGATACGCTTTGTCTAACATACAAAGTATATATATGATCCAAATGAATAAATCCAACCCAAAATTATTACGAATATCTTCCATAGATACATTGCTCCGCTAGATGTACGTTTACTTAAAGAAAGCCAGACCAAAAGTAACAACAACAACAACAACAATTTATTACCTTTCCCCAAAAACATTACACTTTCGTTCATGTCGGTGAGACAATATTTTTATATAAAATACTTGGGTACTTGTTCGAATATCATCACAAACTCCAAGTCTCCAGAAGCAACAGTATCTTATTAATCGAGATACAAGAACACATATCAGTTGGAAATGAACGCCTTAGTAAGTTATACGTTTGATTAACACGTCGATGACGTCATACTAATATAATGTTGCAATTTACAGAAAATAGCATGCCTCATTGGATGTGTTGGATTAGCGATGTCAAGTGGATTTGATTCGGGCTACGGTGGCTATGAAGGTGGTAGTAGTGGTGGTGGTGGTGATTTATTTGGCCACATCGGTGGCAGTGCATACGGTGAACCATACGAAGGTGCCGGTTCCAATTATGGTGGTGGATCGAGTTATGGTGGCGACGATGATGATTACTCATCAAAATCGTATCACACCCAAGGCCACACCTATCCAGTTGGGCAGCATATCGAAGTGACGCGCCCAATTGCTGTACCAGTGCACAAACAAATATTCGTACCAATTCAAAAGCCCGTCAATGTAAATATACCACATCCAGTTTTGGTGCCGGTGCCACAACCCTACCCTATTCATGTGCCAGTCGCCCAGCCCGTAGCAGTTCCAGTCGTTCGCGAAATTACAATCCCTGTCCAAAAGGTGGTTCCATATCCAGTCGAGAAACGTGTACCGTATCCAGTCGAAAAACATGTACCATACAAAGTCGAGAAGTATATTAAGGTTCCCGTCCATAAGCCAATTCCATATCGTGTGCCCGTCTTCAAAACCGTTTTCCACAAGGTCAAGTCACATGGATGGAACTAAATGCTTAGCAATGTTGTTAATTAATTTTTAATTTAAATATTTGTTAACTATTTTTTACACAATTTAAACTAATTATAAATAAAATGCTGACCAATGAACCCTATACACATGTATCTTATTTTTGTTTCCGCATTAATCTCGAGACATGATATAAGAAAGGTGGATTCCACTGTCGATATGAACAATACATTTTGGGTGGTGCCCTCATGATTGTTGTATAATCGACCACAAGTACTTTTCAATTTTAAAAAGTTCGATCTAGAATCGATCGAGCCGACACACGTCCGATCGGTCTTATGCAACTGCGGCGATATGTTACATATATTTTGTCCGAATTCGAATGTTCTTTCTATTTCTTTCTTTTTATTATTAACAATTGGACTTACCCGTCATATAATAATATGTATCTTGTCGAGTACATACATACATACACTTGTTATACTCGCGTAATTGTTCCAGTTAATAAATTTCACTTTCCATTTTTGAGATCAACTTCAAAATTGGGCAAAATTTCGAATCAAACGGAATTTATAATTTAAGAGGAAATTCTTCGTTTTGTCTACCGCATCGCGTGTCTACGTGTGCAGAATCATAATTTACCGTGGACAATTCGTTTATTTAAGTATATTAAGATTATAGTGTGAGATGTGGAAGAATTTAAACGGTTTAATGCCAATTTACAAGGTACATTACATTAGGTTTTGGTCATTCGTCATGGAAGCTGTTATGATCTCTTAATCGTAGAGGGCAATTGTTTATATAATATATTTATGGTTTCCTTGTCACTCAGATAAGTCGAGAATACATGACAATGCGACAAACAATAGCTTAAGTGCATTCACTCTAGAATGAGTTAAGTCTACTGGTTTCTTTAGGAACTCTGACTTATCCGGGGAGTCTGTCATGACTGTGTTCATCCTACCAAACAGCCAGACATCCTCAAAAGTGGGCTGGTATATATGGGCCATACTGGAAATAAAACAGCTGATAGGCTGACTCGTGCTGGTTCGGCACAATCATTTGTTAGACCTTAACTGAATTCTGCGGTGTCATAAAAGAGCAGCGCAGAACTGTACTACATATTTGCGAAACGTTTAAGGTCTAATACATTCTAACCATAAAGCTTCTAGACACTCAGCAAACCAAAGTGAGTTTATTAATAGACGTTCTCACGGGGTCACATTGCTTGAAGATAATATCTCTAAAAATTGGGATTATATGTGTCCGACAGATGGCGTTTTTTCGAATCGAACGTGGAGTCTCCGAAACATGACTTGTATCATTGCGGAGATATTTTCCGCAGGCATAACGACAAGGCCGAATGTATTGATGAAAGCACCGGTGTGGAATATTTTAGGGGAATGTTTGGAAATTGATCTGCATTATCTCATAGATTGACACGATGAATTCAGAATTGACACGATGGATAAGAACCAGTGATTCTCTCAATCGAAAATTTGTAAGTTGTGCTTGACAGGATATAGAAAACAGGGTTGGCACTAAAATATCACTGGGGCACTGGTAAAATGAAGCTCATAAGTAGCTCTGGTCAAAAATAAATAATTAAAGCAGAATGTCTCATTGGTAATGCAGACGCCTTAAACATCCGTGCGATGTTAACTAGCATCCGTTATTTTATTCTGACTTCACTTTCTAATATTTTTTGCCTGCAGATGCTGACATGTTTGGTATTTCAACTGAATTCAAGGGTTTGCTCAAACCCACTTTCTTATAGGATTTCATGTAACAGGTACACGTAGAAAGATCAAATTCCGTTTTATTTGTGGACTTCAATTTCCCTTTTAGATATCAAGCCAACCAATACTTTGGTCTATCCTATGTGGTTCTAGTTGTAGTTGTGAAGCAATTATCGATCCTATTTCGAAAAATATTCCAAGATAATTGAGATACGTCTTTGGTCGCATCTAAAGATGAGATGATATGTCCCATGTTGTCTAGTGGTTAGGATATCTGGCTCTCACCCAGAAGGCCCGGGTTCGATTCCCGGCATGGGAACTATCTTTTTATATATTCAAATTATTTATTGAGGTATTTTACAGAAGTATTGCTTGCAATATTGACTGTGGATATCAGGTCGTCCCATCACTCAGTTCGAAACCGTCTTAATCGTTAACAGATAGATTTTTCACACGATGCAGTAAATGAGAGATAGTTCATAACAAAAGACTCACTTCTATCTACAATCTATAACTTCCAGCTTGAAGATAATAGTAAACCAAATTAATCAAGACCGTTTCGTTTTCACATTGGCTGCCCTCAGCTTATATCAGAGCAATCACTTATAGAATCTCAAATATAACCTCTAAGTCTTACCATGGCAGTATTTAACTAGTGCACAAACTTAACCGTAACTGGTTTTCTATAGTGTTGATTCCATAACTACAAGGTTTTAGTACCCAAATTAACCCTTTCGAAAAGATTCAGTTACCAATTTTAAGTTTACAGTCCGACACAGTGTCCTGAACATTTATTATCCGAGAAGGATTTCTTTCAAGAGGTCCACCTCAAGAGGAGTTGACTCTCAATCCAAACCTGTTGTAATTGTGATAACCTGCCTCCTAACTAGTTCCCATTCCAGTATTTAATAATATGTTGATAAACATGTTCACACGGTAGACCACCTCCAAAACAGATATTCCTTCTATAATTGCATCTATATCTTCAGGCCTTACATCATTAAAGACAGCCTTTGATGGACCCAAAATGGAAAAAGATTAATTATTTTGAACCAACCTCGATCTAATATAAAGTATCGTACCGCTTTTCGCAATGATTTGTAAACATCATGACGTGGGGTAGACGCTTAGCAAACAGCTGAACTTCTACTCTCGATGTACACATGTCGTTTTCAGCCTCCTTTAGCAATACGACACAGATGTTTGCACTTATAGTGATCGATATTGTGAATTCCGCTAGACTATTGAGAAATGCTTCTTTGAACTTCACGCTAAGGTAACTCGGTTGAGGGAATCGATTAATTCAATCTGATGTAAGACTTGCTTGAAATTACATTTCGATGAAGATTCTTTCTCTCTGCTTTTCTAAAAAAAGTTTTCTGATCTGAGGACTCACACCAGCCAGAAAATCTCCCATGCGATGGGATTTGAATCCGGGTCTCCTGAGCTACATATTTTAGCAACTAGACTTTAGTGTTGCGCATTGGCCCAAGTTACATGAAGAAATCAATTTTATTAATCAACGTGTGTGTGTGTGTGTGTGTGTGTGAGAGAGAGAGAGAGAGAAAGAGAGAGAGTAAATTTCGAGAAAGAACCGATGCTTCCCAGTATTTCATCTTTTATCACCACTTTTGCCATCAAGTTCCAATCTTTTAAACATGGTAGTTGGTGTAGGAGTTGATTTCCATCTACTATGATAAAGTTCCCACTTTCGGTTACCTAATTTGTACTCGTATGAGTTTCATCAGGATTCTCTAAATTCTTGTAGTGACTCTTATATTCTTATGAGGTTGCCGTAAAGTTATTCACTTCCTCGCAGAAACATCTCCGTTTAATGTTTCTCACTTCAGATACATTTCTTGTACTCTCTTTGTGAGTCCCAATCTACCGTTGTACTGGTTATTATGACTTTATTGAGAAATTTGCCTGCTTCCTCAGTCGGCCTTATTCGCTGGTACTTCATGGTGTCCCAGTTATTTGAGACGTAAGCTTTTCTGGTAGGCGCTGGTAAGTGCATCTTAAAGCTCGTTAGTTACCCTTTCCATTAATCCGCAAACGTTGTCTATCATCAAGATCCCTGACCTTGTCTTTGACAAGCATACGGCGCTCGTGAAGTACACCTTTGTTCAAACTAAGTTTTGGAATTTCTTCCGATTCTGGGCTCCCATCCCGGTTTACCTGTGACCTCAAACTAAACGATACCGTCTGTCTTTTGGTCTGGTTCCCTGGAGAGGACGTGCGGTCGTATCCGACCTGATTTTTCTTCCAAGGGAAGGAGTTTTGCCGTCAATATCAACAAGTGTACTTTTCAGGGCTCGTCTTTTCCGTTCACACAGAGATGTGTTTTCTAGAGAAGCCCAAAGCACGGCTAATTGATTAGGCTCGGCTGCACTGTTCGGTTTCTTTAAATTTTGTTTTGTTTAATTCATAACTACATCCCATGAGAAGTAGAGAAAACTTTGTCCGATTATGCAGAGATACGCAATGCTCTGTTACTCTCTCTTAACTGTTTAAGGCTACATGATCTGGAGCTAGTTAAGTTGCTAATCGGTACGGCACAGTTGGCCCGGGTCGGTATAGTTTTGCGCTGTTATTTTGCTTGGTTTCTCATTTAATGAATACATAAAGTAAAACTGAAGCACTTGTGGAAGCTGCAAGATACGGAGCTGAGAGCTAGTGCCAACTTTATTTCCCCAAACAGCTTCACACTTGACCACCTATTTTAGGATACTTGGACAAAAGCTCTTCGTATTGGCGCTTGAAAGTGCATGTACTTCTTCAAGTGGGCTTTTCCATTCTTCTGCAATTCCGTTTTTTGCGGAAGATAGAAGTGACTGGCTGAGATGGAGTCTATAAAGCTTCCAATCAGTGTTTTTTGGTTTTCTCAATTCTCTAATTTCATGTTTTTCACTGGTTAGAGGTAGGAGATGTAGCAATAGTCAGAGAGAGAGAGAGAGAGAGAGAGAGAGAGAGAGAGAGAGAGAGAGAGAGAGAGAGAGAGAGAGAGAGAGAGAGAGAGAGAGAGAGAGAGAGAGAGAGAGAGAGAGAGAAAGAGAGAGTCACGTTATCTAGCATCATCCACGATGAGACTTTCTCTCTTATACTCCGTAGTGATAGGATCGATGCTTAGATCACAACAAAACATCGAAATAATTAATGGAATGAAGAACGAAAATCTTCCAAAGTGGATTTGCTTTACTAAACGGGGTTAGGTACTCAAGGCTCTTTGGAGAGTAAGTTTACTGAAGAGAGACGGGTTAACCAACAATTTGGGCCAATTTTTTTCTTATAATATGAATCCTTTACCGTTATAAAAAAAAAATATAATTCGCTAGAACCAACAATACCCAGCACGAAGACACACCTTTTCAATACAAATATAAATCGATATATTAGAAACAGCAACAGTGTTATATACTCCACCCAATCGAGGGTTAACACGATAACAACCCAAAAGCACATAATATTATGTCACTGTACAGTGTGTGATTTGCTAACAAGAAAAACAAAACTTTTTTTTTCTACTTTAGTTGTGTTCCAGCCACAATCGCACGTATGTTTCTGCGAATGTGTTTGTGAATTGTTTATTATTGTTAATCGGAATCCGAACTATTAAAGTGTCTACTGTATCCATATATAATACGTTATTGTGTGTACATATAAGTTATTTCGCATAATATTTGGTTTGATAAGATGATGATGAACAGTATTAGTAGCAAATTGATACGATTAATCTAAAGTAATCAAAGTGTGTTTCTCGATTATAATTCGGCCGAAATTCGTGTAATTATTCATTAATCCGTGACGAGAAAATTTTTGTTGTTTTTGTTGTGTTCGTGATAAACGTAAGGATGAGTGGTCCATCAACCGAAGAGGCATCAGTTGAAGAGGATATAAATAAATCGATACTGTGTGTCGGGGTTTGTGTCCTCGATATTATTCATATTGTGAACGAATATCCTGCTGAAGATTCAGATCTTAGGTAATAGTTTTAAACAAGGAGTTTACAATTGAATAAAAACTATATAAATCGTGTGGATGTATTAGGTTTAAGGTTAAATAAATATTTTGTATTAGTATATGTTAATTGTGGTGACAGCTGATTTCGTGTTTCTTATATATTCTATATTTGGTTGGGGAATATTGTATGAGTAACATGAATCACCTTACTTGGCTAATACCCAATACAATTTTTGTTTTGTGTCGTTGTCATAGATCCGACCATGGCCGATGGCAACGGGGTGGAAACGCCTCAAATAATTGCACCGTATTGTCGCAACTCAATCAAAATTGTGAATTTCTTGGCACATTCAGCACCACAGAAATGTTCGATTTTGTTATACGCGACCTGAAGAAGAACAACATTACCTATGATAATTGTAAATACTATGATGGATGTGAACCGCCCATATCGTCGGTTGTACTGGTCGAGAGTACGGGAACCCGTACAATTATTCATTCCAATCCTAATTTGCCGTATGTCAATTTTAATGATTTCAACAATTGTGATTTACGCAAGTACAAGTGGGTCCATTTGGAGGCACGTGTCCCAGCCGAAACGTTACAAATGATTGATAAAATTAAGCGGCACAATAATCGAGTTGGCGATAAGGAGAAAATTGTTATATCGCTCGATTTGGAGAAGGCGAAAATCGAGAATTTGGAACTGGCCAAAGTTGTCGACTATGTGTTTTTGGGGCGAGATTTTACGCCACTACTCGAATGTAGCGACGACAAGGAGGCGGCAGTTCATCGATTACGACAGAGAATTAATGTTCGGTACGTATGTGATATAGTGGTCAGTCTTGTAACTAAACTCCGTTGGTGTGTTTCCTTGCTAACTGGTGACCCCATACAAATATATATCGAAATTAGTGTTTTATGTATTTTTAATTGTAATTTTTTTATAGGAACACGATAATTTGTCCATGGGGGGCAGATGGCGTAGCAGTATTAGATCCTAACGACTGTTACACCGCCAGCCCATCATACCCACCCGAGAAAGTTGTTGACACACTCGGAGCTGGGGATACGTTTTGCGCCGCTGCTATATACGGTCTATCACACGGTAATACTTTAGCCTCGTCAATCGAATTCGCTAGTCGTGTAGCTGGTGCCAAGGTCGGCTTTTATGGATATCACAAGATTCGAGAATGTGCCAAAAATTTTAAAAATATTTTGAAAACCGATTAATTATAATAAAAAAACATGTGTTGTTGCTTTATTCGCTTAATATAATATATATATAAAATTATAGTCATACAGCTTAATACAAACGGGTTTTACTAGGAACCTAACCAAAATCAACACCGGTGTCGAGTAGCTCGCGCAACATAAATATTGTTTTGCGCGGCAAAAGTCGAAGCACATGTCCCAGATAGAGCAAATAGCTGGGTATACTAATTTCTGTGTAGTTTCGTCGAACACCTATGATAATTTGGCGGGCTGCCTCAACCGAATCGATGGTTCCGAAATAGCTTGGAATCCGTAATCGAATATCGCTCGACAAATCATTACTGATCACAAACGGATAGATGTGCACAATCGTTGTGTAGATCATATTCTCGAAGTGAGATATCCGAATTTCCTCGGACAGCGATTCGTATATACCTTGGACCGCAAACTGGGAAACACTTAGCGGCATTTGGTGTTTAATTCCGCTAACACCGGCGACCGATGTCAACAGTACAATATGCCCCTTACCGATCGACTGCATTTTGGGTAGAATCGATTCGAGCAGCAAGAAATGCGACACAATACTAACATTTAGTGTACTTTGAATTGGCGGGGGATCACTAACAAGACTTCGTGGACTTGGCACACCACAACAATGAAACAGCATAGTGATACATCCAACCGTGTTTTCGATTGATTTGAGCGTCTCGTCGACATCAGGCTTTTTAGTCACATCACATATAAAACTGTACGCCTTCCCGCTATTATTTATAATTTTGACCACCTCATCGTTAGCT